>OY540839.1:19041708-20382114 GCA_961205895.1 Mythimna pallens | reverse complement strand
CAGTATTGGTAGCCAACCGGAAAGGCCGAGGATGCAAACTTACAAGTCCTACATGTGCATCTTTGTTTGCTCGGCAGTAAAAGCCGTACATTTGGAGCTCGTCACTGACCTCACAACTGAGGCCTACATGGCCGCCCTAAATCGTTTCGTGGCGCGTCGTGGCAAGCCTCGGAGCATCACGTCCGATAACGGAACTAACTTCGTAGGCGCATCAAATGAGATGTGTAGGTTCTTGCAATCATCAAATGTTGCATCTGAAATGGCGCAGGAAGGCATCGAATTCATTTTCACGCCTGCATACAGTCCTCATTTTAATTCATTGGCTGAAGCTGCTGTAAAATCATGTAAGCATCATTTAAAACGATTACTGCATCTTACCCACTTCACTTTCGAGGAGATGGCTACCTGTCTCACTCACATAGAGGCGGTGTTGAATTCACGCCCTCTTACTCCTCTTTCTTCTGACCCTAACGATTTTTCGGCTCTCACTCCCTTTCACTTCCTAATTGGACGACCATTCTCATCAGTACCGCACCGTCAGTTGACTGAAGCTAACATCACGCGGCTGGATCGTTGGAAGCGGATTCAGCTCATTAGGCAACACTTCTGGGGACGATTTCATAATGAATATACCTCTCTGCTGCAGGCGAAATCAAAGTGGTTTGATTCCAGAGGTGAAGTAAAGCCGGGGTCCTTAATTCTGATCAAGGACAAGACAGCGCCACCTCTGCTCTGGTCCCTGGGTCGGGTCACAAAGACCTATCCCGGCGTAGACGGGGTCACGAGAGTGGCTGAAATGAAGACAAAGCGGGGCACCATTCGCCGTGCCTTCAACTGCATCTGCCCCCTACCAGTAGAAGATTGAAGACTTCTCTTCAACCCGGGGAATATGTCGGCGCTCCACACATGCATGGACCACCGCGGGGAAGCGCGGGGGTCGGGACTCCGAAACCGGTTCCACAGCGCCGCGCAGCGGCCGCGGTGCGCCTTGCCAGACACTGAGCTCAAAGACGTCGGCGACTCCGGGCATTTCTTTTGTACGGTCTTCTTACCGTTAATTACACCTATTTTAATACAGTCCACTCGTTTCAATTACTGATTCCCAACCGAGTCTATCACCAGATTTTGCCGGTTTTTGAATTCATTTTTGATAGGCAAGTTATATCATTTTGTATCTGAAATAAATATATATTTAGGACACATTCTTTCTCTTTACCATGTACCCATTCAAAACACGATGCCATACAATTTTCTCGATAGAAAAAAATACTGAAGTAACTTAGATTTTGCGATATTTTTTACATCTTAAACGAGTAATATAATACTCCATATTTTATAAATAACATCAATATAGAGGTAATTCATTTTGGAATCAATGCTACCGATTCGTTTTTTTTTCATTAAATTTGTGATTTTTTTATCGATTATTCAAGTAATTTTCGATCCGCGCGTCGCTTGCCAGTGTCCCGCGGGACGTTACCGAGAAAGGACCTGTGCCAAATTTTTGCGCGCGCGCTTCGCTTCTGTTTCGTAAAGAATATCATATACGAAATAAAACAAATTGTAAATAATATTGTACAAAAGTTATAGTTTTGATTTACGTTGTTTATCTCATTGTGTAAATAATTTGTTTTTTTTTTTTATAATAAGACCATTCATATTTGTGATTTGGTGAGAATGGGAAATAAACAAAATCCAATTAGGAGTAAATCACGGTTGAAGGCAAAAAAAATCGCGAAAGAAATATGGTAAGTGACAATTTTTATTTATTTTTGTCTATTGACACACAAATAAGATCGGTACAGAGGTCAATTTCATTTATGTGTTTCACTTTTTATACCTACGTCTTTGATATATCGTGTCCGTGACTTCTGTGTCTGTCTCCTTTGTACCCCTTTTGTACATAAACCTTTAATCTTTTGTAACACTATAACTTATTCTAATATTTCAGTTCAAAAATGAGTCGAAATAATGGGTTATTTTCTGGAAAGAAAAGCAGTGAAGAACAGTAAGTACCTATTTGTCTTACTTTTTTATGATCGCAATCTTCACCAAAATATATTATCACAAAGTAGATAGGTACTTACAGAAGACAGTCTCATAGTACTTCACTTTTTAGACGCTCGGTTTACGCACAAAATTAACGCATTGAGGCGGAACCACAGTATTACAATATTATACAGTAGCAAAACGCCTTTGATGTTGCGCGATGCCGCGCTGTCACCGTGTCATGTGCTAGGGTTGTCACAAAAACACAATTGTAACACAATAGAAAGACAATAGGTGTGAGAACGCTGCTGGCGTTCTCCGGCGGGGGGGGGGGGGGGGAAGCGAGTTTAAAAACAAAATCATATCGCATATGTTGCCCAGAAATTCTACACGTAAACATTTTATATTTCTTCAAATTAACTTTATGAACTTGCACACTGAGGATTCCGTAGGTACCAATTGCGGTTTACGATTTATGTTGTATTAAAAAATTAAAAAATAAATTCTTGATCTCGTTCCGGCTCTCGACTATCTGAGGTGTGGCTCACCCATTGTACTTATACCTTTTTTGCCCTATGATGAGTTCCTTGACAGTTCATTTTTTTCCGTGGCACGCACGCATACTACTTTAGACTAAAAAAAAAAACTGGCAAAAAAATAAAATTAAATGATAAAAAAATACTGCCTTTCGTAAATTACAAAGTAAATTATCTATTATAATTAACTGTTAATAAATTAAGTACATAAAATAAAAAAGTATAAATTTAGAAAATGTGTAATGCGTTGAATGGATCTTCTGCTTATAGAGATTGACACTACCTACTCGACACTAATCGACCAAAAATCGATGAATCGATAATCGATTAGTATTAGTAGGAAAAAAATCGAAATTTTGGCAATCCGATTCCACTTTCTTTGCCAACTGATTCGATATTATAAAAAAATCGATTAAATTTCGTTAGGTCACATCACTGTAATTGTCAGACAAGAACTGTCAGCACATGTCAAGGAACTCATCATAGGACGAAAACACATTAGTACTGCAAAGAGATCTTAGAATAGGGGCTGATTTTTCAATAGTCCTTTTACGAGTATCAATAGTAACTTTTATGTGAGGAATAAAAATGGCGGGTTATCTATAGCCACTGAACAGTCCGGAAGTACCGAAAGTTACCAAGAAAACGATTGTCTAACAGTTTGTCTATTGTCCAACAGGACCGGTCTTTGTGGCGGCGTTTGGGGGAGGCCTATGTCCAGCAGTGGAATCTTTCGGCTGAAATGATGATGATGAACCGCGTTACGTGTACTGTTTAGACAATCTTTTCTTGCTAAAATTCGGTACCGGGACAGAAGACGGACTGTTCAGTGGACTTTTTTCAATAGTCAGGTAACTTTTATCTGAGGAATAAAAATGGCGCGGGTTATCTATAGAAAAAATGTCAAACGGCCATTTTTTATTCCTTAGATTTTATCTAAGGAATAAAAAATGTTACCTGACTATTGAAAAATCAGCCCTTGGTCTATTTAGCATTATAATGAAGTGTTTGCTTCTGTTTTCAGAAAACCGTGTAACGATACGTCTAATAAGTCTCACGCATCTTATGTTACACTAGAGCCTGTTGATTTGCAATCCTCTGCTATTATGTAAGTTTCCTTTTTTTGTTGATATTCACAGGTATAAAAAAATTAAACTTGTTTTACATAGATCTTTATTTATCTTTATACACATATCATTTACATTTTTAAATATTTCTTTAAAGAACAACTAATAAATAAAAAAACATTTAAAAATATAAAAAATAGTTATCCGCCGGTGTCGGGAACAGGGTCCAAGCTACCGGTGGTTAGGGCTCCAGAGACAGGAACCTCCTCACAATGCGAGCCGTATCGAGGAGTACTGCCTTCTGTATCAGGCCCTTGATCCAACCGCGCAACGACAGCTTCGACAGATGGTCGTCGAAGCTTTTGGCTATAAGACCATTGGCGGTCACGACAATCGGCACAATGATAGCCGAGTCCACATTCCACATGTCGACAACCTCGTGTGCTAAGTCGAGATATTTGATTTGTTTCTCTTTCTCAGCTTTCACGAGATTCTCGTCATGCGGGATGGTGACGTCGTCTATCACTGCGCGGCGCGCTAATCGGTCTATCACCACTATATCCGGCTTATTCGCTACAATAGTCCGGTCAGTAATGATAGACCGATCCCAGTACAACGTGACATGGTCATTTTCGAGAACTGGGTCGGGCACATACCTGTAGTATGGTACCTCAGATTCCACTAGGTTGTATTTTAAAGCAAGTTGCTGGTGAATAATCCTGGCTACTTGGTTATGCCTATGCAAGTACTCGCCGTTAGCCAGACGAGAACAACCTGAGATTATATGTCTGATGGACTCACCCGGACGATGGCATGCCCGACACATGTCAACCGTCCCGTCCTTCATAATATGTCTCCGGTAGTTGTTCGTCAAAATAACTTCGTCCATAATCGCACAGACAAAACCTTCAGTTTCTCCGAAGAGGTTGCTGAAACGTAACCAGGCCACGGACGCCAAAAAATCTACATCAGGCTCATGGAGAGCCCGATAAAAGCGCCCGTGGAGCTCCTTGCCTTTCCATACTTCCTTGCGGTCATCAGTAGTAAGTACCACAGGTTTGCGCCAGTTCTCTTTAGCCATGGACAACGGGGTGAGTCCCTTGTCCATTGCGACCACATCGCGGTGCATACCCACATCGGTTTTGAGAAAATATTCTCTGAGGCTGCACACCTCGCGGTTGTGTAGTCTTTGCATTCAAAAAGCCGCGACCTCCACACTTCCGCGGGATGTACAGTCTCATCACCGAAGATCGTGGGTGATGCATCCGGTTTGCGGTCAGCAATGTACGGACCCGCCTATCCAGAGCGTCTAGCTGGGTCTGAGTCCATTTGAGTATGCCGAAAGAGTACATTAAAACCGGCATGACCCAACCATTGAAGGCGCGTACCTTATTTCCACCTGACAGAAGGCTGTTTAAAACCTTCTTCAGGCGGTTAAAGAAGCGCTCCTTCGACGTTTGCTTCATGTCAGCGACGTTAATGCCTAACGCTTCCGACATACCCAAATACTTATAAGTTTCGGTCGGGGAGAGGGTTCTAAGGTGTATGGAATCCGAGAGTTGAATTCTCTCGGATTCCACAATCTCCCCTCGCTTTACATGCATAACTGCACATTTGTCCACTCCAAATTCAATCCTGATGGCACTACTGAAAGTTTCAGTTACCTTCAGTAGTTCCATTAGTTGCAAATTGTTGTGGGCAAAGAGTTTCAAATCATCCATTAAGCAGGTGAGATAGGACCTGACCACCTCTTCTCAACCGATAGCCTAGACCTGAATCCTCCAGCAACGTGCTTAGAGGATTCAGGGCTAAGCAAAACCAAAGTGGACTCAAACTGTCGCCCTGAAATATTCCCCGTTTAATCCATATTGGTTCATCATTCCCCTGGATCGGTCGACATCCTGGATAGCGAACGATGAACCTGTTGGCTTATGGCCATGTCAATGAGGAGTAGCTCCTTAGTACCACGGGACCCATTCCTACACCCGTTCTGAGAGGCAGACATTATCAAATTTTTCTCTATATGTACATTAATTTTTGCTCTCAGAATGGATTACATAGATTATTGTTAAAATATTAATATTAAATAAATAATTATTATTTCAGGACATTGGAATCACCGAATAATAATACTTTACAAGATGTACCATTACTAATGTCTTCGTTATCTGCGCCAGAACCAGTTGTTGATGCTAAAACTACTCAGTAAGTTATCAGTACTGACATAAAATATAATTGTTACTAGCTTATTCCTGCAGCTTCGCCCGCATACATAAAATATAACCTATGTCACTCAGAAATAAAGCAGCTTTCTATCGGTGCTAATTCTTTTGCAATTGGACGAGTAGTTCCAGAGGTTACCTCCTACAAACAAAAAAACAAACTTTATCTCTTTAATATATTAGTGTAGATGTCAGTACATCATGACATGCATGCTGCGTTTCTTATCAACCTGTATAATCTCTAATCTAACTATGTTAAACCTCTATCTTGGTTTTCTGATTAATTAGAATAAGGAGCGAATAAATTCTAAAAATGCATTACCATTTATTCAAATTGTTTTTCATTATCATATGTTGTTACAGAGAAGATGTTAGAAGAGAAAATGATAACAACGAAGATAATTTTCAACCGATATCAGGACGACGTATAATTGATATAAATTATTTTTTGGAACAACTTCAAGAAAAAGCACGCCATAGTGATTTATTTGAGTGTAAATCTAGCAACTTTTGCTTAGTCGGTGAAAAGAGGCAAGGACTTATTTCAATATTTAAATTTAAGTGCAATATGTGTAAAGAAGTTTGTTTGATTCCATCCGAAAACACAAAAGACACTGAGGCTGACACTACTACTGGAGTTATAGCTTCTGGTATAGGATTTTCCCAGATGGAAGAGTTATTTTCGGCTATAAATATCCCCATATTTTCTACAAAATATTTTAATCAACTGCAAAATAAAGTTTATAAAAAATGGGAAGAAACTGCATGTGTTAATGGAAGCTGCTGCCAATAAAGAAAAAGAGATTGCTTTAGCAAATGGCCGGACGAAAAATGGGTATGCTGTCATAGATGTCTATGTGGATGGGGCATGGTGTGCTAGGTCATATGGTTCGAACTATAAAGCATCATCTGGCACAGCAGCCATAATAGGCAGAAATACAGGTGAGGTTCTCTACTTCGGTGTCAAAAACAAGTATTGCCTTGTATGTGCCCGAGCCGAAAATAAAAAAACTGCTCCTCGAGACCACTTGTGTTTCAAAAATTATCAGGGATCGTCTAGTTCAATGGAAGCTGACATAATCGTTGAAGGTTTCAAGACATCGATTGCGACGTATGGTCTTATATATGGCAGAATGGTAGATGGTGATGCTT
This sequence comes from Mythimna pallens, assembly GCA_961205895.1. Taxonomy (NCBI): domain Eukaryota; kingdom Metazoa; phylum Arthropoda; class Insecta; order Lepidoptera; family Noctuidae; genus Mythimna; species Mythimna pallens. The sequence continues at coordinate 20,375,148 of OY540839.1, read as the reverse complement.
CGACTTATTCTAAAATTCTTAGCGCAAATCCGTATGAGAGCCAAAATTTGACGGTTGAGAAACTTGAGTGCCGCAATCACATATTGCGCAATTTTTGTAAAAAGTTAAGAGCGGTCACTACAGAAACTAAGTACATGTTGGCGCACCGAAAAACTCTCACTAATCAAAAAATTATGACAATGCGAAAAGCGATAGTGAAATCTATAAAACATCACAAGGCCTCGCAGAGTCCTAAAAATGTAGCAACATCGGTTTTGTACAATGATATCATTAACTCTGTATCTCACGCTTATGGTAATCATCAAATGTGTCAAAATTACTTTTGTGATAAAGAGAAAAACAGTGGTAATGAACTTCAAAAGATTGCAAATTCTACATTTATTTTCAGAATAAATGCTATTGTGTCTAACGTGGCTTCAAAATCACGAAGTTTGATTGAAGACGTGAACACAAATACAGTCGAGTGCTTCAACAGCGTAATAGCAAAATTAACGGGTGGAAAAAGAATAAATTTTGCTTTAAGAGGGGGCTACCAAGGAAGATGTGCGGCAGCTGTTGTTTCGTTTAACACGAAAGCTGCAATTTCAACCGTCCAAAAATCTCTTTCTAATAACTTTCCCGGTGGTAAAGCAGAAGACATTGAAAAAAGACGTGCAAAAAAACGCAAATTAAATATGGAAAATCCAGTTAGAAAACGAAGAGTTCTAAAAGATATTTCTTTAAATAAACAGCAACACGACTATGGTCCCGCCTGCTCATCGCCGGATATGTCACAAGAAGAGTTTGATACAGCAAAGAAAGAATACCTTAAAAATCTTAAAATGCTTACGTCTGACAGACACAAGATAGAAAGATCCACCATATTACAAAGAGACAGCAGTGAGTGGCTCGAAATACGAAATAAATTAATAACTGCTTCCAACTTTGGGCCAATATGCAAAAGAAAAGTAAAATCTGATACGGCTCCTTTGGTTAAAAACTTATTGTACAAAAAAAATTTGGCCCACGTTACGTCAATTGCGCATGGAGTTGAGCATGAGCAACAAGCTTTGCAGCAGTTGCAGCAGCAGGAAAATATAACCATTAAGCCCTGCGGCTTATTTATTGATAAAGATTACCCTTTTATAGGGGCAACGCCTGATGGCTTAATTGGGGAAGACACAGTAGTCGAGGTCAAGTGTCCAATTACAGCACACAAAAAAGGACTTTCTAATTTTATACAGGAAAACAAAATACTAATTTTAAAATATAATAAAAACAAAAACTACTACTATAAATAAAAATTCAAACTGGTACTACCAGATACAAGGCCAGCTACATGTTTCTGGACGAAAAAGGTGTCTTTTGGCTATATGGGCAGGCGAGAATGAAAATATTTATACAAAATTCATAGAAAAGGATGACACATTTTGGGATACCAAAATGAAACCCAAATTAATAAAATTTTATATGAAATGCTTGCTACCCGAAATAATAGACAGCAGAAAGGCACGTGGCATGCCCATTAGAAATTTATCCCTCCAAGATAATGACACCCTGATTGTTCACCCTGATGCAGATGATAACGAAAACGTTGAGCCCAATGATTTTCAACTGGGCCAAAGCACACATCAATTAAATTTAGAGGATTTTTAAAGAATATAAAATCATATGAAAGTGATCCAATAAGTACTTAGCCATATCGCCTAATAACACAGCTCATGTGGGCTGGTGCTGCAAAATGCCGCTTAGCAGCTTTGGACTCGGTGGAAGGGCGCGCGAAGAGGCAAATTGGTGATTCAGATTTTGTTATGTCCAATCTACAAAGCCTGAAGCATAGGCGCAGAGTAGCTAGCCTTTCGGTATTTTACAGGATGCATTTTGGTTACTGTGCGCGAGATTTCCATGACAACCCGGCGAGTATCAAACCCTTACGTTGTCGAAATATCTACGGTCCGAACTAAGCGTTTCGCCTCGTCGTTTATATCTCGTACATCGAAGGACTGGAACAATTTGCCAACTGCGGTCTTCCCGTTCGATTATAATTTGGATGTCTTCAAGGTTAGAGAGAGAGTAGGCTCTTAATAAATTAGTGCTCCTAACCATTACCGATTGCATCACTGCTTACCGTCAGGTGGGTTTGCAATCAAGCACCAGTTTATGTCAATAAATAATGTTGAAAGCTTTCAATTATTTGATAATAGTAAGAAAAATGTTGTCTTTAAACCAATGATTTTTGTGACAATATTATGGAACATAAATTTTTTATTTTTACACAATTGTATTATTTTAACTATCCTATCTTCTGAGCCAATGCCGTTATAATATTGTTTTGCTTAGATTGTGGCAAGCTAACACTCAGAGTTTACGTAAGTGTGGTTTCACGCGCAAGTACATAGATCGCGCGGCTCGACGCAATATTTGCGACCGTGTCGCGACTCGCGACCCCCGTGCCCGCGTCCTAGCGTTAATACCTATTTTATTTGGAACACCGGGCCCAGAAACTAAAATGTCAATAAAAATAATTATAGTTTAAAGTTTATTACATTTAAAATATCTACTCAAATTAATTTATTACAAAACATTCAAAGTCTACAAATAGTAATAAAACAAGCTTGATTACTACAAATGATAATAAAACAAGCTTTTAAGGAATCAAATCTTTTATTTTAAAAATAAATTAATAAGGCAAGTTGACCTGCTGCCTGCTTATCTATACTGTGACACTTTCCGCGACCGCGCGACGTAAGCGCACGGCTCGCTTTGCGGCAATCGCGGGCAACTCTTGGTAGCGTTAAATGCCTATTTCGTTGAGTCCACCCGCCCTTAACCTTTAGACCGCCTTTATCAGGCATGCAATACGACTCGTATTCGTAGTGTAGGTATAACAATAGTTTTCATTTACCATAGTGTAAAATCGATCTACAAGTACATACCGTACTAATCCACGTATCTGTGGTTTGTTAGTTTCCTGAGTAATCTAAAAACAAATCGAGAAGTCAAATTTGCATAACCAAATTGAATGGAATAATATAACTATTTGAGCAAAATCTATGTTTTAATTATAAGTTAAGTAAGGAAATGGTTGTTGGTTTGTTGCAGATCAGCCATGTCGCACAGAAGCTCTAAAATTATTGCCTTAGCACAAAAAAATAAGTCTCTGAGAGAAAAATTTAAAGGTTCAAAGAAATTAAAGCGTGACATTCAGAATATCGACCCAGACTTTTTCCTAGCAGTGATGATTCAAATGATGACTATCCTTTATCCCGTGCAAAACAATATTTTGCTGAAAACAACCAAAATATAATACCAAATGCTTATTTTCCTGAAGATTACATTACATCACAGCCATCTACCTCGAGAATTGAAACAGTTAATAAAATTCAAGACAGTCAGAAATCTGAAAACTGGGAGAACATCTCGATTCAATCTTCGGATTTATTAACTTCTGGCTCTGTTCTCATCAGTGAATATAATATCAGTCCTGCCGATGGCCCATCACTGATTACATGTTCAAACATTGCAGAATATAACGATCAGAATGTAAACAACGCAATTCCAAACATGTCGATTGCAGACGAGCAAAACATGTCGTACCATCAGCTTCTTCCGGTAGTATCGCAAAATGATAATCAAGAGATAATCTCGAATAATACAGTTGATAATGTTGATAGTGTAGCGAGTAGGCAAGTCCACTCGCACGACTCAACGCAGCACAGGATCACGCGATTTTACGTCAGAGCGTGCCGTGTGCAAAACAAGTTGCAAAGCTCCGCCCGCTTTATGACGTCAGCCGAACTTAGTGCCGCCTTTAATGACATGGCGTCTACGCATCTTTTGTCCGCGCGCTAATGAGTCAAGATGGCTGCGGACCCAGCTATTGTCCGCGCCAACGAGTGGGCGTCAACTCCTGCGCAAATCGGTCAAGTGCGAACCGTTATTATTATTAATTACCTTGGAGTTGTTTACTATAAATTTCGATGTATTTTGTACGATCATTCATTACTGCTTCTTACCTTGTAACTGCAATACAACTTTGTCGCTTTCGCTCAGCATTTTATTTCATCGCCTATCGCTTCATTGCTTCATCACATATATACATCATATATTGCAAGTAGTATATAGCTTACGTATACGGAGTACCATACTACTTCACTGGTGACCACCGACAAGCGTTCGCGTTCCGGATAGAAGCCTAGAAGCTCGAAGCCTGGTGAACATCGACCATGACGGACAAAAAGGAGGAAGACAAGGATTTCTTCATGACGTACCGAGTAGGGGTTAGAATTACACCTTTCAATGCCGAAGATCCACTGTTATGGTTTGCGCAGCTCGAGGGTCAGTTCGTTTTCTCCAATATAACCACGGATAGCACAAAGTTTTACTATGTGCTAGCGCAACTGGAGCCCCAACACTCAGCAGAAGTACGCGACCTTATAGTTAACCCTCCCACTACCGGCAAGTACGAAAAGTTGAAGGCAGAGCTAATCAAACGGTTGTCCGCCTCACAGGAGCGCAAGATCAAACAACTGCTTATGCACGAGGAGTTGGGAGACAGGAAGCCCACGCAATTTCTCCGCCACCTGCAACAGCTAGCAGGCCCCACTGTCCCGACCGATTTCATCAGATCCATCTGGTCCAGCAGGCTACCCGCGAATCTGCAAACTATAGTCGCAATGCAAGCTAGTTCCAGCTTAGAAGAGGTAGCAGAATTAGTGGACACCGTGAACGATATCGTTCCAGTAACCAGGCAAGTTGCCGCTACTGGCATGCCAGTGCCTGGGCAAGTAGCTAGCTCGCAACCTGCAACGAACTTACAAGGCAGCGCTATTGAAGCATTGACACAGACTGTGGCTGAGCTATCGCGGAAGCTGGAGGTTATGAGCGCGCAGTTACGTCATAGACCATCACGTTCCCGGTCAAGAGGCAGGTACAGACAGAATAGCTACCGATCGCAATCCCGCTCCAGAGACAACCGGTACTGCTTCTACCACAATCGATTCGGCGACAAGGCCCGCAGATGTACAGAACCGTGTGCCTATAAATCGAAGCCGGTAAACCACAAAGGCAGCCAGTAAAGGCGGATTACGACTGCCACGCAATATCGAGCCGCCTGTACATTACGGATCGCAACACGAAGATACAATATCTCATAGATACGGGTTCTGACCTGTGTGTCTTCCCACGATCCGCTGTTCGGGAGCCACGCATGAAAACGAAGTACGAGTTGTTTGCGGCAAACGGGTCAGTCATCAGCACATATGGTTTTCTTCCCCTCACGCTGGACTTTGGACTTCGCCGCGCATTCACCTGGAGATTCATAGTTGCAGACGTCACCAAACCCATTATCGGAGTCGACTTTCTAGCTTACTACAATCTGATTGTCGACTGTCGAAACCAACGTCTCATAGACAACCTGACGTCGCTCGAAACCCAGGTACCTCAGTACAAATCTGCCGAAGCTATATCGTCCGTCCGCACCATAACCGAAGACAGCAGCTACCATCGCATCTTGAAGGAGTATCCAGACCTCACTCGTCCCGCTGGCAAGCCAGGCGTACCCAAGCACAATACACTGCACCATATACGCACTACGCCTGGACCACCGGTCGCAAGCCGCCCGCGTCGTTTGGACCCACAACGCCTCAAGATAGCGAAGCAGGAGTTTGAGGAGATGCTGCAGAATGGAACAGCGCGCCCTTCGGAAAGCGCCTGGTCCTCGCCACTGCACTTAGCGCCCAAGAAGAACGATGGCTGGCGTCCATGCGGAGACTACCGCTCGTTGAACGCACGTACCATACCGGATGTCTACCCTATCAGGCACCTGCAGGACTTCACTCACGAGCTGGCAGGCAGTACTATCTTCTCCACCATAGATTTGGTAAAGGCCTACAACCAAATCCCGGTCTTCGAAAAAGATATTCCCAAGACGGCGATAACAACACCATTCGGCCTATTCGAGTTCCCCTACATGACCTTTGGACTTAGGAATGCCGCTCAGACTTTCCAAAGGTTCATGGATGAAGTTTTGCGGGACCTACCCTTCTGCTATGGATATCTTGACGATATACTGGTCTTCAGCAAGGATACTCATCAGCACGAACAGCACCTCAGACAATTGTTCGAGCGCTTGGTCAAATACGGCGTCCTATTAAATACCAGCAAGTGTATTTTCGGCCAAACTGAGGTGAAGTTCCTGGGATACAAAGTCTCTGCGTCAGGAACTCAACCTCTAGACAGCAAAATCCAGGCCATTCAAGACTTTCCAGTGCCAAAGACGGTCAAGAAACTAAGGCGATTCCTTGGAATGCTAAATTTTTACCGCCGATTTGTCCCAGAAGCAGCTTCTAAGCAGGCACCTCTCAACAATCTGCTTTCAGGTCCAAGAGTCAAGGGAACACATCCAATCACCATGACTCCAGAGCTACTAGAAGCCTTCAACAGCTGCAAACAGAGCCTCTCAGAAGCCACACTCTTGGTGCATCCGGACCCTTGCGCAGAGCTCAACATCCTGACGGACGCTTCTGATACAGCAATCGGAGCTGTACTGCAGCAACGGGGCAAGTCGGAACGGCAGCCGCTGGCATTCTTTTCGCGGAAACTCAGCCCTTCGCAGAAGAAGTACAGCCCGTACGACCGAGAGCTGCTAGCAATATACGAGGCGATACGTCACTTTAGGTTCATGGTTGAAGCACGCGTATTCCACGTCACGACAGACCATAAGCCGTTGACATATGCGTTCGCACACCCACGCTCAAACTGCACACCCCGTCAATTCAGGTATCTGGATTATATAGGTCAATTCACGACGGATATAAGGTACATAGCCGATAAGGACAACGTGGTCGCAGACACCCTTTCGCGCATTAATGAACTCCATCTGCCCTTAGATTACCAGTCCCTGGCCAAGGAACAGCAAACCGGCACCGAACTGCAGAACCTGCTGAGAGATGGATCATCTTTGAAGCTGAGGAAGGTGAAACTACCCGAAGTTAATGTCGAGATCTACTGCGACGTAACGGGTACTCCACGCCCATATATTACAAGATCGTTCCGCAAGCAGGTATTTACTTCCCTTCATAACCTCAGCCATCCAGGGCGAAAAGCAAGCGTTCGGTTAGTCACGGAAAGGTTTGTTTGGCCAGGAGTTAGAAAAGACTGCAGACAGATGGCAAAGGAATGTGAAGCGTGTCAGAAGAGCAAGGTGACACGCCATACCTCAGCCCCATATCAGGCTTTCAAAACACCATCAGCACGATTTCGCCACATCAATCTAGATATAATTGGTCCCTTACCATTGTCCTCTAACTACAGGTACTGCCTCACGATCGTCGACCGCGCAACACGTTGGCCTGAAGCGTACCCACTGCAGGACATCACCGCAGAGACCTGCGCCGCCGCTCTCACCACAGGGTGGATCGCCCGGTTCGGTTGTCCCGAGCATATCACCACGGACCGCGGGAGGCAATTTGAATGCCGCACCTTCAAGAGCCTAGCCAACCTTATAGGCGCCACTCATCATCTAACCACCTCTTACCACCCAGCAGCCAACGGTCTTGTGGAGAGACTACACCGGCAGCTTAAGGCCGCAATCATGTGCCACGCGAACTCCAGCTGGACAGAAGCCCTTCCATGGGTGCTCCTAGGCATCCGCAGCGCATGGAAGGAGGACATAGGCGCAACAACCGCAGAACTCGTCTACGGCGAGCCACTCCGCTTACCTGGACAGTTCCTGACAGAAGCTCCAAAGGATGTCGTGGACATGAGTGACCTGGTGGACAGGTTACGCACACACATGGCCAAGCTTACACCCCAACCAACGTCTTGGCATACGAGCTCCGGCCGCCCCTTCTACATCCCGAAAGACCTTAGCACTGCAACCCACGTCTTCCTGCGCGAAGGTCCAGGTCGAAGATCCCTACAGGCCCCATATACAGGTCCACACAGAGTCCTTGCTCGAAAGCAGAAGACAGTGGACATCGAAGTACACGGGAAGAGACAGAAGGTGACCATTGACCGTGTAAAACCAGCATACATGGCGAGAGAGGATCTAGAACCAGGTCAAAATCGACCTCAAACTCCAGAACCAGTGCGGCTAGATGACACAGTCAGAAAGACAAGAAGTGGCAGGACAGTGAGATTTCCTGATTACTATCGCCCGTAGTCACGGTCTCGCCGGGGGAGTAGTGTAGCGAGTAGGCAAATCCACTCGCACGACTCAACGCAGCACAGGATCACGCGATTTTACGTCAGAGCGTGCCGTGTGCAAAACAAGTTGCAAAGCTTTAATGCCTTGGCGTCTACGCATCTTTTGTCCGCGCGCTAATGAGTCAAGATGGCTGCGGACCCAGCTATTGTCCGCGCCAACGAGTGGGCGTCAACTCCTGCGCAAATCGGTCAAGTGCGAACCGTTATTATTATTAATTACCTTGGAGTTGTTTACTATAAATTTCGATGTATTTTGTACGATCATTCCTTTGTTCGATCCAGCCCGTCCCTTGCTGTCCCCCCCCAGCGACGCCCTAAGCCGAGGTCCGTACCCCACAGGGGGTGCCCTTAGCGTGTAGTCGCTTAGTTTTAAGTATAGTTAAGTAAGCCCTGGCTGGAGGCTTTGATTCTTGAATTGAGGCCGCCACAGGCAAGTCCGGTTAAGCAGCCGACAACCTCCTAGGTTGACCTGCGAGAGGCCACACACAAAAAAAAAAAAAAATACGATCATTCATTACTGCTTCTTACCTTGTAACTGCAATACAACTTTGTCGCTTTCGCTCAGCATTTTATTTCATCGCCTATCGCTTCATTGCTTCATCACATATATACATCATATATTGCAAGTAGTATATAGCTTACGTATACGGAGTACCATACTACTTCACGTGCGTGCGCCGTGTTAATTAGGACTAAATGTGTTGAGGAAATATTGCAAACAACCGATGGTGAGATACTACATATTGATAACGTAGAAACAATTACTACATAAAAAGAAGAAATACGAGCAATAAATACAACACAAAATGACAATATAAATAAAGTTCAGTTGATTTGATGACTTATACTAAAACAGGGACAATAAGAAAGAGAAAGAAGTATGAAGTGCCATTAAAAGAACGAAAAAATTATCTCAATTATAGAAAAAAGGGAGAAACATAATGTGAAACCCCTCTGCTCTTCATCATGCAGGCTTTTATGTATAACAAACATACCGGATATGCAACGAAAGCAATTGAACAATTCATTTTGGAATATAAGCGATACAAAAACCCACAAGGTTCATCATGCAAAGTATGCAAAACTTTCTTTTTAACTACCTTGGGTTATAATGCAGCTAACGACAAGCCTTTAAAGACTGCTTTAGGTAATAATAAGGATGACTCCGTCAGTGCTCCAGTAGACAAAAGATGCACTAACACTCCTCACAACAAAATTGACGATGGTCCTATAAAGGAACACATATTTAGTTTTGAACCCAGCATATCCCATTATAGACGTGAACACGCGCCCAAACGGTTATATTTGCCAAGTGACTCGTCGATTACACATCTACATACAGATTACGTAGAAAAAAATCCTTCGATCACATGCTTTTACGACAAGTACCGAAAAGTTCTGCAAGATTTGAATATTTCGTTCGTAAAATTGGGTCACGAAGTATGTGAACTGTGTGAAGAATTCAATTTGCACGATAAAACGCATGATAAAGACAATCTCAAGGAAGACTGTGTGTGCTGTACCAGGTGGGCAAGTCATATAGAAAGAGCCAAGAGATCAAGAAAACAATATCAATCTGATTCCAACTTAACCAACGCTGATACCATTGTGTACTCCGCAGACTTACAAAAAGTCATAATGCTACCGAGAATCGATATGTTTGAGTCTACTGTTTTCACTCACAGGATTGTTGTATATAATGAAAGTTTTGTGCCTATTGGAGCTAGGAAAGGTTCAAAAGAATCCAGTATCTATCCTGTACTTTGGCATGAAGCATTGTCTGGACGATCTTAAGATGAGATCATAAGTGCGTATTATTATTTTTTAATGTTCTATCGGGATATGAAAAATATTGTACTTTGGGTGGATAATTGTTCTGCTCAAAATAAAAACTGGACGTTTTTTTCGTTTTTAATCTATGTTATAAATTCGGATCAGATCAATGCAGAAAAGATTATTGTTAAATACTTCGAAGCCGGATACACATTTATGTCTGCAGACTCTTTTCACCATAGAGTAGAATTGGCGATGAAGCGAATAAAAAATAAAATATATGATTTTGATGACTTTTGCGAAGCTGTAAACAGTGCTGGAAAAGAAGTAAATATCAAAAAAATGACAATAGATGATTTTTATGAGTGGCAAGACTATACGAACCAATACAAACTTTACCGGTTCCTTCAAACCCCCGTTTGAAGATGGGAAAAATCCATTCACAAAAAGTCGTTTTTCTCAAAACTTACTCTGATTGAGTTAGCGCTTTTCGGCTTATCAGGGCAGAATTATAATCTCTAAAATTCTTAAGAGTAATTTAATTTTTCAAGAGTGATGCGTTTCAATAATCAACACATTTTTTTTTTTAAGTTGTCTCCTTGTTACAACCATGCTATGTAGGATAAACTAGAGGGCCGCGCGGGTCACAATATAAGCGAATTATCTCGATACTGCTGCCCGTTGGCGCAATAAAGAGTATTGATCAACGGCTTGACGCGCGGTCAACATTTTTAGACACGGCTTGAATGGAAGGCTTCAATGTCGCTCAACATTGTCCCCCATGGCCTGAACGGAAAATGTGCACTTTTTTAATGGCAGTTAACGTGTTAAATCTGCGATAAAAGCATTTGTGGATATTTTCGGGGTCATGGCACGACAACCAGCCCCTCACGACGGCTATCCGGAAGAGTCGACTGCCGAACAGATATGAACATCCGTCACGACAGCCGTTCGGAGGAGTCGAATGCCGAACGTAAGTGAACAGCCGTCGTGACAACCGTTCGGCGATAAGTCGAGTAGTGTGGTGATATGCACTCGGCTTAAGCCGATTACGCGTCGATAAATGTGGGGAGACCCTTAGTCAGTGAGTGTATGACTTTCATTTTAATTTATACAGTAACTAACATTTTGTTTTTTGCTTTTAGTTCATTTGTTTGACATGGCAGTCGTGTATTTTAATTTCCTTAATTATTTATTTTTTAACTGGTCACTATGTCTCTTCCAACCCATACCATTATCAGAGTTGTGACTTATTTGAAATACTTGTATTTAAAATGCAAATACAAAATACGTATTTTATATTTTTTACTTAAAATACCTTTTTTTAAAATATTTTGAATTTTATTTGAAATACTAATTTATAAAATATTTTTTTAAAGCTAAGTTTCGAAACCATTAACACAGCAGCACCTGCATTGATTTGGAAACCCTCCAATATTTAAGAGACGAAGACACACGTCTGACCATGTTCAACACATACTGTTAGCCACTCAACCAATGACCCAAGAATTCTGAATAGAAATAAAACAAATTCTTATCAAAGCGAGTACAAAAAAGCCTGACTGTGGAAGTCACTCCGTCCCCGCAAGGGGGCGCGGCAGGCGGGTTATAGGCGTAGCCTTTATCCCGCGGGTGCGGGTTAGGTGCCCGTCGCGACGGGCACAGCATTGGGGGGGGCATATAGCCGTGGTCAATGGCAAACGCATGCGGTGCTGTTTGCCCATGTGTGGCTGCATTTAGTACAGTGGGAAGCGCCGCGGCACTGTTCTCACACAGTGCCGCTATTTCACGACATCTCGGCGGTCAGCTGTCGCCAGGTGAGACCTCCGGTTGCCCGGAGGAGGCCCGGCGGACGGCGACCAGCGACAGAGGTGCCGACTTGGGGGGGCGCTGCCCACTGTGGATGATGACCCCCGTCTGTCACGTTTCCAGATCTGGCCGGTTGCGCTCCAGATTAAGGGGCGTAGTGGGTGTGGGGCGGTATTGTGTTGTGTAACACCGCCCATGAAGCAATTTGGAACACGCGATCCGCCCCGCGCGTCCAAATGCGTGAATACAAAGAATGTAGAGTCGTGTATGTGTGAATTAGGTAAACGTCGCGCCTATATTAACTTAGCACGCGACGTTCACCGGGTGCATGTTGTAAGTGTGGAGTATTACTGTGTGAGTCGTGTGTAGGTGTTAGCGACTCACTTAGGCGTCGAGTGATTTGGCTTACGCGCCTCCTCACTTTCCCCCGTAGAGGAGGTTCGTCAGGCGGGTCATTCCAGTGATGATAAGCTCTGTCGGGTCACCTTCACCCCGACGGCGCTTCATCTGGATGCACTTCGTGAGCTCATGGATGAATGCGAAGAGAATATCTCCGCTGGCATCTCCTCTCTCCGTAGGCCTGTTGGCCGGCGCCATCAATGATGCACTTGGCGCCTCAGAGGCTTCAGCCACTGCAGGCCTACGGGTGGATTCTGTGGGTGGATTTGTCCCCGGGAGATCGCGACAGTTCCCACTCTCCTCCTCTGTGCTTCTTGAATAAAGGTGGGACACTTCCTGTGACACGCCGGGTGGTCACCTCCGCAGTTGACGCTGGTGGCCGGGTCGTCCCTGGGGCGTGGGCAGTCTTTGGCGGCGTGGTTCTCCCCGCATCTCACGCAGGCCAACGGCCGGTGGCACCGGTGTGAGCTGTGCCTAAACTGCTGGCATCGGTGGCATTGCGCAGGCCCGCGCCTGCCCCTCCACGCCTCGATTTTGACACCACGCATGAGCAGGAACTGCGTGATGTCATAGATCTTGAAGATCGCTGGCGTCCTTTTCAGGACAGCATGGAAGATGCAGCCGGGTCTCCCACCGCGCGCCTTAATATTGCGCACGTACTCCGGCTGAAATTCCAGCCACCTGAGCTCCTCTTCTATTTCGGCTGGATCCGTGTCCGCAGGCAGGCCACTGATTGCCACCTTAAGGCTCCTCTCCGCTGGCAGGGAGTACGCAAACCATGCTAGGCCGGACTCTCTCTCCCGGTCGGCTAGGTACCTCTGACCACCCTATTATCCTCTTCGGATACCGGGAGGAATCGAATACCGCCCTGGAATGGGCGGGCATTCGGGGGGTGGCCCATCAGGTCATTCAACGCCCTGGGCGGCCCAGTCCGGTAGCCGCTCTACTACCAGCGGAGGGTAGCGGGAGGGATTCTTCTTGTGGGTTGCGGGGGGGGGGGGGGCGCAGGCGAAGGTTCTCCTCTACGTTCTTGAACTGTAGGAGGAGGGGGCGGGGAGCGCACCTTATCAAGGCAGTACCGCTTTGCCTCTTCGGTCACGTCGTCATCCGGGCTTCTGGGTCTCCGTTGGGCTCTGGCATCGAGCTGAAACTCGTAGCCGAAGCCCAAGGATTCACTGGGTGCGGCCGGGTACTCTTTGTCTTTGTGTTCCGATCGGGAGGGCGTGTCAAATGACACATCTTCGACCCCGGCATAGGAGTCCCCTGAGTAGGCCGACATGTCCGAGCCTTGTCGGGACGAACATGCGGACAGCACAGCAGGGGAGTCCCGGGGTGGGGGGGGAGAAAAGATGGGCGTGTCTGACCTGCTTATCTTCCCTGTAGTGGTCGCTCTTGACGAGTCCGTCAGCAAGCTGCGGGGAGCGGAGATATCGTGCGGCTGCGTCTCTTCTACTTGTTCCCGGATGAGCAGGTTGTGCGGCGGGAGAAGCCAGCAACGGTTGGCGCACAGGAACATTGGCGGCGGCACTGGACGCGTAAGCAGTGGGGCGAGTCGTATGCTGCGCCTCGGGGCGCGCGGGTTTACCGGCGCGAACTGTAGGTGGCGCCACAGGCCGCGCCGGTGCGCGCGTAGCGCGCCAACGAGCGCGCAACTCCTGTGCGAGCGCGCTAGTGCGCGCGCAACTCCTGTGTGCACGCGTAGCGCGCCATTACTACGTGCTGCGTGCGTCAGATCGAGATCGGCCAGCGCAGAGGAGCTGGTGGCGACGACGAGATCGAGCGGTACAAAGCGCGGCGGCGACAGCGACAGCACGAGATCAAGGCGAGCGATGGTTCAAGACGTCGCGTCGCTTCGCGTAAGCAGACCGGAGTCCAACAGAGTGCGTGAGTGCGGTGAAAAATTGTGAGTACTTTTAATTAGATAAATTGGTAGAAAATTCAAATAAGAGGTACCTATGTCCGATTTTAGTTCGATTAACTTTAACCAAACACTTATGTTTGGTACAATTGATGATCACCTGTCTTGCTCATTAGAGTAGTTCGGAATAAATCATCATACAGCAAAGACGTGTGTTATTTTTCTACGAAGTCCTACAAACAATATTGAACCTTATTTCTTTCAACATATGGTCCAAACGAGCCGGATTATTAGAAAAATAGATAAGGACGACCGCCGCGATCGGAGAACAAAAGGCCGCATACCTGAGTCGAGTTAATGTGCACCTTTTTTTTCGCAAGTCATTAGTGAGTGCTACGAGAATAACTAGTAAACAAACGATTGACTTTATAACGTGAATTGTGTGTGTTTTAAAACTACCATATCAAGAACGTCTTAATAGCTATACATAACAGTGACTGCTACGTGGTTAACTAGTACCTACCTAAACAAGTTAAACGATTGACTTTGAATTGTGACTTTGTGAGTGCTCTAAAAATATCGTAACAAAAAGAACAATTAAATATCGTAACAACAATCAGACATACCTATCAATGAGTGTTACGTTAACTAGTGAACAGCAAAAGTTAGTTAACTCGTTAGAAGATATTTATTTACTGTTACAAAAGACTCAAGGTAATTTAAAGAAATGTCCGAAGCAAAGATTATCAAGAGGTTATATTGAAACTAAGTTGCAAACTATCGAAGGATATTGGCGAACGTTTAATACGACACATCAAGACATAGTGAAATGTACACCTAAGACCAAACGAAATGAAGTTCCTTATTTTGAAAACGAAGATTACTTTGTTGTGGAAGATTTATACTCGTGTTTAATAGGCGATTTGAGGTATATGTTGTCGATGCTTTCGAAGTCTACAGACACTCAGAGACAATCATATGATGTCTTGACGCCACCACGGGTTAACTTACCACGCATCGAGTTACCTACTTTTAACGGAAGCTATGATGACTGGCCTATGTTTCGAGATATGTTCACGTCGCTGGTACATAACAACACGTCTTAATATAACGTCGAAAGGTTACATTACCTCAACAAGACATTAGGCTCAACTTCATTGAGCCTTGTTAGTGAACCTAAAGATTTATTGAAGCATGTTAATATCACGGATGATAATTATGAACAGGCATGGAATACTCTTGCAAAACGGTATGGAAACAAACGTTTAATAGTTTATTCTCTACTCCACAAGTTATTTACTCAAAGGAAAATGACCTCTCCATCAGCTGCACAAATCAAGAATTTGTTAGAACCTCTCAGTGCTTAAATAACTTGAAAAATCAAGAAATACCCGTCGAGTCCTGGGATCAGATAATTATTTACACACTTGTACAAAAGTTAGATGTTGAACACACGGCCTGGGAAGAAGATTCTTACAAGGGAAACTCTGACAAACTATCATCTTGGGAAGAACTAAAAGCGTTTTTGGAAACAAAATATCGGACACTGGAGATGGTTAACCCTACAGCTAAAAAGGAGCAGACGAATATTAAGGCGAAGTCATTTCATTCCACATCACCGGAAGATAAGACAGATAAATCACCAACCAAGTCATGCAGTATGTGTAACGCGGAGCACCCCTTGTGTCACTGCAAAGAATATTGTAAGTTACAACCGAATGAACGCAATGAGTTTATTAAGAAGAACAAATTATGCTTCAATTGTCTGACGTCAGGACATACTGTCAAAGGATGCCGCAATCGAATGTCCTGCCGAAGATGCAACCGCCGCCATCATACATTGTTACATCAACCCAGCAGCGGTCCGTCAGACAATGTGAAAACGAATGAAGGTCAAATAGAAGGTGAACAAAGGAAAGCGGAACACCGTGACAATCCTGAAGTAGCATTATCTACGCACTTTGTGTCGAAGAGATCAACAGCGTTGCTCGCAACAGCATTAGTGCAAGTCAGAGATGAAAAGGGACACAGAACAGTATTGCGAGCACTGGTAGACCAAGGCTCGCAAGCAAACTTTATCAGTGAGCGAGCAGCGCAATTGTTAAAGGTCAAGAGATCACGTATAAAGGGAACTATTACGGGAGTCGGAGCAACGAAGACTACAGTCAGTCACGTTATACAAGTTGAGCTTTATTCAAGATCTGAGAAGGACGTCAAGCTTAATATCAATGCCTATGTAATGCAAACGCGATTAACATCACACTTGCCATCAGAAACTGTTGCTGGTTCAATGGACACCTGGCCGCACCTAAAAGGACTCACCCTGGCAGACCCGAGTTTCCATTCACCAGGGCGAGTAGACATGCTGTTAGGCGTAGAAGTTTGTGCTCAGATTTTAAAGGCTGAGATAATCAAAGGTCCACCTGGCTCTCCATGTGCACAAAATACAAGCTTGGGTTGGATTTTATTGGGAAAGATACAAGCACAAACTTCAGAACAACCAATACTGGTAATGCATCATAAGCTTGATCTAGATGAAATGCTGAAATCTATGTGGGAGACAGAAACAGATGCACAAGGAAAACTTACCAAAGAAGAAGAAGTCTGCGAGAGAATTTATAAAGATACTTACATGCGAAATAGTGAAGGGCGTTACATAGTTAAACTGCCATTTAAAACAGAAAACCCACAATCACCGCATGGCAATACAAAAGAAGGGGCTATGAGTAGATTATTTCACTTGGAAAGACGTTATATGAAGAATGATGAATTGAAAAGAGAGTATACTAAAGCAATTAATGAATACAAAGAAATGAAACACATGGAGGAGGTAATAAGCCAGCTGTATATCTGCCCCACCATGCAGTGGTCAAGGAAGAAAGTGGGACAACAAAGGTCAGGCCTGTATTTGACGCCTCTCACAGGGGCACGAATAACATAGTACTCAACGATGAATTACTAGTGGGACCGCAACTACAGGAAGATATGAGGTCACTCGTCATGAGATGGCGCCTGAAAAAGATAGCATTTGTAGCTGACATTCAGATAATGTATCGACAAATACTTGTGTCGAAAGAGAACGCAGATTATCAAAGAATTGTCTGGCGTAACAAGCCTGATGAACCTGTAAAGGAATACCGGCTTCTGCGAGTCACCTTTGGCACGGCATGCGCACCATAGTTTTGACGGCAAGCCGTCAAAACTCTGCACCAGGTGGCGAAGGATGAAGGGGAGAAGCATCCCCAAGCAGCAGACACGATTAGACAAGACTTTTACATGGATGATTTAATGTCCGGTCAAGATACTGTACACGAGGCAGTTGGTATAGCTAAGGAGGTAAAAGCAATTCTTGACAGAGATGGTTTCATCCTACAAAAATGGGCGTCGAACAATTCAGATTTCCTAAGAGAATTTCATCCAGCTGAGCTCAGCTCTCATGTTAATATCGATATCAAGTTAGACGGCTTGATAAAAACACTGGGTATAAGCTGGAATATGGGAGAAGATATACTTAAATACAACCTCAAGCTACCACCCTTATCAGAAACAGTCACAAAGAGGAAAATATTGGCCGAGGTTCAACGACTTTTTGATTCTCTGGGATGGTTGGCTCCAGCTCTGGTACCTGCAAAAATAATGATTATGGCTTCAACAGGTCCATTGGGATGAAGAACTCTCACCTGAAACAAAAAACGAATGGTTAAATATTAGACACAGTTTTGAAGATATCAAATTTATTAAATTAAAGAGATGGCTGGCGACACAAGAAACGTTGAAAGATGTTACTATTCACGGTTATTGTGACGCTTCAACTAAAGCGTATGGAGCTGTTGCTTACCTGAGGGTTCGAGGAGATAACGGAGGCTTTCAGACCGGAATTATCGCTGCCAAGACAAATGTAGCTCCTATCAAGGCATTATCCCTTCCACGGCTGGAATTATGCGGTGCAGTTCTCCTGTCTAATTTACTAAAGCATATAAGTGAGGCGACGCGCATCCCAAAGAGTCAGATGTTTTGTTGGACTGATTCCACGATAGTGTTGTCATGGCTGCGAGGAGATCCAAACAGATGGCACACATTCGTAAGAAATAGAGTAATAACCATACTTGACAATGTTGGAAACAAATGGTGCCATATACAGTCACAACAAAATCCAGCTGATGTCGCATCGAGAGGAATGTTGGCTCCTGAATTGAGAAGGTACGCACTCTGGTGGCACGGGCCGGAACACCTGAAACAAGAAAAAATACACATGGAAACATCAATTAATGAAGAAACAGACCTAGAAAGTAAAAAAACCATTGATATTTACCTCACAAGAGAAACCGAAGAAAATTCCTTGGATGGAATCTTTCAAAAATTTACCTGAATTACTGGAGACTATTACGTATGTTAAAAGATTTATGAGGCTAAGACAAAGTCAACCTGTAGATTCGCCGATCACTACTGAAGAACTCGGAAGACTCGCTGCAGATCTGCATAAAAATCACACAAGATGTTATATTCCAAGAAGACATCAGAGACCTGTTAGAAAGAAATCAAGTAAGAAATACAAGCCGTTTGAAGACCCTAAATCCATATCTGGATACCAAAATGATACTCAGGGTGGGTGGAAGATTACAAAACGCTAACTATTTAGAATACGACCGTCTGCATCCTATAGTCTTAGACGACAAAAATCCACTCACCTCCTTATTCGTATCTGATGCTCACAAACGGACGCTGCACGGAGGTGTGCAATTAATGCTAAATTACCTGAGGTCAAGATACTGGATTCTGAAAGTAAAGGGTAAGGTAAAGACATACATTCATAAATGTTTTGTCTGTTCCAAGCAGAATGCACGATCTAAGACACAACAAACGGGCGAGTTGCCGAAGGTGCGAGTGACCCCAGCACGGCCATTCCTCCATAGTGGCGTTGATTTTGCTGGGCCTTACGATGTCCTTATGTCAGAAGGTAGAGGAGCAAAAACCAACAAATCCTACATCTCCATCTTCATATGCATGTCGACAAGGGCAGTTCATTTAGAGCTGGTGGGAGATCTGACTTCGGAAGCCTTTATTGCAGCTTTTCGGCGCTTTGTATCACGTCGTGGAAGATGTAGTGATTTGAGGAGTGACCAGGGACGGAATTTCGTAGGAGCGAACAAGTTACTTGCTGAGGCGTTCTAGGAAGCAAACTTTGAATTTGGAAATCACATGTCCAATCTACTTGCAGCTGACGACACTCAGTGGCATTTCATACCTGCCTATAGTCCAAATTTTGGAGGCCTCTGGGAGGCGGGAGTAAAATCCATGAAGTTCCACCTCAAATGCATCATGAATACGAATTTGACATACGAAGAGATGACTACCGTATTATGTCAAGTTGAAGCATGTCTTAATTCCCGTCCTCTTTGCCCACTTATTGAGTCAGATTTGAATGTACTTACACCTGGCCACTGGAGATTCTCCAATTACTATACCCTCGCCGAGTCTGAAAGATATCTCACAATCAAGCTTATCACGGTGGCAACACTGTCAACGGGTACTGTCGAACTTTTGGCATCGCTGGCAGGGCGAGTATCTCTCCAGGCTTCAGCAAAGACCAAAGTGGCAAAAAATACAAGAAGAATTTGACATAAGCCAGATTGTTCTTATTAAAACAGACGGATTGCCACCTGGCAAGTGGCCTTTAGGACGGATCGTGGACAAACACCCAGGATGGAATCACTAGGGTCTATAGCGTAAAGAGTGGTACGAATACTGTAAGAAGATCAATCTCTAAACTCTGTTTTCTACCAATCGATAATCATTAATTGCATGTGTAATCATTTGTGTAATGAATATGTTTTTTTTTAATGAATATGTTAATATTCTCTCAAATTTGTGTAATATGATTTTTAATCTTTCCGCGCAGTTTTTGTTAAATTTATAATATATTCTAATAGATAAATGCAGGCTTAATAATAGTCGTTAGAAAGACTCGAAATTTGTTTTGTAATGTGAAACTTATGTTGTAGTCTATTTTGAACGTCATATTGTTTATCTGTTAATTACTTGTTATATTAATTAATATTTGATGAACATAAAGTCTGCATGATTTATTGTTAATTGATTTAATTTGCGTATAAATTTAAATTTGTAAAAGGAATTAAAACCCCTTTTGGTGGGCGGTATGTTTGGTACAATTGATGATCACCTGTCTTGCTCATTAGATTAGTTCGGAATAAACCATCATACAGCAAAGACGTGTGTTATTTTTCTACGAAGTCCTACAAACAATACTGAACCTTATTTCTTTCAACAAATTAGTAAATTTACAAGGGATATTAAATTTCGAGTCTGTTTATTTGCTTATTTATTTCGGAAGATTTTAATATCATGGAGTCATTATTAAGATTACAACTTGACGTTAAAAATATAATTGAGAAAGGGAGAACCAACTTCAAAAAATCCCCCAAGGAGAGAGTAACTCTGGGATATATTGAAACCCGATTAGATTCATTAGAAGTACAATGGGCAAAATTTTGTGATACTCATAGGAAAATAATTGAAAAGGCTACAGTAGATGATCTGAAGGGCACATATTTTACTTCCGATATATGTTTATGATAAAACCGAAGAGATCTATATTACATACAAATCTGAACTAAAAGATGCTCAATTATTATTAGTAAATTCTGTAACAAAAGAACCACGAGAGCAAATAGTATCTACCAATGATAGTCAAAGTTGTAATGTTAGATTACCTAAGATCAATATTCCGTCGTTTTCTGGAAAGTAAGAGTGGACTAAGTTTCCGTAACTTGTTTAGATCACTCGTTCATTTCAACAAGACCTTAGATGACTTACAGAGATTGCATTATCTAAAGGGATGCTTAACGGGTGAAGCGGAACATCTACTAAGACAAATACCCATAACCGCGACTAATTGTACAGTGTGTTGGGAACAGTTGGAACATAGATATAATAATAAAAGGCACTTAGCGAATTGTATATTGCAAAGACTGTTTGAGCAAAAAGGAGTGAGCACTGAGTCAGCTACGACGTTGAAGCATCTCTTAGATACAACCAATGACTGTATGAGTGCGTTAGGTAATTTAGGGATTGATGTTACGACCTGGGAAATCATCGTCATTCACATCGTCTTGGATAAGCTCGACCAAGAAACCCGCAAGCAATGAGAGTAAAAGGTTGCCTCTGAAGAGGCCAATGACTTGCCTACTTTAGGTCAATTCAAGACATTTCTCGAGGGTAGGTTTAGGGCCCTTGAGTTTGTCGAACCAAAGGTAACGGGACAGTGGCGTAGTCGGTCACGGATCAAGTGAAAAGGTCATGCGTGTCACCGATAGTAAAAATTCCACACGCTCAGGACAGACGAAAATAGGTTGTGAGAATTGTGGTAAAGGCTACAAACTGTGTTTTTGTGAACCCTTCATCAAGATGGATGTATCTCAAAGAAGACAATTTGTGCAAAATAAAAAGATTTGTTTTAATTGTTTAGGCGGTAATCATTTAGTTTACCAGTGCAAAAGATCGACGAGTTTGTGACGACAAATTTTTAACAAATAACATCATACACTTTTGCACATTGATGTTCATGACTCTAATATAAATAAGCCAAGTTCTGGGTCAGCTGATACTAGTACCTCGGTTGACCCAACACCAGTAGTGTCACTTTCTAGAATCTAAACGATAAGCTGTCGAGGCCAATGACTTGCCTACTTTAGGTCAATTCAAGACATTTCTCGAGTGTAGGTTTAGGGCCCTTGAGTTTGTCGAGCCAAAGGTAACGGGACAGTGGCGCAGTCGGTCACGGATCAAGTGAAAAGGTCATGCGTGTCACCGATAGTAAAAATTCCACACGCTCAGGACAGACGAAAATAGGTTGTGAGAATTGTGGTAAAGGCTACAAACTGTGTTTTTGTGAACCCTTCATCAAGATGGATGTATCTCAAAGAAGACAGTTTGTGCAAAATAAAAAGATTTGTTTTAATTGTTTAGGCGGTAATCATTTAGTTTACCAGTGCAAAAGATCGACGAGTTTGTGACGACAAATTTGTAACAAAAAACATCATACACTTTTGCACATTGATGTTCATGACTCTAATATAAATAAGCCAAGTTCTGGGTCAGCTGATACTAGTACCTCGGTTGACCCAACACCAGTAGTGTCACTTTCTAGAATCTAAACGATAAGCTG
This sequence comes from Mythimna pallens, assembly GCA_961205895.1. Classification (NCBI taxonomy): domain Eukaryota; kingdom Metazoa; phylum Arthropoda; class Insecta; order Lepidoptera; family Noctuidae; genus Mythimna; species Mythimna pallens. The sequence continues at coordinate 20,352,937 of OY540839.1, read as the reverse complement.
TCGAGGCCAACGACTTGCCTACTTTAGGTCAATTCAAGACATTTCTCGAGGGTAGGTTTAGGGCCCTTGAGTTTGTCGAGCCAAAGGCAACGGGACAGTGGCGTAGTCGGTCACGGATCAAGTGAAAAGGTCATGCGTGTCACCGATAGTAAAAATTCCACATGCTCAGGACAGACGAAAATAGGTTGCGAGAATTGTGGTAAAGGCTACAAACTGTGTTTTTGTGAACCCTTCATCAAGATGGATGTATCTCAAAGAAGACAGTTTGTGCAAAATAAAAAGATTTGTTTCAATTGTTTAGGCGGTAATCATTTAGTTTACCAGTGCAAAAGATCGACGAGTTTGTGACGACAAATTTGTAACAAAAAACATCATACACTTTTGCACATTGATGTTCATGACTCTAATATAAATAAGCCAAGTTCTGGGTCAGCTGATACTAGTACCTCGGTTGACCCAACACCAGTAGTGTCACTTTCTAGAATCTAAACGATAAGCTGTCGAGGCCAACGACTTGCCTACTTTAGGTCAATTCAAGACATTTCTCGAGGGTAGGTTTAGGGCCCTTGAGTTTGTCGAGCCAAAGGCAACGGGACAGTGGCGTAGTCGGTCACGGATCAAGTGAAAAGGTCATGCGTGTCACCGATAGTAAAAATTCCACATGCTCAGGACAGACGAAAATAGGTTGCGAGAATTGTGGTAAAGGCTACAAACTGTGTTTTTGTGAACCCTTCATCAAGATGGATGTATCTCAAAGAAGACAGTTTGTGCAAAATAAAAAGATTTGTTTCAATTGTTTAGGCGGTAATCATTTAGTTTACCAGTGCAAAAGATCGACGAGTTTGTGACGACAAATTTGTAACAAAAACATCATACACTTTTGCACATTGATGTTCATGACTCTAATATAAATAAGCCAAGTTCTGGGTCAGCTGACACTAGTACCTCGGTTGACCCAACACCAGTAGTGTCACTTTCTAGAATCTAAACGATAAGCTGTCGAGGCCAATGACTTGCCTACTTTAGGTCAATTCAAGACATTTCTCGAGGGTAGGTTTAGGGCCCTTGAGTTTGTCGAGCCAAAGGCAACGGAACAGTGGCGTAGTCGGTCACGGATCAAGTGAAAAGGTCATGCGTGTCACCGATAGTAAAAATTCCACATGCTCAGGACAGACGAAAATAGGTTGCGAGAATTGTGGTAAAGGCTACAAACTGTAATCATTTAATTGGTAATCATTTAGTTTACCAGTGCAAAAGATCGACGAGTTTGTGACGATAAATTTGTAACAAAAACATCATACACTTTTGCACATTGATGTTCATGACTCTAATATAAATAAGCCAAGTTCTGGGTCAGCTGACACTAGTACCTCGGTTGACCCAACACCAGTAGTGTCACTTTCTAGAATCGAAACGATAAGCTGTCCCACGGTGCTCGACTTCGCAGAAATAGCAGACAAACAAAGTAACGACGAGTACCTATTGCAAGCGTTGCAGGTATCACATAACAGATTCGAACAATTATCGGATTATTTTCGGATTGTGATAAACATACTCGTATTTTATGCGATATCTCTACTAAAAATGTTAGACCGTACTTACCTAAAGAATTCAGAGAATTGGCTTTTAAATCTGTGCATAATCTTAGTCATCCTGGCATAAAAACTTGATGAAGCAAAAATTTTTTTGGCCTGATATGGATAGGGACATTGCGAGATGGGCAAGAGCATGTCCGCAATGGCAACGTGTAAAAATTACCAGGCATACGATATCAGGCGTAGGAGAGTTTGAACATGCTGATCGATTCCAGCATGTACATATTGACATAATCGGTCAATTGCCTATCTCAGCCGACGTGTATAGATACTGTGTAACAATCATAGATCGTTTCACAAGGTGGCCAGAGGCCTACCCCGTTCAAAACATTACGGCGGAGACCGTAGCGAGAGTAGTATTTGAAGGTTGGATTGCTCATTTTGGATGTCCTGCGAAGCTTACAAGCGACCAGGGCAGACAATTTGAGAGCGATTTATTCGCTAAGTTAATGAAATATTTGGGCATACATAAACTACGTACAACTCCTTATCATCCGCAAAGTAACGGTAGGATCGAACGTTGGCATAGGGCACTTAAAGTGGTAATTAGGTCGATGAGTTGCCGATCGTATTATTAGGGTTACGGACGGCTACTAGTAGCGACAGCGGTGTGAGCGCGGCGGAATTTACTTACGGCAAGACTATTCGTTTGCCAGATTTTTATGACGATGCTAAAATTAGCGATTCAGATTCGGAATATTTGCATAAAGCTGAGAGATACCATCAGCAAATACAAGCCTCGACCGAAATATCATAGTAAATCGTACTCTATATTCGTTCGAGATAGTTTAAATACTTGTAAAAGTGTTTTTGTAAGGAATGATACAATGCGCAGGTCTTTGCAACCGCCGTATGAAGGCCCATATATAGTTATAGTTATAAGTAGAAATAAAAAATATTTTATATTAAAAATGGTGATAGGGAAGTTTCTGTATCGATAGATAGGCTCAAACCCGCCTACACTATCGATATAGATACATCTACAGCCTGCAATTGAACCATAATGGTAACGTAAATTTAAATTTAACTAAAGATAGCATTCCCCAAGACGTTATAAGTCATAAAACAACACGCACCGGTCGCGTTATCAGACCACCGGTACGTTTTGCTTAGTCGACAATGAGTTTCTCGGTAATGTTATTTGTACCTAATATTGTCGTACGATATTATTAATATGTACTTACTGGCTATGTTACTTCTAGGCAAGCGTGCTCCATCGTCGGCCACATCATCGCTTACCATCAGGTGAGATAGTGGTCAAACGCGAGCCTATCAATAATAAAAAAATAAATAATGTAATGTAACCTTGCTATATTTTTATTGTGAAATACAGTTCCTGCGAGATCTCATGGTGAAATGGTGACAGCGACTGTCGCAACCCAGTGCTGAGCACACTATAATTATGGCGGTAAATCCCCGCAATCGATCAATCAAAAATATTTTATTTCACATAGGCCTACATGGGCACTTATAAAACTTCAGAAGCTAGTGCTCCCTCTTTAAGGAGTAGTTCAAAAGACGTCACGGCATCCTCACCTCACCAACACAATCACGACATCTCACCGGACATGATAAGTTCGTGAGGTTGCACCAGATTGTAAGAAACGCCCGGATGTCACCATTGTGTAGACCACCACGACGCACATGTGAGGAAACGGTCTTCTTCACGCCCCAGCCGCCGGGATTCTGACTCTGATTTCCAACTACTGTAGGCGTGGTATTGCGGACGGCGAGCAATGGGTAGCTCTCCGTCCGGCAGTCCAGTAACCGTCCATACTGAGCTCGAGTCGTTGACGGCACGTAGTGTTCCATGTGCGCCTTGAGGAGATGTCAGCCAAACTGTAGGGGCTCTGGATGGAAGGCAAAAAAGAAACAGAGTGGGTGTTCTTGTCAGTAAATGTTTGACACGCCCTCTCGCTACGCCCAAGAGCGGGAGAAGTCATTGACTGATTTCCCACTTATAAAGAAAGCACTCGGCTCCATAACATTTCCTGATTTGTTAGTGTGTGCTAGTTATCTTAATATGTTGAGACATAATGCACGGTAATGAAATTTCCAACAAACGGATTACTATTCCGTACATTCACTAACGATTCATCAACATACCTAATTTTACTAACAATAAATTAATACGCACACACAAACACAGCGCACTGAGCTGCGTCAGTCGCTCACTTGTTTTTGTCAACTTGCAGTTGCAAGCTTCGTTCGAAGCAAAAAGATGAAACTTGGGAAATAATATCAAAAGAATTTAACGCCTCGAGCAGCACTTACCGCAGTGTCAAACAATTTTAAAACAATTAAAAAGTCGTCGGTATTGTTTGATTCTTATTTAACACCGACTTTCGAAATTAAAGTTGTTTTTTGCTTCCCAATTTAAGTAAAGTGGACTACGTATTTGTCAGGGACGAGACAGTACGCAAACCTTTGAAGCCTCCTTACGACGGTCCGTACCGCGTTTTACAAAGAAGGTCTAAGGTTTACGTCATCCAGTTGCCCGGAAGGAAAGCTAGTATAACAATAGATAGGTTAAAGCCAGCATACATTGTAAGCGATACAAAGTTAAATGATAATATTACGGAAAGTTAAAACAGGTTAACGGAAAACAAGCAGACGGGAATCGAACCCGCTGTCACGCTCAGCAATTCTAGCGCTAACCGCACAACGCGCTCTGGCCGCGTGAGAAAGTTGCCAGTAAGGTTTTTATCATAATTGGCATCCGCTCCTAGCGAATACAACGCTAAGCGATGCGATACCAGCTTAATAGCATTTTATATTAAAAGGAAATGTTTGCAAAGGTAGCATAGTTTCTCATCGCCTAACACTGTAATAACAGTATTATAATTTACAGTGAAAGTAGGTTAGTAACCAATAGTAGTAAGCAGATTTTTACATTATAATTATTTTACATTTTATTTATTTTTACAAATATATTGTTTATAATTATATTGTATTACCTTTTTGGGAATAGTAGACGTTACACAACTGATATTTTTTTTACGTACATACGTTTTACTTTTGATAAACATGGGTGTTCGGGTCAATCACCGAACAATAATTAACCTGTCAGCGTAATTGCGACACCGCGCTCTATGCCTTTATTATTTTATGTATTACCTAAGTAAATACAGTCAGTACGCATTCGGATAGCATATCGGGCGCGACTCAATCTCATCTCATTCACCTCATTAGTTTTAATAGTTTTTCCATTTGTATTAGTTTAATCGGTATTGTTGAAATATAGCTATCTTTATAATCTTTAATCTTGGTTTATCTTGATCTCACCCCAAACATTGGTCCTTCGAGCCATCGGAGCGGGACTGTTACGCGTGTGCCTACGAATTGTGCTGTGTAAGTGTCTCGCTTGGAACCAGACCCTGGCAAACGAACTCAGTGGATTTACTCTCCACAAATCTCATTATCCTGTGGATCCTAGCTGATCTCGGAGCTCCGGCCGGAAACGAGCCGTCATCCTGCTGATCCTGTTAACCCTGGTATTACGAAATCATCGCGGTATCTCATCGCGCTGTTATTCCAGGTTTGTTCTTGCAGCTATCGCAAGGACATTTGATCTCCAAAGAAGCCTTCAGCCCAAGTAAGGTCTCTTTTTATCTTTGTAAGATGGATGATATTTTAGCCACCCAACAACAACTAATCGAAGCCGTAGATAAGCTCTTCACCAATTTCAAGAAGGATGGTGCCGAGCGCAAGACCTCTGACTACTTACGTCGTCGATTAGCTACCTTGGAACAATACTTTACAGACTTCCATAATAACCATATGACTTTACTGTCTTTTGGTGATCAATCTCATGCATATTTCAGTACTAAGCAATACGAGCAAATGAAGGAAAAATATAACAATATTAAAACTACCATTCTAAACTATAATCCTCTAGCTAACAGACCACAAATCCCTGAACTAAAACCTCCTACGTTTCAACCTACTGCGGAATCTCAAACCTCGAACCTCGCATCTCACTCTGCTTCTAAAACCCCTACACCAGAAGGGAGTAATGCCGAAGCTCTCTTCAAAAAGCAAGCTACCAACTTTAAGGCTTTCTTGAGAACAACTTCCAATATCGACCTTGATCTCGTTACGGAAAAATGGGAGTTTGAAGATATCCTGAAGACGATACAATCTCGTTGGGCGGCCATTGACTCACTTCATTGGGAGCTGGACAACGAGTATGGCGGATTAAACTCCGAATACGAAGAACAATTTACTCATTACGAGAAATATTACAACAAAACCAAGAAAGACATCAATAAGAAAATGTGGTCCGTTGCACATATTGAAAAATCTACGCCTAAAATGGAGATAGTCACCTTTGATGGAAATTACAACAAGTGGATTTCATTCAAAGATCTTTTCACCGAAGCTGTACATAACAACCCGTCTTTGTCGAATGCACAAAAGATGCAGTTTCTAAAGAGCAAGATCAAAGGTGAGCCCGAAAAATTGATCCAACATCTCCAAATAAGCTCTGACAATTATCCTGTATGCTGGAATATCCTCAATCATCGTTATAATAACAAGCGACTCATCTTCACCTCTTATCTTAATAATCTCATGAATATCCCTACAAACCAGCAACAATCGTCAAATCATATAAAACGCATTCACGACACGACCTACGAGAGCGTGAATGCTATCAAGAACCTGGGAGTCGATGTGTCTTCCTGGGATCCTTTTCTAGTATGTATATTGTCTCAAAAATTGGACGCAGATACATACGAGGATTATCTACAAGCTTTAAAATCCCCACAAGAATTACCAGTCTTGGAAGATTTCCTTAATTTCTTGGAAACAAAGTTCATGATGCTGGAAACTTCTCGTAAAAAGCTTGACAATTCTACGCAAAAATCATCCCAATCTCAATCCAACAACAATAGCAAGCCATCATTTTCAAAAGGTTCTAGTTTTAAACGAAATTACAACAATCCTAAAACGAATTACTCAACAAATCAAGTTTCGCAATCGTCAAAGTCCAAAAACAAAACTAACTATCGCAAGCAATGCCCTATTTGCAACACCAATGATCATCGAATTCATGCATGTCAAAAATTATTGGAATTGCAACCTAATGAACGGAAAAACACTGTTGCTAACTTGAACCTTTGCGTTAATTGTTTACATTTTCATGATGGCAAAAAATGTCTTTCCGAAATAAAATGCAAGGAATGCAATAAAGATCACAACACCATTTTGCATGAATCTTTTACCTCGCTTCGATCCAGGTCTAATGCAGCTACGATTACGAAATCGCCATCTCAGCAGCAAGAAAGTAACACAGTTGCGTCGCTTCTTAAAGAACCCTCAGAAATACTGCTTGCCACAGCAATAATTAAAGTACAAGCAGCCGATGGATCTTACCATAAAATGAGAGTTCTTTTAGATCAAGGATCACAGACATCCATTATCAGAGAAAGTGCAGCTCAGTTGTTAAGGCTACCGCGGCGGAAATGTAACGGCTATATCTCAGGAATAGGAAATAGGGAAAATAACTGTAAGGGCAGGCTTACTGTCAAATGTTCGTCGTTGGTTAGCGATTTCATCTTTGAAACGGACGTATATATAATGAATAGACTCGTTAATAACTTACCTAGCTGTACCCTACCTAAGCCAGACTGGCCTACTCTTAATCAAATAACTCTAGCAGATCCCGAATTTTACAAAAGTAGGCCTATTGATATCCTATTCGGAGCAGATATCTATTCCACTATCCTTATGGACGGTATCTGTCGATCCGAAGGTATGTTGCCCATCGCCCAACAAACCCAGTTGGGATGGATCTTAAGCGGCAACTACAAAACGTATCATTGCAATGTGATCCTAAATAATATCGAAGAGATCCAGCAATTTTGGGAAGTAGAGGACATTCATGAATCTCCATCAATGTCAGAAGAAGATCAAAAATGCATCGAGCTCTACCAATCTTCGACCTCTAGGCGGGAAGACGGAAGCTATGTCGTCAAAATACCATTTAGAGAAAATTTTGAGAAAAACATAGGCGAGTCGAAAGCAAAATCGATTGCTCAATTTCTCCAAATAGAGCGGAAATTAAATAAACAACCAGCACTGGCACGTGACTATAAAACGTTTATATCGGAATACCTAGAGCTCGGACATATGACACCCGTTGCACAACACGTACAACCGGACTGCTACTTGTCCCATCATTGCGTACAACGAGCTGAGTCATCAACCACTAAATTGCGAGTTGTTTTTAATGCCTCGGCAAAAACCTCGAGCGGGCACAGCCTCAATGATCTTATGTGCCGAGGACCCAATTTACAACAGGACCTTCAGAGCCTTATTTTAAAATGGAGACAATTCAGATTCGCTTTTACGGCAGATATAGAGAAAATGTTCCGCAAAATCTGGCTACATCCCGATGATCAGAAATATCAGAAAATTATCTGGCGGGATCATCAATATGAACCTTTAAAAGAATATCAGTTAGCGACAGTTACCTATGACACAAAAGCCGCACCTTTTTTGGCCATGATGACACTGAAGCAACTAGCCATCGATGAAAGGCCAAACTATCCACAAAGTTGCGCTCCTGACATCTTAGAACACTCGTTTTACATGGATGATCTCATGCATGGTGAACATTCAGCGAGAGCAGCTCAACAGCTCAAGGCGGAAATGATCAGCCTCCTGAAATCTGGCGGGTTTAACCTGCGAAAATGGCGATCAAACTTACCGGAAATAATAGACAGCTCTGATGCACCTCAAAAGGAAAACTTTGACTTCAAGCAACCGGAGTCAACCAAAACTTTAGGTCTTCGGTGGGAACCAAAAACTGATCAATTTATCTTTCATCCTATAGAATTTATCTCACAAGACATCCTTACAAAAAGGCAATTCTTATCTCAAATATCTAAGATTTTTGACCCTTTGGGCTGGTTAGCACCAGTCACGATAAGACTTAAGATCTTGTTCCAAGAACTATGGAAGTCAGACCTGAGTTGGGACCACCCTGTCCCTCAGGAAATCGCGTTAGAGTGGAACACTATTAAAGCCGATTTATCCTATATATCTCGATTTAAAATACCCCGTTGGATTCAAACCCTGAAGAAGGATATCATTGAACTCCATGGCTTTTGCGACGCCAGCACAAAAGCATACGCTTGCGTCGTGTATTGCAAAATACAAAGAGCAAATGAAACACATGTGACCCTTATTGCAGGGAAATCAAAAGTAATACCGCTAAAGAAACCACAATCGATCCCGCGCTTGGAACTTTGCGGCGCCCTCTTGTTGTCAAAACTTATGCGTAAAATCATATTATCCCTATCGAGCTACAAGGTGCATGTGTATGGTTGGATTGATTCAACAGCTGTTCTCGGTTGGTTAAGTGGCGAACCGGAGAAATGGAAACCCTTTGTTGCAAATCGCGTGAGGATTATAACCGAAACAATCCCTAAAAATAACTGGAGCTACGTAAAATCCAAAGAAAATCCCGCAGATTGCGCAAGCCGCGGTTTACTTGCTGCTCAATTAACCAATCACTCGCTGTGGTGGCAAGGTCCCGACTGGTTACCACAATATAAGCCTAACGAATCGCATATGATGCCGATTCGAAAGTCGAGCATTATTAACGAAGAACTCAGAAAAAAGGAGCAAGTAACCACGGTCATTGTTAACCCCGAAAATTTAATCATTAATCAACTATTAACAAAATATAGCACTTTAAGGAAAGTTACTCGAGTATTAGCCTACATCAACAAGTTTATTGACATTGTTGTTTACAAGAAAAAACGTACATGTTTTCTTACTCTGCAGAATATAAAGACAGCAAGAGAAATGTTAATTAAGCACGTGCAAAATGAATATTTCAACGAAGAAATATCACGATTGCGAAATAATGAACCATTAAATAAGAAAAGTCAGATTCTCAATCTCAATCCCATACTAGACAGTAATCAATTACTCCGTGTCGGAGGCAGGTTTAAACATTCAAATCTTGATCCCGAAATGAAGCATCCCATCATAATCCCGAATCAATCGAAATTGGCGGATCTTATCATAGACGAATTCCACGAGCTTGTATTCCACGGCGGAGTAAAAATGACTACTGGATTCATAAGACACAAATACTGGATTCTTGGAGGAAATAGAGTCACAAAGAAACGATTAAGAATGTGTGTCAAATGTAGAAGAAATAACCCAATATCACAACATCAAATCATGGGTGACCTACCTCAAGCACGATTGATTCCTAACCGACCTTTTTACCACACCGGAATAGATTACACCGGACACATATTTATTAAGGCAAACAAGGGCCGTGGCATTAAAACCTGTAAAGGATATGTCGCAGTGTTTGTTTGTATGGTAACTAAAGCCATACATTTAGAAATCGTCTCAGATCTCACAGCGTCAGCATTTATTGCTGCGCTTCGACGTATGTCGGCCAGAAGAGGAGTTCCTGGGCACATCTATAGTGATCAGGGAACTAACTTCATAGGAGCCAACAAAATCTTAAAACAAGAGTTTGCAGAAATCTCTAACATCTTGTGTGACCAAGAAGTAACCTCAACAATCTCTGAAATGAACATTGAGTGGCACTTTAACGCCCCTTCATGGCCATCTGCTGGCGGACTCTGGGAAGCTGCAGTGAAGAGCCTAAAACATCACCTCAAGCGTGTCGTTGGAGAACAAAAACTAACCTACGAGGAATACACTACCCTACTATATCAACTCGAGGCGTGTTTGAACTCCAGGCCACTGTGTCCTCTGACAGAAGACCCTGAGGACCTGGACTTTTTGACCCCGGCTCACTTTTTAGCAAGTGGCCCCAACTTAACGATCTTCGAAACAGAGCATGATCTTCGCACACGGTGGCACTTGACACAAAAAATCTACCAAGATATATGGAACAAGTGGAAAACTGACTACCTTTCGCAGCTTTCTACGAGATCCAAATGGCGTCAGCATCAAAAGGACCTCAACCTTGACGACATCGTTATTATAAAGGACGACAACCTTCCACCAGGAAAATGGAGTCTAGGTCGAGTAGTAGCGCTGCATCCTGGAAGCGACGGACACGTAAGAGTCGTCACACTTAAAACCAAAAACGGGGTCTTAAAACGCCCTGTGGTTAAGCTGTCCTTACTGCCAACAAATCCTAATGAAAATGATCAAGAGCCAGATACCCCAAAAGTTGGTGATAAATTTCCAGCGGTGAAAAGAAAACGTCCTATATCATTCTCGGCTATAGTCTTATCTTTGACATTATTTTTGCTGTCACTAATAAACATCACTCAAGCATCTTACAACTTTACCCAGCTGACAAACAATAGTGTCTATTTCGACAAAGTGTCTAATATGCATTTAGTCAGAGATGATTGGCATTTAATAGTCTATTACGACACAAATCCTTATCAAGATGGAACGGCGGCACTAATAAAGTATATCAAGTATCTTGAAACCTTATGCGCTACCATTAGAACTCAAACACCTTGCGACGGCGTCATGTTACAACTCGAGCACGAGTTCAAAGAAATCAAACATTACGATAATATAGTCCTGATGAATGACTCATTTATGACTAATGAGAGACGCCGGCGACGCGGTTTAATAGACGGAGTTGGCTACGTTGCAAATAGTCTATTCGGAGTGTTGGACCAACGATTTGCAGAGAAATATGAGCAGGATATTGACCTCTTAAAACATAATGAAAACCATTTATACAACCTTTGGAAAAACCAGACGTCGGTCGTAGAAGCTGAATTTAACCTCATGAAAAGGATGGAGAGTACGATAAACAAACATCACAAACTAATCAATCAAAAGCTTAACACTCTCCAAGATTCTTACAAAAATCTCGCTTTGCAAGTGCAAAACCTAACCATTGTCACCGACTTCATAACCTCGGCTTTTACTGCCAATAACTTGTTGTATACCCTTCGACGAATCCAGGACTCAATTTTAGATACAGTTACTGATATTTATAGTGGAAAAATAGATTTTCATTTGATATCACCGAAGCAACTAAGATCAGAGCTAAATATAATATCAGCACAAATATCAGGAGATTTGGTAGTACCTGTAGACAACTTTAACCTCAAAGATCTTTACAGCTTGCTCAAAGTAAGAGCCAAATACTCCGGCAAATACTTAATTATAGAAATAAGAATACCCTTGATTGAAAGGGATCTTTACGAGGTATTCAATCTTATCCCGGTCCCGCGCATTATGGAAAATAACATGATGATGGAAGTCGAAACGATCTCGGAATTAGCAGCCATCAACATGCGAAAGGATTCGTATTTACCTATCACAGACAAGGATCTGCAGTCATGCATATTGAAAAATCCTGAGACTATGCTGTGCCATATCAGAAGGCCTATTCACCACATGAAAGATGATCATAGCTTTTGTGAGACGATCCCAGGCACAAGAACTTGTAAAACTAAAACTACCTCGTGCAAGAATGACTGGAGAGAATTAACATCAGAAAACAAGTATAATTATTTATGCTGCGACGTATGTAACATCAAACTTCTGTGTGAAAATCAAGTTCAGGCAGTCAGACTATCAGGCGCTGGTCTGTTGCGTGTTGGGGAAGGCTGTTTGGTAAAAACAGAAGATTTTACGGTGTATTCGAACAGAAGACTGTCCAGTAAAATTAGTACGACGACAAAGATTATCTCGCCGGAAATATCCCCTATTAATCACATGATAAATATTACAATGCCGGAAATCTCATATGAGTTTAATCTCAATAACTCAGACAACCTCAAGCAATTTGAAGCTATCAAGAGAAGTCTTGAGATCATGAAACAGAGTGAACCTTTGAGCACCGATATCTCTTACCACGATATCCATCTTTATACTGCTACTTATCTCATCATAGCAGTTATCTTGGTTTTGGTGGCCATTTACTGTTTTCAACGTTGGCGGAAAAGGCAACGCAAAGGAAATCGTCCCACTTCTACAGCAGAGCAGTCGGCAATCTCTGCGGCAACTGCGTTGGCGTCTCCACACACCGTTGCAGAAAGTGTTGTGATTGAGTGCAGTGAAATTAGGGAAAATGGGCAATCTAGTAGTAAATTAGTGAAAAATGATCCTAAGCGACTAGCTGTGTCTAGTGAGTGTTTACAAAAAACGGAAGATAGAGGTTCTTCACCGATCTTTCGCGTGTTTTCTCTTCCTGATTTGAATTGCAGTGATTCTGTTTAATTTGTTACGTACATTACTTTTATCTCATCCTTTAACATAACTAATTCTACATAACTATTTTAGTATTATTTGAACATTGTTTTCACCTTGTTAATATTAAGTTCATACCCATTTAACTATACTCACTAACTAACCTTATCTTTTTCTCCCTCGGGAGTATGTTCGGGTCAATCACCGAACAATAATTAACCTGTCAGCGTAATTGCGACACCGCGCTCTATGCCTTTATTATTTTATGTATTACCTAAGTAAATACAGTCAGTACGCATTCGGATAGCATATCGGGCGCGACTCAATCTCATCTCATTCACCTCATTAGTTTTAATAGTTTTTCCATTTGTATTAGTTTAATCGGTATTGTTGAAATATAGCTATCTTTATAATCTTTAATCTTGGTTTATCTTGATCTCACCCCAAACAATGGGAAAGTCATACAGCAAGCAGGAAGAAATCATAATAGCGCAAAATGGCGCAAATAAAGCAAGTCAAAGTTCGATGGAACAGAAAATGGAAATGTACAGTATTCTTATTGCCATCATAATTAATGTTAATCCTTCTTATAATCGGAGCCTGTTTCATATTCAAGAAGTGCAACAAAGGTATGAAAAAGTAGGCCAGGAAAGAAATGACATCTATGATATCATTAAGCCAGATCGACAAAGCTGGTCAGCAGCCAGCTATAGTTCAGTACGCATAAGTGTCATCTGTACAGAGTAATCGTAACTACGGTAAATTCGATCCGTGTCAGTGTAACATAAGCTCGTAAACCATTGTCAATTCTGTAAGATTAAAATTTCAATGCGTGTAAACTAATTATATGCAAAAATAATTAATCATTTGTAACCATGTTATCACAATATTGTCTACAAGTTCGGTATAAGCTAACATTTCTATGTGTTGTATCTTAGTAATTTAGACCTACCAGGTGCAGGCATTGTAACTTGAGCCTATCATGTTGTTATTAGATTCAACACGAGGGAATCGTGTCATCGTCATTGGTATTTTATTGTTGTACTTAATAAGAAATTATGTATTTTTGTGTCATTAGTAGTTTTTTTTCCCAAAGGGGAGGAATGTTGTAGGGTCATGATAAGTATATAATGTTATGCGCGTCAGCGAGAAGGGCCACTCGTTACGCGACAGTTATTGTGAACACAATAAACGGTATCTACTAGTATCCGTCGTTTGATTTAATAGTCACCATACCTAAAAGTTCTTAGTAAAACAAAAAATATATATTGTCTTGAACCCATTGAAACTGATGTTAGTATTTCCCAGATCAGTAAAATCATTTCTATTGACCCAAGTATTTTGATTGATCTTACCAATGTAATAGACCTAGAAACTTCAGATGTATCTACTTTTGAACCACAAAATGATATTTTGCAGTGTAGTTCTAAACAGAATATTGAAGAACCTAGTACTTCTACAGACTTGAAATATGTTGATTAGAAGAATTTAAATCTACCTAGAAAACGGGCAAAGGTAATGACACCAGTAGTTTCAAGGAATTTTTTTTGTCATTTATGTAAAAGTCGTAAATATTTTGTACCTAATGACATGACCCGTTGCGTTGCATGCAATAACTGGGTATGCAGCTTATGTTGTGGCCATCCTTCAATCATTGACTATATTTGCGACATATGTTACGGATCTGAATAATACAATTATTCAAATGATAGATCACACTTGCATGTGTCGCAGTAACATAAGTTTTAAAACATATGATTGAATAGTTGATTCAAGTAGGATTGTAATGTCTGAAATTAGTACAAAATAATATTAATCTTTGTCGATATGACTATCAAAAAGTTACTGATAATCCAAAGTAATTGTTATAATGATGTAGGTGATAGTAAAATTTTAAAGTAATCGCTAACGACTAAGCTGGTTCTATATTACGAGATCCAACTTAGTCACTGGCGATAACTTTTAAAATTTTACTTTCATCTATCTCAAATTGATAATTTTATATCTTTTAATGATTTTAAATATGTTCAAATTGGTTTTTCCTGAAAGCTTAATTGATCACATAGTTGAATGTATTAATAAATATGGTGAAAAACTAACCGGTCAAGGTGGGCCACACACTAGGAACAGTCGTCACTATAAATTCCGACCTGTGGATAGGCAGGAAATATTATCTGTTTTCTGCATATGCCTTCTACAAGGGCAATTGAAATTCCCCCTTAGACGGATTTTTTTTTCTAATGATCCGCTGTACTACCATCCGTTTTTTCAACATGTAACATCTGGTAGAACGTTTGAACAAGACATAAGATGTCTGTGTGTAGCGGATGATCAAGCAGAGGGAGAACACAAAGTGCTTGATTTTATAAAAGCTCTGAATAGTAACTTCCAGCTTATCTACGGTCCTTCGAAAGAATTATCCATAGATGAATCACTTATTCTCTCTTATCTTTCGTCAATACATAAAGTCCAAGAAAGCGAGGTATGGTATCAAATTCTACGTCCTCACAACTGCGAGCGGTTATGTCCTTGATATGATTATGTACCGTAGTAAAGATGCATCTGCAGAGACAGGAAAGAAAACTCAAAATATCGTGCTGAAATTGCGGAATAGAATAGAAAATTTGTGGGCTCTTATGGTGCAAGCATGGGATCGCGATACACTCCGCACCCGACAAAATAAAATAGCTCATGCAAGAGAAACTTGGGGGAGACTTAGGGGCCAAAATATTTGTCAAAATATGGTAGGTAGTATGCGCGAACGTTCCAGGCAGTAATAGACGCGAATGGAGGCCATACCCGATATTAATTATTATTTTTAAATTAAATTGTTGATTTTGCGTTAAGATTAATATTATAATATCTAAATTAAAATTTTCATTTGAATTTTTAATTGTGCTATTAATAAATAAATGATTACGTTTTTAATTATACTTTTATTCAGTACCAAACACTTTGTTCTATAATAACAATATCAGCAGTTTCTATATTTAGTAGTAGTTAGTTTAGTCAAATTAGCTGTGTGAAATTAGCTGTTTAGTGACTTTGATACAATGATATACCTCGTTCAGCGAGGTATTCCTCGTAGCGCTCCCGTTTTGAAACGCTCTCATCTAAGCGCCCCCGTTTTGTTCCTCCAAGCGCTCCCAAAAAGAGCGCTTCGAGGAACGATTAAAAATATTAAAATTTATTTCCTCGATGCGCTCCCATGATTAACTTTCGGATAGAGATGGGACTATACTAACTGAAATTATCGATAATAAGTAGAACACATTGTTATAATATACAACTAGCGGCCCGTCCCGGCTTCGCACGGGTTTGGTAATTTTTTTTTTTTGTTTTAATGTAAATCCTTTAGTCCACCAAATAGATGAATATAATCTACCGACATATGTACCTATTCATATTTTTTTATTGTTTAGAAAGCTTATGATTTCTCTCCATTATGTTTCCCATTACTACCCCCTTCCCCGCACACCTCAATGTTTTTTTTCGGAAGTTTTTCGTAGAAATAAGGCAATGAGGTGTCTATCGTTTACGTCAATGGTAGAAATGACTTTCCTTGTCCTAGGCGGGGCGAGAGAGTGTCAGACTCTTACTGACTAAAACCACCTACTGACTAAAATCACCTGCTCTGAGCCGGGATCCAGTAACGTATTGCGCTCAACGGTGATGCTACCTATGCGATTGATAAAATGGTTAAAACAATTTTATAATTAATTTTTGCCAAAAATAGCGATACTAACTTCTTAACTAAGAGTTAAAGATGCGGCGCGCGCGGCGTATGAGTCCTGCACACACACATACAAACCGTAACCCCGCCTCCCCATTGTATCCTAGAGAGTCGCGTTTATCGAATTCACACGAACCCAGCCGAGCATTGCCCGAACTTGTGTTTACGTAAAATTGCGTTTTGTTGTTATCGCAAGTTGCGCGAATGTGTCACGGAAGCAAGTTTGTTTACTAATAAAGTTTGTGAAATAATTGTGTGAGCATGGAACCAATTGCTGGACCAAGTACTGGAAACGTGCTAATTAAATACGTCCAAAGTAAAAAAGGAAAGAAAGTGTTGTTATGTGATAATTATACAGGGTGTCAGGGAAACGCTTCCGAAAACGAAGACAGGTGATAGGGCTACTGATTCTCGATACGATACCATCAAAAAATCTGTTTTTTTTTTTTAACTATTTTACCTATTTTTTTTAGCATTTTTCGTACACTGTGAATTGAGAACAGTCAAATGAAACTATTATTTGCAATTAAACACATTTTGTTTTCTTTACAACTCTAACAAGCAATGTATCAGCTGACGCTTGCGCGTGACCTCAAGTTCAAAGTACGCGCGCGCTCTCCGACAGCCGCGCGGCCGACGACCCCAAGTCCACGCGCGCGTACGTACGGAGGTGAAGGAGGAAGCGAGATGGACATAGGCTAGACATGGGTCGTACTTGCAAAATCGAGTACCAGGGCTTCCAAGTACGTCCAACATCCACCTTAAAAAACCAGGGCCTAAAACCAGGGCTCGAAATACTTTCAGGTGTTTTCTATCTGCATCGAAAGTTGATCCATGACTTCATACAAATAAGTAGTACAATCGTGTATTCAAAAGCCCTGTTGGAAGAAAAAATACTAGCATTGGAAATTGATCCGTGACTTTCCTAAATAAGGAGCAAAATCGCGTTTACAAATAAATACACACAAAAAATACACAAACCAATAAAGTAAAAAAATACTTGCATACGAAATTGTTCCTTATACTCTTACTGATAAATGATCGCATTTGCGAAAACTAACGCAGTTGAGTACCTACGTAGTTGAGCGTAACTTTTGTCGGGCGGCATCGAATGCAGGTGCAGGCGGCATGTTTGATCTTCATAGTACTTCTTTAGTAATCTAGTTATTACTACTACTTATTTAGTTCTTTTCCGACTCGGTTCGTGAGCGAACGTGCGTGAATCAATCCATAGCCATTGAATCGTATTTGTTACTGTTTTGTTAGTTTTGTGTTTAGTTATTATTGTTACGTTTTTAGTGCTGTTTTATTGTTTTTTAGTTTAATTTTTTGTGTTTTTTAACAATGCCTGACGCATACGTGTACAGTGCTCGTGAATACGGCAACATGTTGATGTGTTTAGGAGAAGCCCGTGGCAATGCTTCTCTAGCGTTGAGAATTTACCGAGACAGTTTTCCGAACGTCCGACATCCGTCTGATAGTCGCATGATAACGGCTGCTTTTCAAAGAGTCTTAGAAAATCGACCAATTGCGCCGATGGCGGCAGGTGGTGGACAACAAGTGAATGTTCAGACCGAGGAGCGTATTTTAAATGTGATTCGCCAAAACCCACGGCTGGGCACACGAAGTGCGGCGAAATTATTGCGGCGCCGGGGCGTATCGACAGTCTCTCACTGGACAGTTCACAAAATCTTGCGCCGGAACAGAATGCGGCCCTACAAAATTCACAAAGTACAAGCGTTGCTACCCAACGATCGCGTTCGTCGCCGTGCGTACTGTCGTTGGCTGCTAGATCAACAACAACGTGCACCTGGCTTCATTGAACACATTATCTGGACGGACGAGTCCACATTCACGAGAAACGGGATGTGGAACAGGAGGAATGCCCATGTATGGTCAGACGTGAACCCGTCCGCCACTCAAGAAACCGGCCATCAGACCAGATGGTCTGTCAACGTATGGGCTGGTGTTTTTAATGGACGCATTCTAGGACCAGTGTTTCTACCGCAGCGCCTCAATGGACCAGCATATCTTAATTTTATAAATGTACATTTAGCTGATATGCTAGATAGTGTATCGCTGGCTGAATTTCGTCGAGCATGGTTCCAGCACGATGGTGCTCCACCGCATGTTACGCGCCCCGTTCGCGAGCGTCTCACTGAGGTTTTTGGTGACTGCTGGCTCGGAAGGATGGGGCCGCACGCCTGGCCAGCTCGTTCACCCGATTTAACACCTTTGGACTTCTTTTTGTGGGGGTATGTGAAAGAAAGAGTGTTCGATCGGGAATGTGACAGTGCTGATGAAATGCGGGGCAGAATAGTGAGCGTTTTTAATAAACTACGTGCAGAATGTGTTGAGGATGTTACACTGATGCCTCGTATTCACGAGTCTACACAGCGACGGGCCCGGCTATGCATTGTAATGGATGGCGCGCAGTTCGAGCCAAACCTTATAAGGTCGCAAAGGATTTAAACAGGTACGTAAAATGCTTCTGTCAACTTAAATGTGAACTACGAATGCGATTAAAATCCAAAATTTTGTGAAGTGTTGTAGGGGTAGGCATTTTGAAAGTGGTTTTTGTAAATTCCGTATTAAATCCGTACGGCCGCTGCTCGAATTTTGCGGACAGCGGGTGGCGGCGACGGCGGCGGGGAAACGGCGCGGGACGTATTAGATCCTGCCGCTCCCGCGCCGCCGCCCCCGCCGCCCCGCTGCCCGCAAGATTCGAGGCAGCGGCCGTACGGAGCGCTCGGCGCTCGCGACGCGCGTTGGCGCGACGTTGCCTTGCGTGTCAGTGACCTCACGTTTTGTACGCTTTCCATTGCGTGTTTGCGAAATATGAAGTCTTGAAAATAATGAATTTAAAGCGAAAGGTTAGTGGTATCCGTTTGTATATAGGTTGTATATAATCTACGTTCTGGCTTCGGAAGCGTTCCCCTTACACCCTGTATATACAGACCTATAAAAGTTAATAAGAATGGGAACAGTGTGTGGCGGTGTACAATAAAGACGTGTGGTGCCTTCCTAACTCTTAATAAATATGAAGATATTTTAAAAAAGAACGAACATTCTTGTCGGCGTAATGAGGCATCACAATTTGTGCGAGAAGTAGTGGAGGATACTCACCAAGAAGCCATGTCCACCTTAGACCCTCTCCCTGAGGTTTATAAAAGAAAACTTAATTGTTTATTAGACCAGGGAATTAATTTGACAAATCAAATACCAAAGTTTGAAAATATTAAAACTGGACTTTATAATAAAAGAAATAAAAGTTTTGGAGTTAAGCGTTTGTTTGGGAAATGTCTAACAGATGTGCAAGTAAGTAATTAATATAAAAATATGTATATTTTATTTGATGCCTTGCCCTTTAGAGTCACATTAATCTATGCTCTAGCACAGATTACGTACAGATACTTCACTCCATAGAAAATTTATAAAACCTACTGCTATATTAGCCTACTCCGTCGCGTCAGCAACCACTGCATGCTTAAATGTGCTTAAATACTCAAGCGTACAGTTGTAATTGCTTCGCACCGAGCGATCCCACAGCAATCGCAGGGCTGCTCTTCGATAAAATTAATTTAACATAACTTTTTGTGTTTATGTTATTGAGAACTGTGATTATGTTTTAACTATTTTTTTTATCAACACATCTAGATAAATAGAGGTCAGTATGAAGGTAAAATAAAAAAATCTTTAAAAGTTACATGTGTTTTATATATATTATAATTATGTAGGTATCATGTTTAGATAAATTTTGTTTATCTAAACATAATCGTTATTTTCGTCAACGTTTTTGTAAATACCGATCACTGCCAATGACCATAAATTTCTTGTTTTAGGTGCCAAAATCATTTCACAACTTCACCCTTGCGGATTATGATGACGGTAAAAGGAGGATCCTTTTGTTTGCTACCGAGAAGAGCAGAGGGGAATTAGGACGATGTCGTCATTTATACTGCGACGGGACTTTCAAAAGTGTGCTAAAACCATTTAAGCAGCTGTACAGCATCCATGGAGAAATTGATGGCGTTGTGAAGCCACTAGTATATGCTCTATTATGTGATAAAAAGAAGTCAACATATAAATTATTATTTCTGTTGTTGAAAACAACAGTACCAAATATGCAGGTTGATTTTTTTAAAAGCGACTTTGAGGAAGCCGCAATCAGCGGTTTTTTAGCCGAGTTTCCAAGTGGGTGTATTTTTCACTACAAACAAGCGCTTAAAAGAAAATCTCGAGACCTAGGTCTATCCAAAAATAGTATTTTTAGGAAGCATGTTGCTTTGTGTACTGTATTATCTCATTTACCTGCCTCAGATTTAGATGATGCATTTCTTTATATAATGAGTCAGTCTCCACAGGACAAAAATATCACAAAATTCAATGATTATATGGTTTCCCAATGGTTAGAACACCGATTTTGGAAAAACAAATTTATATGTTACGGTGAAAAGAATAAAACAAATAATTTCGTGGAATCACATTATTCAGACATTAATAAAAAAATCAATCAAAAGCAAGGTGTAAATTTAGCCAAACTGCTAAGGTACTTACAAAACTATTGTAACAATTTTGCTAAAATAAGATTAAAAATGAACATTTCCGAAAATCAAAAACATGCCCAAGAACGAAACAATGTAATTGAAAATATAATAATAATAATAATAACACCAGATGTCAACTAGTTGTTTTTTCACCGACGAAGATTTTTAAATATTAATTTCTGTTCCCATTTTTTCACAATTTTTACAATAGCCAACAAGAAACAATACGTAATAAAAACTTGATCAAAACCATAGTAATTAAAGCAAAAATCAACAAGAAGAAGAAAAATATGCACAAGACCAGACAGATGACAGATGTCACCAACAAAAGTATCATAATCAATATTAATAAAAGAATGAAAAAACATCTGTAAGTATGTTGACGAGAGCAGCTGCCCGTCGCGCACGCCCTTCACCCCCGGGCTCGTCGCTCAGCTCCGCCTCGCCGCCGCCGGACCTCGGATCACCAGTGTCACCGACGGCTGCAGTTGCGTCGAGCTCGAGCGACGAGTATTTCTCTCCGCCGACGTCGCCAACACCTGTACGTCGGCCGGGGAGAGGCCGGCCACCGAAGAGCTTAGGACCTAGGGGCCAACCGGCCCCGAGCCGGGTCCCCGCTGCCGGTGGTTGTGTGCAGCGCATGAGATGGACTCAGACTATGAATGAGAACGTCATGCGCGCATATTACGGGTCTACAGAGGGGGGAACTAACCTCACTGCGTACCGTGATAGAATGCTGTCTCTTTTTCAGGACCTGGAACCAACCGTGAACGTCTCGGCCCAACGATTGTCGGATCAGGTGCGGGTTATCCAACGCAACCACAGGTTGGACGACGCTGCACTTGATCGGCTGCGCTCAGAGGTACTGAGCAACCAAATCATCTCGACATCTACACAAACACAGACCGCGGCAACGCCGACTACTAACGCAATCTCGCCGCGGTCCAATCATAATAACGATGATGCAGATGATAGGGTTGTCACAGTAAGTAGCCAGTGCAACGATCGACTGAGGAGCGCACTGGAGGATGCGCTTCGCGAGTACAGATCAACTCCGACTGAGCTTAGACCCCGTTTGCCAAGGTTACCCATGCACAAAAAAAATAGGGCGCTGGTGTGTGCTTTGGACTCGCTGCTTAAGAACATCTTTGAAAGTAGCGAGAACCTCGTTGATACGCACTCAATCCTGTATTGTGGGGCTGTTACGGCATGTCGTTTAGCCAACATCAAGTTTCCTAACTCAGATGGAACTATTCGACCAAAGCCTGCTGTACCAGCCTGGCAGTGCAGGATCGAGAAGCGTATTGATGGGGCCAGGGTACTCATCGGCAAACTACACTGCTTCAGGGAGGGTAATACACGACCACGAGTGATGCGCTTTGTGAGGCGGGCGTTTTTGGGGACTGGTATCAGCCCTCAAGAATACATGTCTCGTGTCACAGAGCGCATCGACTTCCTGAAGCAGAAAGTTTGTGCATGGGCGAGCCGCATTCGCCGGTATAAGCGGCGGGTTGATCGGTACTCGCAGAATCGCATGTTTCAGAGCGATGAGAGGTGGGTGTATAGAGCCTGGGAGCGACCTGAACATAGTGTGACTGACGTGCTCCGCCCGGATGATGCCACCACGAATGCATTCTGGCGCAGCATTTGGTCGGTGCCCGTCTGTCACACTGAGGGTGGCTGGATGCGTGATATCGAGCGCGTGTGCGCAGCTGTACCAGAAATGGATAAAGTTATAATTACTCCACTAGACGTAGCCAGAGCAGTTCGTCCGTTACCCAATTGGAAGTCTCCAGGTACGGACGGACTGCACAACTTTTGGTTAAAATGGTACAGCAGCTCACACGCGCCTCTGGCATCGCAATTCCAGTCATGTTTAGATTCTGGGTCGCTACCTCAGTTACTAACAACTGGTATCACCCACCTGCTCCATAAGACTGGTAGTCCCACGGAACCCAAGAATTATAGGCCGATTACATGTTTATCGACGGTCTATAAACTTCTTACATCCATTCTGAGAGCAAAAATTAATGTACATATAGAAAAAAATTTGATAATGTCTGCCTCTCAGAACGGATGTAGGAATGGGTCCCGTGGTACTAAGGAGCTACTCCTCATTGACATGGCCATAAGCCAACAGGTTCGTCGATCCCGCAAGGATCTGTCGACATGCTGGGTAGATTATAAGAAGGCCTATGACTCTGTTCCCCATACATGGCTCATGAGGGTGCTGGAGTTGTATAAAATAGATGCAACTCTACGCACCTTCCTTGAGTCATGTATGAGGCAATGGAAAACAGTCCTTCGCTACCCAGGATGTCGACCGATCCAAGGGAATGATGAACCAATATGGATTAAACGGGGAATATTTCAGGGCGACAGTTTGAGTCCACTTTGGTTTTGCTTAGCCCTGAATCCTCTAAGCACGTTGCTGGAGAATTCAGGTCTAGGCTATCGGTTGAGAAGAGGTGGTCAGGTCATATCTCACCTTCTTTACATGGATGATTTGAAACTTCTTGCCCACAACAATTTGCAACTGATGGAACTACTGAAGGTAACTGAAACTTTCAGTAGTGCCATTAGGATGGAATTTGGTGTGGACAAATGTGCAGTCATGCATGTAAAGCGAGGGGAGATTGTGGAATCCGAGGGAATTCAACTCTCGGATTCCATACACCTTAGAACCCTCTCCTCGACCGAAACATATAAGTATTTGGGTATGTCGGAAGCGTTGGGCATTAACGTTGCTGACATGAAACAAACATTGAAGGAGCGTTTCTTTGGCCGCCTGAAGAAGGTTCTAAACAGCCTTCTGTCAGGTGGAAATAAGGTACGCGCCTTCAATGGTTGGGTCATGCCGGTTTTAATGTACTCTTTCGGCATACTCAAATGGACTCAGACCGAGCTAGACGCTCTGGATAGACGGGTCCGTACATTGCTGACCGCAAATCGGATGCATCACCCACGATCATCGGTGATGAGACTGTACATCCCGCGGAAGTGTGGAGGTCGAGGTTTTTTGAACGCAAAGACTCTACACAACCGTGAGGTGTGCAGCCTCAGAGAATATTTTCTCAAAACCGACGTGGGTATGCACCGTGATGTGGTCGCAATGGACAAGGGACTCACCCCGTTATCCATGGCTAAAGAGAACTGGCGCAAACCTGTGGTACTTACTACTGATGACCGCAAGGAAGTATGGAAAGGCAAGGAGCTCCACGGGCGCTTTTGTCGGGCTCTTCATGAGCCTGATGTAGATTTCGCGGCGTCCGTGGCCTGGTTACGTTTTAGCGACCTCTTCGGAGAAACTGAAGGTTTTGTCTGTGCAATTATGGACGAAGTTATCTTAACGAACAACTACCGGAGACATATTATGAAGGACGGGACGGTTGACGTGTGTCGGGCATGCCATCGTCCGGGTGAGTCCATCAGACATATTATCTCTGGTTGTTCTCGTCTGGCTAACGGCGAGTACTTGCACAGGCATAATCAAGTAGCCAGGATTATTCACCAGCAACTTGCTTTGAAATATAACCTAGTGGATTCGGAGGTACCATACTACAGGTATGTGCCCGACCCAGTTCTCGAAAATGACCATGTCACGCTGTACTGGGATCGGTCTATCATTACTGACCGGACTATTGTAGCCAATAAGCCGGATATAGTGGTGATAGACCGATTAGCGCGCCGCGCAATGATAGTCGACGTCACCATTCCGCATGACGAGAATCTCGTGAAAGCTGAGAAAGAGAAACAAATCAAATATCTCGACTTAGCACACGAGGTTGTCGACATGTGGAATGTGGACTCGGCTATCATTGTGCCGATTGTTGTGACCGCCAATGGCCTTATAGCCAAAAGCTTCGATGAACATCTGTCGAAGCTGTCGTTGCGCGGTTGGATCAAGGGCCTGATACAAAAGGCAGTACTCCTCGATACGGCTCGCATTGTGAGGAGGTTCCTGTCTCTGGAGCCCTAACCACCGGTAGCTTGGACCCTGTTCCCGACACCGGCGGACAACTATTTTTTATATTTTTAAATGTTTTTTTTTATATGTTTTTTAAAGAAATGTTTGAAAATGTAAAAGATATGTATAAAAAATAAATGAATGGAATAATAATAATATTATCTATATATGTATGTATTTAGAAATATATAAGTATGTTTATCAGTTGTCTAGTACCCATAACACAAGCTCTGCTTAGCTTGGGACTAGACGGCGTTGTGTGATAGTTGTGAAATATTAATATTATTATTATTATTCCGTTTATTAAATTTATATACATATTGATTACATTTTTAAATATTTCCAAAAAAAAAAAAAACATTTAAAAATATAAAAAATAGTAGCCCACCGGCATCGGGAACAGGGTCCATGCTACCGGTGGTCAGGGCTCCTGAGAGAGGAATCTCCTATTATTATTATTATTCTTTATTCATTCATTATACATATAATTTAAATTTTTAAATATTCCTTTTTTAACAAAATCATATAGAAAAAAAAAAAAACATTTAAAAATATAAAAAATAGTAGTCCGCCGGTATCGAGACAGGGTCCAAGTTACCGGTGGTTAGGGCTCCAGAGACAGGAACCTCCTCACAATGCGAGCCGTATCGAGGAGTACTGCCTTCTGTATCAGGCCCTTGATCCAACCGTGCAATGACAGCTTCGACAGATGGTCGTCGAAGCTTTTGGCTATAAGGCCGTTGGCGGTCACGACAATCGGCACAATGACAGCCGAATCTACATTCCACATGTCAACAACCTCGTGTGCTAAGTCGAGGTATTTAATTTGTTTCTCTTTCTCAGCTTTCACGAGATTCTCGTCATGTGGGATGGTGATATCGACTATCATTACGCGGCGCGCTAATCGGTCTATCACTACTATATCCGGCTTATTGGCTACAATAGTCCGGTCAGTAATGATAGACCGATCCCAGTACAACGTGACATGGTCATTTTCGAGAACTGGGTCGGGCACATACCTGTAATACGGCACCTCTGAATACACTAGGTTGTATTTCAAAGCAAGTTGCTGGTGAATAATCCTGGCTACTTGGTTATGCCTGTGCAAGTACTCGCCGTTAGCTAGACGAGAACAACCAGAGATAATATGTCTGATAGACTCACCCGGACGATGGCATGCCCGACACACGTCAACCGTCCCGTCCTTCATTATATATCTCCGGTAGTTATTCGTCAAGATGACTTCGTCCATAATTGCACAGATAAAACCTTCAGTTTCCCCGAAAAGGTTGCTGAAACGTAGCCAGGCTACGGACGCTGCAAAATCTATATCAGACTCGTGAAGAGCCCGATAAAAGCGCCCGTGGAGCTCCTTACTTTTCCATACTTCCTTGCGGTCATCAGTTGTAAGTACCACAGGTTTGCGCCAGTTCTCTTTAGCCATGGACAACGGGGTGAGTCCTTTGTCCACTGCTACCACATCTCGGTGCATACCCACATCGGTTTTGTGAAAATATTCTCTGAGGCTGCACACCTCGCGGTTGTGTAGGGTCTTCGCATTTAAAAAACCTCGACCTCCACACTTCCGCGGGATGTACAGTCTCATCACCGACGACCGTGGGTGATGCATCCGGTTTGCGGTCAGCAGTGTACGGACCCGCCTATCCATAGCGTCTAGCTCGGTCTGAGTCCATTTGAGTATGCCGAAAGAGTACATTAAGACCGGCATGACCCAACCATTGAAGGCGCGCACCTTATTTCCACCTGACAGAAGGCTGTTTAATACCTTCTTCAGGCGGCCAAAGAAGCGCTCCTTCAATGATTGCTTCATGTCAGCAACGTTAATGCCTAACGCTTCCGACATACCCAAATACTTATAGGTTTCGGTCGAGGAGAGGGATCTAAAGTATATGGAATCTGAGAGTTGAATCCCTTCAGATTTCATAATCTCCCCTCGCTTTATATGCATGACTGCACATTTATCCACACCAAATTCCATCCTGATGGCACTACTGAAAGTTTCAGTTACCTTCAGTAGTTCCATCAGTCGTAACTTGTTGGGGGCAATGAGTTTCAGATCATCCATGTAAAGGAGGTGAGATAGAACCTGACCACCTCTTCTCAACCGATAGCCCAAGCCTGATTCCTCCAGCAATGTGCTTAGAGGATTCAGGGCTAAGCAGAACCAAAGAGGACTCAGACTGTCGCCCTGGAATATTCCCCGTTTATTATTATTATTATTATAAACAATGTAATTGAAAATATATTACATCAATACGTGTCTGGCGCTATTTCTATAGGACATTGCCTGGAGATGTTAAGATTTTAATAAGTATTATTGCACCTGTTAGTAATGATTAATTAATCAGTAATAATTAAGATTATGAAACGATCTGTGATTTTTAATATTAAAGATTTTTATATTATTATACTACTCTTAGTAAGATTAATATTGTTTCAATGTGATTGTAACTGGAAATATTATTTTATATCCTATTTGTAATTTGTAATTGTTAAACATGAAGAAACCATCTGTGATTTTTTTTTTTTTTATTGGCGATAGGCTCGCGTTTGACCATAATCACACCTGATGTTAAGCGATGATATGGCCTACGATGGAGCACGCTTGCCTAGAAGCAATCTATTCACTCTAGACTTGAAGACTCCTAGGTTGTAGCTATCAGGAAACACAGACTCCGGCAGGGAACTCCACTCCTTAGCTGTACGCATAATGAATGTGTTCCCAAAACGCTTTGTACGTATGGGTGGGATGTCGACCATGTAACGGGTGGCGCAACGCCGTACGTCTTGTGGTCCGATGATGGAACGGACTTGGCGGGATGCGTATTTCCATTTCCGTGTTTATTAGGAGGCAGTACTGTCTTGAAACACGCACGGGTTTGTCGCGCTAACTGCCTTTACAAAATCGTGTTCAATCCAAGGCACGTATCCTCCAATCGCGCACGGGTTTGCAACGCCAACTGTTCTTCCAAACACGTGTTCAAGGCGATGCATGGAACTTAGCCATGAAGTTCGCGCGTAAACAACTTCGCTCGCGTCTCGTCACTTCGCCAGTCGCATTATCATTCGTTTGTTTTTCCACTGTGCAGCGTTTGAAATAAGTGTGCTTTTAAATAATTAAATATTAGATTATGGAACTATTAAAAGATAAATTGGTAATATTGTGAACAGTAAACAAACAAACTTTATCTTGTGATCGTGATAAATAAATACAAAGCAAACTTTAGTTACACTATTAGAATATTTTGAGGTTATGTTTATAGTGTGCTTTCGATTAATATGGAACTATTGAAGAGTATACTTAGTGGTATTGTGGACAATTTTGAAGTCGTAAAATATGATGGAGACAATGATAATTACCAATGTAAAATTCGATGCTCTTTATCTTGTGAAGGTGATTATGACAAAAAGTGTGGTTATTTCATTGAAAAAGTTTCGGAGGCAACGCAAACAAATTGGATTATGTTGAGACGATATTCTCAGCAGATACGATATGATTTCAGAAAAGTATTTATTTGTCATCTTTCGGAAAGAAACAAAACCAAAGATAAAAAGAAAGGTGTGACTAGAAACTATAATTGTAGAGCAAATATTGGGATAAAATTTTTAAAAGTAACAAAGAGTACGATAAAAAATTCGCAACTAATGAAACGGGGACTGAATGTTCTAATAGAGATAAACTATAATCATTCCCACCGAGTCAATGTCGCCCAAGCATTGAGCCTACTGCGTTGTTCCGAAGACACGATAAAACAATTTGAATCGTATTTTGAAGGTGGGATGACAGCTGCAGCAGCAAAATTGTATCATGAAATAGCTATCATTGAAGGATGTGAGAAGAATGCTTACATTACTTTATCTAATGCACAAAAAAATCCATGCGACCGCCAAGTTATTCATCTGTATGAACAATGGCGTCGCCGAACCTACGGAACGCGAGACATCGGTGATATAATTGAAGTTTTAAAACGAAAGAAGATTGAGTTGTCTAAAATAAATGTAGAGATATATTTAAAGGAAGAACCAACTGTGTGTGTTGTAATAACGCCTATTATGCAAAGAGTGTTCATGGCTGGTTTGGCTGATGAAATGGTGTTTATGGATACAAGTGGATCTTGTGATCAAACAAATGCCTGTGTTACATTTATCTTTGCTGCAACGAAAATTGGTGCTTTACCTGTTGTTGTCATTTTGCACACGAGTTAATCTCAGGAAAATTATACACATTCATTTCAATGTGCAAAAGATTATTTAGAAGAGACTTGCCAGAAGGTTTTTCAACCAAAAATCGTAATGACTGATGATAGCAGCGCAGAAAAGAATGCCTTACGCACAGTATTTCCAAACAGCAGATTACTTCTTTGCATATTTCATGTAAATCAAGCTCTTTGACGTTGGTTGTGGCAAAGTGAACATGAAGTTATTAAAGAAGATCGGCAATCAGTTATGTATGCCAATACAATGCAAGAAGCCGAAATTAGAATGTATGATTTATCAAATAAGGAGAAAGTTAAGAAAAATAAAAAGCTTGAAAAACATTTAACAAGTTTATGGAGTCGGCGTGAGGAGTGGTGTTTAGCATATCGCTCTGGTATTCTAACACGAGGGAATAACACAAACAATTACTGTGAATCCTCAATAAGAATTTTTAAAGACGTAGTATTGCAGCGCTGTAAAGTGTTCAATATGTGCGCGTTAGTTGACTTTATCGCAAATACCTTTGAATCATACCACAAGAAAAGGTTGATTCAGTTTGCCAATGGGCGGGCAAGAAATCTTACGTTAGCGTATGAAAAATTTTGCCAAGCAAGTAGCAGTATTAAGGATATTGTACACATGGATGACAATACCTACTTCGTGAAAGAGAAGACTGATCTGTATGTTGTTGACTGTGAAATGGCAACATGTGACTGTCCATATGGTGCTGGGGGCCAATTTTGTAAACATCTCTGCGCTGTAGAAAGAAAACATGGGACTGCACTTACCACATCGCTACATTTGAATGACTGTGATCGTCAACAGTTTGCAAAATTCGCTCTGGGTGATCAGTTTTCACCGCCATTCTTTGAAAATATTACGGGTGAATCAAGCACAAATAATGAAGACAGCCAAACTGACTCTATTACACCAGATGATGTTATACCAGACACTTTTGAACTTCCAATAAATCGAGCGGAAAACAATGTAACTATCAACAATGAAAACTTTGACAATGCTGTTCGTAATATTAAAGCGCAGTGGCAAAGAATCACTGAAATCTTGGAAAGACTCCAATGCTGCATATACAAGCATTCTTACAAAGTTTGGATCTGATTTGTCGAAGCTACAAACTCCATCGAGTATTATATCATTTATAGTTGAAACAAATGTCCGACGAAAATCTCGAAAAATTTATGTACAACCAACATCGATCAGTCGCCGCAAAGAAAGAAGTCTACCATGCAGTGGAAGGATTCAATCAGGACGACCAGCCAAGTCAGAAACTGTGAAAAGAAAACGTGTTCATAATATTGCATCTAATATTGATGATAATGAGCCTCCTGCCAAAAAACATTGATTATATAAAATTACTACATTATATTTGTTTATGTACCTAGGTATAATTTTGGTCTTAATAAAAAGTTAAAGATTTTGTTTGAGTTTTCTTACCCATTCATTAAACACAAAAATGCCTTCGAACACACACGGATTTGTGGCGCTTAATCAAGGCGCATACTACTTGCAAACCCGTGCGCGAATGGAGGACGCGTACCCTGAATTGAACACGTGTTTAGAAGAACAGTTGGCGTTGCAAACCCGTGCGCGATTGGAGGATACGTGCCTTGGATTGAACACGATTTTGTAAAGGCAGTTAGCGCGACAAACCCGTGCGTGTTTCAAGACAGTACTGCCTCCTAATAAACACGGGAATGGAAATACGCTGGCGGGATCAAATTGTGCAACTCCAATGAACACTTATTAATTAGTCAGTAATAATTAAGATTATGAAACGATCTGTGATTTTTAATTTTAAAGATTTTTATAATATACATACTTATACTACTCTTAGTATTAATGTTGTTTTAATGTGATTGTAACTTGGAATATGTTTTTATATCCTATTTGTAATGGATAATGTTACTTTGCCAAATCGCCTGAAAGTTTGTCATAATATAGCCTGTATGGATACAAGTTAACAACTTTTTGTTTCTCTCAAAAATACCCAGTAGTTTTTATTTTATTAGCATTTAAAGTTTCGAAAAATATTCAGTCGCGCTGGCAGACTCGCTAATGCGTATGACGTCACAGTACCGTGGCGTGGAGCTAGTCGCCAGGGCTTATTCCCGTTCGTCCACACCCCGTCGCCAGTGGTACACACAAAGTACTAATGTAATTATTATGTAGGTCTACTGCAATGTGATTATTATACGTATATAATTTATATTAAGTATATCTATGCGTTTTATTTATAACATCCTCTTTGAATACCTACACAATAACATTGGTCCTTGTATACACATAAGAGTGCCGAAAGCAAAAAGATATTATTCTCTCAATTTCGTAATTTGGTTAAGCAACTTCGATGTCGATGATGCACACATGAGTTTTTAAAAATTATCGATATAATTCATTACTTCATGCTTTTCCCTATTTTTAAACGTGGGAGCGCTTCGAGGAAATAAATTTTAATATTTTAAATCGTTCCTCGAAGCGCTCCTTTTGGGAGCGCTTGGAGGAACGATTTAAAATATTGGCAAAAGTGTGATGACCACATACAAAAATAGAGAACCAATATTGAGACGACAGAGTTTTGACAATGTGACAGACAATTTAACTTGGAAAACAACTTACATTCTGAGGAGAATATGGATATTATGAGCCATGACCAGAAATGAAAAAGACATGAATTTATTTAGTATTCTAATTGTGATAGTGAAATAAATATTACTTAATTTTACTTATGGAGAAATGTTAAAATAATTCGTTTATAACACTGTTTTGCATCAAAATATCTCATGTGAGTCTTGTCCATGGTGCCTCACCTCGTCTCACTGCCATACATCATAACTCAGTTGGTAACTAACAGTTACACGCAGATATCACAATACCAGACTTTTAACCTAGTAATAACCACAATGACCAAAAAAGAAACAAATTAAAGATAGGCAGTCCCCTCTTCCCCACTGGGCACTATGGGCACGTGCCCAGGGCCCCGCGATCGAATGGGGCCCCCTAGTTCCTGCCAGATTACCAAATGATAACCGATTATTATAATTAGCTTTAGTTTATACCACGCCTGCATAGTAAACACTAGGTTTCCGTACGGATTTGCGGTTGGAAACTCAGCGATAGCCCACAGGTCAATCGCTCGGTTTCCAACCTTAAACCCGTGCGGTAACCAGTATTCACTATACAGATGTGGTATAAAATATCGTGTGGGACTCGGGCCGAAACTAGTCGACTGCTCACGAAGGCGGCCGAACGCACTCGCTTACACTCGTGCGTACAGCGGCCGCCTGCGTGGGCAATCGGCTAGTTTCCGCCCTAGTTGCACAATATACTATTGCCGCATGCGGATAGCTATTCCTTATACAACATAGCTTGAACTTTTTGACAGATGGGTCAGTGATGGGAAACAGAAAATATCTATTGGTGTAAAAAATGTGTTGGCTAAATAATATGTGGCTGTATGTATGTTTTAAACTATTCAAAATAAATAAATTCATTCGTCAATCAATTTTATTGCACTAGACATAAAAACATTTTTTTCAGTTTTTGTTTTCAGTTTTTCTATTTAAATTTTACTTCGAAGCAATAAAAACCACTTAAGACTTTCGGAAAATGCTTGAGTCCTTAACAGGTACTTTTATGTTGTGTGTCTATTCTTATGATTATTATAAATTTTTAATATTATTAAAATAAGAAAATATTGTTCGTCGTTGCAAAGTTATATCGATTTCAGATTTGACATCCGTCAAAAAGAAAGATCAAACTAATAAATAAACAGGGTATAAGTACTCCACTCTCTCTCAAAAATGAGTTTTTCCGATATTAGTATATTTAGGTTAATTTAAATACCTATATGTAAGTATATATAAGAATACAATTAAAAGAAAAATTATTAAATTAAAAAAAGAAGAATTATTTGATGCGGTGTGGTTTATGTCTTAAAGAAACCTATTCGAACGTCATTCGTAATACCAAAGACAAAAAAGGGGAATTCCCGACTCCCGATCGTCGTTTGACTTGACGAACGGGAATTGCCTTCAAGTATTTGTCTGCGATGTTGTGGCGTTTG
Organism: Mythimna pallens; assembly: GCA_961205895.1. Lineage (NCBI taxonomy): Eukaryota > Metazoa > Arthropoda > Insecta > Lepidoptera > Noctuidae > Mythimna > Mythimna pallens. The sequence goes on along the minus strand of OY540839.1, from coordinate 20,319,630 downwards.
TTTTGTTTGTAGTTGTTAGTTTGTTACTGACTGTGCTTGAGCTCTGACAAAAAAATAGTATTGTTTGATTAAATCGTCGTTTGTCTGTTTTGTGTTAGCGAATATTTTCGTTATAAAATTAATTAAATATTGAATTATAATATAAAATGTAATGTAATGTAATGTAAAAATCCTAGTGGATCTGAAAAAAGGAAAAAAGCTCTACATCAGAAAGAAGTAATTGAAAAGTTACCAAAATTAACATCATATTTTACTACTACTACTGGAGAAACTTCTGTAAGTAGCAATCAACTCATAAATGTTCCACATGATGACTCAGCTCAATTACAAATTGCGGGAATTTCTAAACCTTCATGTTCCAATTTTGAAAAAGAGATTGAATCAGAAAGCGACTATTCCTACGACGAAAGTGCAACGACTTCAGTAACTTCACTAAAACCGACAACTCCAACTGTGTCAATTGAACAGCAGTTTTCCAACACAGAAGAATTAATATCGCACGATCCCGCCGATTATTTTCACGAAAAGTTTGTTGAAATAAATCGCGAAATTTTAATTCGTAAGGGACCAGTATATTTTCAAAATAAAGATTCTGACTTTTCCGAGGCATCCAGAACCTACAAAGATGGTAATAAATTAGTGACGAGATATTTCAACAAAGCATTATTTATGCGCAAATTAAAGAACAATGAAAGCGTCGAAAGAAAATGGTTGCTGTATTCGCCTTCCAAATGCTCTGTATTTTGTTTTTCATGCTGCTTATTTAACCCAACTGATGTTAATCTTTGCTCTCGGAATGGATGTAATGATTGGAAGCATATTAATCACATAATTTTAACACATGAAAATAGCCCAGCGCATAAGCAATCTATGATGACTTATCTGGCACGAAGTAAAGCGGTTGGTAGAGTAGATATAGAGTTATTATCTCAACATCAAAAGGAAGTGGATTACTGGAGAAACGTACTTAAACGGATTGTAGCTGTTGTAAAATTTTTGGCATCGAGAGGGCTTCCATTTCGCGGCGACAATGAAATCCTAGGATCTCCAAACAATGGAAATTATTTGGGTTGTGTGGAATTATTGAGTGAATTTGATCCATTTCTTGCAGATCACTTAAAAAATTTGGGAATCCTGGAAAGGGTAACATTTCTTATTTATCAGCAAATATCTGTAATGAGTTTATTGAAGTAATGGGAAAACAGGTTCTAAAAAAAATTATAAATGAAGTTAAATCAGCAAAATATTTTTCCATAAGCGTTGACAGTACGCCCGATCTGTCTCATATTGACCAGCTAACTTTCATCATTTGATACGTAAAAGACTGTGTTCCTGTTGAAAGGTTTTTGAAATTTATACCTATTAAAGAGCATAAATCTTAGTATTTAGCGGAGACCATCTTAAATTTTTTAGAGATACATGATATTCCCATAAAAGATTGCAGAGGACAAAGCTACGACAATGCTTCAAATATGTCGGGAAAGTATAGTGGTCTACAAACAAGAATCAAGGAAAAATGTGAATTTGCCACCTTTATACCATGTGCAGGACATTCACTAAACTTGGTAGGTGTCCATGCTGCTAAGTGTATACCGGAGGCATCACAGTTTTTTGAAATAGTTCAGAAAGTGTACAACTTTTTTTCGGGCTCTACCCACAGATGGAATATATTAACAGAACATTTAGGTTCAAAAAAAGTTGTTAAGAGTCTTTCACAAACCAGATGGTCAGCCCGAGCTGATGCAGTAAGTGCTTTGCATGGGGGTTATAAAAGAATATTAGAAGCTTTAATCACCATCGCAAACGATACTGAACAGGCACGAGAAACAAGAGACGAAGCCCTTAGTCTGTCTAGAAAAATGGGAAATCTAGAATTTATTATACTGACGGAAATCTGGAGCACCATATTGGAAAGAATAGACAAAACAAGTAATTATCTTCAGAAAGAAACAATAACACTGGACGTTGCAACCAATTTGTTGACTTCACTTTATGATTTTATTACTAACCTCAGGGATAAATTTGATAACTTCGAATCATCTGCCAAAGAAAATAACCCAGAATCTGACTACAAGGATCTATCTCAAAGAACAAGACGTAGAAGCTCACGGCTGGAATTTTTTGATGGCTCTGCGCCATCAGTCCAATTGAATGGAAAAGAGCGATTCAACGTAGAAACCTTTCTCCCAATAATCGATACCTTGAGTGATCATCTAAAACAGCGACAAAGTTCATATGAGACCGTCAGTCAACGTTTTAGTTTATTTTTTCACTTAAAAACTCTGAATTCCGAAGAGATACAACAAGGATGCAAAGAATTTTCTCAAATCTATCACGAAGACGTAAATGAAAAAGAGTTAGAAATAGAATGTCAACATTTAAAAGAATACTTAAAAAATGTTCAGAGTGAAAATGAAGCATCTAACAGTGTACAGGAAGTATATAATCTATTAAAGCAAAACAAAATTGAAGACACATTTCCTAACGTAGAAATTGCATTGAGAATATTTTTAAGTATGATGGTAACTAACTGCAGCGGAGAACGCTCGTTCTCCAAATTGAAACGAATAAAAAATGAATTAAGAAGTACAATGCTTCAAGAGAGATTAACTACTTTGTCGCTGATGTCCATAGAATGTGATATTCTCAATACCATAGATTTTGAAGACGTGATTAACGATTTTGCTCATCTTAAATCTAGAAGGGTACCTTTGCAATCAACATAGAATTAATCTAAGGATTTTAAGTTAAGCGAATTACTTTTGTAGATTATTTTTTATATTTCCTATTTTTTTATAGTTAGTAACTAAATAAAAATAAATTTAGAACCTTGTTTGTCTTTCTTTATCTATTGTAACTAAATAGTGTTTTCTCAAGGTCATAGGGGCCCCATGATCCTAATGTGCCCAGGGCCTCAAATAGTTTAAAGACGGCATTGAAGATAGGACCAATTTTCAAGTAGTTCCAAGGCAAAAGAAGTCTTGTGTAGTCACCCCGATGACCATGGACCAACCTCAAGAAGCATAGCTTAACATTTTATAAGACAGCCACAATCACCATAACTACACTGATAATGTTTATTAAATGACAAGAAAACAGCTAAAAACCAATCATTTGAAAAGCCTAATTAATTAATTAAACCCCAAGCGACTCACTCATTATCTTTCTATTGTGTTTCTAATTACAGTACTCAAAAGGTTAATTACTTGTAGGCACCAGAAGCCCTCTAATCAACACCAATTTTTTTTTGCACACTATAAATTGAGACCAGACTTCTAGTAGCAGCTACCTGTATGCTAACACGAAACTGACCCGTGCGAATCTATTCTGCACATTGTTGTGAAGGTGATTTTAGTTTTAATCTTAGAATAGACAAGAAAACTTAAACTAAGACAAACCAGACGATACACTTGACTAACTGACTTACAACCAGAACAAAGTACGCAACCACAGCTTTTAAAATTGTCAGCAAAAGGAAAAGGATTATGAATACGAGTAAGTACCTCACGAATACAATGTCTTTCTCCTGTTTCTGATAATGCTTAATTTTAGAAAGCCCAGCCTGTGAACTGTTTATAGAACAACTATACCAAACATTAGTAGAAGTATTATAATCCAACTGTGAACTGTTGAACAAACCACATATAACAAAGAAGATTTTAATGACACTTTAATATTATGATTTTTACAATGACCTATCAATTCAATTAAACAAACAAGACCCGACTGAATAAACTGCGCACAAATAGGATAAGTAAGTGGCTTGCAATAGCGCAATAAATATTATTTGAGGCACAGAGTACCTATAAAAATATAGCAATTTGTAGAGATGAAGCGTATATACTAGAACAGATCCAGGGATTAGGTATTTAACGAGACTAGGCTGCACCTATTCTAACTTTTAAAATACTTGATCCACCTAGTCTCACTGTGCCTACGCAGTGCACGGCACCCGCGGCCCGCGCGAATCGAAGTACCGACTGTACTGGACTATGCTGCTATCTCGCTTCACCGCGTCGTCGGGACCCGGTGAAGCGAGATAGCAGCATAGTCCTAGCTCATCCATGTTTGCCATAATCATTCATGAGTCAGTCACTTGAATTTGAACCTTAATTCAAAATGCATAAAAGTAACGCAATGCGCACTCGTATTTACATAGATCATACGTGTGCCAGTCGTTTGAATTTGAACCATATCTCAATGGCATAAAAGTTACGCGACGCGCACCGTGTTGTGGAAGAATATATTCTGTCCTTTTTTAACTACACTATTCCGCAGTCTTTCCATCCTTGTCTGTCAATACTCGAGATCGAGACTAGTCGGGACTAGGCACTAGGCAGACTTTATAGAATAGGTAGAATAGATACTTTGACAATACTCGATGCGAATGAAGACTATATGATGCAGTCGAGTATCAAGTACGGACTCGTGCGAATGTGATCTCGATTGACGATACCTGCTCGACGTCGCTAACTTCTATGGGACTTATTTAGTGATCGGTTTTCGTAACGAAGTTTTAATATATTGTTAAAGAACTTAGATCTATTTTTAATAAGACATTAATTAATGTGTTTATTGTTTTGAAAAATGGGTTCCCAAGGAAGTAGTGTCAATTCCAAAGACTGATTTTCTACGTGTAAAAAAAAAAACAATGATTGTAAATAGTTATGTGATTTTAAAAAAAACAAAAGCAATGATTGTATAATTATAGTTACGTGATTTTAAAAAATACAAAACAAAAAGCAATTATAATAATTAGAAAAATCTATACGTTGACAGTCTTAAGCCTGTGCAAAGTATGAAGGGAAGATTACAATTCATTACTGCGTACGTGCGTACTACACGTATCGTTGTTACGCAAAGACTAAGCATCTAATCTAAGTATGAGTATTTCATGGACTAGGTGGACTAGGTGGAACAGGTATTTGGATCGAGTATTTGTACGGACTTGGACTAGGTGCACCTAGTCCAAGATTTGCCTAGTACGACCCATCTCTAGCAATTTGAGGATTATTATGTCCTAGCACAGACTAGAGAGGGATACTATTGTCTACTGTCAGTATTGTCATAATTAGTCTTGGCACGGCAATAATAAAGTGCGTTTTTTAATGTTTAATCACAGACGATGGAGAGTCGCTACTCTAACCGTTCAAAAATGCTTGGAGTTGCAACCCAGGATTGTTCTTTTATAACTCAAGAAGCTACCCTACAGTTAACCCAACTAACTCTTAACTCCGAGCAGGGTAAGTTGGTGTAAGGTGTAAGCCATTGAGATGCAGGGCCAAAAGGAAGGCATGGAGGGACCACTGCGACAGCATTGGCAGCATTCCAGATAGCATGAGGCTGTCGAAGGCTATGGCCACTGCAAAGGTGAATCCACTGACATCCATCAAGGATGGGGATGGCAAACCGACAGAGTCTGGAAGTGATACCCTTGAGATAATGTTCAGAACGCACTTTCCCGGCTCATTCGCAGCTACCGACACGGCGGACTCGTTAAGCTTAGACGACATTAAGTCAAAAACAACGAAAGCCGACTGGGACGCCGCGAAAAAGGTAGTAGGGCAGAATGGCATAAAGTGGGCCCTGGAAAGCTTCAAGCCATACAAGGCCCCGGGACCAGACGGAGTGTACCCAGCCCTATTACAAAGAGCGGGGAACATACTAGAACCGCATCTGGGTAGACTATACAGAGCATGCATCGCCTTTAGCTACATACCAAAGGCGTGGAGACAGGCGAAAGTAATCTTTCTTCCCAAGCCAGGAAGAGCGGACTATGAGGACGCTAAGTCATACAGACCTATAAGCCTGACATCATTCTTCCTAAAAACTCTGGAAAAGCTTGTAGATAAGCATGTCAGGGAGGGAGCGCTGAAAAAACAACCGCTTCACAGGATGCAAAACGCATACCAGCCTGGTAAGTCAACAGAAACTGCGCTACACCAGGTCGTAAGCCGTGCCGAAAAGGCGCTAGAATGCAAAGAGATATGCCTAGCAGCCTTTCTCGACGTAGAAGGCGCGTTCGATCGCACTACTTTTAGAACGATACGAACAGCTGCAGAGAAACATGGCATAGACCCTACCATTTGTGACTGGATGGACAATATGCTGAAGGGCAGAGTTATAGAATCAACACTGCTAGGTGAGACCAAAAGGGCGCATGTCACAAGAGGATGCCCGCAAGGAGGCGTACTCTCGCCAACGCTCTGGTGTTTGGTGATAGACGAGCTGCTAATAGAATTGAACAAAGGACCAACGTACACGGTTGGATATGCAGATGATCTCGTGATACTTGTAAATGGAAAATTTACCAACACTGTGTCGGGGATCATACAGGAGAGATTAAACATGGTTGAAAGGTGGTGTAAACTCAACCACCTATCTATCAACCCAAGCAAAACGGTGATCATCCCGTTTACCAGAAGGAGGGACCTAACAACAATGGGTGCCATAAAGCTCTACGACACCGTACTAGAGTTGTCCACAGAAGTAAAATATCTAGGAGTAATTCTAGACAGCAAACTCACGTGGAAAAGCCATGCCGAAGCGACAGCAAACAAGGCTCTAAGAGTATTTGGCATGTGTCGCTCTGCTTATGGGAAGACATGGGGCCTTAGACCCCAGGTTATCAAATGGATATACACCATGATGGTGAAACCGCTGATCACATACGGGAGCATCGTATGGTGGACCAGAACCAAGCTGGCAACTTGCAGACAGGCCCTAAGCAAAGTACAGTGGACTGCCTGCATGGCCATTACAGGAGCATTTAGAACCACGCCAACTGCGGCGATGGAAACGATGCTCAATCTCACCCCTTTACACATTGAAGTGGAACTAGAGGCGAGGAGGGCCATTCATAGGCTTAAAAGTATGGGACACTGGACGAACTCCGGATGCAAAACCAACCATACAAACACAAGACCAAACAGGGAACTTGACTGGATGATGGATATGGGATGTGACAAAATACATACCATTCAAAATCTCAAAAAGGAGTTTAAGATATACATTCCGAGTAGGGAGGAATGGAAAGGTGGGATGAAACCCCACAAAGGGAAGAACCAGGTATGGTACACGGATGGTTCTAAAATGAACACCGGTACAGGAGCAGGGGTACATAGTGACAACTGCAATCTCAGCCTAAGTTTGGGCAAACTGGCGACGGTATTCCAAGCAGAAACCTATGCTATAATCGCATGTGCGCAGGAAATACTAGACAGAGGCACCGAAGGGGACACTGTCTACATTTTAAGCGACAGCCAAGCAACACTTAAGGCACTCACGTGCAATAGAGTGGACTCTGGGCTCGTACTAAACTGTATTAAAATACTTAATCGGCTAGGAAGGCGCAACAAGGTCAGATTGATCTGGGTGCCAGGTCACACAGGAGTAGAAGGCAATGAAAGAGCCGACACTCTAGCGAGAAAAGGATCCGAGACACCCTTACAAGGACCGGAACCTTTCATAGGACTCTCACCAAGGGTCATCAACCAAGCATTGAAAAGGGCTGCGTTAGAAATACACAGCACACACTGGCGCAACACAACAGGCCAAAAGCATGCAAAGCTATTTCTTAATGACATAGATAAGGCCTGGACCCAAAAATTATGGAGGTACAGCAGAACACAGCTCCGAATAATCACAGGAGCCTTCACGGGGCATTATGCCACCAACAAACAGCTCTACAACATGGGACTAGCAAGCGACCCGACTTGCAGGATCTGTGGAGAGGCAGAGGAGAATATGCTACACTTACTGTGCGACTGTGCAGCACTAGGCTCCAAAAGACTAGAGTATCTGGGCCAACCATTTCCTAGGCCAGAGGACTATAGGCTCAGCCCCATCAAGGCCATACTGGGACTCATGACGAAGGTGCACGGAAGGCTGGGGTTTGAGTAGAAGGGAGGGGGACTAGCACAAAAGATCCAGAAGGGTCGAAGTGCTCTGGTTTTAAGGCCAGCCCCACACAAGATAAGATAAGATAAGAAGCCATTGAGATAGATACATAAATCATGATATATTTAAATAAATGAGACTTTCTTGGCATTGACACGTAGACAGAGTAAAATTGACAAAAATACTCTGTCTACGCATTGACAGTTCAACTCTACGTTCGCGTTCAAAAATACGAGCGTAGAGTATCTACCTTGATGACGTCATTAGAGTTAACTAACCTCCTTTTTGAACGCAGGTCAGCCAGCCAGACAATGCCTTGACAAGTGCAAATGTCAAACTCCTGAAATATGTTTCCTGCTTTTTGATAAAAGCATTATAAAAGTGATGTCTCCAAATTAGATTTTTTATACCGGGTATTATTAATAAATATAACCTTTAAAGAAAGTAGGACCGAGATTAAATTGTTGATGTTGCGCAGACGTGACGTTGACGTTACGTGTTTCTGGGAGTAAAGCACCAACGCCACAGTGTGTTATTATTATACCTAAGTTGCGGACATGTCTGGTTTATGTGTCTATACGTTAGGTCTAGGTTTGATAAGTGTTCTACAAAAATACCGACCGTATAATTATCTATATTTATTGAGTTATTATTTTTTTTGTGAGAGTTGAATGACCTTTAGAAAAATTAATTTATTTATGATTCCAAAACTAATAAAGTTACAAAAATAAAGTAACAGCTCACTATCTACTAGTATAAAAAAGGAACTTTGTAGCTTTCATATTTTAAGAAATATGGGCTTTTTCCCGATTTAAACAAAACGTTTTTTTTTAATTTAGTGGAACTGTTGTAGCATGTTATTTTTAATAAATAACATGTGCAATAATATTGTTGAGTATGTTCTAAAATATCATACACGATAATCGCCTTATATAGGAGATACAGCATTTCTAAGTATTTATGACTTTTCTATGGAAATAGGGTTGTCAACTAGACGTCACCAAAAAAAAGTTCTAGTTGTTTACGAAGTACAGTCAATAAACCTATAATTCAATTTATTTAGTTATTATAAAAAAGAAAGTGAATAATCTTGATATGTCTTTTATATGAAATATGTTTAAAAAAATTGTGAAATACGTTTCGTAACATCAGATCGTTGTTTTTATCGTTTAGATGTTCTAAAATGATAGATAATTGATTTATTAGTAGTAATACGCATTTTTTAAAACTACACTAACAAAGTTTTGTATCAGTAAACATATCAAAATTATTTACATTATTTTAAGTTCCTAAACAAATGGACTATAGAGCATTCCCTAACAAAAAATTTCTTTGTTATCATCAGAATATATACAAATTTCTTCAGATGGTAATATCAGGCTGTCGGCTTCTATTACTGTTTCACTAATAGTATCTGTTGAATCCGTTGTTTGTGGATTGGTAACGACATTTTCCATTGAGGGCTTTAACAGTGCCAGAACCTTCGCGGGAAGAGCGGAACGTTTATTTTTTTATGTCGACTGCCAATGGACAAGGTCGATATAAATGGATCTGAAGATTCCAACGCTCGGTGAAATAAATCAAGCACTGTGGTTGTTCTATTAAATTTTCTTGTGTGGTGCTCACGGTCCTATCGCCAAAATTTATTTCTTGACTCACCAGCCTGTTCCGAGAATATACCTATGGGTAAGGAAATTGATTCTATTATTTTTGCACCGTGCATAAGTATTTTATACTGACATATAATACCAGCTATAATTTTGTACGTACTTCACAGCCAGATTCTCACAAAAAACTTTAAACTTTTCAGAATCAATTTCCAATTCACTGGTTAATGCAACCAAAATTGTGTGTAGATTCCTCAACCAGCCATTCCTTGAATCCCAAAATACCTGCAAAGGTTTTTCTGTGAGGGTCGGATAATGCAGTACGGGCAGTATTACCATCGTTTGTAGTTCTCGAATTCGGTTTTACGACATCAAACAATAAACCCATATTTTCTCTTATTTGTGTTTGTATAAGCTTTTTTAGATATTCTACAATACCAGCTTCTGCCGATTTTTAGGGTACTCTCCACTTTTGCACACCTGGAGCGTTTTTATAGCCTAAATGAAGAAGAAATTCAAAAACTCGGATCCAGGCATGCAATGGGCTAAGTCCATGTTGTAAAGCTTCCTGATTTAGTGGCTTTTTTGCCACTATATATATCTAGTTTATTAAACTCGGAGCAAGTAGCTTCACAGCATGCACACCGCAATTATGAATTCGTATTCGTTATAGCATTATACACTTTGCCATCTATGATGGTTAAATACAATTTGGGATGTCCAACAACAGTATATCCTGCAGAGTTTTCCGCATAAATGTGTGAAAGCTACTTAATTTCTTCTTCCACACGATTTTCCTCTCTAAGAATCAATTCTGTGGTTTCTGGTCGATACTGGATTTGTATTGGACGGCAAAACCTAAAAAATTGTGGATTTGGGTTCCACCATAACACAAATTCATCAACCATAACACGTAACGGTATATATGTAGTAGCAAACAGGCAATGTTTGTCATCACTGTCATCTGAAAATCTCTGTTTGTACGTAGATTGACCCGTGCTGCCATCGAAGCCCCAAGAACCTTCGAAAATGCATTGAACAGTATTCAATCTCTTTTGTTTGCAATATTCTGAAATTTTTTGGTCGCACGAATCTATGATTCGGCGAAATGTATGCATTAATAAATCTAATAGCGGAAGTTTCGCTTCCCTCTCTGATATAAAAATTTCGACATCAGGATATCATATTTTTTTTGCTGCCTGAACTTTATAATATGGTGGGTAAATGTTAAAATCTCGTGATTTGGCACCTTGTTGCATGTTAATGTAATCTTCAACTGAGACTTTTCGATCTATTATAAAACAAAGAGCTTCATTGGGGGTGTATGGTTGTTGACCTTTTGTTTCCTGACCAAATCGAATCATATTGGCAATGGCCGTTGATTATGTCGGGGTCTTTAAACATTCTTTGACGACAAACTCAAAATCGCTGGCAGCAATCTTACTAAGTTTCTGATCATTTTCGTCTATAGCTATTTTTGACATAACCTTAATAAGTTTGTCCATAGGTTCGTCTTCAAGATCTTGTTCCAGACTTTTTCTCGTACGCCGCTGACTACGACTGCATAAATGCTCATATTGTTTAGAAGTGGAAGGAATGACGTCAGAAGAATCTATTAGATTACTTAACCTGATAGATTCTTCCGACGTCGTTGGAGGGAATTCTGTTAATTCTTGTACATAACTTGTAGTTTCCTGCTCTTCGGATGCTAAAACCATTTTAATACCCAATGCATGTGGCTGATCTGGATTTATTTAACAGTCTTCTGAGTTTTGTATGTTCTGAGGAATGTCCAGATGAAAAGTGGACGAAAGCCAGTTTTTGTTTTTGCTTAAGAACCTTACGCGATTCCTATGACAAGCTTTTTAAAGTTGTTCGCATTGGAAGATAAATGCTGTAACTGTTTTGTTAAACGTGTTAGAAACTCTAAGAATGCTATCAGGGATGCCTTTAGGGTACAGGGCGTTTAAAATAGCGGTTCCCTCAGTCGGAGAAAGCTGTATAGGTCGGTCTCTTTGTCCTCGCATATGAGCATTTCTTTCCAAAATTTTAAACAAGTCTAGACGAGTCAATTTTACTGCTGAAGTATTTTTATGTACTACTCCGTAAGCCCTTTCATTGCTTTTTTCTTCTTCTAAAATAATAACATGCGCTCCAATAGATTGAAGAGCACCTGCGTTAGCTAGTCGCTGACCAGCATGAGAGTTGTTGAGGTCTTGTTGTTGGTTTTGGGTTTTTAATATGTTATCCATTTAGTTCCCACGAGTCATTTTCATTCTGTACTTGCTCAAATATGTGGTTCGCACTAACGACTAATTTAGCTACCCATTAGCCAAGCTAGCAACCTCCCTCACGGTGCGCCGCCGCTTGGAGGTTTGGGGTAATTTTTTTATAGAGGTTGTCTTCCTTGTGGCCCGGGCGGTTAAGCCAAGACCCTCGACCCCCGTCAAAAGTCAGAGACATGACCTTGACAATATTCGGGGCTACCAGACCAACGGTGGCAGAAGGAGAAAATGACTTCCTCCTGCCCGTTCCTACTTCAGCACTGTGCCCTCAGCTACAGAGGGGACTCGTGGTGAAGCGCTCAGCCGACAGAACATTGGCAGGCGGGCAACGAGACCCCTTAGGCACACAGTACCCAATGGAGAGTAGTTGCCTGCCTTCCAGGGTGCACTGGCCCGAAGACTGACCTTCCCCTCGGACGCGTCCATAATTCCAGCCCATGGACACACGGGGAGGTTAAGTTTGTTTGTTTGTTTGTTACACTTTCATGCACTAACTGCTGAACCGATTGCCTTGAAATTTTGCATACATCATATATGATGTCCGGAATAAATAATAGGATACCTTTATCTCAAAATATTTAACCGTTCCCTAATTTGCCTTTAGTAAGTAAAACTAATGTGTTCCTTAAGAATAGGAAAAAGGATGCGAAAAATCGTGATCGCTGGAAAGATTGGAGGGAGACCTGCAGGAGGACAATACGGGTCAGTTATAATAATAATATAATAATGGGCAACTTATGAAACGTCTGAATTTAGTGCACGGTTCCAATTGGCCGTTTTGTATGGATAAGAACCGAGAAGAAACTCGAAAACTAAAAAAAAAAAATTTACAATAATAATAGGTATTAGAGGACAATGTAGACCAGTTAACATTGTACCCAAAATAAATAAAAAATATTATAAATAAAAAAGTGGAATCAATATCTCTAGTATATTGTAACATCTGGTTTTTTATGATGATATTTATTAGTATAATGAATCATAGAAATTAAAAACACATGCGACCATGTGACAACGCGTGTGTGGTGTGTGTGTGTGCGATTATTCGTAGTAAGTATGCGAAAAAAAACTTGAAATCACTGAAAACATTTTTTGAGGTCTGTAAAATCTTGTCAAACAATAATTTGTGGATTTATACTTTTGGTGAATTCCTATCATACTACAAAACATTTACCTAAAAAAAAAAACACTAGAAAACAAGATATGTTTTTTGGTTTCTATGAACTGTCTCCGATTTTCTGTATATCTAGAAAAATATCATAAATGAGGGCACATGTTTTATTAGAGTTTTCTTTGAAATGTATATTTTTGAAAAGCAAAATTTTTATATTAAACTTAAAAACCTCTTAGTTGACAACCCTAACCTGAAACTTAAAAAATCAATATCTCAAGTATAAGGCGTCTGACGCATCTGGAATTTATAATGAAGATACTTATTAGTATAACAAATATAAAGTACTTAAAAACTTATGCTATAACGTGTAATTTGACAGAAAAAAAATAAAAATGAAATCACTGAAAACATTTTTTTGTGGTCTGTAAAAGCTTGATCAGACTAGGATTTATAGATTTATAGGTTCTTTTGGTGACTTCCTATCATACTATAAAACATTTAATGTAAAAGAAACACCAGGAAAGGATATACAAAGTTTTTTTGGTTTCTATGGATTTTTCTCGATTTTCTCAATATCTCGTAAACTATGATAGATGGAGTCACAAGAGTTTTAATAAGAGTTCTCTTGGAGATGTATCTTTCCGAAAAGCATATAAAATGGGCATGTCCGTAACTCAGGTGAAATAACACACTGTGCAACGTTATGCAGAAGTGACGTTAACGTCGCAAGTTTCTTGCATACACCTCAAATTGCAGCATGTGTGCGACGTTAACGTTGCGTTCAGCGGATGTAACACTTGCTACTAGAAACTCGCGACGTTAACGTCGCGTCTGCTCAACGTTATAGCTGCACTGATGTTAGAGAAGCGCCAACGCTCGTAAAACGCTAGTGGGTTAGCGGCCTTACAAAATCGTTTTTACTTGCGTCCGCTGCGGTTGCGGGCCTGCAGCTTTTGTAGAATGCTAAAAACAATGTACCCCGCTCCCCGCTGCACCGGCAGGCAACTAGTAGAATCGTGTGGGCCTCGGTCACCCGCAGCCTCGGCCGTACCCGCAATGTCTGCGGTCGGTTAGCACCCGCAGTGGCCTTCAGGGAGTAGAGAAATCCGGTACGAAATCCGAAAATCGATTGATCCACCCAGAACTTTATAGACCTTCTTTTTTTAATTCTCCAGTGATGGCTGTGGGCTAAATTTTCCTTTATGGACCGTCGATTTGGAAGTTCATTTTTTTATTGTAGATAGTATTCATAAATAGAAAGCTTTTTACAAATTATTAAGTTGTTGAAACTCTCGGTTTACGAGGCATAATTTTTTAAAGTTTCCATATAAATTGAAAAATAATACGCCATTTAGGTTAGATAAATTGTCATGGTAGATGTCAAAGTTGACGTTTCACGTTTCGTTAAGCATCCACGCTTGTTTGTGGTTTGTTTCATTCAATTTTGTCATATGTTTTTTTAAATATTATTTTATTTTCACATATTAAATTAATAATAAGCAATAACATTGACTTTTGACTGGCCTGTTGGTCTAATGGTTAGTGGCCCTGACTGCTATTCCAGAGGTTTCCAGACTGATTCTGACAAATCATCTAGCTCAGTCTCTTCTGAAGCAGAATAAATACTCTGCGTAGCCTAGCGACCGTGTTGATTTCTAGAACTTGTCATTCTCTCAGTATATTATTGAATGTTTTTTTTTTACGTAATAGACATATTTATCATTTATTGAACATTCGCGACGACGAAGTCTGTTGAACTATAGAATCTAAAACGGTTATGAGCATACTTCAGATTGTGCCAGTATATTACAAAGTACTCTGTGGGTTGTGCTAACGAAGACGAAAAATAAATTTCAATAAGATATTACGTTTATACTTTAAAAAGACATCGAAGAAAGATTGACAACTTTACAAAACTTGTACGAATCTTTACAAAACTTACAAAAAAAAGATTGAACAGGAAACTGAAGATGATCAATTCGAAGTTAAAATGCAGTAGGTACAGGTACGAATGTGAAACCTACACTGAATTACGATAAACTTAGACCCACACCTAAAACTACTTCCTTTTACCAGGGAGTTCCAGTGTAAAGGCGTCCTGACACAATTTTATATCTCGTTTACAAGAACAGGAAGAGACAGTCGCAGTTTATGCTTTAAAATTAAAAAAGTTGTCATCATTGGTAGTCAAGCTGTAAATACAAATGGTGGCATTACAAGAAACTGACACACAATTTGTTTTTATCACTACAATATGAAAATAGTACATGAATAAGACTTAGGTATGTTTTTACAATTATCCATTATTAGTTTTTAAACCGAAGTCATTATTAATAGTACCTATTAGTAGAGTCGTAATAATGTGTCAGCAAAAATATCGTGATCTTAAGTAATTCTATATTTTCGTCTGGATTATCACCAAATTGAGACGAAAAAATAAAATGACACAGTTTTTGCTAGTCTTTCAATTCTTAAGCTTCAATTATATTTTATTTTTTGAGTTAGACATTTGTATCTATCAAATTACCTTCAGAAAATACAAAAACGATAATAATTAGTTGCATAGATTTTAAACGAAATAATTTTTACGAATATTTTCGGTTTTTGGTTCAATATCGGTTGAGGTACATCACTATTTATGAAATGGAAAAAACATGCAACATTTGAATTGTTGTCAAATCATTCAAAATCATTATCTGGAATGAAAAAACGCAGTTAGTGGGATATAAAAATATTGTGGTGATTTTAATTTAATGTATTGTGTAGCTTAATTTAGGTTTTGTAAGTCTTGGCTAGATCTGCAAATCTACAGGGTCAGTATATCTTATGAGTGGGTATGCATCTTTATTAGTCAACTCAAATGTTATGTTCAATGGTACACTGATGTTAACCAACACAACTTGGCAAGGATTTGGCGTAGTGAAAGTAGATAAGTTTGGTTTAAAGACAATTATATCGTCAAAGAACAATTACAGATCACTTAAATACAACTAATTTCACAGTAGGTTGTAGTTTATTTTACAATGTTCAAGTTGTTCCAGGAATTCCAGGAATTTCCACCACTCCACTACACACGTTTCTGTACTTAAATCTTAGTAAACAAAATACAAAACTGTTCAAGCAAAAACTTGTTTGTCTAATATATAATTCCACAACCCTTTTTTAAATGTTGGTAGGTATGCCTGTACACCCTCAGACTATTTTAGGTAAATTATTGAACAGCTGAACCTAATCATATTTTATTGTTTTCCTGATCTTCAGGGCACTATGAGTCTTTTGTGTAAATGAAATATTATTCGTATGTTGTCTTTAGGACTTTTCGGATAGTCGTGCATGTATGTAAAGTTTATACTATTGTTGAATTGTATACTGGGTACCTATACAGGGCTGGTGACGGCAACTCCATGTCTAAAGAGCTTATTTTGTTTATGGGAGGGACAAATAACTTAAGACAAAACATATCCACATTGTAGCAAATTGATATTGGTACCATTAGTAGTCTTTCAAAATATATGGGTAAAGCCTCGTAAAATTGTTTAATAACACACTTGAAACTGTAATACACAACAACACATTTGAAATAATATAACACATCGGAGAATAGTACAGCCTAGTGCACATAATTGATATAATTTGCGGCTTTGCACTTATGATTCTAAAACATAATTTACACACATATTTACATTTAGGAAATTAAAGACACAATTTATATAATTTTTCCATAACAATAGAAATAAATATTTTACACAAGGTATACATTATTAATCAAATCAGTTTTCACTTGTATTATACTATATAGGCGGCAAAAGAATGTAATTAAAATATGAGGTTTATTTTAATTACATTCTTTTGCTGCCTATTTTTTAAGTAATATTGTTATGATGTTGGTATGATATCTTGATAATCGAGTGTGATTTTACAAATATCCTGGTCCTTCTTTTTTTTTCAGTAATTTCAATTTTGGATGTGTTGTAATTAAAAACAAAAAAAAAATAATCTATTTATCCACTTGTTTCTGTTATATCTTCGATGGATATAATATTTCCAAGTAAATATTTGGTAATATCTGACCAGAACACTAACAGTTTTTCTAGTCTTAACTTCATTGTTGTCTCTCTTTTTTACTGTTTCTTCATTGTCATAATCCCTATAATCACTTTCTTTCTCTATGTTAGTGCAATTTTATATATATTTGATTATATCTTTAGCAACAATTACTTTTGGATTTAACACTTTCACCTCATTCCCATTTAAATTTTCAACTCTTAAGAATAAGTCATTGCCACTCTTTTCATCAGAAATAGTAGGAGTGGAATTCCTTGCTAGAGTCTGTGTTTCTGGATAGCTACAACTTAGGGGTCTTTAAGTCAAGAGTGAATAGGCTACTTCTAGGCAAGTCTGCTCTACGGAGCACACTTGCCTAGAAGTAGCCTATTATGTGGTTGACTACGGTCAACCACATCAATGCTTACCATCAGGTGGGATGGTAGTCAAACGCGAGCCTATCATTAATAAAAAAATTAAAAAAATTATACTCAATGTCATCAGATTCTCTCAAAGAATAGTCATCATCATCTGTGCTACTATCTTCCTGAAGTTTACACTTTTTAAAAGGTTTTTTCTGTGTTACTATTTGTCTTTACTTTGTTTTTTTCTGAATTCTTTGTTTCTGAAGTGGATGGTTGTTGTGTGTTGTGGTTATCATAGTGATTTGTTTTAGCATGACTAATATCAAATGTTTTGTCAATATTTGTGACTGTCAATGGGCCATACTTAGTCAAATCAAACTATTTTTGGTTTTCTGCAGAGATTTTTAATATGTGATAATATGTTCAGAGGTGTTTTTAACCAATTTTAAATTCTTCTAACCATTTTATCTTTATTTCCTCCTAAATTTACTTTGTATCAAATTGCACTACTTCACATCTAGACAGTGACAGAATCCTGGTCTATCCCATGGACAAAAGCAACTTAGGCTGCGGTACATTATTGTGTCAGGCATGTCAGTACACTACTCCTCGCCAGCAAGTTTACCGCCCTTAAAGGCTAGGTACATCTAACTGATCACCAACTTAGACCAGCTTGTGACTACTGGCTACCCTAAAGGAAGTGGACCCCAGCCATGTCAGAATTTCTTATCTGATGCAGTTTCATACTGTAGAGGCAGGCATACTTTAGCAATTTTCTTCAAATAATTTACGAATTTGATCTGTAGTTTGTATCGGTATTGTCTTTTCAGTGTTCTTATAAGTTATAAAGAAGCTCAAGGATATAATCAACGAGATGCGATGTGTGTTTCAGAAATAAGAGAAGCGTAACTTGTTTTTTTTTTAACCGACTTTAACCCTTTCGCGAGCAATACTATTTGCACCTCTGATTTTGGTTTTATTTATTCTAAACATTGTGAAATAACATTTGTAAAAAAATACTAATAGATTTCCCCTCCCCTTGCTTACCCCCCCCCCTTTTTTTTTGGGCTACGGCAATCTTTTTGCCAATGCCCGTTTGTGACTTTTTATTTGGCAAAGTAATTGCCAATGACCAGTTTGAATTTGTCAATTTTTCGTTGCCAATGCCTTGTTTTCACCTAATTACCTAAGTATATTATTTATTTTAATTATCATAATAATAAAAACGCTCTTTTTAGCTTAAAAAAAGTTTAATTTGAAATTGTTAGGAACTACATCAATCACATTGGTATTATAATAGGCTCAAAATCCTTTGAGATCACAAATTTTTAGGCAAAATATATCTTATATAACTAACATTATTGTAATATTATTACAATCTGAGATCATAAATTGAGTCTCTTAGTTACAAAAACCGCAATGTCCGTTGTATGACATCGCGCGTAATTTATGATTTTCGTATTTCGCATTATTGGCCCTGTGGGCTTTAGTGCAACTATAGTAGTTTGATTTAAAATAATATAGTTAATCAAATACTAAACTTAATCATGTAAAATCTTTATGAACTAGAACAATAACCAGAAAAACATTATGGACTTTGCTGACTTTGTAACACTCGGATGGACTTTGCGGTTTTTGTTGCAAAAACAACATGGACTTTGTTGGCTTTGAAACATACCTATCGTGGCCTAGAATGATTGAACCATATTGATACTTCGTACTTGAAATAAAACTATGATTGTTTTATGAGAAGTTTATTAGTTAGACAAAACCGATGTTAAATTATAAGTAATGGTGACTCTTCTTGTTCTTCACATACCGACTCTTCAAGGAAATCGATATCGTCAACCATATTTTCGTCCGGTATTTCCTGTGTTGATGGTACTACTCTGTTATAGTACTCCAAAATCTCTAAATCACGCCATTTATCCCCAAAATGAGTAGATAACAATTTATTAACGTCCCTAAATTTTAACGGTTTTACTTGTGCGCCCTGTGGAATAGCGGTTTAAGAAATCATAGCCGTGTTTTTACCTTTTTTGCACACGCTTTTATATTGACCTGATTCAAATCTGTAGTGGAGTTCTCCTCTAACTCCAACCATGTCATTGCTTTTACTGGCTCGTTTCAAATAAAACCTTTTGCATTTAGAAAAAGGTACATGCCATTTTGTAGTTATCAAAAATATATCTTTAACGACGGTTTTCCAGTCGCATACTTGAACCGTAGTAGCAACGTTTATGGTGGTAGAATGTTTTTCCACTACATCAAAGTATTCTTTCGGTTTGATTATATTTTCAAGTTTCCGTAACTCCTTTTCAATACGAGCAAATACTCTGTCCGGCGGAAGAAATGAGTGTCCCACAACTGGGAAGACTACTTCTACCAGATGTATTTGGGCTGGTGCATCTTTTGTTAGCCAACGTGAGAGCATTGCTATAAGCATAGAATTTTTGTTTTGACCGGTGCACCCGTCGGCCATAAGTCGAACTTGATTACATTCTGGTGGAAAATCTGTATTGCAAAGCCGATGGTAAACTGAAGACACTATGAGATTTGCATCTTTTGCAAATTCATCCTCTGTCCAGCAATAACTGAACACATTTTCTTTTGTTAATGCTGATTTGGAGTTACCTTCCACAATAGTAAAATTGTAAAAGTACAGTTGACGAGAATAGTAGGTACTCTGGTCTGGTATTTTGGGCAGCGGCATGTTTTTCTGGCAGTCAAAACTAATAATCTTTATTTTACGGTTGTCTTCTTTTAACATTTTGAAAAATTCATTAGCTCGACGTTTGTGTACTGTTTTCTCAGCCATCAGCGTAGCTTTGTCACTATCATTTTGAACAATTTTTAGTTTTTCATTAAGCTGAAGACAAGTTGAGCACACGTCAACCCGAGGACTCCCAAAGCCCAAATTAAAACTAGTATTGAAAATGGCTCTAAAATACAACTTTTTCACTTTGAGGTTTTCTTGTGCTTGATCGTTATACATTTTGGCCATTTTATTAATACTTAGCTCTGAAGGCAAGTACATACGTCTCGAATTGCCACGACAGTAATGAGCTTCTGAACACTTAAATGTCTTTATGAATTTAATCACATTTTCTTTTTTGTCCTTGAATTTGTGGGATATACGGTCACCTCCGCGTTTTTCAATAGGAAAATTGCCATGTAGGTGATAATTCTTTATAACATTTTCTACGCGGTATCTTTTAATTTGCAACACCTGAAGGAATGCTTTTTGGCAAACTTGCATCATTTTAAGCTGTGATCTACAATATATCATATATTTCAGCTGCAAGCCTCTAGGTTTGTAATTTCGAGATTCAGATCTTGGACGACGACGTTTTGTTTTTATACCTTTCACATGTTTCAATATAAATGAGTCTTGTTTTAATTTGTCTTTCAATCGGTAAAAAGACTCATGGAGTTTGCGTACATCTTGCAGTGGAATTTTAGAGCATTGTAACTTTTTACATTTATGTTCACAAGTCGGCTTAACAGGCAAATGTTTAGCTGCATACCTGAAAAAAAAATTCCTTGTCATTTGGGTTTTTAGTTATTAACAGTGGTCGAACATTCCGGTGTAATCATTCATAAAGTTGCGGAGCTTGCAAAATAGCCCAATAAAACAAATGTTGCTTCCACTATACTAATATAACTGCTATGTAGGATGAAAACAGAAATAAAGTGATATGTTAAGGAATATTATGATTTAAGTGAGATTGAGATTACTCAATCTCACTTAAATCATAATATTCCTTAACTTAACTTTTTATTAAAAATTAAACAAATTCATAAAAGGCTTTTATGAATTTGTTTAATTTTTAATAAAAAGTTGAATAAAAAGATTTCAATCATCATCTCGTACATACATAACTTTTTTGGGCATTAAGGATACAATATTTATGTTTGTAAGACTTTACCCTATAGGTACTTGTAGTATCCGGGCGACATATTATATACAAAATTTCATCACAATCGTTAGAACCGTTTCCGAAATAAATATACAAATAAGATTACTATAATGTTCCAAAAATCCAAAAATATAATAATATGAGGTGGCCCCAAAGACTTACATTCTTCCTAAAAAAGTGAACAGGTAAAAAGTATCAAGACATAATCATCATAGTATACTCACCTTTGTTCTTTAGCACGATTCTTTGTCCAATTTGCAGCATTTACTCGTCGTTTTCGCGCCTGTTTATTGTCAACAACTTCAGGGTAACACTCCATGTCTCATATTTTAATAAACTTATTCCGAATTAATAACTTTTAGCACGAGAAAACTAAAATAAACCGAGCGCAAACTCACGACTGCACACAATAAACCGCCATATTGAAAAGCGTGACGTGATTGGTGGATAGGGACTATGCGTAATTTGATACAAACAGGAATGGACAATGCTGTTTTTGTAGCAAACTAAAAAGTTTCACAGCCGTTTTCTATTGGACTAAGTGGGTTTAGGTTCATACGACTAATATAAAAATGATTTATTTTGTCTATGGATTTTTGTACAATAGCTAATTCATTTTTACTTTTTTATGGACATTGCGGTTTTTGTAACTAATAGACTCAATTACACCTAAAATGAAAAACTAATCTCATAAAAAGCATTTGACTTAGGTCCATACCCGTACAGTGTCAATGTAATTGTTCATGTATCATAGTTCAAAAACGCATACTTTAAAAGAAAAATTGCACACATGTTTTCAAACTTAGTTTGCTCTTACAAACTATTTTTGAAAAGGCCAACTATATAGAACTTCCAAAATCAGTCTCAAAGTAATTGAACATTTTAGTAAAATCAAAATAAAAAAAATGCCAAGAATACTTTCTTTTTGTTTTCATTGATGGTGAAACTTATAAAAATACTAGCTGACCCGGCCACGCGTTGCTGTGGCTAAAGTTTTTGTTATATTACATT
This sequence comes from Mythimna pallens, assembly GCA_961205895.1. Taxonomy (NCBI): domain Eukaryota; kingdom Metazoa; phylum Arthropoda; class Insecta; order Lepidoptera; family Noctuidae; genus Mythimna; species Mythimna pallens. Next base: position 20,297,385 of record OY540839.1, on the reverse strand, counting down.
ATAGTAAACAATCTAAGAGGAACAATAACAGAACATCAGTCACGGAGTCCACTATGCTTTTTCACACAGATGGTCTTTGTAAAAAAATATGGTGATCTCCTTATTTGACTTTCTACTACTATAACCCTTTAGTACAATGAAATTATTTACGAACAAAGACGAAAATGTTGATGTTGGTATACAAATTCACTGGATTGAGATTTGAAGGGGAAGTACGTTGAACACAATTAATTAAAATGTTCTTACACTTGATATTAAGCAGAAATCAATAGGTACAAAATAAAAATTTATCAGATTTATTATTTCCATTTAATGGAAATAAGTATATTACAGTATAATACAGTAAATAACATGTGACGCTTAAACTCATGAATGAGGTAGGCAAGGCAGACAGTCTTAAACTTTTAAACATTAATATCTATTTTTTTGAATTATAAATACTTTCAATTTCAATTTAATTTAACACCAATCGGTGCACAATGTTTTTGGTTAACCTGTCTTTAGCTAACACAAATAGATTCGACGGTTTCCCAACACGTGAACACGCAACATATAGTTGCCCATGAGAAAAACATGGATTTTCCAAATCTAAACCACAAATGGACATTGTTTGACCTTGAGATTTATTTATAGACATGGCGAAAGCTAAACGAATTGGAAACTGTAGCCTTTTGAAGGGTATGGTAGAATCTGATGGTATCATCGGAATACGTGGCAGCAGGACCACTTTTCCTTTAAACTTCCCAGCCAAAATGGTTGCTTCAAGAATGTTTCCGGTGATCTTTTTGATGACCAAACGCGTACCGTTACATAATTGAGGTGGATTCAAATTACGGAGGAGAATAATAGGGGAACCAATCTTTAATCGAAGATTATGTGGTGGCATTCCAGGGATATCTAATGAATTTAAAAATTCAATCGGAAAATTTACACTTTCATTTTCATCAACAACAGTATCGATTGATTTAAAAGACATCAGATCGCCTGGTAACAACTGTTGTATCTGGAAGTTAATTTCGTCAACATCAACGTTTTTGGCTGCCAAAATCGCCCGTTGACTAAGCCATTCATGATTCAAATAATTATTCTGTATATCCGGGAAAATACTCTGAATCAATTCATTTTTATCCTGAACAACAGTGCAAAAATTGTCTGGTAGTTTAATGCATTGCGTATTTGGTTGCAGTTCTATTTTACCGTTCCCAATATCTAGTAGTTGTTCGGAAAATATTTGTGCTGATGGATCATTTTGCAATTGTACTCGCATATTTATGGTCAATCGAAGTGTTTCAACCCTTCGCCATAAGAATGATTGTTTCAAACATGCATTAATCTCATCCGCGAAAGAAGAGCGAGGTATAACCGGTAAGGTCTGCCGGAAGTCACCAGACAAAAGTAAGATAGCACCACCGAAAAGTTTATTATTGCTGTTTAAATCTTGCATAGTTCTGTTTAATGCTTCAAGTGAATATTTGTGTGCCATTGTGCACTCATCCCAAATTATTATAGAACTCTTCCGCAACACTGCAGCTATTCCACTATTCTTTTTGATGTTACACATTGCATCTGGTTTATTATGAACGTCCAATGGCAGCTTGAATGTTGAATGTGCTGTTCGCCCACCATCCAGTAAAGTAGCCGCAATGCCTGACGATGCTACTGCTAATGCGATTTTTTGTTGCGACCGTATTTTGGCAAGAATCAAATATATTAAAAATGTCTTACCGGTTCCACCGGGTGCATCCAAGAAAAAAAAAAAACCGCCTTGTTCAGCAGCAACAGCCAGCATAATCCGATCATAAATAATTTTTTGTTCTGCTGTCAGTAATGGTTCACTGTTCATGATAATTGTTGCTAATTGTTGCGCGGATGTGACGCATATCTTCCCTATTAATTGATAATGTTTGTTTGCTAGTTTTAAGATTGCGTCATTTCGCGCGAATAAACAGTTTTTCTTTCTTTCTTCTTCTTTCTTTCTAAACTTCCATGGTCATATTGATTTTCTCGTTGTAAATCGGTATTGACTAAGTCGGTGGCTAGACGATTAGGTGATGGCATACCATAATGATTAAGTGGTAAATTTGAAATAAGAACACATAAATCCTCGATCAAGACCAATGCTTCATTGTACATCTCTGGTGTATAATCGATGTTTTGGCATTGATTTGTTTGTCTAATTCGGTGCAAGATGTCTTCTGTCATACAATTTTTATATTTTTCCCACAAAGTTTGTGCTTGCGAGGGATAACATGTCGTCAAAATAATTGCAAACAACTGACGAATGTTATGTCCCAATGGTTATCGTCTTCTAGCAATTGCAGTTCACGACATGAATCTTGGTATGTATTGAATACTCGACCATTAACTGTTCGTAAAAATTCAAAAGACGTTGGTCCGGGTACATTCACCAATAACAAACGTAAATAGAAGCACTCACGTTGCTTTGGATGTACCGTGTAAAGTCTCCCCAATGTCTTAGCTTTGAATATGCCTGTAATGGAAGGATGTGGTTTTCCTTGTTTCCGTGGCTTCCATTTTTTACTGGATTTGTTCCATGTGAAATAACGTGGAACATCACCATACACCAATGTCTTCGCGAATTGGCCAAAAACATCAGGTTTTTGACACAATGTAAAAAATTCAGTTAGAGTCGTTTTCGGAGCTTCGAACGCTCTTTGGAGAACATTTTCTTCAGTGAAGTATACACGTTGACCGTTTTCAAGATGTATTGCCAGATGTCGGACAGCAGGATCTCTTTCGTGGATGGGAAAGCTGAGAATATGCCAAATAGCTTCATTGCTGCTAATGTATCTGCCCATTTGGTATCGTGCTATTTCGTCATTTTTATTTATGTTTTGTACTTCAAATATGGCCAAATCACTGCCTTTGTTTAGATATTTACAAATATACTTAATTGATTTAACAGAACTGCAAAGCTCAACATTGATATGAGCTTTGTAAGTTTTTGAAAGTAGGGGTGAGTATGGTACCACCCACTGATTATCAAACTCAACTTGATTTGGAAAGTTCGGCAGTCGCATTGTAAATGTGTGGCCACCATTCTCAGTACTTCTGCGGCGATACATTGGATAACCATCAATATCCGTGATCGTGTCATTCGTATGCGGCTTTGGGAAGTTTTTTTTTACATTTCCCATTTTCCATGCACGGTGACGTCATGTTGAAAGCACCGCATGGCCCATGGATCATGTGTTTGGTGACAATATCAAATAATTCTTGATCAATTAATGGGTCTGGAATTTCGGCTGAAATTATTTGATCGATTTCTTCAGGACGGATTCTATCTTTAAGCCAAACCAAAATGTGGGCATGAGGCAAACCTCGCTTTTGCCACTCTATCGTATACAGCCAACAACGTGTGATACCAAAAATTGAATATTTAACAATAAAATCAATTAAGGATTTCAATTTTTGTTTAAACACACGTGCAGTTAAATCATGACGATGAATGGCTTGTTGTCCTGGCAATAGTAAAGTTTGTATCTCTTCCCAATTCGGATTACATGTGAATGTAATAAATAAATCCGGTCGGCCGTAATGACGTACGTAAGTCATCGCATCTTGTATGTATTCCTTGCATGTTCCGTGGACTGCCGATGTAGCTTGAAGGTAAAATGAAAGCATTACCGATGTCATTGGGATTTAAATTTCCATCGATGTTTCCAGCAACAACATCTCGTAAGTGAATATATTCTTCCGATCGTAGTTTTGCCTGGTTGAATCGAAGGAATCGCAAGCGTTCGCTTTCGACCTTAGCATACATATCAACAATGCTTTGATGGAACAGCTGACGATATCGAAGGATATAATTGTCTTGATGTTGTCTAACCATTATTCGGTGTGCGTAGTAGTTCATTGAGCTAACTTTATTATTTCTGTAATCACCTAAAAAAATAAAAACAAAATGCAATACGAAATTAAAATCTATACATACAGTAAGAAAGTAAATAGATAATTGTCGAATTTACCGGTATTTGGATCATACTGTTTGATATTAAGGTGATATTCATCTTGTCCTTGCCAAAATATCAATGGATATTGTAGTGCGTCATATGAACGGTGTAGATCCGAAATCGTACTGACAGTGTTGTCTCGCCGTGTAATTTTTATAGATCTTTTGTCAACTGGATCACCAACCATGATAACAGCAACCTCATCAACAGTTGGAGCGTTGAATCTACCAGCATGTTCACCTAATGGTACTTTGTCGGCTTTTATGACGATTTGATAATTGTCATTTTGCAGTCGTGGCGAAACTCTTTTGATCAATTGAATTAGTTGATTGTTATCTTCTAAAAAAAATTCCAATAATATCACAATTGCTCTTTCCTCTGCTTGTTCAATAAAATTATACAGGCACCGAGTCGTCACGCGCTCTTCACAATCGCCCATAAAATAAATTTGAAGAAATTTCGGATTGTTATCAGGCATTGGCATCAGTGATCCGATTTTATGGTACACCTGGCCTTGAATTTTGAATGTAGTTTCAAAATTACGTCCATCGGATGCACGATCGCAAATTTTAGTTGCCCCAAATGACGTCATTTGGAAGCAAGAATTAAATTTGCGTATCTTACGCAAAAATAATTTGGAATCATCTGAATTGCCAGTAAGAAGGGATAATAAAGGCTCCGGCGGAGCGGGTAGACGTGACAGCACAACTTTTCCTGATGCGCAGCACATGCCGGCTGCTTCATTCCGAAATTTCAATGCCTGACAATATTGACATACTTTATCCATTCCACCGATAGCAATTTTTGTATGCGCTGAGTAGTTAATATCTGGTGCATATTCAAAGGCAAGCCGAACGAATGATGCACGTGTTAATGAGCGGCTGATCCGTTGCCTTTGTCGATCTAGTACTCGTACTGTAGCTATGTTTCGTTCTCGTGCCGCTCTTGTTCTCGTAATATTCTGTTGCAGACGTTCGTCACGCTGTTCTTGAGATTCTTGTGCACGACTTTCTGCAGTCCTGATTCTTTGAGCTGCATTTCTTGTTTCGATTTGTTCTGGTAATTGCTGAGCTCTTTCAACACGTTTGCGTCGTGACCCTTTGCTGCTCGCATTGTTGAGGTTAGATTTTTTCGGTGGCATTTGACTGAAAATAATAATTTAATCGTTTAAATATTAGAAAGAGGAACTGAAAAACATGTTATCATAGCACATTGAAATAATAAGTGCAAAATAATTTTCAATGGAGGTTTAATAAAAATAATATAAAAAAATTTGTACAATTATTGAAAAAGTGTGGGGAGCTTTGTGCCATTTTCTCATTGATATATTAATTAACTTTTATAAAACTATGTGATATTACTTACATGTATAAATTGAAATTATTGTTCCTGTGCTCCTACTGTGGCTATGTCTCGTTCTCCTGTTGCTCTTGTTCTTATGATATTCTCTTGAAGACGTTCGTTACACTGTTCTTGAGATTCTTGTGCATGACGTTCTGTTGTCCTGATTCTTTGAGCTGGATTTCTTGATTCAATTTGTTCTGCCAACTGATGGGCTCTTTTAATACGTTTGCGTCGTGCCTCTCTGGTGCTCGCGTTGTTGAGGTTAGATTTTTTCCGTGCCATTTGACTGAAAATAATAAATTAATCGTTTAAATATGAGAAAAAAAAAATTGAAAATCATTCTAATTAACTTTTATAATTATGTGATAATACTGACATGTACATATTTAAATTATAGAGTTTAAATAATAATTTCAATAAGAATTGAAATACTAATTTAATCCTTTAAATATAAGAAAAAAAATCTGAAAAACTTGTTATCATAGCACATTGAAATAATAAGTGCTAAATATTTTTTAATAGAGGTTAAATAAAAACAATTAAAAAAAATATTTGTACAACTATTGAAAAAGTGTAGGAAATTGTGTATCATTTTTGCATTGACATTTTAATTAAATTTTATAATTATGTGATAATACTTACATATATTCAAATTAAATTATAAAGTTTTGATCAATGAAGCACAAATAAGTAAAAAACAGGATTAATTTCACTGTATTATCTTCATTATAATATGAATTCAATTTACACTTCAGTCTAAGTAACACGTGGCCGGCTATGCTAACACCAAAAATTTAAAAAGTGGAAATAATTGAATTATACGGTATTTCGTTCACTACAAAATAAATTTAATTAATTTTATAGCGTCAACAACACGTGGTAATTATACTGTTAAAATGTAGCTTATATGACACGTTCGTAGATTTACCATAGCAGCGCCATCTATTGATTACTTACTCAACCCAGTCGAAAGGTATCGACATCTGTTAGAATCATTTGGAGTTAACAGATAATTGTGACTGTCAAATAATAACAGACAAATAATTAGCTGAATTATACGGTATTTCGTTCACTACAAAATAAATTTAATTAATTTTATAGCGTCAACAACACGTGGTAATTATGCTGTTAAAATGTAGCTTATATGACACGTTCGTAGATTTACCATAGCAGCGCCATCTATTAATTACTTACTCAACCCAGTCGAAAGGTATCGACATCTGTTAGAATCATTTGGAGTTAACAGATAATTGTGACTGTCAAATAATAACAGACAAATAATTAGCAATAAATTAAAATTGCGACTATAATTTGAGATTTAAACTATCCTATCTCTCAAGTTGGATCAAACTGCACATGGTGTGCGAATTTTATTATAATCGGTTAAGTGGTTTAGGAGTCCATTGAGGACAAACATTGTGACACGAGATTTATATATATTAAGATTAGTTACATAGTCAATTTAATTAATAAAATAAAACACAAAAAGTAACAAGTCGTTTTTTACTCACCTTTCTCTGTCCCTTTACTTTTTTGACTTTTTCCTTTCTCTCTTCTAAAAGACGATAAAAGACTTAACAGTTTGCTACGGCATTGTTCATAATCGCTTCCCATTATAGCACCTATTTCTTTCCACGCATCATTTTTTAGATTTTTTCTATAGTAATATTGATCTTTAGGATCCCATAATACTGGAAATCTTTTATGTTTCAATTAAGCGTAAACAATTCGTACCCCCAGTGGAAAAAAGGCATAAGACGAAAATGGTGATTTTTCAGTATGGCGAAAAAATTGAATTTATGGGCATATTTACTTTATTTTCAAACGAAGAAGAATTATTCTTGTATCAAAAAAAGGAGAAAAAAAAGTTGCACTGCGTGTTGTATTTAAGTTAGTACTAATGTTTATAGTTTATTAGGAATTGTAAAAAAAAAATATTATGCTATTTTTCAAAATGTAATGAAATACAGGATTCTGAGTATCAAAATGTATGCCAGACTTTGCCAGAAAAGAAAAAATATTTCAAAAAGTATGTTGTATTAAAGCAGTAATGAACTTGTAAATACAAACATTTATGCTAGTATAAGTAAGATTACTACATTATTTCCTTTATTACAATTATGTTTAAAATGTATTAGCAATACTTACCCCATTTTTCAATTTAGGGGCTTGCTAAGGTAACTTAAATAAACAAAGATAATTACTTATTCCATTATTATGTTAAAGAAAAGTTAGCTGCATATTAACACATATTACTTAGAGTTAATATTTATGACTAAAGGGAAAAAAAGGAAATGCATTTTTTGTGTTCATTATTTTTTTATTTCAGGCAAATTATAATTATAGTTTTGGCTACAATTAAAGTTCGTACTATCAACAATAAAATTTGACAGTAATAATTCAGCAATGTGGAGTTTCGGTGAAGATTACTACCACTAATGACTTTTTTTTAAATGATTAACTAATCAGTAGATCATTTGTTAAGATTTGTAACAATTAACGAAATAACTTCTTTCTTGGCTCCGTACAACAAAATATTATGTTCTCTCAATAAAAATCTAAGATAACAAGCAAAAATTATTAACAAATCAAGGTACTTTACACATTGCCAGTACCTTTTGTTTTAAAATAATCAACAAATAAAAATACAAAAAAAAAACCTTCTTTAAGCAATAAATCAAAAAATTCTTGTTCCCTTCTACGTTATCTTCGTTCTACGAATTCCTTCATTACCAAACATTCTAGGCTATAGAATGTTTGGTAATGAAGGGATATAAATGTAACAAAATAATATTATTTTCTCAATACAAATCTATGGTAACATGACATGCATAATTTGTTAACAAAATAAGACCTTTGATACTTTCACAGTACCTTTTGTTTTAAAATTATTAATAATCAATATGTTTATACGTATGAATATAAAAATTCAACAAAATTCAAATTAAAATAATAATGAGATCAAAAATACGGGAACTAGTAAAGTTATTCTTCTTCAGATGAATCAAATACCTCCAAATTTGGAGATTCAGTCGCTGGTAACAAATTTCTATAGAATGTTTGGTAATGTAGAGGTATAGCATTTGTATTACACAGGCTAATTAAGTCTTTGAACAACGCGTCAGAAATAGGTAACAATTGAGCATATGCAAGTGGAAGTTCATTAACATCTACAGCATTGGCATTATTTGATTTGCGTGTGCGCGTCGTCGTCGTACGATTTGTAGTGTCTAGTACCAAATATTCACTTTCGAAATCATATTTAAATAATAATTTATTTGGTGCATCGGGACTTGTTTTGATTTCTTTAATTTTTGAGAAAAATACTTTATGCCCGTTTGTGTCTTGTGACCAATTCTTGCTTGTCGTGACTTGACTTTTTAGGTTGTAAAAGTCATTTTGATTCATTTCTTTAATTACAAACTTATTTTGTACTTTTGAATTCATGATTACTTCGTACAGTTGGTCAGGCGAGTACAATGTCTTATTTTTCATATTTTTCTCGATGCAGGCATGCATTGAGTCGCCTTCGTTCTGAGTGTGGCCAGTTTGTAAAAACCTGTGTGTAACTTTTACGTTCAATACACGTGATACATAAATATACATCGCGAATATGAACCGATTTCTGTTCTGGCCCGAACAATTATCTGAATACAGTGAAATTGACTTTATACCCCTGTTAACTTCAGATTTAATGAAGTGTAATAAGCAACTAGCGATTTCATTCGCACCCCTTTTTGCAATTTGTGCATGCCATAGATAACAAAACCCTTGACGGGATATTAAATTGTACACAGTGAAATTGTATGCGGGGTATTTCCTTTTATAATGGAAAATATTCACATTAGATTGCGGTAAACTAAGAACCTTTTCCAAGTCAAAAACAGCTACAGTTTTCACATTAGGATCTGCTGATTCTTTTTCACTATCCTTCATATTTCGTATGATGTTTTTATTTTTTATATGACTGTCATAATCCTCTTTCAGTTGTAATTTACCTTCTTCAGTTGAATTGTCGTATTTGCTACATAAATTGCACAAATCCTTCTTCGGCCGGAAAAAAGAAAGGTTAAAATGTGTATTAAATATTTGATTATATTGATATTCGCTTGCCACTTTAGTATTACGAAAGTTTTCATTTTCTGATATCCAATCTTTGTACAAACGATGCATTTTTGAGATATTTAAGTCTTGTGACAAATATTGACGGCTGGAATTATGTCTAAGATAGTGAGATTCGATACAAGGAAAGGACTGAATATGTTGAATTGCACTCTGTTCTGTTTCGCTGGCTGTTCTATGAGGTCTATTGGTATGTTTTCCTCGAAGGTCTGTTATTTGGTCCCCATTAGCATATTTATCAATGGCAGTGTAAACTGTTCTTTCTTTAATACCTAGCGTATTAAGAAACATAGTTTTGCACACTTTCAAATTAGTCACAAGGCATACATCGTTTTTTGACGGCAAATAATAAACCAGTGTACGATTTCGTTCACGCTTACGCTGAATTTTCATAACTTTAGGTTCTATAATCTCAGTGTTTTTCAAAATGAATTGCCATTGAGTTTCATGGTTACCACAAGCCCAAAATTGCTTAAATATTACCAACCTCCTGTCGCTGGGTATTTTTTCAAAGCATTTAAGCTTACACTTGCAAGGCTCTTGCATCTGTTTTTGAGGCTGTTGACCTGTATTTAATTTGATTTTTTTTTGTGTTTGAGACCATTTTTCGGGATTACGCTTTCTTTTTCTAGGATTTGTATTAGCTTCAGTTACTAACACTGGACGAGAATTCGTTGCTTCAGGTTCTGTGGTGGAATTATATCCAGCTGGTAGAGTTTCAACGTGGCAGGCTATGATTGGAGGGTCTGAGTGAGGAACTATAGCTGTGGCAATTGAAGAGACCGGTGGAGTTCTATCAGGGCTTGTAGATATAGGTTCTGTTTCAGGTTCTGTGAGAGTATTATGTCCAACTGGAAGAGTTTCGTCGTTATAACATGTTATGGATGTAGGTTCTGCTTCAGGTAGTATAGCCGGGGTATTTTCAAGAGTCTGTGGAGTTTTTGCAAGACTTGTAGATGTAAGTTCTTTTTCAGGTTCTGCGGCAGTATTATGTTCAACTAACGGAAATTCGTCGCGACATGCTATGGATGCAGGCTCTGCTTCACGAAGCATGACCGTAGTACTTTCAAGAGTCAGCAGAGTTCTTGTAGGGCTAGTAAATGTAGGTTCTGTTTCAGGTTCTGCGGCAGTTATGCTCTTTTCAGGAAGTGGTGCATTATACCAGAACGTGGATACGGGTTCAAGATCGGCATCATTCGGCAAAGGATTAACTCCTTCTATGTAATTTCCTGATGATACCGCTAAATTTTCATAACTGTCTTTGTTACCCATAGAAATTGTTTTTTGAGGATTAGATATAAAAACGACAGTAGGTGACGCTATAAAAATTAAATTATTATGAGTGGTGGAAATTGGAGAAGAGAAAAGTGTAGAATTACCTAAGCAATCTCTCAAACTAAAATCGAAGTCATTCAATATTGAAGATGGTAAAGTATTGCCTAAGTCTGCTATCGGACTAGGACTCGAACTTGGTAAATATTCAGATACCGGTGGTGAAAATGGCTCTTCATTCGAAGACTCACTAATTCTGTAATTTACTGTAGATTGTCGTCTGCTACTTCGACTTGTTGACGGCGCGGTGTACATAATATCACCACGACTGACTTCATAATTTCCAGATGTTTGTTCTGCTTCTGTGTCGTCGTCTGTAAATAAATTATTTTATTATAAAATGTAATATAAATAATATCATATTAAGTTGTTACTAAAGACGTCTTGCTCACAAAATAAGGTAAGTTAAGGTAAGACATTATTCTTTGCCTGACATCCTCGATGCCACAATTATTAGTGTCTATAGGACGAAAGGCTCCGGGTTCGATTCCCGGTCGGACAAACAAACAAACTTTACTAAACTGACTTGGGTCTGAGTGTACGTACCCCTTGCCAAATCCTTTACAGAATCCTTAGTTTAAGACCAGGTAATTAAAGTGATATGGCTGAGATTTTTAGATGTAAGTATATAAATATAACGCCTCGTTAGTTTAGTGGTATAAGTCCTGGGTTCAATTCCCGGGTTGAACAAACTTTGTGTCGGTTTTTTCGGACACAGATCGATTACTTTTATATAAATATACTAGCTTCCGCCCGCGGCTCCGCCCGCGTGGTACCTACTTACGGGGATAAAAAGTAGCTTATGTTACTCGTGGATAACGTAGCTTTCGAATGGTGAAAGAACTTTTAAAATCGGTCCTGTAGTTTCGGAGCCTATTTATTACAAACAAACAAACAAAAAAATATTACCTCTCTATAATATTAGTATAGATTAAACAATAATACCTAGTTAACGATTTTGAAAGTATCATGTACCTAATATAAATATTTACAAATACACATTTTGTTATAACATCTATGGTATGTCTTTACAAATTAGAAATAAAATTACACGTTAGTAACAGAAATTAATTTTATAATAATAGACAGCGAATCATTCATATAGGTTCCCCTAGTTTGAGACCAGACGATTGCTGTAATTGTCTAGCGCACTTACATACTACTTGAACCACTAGCTGGCGGTAAGATAAAACATCGTGAGGAAACTGCACCTTCATTCATTCAGAATGTGTAACCACGATATTGTTTTGGTTCCGGTTACAAAGGTCGGACGACAGTCGCTCAATGTTATTGATTATACAGTAAACACGTCATTGTGGAATAATTTATTTTTAGCTTTTATAAGAATTAAATCTAAATGTACTTACCTATTAACTTCAAAATTCTTCTCGCCCTACTGTGCTGTGTCCGGTTATACATTTTCAGGTCACTTTACTTTAAAATAAGAAGAAAAACCACTCAATTGTTGTTGTTTTGTTTTCGCAAATGCGTAAACGCAGCTATTACCTTGACCTAGAAACGGGCACTGACTGTCAAGCGCGTGGATACGCACCGCCCCCTCCCCCCTGCATCGACGTATTCACGCTTATGTTCCCGCTGTCTACTCCCGCGCCGCTGTATCAAATCTTACGTCCCGGTGCAATGAAAATATTCTAGTGGAAGAAAGAAGTAATAATTCTTATGTTACAGCCGTGCTGCAGTTTGTAGTCTTATGTTTCGACGTAAAGGAAAGTTTTTAGTGGAAAAAAGCAGTAATTGTTATTATTGTAATTTATTTTAAGTTCATAAGAAGTAAACAGTCATACTGCTGTTTTTATTTTTTAAGTTTATCTTTTTGGTTAAGTAAGCGCATTTAAGATAATTTCCTTACCTAGTTAATATAACGAATAAAAAGATAATCGTGTATACAAGACTAGCGATGTAAAAAAAGCAAACGCATTTAAATCATAATATTTGTTACTATTTATTTTCTACATTAAATTTTAGGTATAAACATATTATTAATTAATATGTCATATTTTTTAATTTATTATTTGCGTTATATCACATAATCTACTAATCCTTAAGAAAAAAAGTGATGGAATATAAATTCTCAAAACTATTTTCTTGAATTAATTCGTCAAATTAAACAAGAAAAATATGAAAAAAAAATTGCGTATGTATCTTTAAACGTACTTTTCAAATATGATAAAATCGATGATTCAATGTAAATTCAGTTATGCCTATTTTCCACTGAGGGTACGAATTCTCCTCCGTCCACTCCATGACAACACGTACTTAGCCTCCAGTAATCAGAAACGAACTGAGCGAAATAACTAGCGCGCCGCCCGCGCGCTGATCGCGTACGGCGCTTAGTCGAGCGGCGCAAAACGCACGCGCGCAGCTCGCGGGCAGGTCGCAAACGGTTCGCGAGCTGCACATTCGCGGCACATTCGCCAGATGTGGACGCACCCTTTCATAATGACTCTCCATGGATGGGAATGATCGTATGTGGTTATGAACCTCTTGAACTTTTTCAGTAGGTGTCTTATTATGTGCCCCGCACATTCCACGAGGGTCTTTATCTTTACTGTATTGTCCAACAAAATCTTTATTTTTTACAGCAGTTTGTATCACGCTTTGACTGATGCACAGGGTAGTGTAAAAAAACTTTTGGCAAACATTGAGTTTCTACATTGATTGACATTGATTGATTGATTGACAACATTGATTTTCGATTTCAAAAGAACATTGTGTGGAATGGCCCTTATAGTTATTCTTTTTCGTTCTATCGATAACGTTTTAGTATTTTTCACTGCAACATTAGCTAATATGATTTTTTTTTGTCCAATGAAGTCTAAGTTCCAATACGTTCTACAAATTTTATTTCTAATCTCTTCGTTAATCTTCTCTGAACATTGATGAGAGCATTTCGAGCAATCAACTTTTTTAGGTACTTTTGCAGGTCTCATCTTATTTTTTATAGCATAAACTGACCCTTCAGCGCGTCTTTTTTTTGCCACATTAACTTTCCATGAAGCAGGATTAGGAGTTCTCCAACATTTTAATTGCTTAGCTCTTTTACACGCTTTATCAAAAATGTCCATTAAAATTATCGTCGCAATTACAGAAGATTCAGGTATTGTGTCGTTATCTGCTTTGTTCAAATTTTCTTTACTAAAAGCAAGATCTCTCAAAGTCTTCACCACCATAAAACTTTGCTGTACATCATTATTTATAAGGTCATGAAAAGTAGGCAAGCTCTCGTTACAAGTCTTTGAGGAAGTTACCAAGTGAATCTTCTTGTGTCATGTCAATAATCTTCTCCTTGCATGTTGATTCCACATCGATTATTTATAAGGTCATGAAAAGTAGGCAAGCTCTCGTTACAAGTCTTTGAGGAAGTTACAAGTGAATCTTCTTGTGTCATGTCAATAATGTGTTGATTCCACATCGTTAGTTTGAACTGTGTAAAAAAATACATAAGTAAGTATTGTAAGCAGATAAATAGTAATACCTACAGTGTACAAAAGCGAACTACAAATCATTGAACCACGTGTGGTTAAAGATATAATTAATTATGTGTTTTCACACCCACAGATATTAGTATTGTAGTTTTCTTTACTAAAATAATAATATTTACCTAATGTCTTATTTATAGAAGGCAATTTCTCTTTACAGTCTTTAACCCTAGAGTACTAATATAAATTTATTACTGCTTAATACTAATTATCGCCTGGGGCTACTTTATAAATAAAGCAAAATTTTAGTACTAAACTTTTATTAAAATGTAACAAAATTTATGACAAATAACAGGCATACCTCTGCCTTTATGAAATGCAAAAAATATATATCTGAGAAACTCTTATTTGTCTTAAAATCAGCCTTACACATAATACTTAACTTTCTAACACAGCCTTAAGGGATATTATATTAAAAAAAAAAATGTTGACATTGGACCACTGTTTTATATAAAAACTACAATATAATATATAAAGTATGAAAAACATAACAAAAAACTAGTCTAATCATCACATAGCTTACTGCAGACTAAGTCGAACTCAGACTTCTATTTTTTATCACACGAATAGCAGTTAGGAGATCGATGTTCCAAACAATAATTTTTTTTACATTTAGCACAGTAATAAACACTCATGCGTCTTTTTTTAGCGGGGCAATAACTGCACATACTGCGCTTGCCTTTTTTATACTTGGTTCTTCATTATTTTCTGTAGTTTCAGTGTTTATCACCTCATGTATAGCATCTCTAACTCGTTTCCTCAGTTTTGGTCTTTCTTCAGCTCGTTTTGCACACCACGGTCGACACAATTCATCGCTTAGTTCTTTCATGAAATCTCTTCTATTCATTGGTTTAGCCCCGCAAGATTTCGAATTAGATATATGCAATATATAGCTATTCAGTACACCCATGTTTATCATTCCATAAAAGAAGCAAAGCGGCCAACGTCTAGTTTTGCGATTACAACTCAAGTGACCACACATTTGGTCAAATGTATCTACAGCACCTTTAGTTTTATTGTAAGACAATATGATTGCAGGTTTTTTCGTTACAGGTGAGGCACGATGAACCAACTGATCAACAGTTGGTTCATCGTGCCTCATGTGTTGGTTCATCGTAGATAACAATAGTACTGTTTTTTGAGGCTTAGGTTTATGACTCACTAGTGTCAATTTATCGTGAAAACCAAACATAGATGTGCCTACACGGCGTGATGGGTCATGCTTGAACTCGGCTGGTATTTCTTTTTTATTGGCTTTGATAGTTCCCAGAAATGTTAATTTGTATGGATCTTCGAGAAGTTGTTCTGCTAGAGGCACAGACGTAAACCAATTATCTGCAGTGATGTTACGATTAGTCCCATAAATTGTCTTTGTAAGCAGTTTGCAATAATGAGTACCTAGAGGTTCGGTAGGGGTGATTTCTCCGGTTTTTCCTAAGTATGGACAAGCATCAAACATGTATTTACTGTTGACATCACAAGCTAAAATTATCTTCAATCCATACTTTGCGGGTTTATTTGGTATGTACATTCGAAATGGTCATCGCCCTCTGAACGCCAGTAACTGTTCATCAATCGTTACATACGAGCCTGGTTTATAAAGGTCTCGACATCTCTGTATAAAAATCTCCCAGATGTTTCGAATTGGTGCAAATTTGTCATGTTTTTTTCTATCTTCACGAGTCCTACGATCATCAAAATGGAGACAACGCAAAAGGAACTCAAAACGATCTAAACTCATTGCAGCTATATATTTTGATCCGCAAAGTACAGGATTAAAAAGTTCTTTAGTTGGTAAATCGTTATTGCTCATAGCGCCACTAAACATTATAAGTCCGAGAAGAGCCTGAAGTTCTGCTTGTCTAGTCGGTGCAATAGTCGAGCTTTGCTGTTTATATTTGCTGGCTTTGACTGAAATATCTTCATTGGTGCGTAGGAGTATTTCATCCCACATGTCAGGAGTGAAAAACTTTTCAAAGCATTCTAAAGGTTTTATGACATCCCTTCCATCTAGTTTTGGACCAGGAAAAATGTGGACTATGTTCCTGGCAACAGTTCTATTAGACCTTGGTCTACCAGAAGTATCTCTAGCCCAAATATAGTTGTTCTTACCTCTCACAACAGGCGTAGAAGGCAAAACAATGAGCTCCTCCGTCGTCTGTGTTTCTGAAGTAGGTGATGTTTGTGGATTTGGTAAAGTGCTTCCGGATGATGACGGTATTGGGGAGCTTCGGTCTTGAGGATCAGGGTCATCTAGCACAATATTTTGTAACTCATTTTCGAGTCGGTATGGAACAAAAGTGGGATCAACCACACTGTCATCAGAATCGTAATCCGCGACTTCTAAATTATCCTCGGTCTCACTATCAGAGGTGTCATCTTCCAAGCAATTTGCTATCTGCTGCTCGTTGAGATCCATCTATGAAATAAAACATGTATTTTATATCTTATAATAGTGAGTAAACAAAGAAAAAACTCAAAAATATAAATTAAGTCAATAGTAAAAACCCTACCTTTAATACTAATGATCGCCTCCCAGGCGATCACGTAGGCAATATCTCGGGAACGCTGTATCCCCGCCGAGCGCGCAAGCTCTCCCCGCCGCGTCGTGGGCTACACTGAGTTGGCGCGAAAGCACGGCGCGACACGTCCCCGCAATTTCAAAATAACCAGAAAAAACCGACCACGGGCGGCCTCTCAGGCGATGATTAGTACTCTAGGGTTAAGGAAGGTCCAAGTAAGTCTTCTAGTGTTATTAAATCTTTGAATAATGAGTCTGAAACATTTGTTTGATCTGTGAAAAAGTAAACTAAGTAATACTAAGGGTCATAATTCTCTTAGCTTTATCTCAGAGTTTAATTTACTATATTATAAAGAGGAAAGATTTCTATGTTTGGATGTTTTTAACAAACAAACTCAAAAACTACCGGAAAGATTTAAATAATCTTTTACCATTAGAAAGGTTTAAGATTATAATGTACTAGCGGCTCGTACCGGCTTCACATGGTTTTTTCTAAATTACGCCAGAGCGAAGCCGGGGCGGATCGCTTGTATAATTTTCCTTGCCAAATTTTAAAAAACAGATTTATATAATAGCCATGACTGTATCTCATACGGGAAAGGCAGAGCGTCAACGTTTTTGCTATGTCTGACAAGTTTTGATGGTCACATTAAGAAAAACTAACTTTATATTGCTATAGTTATAAGTTCTAAGCCCATCGCCTGAATTGCAATACTGTGAAACTCTCGTTTCCCTCTACTGATTTCCAGTGTATGCCCGGGAAGAGAAGCAGCTAAAACAGTCTAGATATGTTTTTCTGTCGCTCCCAGTCCAGCAGGGAAGTAACAAATAGACTTTCGCATTTATATGTATTAAAATAAAACAAAGGAAGTATCTATGTATAAACTATGGATATATTATACGAACCTCCAGGTGTACTTTTATTGCTGCCGTCTTTTAATAAAAAGTCTTCATAAGCTTGAGACAAAAGATCGTCTTCACCGCTGTCAGCAAAACATTCTGAAAAATAGATAGACAAGTACCTATTTAAATGGGTAACAACCTCAACAACCTACAGTTACGATTATCAGTTACAAATAACCGTCGTATTCCGATCTTAATTTTCCACTAAATTATGAATATCACAGACATTAACTACATTGATAATCGGTAACCAAAATACAAATTATCAGACATAACCTCACTTTCGCTTCTTTTTTCATTCAAATCACTACAATAATTACTCACCTTTTTCTGGTTTTTTTTTTCCACGACTGAAATCAGGTTCCTTGACACAATTTGAGCTCATTTTAATATATCAAACTTTAAAATACAATTAAATACTTGAAAATTAACTTTTTCCGCGAGACGCGAGCGCACTTGTTGCAAACGCAAATGGCCGAAAGTCCGACACTAGCGCCAGTGACACGGAACTAAACTGGTTTAATCGTTTTTCACTGTAGTGCTTAGGTTGCATCCGTGAATAAATATCGTCAGAGATAAACAATTATCTGGATATACAATATTTTCTTAGACGATTAGATTGCAATGTGTAAAATATAGATTTTGGTTTACATTTATTATTGTTAGCCGAACTACCTATAGTGATGGGCAAATGAAACATGTTCTACTACTTAAAATCAATGTGAGTCAAACACGTGAGGAAAAGCGAATACATAATTAAAAAAACACTAAACAGCTAGAAATAAAAAAAAAAATACAAGAAAAACCGCCTTCAAAATAAAAATCAAACAAAAAACGTTCCTACAACCTTCCTAGTACCAAGTTACCTGTTGCATACTTTGTTAATTAAGATAAATACAGACTAGACTGGCCTCAAAAAAATTTCACAATAATTTCTATTAAACGAACAACATATATAATATATACTCGTGAAGCGGGTACGATTGAAACGTATACTTCAATTACTTGTAACTTTTATTTCACTTCACAATGATGTAGGTATATATAAACTAGGCTTATGTAAGTATGAGTTAAAACTACACGGTACGTTCCCAGCTAGTTCGTGACGCGAGGTGCGTCGCGAAACAAGTAGGATGCGTCACCGCGGGGCGCGAGGGGAGGAACGTCTAGACTAGGCGAGCTCTTCCAATGCGTGGAAACAGCGGCGCGCTAGCACAGACTGACTGCTCAACGTGGGGCGTAGCCGTAGACGTTCGGTAGTGCTACACTCGTATATATATTTAAATTTTCAGCCACTTTTTAAGTGCTTCGACATTTTTAAACATCTGTTTTTAAATTTTGTTTAAAAACATCTGTTTTTAAATTTTGTTTAAAAACAGATGCACATGGTGGACGTGTGCCCCGCTTGGGCAGAGCAATGCCGTGTCCAGGTGGGGGCGATCTCTGGCGCCGGGCCTTGGTATAGGCCATGGTTCGGAGCCAGGAGGAGTGGCAGGCGGTCGCCTCCTTCAAGCAGTAATGCTTCTAAAGGAGGCGGCTGATCGCGTGAGGCAACAGTCCTCACGCCCCAACCGCCGCTGGGATTCCGATCCCGATTTCCGGCCACCGTAGGCGCGCGCTTGTGGAGGGCGAACAATGGGTAGCTCGCCGTCCAGACCGAGCCCAAGTCGTCGACGGCACAAACTGTTCCACGCACGCCTCAAAGAGATGTCAGCAACTGTAGGGGCCCAGCAGGGTCGAAGCCTACTGAGTTCAAGTGTCTGATTCTGAAAGGAAGACTCTGCCCGGGTACAAAAGGCAACGAAGGGACAAGAGTGGGTTTTAGTCAGTAAAAGTCTGACACTATCTCCCGCCCCGCCCAAGAGCGGGGGATGTCATAAGATGATTTTCCCACCGAAAAAAAAGAACCCCATGAACTTTATCGGTGAAAAATCGCACTTGCAGCTATCAGTGGCCAAAGAAACCATCAAGGGCGGTAAGATTGAATATCCAGGAGAGGTTTAATGTTAAAAAGTTCAAAATAAATTAAAACACGAGGTAAAATCAACATTATATCATTTCAAAAAGATTTAAATACACTAAGAAAATATCTCAAAAAATGTAAGATAGGTTACAAACTTTCAAAAATTAAAATTATATTATCTAAACGGTTTTAACGTAACGATCTTAGAATAATAAGGTAACAACCGCAAGCATTTTTTTTTCAGTCTTATAAAATTATAATTTCATTCTTATATATGAGAATCAACGTTTACAAGTAGCATCTAATCTAATATTACAAACGTTACTGAAACACTTTTTCTTATCACTCGTTCATTTCAGGAGCAGAGAAAGAACCTTTTTTTTCAAATTTAAGAGGTCCAATCTTACGCACTATACGGTCCCAACTATAAAGCTGTTCATTTTTAATCGTGGGCCACCGCCAGTACGTCTTACCCCTTTTCATGCATGTTATAAAGGCTCCTTCCTCGTATACTGATAACACTTGACTTGGGTATTTGCGTGAGTTCCAGACACTATACAGGAAAAATTTATAACCAGGGCGCAAATTTTGACATGTTAAACTTGAATATATTTTAACACATATTTTTTATTTTGATATGTGTTAATAGTACAAAATAAAGTTACCGCTTACGAGACTTATTTACTTAGAAACTTATTTTATGGCCAAACCGCCGGGCGGGTCGAGCGGCGATCAGCTGACCGGCGCTCGACCCGCGCGGATTGTAGGTAAAGTACTGCGGTGCGCGCGGGGTAAGGTCACTGACCGCTATTTTTAACAATTTCGAACCTCATTTCGAACTACTTTTTTAACCCTACGGTAGTCGCGTATCTAAAAGTGACGTGTATGGTCGCGTGGTCTACATGGGTATACCATATTTAAAATAAGAAAAAGTACCCAAATAAATCAAATAGTCTGTTTATTTATTTTTAAATCTTTATTACTATATATTTTCTACTTTTATGCTTAGAAAAATCAATAAAAAAAAAATACCTCTTTTTCAGTCTTAATATCACATAGTTCACATTATATGAGATAAAAAAAAAGATATATAAAAAAACTAGTCTAATCAGTATTTTGCAAACAAGATAGGCATACAATCCCGGAGTGGTCAGGACATATAAACTTTTTGCACGTAATGCACATCTTTCGTGTGCTTCTATTACGGGCTCTACCGCAGTCATGGCACCGACCAACATAATTTCTCCGAATTGGTCCTGCTGTCGATGGCCGGCTTTTTTGATGTGGAAGACCCAAGAAATCTTTAATTTTGAATGAAAGACTTCTTGGCAATGACTTTTTTTCTGATCTTTGGTAAGCCAGGGGTTTCATCCAAGCCAGGGCCAATTCTATGAGGAAATCACGACGTCGAACAAATTCAAAATTTTTATTGGCCGAATGTATGCATAGCGCGTTGAGGGCACTGAGATTGATCAGATTTGATATGATAGAGATTGATAGAACACGGTTACTGACCATCTTTTTGAATTTCTGGAGACGTCATATAGTGAACACATTTTATCAACCAAATCCACACCATTTTTAGTGCGATTATAATAAGTTATTATTTCCGGTTTCCGTTTATCTCCAGTATCCGGCATCAATAGCGGCGTCGTTGTGCATTGTTGACAAATCATCACGACTATCATCTTCACCCAACCAAGCCTCGATCAGTCTCTCTTGTCTATTGTCCATAATTTTCTAAATAATTATGTTTTCACCTACAAATATAAATAAATACATTATTAAACAACTTTAAAATTACATTAAAAAACATGCAAGAAAATATCACCAAAGCTATAAACGACAATATCAACGAAAAATTTATTATTATGGAAACTAAAACGAATAACCTAGAAATAAAAATAAATAAACAGCAAAAAACAATAGATTACTTAGAAAGGCAGGTTAGAAAGAAAAATCTAATATTCTATGGAGTAGATGAGACCGAGCATGGATACGAAGAATTGCAAAATGTGTTACTAGATTGCATAAAACATAACATGAAGATTTGCGTCATGCAATCTGAAATAGAAATTGTGAAAAGACTTGGCAAAAAAGGGAACAAGACAAGACCTTTATTGGTAACTTTTACGACAATGGGCAGGAAAATAGAAATTTTAAAGAACAAAGGGACGCTGAAGGGCTCACTTATTAATATTAAAGAAGATTTCCCACAAGAAGTTTTGTTGAAGCGTAAAGAACTACAAGAAGAAGTGGAAAGAGAAAGAAATCTCGGCAAAAATGTTGTGCTGCGCTATGACAAAATAGTAACTCTACCAGGTTCCCCCAAAATTAGAAATTACGTACAGAGCACGCGAAACCATAAACGGAATATGTCAGAATCCCCTGTTCATCAAACCACCGTAACCAGTGAAAACCATGTCAAACAGTTACCGAAGAAAAATAAAACAAAAAGTATTACCTCCTACATGTACAACACACCACCAAAAAAAGTACAAGAGTCTAACCCGACTGAAAAACATTCATCACCAAAAAACATATGAAGAAAGCCCCTCTACATCTCCCAATACGGCTGGTCACCGCGGGGGATAAAGACTACAACCCTCCATCTCCAATACAAGATCTCTACATTTGTACCTATAATGCAAAATCACTACTTTCAGATGAAAGGCTACTCGATTTTAAGAGAGCAATTTCAAAAATAAATTATGATATTATTGGTCTTGCTGAAATAAGAAGAACGGGATACAATATAATAGAACAAAGCGAACATATTTTCTGCTATTTTGGGGAGACGAAAGGTCAATATGGGGTCGGATTCCTTATAAGAAAGGAATATAAACTAAATATTGAGAGTTTTATTGGAATATCCGACCGCATCTGCATTCTAAACCTCAACTTCGACAGCACAAAACTGACCATTGTACAAGTACACGCACCAACTGTTGATGCAAGCAATCAAGAAATCAATAACTTTTACAGCCAATTACAGAACGCACATTGTCAATATAACAACCAAAAAATTATACTAGGCGATTTTAATGCCCGTGTCGGACAGCGAGTACCAGGCGAAGAAAGAATATTGGGCAAATACTGTTACGGAAATAGAGACAAAAGAGGTGAAAGTTTGCTACAGTTTTGTTGGGAAAATAAACTATACATTACAAATAGTTTATTTAAAAAGAACAATAAAACTATGTGGACATGGCTCTCGCCAAAGAAACGAAGAAGTCAAATCGATTATATACTAACCAATAAGAAAGAAAATATCTCAAACTTTGAAATTATATCAAATTTGACGTTCCCCAGCGACCACCGACTATTAAGAAGCACATTACAGATTGCACCGACAAGGAAAAGTAGAGCAAAATTTAAAAATAGTAAAAATAATCTCAATTCTTCAGAAAATAAAGAACAATTCATACAAACCTTAAAAACCAGTATAAACCAAATCAAGCTAGAAGAAAATGAAAAAATAGAGACCATATACAATAAAATTAAAAAGCAAATAATCACTAGTTTAAATTTAATTCGACAGAAACCAACACCAAAACGAGAGACAATTTCGTCTCACATAAAAAGTCTTATTGCTAGAAGAAGTGAATTAATTCGGAAAAAATACTTAACAAAAGAAGAAAAAGAAGAACGCACATACCTCTACAAAAATATCTACAAATTAATGAAACGGGAACGCACGGAACGCAGAATAGAAATAATCGAGACACACCTTGAATCAACAGGTAGTTTAAAGAAAGGTCTTCAAAATCTTAATACCTCCAAACGATGGATACCCTATATTAAAGATGATACTGGTGACAAAACAAAAATATTATCAAGATCTGAAATAATAGATAAGGCAACCAAATTTTACAGAAATTTATACTCCTCAAAAGAAACTACTCTAGAAATTGAAACGACCGAACAGGACTCTACTACTCTGTCTAGATTCTCTACATATGAAGTTATAAAGAAGATCGAATCTCTCAAATCCGGCAAAAGCAGCGGGCCAGATGGAATACCAAATGAAGCTCTCAAGTTAGGAAAAATGATACTAGCACCACACATAACAACCTTATTTAACAAAATTCTAAATGACAGAACAATACCGAAGGAATGGGCTCAATCAGACATCATTTTACTTTACAAGAAAGGTGACCCTGCCGATATTGGAAACTATCGACCAATAAGTTTACAATCAAACATGTACAAGTTATTCGCTTCATGTCTCGAGGATCGCTTAGCAATGTTCACAGAGAAATTTCAACCGCCTGAACAAGCAGGTTTCAGGAAAAACTTCTCAACAACAGATCACATTCACACTCTAAATTTGATTATGGAGAAATATATAGAGCACGATAGACCACTCTACCTGGCATTTATAGACTACGCCAAAGCCTTCGACTCTATATCGCATAAAAGCATATGGAAAGCTCTACACGAGTGCGATGTACCATCAGAGACTGTAGACCTTATAAAAGACATCTACTGCAAAAGCAAAAGTCGTGTAAAGCTAGAGAGACAAGGTCCTGAAATAAATATTTGTAGAGGCGTCAGGCAGGGTGACCCCTTGTCGCCTAAAATTTTTATAGCTGTACTCCAAAGTATAATGAAAACTCTAAACTGGGAAAGGAAAGGTATTAATATAAATGGGAAACTCCTCAGTAATCTTCGATTTGCGGATGACATCATACTCTTCTCTGAAACAGCATCTCAGTTACAGAAAATGATTGAGGAACTAAATGAGGCAAGCAATAAGATAGGCCTAGAACTAAATGCTACCAAGACTAAAGTCATGACAAACCACCACAATATACCAATAAGAGTAAATAACAATACATTGGAATACGTTCGGTGCTATGTTTACCTAGGACAGCAAGTATCTTTCTCCAAGACCAGACATGAAGATGAGGTTAAAAGACGCGTTAATAAAATCTGGAATAAATTCTGGAGCAATAAAGAAACCTTAAAATCAAAAATACCTTTAAAACTCAAGAAAAAAGTAATGGACTCTTGCTTGCTACCCTGTCTAACATATGGTTGTCAAACATGGATATACAATAATAACATTAGAAACAAAATACAAGTATGCCAGAGAGCAATGGAAAGAAGCATACTAAACATCCAAAGAAAACACAGAAAAAGGAATACAGAAATAAGAAATACAACAAAAATAATAGATGCTCTAGATTATGCTAAGAAACTAAAATGGAAATGGGCTGGCCATATTGCGCGTATGGACAAGGATAAATGGACACAGAGAGTAACCACTTGGCAAGGACCAACAACCAAAAAGAAAAGAGGTAGACCAAAAGAAAAATGGGTTGATGAAATAATTAGAAATGCAGGTGAAAATTGGATATTAAAAGCAAAAGACCGACGAATTTGGAGCAAAATGGAGGAGGCCTTTACTCGTTAAGGGGTCCATATTGAATGTTTTGTTTGTAATTAATGTAATTTGAAAAATTGAAATTTATTTATTTAATATCTAGTAATTTTATATTAATTTGGAATTATATATTTATTTAGGAATTGTTATGTTAATGTTAATTATGAATGATTGATTTGTGAACTCTAATATTTGTTATTTTATGCTGCATGGTAATTTATAAGTAATCTTATGAAATGTAAAAGTCATTCTCTATGGAAATAAAGAGGCTATATTATTATTATTATATTATTACATTATTAAACATTATAAAATAAATAATTTATAAGTATATAAAATGTATAATAAAATCTCAATATAATATTTGCACAAAATAAAAGCAACAGTCACAACAACAATACTTACGTAGTTGGTCGCGCGGCATACATACGTAGACCGCGAACTTTGCGGAGCTCCCGTTGCACAACCACGCGCACCCTATGCTCGCGCTGCACTGAGTGCATGCGGCAATTATGCAACTTCGAGTACACGAAGGATGAAATAACTGGCACTAATATGTTTTTAGAACATTGCAATTTTGTATCAATGGATTACATATGTAGACCACGCGACTACCGTAGGGTTAAGTTAACGTTATAAAGTTATTAGTAAATGTAATTTCAATTTTTCTTTCTTACTTTCATAGGCATAAGACCATCTAAATGCAGAAAATAAATTATAATAAACAATCTAAATAAAATACATTCAAAGCAATAATAATAAAAAAAAAAATAGTATCCAAAACACAAGTCTTTGTAGTAATATTTATTAATGTAAGTTTTTAACATAGTTTACTTAATCAACTATCAGTCTGACGAGTTTCATTTACTTTGGGGACGAATTTTCTTAATTATAAGACTTAAAGAAAAAATCACTTTGACCACTATTGCCCACACGGCGGGTAATTGTGGTCACGTATTGGGTAATGGGAGTTAACAGATCCTAACAGTTGTCGCACACATATCCTTCTGCTGAATCCCATCCGGTGCAGTCTGCGTGTGGCCATAGCCCACATACCGGGACCAGATCTCGTTGTTGCGCCTGAACTCGGTACAAATAAGGCAGGTACTAGTACCAATCCCATCTATAATCTCCAGGTCATCAGGTCATCTTCATAGTCGTTACAAGTGTTATGGAGACTTGAATCTGACTCTGAAGTCGATTGGATGTCTTGTAAAACACGTCTTTTCCTTGTTTTTCACGATCTTACAGTGTGTTATGCGTTTCTTTGCTTTCGCATTAGTTTTTTTGCCTTCAATTTTTTTCTTACATTCTTTTGGCTTCTTACCTTTAGTTTTGTATTTTTCTTTCTCTGCTTTCTCTTTTTTCTTATTTTCTTTTTCTAAAAGACAATCTTTTAATGGTGTATACGTTAAAACTTGCATGTTGCTTAATTCCACCTTTTCTCGTTTTGACACATGCTGTTTGTTCAGGAATTGGATTTTTTGTGCATGGATCGGCGATAGCAAAACAGAGCTAGTGGATGCGATTGGGGGTGTTGCGCCGGGATTCCGATCCCGATTTCCGGCCACCGTAGGCGCAGGCTTGCGGACGGCGAGCAATGGGTGGCTCGCCGTCCGACCGTCCGGTAACTGTCCGGACCGAGCCCAAGCCGTCGACGGCGCGTATTGTTCCACGCGCGCCTCAGGGTGATGTCAGCAAATCGTTGGGGCCCAGCAGGGTCGAAGCCTACTGGGGCCTCGGGTAGTGTGAAAGCGAAGCCCGCGGCCCCGGGATGAAGGCAAAGAGGGAACAGGAGTGGGTTTTTAGTCAGTAAAAGTCTGACACTATCTCTCGCTCCACGCAAGAGCGAGATTTGTCATTAGATGACTTTCACACCTTACAAAAAAAAAAAAAAAAATGGTGTTTTGAGGAATTCAAATTGACCATGGTGTGTTACAAAAGAGGTATATGGAACTGAACTTTCTTCTATCCTCAAATGAAAGAATGCGTCTTTTAAATCCAATTTACTGAACACCTTAGCCCCTGATAACTTGTCAATATGATCTTCTATTACTGGAAGTGGAAATTCATCCTTGACCATCTTTTTATTGATCATTCGATAGTCAACACACACCCGTGTAGATCCATCTTTCTTCTTTACAAGCACTAATGGACTTGCATATTCAGAAAAACTTGGCCTAACAATACCATCTCGTAACCATTCACTAACCTGTTTCTCTACTTCCCTCTGCTCAGCAAGTGACAACCTTCGTGGACGCTGTGCAACAGGAATGTCATCTTTCAATATAATCTTCATCTCTATCGGAGCCTCCTTTATTCTCTTAGGTTGGTAGTTGTCAACCAAATTCCGAGCCACCTCTCGTATCTGTGGATCAGAAACGAAACATACTGGTTCTGGGACCTCGGCAAGCATACACCGCAGTAAAACATCATTATGGTGAGGCATAATAGTGACTGAACCTTTATCAAAGACAGCAGTAACATTTAATAAGAATGGTTGGCCTAAAATAACTTTATACGGCATAACTTCTTGTGGAACGATGTAAAAACACACATCAAAGCAATGACCATCTATTTCTGTGTTTACATTGAACTTTCCTAGCGAAAACACGCTTGCAGAACCGAGTCCTGACAATGTGACTCTTACCTTTTCGTAGGATGTTACATTCAACTCAAAAAACAAGTTAGAAGCTATTAAATTCAAATCACTACCAGAATCTACAAGGCTATCAACATTTATTCCACTAATCTTAATGGTTTTTAATCGATTTGTTACTCGCAAAGTCTTTGTTTACACTTAACACAATTTCACTTTGACACTGACATGATTGACAGAAGTTTGACGTTAACGCTGACTCGTTCACACCTGTCATTCGTTCGTTCCTTCCTCGTTCATCTTCACCGTGGCCGCCATGTTTTCTTTCCGGATCCGCGACGTCATCGCCAAGTTCCGGCATAATCTTCGTACACAACATGGAAGTACGAGAACTATGACCGCCGCCGCCGCAATCTTTATGATTACCCTGGGAATCTGTATTCGAGATGGGCTCCTTGCACTCTCGTCCGATATGACCGAACGAGTTGCACCGGAAGCATTTTACACCTTTTTTTGCACGCGTTGGCGACGTGTTCTGTCTCACCACACTTATAACATCGGCGACTCGACTCCAGGTCCTGCTTCTGCTGCTTCGTCGTATCATCTTGCCTTTTCTTATTTTTACTCTTCATGGTTTCGTAGATGAGGATTCTTTCTTTTAACACAGGGTATGTGGTCGCGCCGTATAGGATCATTTTATTCGATTCATAGTCTTGTATTCCGTCTATAATATACTGTATCGCCCAATGATATTTTAAGTAAAAAGGTGTAGATAGGTTACATAAACAACATTCGATCTTCAAAAACGGCACACTAACGCACACACGAATAACTAAATATTGCAATTACACACTACAGTACGATTACACGTAAAAACGGGATTGCATGATTCAATTATAGCGAGTGAAAAAGAGACAAATATAATTTGCAACAGTGCGTCGTCCAGTGCATTAGAAATGATGTAGAATAAATTAATCAGATATGACATTTTACCTTACAACGTGATTTATGCCTAAAAATGGGATTCACTCATGAGTTCATGTAGTAAAAGTAATAAAGTAGTAGAAATGCATTGAAAGTAGGTAAATAAAAAGTATAATTGACTTTATTAAAAATTTAATATCAAACAAAGCGCTGTAATAAACTTATTTCTAACGACATCAGTGACCTTCAAATAAATTTAACTTATTTCTTTTCTGTCTTTTTGATTTTTTGTTTAACTCGGGGTTATTCTTATGTTCAGAGTGAAGACGGACATTCACATACTTCTCTATAACAGCTTTCAATAAAAGCATACGGTGGTTTAAAGTGGGTGTTTGTGCTATGGCATGGTCGTTCAATTCACTAAATATATTAGAGTCGACAAATGATTTTAAAATACGATTTTTTACAATGACAATGTCTTCATTTCTCGTAAAGTATAGCCCATTTTCTTTTATGTAAGCTTTCAAAATGTATTCTGATTTTAAACAAACAGTAAACACACTTTCCGTCGAGTAGCACAAGCCACCCATGTCTTTAATCGAGATTAATTTGTGAAACCACAGTTTTTTGGACGTAAATAAAGATTTTATACACACTTCACATTTCAAAACGCTAACCATTTTTCTTGCAATCCAGCCTGAAATATAACCCACTATCTGTTTGAGATGTTCCGGTACAGATTCGTTGTTGAGCACCTGCGCAAATGTATTAAAATTTTCAAGTGAAATCTTGTCACTTTGCATTTGGGGGCTTTTTTCAGGTTCAAATTCAAAATCAATTGATGCTCGTTTGCCGGAAGACCAGTTGATATTTTGAATAGCGGAAGAACAATTCAAGATAGGAACACATTCTAATGGTACGCAATTGCCACTGAAACCACTACGTAATTCTAAATGATTTAAAATCTTTTTATAAATTCCCTTGAATTGAATCACGTTCGGGTTATTATTGTAGCCCCCATGCTTTCGAATAATACCAAAAGATTTCAATATGATCTTGACTCAATCTATAGGTTGCAATGTATCTCAGCAAGGAATGGTTTACAACTAATGATTTATAAAGATGTTTCAAAGACTCGATACAAATGAGAAATCCTACAAACCCAGATTTGCATTTACAGTCAACTAAACGTTTTTTGCTGATTGTGAATATAATTCTACGTTTTACCACCCTCTTAGTTTTGCTGTAAATTTTTAATGACAATATATATTGTTTTGCTTTATCGAGAAACTGTATAATTTCAGTGGCATTTTGTGAGCAAATAGGCTTCTTAAAACCAAAAATTTCGAACGATCTTGAGTTAAATATATCAAAGAGGTTATTAAAAATTTCGATGAATTCCACTGTGGCCGCTGTATCATTAAATCGTGAAGAAACTAATAACTGTTCACACAGCTCTAGTGCTTTAGCAACACTTTTACTCAGCAACTGTGTTGCCAATTTAACCTTCATTATTTCATTTCTGAAGTTAATATGACGCTCTGAAAGTTTATTGGCAAAATTTAAGCCTTGGTTTTTTTGAAGATTATGTAAATTTACCAATAAGTGCCACTTTATTTCTTTCTCCAACTCATTGAAGATAATTCTTTTTGATTCAAAAGTGTTCCTAACTAATTTAAGCATGTGGCAAGGGTCAAATAACACTGCTACTTCTCTATCACAATTGGGGTGCTTGAATGTGGTTTTTAAATTGTTTGGATCTTTCAAATGACAACCCATGATATTTGCAGCAGAAAAATTTGCTTGACAAGCATCGAAAGTAACTGCAACAATATCCACTCCGGACTCAAAGCACTTCTGCAAACAAGAAGTAATTAAGTGTGCTCTTGTTTCACCACTGATTCCTTTGACGAAAAAATATCCTACAGGGAGTTTCCAGTTTTCATTTAATGCGACTAAAAGAAAAACATAAGCTTCTGTTGCAATTACTTTGCTATCGGTAGTGCCGCCAAAGTCTACCACACCTTCTGTCTTTTTTCCGGTCCATTTTGATTGGTGTCGAAGTGCCATTTCGTCAACCACCAGAGTGCAAATCATTCTTTTTTTTGTTAATTCATTTTTCTTTCTAAGCATATCAAATGCTTGCGTAGTGAATCCCGGTGAGACAGTACTATTCTCATACCACTTACCCAATACTCTAGGGTGTGGCAGAGCACTGTTAAGAATTTTCCTTACATATTTATACGCAGCTGGCGAATAAAAATTTAAAGTAAGTGCGAATTTTCGCAGTGTTGGCGGATATTTTTGACGAAAAGATTTCTTACTTCTTTTCTTACATAAAATTCTATTAAATAAAGTCATAGTTTCTTCATTCAGGTTCAATTCAGTAAATTGTTCATCGGATATGTATTTCTTTGTTTTTAAATGTTTTAATATATCACTTAACTGCACCACACGTTTTTTTAACCTTTTGTTTTGGTTTTTTAAATTTCTGTTTTTATTTATCAATTTTTCTTTCTGAAAACTTATTTTTTTGACGCATTTTTTAAGTGCAGCCTTTCGAGGGGTATCAAAAATTGACTCCAAATCGGATAACTTTTCTTCGGTAAGGCTGTTAGGACTACCGGGTATTGATTGTGCACGAGGTAACTGCAACAATTTTTTTCTGATTAAGATAAAATATTCAAGTAAACGAACCCGCTATAAAAATGCATTTAAAAAAAAAACAAATAAATTACCTCTAAAACAGGAAGCGCGGATTTTTTTAGTAAAGTGTATCCCTTGCCAGACAAGTACTTATCTTCGACTTTAAAATGAATGGAGCATATTTTACTCGATTTAGTCGGTTGCCAAAATTCTTCATTTCTCTGTTTGCGGACAATATCCACCCACCGGATGCACCTTAGTTCATTTGTTGGAAATCTGGAAACATTTAATTAATTTAATATTTATAACAAAAGAAAACATTTTTACTTTACGATACACTAAAATTTATATTTTGATTTCAATTTATTAATATAATATTTTATTTATGCTCCCTCACCATAACAAAAAACGAAGTTTAAATAAAAATAATGTGCCAGCATTTTTACCTACTGTCAGGCAACTGACCTATCTGTTTCTTAGGCATAATTTTACTCTATGATCGGTAATGACGTTTGACGTTTACGACGCCATATTTTAGGAATACAATATTGAATATTTGATTTGTGAAAATAATAGGATAAACAGTGTACTTACGAATGATATGTGATTCCTTGACTTTTAGAAGTTTTGCTTGTATAATTTGAGCAATATCTCATTACACACGACGGCATTTTCTGTGACTTTGGGACACTTTTAATTTTAATGTACTCGGTACTACGTAACGTGCGTCTGTTGACGGCGCAACGTGACACTGAGGTCAAATGTGGCTAATTAGCCACATTTTAACGTGTCACTTGCTGAGCGCTTATAACCTATCTACACCTTTTTACTTAAAATATCATTGGTATCGCCACATAATCCGGGAATTTAGCACGCTTACCCAACTCCTTCATCGTCAACATGTACTCGTAGTATTTTTCAGTGCTTTTCTTTTTGCGGGACGCCATGAGCTCGTGCATTTCTTTGCTGTTGATGGTTTCTGGGAACTCTTTAAGTAATGCATTCCATAATTCTTCGTAACTTTTGAAGGCTTTTTCTGATTTGAGCCATAATACTGCTGTGCTCGTAAGTGATTTTCTCGCCAGAATCAGTTTTTGCGCCGCCGTCCATCCGAATATCTCGGCGTTGTCCTCGATGTCCTGCGCCCATTTTGCCGACGAGTACGTCTTATCAACGCCGTTAAATTTCGGGATTATATCGGCGTAGTTGAATGTCGGAACGGGGTTCTTCTCGTCGGACATCGTCGTATTTTTAAATTTTGAAACTTCGTCATCTTGTCGTCGTTAATTTGCCGCCCGGCCCGGCACGTGGTTGCGGCTCACCTTACCGCGATGCACACACAAGGCAATCTTCTTGTTTACTGTTTTTTCTGGTATCCCGGACGAGCCCCCAAGTTGTAGAGTGGGATATCCAGAAAAAAAACAATATTGCACTTTAATTACTATTTTTTATTTTTGTCTTAGACACAACGTACAAGCTTAATTATCGTAGGTTGCCATCTTACTTTTTTTTCAAGTCATTCATTCCTTCTCTTTCACTCACACATTCATTCGTTCTGAAACTTACATTCTTTAGCGTTCAGAAGTGTTTAAGAAATATTAATCCTACATACATATATAGATAAATTACACCCAGACACACAACAAATGATCGTGCTCATCACACAAACATTTGTCCTGGGTGGGAATCGAACCCACGACCTCCGGCATAGCAGTCAGGGCCACTAACCACTAGACCAAAAGGCCAGTCAGTTTTAATTTGCACGGAATGTAGTTGTTAGGTATATGGTACACAATGAAACAAGATAGTACACAATGGAACAGTGTTTCATATGTGTCCATTGTGCAACTGTTTCATTCTTAGCTAAATAGGGTGTATTTTACTAACCTCAACAAAATAAACACTAAATTGTAACACTTTTAACATTTGTGATATAATCCACTTAATCTACGAAACATGTTTAATGCTAGGTAATCATGAAAAAGATGTATTTTTCAACCATAATTCAATGAAAAGTGTTTAAAGAATGACGAAAACACTTGCATTATTTGTCAAAAAAAAAAAATGCTATACAGACACTTCTTCCACGTGGCGCCGACGCAAACCAAAGAGAATACAATATCTACGTAAGAAGACACGGGACTACCATAGAGCAAAATTAATCCGACGAAATGTCAAAATGCGAGTACCTCAACGTAGCCAACCTAGAGAGAAAAATATAAATGTACCATTGGTATTCAAAATTTTATCGATATCGACGAAATCATCGTTACTGCGCTTTATTTAATATAAAATAATAATTTTAAAATTTCTACTAAGACACTACACCTCGTTTTTTAACTTTAGAGTACTGAATCAAACAAGTAGATGTTATCAAGGCTAACTATAATCTGTGGTACTTTTTATTAAAAAACGGAGTACGTGTTCACTTTAATGTTTGAAAGGAAAAAATAAAAAATATTTATTTCCAATAGAAATTCTTATATTCCCAATTTTTCATCCGATAAACATGTCCATTACTGTGCATCCAGTCATCAATAGTCGATAATCTTTACTCAAATTAACTTAATAATAAGTATTTTTGAATCATCCTTAATTTTTTTCTACCACCCGTTCAGGACTATTTTTTAAATGACAAGAAGAATAGGCGCAAGAAACAGGTTTGACAGAGTAGTTAGCGGCATTTACAGCTAATATTATGTATGTCGTTACTCCTTAAAAGTATAAAACAAAATATTGTAATACTATGACAAAAAAAATTCTTATACTTATAAAAACTGGGCAAGTGCGAGTCGGACTCGCGCACTGAGGGTTCCTTACAAACTTATTTTTCCTTGCTGAAAATAACATACTTTTCGGTGCCTTAGAGATAATATTGTCAAATGTTTTAAGTTTTTGTACTGTTTTTAATCAGTACCTCGAGTGTGAGTTTTGTCACAAAGAAAATGCTACTAACGCGTTTCCGTATCGAGTGTTAAATGTATGAAAACGCAAAAAGCGCTCCTGGCGGAAAGTATTGTAAACCGAAACAGCGAGTTTAAGATTTTTTTACGGTACTAGAAAAGCTAAGTTTTTTTCGTGACGTTCATAGTAGCGTTTCGGAAAACATTTTGTGAGTTATTGCGAGTGTGAGTTAAAATTTGACGTCTTGAACCGACGTCCATGCGTTTGTAAACGTAAACGTTGTGGTAAAGTTACTCACTTGGTATGTGCGAGGTGAATTATTGTTTATATTAGTTAGTTTCGTCATATTTGGGTGTATTTTTATGGTAAGTTGTATTTCGAAAAAAAAATACGCGTGGAAAATGAAAATGACTGCTGTAATTTCATTGCTGATTCTTTTTTTATGTAACTGGGGAGTGAGGGAGACGTAACGAAACACGTTGCTACGTGTCGGTTCCATGATCCGGTAACTACTAGTTTTGAATATAATAATACCGATTCTCTGTGTACCACTGGCTCACTGTAGCCCACCTGACCCTACCTAACCATTCCTCAAGTACCTCAGGAAGCCCTCTTGTTGCTTCGTCACTTCGTGCTAGCGACTGTTTTTGGGGACCCATTTATTGAGTCTGCAAGTCACCCCTGCCTTTAATCGATGGATATAATAACATTGTTCAGGCAGAGGCCAAAGTCTTAAACATAGTTTTTACTTGTTTGTTCAACCAAAGTCTAGCCGAAAAACTTCAGAATTTCAGCCACGAGACCTGTTTGTCAAGCTGAGCCACAAATCAGGTAATAAGGATGCTGACACCTGGAACTTTATAATTGAAGTAACTGCACAGATACGTAAAGCCCTGATATTTAAAAAGACAGAGTATTTGTAAATTGGTCTTCCTGGCCTGTAAGAGACTTTACCCTAGTCACACGTTATAAATGTCCGCAGTACGGACTTTCGGCTAAATCATGTCGGGAGACCACCTGGTCATTCTATCAAAGAATGCACTAAGAAGGGGAGTCTATGTGTTAGAGACCCAGAGTATACACGGTCTGTGCGCCTGTCATTTCCTCCTCAGACGCATCCGTTTTCTCCCTTATAATGGCATCCAAGAGATCCGTTATTCCTTTATCCCCCTCCACCCAAGATCTCAGCTGCAGGGCTTGTAGTAGGATTGAAGCAATATGACTCCATATCATGGAGAGGTTGTCTTTATTAAATCCAACAGATGAAAATTATAATGTTTAGGAGCACAAGGAAAAAGCAGCTGGTTCGTAACAAGATTTATTTACAAAGGTAAATCCGACTACAGATACTTAATTACTCTAGTACTAAGTAGGTACTACACTACATCCCTACCCACTTAAATAACAATAGTATCAACGTTATGCTAATAATTCTCATTCTTTATTATTAGTCGTCTTATTTAGGCGACACTTCCGCATAGGCCTCGACTGGATAAAAAAGCGGTACATATGCACCTGTACACCATATACGATTATACGAAGTAAACCAAAGAATTATTAACTGTATTTTGTGTGACTTCACAAACCATTGCTGTAGTATGTGGTTTTAACTCCGGTAGGCTTAGTCAGAGTGCGAGAATATGCCCTGCTAGGACTCCATCAGCTTATGACACTGCAAGAATCGTTCCACCACAGACTACATTCACTGAGTGTGTCCAAGCTGACACCGCGTGAGATTAAGTCCGCTGAATTATTTTTAGTCACTACATGCGACCATATAGCATTGCTTGTAAGTTCATTTATCTCTAGTATATTTTGAACGAAAGTTTTCAACGAGTGAGGTGACATTCCAAGCCACCCAAGGACAATGGTTGCATCTGTCCAAAAGAAAAATTTATGAAAGGTCAAACGTAATAAGTGAATTATTTTATTGTATAAACGTGCGCCGATCAACGCCCCGCATGATTCTAGACGAGGTATATTAGTCTGCCCTTCTCGCTCCGGGCCAATCCGCCGCAGATGACCCACTCGCTGACATTTGGGTGTTACCACACCAGTCGATCGATAGTCGATCGATGCCATCGATCGACATCGGTCGACGTTGATCGATTGGTGTGGTAGCTTTAATTGATCGACGGATACCGGTCGGCTAACCAATCGATCGATTGCCGGTCGATGGCATCGATCGACATCGGTCGACGTTGATCGATTGGTGTGGTAGCTTTAATTGATCGACGGATACCGGTCGGCTAACCAATCGATCGATTGCCGGTCGATGGCATCGGTCGACAGATACCGGTCGACTAACCAATCGATCGATTGCCGGTCAATGGCATCGGTCGACGTAGATCGATTAACCCCAGCTATATACCATCAGTTTCTTTCGAAATGTATTCACAAGAGGACGCGTTGTTGTTGGCCAGTACGATGTTGCTCGTACTATTATTACGGAGACGCAAACGCAGAACACTTTGGATGCGACCGTTTTTTAAAGCCAAAGATCGCTTACATTCTGCAAATTACATTTTAAACAGTGGTTTTTTGGATGCTTTTCGAATGAGTAACAGTGATATTGAAAATCTCTTAAATATGGTGGCTCCTTCAATTGCAAAATTGGATACCAATTACAGACAATCAATTTCACCTAAAAATCGGTTACTTATAACACTCCGATTTCTGGCCAGTGGTGATTCATATCAAAGTCTAGTGTTAACGTTTAAAGTTTCACAACAAAGTATTTCTTGTGTAGTTCCAGAAGTATGTAATGCGCTTATATGTTCTCTCAGGGATTACATAAAAGTAAGTATTCTTGGACAAGTTTTTATTACAATGAATAGAGATCTGAAGAAGATACTCGGCTTCAGTCACAGAATAAATAATAGTACTACCTTCAGTCATGTATCTCTAACACAAGCTAGAGGAAATAAAAAATATACATAGTATTTCAGGTTTATTAAAAATCTTTCAGAAAAACAGTAACCATATAAAAACATTGTTTAATTTTCATGCATGTCAGATGAGAGATCTTCGAAATTATCCAATGACTGTACTGTTGTATTATCCGGCGAAAAGTTATTTCCAATTGAATCTCTTGCGTTTTGAGAAGTGGATGGAAGGTTGGATTGATTTGAAGATTGTACATCTGTAGAATATAGTGTGGTGAAGTAACCTTGATTTTGAGTTTCTGGATAGTCATATTTACCAAGTTGAGCTTCGTAAATTATGTTATTTATATGATGCTGCACGGTAATCCGCGCGTAGTCTGTTTTTAGTGACCTCAATTTAAATGCTATTTGTTCTCCAAATAATGCATACTCATCAACATCTTTTCTATTGCGAATCAAAGAATCAACCATCTCCAACGTTTTTTCTATAGCGGCATCATTTGGTTTGAGGCGCTTTTTACGAGGTCCTTCACTATCAATGGAACTGTCCATCCCTGACTCAGATGTTTGTGAATTTATCTGAAACACATCCTTTCAATATTATAAAAGTTTGTGAGGATTTTGTGAAAGTTTGGGAGGATTGAGAAAATTTGTGAGGATGTATATATGAATGTTTGTTTCATTTTCACCCAAAAATACTAAACTGAATTTGATGGAACTTTACAGCATACAATAGAATAACACATCCCTACTAATATTATAAATGCGAAAGTAACTCTTGTCTGTCTGTCTGTTACGCTTTCACGTCTAAACCACTGAACTGATTTTAATGAAATTTGGTACAGAGATAGAGTTGACCTTGAGAAAGAACATAGGATAGTTTTTATCCCGGACTTTAGAAGAGTTCTCTTGGAAACGCGATATAACCGAACTCGACGCGGGCGAAGCCGCGGGCGGAAAACTAGTAGGCTGTAATTTAAAAGCAATATTGTATAAACTGACTTAAGTTACGCGAGTAAAGTCGCGGGTTGAAGCTCGTATTCAATATATTTATAATTTTTTATTTTACAGGTGCCAAGCACGGAAAAAGGATGGCTCAACATTGCAAGAGATTTTGAACTGTTGTGGAATTTTCCCCACTGTCTGGGTGCAATAGATGGGAAACATATAAATATGCGTGCTCCAAATAACAGTGGGAGCACATACTTTAACTACAAGGGAGTTCACAGTATTGTCCTAATGGCTGTAGTGGATGCGAATTACACTTTTATGTACTGCGATATTGGGTGCCAAGGTCGTATTTCTGACG
Organism: Mythimna pallens; assembly: GCA_961205895.1. Taxonomy (NCBI): domain Eukaryota; kingdom Metazoa; phylum Arthropoda; class Insecta; order Lepidoptera; family Noctuidae; genus Mythimna; species Mythimna pallens. Next base: position 20,259,070 of record OY540839.1, on the reverse strand, counting down.
GTGGTGTATTTGGAAATACTATTTTGAATTCCATGAATCTACGAGGAATCCCAAAAGAAAGTGTGTTACCTGAAAGAAATTGTCTGACACCATATGTTTTTATAGGTTTTTTTTTTTTTTAAGGTGGGAAAATCATCCAATGACAAATCCCGCTCTTGGGTGGAGCGAGAGATAGTTTCAGACTTTTACTGACTAAAAACCCACTCCTGTTCCCTCTTTGCCTTCATCCCGGGGCCCCGGGCTTCGCTTTCACACTACCCGTGGATGTTTTTATAGGTGACAATGCCTTTACTATTTCAGAAAATTAAATGAAGCCATTCCTAGAATTAGGTCAAAAAGGATCAAAGGTGCGAATTTTTAACTATAGGTTGAGCAGGGCTCGCCGAATAGTAGAAAGTACGTTCGGCATTTTAAGTGCAGTATTTCGCTGCCTTCGAAAGCGTTTTCATCTTCAGCCGAAAAATGTGGAAAAGATAGTGTTAGCTACGACTTATCTTCATAACTATTTAAGAAGGAATTGTGAGAGTTATAGAAATTCAGAATTGCGCTATTCAAATAAGGGGGCGTCCATAAATTACGTGAGGTGTTTTTTAAAATTTTCTGCCCCTCCCTCCCCCCCTGGTGAGATGTCGTGAGATTTCATTCAACCCCCTCCCCCATCCCCCAATCTCACGTGAGATTTTTCAAAATGTGAGTTTCTTACGTAAACGCGTTGGATTGTTATTGTAATAAGAAAAAAACAAATTTGCTTCATGCTTTTATTTACGACTAGGTATTTAAGACTAGTAATCAATATTGCTGAGAGTTTAATTATAAGTGTAATAAAAATTTAACAATAGAATACTTAAATTGTAACTACTGTGATTAAAAAAAGAATATCTACTCTAATTCAGTCCATGGAGAATCATGCACGGTCTCAAGAGAGACTATTGGAACCAACATGTCCATATGATTTTCAGTAAAATCATCTGCTCCTTCAACTTCGTTCTGATCTAGCCACTCTAAGCCATTGGCACTTGCACAAAGTAACTCATTAGCTCGTCTTGTGACAATCCGTGAGGGTCGCACTTTACGGAACATACGCGCTTGCTTAGCTGGTGCAATGTGGGCTGATCGCCTGTGCTCTGCAGCTCTTGTGCTAGATGCAAAGTAAATACCGCATGTACTGTAGCATCTTTTCTCTAAATCATCACGTACACTTGGGCAATAGAGATCATAAGGCGTGCTGATGAAAACATTCAGCGGTTGAATCGGTAGGCAGTGGCGTATTAGAAATGGAGCAAATGACTTTCGGTCATGCTCTTTAAAGTCCGGAATTGTCAAATGTCCATCAACTTGAGTGATAGGGTATGGAGGTGGCAAAAAACGGTCGTGAAGAATCATATGCAGATCACTCCGGCGTGGGCTGCAGCACTTCTGGTCATCGCATTTTACAACCTAAAAAAAAATTATTAACAATTTCCCTTTGTAACTTTGTAACTCATAATAAAAATTTGTTGATATTCGTGATCGTTAAAAAATAAAAAAAAAAAAAATAGGCACGCATAAAAATTTGATATAAAACAACTGCCAATGTACCTGGAGTAAATATTGGCTCTCTCTAACGTGCTCAGTGTACCATTCTTCGGCTGGTAGGTCTGGAACGCTGGAAGTGTCATTATTCGGGTCTATATATTCAGCGACTACTTCGTGTCCGTCAATGCAAACTGCAGACCATATTTCAGCCAAAATATCCCCCCCCTGCCTTTTTGAAATTATCCTTTTCCAGACTTTCGTCTAATGTTCTGCCGCTAGAGTCAAGATGTGTCCCAAATGAATCATGGGGAAGAACAACGCCTGTTAGTTCTCGACTGAGTGGAGCCATGCGTCTTTCTACTCTGTTGAATGCGCTCCTGCCAGGGGCATTAGTCACAAAAAATACTGCGTCCAAATTATATTGTTTAAAATGCTCTATGGCGTGTGCGATCACTTTGCGATATCGCGGATTCTCGTCAGGTCCACCGTCACTTGAAATTATAAGAACAGGTTTAACTTTGCTGTCTATATTCTTTATACATTTGGAAAAAGACTCAATTGTTAAAAGAGTGTCCAAGTCTTGAGCGTGACTAGTTGCAGTTGACGAAGAGTGCTTGCCACTTCGTATTGCTATGTAAGTTGGTCCACTGTATGAAACAGCTTCTGGTCGTCCCATCTCATTGGGTTTCACTTCACACAAAGCATACACGCTTGGAATTAATTTGTGCCTCGAAGCAATCACAAAGTCGTGATCTGGTAACGACACTTTATATTCAACGTGCATTAATAATGGCGCCTGCTTGTTTGCCGCTGTCAGGCCGATGGGGACACGGGCTTTGTCATCCTGAGATAAAAAAGTTACGGAGTCAGGACCAAGTACTGAGGCTATCGTTTCCAGCGACCTTATGGAGGCCACAGAAAAGTATTGGTCTTGGTGTGCCTTATGATGGTCAGCTTCAGGACGACTCAGCTTCACCGGCACAGTCACTACATGGCGCTTAGCTTCTCGTGTATTTGCCCGTCTAGGCAACAGTCGAATATAAGTAGCACTTCGTGAAATATTAAATCCTAGCTCGCTTAGTTTATTTGTAAGTTCTGAAAGCGTATGGACCGTACGAACTATCTCACAACGACGTCGCTCTTCAGCAGAAGCACCAAACAGGGCTAAATCACTTATTGTTTTTAGCAATTCAGACTGTTCTTTTTCTAAACGTGGGCGTCCAGGGCCATCACGAGGCGTCAACGACTTAGCTGCATCGGGATTCTTTGAACATAGTTCAATTAATTTTTGTTTTTGATTTTTTCTGTGCGTCATAGAGTACACTCTTTGTTTTTCTTTAAGCTTGAGCTTCTTCTCACAAATGTCAATTTCTCGCCGCAAATTACATGCTTTATCAAATTCAGTGCCGTCAGCTACAAGAGATCTTTTGCGCCTTTCCGTTAAGTCAAGCTCCGCATGCAGCTTAGTAATCTTTTTCTTCATATTATCTTGTGCTGGAGTAGGACGTAAATTAGATGGTCTAGTGTTCGACATAGCTTCATCCTCATCATCGCTGATCACAAGAGGCTGATTTTTTCGTTTCGAAGCGCCTGTGAAATCCAGAAAACTTTTATTTAGAATAGGACAAAATGAAGAAAACGTCACCTATAGAAAGAAAGACGAATACTAACCTGCCGGTTGAGGGCCACCGTCCAAATCTTGATCTCCTGACTGCTGGTCATTAATCTCATCCTGAACCGCAGATTCCGCGTGTTGAATATTATGATCGTTGATCTGAACCTGACCTCCACATTCCACGTTTGGAACACTCTCAGTGCTTATACCAGCCTGAATCGAAGAACTGTTAGAGATCTTAGTGTTAGTCTGAAATCAAAATATTATAATAAAGAAATAAGTCCAATAAATTAAAAAGATAGATAAACACAAAATTAAGAAATATTGAATTATGTGAAAACAGTAAATGAAATGACGACGCTAATATTTTGTAGTTATGATTTTAGCATATTTTATCAAGAATTTCACTGTTTCAGTTTTTTTTAATGCTATTAAGGAGGTCCTTTTGCCATCAATGTTAAATAAAAAATATTAGATTATGCATAAAATTAATTTTTATCTAATAGTTAAAGTCCTTAATTCATCTACTAGTAAAGTTTAATTTATTCTTCACCGTGCAAATTTAAAAAAAAAAAAAATTCTAAAAATGTTAGTATATTTTTTTCGAGTCTTACGAGAAAGTCAGACCTTAACAACTTTCTCGAATTATGGCATTAACCATTGATTAGATGGGGTAAAAAAAACCCCAAAATAAGGTTTTCAAAATATTCAGGTTTGATTTTTTGCAATAAAATAGGTTGCCGAGGAATTTATAAGAGAAATTAAAATTATAAAATCACAGAAAATTTTTGAGTAATCTGCATTTAAATAGCGTCAGAACATTTGGCAACGTTGCGTAGCGCGCGAGCTTTAGACCATTCAATAAATTCAAACTAAACTTCAATGCACTTATGATGTTTTTCATACATACTTATAAAAATACTTATATGATTAAAAAATACTAGCATTCCTGCCATGAGACATAAGAATGTTATAGTTTTGTGATTTAACATTTTTAATTAATTTATTTATTTGCATTGACTGCAAAAACTTTAACATGGTTGAGGTTATATTGTGCAAATGAAAATCTAAACAACCGAAATATAGCGTTGCCAAATCACGGACAGGTTACTAGCAGCTGATTTAAAAGAGCCAAATTAATTTTTGTATTTAACTATTTTTTTTTTTTAATTTTCAAAGTTTCAAGGATTAATGCCTCATATACTATTTATTTTTTAATTTTAGGAATTTTTATGGGTTCTTTATTTTAATTTATCGAATATTGACTACTACAGTTGTTGTGACTCAACTGGAGCGAAAGGACTTCCTTAATTGTAACAATAAATTTTATATAAAAAAAGTATTTTCTTAAAAAAATATATTTAACCTACCTTTTGAAGGAATGCTAAAGTAGACCGAACTTTTCACTCAGTGGCTTCCCTGAGAAGCCGTTCAATCTCATGTTGAATGTGATGTATTAACTCTTCTTTCTTCGGGAATTTTTGCTTCGCTGTATTCCATAATTTTATTACATCGTCCTGGCAGGATTTCTTCGTCTTATAGACGTATCTTTTGACGTATGCGTTATAAAAATCTTGATAACTCATTTTAAATTAGTAAGAGCATGCACTGAGTCGAGTAAAACATTTACAAGAATAAACAAAGCAGGTTGGAACCTGCCCGTGTGTCGCTGCCACTCAGCTCGTACGCTCTCGTTCATCGAGTCGCGCGTTCAGCTGATAGTGGCGCGAAAACAAAGGACGGGTTACACTGTACCGTAAATTCAGATTAAATTGAGCTATTTGGTATAAAACAAATATGGTGGTTTGACAGTGAGTATATGTATAACGTCGAAGTATGAATGAAATTATTTTCTTTCGAACGAATTAATAAATGATCTTAATCGTATTACGATTACGCTTAAGATAAAATCTTAAGCATGTACAATCTGGATTAAATGGACCAAAATAGTATAATTTTTTTTTTGTTTCAGTCAGAAAAAAAATTGCGTGATATTTGCCGAGACCCCCCCTCTCTCCAACGTAAGATTAGATGAGATTTGACTCGACCCCCTCCCCCCCTTAAACACCTCACGTAATTTATGGACGCCCCCTAACATAAATCAAAGTGCAGATTCCGAAATAATACAACCGCCAGAAATTCGGACATCTGTACTGTTCTACAGTTTACCAACTCCAGCTGAACTAGTGAGAGAAGAGTTCGCTGAATATTTTTGTTCAAAAGATGGGAGGATTACATGGCAATACAAGTATTGTTAAATAAACGACTTTCGGACGACATTTTCACCATTCTTATTCTTAGTTATCTCCTCTCCTCTTTCATTTGACACCAAAATCGGTAAATTATCTCAACAAACAAAAAAACACATTTTCAAGTTCTTCTCGTAATTATCCAACATGTATGAAACACGTAGGAAACTTACAAATCCTCTAAAAACTATCATATTATCATACGTTAAACGAATTTATTATAAACGGTCTGATTCAATAAAAAAAACCAGCTTCTAATAATTTTAACTTCCAATATTATGCAAGAAATATAATATTACTAGCGGTCGCCCGCGGCTCCGCCTGCGTGGCTGTCGGTTATCACGTGTTTAATAAACTTCCACCCCCTATTTTAGGGAGATGGGGGAAAAGTAGGAGACAAAAAGTAGCCTATGTCACTCTCCAGTCCTTCAACTATCTCCATACAAAAAATCACATAAATCCGTTGCTCCTTGTTGACGTGAAAGACGGACAAACAAACATACAAACTCAAAAACACACTTTCAGATTTATATATTAATATTATATATAGTATAGTATGGATAAAAAGATAAATATATATGTAGGTACTTACATTAGCAGACAGAGACATGCTTGAATGAGGCCGATCCTCTGTAGACACGGTAGATCGTGGGTTCGATTCCTTTCTTGTATGAACATCATAGCTTGAAATGCATACCATTTAGAAACGTATATTTCGTCTCGTCCCGCACCGCTTCTCAAACTATCTTTAACTTTTTTATTTTCTTTCGAAAATGTTGATTGTAAATTTTTTATCTTTTTTTCCACTTCCTCCTTAATCATTTCAAATGAGTTGGCTATTTCGAGAAGTGCATCATGACGTTTTATTCTGTTTCGATAATCAGTGTGGACAATATCCCATAGTAAAGGTTTGTTTTTGTATTGCTCTATAAATTCCAAAGTTCTTTCATTCGTCCACGCGGTTGCCGCCATTTTGCACGCCACGAGAAAAAAACCAGCATTAATGACCGCGAGCGTCACACAACTGAACACATAAATACAAGAAGGCCACGTAGGAAGCACGCGGGGCGCGGGGTGCGGGGCACGGGGCGCGGGGCGCGTGCCGGCACTGGGTGACATGGGGAGCTCAAGCAGCTCGATCGACGTCGACTTATCCATTCTACCATCGATCGACTATCGATCGATTGTTCTAGTAGAAACTATCGATCGACGTCGACCAATCCATTCTACCATCGACCGATGGCATCTATCGGCTATCGATCGATTGGTGTGGTAGAAACTATCGATCGACGTCGACTAATCCATTCTACCATCGATCGATGGCATCGATCGACGATCGATCGATTGGTGTGGTAACACCCTTTGCTGCATACGAAGTTCCGAAAAACGACAATTAGCGTACTGGTAGTTCGTCGTTCCACATGCCGCACACGTACCTTCCGCCGCCTTGGCTCGCGTCGATGTCTCTGCGCCGGCAGACCACGCGTGGCCTGTAGCTGCCGCCACACGCCGATCCCGCTCCATCAAATAATAATCCATATAATGGTTTTTAGCCTATTTAAACTATACCCCAAAAACAAACATTTCTTTTTCTAGCTAGCAGTAATTTCGCTCGGTAAAATTAAGCGTCTGAGAACCAAATGCAATTGGCTTTCCATTTTGCAAGACTACAGCTCCCATATCAAACTACCTAACTAAATTGAGAACACAATATCATAGAACGAGTATGTATTGAAAAAGGCTAAACAAGGACTACTGCACAGAGCATTTTTCAACTTGCCTACCGCTTCTTCTTGGTTGCTATCATAAAGAAAACAGCATCTTTTTTTATTGACAATCGCAAAGGTTTAGTAATTTGGAATGAATCGAGACAAGTAATCACACATACCCAGGAACTTATCCAAATCTTTCTTATTTTCAGAATGTTTCATGTTCATTATTGCCAGTACTTTATTAGGATCTTAATTTATACCATTTTCTGTGCCCTAGGAATAATAGTTCTGTCTCAAAAAATTAACATTTAGATTCATTTAATTTAATACCATTTTTATTATATACATTATATTTATATTTCCATCACTTTTTTAAGTTGTTCATTTAAAACCTCTACAGGTTAGGTAAAAGTACACATATCTTTAATGTATGGTATTACTCCTTCTATTCTCAAACATTTGATTAATTATCCTGCAAATTTTTTCTTGACCAGAACTTATTCAAAAGGGTAACCTTTTGTAGCGATATCTGCCAAATGGTGTTATGAATGTGCATAGATCAGAACTCTCCTCGTTTAAACTTAACATCTAAACCCATTAGAAGCATCTAATACAGCAAAAACTTCAGCATCCTTCATTTTACTTTTAATTTCATCTAGTGTGGACATTTGATATTTTAGCTGTACTATGTATTTATTTGAAGCTCTAGTATCAATACACAATCATTCTGTTTCCCTTTTGGTTTACGGACAGAAACTAAATCATTAACCCATCTAATGGGCTTGATTACCTTTTCAATTACCCCCTTGAAGAATAGAGAGAATATAAAGAATGGAGAGGATTCTTTCATCGGATCAACGCAGGATGGATGAAATGGCGACAGGTCACGGGAACAACTTGTGACCCACGGATGCCCCTCAAGTTGAAGGGTAAAATCTACAAGTCCGTGATAAGACCTGTCATACTGTATGGATCAGAATGTTGGGCTGTGAAAAAGACGGATGAAAAAAGATTGCACGTAGCGGAGATGAGAATGTTAAGATGGATGTGTGGTGTGACGAGAATGGATAAAGTGAGAAATGAGTATATTAGGGGAAGTTTGAAAGTGGCGCCAGTGACTGAAAAATTGAAATGGAATCGTTTGTCTTGGTATGGTCATGTGAAGAGGAAGGATGAAGCGCATGTTACTAAAAGAGTTATGAGTTTACATGTGGATGGATGGAGAGGGAGAGGGAAGACCAAAGAAAAGATGGATGGATTGTGTGAAGAGTGATATGAAAGAAAAGGAAGTTAATGATAGCATGACGAGCGACAGGGCAGAATGGAAGAAAAAAACATGTTTCGCCGACCCCAAATAACACGGGACAAGGGCAGGAAGATGATGATAGAGAGGATTCTTTTGAGCTCTTAACGCATTTCATTCAGTAGTGGAAATGGGACACGTCGTTCTGCTTTAATAGTTGGGACTGCATTACCGCTTAGCTGTACACTGACGTGTGACTGACATGTAACATTGTGTACGTTGAATGAGTTAGTGTTTGCTAAAATGAAATTATAGGTCAAACATGTTTTACAACCAAGAAGAGTGGGAATATTTCCATCTATTATTATAAATTTAACCTTATATTTCTCTTTATTAGGATGTACAATTTCTAACCAGCAGGTTCCTTTAACAGGGACACATTTCTCATCCAGCTGAATCACTTTTTGTCACATGAATATTTCAGATTTCTTTAAGCGCAGTTGTTTTCATACCTCACTTCTTATCGCATTACAGGCTGCTCGCATGCCCAAAATTTACTTATAAAAGTAATTTTGTATCATTGACTGTAAATTCTTGAAGAATCTCATTTACCACAAATCCTATGAAAAAATCACGTTGGTCATCTTCTTTCTTGGTTTTTCATCTCCTCAGCCAAGTTTACATTTTTTAAAGTATTTTTTCATCTGCACTTCTTTGAGAAGTGATTGTGCTTATTACATTTATATCAGGTTTTCCCATAGGCTGGGCACTGATTCCAGTTGTGGGATAATCCACAATTTCGACTATTCTTAATCAATTTACTTTTCTGTAGCCTGATTCACGTAAAATCAAACAAGTCAAATATTATTGAAGTTTTATAGTCGTTCGATCGAAGTCCTATCCAAAATCGGTATTCATTTGTTCCTTAATCGGGATTGGATAGAACGACAATTCAACTGGCTCGAAACTAAACGATCTATCAACGACTTATAGTATTAGTTACCACAGAGTAATTTGTAATATACTGCCAGTTAAAATTTTATGTATTCTACCAGGATAATTAAATACAGATTTTAATTTTTATAACCATTTAATGAAAATTGTTACTTAAAATATAAATTTCACCTAGAAATTTGCAAAATTTTGGATTAAAAAGTAAAGTCTATAATTTGTCTCTGCATTGGCTTTGTCTCTGAATGGCCAACAACTGGAAACAGAATTTCTAGGCCCATAATGTGTACAGGTGCATAGTCTTGTAACCATTTAGCTGCCATACCAAGAAGAGATTGGTTTTTATTTTGGCCGCTGCACTCATCTGCTACTAAACGAACCTGTGTGATATGGTCTAATCTGGGACTCAGAAAAATGGTGTTCAAGCAATGAAAAACAGCGCTAGCAATTTCATTCGATGCTTTCGGCAAAATATCTTCAGTTCGGGTATAGATGAACGTGTTTCGTGAAGCGTCAATGCCTTTTCTCAATGTGTATACGTTTTTAGAGGATAAATAATATAAATTAGTTACCTTTCCCGCATTCTCCGCACTTTAATAAAGACATTGTTTAGTTAGAAAAAAGTAAGTAAATTGAGTCTCTGTTGAGGATTCCATTCACCAATATCTACGACCGCAGCGCCCATTGGTTGACGTATCGAATGCTCCCTTGAGACGCTCGCTAAAGACCGATAGAGGGCGTCTTCCCGCAAAGAAAAAAGCTCCGTTCCGCCGCCATTCGACATTGCGTCGAATGCATACCGCTCCGCGATAGAAATCCCATATATGTTGAAAACCTGAGAATTCTCGTGTGATAAGTGTATCTGCTACTGTGAGACATTGAGACCTTATAGTGCAGTGTTGGTTTCACGAGTTCTGACCAGTCCACCGATGGATGAACTAAGTTAGCTCGCCGGCCGGCAGCCCACCAAGCGACCACGCACCCGTGAACGAGGCGCCTTCCTACCTTCAAGTGAGGTCCCTGGATTAGCAAGGTACGTGGGCTTAATTCTGCAAATAGATGTTGTGGGTGTCTCAGAGGGATCGTCAACAGGGATTTAATTTGTGTAATTTAAATTTTCTTTCACCGCCATATTGGTTGTCTTAAAACACCTCCCTTTCTCAGGTGAGGCTATTTACACGCCTCATCAGTGTTGTTAATAGTTAATGGTGATTTTGGACTGGCCTGTTGGTCTAGTGGTTAGTGGCCCTGACTGCTATGCTGGACGTCGTGGGTTCGATTCCCACTCAGGACAAATGTTTGTGTGATGAGCACGATAATTTGTTCTGTGTCTGGGTGTAATTTATCTATATATGTATGTATTTAGAAATATATAAGTATGTTTATCAGTTGTCTAGTACCCATAACACAAGCTCTGCTTAGCTTGGAACTACACGGCCTTGTGTGATAGTTGTGGAATATTATAAATATTATATTATTATTTTGAATTTCCGATTACCACCGTAAAATTGTACACATATAACTGCCTCGAGTAATATGCACTTTGATCGGGAACTTTTGGACACGGTTGGTTCTTTTGGCAGTCAAAACTTAGATTTAAAATATTTTCGGTGTTGTCTTTTAATAAACCATAAAACGCTTTGGCTCTCAATTTGTGAATTCTGCTCTCAATAATTAATTTTGACTTTTTACCTCATTGGTTTTTTCATGTTTTAGTCGTTCTTGTAAAACTATGCAAGTGGAGCACATGTCTGTGCGAAGGGATCCAAAACCTATGTTAAATTCTGTTTTGAAAATTTCTCTGACGTAAGATATCCTTAATATCTTTATGTTCATCCGCGGTTTCTGCGATAAATATTTTATAAAGTTTACTAATGCTGAGCTCCGATGACAAATACTGTCTACTTTTTATTTTACTTCTACAGTAATGTATTTCTAAGGGCTCAAGCTTTTTGATAAAGTCTTTGACAGCTTCCCTCTTAGGTGCATATTTTTGAGTTTTACGCCGGCCTCCTCTATTCTCTTGTGCAGATTCACCCATGGCTTTGAAATGTCGATTAATTACACCTGTCTCTCTTTCTTTCTTTAAAGCTAAAATAGAGAGAAAGGTGCGTTTGCAAATTGGAATCAGGACATTGTGTCGTCGTCGTGCAAAGTACGTTACCGCCATTTCTTTTTTTTTCCCAAGTTGATACTTCTCCTAAGTTGAAAAGTTACTACTACTCTAAAATTATCCTGATACATTTTGTCCGGTTTTTTGTAGAAAGCTTTATTAAATGCTATTATATCAGCATGACTCAATGAAGTGCACCTGTATGCTTTGGTGTAGTGGTCACATGGAAGTCTTAAATTTGGTGGCTCTTTTGGAGTATACCTAAAATAAAAACAATCATAAATAAGTAAATATTACAAAAAAAAAATATATATATATATTAAGCACTTTCAATGGGTCCCACACTTCCACATGCTTTGTCTATAGAATTGTAAGTTTAGGTTTAGATATGGACACTTACGTTATCAAGACAAATGTAACGACGCATAATTAACCGAAACCGATTCAACCGTTCAATAGTTACGAGAGAAGATAGGAATATAGAAGATATTCCTATCTTCTCTCGTAACTATAGAAGATAGGTAGTAATATATATATAGAAGATAGGTAGTCAATATAATAATTTTATGTATGTTCACATAAAATTATTATATTGACTACACAAAACCCACCTTTTGGGCTTCACCGTAGTCAGATAAAAAATACTTCATGCCATCTAAGTAAAACAACAAACTAATTGCAAGAAAATAGTAAATTATTCAGTAGCTGATTCAAAATAAAACCACCACATGTTTAGCACCAGTGACCGCGAAAGGCATCGTGTAATCAAAGCAGTACAAACATACCTTTCCTTCTTCAATTTGTTGCATTTCCAATCCGCTTTTTGTTGTGTCCTTTTCCGTGACAACTGGCGAGTAGTTTCCTGTATTAAATTATCCATTTTATTGTAATTTTACACTAACTTTTAATATAAAACGGCGTCGAATACACAAAACCACAATCCATGCGCTCGTCACTCCGCAAAATGGCCGCCGGTCGGCTTTCATTTTCATACATAGTTCTGGCTTCTGATTGGCTACGCGGATTAGACCGATTTCGTTTCTAAGCTTTATAGGATTTGACTCTTTTTGATACCGAGCAGTCATTTCGAATCGATTTTTCTACGAATTGGTTTGGATTTGACTCTTTTTGAAACCGGTAGCAAAAACAAGATTTTTCATTGAAAAAAAATGGCGTTCTGTGTTCCAAAACCTTTATTTTTGGATTTGACCCGTTTTGTTTCTAACCGACACACTTATGTTCTCATAAATGAAATTTACACGATACGCCGTCAAGTTAAAAGTAACTTTTGTTCAACGACATTTGAACCGCAATATTTGACGTTTAGTCGTTGGCATCCAGCCCGATCAAACATCGTTTCTTTGCGAGAATACCTTCGAGTTGCTTCGAGTCAATGATTAAATGACGATTGTCTTAGCTGAATACGCGTCAACGACTTTTCAATCGTCTTTAGAATCGTTGTTCAAACTCGATTGATGGATGTGAATACGGTAATGGTCTAAACGACTAAGTCGCTACGATATCGTTACGGTTTTGATTACGTGAAACGGGCTACTGATTGACAAGCAACACATCCTAATAATAATAATAATAATAAAATTAATAATAAAATTTATTCAAATTATACAGTAAATCAGTGAATATCGATTTTCTTAAATCTATAACAAGTTCTCAATGTGTTTTATGCCTGAACTAGGTCATCCTGTGTTTCAGGCGAGAAAAGGTAAAACATTATGAATAAATAATCACAATAATTTACATAACATAAAGGTAAAATAGTCATTAAGTAGGTAAGCAAATAAAAAGTGTATACAATAAAAATAAAATCTTACTTGCTAATACAATCTAACTATACTAACTTAGCTAACTAATCAAAATTAATAGTGCAAGCAATCTTTATTTTATTATAACTAGTAACTTCTCTGTATCTTCATAGGACAATTTTTGTAGAGCTTCCTTGAGAGACTTCTTACAATTTACGTAATTTAAGGAATAAATGCTTGCTTTCGCATTTAGTCTATTATAAAGAAGAGGTCCCAGAAAGACATAAAATTTGGTTGTGAAAGCATGTTTTGTACTTTTTGTGGGACAAACTATATCTTTCCGTCTCTTTTTAGTAAGCTCAGTGCTGTAATGGAGGGCTGTGTGTTGTTTTAGTACAGTGCTCAATATAAATAACTGACTAATACTTGAAGCCTTATATCTCTGGTTTTCTAAGTATCTGTTGGAAGGCTCCGCGCCGAGTAAAAACAGTTTTAATTTTAAAGTGTTTTTTTTTTTCGGTAGGAGTGCCTCACAGACGTTCCAGTCTGGGCAGTGTCAGACTCCTACTGACTAAAACCGCACTCCTACCTTATTATACATTATTTGCTTCTGGGCAACTCCACGTGCACGTGGCGTCACTCCAGAGCACCTGTTTTGAAGGATTGATTGAGATGTACTCGATCAATCCTTCAAAACAGCCAAAGTCGTCGTGTAAGCAAAATCACAGGATCCGGGCACAAAGTAAAAGTCCTGTTTAGCGTCAAAGGTTTCAAGCAATGCAATTAATCAAACGCCGCCTGCGCCCGCTTGCAAAGCGAATGATGTATTGTAATTGGTTGTGCGACTCGTGCGAGACGGTCGAGATCGGGCTCGGCGGGAAAGCTGTGTTCTTACAGAACAGGCACCAGTATCGCGATACGCACAACGAATTCAGGCATTTAACGCTAGAGGGCGTTGTACAGCTGAGCAAAATGTGTGAAAAATATAGGTACTTGATAAAAATGTCAATTGAACTATAGAAAATGTACCAAGCTGTAACTATAGATGTCATATTCGTGCTTGAATTGTAATAATTCTCTTAGATCTTTGGCAGCTTCAGCCGTCGTGGTGGCTACGACGTCCTTCTCCTCGTCGAAGTGCTTTACCGCCCAGGTGGTTGTACCACAACCCGGCACTCCATTTACCCACCTGATATTGGGTATCGCCCAACATTCCTGCGATGCTGACGTTCCTGCAATGGACCGTGCCATTTCGAGAATCTTATCGTCTAGCATAACTTTGGTACATTTGGCGGTAACCACTATCGGGTCGTCTTCCGGTGTTTTAAATTTTATCTTGCCTAAGCGTTCCGTTTCCTCCACATCCAAGGCACGTCCAAACAAAACCGCACTTCGCGCTGTAGGCTGCCTTGTACGACCCCATCATTTCCCCTTTGATGACTTGAGAATTGGTGTTGTCGCACACCGCTGCCTCTGTCTCCTCGAGCTGTACCTTCAGTAGGCCCTCTGTTTCTCTTTGGAAGGTCAGATGGATCTTCTTGCTTGTCATGAGATTGACCTCTCTAGTCGCTCTCACAAATGCAACGTACTCGAGGAAGGCACTCTTAACGTGATCTATAGTGCCTGAGTTTACTGCGAGGGTCAGCGGGCTGACATGCCCTTTGTCGGCTCTTGTTGGTGTAGGCTTCTGTGGTGTTGGTTCTTTTTCCTTTCTTCTGAAGAACCTCTCTACTGCCGTTTCCTGCTTTTGCGATGGCGATGCGCGGCTCGTGCTTGAGAGCAGTGCACTGAGAAAAGTGGCGATGGCTTTCAGGCGACTTCTCTTTTTAGCCCAATCCTCCGGGCTAGTTGTTTTATTCTGCTCCTTTGCAGCTTTCTCAGCGGCCGTCTTCTGCAGAACCCTTTCTGATCCGCTTTGGATGGTCGGGCTTGTTACAGTGGTAGTCGAGATGGCTGTTGGGTGTCTCCGGGTTTTAAGGAAACTTAGAGTTTCCCTTCTGTCCTCATAGACGACTAGCTCGTGATGTTCTGATGCTTTTAAACATCCGTAGTGGTCTGCGACGTTTCCCCTCTCCCCTCCGACCATCATCGCAACAACACACATCGATTGACGCGCGAAGCGTACAAACAGTAAGACGTGTTACAAGTCGCTCCGTAAAAAATAAATATTCTCTGTTGTTTTAAGAGCAATATCGATTCAGTATTTTAAAGAAATATAGTACATAAGCCAATAAAAGTGTTACCGATTTAATATCTACAAGTTACTCATCAAAAGTGAAGAAATAAGCAATTTTTATTTTACTCAACGGCCATAACAAAAGCGCCACAAGTTCAAGCAGCAGTGAGTCATAGCTTTGCGAGACCGCCCCTATTCGCTGATTGGCGGTGAGTCAGACACACGAGACGGCTCGACGCGTGACCTTATATGGTCACAATTGCTCCTTTTCGTGGGACGCAGGTACGAGATATAGATTGTAAATTTCAACGCTTTGCTATCGAGACTGAGTGGCTAAGTTAAGTTTAGAGCTACCTCCCAGTGAAGGAGGCGCAGGTTCGATACCGAGCATCGGCATTTCTTTTTGCATTTTTTATTTTTATTTTTGCTTGCTTTTTGGCCTTGACCTTTATCTAGAAACAATTGCTAAAAGAAAAGTGATTAAAATCCAACATTTTTTTCTCAACTATTAACGAAATACAATGGATTTTGAAATGGATAACATTACTGTCCGGAAACCAGTAAGGGCTAATTCAGTGGACAACATCTTCAATGTCAGCTGAAGAAGTAATTCCACATTACTTGACACGACCATGATGAGCTTACCAAACACCTCATTAAATGACAGCGACGAAATTGAGAACTACAAAGATACAATCAAAAGGCTCACCACGGAACTCGAAAGCGCTCATCAGGAGATCGACAACTTAAATAGTGAAAATTTTCGACTAAAAATGGATATCGGACAATACCAGAAAGTTATAGAGACATATAAAAAGGTTAACTTATTAGAAACAAAGTGCCTTACACCAAAATCAGCACGCAAGAAGAATATTATAAGAACGAGCTGTTTCTCCACTCCGTCCAAGTTAATTATTCCAACGGCTCATCAACCTGACACGGCCTTAGTAGCACAATCACCAAGCGAAGTCGGAAATGTATCATTCAACACAGCCGGCTCAGTATGCAGCTTGGAGGGAATACATCCCACTCATCCACAATCCCCACATAAAGGCATGGAAAAGGACGCTTTAATAGGTTTGATTGACAGACAAAAATTCCACCAGAAGAGTACAGATGATGACATGACAACGGTTTTCTTTGATCAGCAACAACCCTCCTACAAGAGCATGAAAAAAGTTGCTCCAATCAGTGTAATGGACCAACATAATAGAATAATAATTTTCGGAGACCAGCAGGCCTATGGTCTCAATAAAACTATGACCAGTAGCAGGTTACACAAATGGAATAACAGCTACAAAATTACGTCTTTCATCAAGCCCAATGCAACAAGTGCTCAGATTCTCAGCAGCTGTAATGACGACTTCGTAAAGACATTGACCAGTGACGATATTATAGTTTTAGTGATAGGATCTAATGACAAAAACCCGTACTCTTTGATAACTGAGTTGTGTAACGTCCTTTATAAACTGCGAAACAATACTGTATTTATTACTAACGTACAATATAATCCTTATTTAAAAGAAAATACAATTAACTATAACCTAGAATTAATAATACAAAATTACAAAAACTGTAAATACATAAAAATACACAATTTAGAGTACATATATAGCATCAATGACAGGCCTACGAGTATGAAAAGTTATCGCCAGCACTATCTATCACATTTATGTTTGAAGCTTAACACAAACATTGACTATGCGAAATATAAGACAGAGTTTCTAAACCGATTTAAAAATAAGCACGTTTTCCAAAACAGAACAAACATACATACGACACCGCGAAAAACTACACAAACCAAAATTACTTCTTTCTTTGAGAAAATAAAACAAGTCGGTGATGATAAGAAAACTAGGTTTTTTCGCAAATAAATCTAAATATACTTAAATAACTTTAATACACCAAAATATTGCTGGGGTATTGAACAAACAAGAATTAATAGATGTTGCCATTTCAAATTTACAAAAAGAACTGGGTTCCGTAGATATTATATGTTTAACTGAAACTTTCCTTAAAAGTGGTTGCGAACAAAACCTTAGTATCAATAACTATAAACTGGTATCCTTCTTCTCTCGAACTAACCAACGACGGGGAGGCTCGTGTATATTATTAAAAAGTAACCTACAGTTTAGAGAAATTAAAAATCTTCCTCTCTCCATTCCCTTTCAATTCGAATGCTGTGCCGTCGAAATAATTAAATTTGACTTAATAATAGTATGCATATATAGAACACCTACATGTGACGCTACAATATTTTTAAATAATCTAGAACTTCTCACCAATAAATTATGTAAAAAAGGTAATAAACAAATCGTCATCTGTGGCGACTGGAATATTGATACACTGAAAATAAATAAAACATCTAATGACCTAAAGTCTATATTGAGTAATAATAACTTAATAAATCACATAAAACTACCTACGAGAAAAAACGCATGTTTGGACTTAATAGTAAGTAACATACATGACGCTAAGTCTGCAATTCACTATTTAGCACTTTCGGACCACGAATCAGCACAATCAATAACGATTAACTTACAAACTGATTCTCAAGTTAAAGATATTCATAGCTTTTGGTTTAAAAATGTAAGAGAGCTCAGTGACGAAAATATAATTAAATTTAATAACTGCATCTCAAGTCTCTCTTTTTCCGAAGTTTACGAAGTTCAAACAACAAATGACGCCTTCGATAGATTACATGACATAATAACTCTTTTCTACAATTTATGTTTTCCTATAATCAAAGTAAAAAATACTTGTAAACCAGTGAAAAATAGAGGTCTAACCAAGGGTATAAAGAGATGCTGCATAAAAAAACGAATATTATATTTAAAATACCATCTCAACAAACATAATAAAAAAAAAACACAAAAAAAATTACGACAACTACACTCGAATACTGAAAAAATGCATAAACAAGGCTCAGCAGATTAATAGCTTACACTATATTAACAAGGCCAAAAATACAAGTAAAGCGGCCTGGAACTTGATTAAAACAAACACAATTAATATGACAAGTAACTCTGAAGTGGACGTTGTTAATGTTAACGGTAAAAATTATGACAATCCAAACGAAATATGTGACTTATTTAATGAATTTTATATATCCCAAACAAAGAAGACCAATTCCGCTCAAAATAACATGCAATATGACATAAAAATGACGACATCTCAAAATCCTAAAAGCATTTTTCTCACACCAGTTGATGAATCAGACGTTTATAAAATAATTCACAGTCTAAAAAACACTAACTCGACTGGATATGATGACCTGAGCACTAAAGTGTTAAAAATATGTGCAAGGAGTCTAGTGTCTCCTTTAACGTACATAATAAACCTGTCATTAACAGAAGGAGTATTCCCAACACGCCTGAAAAGGTCAATTGTCAAACCTCTTTATAAGAAAGGTGTAAAAAGTGACATGAGTAACTATCGCCCAATAACGTTAATCCCAGTTCTATCCAAAATATTTGAGAAAGTTATGTGTAACAAAATGGAGAACTTTTTAACCGCATGTAATATTCTTAAAAAAGAACAATTTGGTTTTAGGAAAGGCAGTTCCACTGCTTTAGCATGTTTTACACTAGTAAAATACATAACTGAAAGTCTTAATCAAAAATCTAAGATAAGTTGCGTGTTCCTAGACATGACTAAAGCCTTTGATTTTGTTTGCCATAAAACACTACTCTCAAAGCTTGAGCATTACGGAATCCGGGGTAAGGCCAACGACTGGATCAAAAGTTACCTTTTTGAAAGAGAACAATGCGTGGAAGTAACAAAAATCTGTCAGAATGAGAAAAGAACCTATAGGTCGGAGTATAAGCAAAACAGTTATGGCACCCCACAGGGAGGTATATTATCCCCACCACTCTTTCTAGTTTACATCAACGACATTCTAGAGGCGATAGGCAAAGATTGCATATTATTTGCTGATGACACGACAATAATGCTTAAGAGTGACACTGACAAAAATTTAGAAAATGAAATCGTCCAGGCTTTGAATAATGCAATCGGCTGGCTCAAAATAAATAACTTGAAAATAAATATGACTAAAACAAACATCATACAATTTCAGACATACAATTCAAACATAAATAAGCTTGACATTTATTATAAAGATTCTCACTTGACAACTCTCGATAATTGTGTATTTTTGGGTATAACGATCGACAAAAATTGCAACTGGAAAGCACATATAGATAAAATTCTTACAAAAATAGATCGATTTATATATGTCTTGAAAAGAATTAGACAAACGGTAAACTGTGATACTGCAATGCTGGCTTACCATGGTTATGTATCATCCGTACTTCGATACGGTATTATAATATGGGGTAACTCAGTAGATTTTGACAGAGTTTTTAAAGCTCAAAAAAAATGTATTCGAGCCATTTGTGGAGCTCACTTTTTAGACAGCTGTAAGCCATTATTTCAAAAACTTAAAGTTCTACCATTACCATGTTTATATATTTTTGAACTATGTGTTTTTGTTAAGAAATACTACAATATTTTCGAGACAAACACTGACAGGCCAAATAGCCGAACACGGCATAAAGACAGACTTCGGCTGCCACAAATAAGGCTAAAATTATTTAAGAAAAATGTATACTGCATGTCGATTATTATTTACAACCATTTACCAAATAGTTTACAAGAGTTACCACTGACAATGTTTAAAAAAATACTTTTTAATCTGTTATTGTTTAAAAGATATTATACCGTTAAGGACTATTTAGAAGACAAGTCAATAGAATGTGTAATCGACAAGATCGGGTAACTGACAACACTGACTGTGAATATATTTGCACGCCATGTTATGGCAGGATATGCTGAAACAAATATACTGTAACACCTTATGTACCATATTCTAGCAAATAAATATTTTGATTGATTGATTTGATTGAACACTTATGGTACGACCCGTGACTGCCGCGTATTCCCCTGCCTCTCTGATCTTTTGAAGCAGCGCGCTTGCCTGAGTGAATGGAGTCTCCTCTCTCCACTCTAATAGCGCGATCGTCTTTTTTTCGATCGCAAAAAACGGCATCGGTGCGTGGCCACTTCTACTTGAGGCAGTGAAGCATATTTGCTGCCTGTTATGGTTGTCTGGAGGTGCTTCCGTTGATCAAGGTGGCAAGACCTGGTGATATGTGATATGGGAATACGGGCTTTATTAGGTCGGCTTGAGGCTATACAGAAACTAGTGCCCAACTTTTACTCTTCCCTGTTCATAAACAGGGCGACACCTCGCAGTCTGATGCCTGTTAATCCGTCTCCTCCACACGCCAGAAATTGTGTTATGGGCACGGTACTACTGGTTAGTTGTAAGCTGCCACATGCCGTCACCGCTGTTACTGATTGTTGGTTGATGTTCATGAATGTGGCCTGTGCTGTGTGGCATGTTTTGCATCGTTGCTGTTTGTGTGGTGGTTGCGGTGACTGTTTGTGTGGTAGTTGCAGTGGTTGTTTGCGTGGACGTGACTGTACGAGCAGATGGTGGTCGGTTTCGACTTCGGAAGGTAGCGTCCGTTTTGTTTGCCTCTGCCGCGACGATGGTGACTTTGCTCGTGAATGCCCAGAATAGTGTTCTGGTGTAACTCCTCGAACGTTAGCCTTGCCTTCTCAGGTGATGCTTGCACGACTCCACTCCTGCCTCCCATGAACCACCAAAGTGATGCGCATAAGGAGGAATGAAGCTAAATTGAATATTATGACTACTGGCAAAATCAATTATTTCTTTTGAATTTTGATATACATTTGAAAGCTCCTTTTCAGCTTCAACGAAATTCCTACATTATCAGAAACGACACGACTTACCGCGTCATGATATAAATCGTTTGAAAGCCAATAATTAATCTTGAGTAGATAAAAACTAATTCTAATTATTCTCTGGTAGCAAAACAAACGAATAAACATATATTGCTCCCAACACCCACCATCTATCACACATGGCAGCCACAAGAAGCTGTGGTCCAGCTTGAAGTAAACGTTTATGCTCATAAGCGCACAATAACTACGCAAACCGTTGTTTACGACACAACACTGCATGTTTTTAGGGTTCCGTAGCCAAAAACTTGATAGGATGCCTGATGTATATCAGTGTTAATACTCGCCCTGATATTGCTTTTACAACAAGCTATTTGAGTTAATATAATACATGTTTTACGAAGGAACATTGGAATGCTGTAGACATGGGCGTTTTTGGTTCTGAAGGCAAACGGATATATATCCGATTTCTGATTTTGAAATCGATTTCAATATCCGATTTTAGATATCCGATTTCTGTAGCACTTAGTTTCACCAATTTGTTCCTTACAATATGCGGCATATAAGTTGAACCAAAATGGCGATCGACCTTCAATTCGTAGTAAGTAACCGATTTTCGGGCCTTCACGTACCCATAGCAACGACGGCCGCGTAGTATACTTGTATGATTTTTATTTTGCTTTGCCCCGTTTGTGAATTTCATTAGAATTCGGGTGTAACACGTCCTAATGTTTTTGCAGTATTTTGCAGCAAATGTATCGAGTCAGCCTTCTCAGTAGTCAGATACGAAACAACACCAATTTTACATTAAAATATCCATTACAAATCAATTTGCGAATAATTACAACAACCACTGAATTCACTCAGAAAAATATTGCCAAAAACCGCGATTTGGTTTTATTAGCTATCGAAAAACACAAACATTGGTACCATTAAGACAAGAAGGTAAAGATTTGCGCGATGTTCCTTACCTACTGGAAAAAAAATTAAATCAGGGTAGGTACTTACTCGTTTATTTATATAAAATCAATTAAAATAAAGTCTAAACTATAAATATCTTTAATTAAAGTCTATTCCACTCTAAACTAATACATACAAAAAGTCGCCAAATTCTTGCATCTCTGAACAAAAACATTAGATAAACACTAAAATAAAACCAAAATAAATCAACGTTTTTCAAGTTTTCCGTGATTATGTCACGGAAAACTAATCTTTACTACGCCCAAATATAAGGGTGACATTGATCGCATAATGTGCAATAGATTTTGGTTGGATTTCGGTAACCAACAAACCGATAGCCAAACGAATCCAAAAATTCAAACCGACTAAAAAAATCTGGATATCATAAAACGATTTGTGTGGAAATCCAAACACAAACTTCAAAAAACTAACTATTAAAATCCAAATCGTATCTGGATATTTAGATATTACAAAACTATTTGTGTGGATATCCAAACGCAAACTGACTGATGCGATATGAAATTCGCCTCCTCTCTTTCTAACTAAGCGGAACATTGTGGAAATAAAAAGGACAGGGCGAATATATCTGGATTTCGGCTAGATTTCAGATTTTAGTTTTGCGTTTTGTTTAGTTTTCGTGAAATCGGTTTTCTAGTTTGTGATATCGATACGTACCGATTTGTGACTGGCATCGGATTTTGAATACGATTTGATATATCGGATGCATGTCTAGAATGCTGCCAAAAGGGTTCTACAGTACTTGAAGGGTACTCTAAACTATTCGTTAGTTTACAGGAGAAATGGAGCTTGCGATGCTGATTGGGCAAACTGTCCGATTGATAGAAAGTCATACACCGGGTATGTTTTCCAGTTGGGTGGAGGACCAGTATCGTGGGAGTCAAAGAAACAACCCACTACTGCTTTATCGTCCGCGGAAAGTGAATATATGGCGCTATCGTCTGCCACAAAAGAAGCTTGTTACTTACGTCGTTTTATCTATGAGATAACAGGTAAACTTTCTTCAGTTAACTTAGCTTCTGATAGCCAGAGTGCCATCAATCTCGTTCAAAATCCAATACACCACAATAGGACAAAGCATATTGATACCAGGGTTCACTTTATTAAGGAAAAGGTATCCAACAATACTGTTACCTTAGAATATGTTAAAAGTAGTGATATGGGTATGAAATGTGTGTGTGTTAATAGAGGGTTGATGATGTACCGATAACTAAATGGGTAATTCGGGCGCCAGGTACATCTATATATATAAAAGGAGAAACTGACTGACTGACATATCAACGCACAGCCGAAACTATTGGGACTAGGAGCCTGAAATTTTGCACAAGTCTTCTTTTTATGACGTAAGCGAGCACTAACAGAGGATTTTCCAAAATTCACCTAATAAGCAAGCGGATGAAACGGGGGTCCAAAGTTTGTATGGAGTAATATACTTTCACACGGGCGAAGCCGCGGGCAGAAGCTAGTCCTCAATAAAAACAAAACTCGGATTCACTACAATTCGGAGAGAATTAGGCTTTTAATCTTCTGGCGGGAGGCCATATGAGGAAAATAAAAGATTAAAAATATAAGTCAAGCTTTAGTCTTTAATTTATCCGGCCGTTCATGACCAGGCATAAATACCCATGAGATACTTAATAAAAGACATTGTTTAGAGTATTGGAACTAAAATAGTATTGTTGCATCTTTGAAGTTAAGTTTATGGAAAGAATAAATTAAACCTAATCCAGGCGGGGCAATGCAGACCAGTCCAAAGGGACTCCAATCTCGAGGAAAAGGAAAGTAAAAAAAAATAAAATAAAAAAAAAACGCCAGGCGGCTGAAACAAGCGATTGAAATCATTAGATTCATGACTTTTTGAGTTTCAAACACGAGGTCACGTAGTGTTTTTTAGAGAAAACTCACCGTTTTTTTCTTGTAGGTAATATGTTGAGTGCACCTCAAAACATCAAAACAATTATGTGGGCGAAAAATCAGTTCAACTGTAAAAGAACAATGAGATATAAGATGTGGGAACGAAAACCCACATGCGTTGTCACGCATCATGTAGAAATCGAAAAATGAATTCTTACCGGAAAATATGTAGCAATCCTATTGGAAAATAGAGGATGGACTCCTTCCTTTCCTTTTAGGCCATTATAGGGCACAAATTAGCGGCTCTGGGAACCGATTAAAAAAATAATTTGGCATAAACAAAAAAATTGCTGCTCGCTAATACATCGTCAGGTCAGAAAGTTAAAAAAACAAATCTGACAGCTCACTTTTTAAAAAAGATTTCCTTACTTGGCTACACGACATTTTAGGAACTCCTTCACATTATCGGTTCGGAAATCGCCTAAAAGCGAATCATGTGGCGAGACGATTTCGACTCGTTACATTACATCCCTCCCCGAAAAAACAAAAGAAAGAATTTCTTTTATGCTAGACAAAAAACAAAAGACTAAAGCGAAAGCTTAGTTAAAAAGAAAAAAAAAATTGAAATATAAATTCCAAAAACAATAAACCCAAAAAGGTAAAAAATTGTTCTAGAAAAGAACGGAGTAATAAGACTACATATCAACAAACCAAAATAAATACAATCTTGGATTGTTGCTAGTGTATAAGATCCTAAAATAACATGCATTTAAAATAAGTACAGTTAGACCACCAACATAACCGACTTACAATACCAAAAGAACCAACATGAGTGCAGTTAGGCACCTACGCCACTGACTAACAAGCTTAATTCAAGAAAGTAGCGCAAGTACAGCTAAGTAGAATCGTCGCTGACCAACGTGTATAAGGATACGAACAAAAAAACTAAATTGAGTACGGTTAGGCACCATCGCCACCGACTAGCAAGTATATTGGGGTAACCAAGTAGGTTAATTTGAATACAGTTAGGCGCAATTGCCGCTGTCTTATAAGAAAAATTCAAAGATATGTCTATATGAGTACAGTTAGGCACCATCGCCACTGACTAGCAAGAACAAATTATAACCGTGAAACACAGTATCAAATCTCGCATCACCAAAGGTGCTAGAGAACCAAGAAAGAATGTTGTGACCGGTATAACACCACCAATTTTCCGAGCACAAACATCTTAAAAACGCATATTGTGATCGGCACAACACCACCAATCTTCCGAGCACAATAGCAAAAACTGCATACGCAAGGATGCAAAAGAG
The DNA here is from genome assembly GCA_961205895.1 of Mythimna pallens. Taxonomy (NCBI): domain Eukaryota; kingdom Metazoa; phylum Arthropoda; class Insecta; order Lepidoptera; family Noctuidae; genus Mythimna; species Mythimna pallens. The sequence continues at coordinate 20,233,819 of OY540839.1, read as the reverse complement.
AAAGAAAGAATGTTGTGACCGGTATAACACCACCGATTTTCCGAGCACAATCATCTTAAAAAAACGCATATTGTGATCGGCATAACACCACCAATCTTCCGAGCACAATAGCAAAAACTGCATACGCAAGGATGCAAAAGAGAAAGAAAGAATGTTGTGACCGGTATAACACCACCGATTTTCCGAGCACAAACATCTTAAAAAACGCGTATTGTGATCGGCACAACACCACCAATCTTCCGAGCACAATAGCAAAAAACTGCATATTGCGATCGGGACTACACCACGACTTTCCGGGCACAGTAGCAAAAAGCTGCGAAATCAAGAAAAAAAGATCCGCAAAACAAAAAAAAATAATAAGATTTTGCATCCGAACACAAAGTTAGAAGCAAATCTCAAATGACATGCAGGTAAAATAATAAGTACCTAAATTGTAAATAAGTAGGAACCTATTAATAAATTGTAAAAAAGGTGTATAAAAACTGTATAAAAATAGTGTATACAGGAAAAAAAATAATTATAAGATCTTTCGATATGAAAAACGTTTGTGTGAGGGTGAAAAAGTTATCTAAATGTCCTAAGTAGTATTTTAGAATGCCAAACTTGAAAACCAAATTAAAATTTAATAATATCTTTAACATGATAACGTCCAGTTGAACCCTTATTAAGGTCTTTTAAAACATAAACGTTATCAGAAACTTTTTCTGTAATTTTACATTTAATAAACTTAGGAGCAAGTTTTGCCGAAAAATAAGCAGGTGCATGAGATTGAACAAAACTTCTTCTCCACACAACATCACCCACATCAAAAGAAATGACTTTCCGACCCTTATTATAATAGCGAGTATTACGCTGATAAGCTTTCAAATAAATGAGTGAACTTTAACAAAAATATCACTAAGTGAATTCAGAGAATCAGCATAGTGACTTCTATTGGAAACTTCCAGTTCACTTAAAGTCTTCAATAGAATCACTAAACGATGTAAAGAAGCATCAAAAATAAGCTCCCTTCCAAACATCAAGAAATTTGGAGTGAAATCTGTAGCAAGATTAACACTATTATTTAAAGCTAATTGGACATGAGGTAAATATTTAGACCAAGTGCCATGATCATCTTTAACAAAACAAGCAATGCAAGTCTCAACAGTTTTGTTATATCTTTCAACAGGATTATTTTGAGGTGTGTACAAAGTATTATAAAATATTTTAGTAATATTAAAACCTTTCATGAATTCTACAAAATTTTTAGAAGTAAATTGTGTACCATTATCGCAAACAATTATTTTGGGATAACCAAACTTAAGAAATATCTCTTTTTCAAGAAGTTTATTTATTACTCTAGTAGTAGCATTTACCAAAAATGAAAGGTGTGTAAATAGGCAACATGTTATGTTTAATTACACTAACTAAAACCGAATCCAATAATGGAAAAGAAAGACGACTAGCCATATCCATAATATCAGTAATGAAGTCTGTAAGTGATTCAGAACTTTTCTGTTTCTTGGTGCGAAGGTCATGTTCCAAAAAGTAATCAAAGTCCGGCCTGTCGAAACGTTTAAGCAAAGCAAGCTTAAGCTCGTGCCATGAAGAAATACGAATACAAACCGTGCGAAACCATTTACAATGTGCCCATACAAATTGAAATACAACTATTGCCTTCATCAAATCGGTAACGTGATTGGACGCAGGAAATTCGCCAATTTGATGGGAGGCAATATCGTTAAATAAAAGAGTTCCTATGAACTACCGCATTATTTGTGTTATTGCCACTTCTTTTCGAAAAATTCTTACGTCAACGTTTTTTAAAAGTGTTTCCACCTGTTGATATATTTTTACGACATCTGGAGAAAAATACAACAAGTCACCTTGATCTTTTGCAATTATGAATTTGTGGAAGGGTTGAAAATGATGTGTCACTAGTGTGTCAACACAGACATCGCAGTTTATTTTTTTCAGCAATATTCGAGCAATATGACCGGCAATATGGCCTATTGCTTGATTACTAAAATAAGAAAAGTGCCTTCCTAGTTCTTCAATTTCTGAATTGTCCTCAATTTGTTCGTATTGCGACATATAGTGAGTTATACTACTTCTGTTTATCCTTTCAACAGCTGACGAACAATTAAGTATTGATATTTCTTCTAACGCAACACAGTTACCTTTGTTAGTGTCTTTTAATTGGACATGGATTAATATTTTTTTATAAGCAGATATAAATTGTCTGGCGGTTGGGTTATTGTTAGCCCCACATTGTGCCCTAATATTACAGAAAAAAAGCTCAAATGATCCTGGCTTAATTTATAAATTGTTAAATATACCAAAATTTTGGTTTTGATCAAACTTGAATATAAATGTTCTAAGGCTTTGATACACCCCAAAAAGCCTAGGAATCCGGTTTTCCTCCTACTATTTATTAAAAAAGTACCATTCTCCATTCTCAAATTACTGATATAGTCCGATGCTTCACCTAAGAAATCAAAAATGTTGTTCGCGTTCTTTTCATTTAAAGCTTTTTTAAACCCGAATAGCTGTTAATTTCTTGAATTAAAAATATCAAAGAGATTATTGCAAGTAATCAAAAACTTTTCTGTAGGCTCGCTGTCATGAAACGAATTTATTCCTGACTGTCTACAAAATTTAACGGCTTCCGCTACACTTGTACTGAAAAGTTGGGTAGCTAACTTTACTTTCATTCTTTCGTTATGGAAATTAATATGGCGATCTCTTAATTTATTTGATAAATAAAAGGTTTCGTTGTATTATAGTTTATTTAGTTCGAGATGTTGCCATTGAATTTTTTTTCCATCTTTGTCTAAAATAATTTTGTACATTTCTAATGTGTTTCTTAATTATTTGATCATATGACAGGGATCTAAAACTGTAACTATTATGTATACTATATCTTTGGTAATAGGATGTTCAAATTTTACATTTTGTTTTTCGAAGGAGTAACCTAAATGTTTTGCCATGCAAATATTTGCCGCACAACCATCAAAAGTTAGAGCAACTACTCTAACGCCAGCCTTGTGAATTAATTCCAAACAATTTTTACAAGGTCAGCGCGCTGTTCTCCACTTACACCATCTACTAAAAAAAACAACAGGAACTTTAAAGTTACAGTTGATCGCAGTAACTAAAAATACCAACACTTCTTTTGCCTCCGCATAGTGATCACCTTCTACTTCAGTGCCCGCATATTAACGTATCCATGAAATATGCGCCCGTCTCATTCTACACGGCGACGAATACTCATTTCATCCAGTACTAAGATGGCTAATAATGGGTGATTAGACAACTCAGTTTTTTGTTTCAAAGCTGCTAATGCCTCCTTGGTAAATCCAGACTCTCCTCCGACTTTCGTATACCAATTCTTTAGTGTGCGGGTATGTGGTAAGCTTGTATGGAAAGTCTAGCGCACGTAATCATATGCCTTAGGAGAATAGTAATGTAATGTCAGGGCAAAACTGCGCAATGCTGGCGAATACTTTCTCCTGATTCCGTGTTACCAATTTCTCTAGCAACCAATTCTTGAACCTATAAAAGCATATATTTATATATTTACATTTAATTCTATCAATGTTTACCATGAATAAAATTATGTAAAATAATAATAACAAACCTCTAAATTGGTATTTTTGAGGCAATCTAAGTTTTCCTTGGCCATGGCAAATTTTTCTTCCAATCTCAATAATACTTCATCAATATTTTTTATTTTCTTTTTAAGCCTTCGGTTTTTCGATTGTAATCGTTTAGTTTTTAAACCTTGGTTTACAATTTTTTCTTTGCAAAATCTTAACTGGCCTTTTAATTTCTTTTCCCTTGGTGTTGAACAATCTGAACCACCCATAGCTTTTTCAACCGTTTCTTCATCGTTAAATTTCACAGGAATCACGTCATCTCCTTTACGTATAAAATTTTGTTCAAAAAGATTCATGAAGTTGACTCTTTTTAGGGTGTGACTTAAAGTCAGAGCTCTCCGAATCACTTTGTCTTTGAAAATAAATAAGCGTACTTTCCCCAGAAGGAAGAAGAAGTTTACAATCTTCTACATTACAGGTATAGGCTTCGGACATAGAAAATCCATCCAAATCAGCGATCAGCTGACAGCCATAAAAAAATATTTACTAATGTAATAAAAGTTAAAAGTGTTACTAAATAAACTATTCGGGGCGCTCTTAGGCGCCTTCATAGTCTATCGGATTAATATAATTAACGCATATTTACGCGCCGGACACTGCGTCACCGGTCTGATGGTCACATTTCCTCTTGAAACGCCTGCACGTCGCACACTAAGGCGGAGAAGATTTACTGCTACACTCCTTGTGTGGGAATGCCCATTCTCTCCACAGTGGTGAAAGACTCACGAGTAGTGTTTGCCAATTTATCCGAAAGATTTTGCTCACAGATGCAGTCAAATACTTTCCTTTCAGTAAGTGCTACTGAAACTCCAACGACAGCAATCCTAGGTCGGCGTTTAGGAGCTTCTTCTACCGTAAGACCTGATGACACCAGTTTTGTTGAATTCCTGAGCTTTTCGATATCGGCTTTGCTTTCGGTCCTAATAAGAACACTTCCGTTTTTAACTTTTTTTAGGCCACGGATATGAAGCTTCAGTTCTTCAGTTGATATAATTTTCTGCACAAGTGACTTTGTGTCTTCACTTGTTCTAGTCTTGTCGCAAGGATAGATAGCCACAGAACTCAGATTTGCTGGACGGATGAAGGTTTCGGAACTTTTTTAACCATGCTAACGTAGGGTAAAGAGTTGATGCCAGAAGGTGTTAATTTATTGATTACAGCCTCTTTGATCACCTTAACAAATTCTGTAAGGTCCAGCTGATACCTTAGGTGCAGTGCTGTGTTGTGAGCTTGAATCGTTTTTGGCTTTAAAGCTTGATAGAGGACGGCCATCTGAGAAGTCCCATTGGAAACCCTGCGATAGAGCGGAGACACGGAGCTTCTGAGCACTGTTCATTATCTCCTCCGAAACTATGGTACAGACCTCAGAGAGAATGCCGTCTATTGACCCCATCCATTTTTGGATCTCTAATAATTTCTTCCGGTAGGTCACCAGACGACACGAGTGGAGCTCGAGGTGGAGTTTGCTCTCTAGGTTGAACTGGTTCTGGTTAGGTTGGGGTTGGAGGACTTTGCCGTAATAGTTGGCTACTCCCGAAAGTGGCTAGCTTCTTGGTTAGGCTTAACTGACACAGATATGCTATGACTAAGAAATATTTAGTTCATCTTATAAAATATAAAAATTGGTAAAATCACACACGCGACACACTTTACTTTCGAACTGACACCGCAGATAATTTTTTAGTATCAATTCTTGTAAGTTATTTTTAAGATATTAAATTATTATTAAATGCAAAGTACACGTCTATTGGGTCTCGCGTCTCGTAACCGAAATGCAAAAATTTAGGGCAACGAAGATTGAATATTTTTCTCACTTTTTCATTGGTTTTTGAGAATCAGAGACAAGAACCCGTTTACAGCAACGCACTTCTCTACCACACCTTACCTGAGAAGAGCTTTTTATTCCTTGGACATTGCATTTGAGTTTCTTGTCATAAATGTCGATTTGTTTTCGTGTAAGGGGGGAACAGATGGCGGCTTGGTTACAAACGGTATTGTGTACCCGGATATTATTCAGATCTTCCTTGGAGCTCCTAGTTTTTTCCATAGCCAAAGAGATTCCACGAATTGCCCCCGCGAAAATTGACAATACCTGCGCTGAGGGAACTTTTGATCCCTTCCAGGTCAGTTTCGTTGCTTATTAGAAGGCCTTGAACGTCCAGACATCCGGCGCGCTGCTGACTGGGCTGATGCAATGTTTGATGACGGTGAAGGTTGAGCGTGCTAGAATTGCAGTCTTCCTCTCGATGGGTGAGAAGGTACGGTTGGTTTGCGAAAGGTCTCTTTATTTCTTTTCCTCTCCGAAAACCTGTTATGGTTGGAAATATCTGCACTAGGCCACCGTTATCCCTCAAAAATTTTTATCGAAAAGATGATCTAGTAATGGTGGGATGCTGTGTAAAGCAAAGCAGCACCAAGCGATTCATTCTTAGATTTATACGCCCTTTGTCTTGCCTCTATAGCTTCTGCACGATGAGCACAAACGAACTGCAGCAAATCATCCGACAAGACCTAAAACTGGTAATCATCAGCTAATAGCTTACGCTATTCCTCATCAGCATGCGGACATTTTTTCATGATGCTATTAAACCCATCAGCCAGTGCTTTCTGTAAGAGCAACCCATAGCTAATAGTGCTGAGCATATCTTGTTTAACCAGGAAAGGAGATGGTTGAATTTGTAGGCTTCCATGCTCTATACCTTTAAGGCACTAAAAACAGGGGCAGCCTGAAGACGTTTTTCTACCTCCTTGTATCGGATTCGATTCCACTTTTCCGACCCTAGTCTTTAACATTCGATACCCTATTTCTTAATCAATCGGTTCGGTGGGCTCTGGTATAAGAGGGTCCATCTCTTTTATCCTGGGTCGAAATTCTATTTCATTGGACAGCCACACCTCTGGAGCATTCGTAAAAATATCCATCTTCGGGGCACTTCAAGAGCAACCACCAGATGACTCAAAACCTGAATGATGCTCCGAATCGGATTCATAATTTTCTTTGTCTGAGTCTGGCTCAGACAGTTGCTGGCGATGAGTCAATCTTTTTTACGAGTAAAATAAAAGAAAATATGCTGTCCATTTTCTTCTCCAAGCACTTGAATCTACTTGATTCCGAGGGCTCGGGTGAAATCCGTCTTCGCTTTTGTGTTTGACGACATTCTGACACAGATGAGCAGCTTCTCTCCTCTTTTGATTAGACTGACTCAGAGAGGCTGCCCGACAGAATCTTATTTGCCTCACAACGGGTATGCAGCAAAGGTCGTATATCTTCTACAAATTGTTTGAAAAGCTTAGTGCGAGCTACTGCTGACCCCCCCCCCCCCCCCCCTAATGCGATTCGCAATCGAGGGTGACTTTAGTATGAGAGCGCGTGTAAAGGCCCAATCTAGTAACTTGCATCTTATTTCCCGATAGCCCTGTTCTGAAAGATGATCCGCTTCCAGGTCAAAAGCTCGAACTAAGCCTACTGTGGGGAGGGCGAACAATAGCTTGATTAAACCATTAGATTCACTTTTCTACCCAAAAACCTCCTGTTTTGAGGTATTGACAACCTCCCACTGTGTCCAACCCTTAAGTAAAGACTTTTGCGCCAAGAGCTTGACGCGCTCCAAAATCACCTCATCCTGTTGAGTCTCTCCGCTCTCGTCAAGTAACTCTCCAAGCGTCGTGAAGCCTGTTCACTGCGTCATCTAAAGCAAGCAACGAGATCGTTACCAAGCCGTCAAGCCAGTCAGCGTTCGTGTCGAAGCCATAACTGACCGTAGCCACACGCAGGTTTCGAGGTAGGCGAAACAGGGAGTAAAGTCCCGCTAACCTCCGTTGAAAAGGAAGGATCCTCCGACCAGACGGGTGTTATGTCTGGTGGACTGCTGCTGGGAACTGCCCGATAGATGATTTCGGACTGTTCTATGTTCTAATCGCGCGGAGAACTTAAATTGCGCGATGCAGGATTAGTTCTTATGTGACGCCATAGATGTCGTCGATGGTCTTTGATGCTTCTTGATGCTTGCCAGGCCAGTGGTAGGTTGGTTCCAGTAGATCGGAACGGATCGGAGGTCTATTTATTTATTTATTTATTTATTCATAACAATAAACATTGTGTTGAATATTACACCATTTTAAAATATTATTAAAATAGAACTGTCACATTTAAGCAAAGCAATTTATAAAATTTAAAATAATGTAAGATATTGAGTCAAATAATTAAACATATTGTCTACGCCAGATGTCTGCGACATAGCACAAACCTACTTAGTATAATAGTTTTAACGCCTATTTTTGCTTGTATCATTTTAACCTATCATAAAGCGATACGTCACATATCGCGCCATTGTAATCGACCAATGACAGGAACTAACGATTCCTTTCTTTTCTGCTAAGTCACACATAATTGTATTCATTCCTAATTTAAGCTTTGAGCAATACAGCCCATTTCCAAAAGTAACCAATTTTTTCTTTTGTTCGCCTAATCCTGAACAAAAAGTGGCGACCGTGACAGGACACGCGATCTAATTCAAAACTATTTGCAGTGTTTCAACTCAACACCAACGGGCCGCGAGGCGTGGAGGTCAGCCAAGGACATCGCCTGCACGCGCGTCGCCCACTTTCAACGCAGCCTGCACAAGACTTGAGGAAGGGAAAAAGGCTCCAGAAGCTGCGGTGGCGACATCGGATCGCTCCAGCTGATTTCCTCACCGCATCACGAGCACCTACATACCTACGACAGAAGTGCGGCAAACGGGACCTGCAAGCCTACCAGCAACCAACGGCCGGATCAACCAACCTTCTCCGGCTTTGCTACCTACCTTTCTGCACGTGAGCCCGTTCCTTTACTGCATTCCCTAATGTTCCTCTTTGACTTGTGCAACTCAGTGAGTAGGACTCAATGCTAAGTGCCCTACTGCTAAACCTACACATCCAAATCTAAGGCATGCTATGCACGCCTAGACTCTCAAATTAACTAAGTTTTTATGCCCAAATCTCTTTAAAGATTGCTAAAATTCCATTTTTTTACGAGAAAATATCGCTATTTTTTTTTGTTCTACCTCCTATATTTCGCAAAGTTATTTTCGAATTCAATCACCTCCACTTTTTCCCAAATTGTATTTCTGCTTAGTAGCATTTCGCTTGCCTTCTTTCTTATGCTATAAACGCGCTTGTTTTTTTTTTCTAAACGGGGTATATCCCAAATAGTACCTAAACGTCATTTTAATTAAGCCAAACATAGCAATAACAACGTAACTACCTCAGAGCTGGAACGCACCTCTCACAGATAATTACTCCCGCTTCGTAGTTTATTTACCAAAAGTACATATTCAGTGAATAATTCCAATTGCAGTGCGCGGCTATCATCGAGGTCAAACAAGGTCATCCTACGCCCGCCGCTCAGCTGTTGTTCTCGCGGCGACCGCTGCTCGTACGCATCAGCTGATCGACCCGAGCCTACCTGCCCTGCGCGTCATCTGAATCACGGAGTGAGGAGCGTATCGTATGCCATTTGATAATTCTTTTTACCTTTAATTGTGCTAGATATATCATTATAATGCCTAATGAACCTAAGGCCACCGAAGGCTATTCCGTGCTTAACTCTAAGCGTGGTGTGGCTAAGGGGCGACTAACTAAATTTAAAAATCACGTTGATAATTTGGAATCTTTAGAAACGATTTCGGAATTAGATATATCTAAGCTGATGATGAAATTATCTAGAATGGAATCTTTATTCATTGAGTTCGATGAGTTACAGAGCCAAATAGAACTATTGACTACCGTTGATTTAAGTGTCGAGTTAATTACCCGCGATATTTTCGAACAAGATTTCGATACCTACATTTGTTTAGCTCAACAAATAATTAAAAGGCACTCGCCTTCCAAGTCTTCCAACGATGAACATTCAAGTAATATCTCATCTACACACGCCACACTTCATTGCAATAATGAAGATCACGGATCTCTGGGTTTTAAATTACCCGTTATTAAAATACCTAACTTTGACGGCACATATTATAAGTGGTTGGAGTTCAAGGAGACCTTCTGCTCTTTAATACACGAGAATAATAAAATAAAAAAATACACAAATTTCATTATTTAAATTCATACTTGGAAGGCGAAGCGGCTAGTTCTTTGTAACTTGGAGGTATCAGCAAAAAACTACCCTGAGGCCTGGAACCTTCTATGTGAACGATTTGATAACAAAAGACAATTGTTTAATAACCATTTAAAATCACTTTTTAATTTTGAATCAGTGCGAGAGTCTGACAAATCTCTGCGTTTCATAATTGACCACGTAACAAAAAACTTGCGGGCTCTTAGCACTTTAGGGTTACCCACCGACAAGTGGGACATCCTAATTATTTACATGGTTACAGCAAAGTTAGATAACACTACTCGATTTAAGTGGGAAGAGCATAGGAATTCCATTTCTGAAATACCTACCCTCAATAATTTCTTTAATTTTTTGAAAAGTCGAGCTGACGTTTTAGAGACAGTTTTTCGTAATAAACAGGATACACAAAACAAGTCAGGGTCTTGCGCTTCCACATCTCAAACTAAAACACAAACTAAGTCCTTTCTCGTTACGCCTAGGGAGACTACCTCTAATTCTACAAAAAAATTTGACTGTGGGGTATGCAAAGAAAATCATCGCCTATATGAGTGTCCCACATTCAAATCCAAATCCCCAGAAGACAGAAGCTCCATCGTAACGTCATTAAATTTGTGTAAAAATTGTTTTCGGTCAGGACATAACGTAGAAAATTGCAAGCTCCCAGGTTCATGTCGCACTTGTAAAAAACGTCATAATTCACTTTTACACATTCAAAAAAACAATGACACCTCCAATTCCAACAATTCATTGGTTATGTCAGCCCTAGCCTCCCCCGAAATTTTGCTGTGCACCACTAAGGTCCAAATCACAAATCCCAACACTAAATCTTCCATAACAGTACGCGCACTACTTGACAGTGGGAGTCAGTCTTCCTTTATAAGCCTAGCTGTAAAGCAACAATTAAAACTAACTTCCCAGCCATCCACTGTCAACGTAATCGGTATTGGTCAAATCTCACTCAACCAAACTACGGAGAGATGTGCTCTTCAATTACACTCCAAACAAACTTCCTTTGAAGTATCTATGTTTTGTCTAGTTTTGCCTAAAATTTCTGATAATTTACCTAAGGTCTCCTTTGACCCTAAAAGCCTAAATCTGCCCATTGTTAACCTAGCAGACCCAAATTTCAATGAGCCATCAAGCATCGACATGTTGATTGGAGCTGATTTGTTTTGGGACTTGATAGGTTCCAAACAGATCAGTCTAGGAAAAAATAAACCCATACTTCGTGATTCAAAATTAGGTTGGTTAGTCGCGGGTCCCCTACCAACGTTCCCCAAAATATCGTCCCCAAAACAAATCATGTGTAACTTCACACAAAATGACCAAACTATTCCTAATCAAACCCAGGATAACTACAATAACCTAGAAAAACAAATGACTATTTTCTGGGAGTTAGAAAGTCTCCCTCATACTAAGACTTACACTAGTGAAGAAAAGTTATGTGAACACCATTTTATCGCTAACACTATACGAGAGGATAGTGGACGTTTCTGTGTGGCACTACCTCTAAGAGAGGACAGAGAATGTTTAGGTTCTTCATATCAACTAGCCAAAAAGAGGTTCATAAATTTAGAATCACGTTTTAAAAAACAACCAGAACTCAAAAGGTCTTACACAGCTTTTATTGAAGAATATGCTCAACTTAATCATTTGTCTGAAGTCAAATCACAAATACCTACGGATTCTTACTATCTTCCTCACCACCCAGTTATTAGGGAAAAAAGTGAATCTACTAAACTACGAGTTGTGTTCGATGCTTCCGCTCGCAGCACTTCTGGGTTCTCTGTCAATGATATACAAATGGTAGGGCCTACAGTTCAAGACTCCCTCTTTCATATACTCCTTCGTTTTCGCCAATATAGGTATATAATATCAGGTGATATAAAAAAAATGTACCGCCAGGTAAACGTTAGGGAATCAGATCGCAACCTTCAACTCATATTGTGGCGCAATAATGAGAACGAACCTCTACGTACGCTACAGTTGAATACTGTCACATACGGATTCTCTAGCGCGAGCTTCCTTAGTACCAGGTGTATCTGGCAGCTGGGGGAAGAGTGTGACGATTTAAAAATCAAAACTATCATTCAAAAGGACTTTTACTGTGATGATTTACCCACAGGAAGCGACTCTGCCTTAGAACTTTGTCACATTCAGCGCTCAGTGGCAAACGAACTATCTAAAGGTTGTTTTAACCTTAGGAAATATAGAACTAATTTTCCCGAGCTCTTTTCAAATGACAACATTCAAACCGAAGAGGGCAACTTAATTATCAGCCACTCCACAAACACTTTAGGTCTTGGCTGGTCACCTAATTCAGACGAAATCCATTTTGAAGTCGGAGCTTCACCAGACGAATTGATCACTAAGAGATCAATTCTCTCAACTACGTTTAAAATATTTGACCCACTAGGCCTACTCTCACTATGCACTATCAAGCCTAAAATCATGCTACAAAGGTTATGGTCCTTGAAAATAGATTGGGATGAGCAAGTCCCACAAGATATCAAAACTAGCTGGTCAAAATTTGCTAATAATTTACATTATATTTCTTCGTTGCGCATTCCTAGGTGTGCCTTAATAAAAAATCACACGTCAACCGAAATGCACTGTTTTTGTGATGCGTCACAACAAGCATATGGCGCTTGCATCTATCTAAAATCAACCAACTCAGAAGGTAATGTACAGGTTCATCTTCTCACCGCCAAGGCACGCGTTGCTCCAATTAAACCTACCACCATCCCAAGGTTAGAACTTTGTGCCTGTCTGCTAGGTGCTCAGTTAAGTTCTTCTGTTACTGAAGCCTTAAGAGTCAAAATTGATTGTCATTATTACTGGACTGACTCCAGTGTCGTGCTGGGCTGGTTAAAGACCCCAAACAAAACTAAACCCTTCGTAGCAAACAGATTGGCAGCTATAGGAGAACTTACTGAAACCTCTATGTGGAGACATGTACCCACCACCGAAAACCCTGCCGATCTCGCCTCTAGAGGCATAGACCCTCAAAATTTACAAACATGTTCCCTGTGGTGGCAGGGCCCCCCATACCTTCTGCAACCAGAATCATCTTGGCCTACAATGACACCTACTAATGTACAGTTACCAGAACTAAAAACAGTTTCCGTTTTGGCGGCGGAGGCTGCACCTTCGGAGCAAACGATAGACTTTCATGGATTCTCCAAACTATCTACTTTACAAAGAGTCTATGCAAGGATGTTTAGATTTTGTCATAATTGTAAAAATCCCAAAAACAAGCTTACTAACGAACTCCAAGTGAGTGAATTAAATAAATCAATAGAATTACTTATAAAAATCGCCCAGAATGAATCCTTTCCTGATGAGATATCTCGTCTAAAGACAAACAAATCTCTCCCTGCCAAGGGTCATCTCTCTTCATTAAGCCCATTTCTTGATCAATCTGAAATTCTACGCGTGGGAGGGCGGATTCATAGCTCAAACTATCCCTATGAAAAGAGACACCCAATTCTTCTACGTTCTAATCATCCTCTAACTAAACTAATTTTTCAGCAAGAGCACACCAGACTCTTCCATGCAGGGCCCCAGCATTTATTAGCGTCAGTTAGAGACCAGTACTGGCCTATAGGAGGCCGTAATTTGGCAAGAACTATAGTGCGTAATTGTCACGTATGTCGGCGTTTTATGGGACAAACAATGTTGAATATAATGGGAAATTTACCTAAAGAGCGTGTTGAACCAGACTTTCCCTTTAATACAGTAGGTACTGACTTTGCTGGACCTTTTTATATTACAGATCGAAAAGGAAGGGGGTGTAAGATCACTAAATGTTATCTATGTATTTTTATTTGTTTTCGCTACAAATGCATTCATCTTGAAGCGGTCAGTGAACTAAGTAAAGACGCATTTATTCTAACGTTAAAGAGATTTATTGCACGTAGAGGTAACCCAAAGGTCATATATTGTGACAACGGAAGAAACTTTGTCGCTGCTGCTATAGAAATCTCTAACTTTGTAAAATCCAATAAGGATGCTATATTTGGTTTTGGGGCTCATCGGGGCATTGAATTCAGATTCTCCCCTGCATACGCTCCTCACTTCAATGGTTTGGCTGAGGCAGGAGTCAAATCGGCAAAGCACCATATTCGCAGAGTTCTAGGGAATACTCACTTAACATTTGAGGAACTCTCGTCTCTGTTTGCACAAGTCGAAGCTATCCTCAACAGCCGACCCCTATGTCCTCTCAGCTCCTCACCTAATGATTATCAGTCCCTTACCCCGGCTCACTTTATGATTGGTAGGTCGCTGACATCACCACCGTCGCCGAGCCTGATGGACCACAACACCAGCCGTCTCGACCGCTTCCAACGACTCGAGCAAGCCAGACAGCACTTCTGGAGCCGGTGGGCCAGTGAATATGTCGCTGAGTTACAACAGCGCATGAAATGGCGGATTAGTCATAAGAACTTAAAGCTAGACGATCTAGTGATTATAAAGGAAGACAACACACCACCGCTATGCTGGCGTCTAGGAAGAGTAGTCAAGCTGTTCCCAGGCACTGATGGTGTGCCTCGCGTCGCAGACATTGCTACGTCACAAGGAACGACCCGGAGAGCGCTCAACCGCCTCTGCCTTCTACCTACTTCTGAAGATTCGTCTTGAAAGCTCTGCTTAGTTGGAGCTTCCAAGGGCCGGCAAGATGTCTACGCCAGATGTCTGCGACATAGCACAAACCTACTTAGTATAATAGTTTTAACGCCTATTTTTGCTTGTATCATTTTAACCTATCATAAAGCGATACGTCACATATCGCGCCATTGTAATCGACCAATGACAGGAACTAACGATTCCTTTCTTTTCTGCTAAGTCACACATAATTGTATTCATTCCTAATTTAAGCTTTGAGCAATACAGCCCATTTCCAAAAGTAACCAATTTTTTCTTTTGTTCGCCTAATCCTGAACACATATGTCTACAAATAAATCTAATCTCAGATGTTGGATATAATGTCAAAAGTAATATCAAGTGATGTTATCGAATTATTTATTTATGACTTGAATCTACATCTACAATTAATTGATAAAAAAACACAACTAATTAAAACTATATATACACTAAAGACAAAAACTACTAGCTAAAATATGGCGTCATAAAATTCCTCCGCATCGCTGTCGACTGGAAGTGTGCCTAAAAGGCTGGCGGCATTGCCACGTTGTATGGCAATGCTTAATCTCTGACCGAGGTAAAAGCCAGCCCTTGGGTCACGCGAAGTGTCAACTAAGCGTCTGGATAGTTCTTTGAAAAGCTTATGAGCACTTAAAGCACATATCAAGTGATTAACCAAACTCAAAGCATTGTTATGTCAAGTTTCAATACAGTTGTCGTCGTCAGTGATGAAATGTCCAAGGTACTTAAACTTTGACACTCTGTTTACAGGGAGGCCATTCAGCCTAATAAGTTACGGTACAGAGTCTGGACATCTAATTTCGGCCTTAAAGATCCTATAATCACTATTGGTGACATTATAAATAAGTCCATCTGGGGCAGCATAAGTTTCACAAACTCTGAGCAATTCCCTAATAGCCCCAGCAGTCGGGCCCAGCAGCACCGTGTCGTCCGCGTAGCTGATGTTATTGACGCTCACTCCATTTATTCGACACCCGACATTCATGCTGCTGAGCTTGGTGATGAGGCCAGCAACATACAAATTGAAGAGCCTAGGGGAAGACAAACCACCCTGTCTCACACCACATTCCAATCCGCCGCAGAGAGGGTTTCAGACCATTTTACTTGGTTTTTTTATTGTCATAACAGCACCGGAAGATGTTCAATATTTCAGCAAGGGTACCCCTGTCCTTCAACTTGTCCCAAAGCACATTATCATAAACGAGCTCGAATGCCTTCGAGAGGTCGAAGAAACAGGCGTACACGGACGAATTACGAGACTCAAAATAGCAGTTTCAGTAGAAAGTCCAGGCTGGAACCCAAACTGTGCTTCATGAAGGCAAACTGTGCTTTATGACAGTAGCCGTGCAGCTGACGTGTCGTATAGTACAGATACCTTACGCACCTTGTTGATGGGATGTCCGACGGAGGTGGTTAGCATTGCAGAACCGACATGCGTATACATATGCAACTTAGCCATTTACAGCAAGTTATAAACACCAAACAGATTCATTTATAAAATAAATCACTCACAAAGAATAAAATAAATATCAAAAACTTACCATTTCATTACATTTACTTGTAATCCACTGACTTCACAAACGTTACAACAGGGAACCGACCACTATTCCGATTTTTTTTTGTTTGAAATGCAATTTAAGTGAAATTAAATATTTGAAAGCTCTTTCAAATATTTAATTTCCCTCAAGTTGTCTATAAACATATTCAGGCTATTTAATATTCCCACTGCTGGGACTCAGGCCTCCTCTAATCGTCATAAATAATAATAAATATCGAAATAAATTGTCTTTAATCTATACTAATATTATAAAGAGGTAAAGTTTGATTGTAAAATCATGAGTATGTTTTTTTGTTTGTAGGAGGTAACCTCTGAAAGTACTGGTCCGATAGCAATTTTTTTTCACCGATAGAAAGCTGCTTTATTCCTGAGTGTCATAGACTATATTTTATGTACGCTGGCGAAGCTCCGGGCAAAAATTTGTTTAAAATATGATACGAGGGTGGATTGAAAAATTCGCGGCCTTGTGTCAGACTTTTACTGACTAAAACCCACTCCTGTTCCTTCGTTGCCTTTCGTACCAGGGCCGAGTCTTCCTTTCAGAATCAGACCCTTGGCGCCAGTAGGCTTCGACCCTGCTGGACCCCTACAGTCGCTGACATCTCCTTGAGGCGCGCGTGGAACAGCACGCGCCGTTGACAACTTGGGCTTGGTCCGGACGGTTACCGGACGGTCGAACGGCAAGCCACCCATTGCTCGCCGTCCGCAAGCCTGCGCCTACGGTGGCCGGAAATCGGGATCGGATTCCGGCGGCGGTTGGGGCGTGAGGACCGCTGTCTCACGCGATCGGCCGCTTCCTTTGCAAGCATTACTGCTTCGCAGAAGGGTGGATTGAAAAATTCGCGGCCTAACACATAAATACTTAAACTATTTTAATGTAACTGACCTCATTCGATTAGTTTACTATCTGCATTGCAGCATTAACTGTATTTAAATTAGACTGAATTTTGTGAACCTTTGTGCAGCGTTTTTAAAGAATGGAGAAAATTGAGCAACGTGCGGTCATCAAATATTATTAAGAAGTGATTTATCTAGCTTTAACATGCCATACGGTATAAATAAACATTATATTACCATTTGAACATTTATTGAATGATACCCTTTTCTATTATAGAAAAATGCTCTTCATTGTTGGGCTTTACCAAAGCTACATGGGTACAATCTATGCACCCAATTACGCCAGGAAGGCCAAATCTTCTTTGTGGAACCTAAAACAATAATTGTTAATTTAATTATGTGTATTACATTATATCATATTCTGCCAAGCCTTTTCCCAACTATGTTTGAGTCGGTTTCCATTCTAACCAGATGCAGCTGCAAACCAGAATTTCACAAGTAGCGACTGCGTTCCACAACCAATATAATTAAGCAATATGATACTCTTCAGTTAGACAGTTTGTCTGATTTTTGGACCTAACCTCGAGTTCCTTATTGTGTAGTGTAATATGCACTTAATATTATAAATATTGTTAAATTGCATGCAGTTCTTACTCTTGTTTAATAAATGATCTGTTTTGTTTTTGGAAAGATTTTGCCATGATAGCTTGGTGATTCAAAGCATCAACAACTTGTCTGATGCACCGACTAGCTGTGCGCTGGGCAAGATTCTGAGTGACGCCAACAATTCGCTGATAGGATCCAGTGGCTAGGAAACTAAGAGTGCACAATACCTACAAAAACACAAATATTGAGAAAATGAAATGATGCTAAATAAGAAAAAAGTAGCCATTTTATCAGTCAGATTAAATGCACTTACCTTAACTTTTAAAGGAATCTCGCTGGTTCCTTTTAGTGAACTTTTAAAGGAATCTCGCCGGTTCCTTTTAGTGTAGTTTTCTGGCGAAGTTCTTGACAAAGGGCTACGAAAGTCGGTTTGTCTAATCGAAATTGTGCACATATAATATTTCCGGCATTTCGGATATTGTTTCCATGCACAAGCCACACTTCTTCGTTATGAACGCATCGTAACATATTTAAAGTATGCATTTTATATCGTTAATGCTAAATAATATACTTTGTCTAAAATTATGGTAAATTACACTTTTCAACCACTTCAACACATTTGATTGAATAATCGATAATAGACGCCATTTTTTCTCGACTGACTACTATTGATCTATTCTATTTTTTATTGATGGCAAATAGAGCCGATGTCGACTATTCTGCCAATGTCGAAAGTAAATTGGATAAGCAAGTATGTATATAATTAACACAAGGAATTGGTATGTTAGAAACGTAGTAACTATCGGTGTATAAATCTACGACTGATACAATTGGACAATACTATTGATCGTTCAAAGACATCGACATCAATTCGTTAGCGCTTGTCAAAATTGTAACTTGGCTACCATTTAAACATTTTATCAAAGGATGTAACGAGCGTTGAACATTGTAGAAACGATAACAATTCATTCTATATTTTTGAACGATGTGAACTTGGCTACGAATTTTCTATTCGTTTGTTCTGACCACGTGACTTAACGATGAGATGATGTCATTCCCATACATTTCGCTAGCGTTAACGATTGCAGATTATCAACTTGGCTAGGGGTGAAGATAAACTTTATGTAGGTATAACACTAATTGACGTGTAAAAGTGTTTTATAAACCTATTTGCAGAATAAATATCATTTATCACTGTGTATCTAAATGGCCACACGGCGGCCGGGGACGTCACATCTGCAGCGTAGGCGTATGTTTCATGGCTCAGGATTAGGCGTTCAAAGGCTCACGGTTCCTAGTTAGATTAACTAACTGTTTTTGGATATTATTTAACCGAAACATGTAGGTACCTACACAGATTTGTCTTTTTTATTGTTTAAATATTATATACTTACCTACATATTTTCGTTATTTTTAAAATATATGCATATTTTTGTTTTCTTTTTTTTAATAATTCATAAAACTAAGTGTTTATTAAAATAACAATAGGTAATCCAATAGGATCGCCTATTGGATTATTGTTATTTTAATAAAATAATCCTACAGATATATTTTTCTTCTGAATCAAGAGTAATAATATAATAAAAATGAAGTAAAAACTTCCACGAAGCTTGATGGTTGAATTGTAAGAAAAATAATATACTGTAGGTTACAAAAGAGTTTTTTTTTTTTTTTTAATTCGCTATAAACCAGTGCTTGACTGCGATCCCACCTGATGGTAAGCAGTGATGCAATCATTGATGGTGAGGCGCACTAGTTTATTAAGAGCCTATTCACTCTAGCCTTGAAGGCACCTAAATTATAGTTGGACGGGAAGACAGCAGCAGGCAAATTGTTCCAGTCCCTCGATGTACGCGGTATAAACGACGAAGCAAATCGCTTAGTTCGGACCGTTGGTGTTTCAACAACGTAAGGGTGGATACTCGCCGTACGTCGGGTTGTCCGATGGTAGAAAGGAGATGGCGGAATCAGGTCATGCAATTCCCGCGCACACTCTCCAAAATGCAACCTGTAAAACACCGATAGGCTGGCTACCCTGCGCCTGTGCTCGAGGCTTTGTAGATTGGACTTAACCAAATCTGAGAGTGTAAGTAATACTAAAGGAGGTCATTGTACTCGTCATTATGAACAACTTTTACTATGGCGCCAGCCTATTTTATTCCTATACACCGTAATTAGTGAAAATAAAATCGCAAGAAAATGCTGTTTTATACAAAAAGATTATTCACTCGGGAAAAAATTTATGAAACAGCTGTTTCACAGCATTTTTTTTTCGTTTTCACGTGTTTTTACGTGTGGACAGACGGATGCGTGGAGAGACGAATGAAAGATTGATTTTAATTTAATTTTATAATTTTAGACGTATTAACGCACACGGAGCGAAATATAAAGATATAAATTGTAGAAAGAAAAACTACTCAAGTCACTAATCTTCAAAATTTAGTCTTCTTTGTTGACGTCACTTGATGGGACTACTAATGACGATTTTTTTTCTCACAGTGGTATCTCCCGAGCCCGCCGAGAATCGACTATTTCAAGCAAAAGCCAGTCCATGAAAAACGACACTAACTTTTCCTTCATCTTTTTTCCCAAAAATCGACATCTTTATTTATAATTTCTGTTTTTAGTGGCTTGTTTTCACCACTCCACACAGCAAACAAGCACTTTTTTCTAAGTGTTACATGGAGCTGCCCTTGAATCTGAGGGTACCAATTACTATTTTTGTTCACTTCAATCAGTTCACGTTGTATCTTGTTTTCCATTATACATTCATCTAACCCCTTTTTGAATGCCACTAAAGGACATTTCACTTCCACTACTGTGTCTTGGCCCATCAAACCATCGGGCGTTGCTCCAATAAAGGGATATTCGTAGTCCACGAACAACCCGCACGGTTCAATGGCGTCTTTTTCTTGGATGGCAAGTGCTGTAAAGCGAGATGTTCATTTTCGACCATGAGCCATGACCATGTCCATGTGCGATTGCCGCTGTATTACTAAGATTACATTTAAATAAAATATTTTCCACTAACTTGGCTTTGCTGGTATTCTTTCTTCTTTTCATTACTAATCCGAAATTAGATGCTGTTAGCATATTTTTTCTTAGTTCTACACAGTCATAGATACTAGTATTTTTTCTTTGTCCGAAGTAAGTTGCTTTAAATTTTGAAGGAATGATTCTTTAGCGGCATTTAATTCATCCGGTGTTAAATCTGGAGTAGAACTTTGAGCCCCATAATCATTTTGAACAGCATTGTCTTTCTTTAGCATCCGATTTTTTTATGAGGTTTTGCTTTGATATATTTTCTTTTCATCAATCTTCGTTCTTCAAACTTTTTCAGGATACTTTTGGGACTTTTCCCTAAAATTTTTTTATGAGGTAGATATCTCGGGTGGGGTTATTAAAAGAAACAACTGCAGCATTGCAACGCGCGCGGTAACCCCCACGAAGAGATAAATTAATGCTCTTTCCCCCAACAACCTTTGCAATCACACAGTTGAAGCGCTCTACTGTATTGGTATCTACGTCTTCAAACATGCTTCTTGATTTTGATAGTAATGACTGGAAAATTGTCTTTATCCTGAACCAAAATGTAGTGTTTTTTGTTTCCATATTACTCTGTTGTGTTTTTTTTCTTTGGAACAGTAATAGTTCTTACAATTTTCATGATTACCGAAAGCATGTAGAATAGAATTTCGTATTTCATTCCTAAAACCTGCTACTGCTTCCGTTTTGTCTTTTTCTAGCTTATACTCTTTTATTGATGCAATAACAACCTTTCGAATACTCAGAATTTTTGATTCAGTCAGCATTTTTCTGTGCACCAAGGCATATTTTGTGTCTTTGGCTATAGTCCTCAACTTATTGCACATATTGCGCAGCACATGGTTTCGGCATTCAACTTTTTAAACGGTATGATTCTAGTAAGGATTACGCGTCAAGATTTTTGCATAGATAGCCGAGTCGCCGTCAGCAATTAACCTGGTATAAATAATATTGTACATCAATACAGATGTTTCGAATCCTTGGCAAATTATTTCTGACTTCATTCCGTTAGATGACCCAGTGTAGTTTCTATTGAAATCAAATCATAAAATTGTGCAAAACTAATCTAGAAAAGTGATGACATATGGAACTGAAACATGGTCGCTTACAATGGTCCTCATCAGAAGGCTTAAGCTACCCAAAGGGCAATGGAAAGCAATGCTCGGAGATCCTTGCGTGATCGCATAAAGAATGAAGATATTCACGGAAGAACCAAGGTCGCCGACATAGCCCGAAGAATCGTCAAACTAAAGTGGCAGTAGGCAGGGCACATTGCTCGTAGATCGGATGGTCGATGGAGCCGAAAGGTTCTAGAGTGGCGACCGCGCACCGGAAAACACAGCGTTGGAAGGCCTCTCAAAAGGTGGACCGACGACCTGGTGAGAGTTGCGGGAGTGCGGTGGATGCGAGACGCACAGGATCGGTCGTTGTGGCGACGCTTGGGGGAGGCCTATGTCCAACAGTGGACATCTTTCGGCTGAAATGTTGATGAATCTAGAACAGACATCTGAAAATCTGCTATTTTGCATAAACTTTGGCATTTCATAATGTATTCATAAATTAAAAAATAAAGAAAATATAAACTATCAAGATCCTGAATGATGAAATTGTTTTTCAAAAACTTTTAAGGTTTTCAAAAAACATACTATATTGTTACAATTTCAATTTAAATGGTTATTTAATGATTATTTTTTTATCAATTTTTTTTTACCGAAAACGTATTTTGAACACAATGTTCCACCCATAAATATGATCAAGATTAACATATATTTATTTAGCTGCTCTAAAATGTATACATTTGGCTTAAAAACTGTTTTGTGAAGCCTATTTTGACTAAGTACAGTGCCTTAACAAATGTTTGATTGAGAAAAAAAAAATTGCTATGCCTTGTTGTTGAGCCTTTTTGTTGTAGTCAGCAGCCGTTTCCTCCTCTAAAACTATATTCTGATTTATGCGCTGACATTGCCTTCTGATCAACAGTAGAGCGAGTTGACTGAAGATGGCATATTTTATTTTATTCTGGTGCTCTTCACAAATTAAAAAGTCAGCATCGCAGTTTGCCATAAATATACTTTTTTGTGAGTTGGCAAATATTTGGATAGTGCAGACATGGCAACATTATTACATGCTACCTCGACCAACCTACACAAGGTTTTAGTGGGGTATGCAATGGATAATTTTTCTGGCCACCATTTTTTTAATTTAATGCTATATTGATCTCTAATTAGTCCATCTCTCAAGTCTTTGAAATTGCATTGCTTGGCAATTTTATTTAGGCCGTTTATAAAATTATCGTATGTCTCGCCTTCCTTCATTTTTCTGTTAAGGAATACCCTCCTAGCCTAGTTACAACCGTTTCGTTTCGGTTCTCTTTTCGTCGATCGCCTCGTGTCGGCCACGCTTCCAATTCCTTTGTTCTAACGACTTTGTTCAAAGCTGTCACGTGGTCAGAACAAAGGAATAGGAGGCGTGGCCAACTCGACGCGACAAACACAAAGAGAATCGAAATGCAATGCTTGTACAATACGGCCGACGTAACTTGGCGGCCCAGAACATAGGCTCTGCAAACTTTAGCACATGTCGTAACTCGTAAAAAAAACTGTTATAGACATTAATTTTTTTAAATCAAATTACGAATAAAGATTTACAGGGACCAAGTACAAATAAATATTAAAACACTTTGAGCTACAAAAATAACTTACGAATTAAAGAAATACAATTTATTAATAACAACCAACGATAACTTTTGTCACCGCTTGTGCTCAAGACAGAGACAGCGTCACGAAAATAACACCAATGCTAACGTGTCAGTGAGACATTACTGGGTACCGAACATGGCCGAATAAGTACGAAGCTTTACGAAGTTGGAAATGGACTCAAACGGAACTTGACGCCCTGGATAGGAGGGTCCGCACACTGCTGACTGCATACCGAATGCATCACCCACGATCGTCGGTGATGAGATTGTATATCCTGCGGAAGTGTGGGGGTCGAGGTTTTTTAAATGCTAAGACCCTACACAACCGCGAGGTATGCAGTCTCAGGGAATATATCTAGCTGCCGACGTGGGTATGCATCGGGATGTAGTGGCAGTGGACAAGGGACTCCCGCTATCCCTGGCTAGGAAGTACGGCAGAGCAAGGAACTTCACGGAGACTTTTTTCCGGGCCCGATGTAGACCAATTGGCGTCCGTAGCCTAATTACGTTTCGGTGACCTCTTTGGGGAAACCGAAGGTTTTGTCTGTGCAATTATGGACGAAGTTATCATGACGAGTAACTACCGGAGATTTATTGAGAAGGACGGCACGGTTGACATCTGTCGGGCATGTCACCGTCCGGGAGAATCAATTCGTCACATTATCTCTGGTTGTTCTCGTCTAGCTAACGGAGAGTACTTGCATAGGCACAACCTAGTAGCCAGGATTACCCATCAGCAACTTGCTCTGAAATACTCTGTTGTGGAATCGGAAGTGCCGTACTACAGGTATGAGCCCGACCCAGTTCTGGATAATGGTCTTATCACTCTGTACTGGGATCGGTCCATCATCACTGGCAGGACTATTGTAGCCAATAAGCCTGACATAGTGGTGGTAGACCGAAGCGAGAGGCGTGCAATGATTGTTACTGGAAAACTTTGTGGGTAGACACAGGGTAAACACGCTTTTTTTGACTACTCCCAGTTTTTATTGATTTTAATTTATTTATAATCGTATTTTTAATGTTTTAATAGCATTTAATTAATCATTTACCACCCTTCGCTCACTACTTACTATTTCCGAATTTTTATCACTACTACTTCTCTTCTTACTTTTCTTCAGAAATTATGGACACCAAATTGACTGCAAGTTTGGAGGATTTGGATTCTTTTCAACTCTCGCATGTTGGAGTATGAGAACAGGCTGAAAAATGCATCATCTGAAGCCCGACCTGCAGCTATACTGGACATCTCGGCATTAACAAGTGAGTTCACGGAATTTAAATCATTTGTCTGGAAGGCACTCTCCAAATTTAAGAGCCAAATCGAGATGCTGTCGCTTGGATTCGACAGACACGAAACGCTAATGAGGAGGAAGGTCCTTCTATTTCATGGAGTTGCGGAGCATCCTGGTGAGAAGTTGCTTGACCTAGTTAATGGTGTATTAACCGACCATATGTCTGAAATTTGCAAGAAACACATCCATGTATGCCATAGATTGGGCTCTAAACTAGGCAAAGCTCGGCCTATCCTCGTCAGATTGTACACCACGGAGCACCACCGCGTGATTTGGGAGAGTAAGAAATCCCTGAAAGGTACGGGTATCACTATCACTGAATTCTTGACGCACATGAGACACCGCACCTTCATGGACGCACGCAAGCATTTTGGTGTGAAGAATTGCTGGTCAGTGGAGGGCAGGATAGTGATCGTCGCACCCGATTCCAAGCGCCATAAGATTGAAACTCCAGGTGAACTTCGAGCACTGGTTTCATGCTTTCCGAAGGCTTGCGGCTCTGGTGACGCGGCGCAGTCTATGGAATCTACTCCGCCAAGGAATGTGAGCCCGCCTGGGGTTGCTCCTACACCTTCAAGAGGGCTGAGAAAGGCGCGCCGGCGCAATAATTAAAGATGTTATTGTCCTGTACCGTCGGCGAGTCGCTTCTTAACTTTGCAGGAGTGTACGATTACTTAACTTAGTTTCTCTGTCGGTAGCAAAACTTTTATTTTTCTCATTCTTTATCACCCACATTATAAGTCTGCTTAACCATTATTCATGTCGGTACACTCATAAATTATTAAAACTTTTTCTCTTTGTTATGACAAATCAATTTGGAGGCGACTGTCAAGTGTCAATGTCAATTTAAAAATTTCTTGACGTAAAGTGTTGCGTTCAGTGCTCCAGTTATTTGTTTGATGTCATGATGTCAGTGCTCAAGCATAACTGTTGTTCGTCATACGCACAGCAATTGTGATACGTTTTGCGTGTTACTTTATTTTTATTTTCTTTGTTCGTAGTTTTATATTTACTTTACTTTTTTGGTTCATAAATTGTTAATTTCTTCCAATACACCAGTGAGTAAGGGTGGTGATTCTGAA
This sequence comes from Mythimna pallens, assembly GCA_961205895.1. Taxonomy (NCBI): domain Eukaryota; kingdom Metazoa; phylum Arthropoda; class Insecta; order Lepidoptera; family Noctuidae; genus Mythimna; species Mythimna pallens. The sequence goes on along the minus strand of OY540839.1, from coordinate 20,208,292 downwards.
TGCAAATAGTAGTTTATTTTAATAGTTATTTAATTTTATGTGTATATCATATTTATTTATGAATAGTCTAGTCGACTTGCATGAATGACAGCTTTTTCTCATGTTCTTCGACTTCTAGTTTTGTTAGTGCGGACAGTGAGACTCCATTTCGTAGTTTGCATGACAACATCTCCACTCTTTTTTCTAACCTTCCTAATAGAGATGGGTTGTAACAGGTTAAATATGATATCTGTTATCACTGTTAGTGTTACTTATAAATAACAGATCCAAATATCTGTTATTAAATAACAGCCTGTTATTTTTGTACGTATGCGTAATTAAATCTCAATTGAATATTTTCTTTTTGATTTGCTCCGAAAATCCGATTTCCGACTATAAATAAGTCGAAAATGAGATTTTTGTGACTTCAACCCCAACATAATGTAAAAGATTAGACAGAGAATCAAAATAAACTTATTTTTTACAACGTAGGTTAACTAAATAGGTACCTACCAAAACTATAAACCAATTGAACACTAGGACGCCGTAAACAAACACTGAGAAACAGAGAAATCATTCCAAAAATTAAAATTCACCACTTTGCTGTCGTTTTAGAACAAGAAGAAAAATTCAAAATTTCAAAATGTCTACAAACAAATCAGCTGTAAGGTACAACAGTAAGGTTGTATACATAAAACGTTTTTCAACCAATCCCATCAAAAGTTGAACCATAGATAATAAGGGCGTCCGGACACGATCAATTTAATTGTTCGTGTCCGGATCGAAAAAATTAATTAAATAAATAATACTATATCAACAAATACCAACAAATTTGGCAAATTCCTCTCATTAGAATTGATTTACATACTGGTTGGTCAAAAAATCGTGAATTTCTTGAAAGTTTTTTGATTAATTCTGTTAAACCAAAAAAATAGATACGATTATACAATTAAAATTCACTTATTTTGAGCTATTTAAATTTAATTTTTTATTGCTTTCGTGTTGCTTTTGCGTTGGCAGGCATAACACATTTTTCAAATAATTATTATGGACCCATTTTTAAATTGTATCACAAATTGCCACAAACAAAAATAAATTCATTATAAGTTTTTTTTATAATGGTCACTGGTCAGTAACAGGCCATGTAACAGGTAATCCAACTAAATTTAGGAGTCACTATTTCGTTACTATTTGTTCTTGTAAGACCACCAACTATATTTTAAGGTTAATAAATACTAGCTGCTTCTCGTTTTAGCGTAGTTTAACGCATTAGTAAGAGGGAGAAGTAAACATACCTATGGTCAGTAACAGGCCATGTAACAGGTAGTCCAACTAAATTTAGGAGACACTATTTCGTTACTATTTGTTCTTGTACGACCATCAACTATATTTTAAGGTTAATAAATACTAGCTGCTTCTCGTTTTAGCGTAGTTTAACGCTTTAGTAAGAGGGAGAAGTAAACATACCTATTACGAAATAAATACTAGGTGTGTCTCTTTTTAGCAAAGGTCATTCTATAATGAGGAAAAGAGAGAATGAATATCTAACGAAGTAACAGCCGTACGTAGTAACATGTAGTAACAACTAACAGCAACTAACAGTCTGTATGTGAATAACAGTAACAGCCACAGCCGCGGTAACTGTGTTTGAGGGTCTGTTATTAAATTAACAGGTAAAATAAGTTGGCATCTGTGACTTCTACCTGTTACTATAAATATGCCTCACTCCTACTTCCTAATCATTTGCACATAGCTCATATGAATGCACAGAGTGTTCCTGGCCACTACTCCGATCTTCTGGCATCCTTTAGTAGTTCATCTTGATGCACTTTTGATTTCAGAAACCTTTCTCAAGCCCTCTCTCCTTTCTACGCACTATGCACTCCCTGGCTATGTTCTGGTCAGAAATGACAGGACTGGTAAGGGTGGTGGTGGTCTACATACGAGCTGATATACCGCACAAAATTGTAAGTGTATTTCCATCTCAGTATTCTGGGTCGGCTGAATTCTTGTTTTTAGAAATGACAGTAAATCACTCGAAAATTCTACTCTTTCTTCTGTATTTTACTCCCCTAATCTTCATATTAACTATTTTGACTCTTTAGAATCATCTCTCAACAATCTTCGTCCGTCGTACGAACATGTTATTTTAATGGGTGATTTTAACACTTGTTTACTTAAAGATGATTCTCGTTCACTCAAACTCCGCTCCCTCTTATCTTCCTTTAACCTTAAAATTTTACCTCTTTCTGCGACACATCGTTCTCCAAATTGCACGCCCTCTCTTTTAGACTTAATGATCGTATCATCGCCTCACAATGTTGCTGAGTTTGGGCAGCTCTCTGCAACCTTTTCCTGTCATGACTTCATCTATTTATCCTATCGTATCCGTCCTCCTAAACGTAAGCCTCGCTTCTGTTATCTGCGTAATTATAATGGACTTGATTTGGAGGCGTTGACGCGTGATGCAGGTGATATCGATTGGTCCTCCGTCAGTGAAAGCACCACTGTCGACGAAAAGGTAAACTGCTTCAACTCCATAGTGCTTAGTTTATATGATAAACATGCGCCACGTCGGCGAGTTAGGATCACGCATGATCCTGCTCCGTGGATGATTGCTGAAATTAAAAGCGCTATTGCTAGTAAAGAGAAAGCTAAGAGCAGGTTCAGACGTAGACCCACGGAGCAGAATCTGGCTCACTTTAAAACTCTGCGTAACCACTGCAATCTTCTGTGTCGAGATGCAAAGAGACACTATTTCCACGATTCTCTTGTAGATCGTAAGTCCTCTGATGTCTGGAAATTCTTAAAGTCAGTCGGTATTGGCAAATCTCATTCTGTTACCTGTAAAGATGTAGACTTAAGCACTCTTAATAAGCATTTTTCTTGTCCTCCTATCTCCTTGAATTCTAATGTTAAAGCTTCCACTCTGCTTGAGCTTTCCAAAATGTCATTACCGAACTGTCCAATTTTTAACCTTAGTCCTGTCACTGAAGACGATGTCAAAAAATCTCTCCTAGCTATCTCCTCTTCTGCTGTGGGCCATGACAATTTGTGTTCGAGAATGATAATCCCTATTCTCCCACAACTGCTACCAATTCTCACTCACATTTTTAATTATTCCCTATTCTCTGGCACATTTCCCTCAGCCTGGAAGCAGGCTCATATAACACCACTTCCCAAGATAAACAATCCATCGTCCTTATCTCACTTCAGACCCATCTCCATTTTGCCATTCCTTTCTAAAGTTCTCGAACACATTGTTCATGGTCAAATCACCAGATATCTCTCGTCTTATTCTATTATTTCCCCTTATCAATCAGGCTTCCGCTCTGGTCATAGTACGGTGACTGCACTTTTGAAAGTCACTGACGACATCCGCCTGGCTATGGACAACAAATCTCTTACTGTACTAGTTCTACTTGACTTCAGTTGTGCGTTCAACTCAGTAGATTTTGACATACTGCTTGGAGTTCTTGAGTCTATTAACTTTCTTCGAGGTCGCTCTCAGTGTGTCCGCCTTGATGAGATTTTCTCTGATTGGTGTGATCTCACTGCTGGTGTTCCTCAGGGTGGCGTTCTCTTTCCTCTTCTTTTCACTATATTTATAAATACTGTTACTAAGGTTATCTCTTCCAACTTCCATCTTTACGCAGACGATTTGCAGCTTTATCGTCACTTCACATTGGCTGAAACAGACTCAGCGATTAATGCCATGAATCGTGACCTGGAGAGTATTGATCGGTGGGCCAAGTCTTACGGCTTACAGATTAATCCTTCAAAGTCCCAGGCTATGATCATAGGTAGTCGATATTATCACAAGGCTTATGTTTAACTTACCACCAGATATAGTAACATATAACAGACAAAAATAGTAAATGATCACCAAAATTAAACCCGCATCTTATTGTAAAATTATAACCAAAGTTTTAACATCTCGCCATCCTGTTTAGGCAAAATGACTCCAAATAAATCATTGTTAACCCAAAAGTAGTAAATGATCACCAAAATTAAACCAGCATTTTAATGCAAAATTATTACCAAAGTTTTTACATCTTGATAACCTATTTAAGCAAATTGACTCCAAAAAAATCATTGTTAACCCAAAAATAGTTATTGAACACCGAATTATTAACCACATTTCAATTTAAAATGACATGCAAAAAAATAACATCTCGTTACCCGATTAAAGTAAATTACCCTCGACAAAGAAAATATTTTGTCAAACATAGTAAATAAGTTCCTAACCTTATGTCCAAAATTGATTAACCATTACCAAAAAAAAAAAATCTTGTGCGTTTGGTTTATTTAACCAAATGCTAAGATAAAAAATAAAACTCTTATAATTTCAATAATCCTTTTTTTAATTGTTTAAAAAAATATTAAAATGTTAGTCCTCTTAAAACTAATAAGAAACAGTTTAAAGATCTTAAAAATAAACTAATAATAAACATTAAAAAATCTTAAGAAGTATCAGTCTTCTGTTGATTTATTGCACAATTAATGCTTTCTTAGCTTTGGCTGGTCGTCCTCTTTTGCGCTTCATGCCAATCGGAATAGCTCTGGCCTCTGAAGGTGGCTGAACGTGCTTAAGCCGAATCGCCAATCCAACGAGATGCTAGCAAATGTAATCTTTGAGAAACTTTGGGCAATTGCATGTCCCGTGTAACCAATTTTCCTTTTCTCGGGGCATTATAACTTCCCACTCTCTAAAATGTTGCGCTTTGTATTCGTCAAAGGTCTCCCACGGCTTTTCACAATTTTTGCAATCTAAATCCGACCCAGCTGGAATTCTGTATGAGCAAACTAGCTCCGTGCTATTTTTTAATGGCACCTGCTTTGACAGTTTTGCCCATTGGTAACTTTCTGTCCACGTCTTTAAAGATACTGTCGGCTGTTGAGCGAACCGTCTCTCAGTATTAGTCATGTATTCATTTGACCAGTCCTTGACTATTTCAGAAGCAATTACTAAGAACCGCGCCAAAGGATGTCGCTCACGAAGCGTGCCACCATCTTTTATTGTTTTATTGAAAGATTCTAAAGCATTGTTTGTAGCAGGAGTCCCCGGAGATGCGCCCAAATACCAGAAACGATTTAGTATGAGCCATTCGTTTTCAAAGTATGTAATAAAATCATTTTCAGCTTTCCACTTGTCCAAAAATTTTTCGCTGGCTCGATCAAATATTTCCTGAGTTGAGGCACACTATAAAGCATTAATATCTTGTAAGATCTCTTTTTGGGATTTCTTTTGCACACTTTGCTCTACTCTTGTTTGCATCTTCTTTTTCGCATGCGCCCAGCACATTCTTATGACTGTATCCGTTCCGAACGTGCACGCAAAAGCAGTTTGTATAGCCTTCGCTGCATCGCAAACCAAAACTTTACAAGTTAAAGTGCATGAGAAGATTGAGAAAACTGCTTTTTTTAATGTGGAAAATAAAAATACGAAATCTTCCGTTCGTTCTGCTGTTGTCACAGCTAACCCAAACGGGTGAAAATGTTTATCTCTGTCTGTAGTTCCAATCACAAGTACCGGAAACCCTTGCCAAATGAGCTTGTACGTGGCATCTGCGTGAAGAACAGAACATTGGCGTGATAGACCAATTAAATATTTCGTCGTTAACATGAACCGGAAGTTTTGATCTAAATCATCTTCAGAAATTTCATAGCCCAAAACAAAAACTTCGTGATCATCATCAGGTATTTCAGTTTTCTTTTAACCATAATTCAAGCTGTCCCAAGCTTATTTCCGGTGGCCCGTATTTCTTCTTACGTATGATTTTAAGATAATTGTTTAACTGTAACAAGTTCTTCATAATAGATTTAGGTTTCAAACGCAGTTCGAATAGTTTTTCTATTTCCTTTTTCGTTGCCTCATTTATTCCACTAGTCGACTGACAGTCACAATTTTCATGGTCGTGACATGTTTCAGTACGAATTAATAATATATCATCGCATGATGCGTCAAATAAAAGATAAATCGCAGCAGAACACTGAATTTCAGCCCGAAGCTTCACTTTGTTACAACGATAGTAACGTTTTACTCCTTCTTCAGTCGTATGAATTTTTTGTATTGACCATGTCTTCTCATTTTTGATAAATTCCTCTGCGCTCCGTACAGTTATAAATTTTCTTTCAAAAACCCAAACTTTATTTTGCCTTCGACGTTTTTTCGTATGATTTGTGATTTTATCTTCGTCTTCATCTGATTCCGATGAAGAACTCAAGAGCGGAGCACAAGAACTCGGTCCCGCTAAGTTTTCATTCGCCATTGTAAAGAAGATAGATACCAACAGAGAGAAAACAAAACGCATCCAACGAACGCAAGTGCTCGCACGTGACTAAATTGGGGATCGTGTCCGGGCGAGCGCGGCGCATGCGGTGCGGTGGGAGGGGATTGCAAGCCGGAGACATAACTTAATATGGCATCATACTACTTTATTTGGTAGTAAGCCTACAGTTTATGGCAATGAGAGTGGGTTATTTAGGTAGAAATAGTGCATTAATTTGCTCGCTAAGATTTGGTGATCATTTACTACATTTGGTGTTCGAATACAATTTGAAGTGCAGTCGTGACTAAGATAGCTAGTACTATTATAATTTTAGACTTTATTTTTCTGGTGTCAAGTAAATATTTTTGGTAAAAGAACTTATGGTATCAAAGCATTTTATGGTGGTCATTATATTTAACCCCATATCACAATGCGCTTAACTTTTCTACCTTGACGCCATTATCCCTTAATGGCTCGACTATTACGTACACTGACACAGCTAAGAATCTCGGTGTCTTAATTGACAGCAACCGTTCTTGGCGAGCTCAAGTCAACGAGGTTAGCCGTAAGGTACACTTTTCCTTCCACAGTCTTAAATCCCTTCAAAGGTTCCTCCCATTTAAAACCAAAATTTATCTAGCTCAAACTAATTCAGCCGATCATCGATTATGCTGATGCCTGCTACCTGGATGCCACTGAGGAGCCATTAAATAAGCTTGAGCGCCTGCAAAATTTGTGCATTCGTTTTGTTTTTGGCCTAAGAAAATACGACCACGTCTCTCAGTTCCGCAAGGATCTCTAGTGGCTCCCTATCCGTCTTCGTAGGAACACTCGCGTATTGAGTCTATTGTACAATATCCTATTCAACCCTGCTTATCTACTGCGTGCTCGGCTACTTGCGTGAACGTTTTTCGTTCACTCGCCCTGCCGATGCCCCATGTAGATCCCACCTTAAACACCATCTCAATTTCCCAGCCCATAAAACCCATTTTTATTCTGACTCCTTCTCTTTTCATGCGGTACGTCTATGGAACTCATTTCCAGCTAACATCCGTGATGCTAAAAATGACTACTATCTCTCTACCATTTCGTAAGTTATATATTATAAGTAGTTTTATGTATTTATTTTTGTAATTTAATTTATGTTTGTATTTATTTATGTGTACATTTATTTACTGTTAAATATGTATGTACTATATGATTTATTTTAGGTAATAATTAGTTTTTTTAATAATAATATAATATTTAATTCTTCCCTAATAATATAATACTGTAACGCCGCGTCGCGTAAGTACCTTAGACGCTCGCGCACCCCTTCCCGACACCCGCGTAGCCGCGCCCTGCGTACCCCGCGCGCGCGCGCCAGTCGTCGCTCGCCCGCGTTAGCGTCACACGTTTCCCAAAATCACGCCACGCGAAAATACGTCCGCCACCTTCTGTCCGAGACTCTCGTTCGCTCATATTAAGTACCTACTTTGTGTTTGTGCTATTCATTTACTGTACTGTAAACAAATTATATATTGTGATCGTGAATAAACCTCCTTATACGATTAAACTGGCGCTCAACTCGAGGCCAAACCCAAAGTGCTTACCATGCCAAGACCGACTCGAGCAAACCGTGCGGTCCTAGACCGCGAGCAGGAGGATCACAGCAGCGACGAAAGCGGCGAACCAGCGGTGAAGTCGCAAGAGACGCGCGCCCTAGGCGGCGCCACTCCCGCGCACGTGCTCGCCGCGGACGACTACGACGCGACCTTGGAAACGCGCGCCCCGGAGGGCGCCTTCCCAAGTCCAACTCCCAGCGGGGCCCGTACCGGAGCGCCCCAGGCTCTCGATACCGAGAAATTATTGACGACGATTATGGAGACATTTGCCCGAACGCAGGCGGAGACCAACCGAACCCTAGTTGAGACCCTGCGTTCGCTACACAATAATAGTCAGTGGAACCCGATTGCATCTACACCGAGTCCGACCGCATCTACCTCAGTGGTCGGGAATGCTACCGTCGCCGCCACGCCCGGCGGCAACTTTGCTAAGTGCACCGCGCGTTTCGACGGCCGGTCACGCGACGCTGACAATGCCGTCTTTAAACTATTTGAGGCCCTGGGCACATTAGGATCATGGGGCCCCTATGACCTTGAGAAAACACTATTTAGTTACAATAGATAAAAAAAGACAAACAAGGTTCTAAATTTATTTTTATTTAGTTACTAACTATAAAAAAATAGGAAATATAAAAAATAATCTACAAAAGTAACTCGCTTAACTTAAAATCCTTAGATTAATTCTGTGTTGATTGCAAAGGTACCCTTCTAGATTTAAGATGAGCAAAATCGTTAATCACATCTTCAAAATCTATGGTATTGAGAATATCACATTCTATGGACATCAGCGACAAAGTAGTTAATCTCTCTTGAAGCATTGTACTTCTTAATTCATTTTTTATTCGTTTCAATTTGGAGAAGGAGCGTTCTCCGCTGCAGTTAGTTACCATCATACTTAAAAATATTCTCAATGCAATTTCTACGTTAGGAAATGTGTCTTCAATTTTGTTTTGCTTTAATAGATTATATACTTCCTGTACACTGTTAGATGCTTCATTTTCACTCTGAACATTTTTTAAGTATTCTTTTAAATGTTGACATTCTATTTCTAACTCTTTTTCATTTACGTCTTCGTGATAGATTTGAGAAAATTCTTTGCATCCTTGTCGTATCTCTTCGGAATTCAGAGTTTTTAAGTGAAAAAATAAACTAAAACGTTGACTGACGGTCTCATATGAACTTTGTCGCTGTTTTAGATGAACACTCAAGGTATCGATTATTGGGAGAAAGGTTTCTACGTTGAATCGCTCTTTTCCATTCAATTGGACTGATGGCGCAGAGCCATCAAAAAATTCCAGCCGTGAGCTTCTACGTCTTGTTCTTTGAGATAGATCCTTGTAGTCAGATTCTGGGTTATTTTCTTTGGCAGATGATTCGAAGTTATCAAATTTATCCCTGAGGTTAGTAATAAAATCATAAAGTGAAGTCAACAAATTGGTTGCAACGTCCAGTGTTATTGTTTCTTTCTGAAGATAATTACTTGTTTTGTCTATTCTTTCCAATATGGTGCTCCAGATTTCCGTCAGTATAATAAATTACTGTCAAGTAACAAATTACCGTCAGTATTATAAGTTGGCACCAACTGTCAACATAGATACTCTGCTTACAGCATATTACGGACTTGCTGAATCAATATTAAGATTTGGAATAATTTTCTGGGGCAATTCTACTCTGAGGGACGATGCGTTCAAGGCACAAAAGCGTTGTATACGGTCTATGTTTGGGTTGCAAACTACTGACAGTTGCAAACCAATGTATAAAAAGCACAGAATTCTAACACTTCCGTCACTTTACATATTAGAAATATCGCTATTTGTAAAATCTAATCCGCATTTGTTTCCCCTCTTAAATAATAATAGACATAGGCGTGAGAAGTACAGATTTTGGGTGCAAACAATCCCCGCCAAAACAGCATTTCTAAGAAAGAGTGTAATATGCATGGCTCCAGCAATTTATAATAAAATTCCTAATTCCATTAAGATAATGAATATGAATTTATTTAAGAATGAACTAAAAAAATTGCTGCTTAGTAAGGCTTATTATAATGTTGCGGAGTTTTTAAACGAAAACTTTTGAATGATGACTATTTAATTGAATTTTATTATTCTATTTCTATTTATTTTCTTTATTGACTGTAATTGAATTGATTGAATTTTGACTATATTATGTATTGACTATTATTGAATTTTTGACTAAGTATATTATTTATTGACTATTATTGAATTGGTGGAATTTTTGACTATATTATGTGTTGACTATTATTGAATTGATTGAATTTTTGACTATGTAATGTATTGACTATAATTGAATTGACAGAATTTTTAATATTTTCAAATTAAATGATTTTTAATTACTTTTGTACGCCGGTTACGGCAAAACATGTTGAACTATATTGACTGTATCACCATCTTAACATACACATGTTTATACAAATAAATGATCTTATCTTATCTTATCTATCTTATCTTAAATTCTAGATTTCCCATTTTTCTAGACAGACTAAGGGCTTCGTCTCTTGTTTCTCGTGCCTGTTCAGTATCGTTTGCGATGGTGATTAAAGCTTCTAATATTCTTTTATAACCCCCATGCAAAGCACTTACTGCATCAGCTCGGGCTGACCATCTGGTTTGTGAAAGACTCTTAACAACTTTTTTTGAACCTAAATGTTCTGTTAATATATTCTATCTGTGGGTAGAGCCCGAAAAAAAGTTGTACACTTTCTGAACTATTTCAAAAAACTGTGATGCCTCCGGTATACACTTAGCAGCATGGACACCTACCAAGTTTAGTGAATGTCCTGCACATGGTATAAAGGTGGCAAATTCACATTTTTCCTTGATTCTTGTTTGTAGACCACTATACTTTCCCGACATATTTGAAGCATTGTCGTAGCTTTGTCCTCTGCAATCTTTTATGGGAATATCATGTATCTCTAAAAAATTTAAGATGGTCTCCGCTAAATACTTAGATTTATGCTCTTTAATAGGTATAAATTTCAAAAACCTTTCAACAGGAACAAAGTCTTTTACGTATCGAATGATGAAAGTTAGTTGGTCAATATGAGACAGATCGGGCGTACTGTCAACGCTTATGGAAAAATATTTTGCTGATTTAACTTCATTTATAATTTTTTTTAGAACCTGTTTTCCCATTATTTCAATAAACTCATTACAGATATTTGCTGATAAATAAGAAATGTTACCCTTTCCAGGATTCCCAAATTTTTTTAAGTGATCTGCAAGAAATGGATCAAATTCACTCAATAATTCCACACAACCCAAATAATTTCCATTGTTTGGAGATCCTAGGATTTCATTGTCGCCGCGAAATGGAAGCCCTCTCGATGCCAAAAATTTTACAACAGCTACAATCCGTTTAAGTACGTTTCTCCAGTAATCCACTTCCTTTTGATGTTGAGATAATAACTCTATATCTACTCTACCAACCGCTTTACTTCGTGCCAGATAAGTCATCATAGATTGCTTATGCGCTGGGCTATTTTCATGTGTTAAAATTATGTGATTAATATGCTTCCAATCATTACATCCATTCCGAGAGCAAAGATTAACATCAGTTGGGTTAAATAAGCAGCATGAAAAACAAAATACAGAGCATTTGGAAGGCGAATACAGCAACCATTTTCTTTCGACGCTTTCATTGTTCTTTAATTTGCGCATAAATAATGCTTTGTTGAAATATCTCGTCACTAATTTATTACCATCTTTGTAGGTTCTGGATGCCTCGGAAAAGTCAGAATCTTTATTTTGAAAATATACTGGTCCCTTACGAATTAAAATTTCGCGATTTATTTCAACAAACTTTTCGTGAAAATAATCGGCGGGATCGTGCGATATTAATTCTTCTGTGTTGGAAAACTGCTGTTCAATTGACACAGTTGGAGTTGTCGGTTTTAGTGAAGTTACTGAAGTCGTTGCACTTTCGTCGTAGGAATAGTCGCTTTCTGATTCAATCTCTTTTTCAAAATTGGAACATGAAGGTTTAGAAATTCCCGCAATTTGTAATTGAGCTGAGTCATCATGTGGAACATTTATGAGTTGATTGCTACTTACAGAAGTTTCTCCAGTAGTAGTAGTAAAATATGATGTTAATTTTGGTAACTTTTCAATTACTTCTTTCTGATGTAGAGCTTTTTTCCTTTTTTCAGATCCACTAGGATATGACCGTTTCGACATTTTATATTATAATTCAATATTTAATTAATTTTATAACGAAAATATTCGCTAACACAAAACAGACAAACGACGATTTAATCAAACAATACTATTTTTTTGTCAGAGCTCAAGCACAGTCAGTAACAAACTAACAACTACAAACAAAACAAACGCCACAACATCGCAGACAAATACTTGAAGGCAATTCCCGTTCGTCAAGTCAAACGACGATCGGGAGTCGGGAATTCCCCTTTTTTGTCTTTGGTATTACGAATGACGTTCGAATAGGTTTCTTTAAGACATAAACCACACCGCATCAAATAATTCTTCTTTTTTTAATTTAATAATTTTTCTTTTAATTGTATTCTTATATATACTTACATATAGGTATTTAAATTAACCTAAATATACTAATATCGGAAAAACTCATTTTTGAGAGAGAGTGGAGTACTTATACCCTGTTTATTTATTAGTTTGATCTTTCTTTTTGACGGATGTCAAATCTGAAATCGATATAACTTTGCAACGACGAACAATATTTTCTTATTTTAATAATATTAAAAATTTATAATAATCATAAGAATAGACACACAACATAAAAGTACCTGTTAAGGACTCAAGCATTTTCCGAAAGTCTTAAGTGGTTTTTATTGCTTCGAAGTAAAATTTAAATAGAAAAACTGAAAACAAAAACTGAAAAAAATGTTTTTATGTCTAGTGCAATAAAATTGATTGACGAATGAATTTATTTATTTTGAATAGTTTAAAACATACATACAGCCACATATTATTTAGCCAACACATTTTTTACACCAATAGATATTTTCTGTTTCCCATCACTGACCCATCTGTCAAAAAGTTCAAGCTATGTTGTATAAGGAATAGCTATCCGCATGCGGCAATAGTATATTGTGCAACTAGGGCGGAAACTAGCCGATTGCCCACGCAGGCGGCCGCTGTACGCACGAGTGTAAGCGAGTGCGTTCGGCCGCCTTCGTGAGCAGTCGACTAGTTTCGGCCCGAGTCCCACACGATATTTTATACCACATCTGTATAGTGAATACTGGTTACCGCACGGGTTTAAGGTTGGAAACCGAGCGATTGACCTGTGGGCAATCGCTGAGTTTCCAACCGCAAATCCGTACGGAAACCTAGTGTTTACTATGCAGGCGTGGTATAAACTAAAGCTAATTATAATAATCGGTTATCATTTGGTAATCTGGCAGGAACTAGGGGGCCCCATTCGATCGCGGGGCCCTGGGCACGTGCCCATAGTGCCCAGTGGGGAAGAGGGGACTGGGTCGGTGCTGGAGGCATTCATCGACGCGGTGGAAGTATTCAAGGAGTGCACCGAAGTGTCCGACGAGCACGCGTTACGGGGCCTCTCCATGTTGCTGACGAGCGACGCGGCGGTGTGGTGGCGAGGCGCCCGCGCCGGCATCGCGACGTGGCCGGACGCGCTGGCGCGTCTACGCGCTACCTACGGCGTCCAGCAGCCAGGGTATAAGGTACTACGTGAAATGTTCGCCAAGGAACAATCAGAAAACGAACGTGCTGAAGTGTTTGTGTCACGTCTACGGTCGTTATTAGTTAAGTTGCCTTATAGTGTTCCGAGTGCGATGCAAGTCGATATTATTTACGGTCTGTTGCACCGTCGCATCCGCAAACGATTGCCGAGAGACAGTGTATCTAATGATGTAGATCGGTTATTAGAGAGAGCGAGACTCACGGAAGACTCCATCGAGGAGGTTAAAAGGTCAACGGAAACTCCCGCGCTCGTAAACTCGAATATACCTACGCGCGAAACGAAGTCACCTGAGCGTAGCGTTACTACGAGTTCGACCACAACCACCGGTACGAAACTCGCTTCAAACTCGAACGAAAACTCGAAACGTTCTCGCGTTCGGTGTTCGCTTTGTAAGGCATACGGCCATGTTTTTACTGATTGTCGGAAGGCAAATAAAATAGATTCCAAGGTCAACAACCCGATACGGTGTTATGGATGCGGTCAACCGGGTGTAGTACGTTCTAAATGTGATATTTGTAATTCGGCATCAACGTCGACCAAGAAAGACGACAAACCGTCTTTTAATAGCGCTAGTTTCCATAACGAACCCGACGCGACTAGTGATTTTGGTAGGTACGTGCGTTGGGCTAGCATAGATTCACGTAAAGCACACCCGATGGTGAATATCCACGTTATGGGTCGCAATGGGGTAGCCGTTGTTGACACCGGTGCTACGCATAGTTTAGCGAGCTCTTCATTATATCGGATTTTGATGGACTCAGATGTCCGGTTCAATGACACCAAACGTTTAGTTCGGTTAGCCGACGGGTCTCGATCTTCCATGGACCTGCTAACTGCGGAGGTGCCTGTCACAGTTGAAGGCCGTGTGGTATCTTGCGATTTTTTAGTATTGCCAGGCAGTGACACGCAGACCTTACTCGGGGTCGATTTCTTATCCAAGGCGGATATGATATTGGACGTAGCCCAGGGTAAGTGGACGTTTAGAGACGCTCCTGATATTTTTTATGATTTTGTGTATACCTACACACTTAACACAGTTAGTACAGACCAAGCACGCGACGATCATGCTGAGTTGCAGTTACGTCCAGACGAAGGCCCCAAGCTTACCGACGAGCAGCGGGGTACACTCAACCGCTTCATTGGCGAGCACGCGCAGCAGTTCGCGCGTGATGGGCCAGCTACAGAGTTTGCTACTCACCGTATTAAGGTACCGCCGAACCAAGAACCATTAGCATCGCCGCCATACAGGTTGTCTCCGCCCAAGCGAGAAGCACTCGAGAGGGAGTTGCAGGAGATGATCCGCGCCGACGTGATAGAAGAGTGCGAGTCTCCATGGGCGTCGAACGTCGTTCTCGTAAAAAAGAAGAACGGTGGGTTTAGAGTGTGCGTTGACTATCGGAAGCTGAACGCAGTCACCGAGCCCGACCGGTACCCGCTCCCTAGGATCGAGGACGTTCTGCATTCCGCTAAAACCTCGAAGTACATGACCACCCTCGACCTTAGGGCAGGCTACTTCCAGGTAGGGGTGGATCCTGATGACAGAGATAAGACTGCGTTCACTACGCCGCTAGGTACGTACAGGTTCAAACGTATGCCCATGGGATTGCGCAACTCGGGCGCTACTTTCCAGCGGCTGATCGACCGGTTTAAATCCAATCTGCCAGGAGTCGCTTTGGAGGCGTATTTAGATGATCTGCTGATTCTATCGGACGAGTCATTCGAGAGGCACTTCGAAGATCTCAAAGCTGTATTCGATCGGCTTGCGATGTTCAGCCTGCGAGTCAACCGTGAAAAAAGTCATTTTGCCAGGGAATCAGTGAAATATCTTGGCCATATTATCAAGCCAGGTGGTATTCACGTGGATCCTGACAAAACTTCGGCGATCGCAAATATGCCGACCCCCAAGAACATTAAACACCTTAAGTGCTTCCTTCAAACCTCCAGTTGGTTTAGGCGATTTATCCCTAGTTATGCGGAGGTCGCTAAACCACTAACGATTTTGTTGAGGAAAGCAAGTACGTGGCAATGGGGTGCTGAGCAACAAAAAGCTTTCGAGCATATTAAACAACTGTTGACAACGGCCCCAATACTGCGTCAAGCTGATGAGGCGATGCCATTCGTCCTCAGAACCGACAGCAGTGGGTATGCCCTCGGGGCGGCTCTCCTCCAGGGGGAGGGGAACGATGAGCGTCCTATCGAGTACGCCAGTAGACTGTTAACCGCGGCTGAAAAAAACTATAGTACGACCGAAAGGGAGGCTCTGGCCGTCGTGTGGGCCGTCTCCAAGTTTCGTGGGTACATCGACGGAGCGGAAGTGATCGTGAGGTCCGACCATCAACCGCTCAAGTGGCTAATGAGCATGAAGTCACCCAGTGGGCGATTGGCTCGATGGGCACTCACCCTCCAGGAGTATAACCTCAAAATCGAATACACGCCAGGCAAGGCAAACGTTCTAGCTGACACGCTGTCGCGTCCTGCGTGCACTGAAGGTTCCGATTGTGACTTGTGTTATGCCGTCGCTGACATGCCGTCACGCCGCCCTAAGGACGTCCGGGAAAGTCAGATGTTAGACCCCGAGGTACGCAAAATTGTCAAAGCACTGGAGTCTGACGATCCGTTCAGGGGGAGGCCATGGGCCGATAAAGGGTACGTACTTACAGAGGGTGTGTTATATCGTTATGGGCCCGAAAATGAAGATAATGATGACGCCAGCCTGGTAGTCCCAGAGCAAGAACGGATGAAGATCTTGTCAGACTACCATGATGCGCCAACTGCTGGCCATCTAGGCGCGGAGCGTACCTTGCAACGCTTGGCTAGTAAGTATTACTGGCCAGGGATGCGTTCCTATGTCACGCAGCATGTCAAACACTGTGTACAGTGCCAAAAATATAAGGCTGACACAGGAAACCAGCTGGATTGTTACAGACGCCTGCTTCAGCGCGTCGATTTGAAGTTTTGTCTGTGGATCTTTTCGGGCCACTTCCCGAGACTGCCACAGGTAACAAGTGGATTTTAATAGTCGAGGATACCTGCACTCGGTGGGTAGAGTTGTTCGCCCTCAGTAAAGCTACAAGCGAAGAATGTGCAAAGGTTCTGGTCTCGGAGGTGTTCTTAAGGTATGGGGTTCCCCGAAGGCTTATCAGTGATAATGGTGTCCAGTTCATCAGCGAAGTTATGCAACAGACCTGCCACGCCATGGGTATTATCCAATCACTTACCTGTTACTATCACCCGGAAGCGAATCCGGTCGAGCGGAAGAGCCGCGACCTCAAGCCGCAACTGGCGATTCTGGTAGGTAAAGATCATGATACGTGGGATATTCACTTACCTGCTATCCGATTTGCTATGAACTCAGCTGTTACGTCAGGTACGGGTTATTCACCCGCTTATCTAAGCTGTGCACGCGAAATGCGCGCGCCCGCCGATGTTGTATCTGAAATGCGTGCTATTATCGACAACGACAATTATGTAGGTGACATCACCACTTACCTGAAGAAGGTGTCGTCGGTGCTCGTTGACGCTCGTGACGTTCACGAGGCTGCTCAAAAGGTGCATAAAAGTTATGCTGACAACCACCGTCGTCCTGCCCCAGATTACAAGGTTGGGGATTTGGTCCTCTTGAAAACGCAGGGCTTGAATGACACGAATAAAGGTCAAACGCCCAAATTCATTCCGCGACGTGACGGCCCATATCGTGTACAGGTTATTGCAGGCCCAACCACCTACGTGTTAGAACGTATTAGGGATGGAACGGTGTTAGGAAAGTATCATTCGTCAGTGCTGACACCTTTCGTTGGTCGCATCCCAACCGAACCCGTCCAAGAAAAACGTAGAAGGGGGAGACCACGCAAGGCTAACCCGACCGCGAGGACGCAAAAGTCAGGTTAGAGGGGGAGAATGTAACGCCGCGTCGCGTAAGTACCTTAGACGCTCGCGCACCCCTTCCCGACACCCGCGTAGCCGCGCCCTGCGTACCCCGCACGCGCGCGCCAGTCGTCGCTCGCCCGCGTTAGCGTCACACGTTTCCCAAAATCACGCCACGCGAAAATACGTCCGCCACCTTCTGTCCGAGACTCTCGTTCGCTCATATTAAGTACCTACTTTGTGTTTATGCTATTCATTTACTGTACTGTAAACAAATTATATATTGTGATCGTGAATAAACCTCCTTATACGATTAAAATATTTAATTCTTCTCTATATTATTTCATACACACTGCGTCTACATCTCTCATCCAACTCTCCTGTCGCAGGTCTGCTGGAAGAAATTTCGTTAGAAATAAGCAGGACCTTTGTACTCTTTTATCTGAATTTGTTCTTTTCTATTTTAAATGTTTTGTGTACATAAATAAATAAATAAATAATAAAAAAAATTGTTGACATTTCCGTTCCACATGACGAGAACCTCGTGAAAGCCGAGAAAGATAAACAAATTAAGCATATTGACTTGGCTCGCGAGGTTGTCGACATGTGGGATGTGGACTCGGCGATCATTGTGCCGATAGTCGTGTCGGGCAATGGCTTAATAGCCAAGAGCCTCGACCAACACCTTAGGAGGCTCGCGTTAGGCGGCTGGATCAAGGGCTTGATTTAAAAGCGGTACTCCTGGACACGGCTCGTATTGTTAGGAGGTTCCTTTCTCTGGAGCCCTGACCGCCGATAACTTGGACCCTGTTCATGTTTTTTTTATGAGTTTTGTTTAAAAAATATTTAAAAATGTAACTTATGTGTGTTTATATTGAATAAAGAAAATGATGATGATAAAAATAAATAAAATATCTGACAAAATTTACATACATATAAATAATAAATAACATGCATACACAATTTAAATATATAGGTACATAAATACATACAATGATTAAAATAAATTAAAAATCTAACATAATTTACCACACAATAATTTACACCTTTACTAAATTTCATTTAAAATCCAGGATTAGTAAGTGGTTATAGGACTTAACATATGAAGAAACTGAAGATCTTCACGCTGTTGTAAAGTAGCTTCATAGTTGTTTTACGTTTTCAAAGAATACCTACTATAAGGATAGATAGTTCTAAGTATAAGAGCCAGCATGTAAAAATATATATTTATGTTATAAATTGGAATAAGCATTGTGATTTAGGAGGAATCAACGGACTTCCCAAATACAGGCATTTCTTGCCTTGTTTGGAATCCAAATGGTCTCAACTAAATATATGTACCTACTGACTAAACTAAAAGATGCAACAGTTTTGTACACAAGATTCTGTCCTCAATCTATATTTATTAAGTACCTACCTATAACCCGATATTGTTTAGCTCTTGTGTGTTAATTGGATGTTTTTGGATCAAATAAAAAATTATTATTATTATCTACCTATAATAATAATTAATTCCATGAATTGTTACTTGGCCTTCATCCTCTCTCCTAACTTTGCTGTGCCCGACAGGGTCCATATTGATCTTGACAATATTTTATACCATCTATGTACATAATATTGAATGCAATAAAGAATTGAGTATTGAGTAACATGCTCGATGTATTTGTTTAACAAAGTAGTGCATTCAAATTTACTAAATCCCAGTCCCTTCAGAATTGCTATAAGAGTGCCACCATCATCCTTGTTTTGAGTAGCTTTGCGATCGCGATCAATATTACTAAAAATAAATCAATAAACTCGGGATCGAGTATTTCTGGCGTTAGCCAAGTCTCCTCTCTCAAGTATTATGATGTCGTAGCAATTAGACAAGATATTCATGAACATGCAGTTTAGTGCGAAGCCCACTGCAGTTCGTTTATATATTGTTAATTTATCACTCTTTGTTCTGTGTATACTTTCGAAACAGTATTAATATATTAGTATGACCTAGTTTAAAAACAATTTCAAAAAAAAGATCTAAAGATATACGATTTGAAGTCAAATATTATTCAAATTATTACCAATAACAATAAAAATTAAGTTACTAACGCTCTCTTTTACGTAGAATAACAAATATACATACCATAAAGAACAAAAGCAAATACAACTTACTGAAATAACAAGGACAACGTACCCAACAACTGCAACACATACAATACATAAGATATAATATCCGTAAGCCAAGCAAATCTGCAAAGATATATCCACTTTGTCGGCGCCGAACATAAATAAAAGACATAATGGAAATACACATAGACACTATATACTCGTAATAGAGTTCTTTATTCATCCATATTGGTAGATTCGACACTAGAGGCATCTCTGGTTGTAGCAGACCCAGGTTTGATTTTACTGAGATGAGATGATCTCAGTTAAATCAAACCTGGATCTGCTTTTTTTTCTTTTTTTCATTAAATTATGATAAACTTTTCAATCTACGCTTTAATTTTGAAAGTCCGAACGCGATGCACGCGGACGTAGTCGCGGGCAAAGTGCTAGTCATTCATAAAAGCTGTAATAAGTCATCATCATCATCATCTTCCTGCCCTTGTCCCGTGTTATTTGGGGTCGGCACAACATGTTTTTTTTCTTCCATTCTGCCCTGTCATTCGTCATGCTATCACTAACTTCCTTTTCTTTCATATCACTCTTCACACAATCCATCCATCTTTTCTTTGGTCTCCCTCTCCCTCTCCATCCATCCACATGTAAACTCATAACTCTTTTAGTAACATGCGTTTCATCCCTCCTCTTCACATGACCATACCAAGACAAACGATTCCCTTTCAATTTTTCAGTCACTGGTGCCACTTTCAAACTTCCCCTAATATACTCATTTCTCACTTTATCCATTCTCGTCACACCACACATCCATCTTAACATTCTCATCTCCGCTACGTGCAGTCTTTTTTCATCCGTCTTTTTCACAGCCCAACATTCTGATCCATACAGTATGACAGGTCTTATCACGGACTTGTAGATTTTACCCTTCAACTTGAGGGGCATCCGTGGGTCACAAGTGGTTCCCGTGACCTGTCGCCATTTCATCCATCCTGCGTTGATCCGATGTGTTACGTCCCGGTCTACCTCACCATCCCCTTGAACGAGTGACCCGAGGTACCGAAAGTCGGAGCAGATCGGTATGGGCGTTCCAGCTGTAATAAGTATAAAATTAAATCTTCAAAGTTCCTACGCTTATGTATGTAGCTACCTAAGAATTAGTTAAGTAGGTTCACTTGATTCTGTCTCTGTGTGACCTTGTTGTTGGTAAAACCACATACTTTCGAAAAACCCTGGGTGAATTTAGAGCAAGTGTTTAATACCTCTTGAGACCGCGGGTTGGGAGACAGCACTATATAGACTCTAGTCCAACAGGGGTCTGATAAGAACCAGATGCGAAAAAGGACAGGGCGAGCAGTAATTGAAAAAAATATATAAAGTGGATTATATGCAAATGAAATGTATAAATGTAAAAAGCACAAGCGAACAGCGTTCGCTCGCTCATTGTCTTTCTACTTGTCGGACGAACCTTTTCTTTTATTGACTAAGCATCTCGTCTTCGTTCTCTATTAAAGGTGAGATATCTTCAATATCTTGGGCAAGTATTTTAAACCACCAAATTTACATTTTGTCGTTGAGATTCGACTCGTTCAAACATCGTTTATCTACGAGAATACCTTCATACCAACGATTGAAAGACGATTTATATAGCTGCATACTAATATGTGGGTAGCTATAAACTATTTCCGACTTGAGCAGTTTATTTTCGTTGTTGTTACGATCAGTCAATTAATTTGAAAACTAGTGCTTGTGCAGACTGTCTTTGTGACCTTGACCAACAACAGTTTTTAATTGGTCACTATACAAATGAAGGTGAGAGCGTAGTCGTATTTTGTACTAAAGAAAATTTTAAACGACTAATGAGTGCACAATGCTGGGTAATAGACGGAACATTTTCGACATGTCGAAAATCCATTTACTCAAGTATATTCAATACATGTTTTAGTTGGAACTGAACGGGGCACTAGCAAATTTTTACCATTAGTGTCTGCCCTATTATCGCACAAGACTGAAACCTGTTACATAATACTATTTGATATATTAAAAAGGTATGGGGTCAATACCTTAAATACTATTTTGTCTCCAGAAAACATACTGACTGATTTCACAATAGCGGTAATAAATGCTGTGAAAAAACAATTTCTAAACTGTGCACACAGACTGTGTCTGTTTCATCTCACGCAAAGCCTTTGGCGGCATGTACAGGCGGAAGGGTTGGCAAAGCGCTTTGGTACTGATTTCGTATTTGCACACAAAATCAGACATTTATTTGCTTTAGCATTTTTGGAACCAGAAGAGATACCGGAGGCCTTCGAGCAAGTAAAAAAGTTGTATTGGCAACTGAAGCCGAAGGATTGGCAAAATGGTTCAATAAGTAGGCTTATGTATCTGGAGTACTTACAAAAAAATCTGGCCCAGGGACGAAGTTAATAATCTACCTTTGTTCCCATCAGCTATGTGGTCAGTGTCTAATCGTACTTATTCTATTCCGAAAACACAAAATGCTCTGGAAACATGGCATAACCGGTGGAACACACTTTTAAATCGCAAGAAGTGGAATATCTTCAACACTATTTAGAAGTTTGCTAAAGAACAAAAATATACAGACTGCGAACAGGCATGATCTCGAACGCATCACTGCATCTGAGCCAATGCCAAAGCGTTGTCGTTCGTCGTAGATTGAATATGAAAAGAGACTAGAAAAGCACTTGTCCCAAAAGAGTGAGATGAGCATAGAAACTTTCTTAGGTGGGCTAGCTCACATCATGTACATCAAAAATCATTTACATAACATATAACTGGTAGTATTTTTTTTTTCAAAATTGATTTTTTTTCTTACATATTTCTTATGAATGCGCAGTTTGCAAATTTTTGTTATTTACTAGTTAATTATAAAAATAATCAAATTAGCTATTTTATTATTTTCTTTACATTTATTTTTATTGAATTACTAAGATAAACGCATGGAAATAGCAGTTAATGCAATTTAATCAATATCTGTCAAAATTGTATGAGCGAGAAACTAAAGACAATTATTTTGGATCGGCGGTGTAAGAAAAGGTGCTTTCGATGCAAATTTCGACCGGTAAAAGATTATTTAGTTCAAGCGTGTTGCGGCGAACCATGACATCGGCAAATCTTGGTATCGGCCAACCATTCATTCTATGTAGCGTTATTCGGCGAAACGTGCTGTCGCTAAATAATGGTATAGACTAATAGTTTTTTCGTATTACCGTTCGTCGGCGAACCATGCTTTCTGTAGACTGTTATATCGTTCAAGGGTAATTTGATATACCTTACGGGGACTCCTTGAAAAGAGGATGACACAGATAATATCGATCCTCTCAAACACTTTATCGGAGCTTCAAGATCTCAATCCTTTCTTAACATGAAAATCACGTGAATCGATTTGTTCGCGCTTGCTTTTATTTTCCGCTTTGACATCCACTTGTTGATCTTGTCGAGTTTTACTTGTAGCTTTCGTGACGCAAACTGAGGGTTCCTGTCATTGCACAGAGCAGCTGTATCATCAACGAAGGTGGCACAAAGAACTTCTTCTGCGGTGGACGCTATAACGGAACTTTGAGGTACGCCAGCTTTTATGCCGCAAAATTTCTAGTACGAGTCATTCACTTTTACACGAAAGATTCTGTATTCTAAGTATGATTTTTGTAGTACGTATAGGTTATGCGGCAGTTGTTTCTTAATTTTGTACAATAGGCCCTGGTGCAAGACCTTGTTTGACAAGGTCGACGCTTGTTGTACGTCCAAGAATACAGCTGAGCAGTACTCCTTACGCTCGTAACGCCTATAGGTACCAACCGAAATAACGTGTGACTGCGGCTTTTCTTTTTGTTCTGTTCTTGTTTTCCAAGTTACCTCGTTTATATCAGCATCCTGAAAATCTTGTTTCATACTTTTTCAGCGTCGTTTTTTGTTGTCGTAGTCGGGTTTTAGTTTTTTACTTCTTTTTATCCATGGGCCTTAGTTACCTGATAATAAAGGATTATTATTATTACTATAAATAATCTATACATCCCACTTTCTAATTATGTATACCCCCGGTAATAGTACCGCGGGTCAGTCTGCAACATAATACTTAACAATTTGTTTTTTTTTTGTTCTAGTGCTAAATCTATTCCTTACGCTTTGACAAATGTAACGATATTAGGGAAATGGGAGTCCAATCAAAACAGTCAATCTTTGTCATTTTGCATAGCATTATGTATGCAGAAATATAATTTAGGATGTAGTTTAATTACACATTATTTTTTTTTACGAAATACTTTCTTATTTCCACCATAACCTTTTTTATTTTATATTAGCCGGTATCAAATTTAGAGAGTATTTAGTTTTTATAGTCACTTTGAGTTTCAATAGAGTCCAGATGTAACACATTCTAATGTTTTTGCAATACTTGGCAGCAAATGTATCGTGTCAGCCTTCTCGGCAAGCTTCTTAGAGCTAGTTAATACTACAATCAAAATTCTCAACTCCATTTTACCGAGATCTTGCCTGTTTCAATAATTCTGTATATATTTATAAAGAATCGTTGAAACAGGACAATGTTGTCTGTCAAGTTGTGTAGATACAAAACTGCTTCAATTTTACATCACATCACTAGGCTCGGCCACTAAACTTTACTAGAAAATATATCGCTAAAAAATCAGAATTGTTTTTTCGTAAGATAGTATAACTCTAAAGAAATTTGAATATCATAATAGATGGCTTTTCATCTTGCTTATCCTGATTATTTTTTCTTGATTATTTTTATCTTGCTTTTAGAAAATTAAAAATATCTCTGTTCGATTACTTTGTAGGTATCATCCACAAATAAAAATCAAAAAGTTCTCAGTAACAGTTATATTTTAAATTTAGAGTTCATAACAATCACGGAAGCGTAGCAGACATGAAAACACAATAGATGGAAGTCAGGGCGATAGAAGAATAGAACAGAATACAGAATAGAATTAGGCAGAAGAATTTTAAAGCACGAAATGAAATTACGATAGATCGCGGCGGAGCAAATTAAAAATAAGCGGGCAAGCAAGCGAGCGCGAGAGTGCCTTGCGCAGCGGCGAACAAAGGACTGGTGTGAAGGCGCGCTGCGAAACCGAACGGCTCCCGGTCGTGGCGATGATACCCGAAGATGCGCGAGCTCGCTGGTTACGTCATTCGTAACAGACGTTGTGAGGTGTGGCGTCGAGCCGATACAGTAGCCCCCCGGCGAGACCGTGACTACGGTCGATAGAAGTCCGGGAAGTGAACTCTCCTGCCGCTGCGAGTGTGAAATGCTGGCTTGTCCGCTGGTGGAGATGACGTCTTACTTGGAGGTGAACAGGTCGGAGCTGTGGCTGTGTTGTCAGTGTTCCTGTCTCGAGTGACGTATGCTGGTTTCAGGCGATCCAAAGGTATGTTGGTGCCTTTACCTCGTACTTCAACTGTAAGGTACTTACTTAGCCTTCCTGTCTAGTACTTTCCAGGGACCAGCGTATGGTGGCTCCAACGATTTTCTCACGTGGTGTTGCCTCACTAAAACGTGGGTGCAGTATTGCAGGTCTTTGGGAATGTAAAGTGTCCTTTCTATGCCAAGCTGTCGGTTTCGGAGACAAGCTGGCCATGTGTCTAGCAAGTCAAGTAGCGAAGCTGGTGATGTCTTCGACGGAGTGGTCGTCTGAAGGCGACAGGAACTGGCTTGGCAAACGCAGGGGTCGCCGTATACCAATTCAGCCGAGGACGCTTGGATGTCATCTTTCCAGGAATTGCGTATGCCCATCAAAACGAAAGGCAAGATTTCTGTCCATTGTGTGTTGTTGTGACACATGATACCTGCTTTGAGCTGGCGATGAAACCTCTCCACCAAGCCGTTCGATGCAGGATGGTAGGCTGTGGTGCGGAAGTGGCGTGCGCCGAGTATTGATGCTAGGGCCTTGAACAGGCCGGACTCGAACTGCCGACCTCGATCTGTGGTGATCTGCGATGGGCAACCGAACCTCGATATCCACCCGGATACCAAGGCGGCCGCGCAGGTATGTGGAATCGAGAGTAAGGCCTCAGGCCATCGTGTGAACCCGTCAACGATGGTGAGACAATATCTGTAATCTGAAGATGGTATTAGAGGCCCTACAATGTCGAGATGGATGTAGGAAAATCTCGACGAAGTTGAGGGAAATTGGGAAAGAGGAGTAGATGTGTGACGGGTAATTTTACAGCGCTGGAAATGAAGACAGCATCTGCACCACTCTCTACAATCCTTACGAATCCCTGGCCACAAAAATCGCTGCGTGATCAGTCGCACGGTAGCTGTATGCCCAGGATGACTCAGACAATGAAGAGAATCAAAAACTTGCTTCCGGAATTCAAGCGTAACATAGGGTCTTGGTGGTTGAGTGGATACGTCACAATAGAGTTTGGTGTCTGACCCTCCCTACCTGAGTAAACATCTGCAGTTTTAGAGACGATCCTTTCTCGAT
Organism: Mythimna pallens; assembly: GCA_961205895.1. Classification (NCBI taxonomy): domain Eukaryota; kingdom Metazoa; phylum Arthropoda; class Insecta; order Lepidoptera; family Noctuidae; genus Mythimna; species Mythimna pallens. Next base: position 20,182,300 of record OY540839.1, on the reverse strand, counting down.
AAACGACTGAAGTTCTGGATCTGAGTCTTGAGAGCGGGCTAAAGATTTATAATCAATTGTCGTTGTTACCTCTTCTATACGCGACAAGGTGTCGGCAACGACATTTTCTACTCCTGGTATGTACCGTATATCCGTAGTAAATTGTGATATGTTATCAAAGTACCTGAATTGACGAGGTGAGCAATTCTCTCTGGGGTTCCTGAAGGCATAGGTGAGTGGGCGGTGATCAGTGAAGATAACAAACTCTCTTGCTTCCACCATGTGTCGGAAATATTTTATCGCCTCGTAGACAGCAAGAAGCTTGCGATCGTAGGGGCTGTATTTGCGTTGAGCTTCGTTCAATTTCTTCGAGAAGAAGGCTAGCGGTTCCCATTTTGTTGCGACACGTTGTTGCAGCACTGCTCCTATGGACACGTCGGATGCATCTGTAAGTATAGAGAGTTCTGCCTGTGAGCTTGGGTGTGCAAGCAGCGTAGCGTTTGATAGTGCCCTTTTACATTCTTCAAATGCCTCTAGCTGCAGCTGTGACATCTGTATAGGTTGTGTGTCCTTGACCTTGACTCTAGCCAACATCGAGTCATGTGGGGCGTGACTTTTTGCAGCGTTGGGTACAAACCTTCTGTAGAAATTTAGCATGCCCAGGAATCTCCGTAACTCCTTCACTGTGCTCGGTACTGGAAATTCCTGAATAGCTCGTACCTTTGCGTGGAGTGGTTGGGTACCAGCAGCTGATACCTGATATCCTAGAAAGGTCACCTCAGGCTGCCTCCAGACACCCTTTGCAGGATTTATGAGGACACCATATTGTTTCAGCCGGGACAGCAGCTGGTGCAGGTGAATTCTGTGCAGGTCTGGAGAAGGAGAATACACCAGAATATCGTCGACGTAACCGTAGCAGAAGTCATCTAAGCCAGTGAGTACCTCATCTATGAATCGCTGAAAGGTTTGCGCTGCGTTTCTAAGTCCGAAAGTCATAAAAGGGAATTCGAATAAACCGAATGGTTATTTACATGCAAATGGTGGGACCGGTGATTCAGGACGACCTATTTAGTATATTGCTCAGATTTAGACAACATAATTATGTTTTGACCTCAGACATTGAAAAAAATTATAGACAAATATTAATAGCTGAGAGTCAAAGGCATTTGCAAATGATATTATGGAGGGAGAACGGGCATGAACCAGAAAAATATTTAAAATTAAATACTATTACCTACGGAACCGCTTCGGCGCCGTACTTAAGTACTCGTTGTCTGTTGCAACTAGCGCATGAGTGTGAGATTCCAGAGGTTAAGGAGATAATTAAGCATGATTTTTTCATGGACGATTTATTAACGGGTCATCAGACGGAGGAAGGGTTAAATCGTATATACAGATTAATTACTAAATCGTTAAATTCAGCCTGTTTTAATTTGCGAAAATTCCGATCAAATGCGAATCAATTGTTTGTAGAAAATAAATTAAATGAAGTACAAGAACTTACCGAATTTAAAACCGTTACCAGTACTTTAGGGTTAACATGGTCACCTCAATCTGATTTGTTTAAATTTTCAATACAAGTAGATGTGCATGAACAAATCACAAAACGAAATATATTATCTTCTATCGCAAAAATTTTTGACCCATTAGGTCTTTTAAGTATATTTATTGTTAAGGCTAAATTAATCTTACAAAGGATATGGTTATGCAAATTAGAATGGGATGATCCAGTAGATGATGAAATAAAAAAAATGTGGTACAATTTCATAAAAAATGTGAATTCCCTTAGTTGTATAGAAGTACCTAGACATGTGATGTGTAAAAATGCATTGAATATCGAAATTCATATTTTTTCTGATGACCCCATATGGGTCATGTGTTTATGTGCGTTCTATGAATCAGAACGGAGAAATTCATGTTCAGTTACTTTGTTCTAAATCAAGGATCGCCCCATTAAAAGGTTTAACAATTCCTAAACTCGAGTTATGCGGCGCGCTGTTGTCCACCGAGTTAGGGAACAAGGTGACTCACTCTTTACGATGTACTATTTCTCGTTGTGTTTACTGGACAGACTCGATGATAGTGCTTGGTTGGTTGCGTACATCGCGCGCTACTCGAAAGCAATTAAAAGTATTTGTTGCAAATCGAGTAAATAAAATTAATTGTTTAACTAAGAATTGTGAATGGCGATTCGTACCAACCGAACACAATCCAGCTGATTATATTTCTCGCGGAGTAGATCAGATGAATAATAAAGTACAAAGCTTGTGGTGGAGTGGGTCTCAATTTTTATTCTTAGCTGAATCTCATTGGCCTAATGTGGGTAGACATAAGTTAAATAGTAAATTATGTAAATGTAAACAACATGTTAATTGAATTTAAGCGTTATTCTAAACTCCACAAGGTACAACGTACAATGGCCTACGTACTTGATTTGTCAAGAATTGTAGAATTAATGTAATGCAAAATAGACGTACCTGTAGTTATTTAACGGCTGATGAATTAAATGAAAGCTGTATTTAGTTAAGTTTGCGTGATGCATTTAGTGATGAATATAATAGATTATTGAATAATAAGCCGTTACATAACAAGAGGAGAATTTTATCACTTAGCCCCTTCTTGGATTCACAATTTAATGTAATGCGTGTAGGAGGTCGCCTAAAGAACTCGCCTCTTTTGTATGAAAGAAAACATCCTTTAGTTTTAGATTATAAACATAAATTAACGAGGCTTATATTTGAAAATGAACATAACAGGTTGTTTCATGCGGGGCCTCAGTTATTATTGTCAGCAGTAAGGAAAAATTATTGTGTTGTTAATGCAAGAAACGTGGCTAGGAGTGTAGTTAAGAATTGTATAGTATGTAAGCGATTTAAATTTAAGTCTATAGTCCCAATTATGGGCAACTTACCCAAACAGCGATTGAATCCCGGGACGCCTTCCGAACCCACGGGAGTTGATTTGGCGGGTCCCTATTTCATAACCGATAGGAAAGGTTGCGGTTGTAAAATAAGTTAATGTTATATGTGTTTATTTGTTTGTTTTACTACTAAGGCGCTGCACTTAGAAGTTGTGAGCGACCTAAGTACCAAAGCCTTTCTATTGTCTCTCAGGAGATTTATTTCTCGGCGCTCTAAACCTTGTAATATGTTGTGATAATGCGACCAATTTTTTAGGGGCTTGTAATGAACTTAATAATTTTTTATTGGTTAATAAGGATAAATTAACTGAATTTTGTTCTAATGAAGGCATGAAGTTTGCATTTATTCCCCCCTATGCTCCGAATTTTGGAGGGTTATGGGAGGCCGGGATAAAATCAGCCAAGTTCCAGTTAAAAAGGATATTGGGGAACAGGCACTTAACATATGAGGAACTTTCAACTTTATTTTGCCAAGTAGAAGCTTTATTAAATTCCCGACTTTTATGTCCCGTGTCAACCGATCCCAACGATTTCCATCCCCTGACTCCCGGGCACTTTCTCGTCGGCAAGCCACTCATAGCTCTTCCCTCTCCAGTGTTGACAGACATTAACTGTAATCGACTCCACAGATATGAGCTATTGGAACAGATGAGGCAGCATTTCTGGATGAGATGGCAACACGAGTACACAAGTGAGCTTCAGCACCGTACCAAATAGCGCAACCCTGATGTTACATTGCGTATTGGAGATATGGTCATAATCAAGGAAAGTAACCTGCCGCCCTTAAAATGGAAAATCGGACGTATACAAGACCTACACATGGGTAACGATGGTGTATCCAGAGTAGCTGATGTGAGAACGGCTAGTGGCACGGTGCGGCGAGCTATCAATCGCCTGTGCCCTTTGTTCGAGCCTGAAGGACTGAGGACGGACAGTTGAAGGAGCGATCTTCAACGGGGGGAGTATGATAAGGCGCAGGAGTGCGGGGTGCGGGACGTACTGTCGCCATCTCCCTACTCCCTACAATTGTGCCTATAAAAGTGAGTGTACCGCGGTCATGAAGCGTCTACGTCTGCTATCCTTTGTATTGTATAGTTTGCCTCGTATATCTAATCCAAAACTGTAAAAAGTGAAATTGCAAGTACATACAATAAACGTCTAAAATCGTCTCCGAGTATCTATTTCAGCTCCTATCTACACAGACCTAACACACAAACAGTCTAAGCCTAGACAACACCAAACTGCAAATTAGAAATAAAAAACAAATATGAAGATCATCTTAAAGAAAATAATTTATGTCGACAAGAAAACGTGTGGACCGTCGGAATATAAATGAAGTAAATATTTGCGCGGTCTACGATCTGCAAGCGGTTATGCAGTGTTCAACTGGAGACACTTCTTCCTTTTATTATAAATGTAAACTAAATTGTTTTAATTTTACCATTGTGGAAATGCTGAAAAAAACTGAAACAGTTAATAAGCGAAACAATACTAGAGAAGAGACAGAAAATGAAATAGGAGCATATGGGAATGTGTATTGTTATTTTTGGGATGAGGTTCAAGGAAAAAGAGGTGCTAATGAGATTGGGTCATGTGTTCTAGATTACCTACGACGATTGAATGAGCAAAACCCAAACAAAATACTAAACGTGACATTTTATTCCGATAATACGTGTTCGCAAAATAAAAACAAGTTTATCACAAGTTTATACTATTACGCTGTAACTTGTTTTGAAAATATTCATACTATCACTCACAAATTTTTAATAAAAGGACACACCCAAAACGAAGGAGATAACGTCCACAGCCTTATAGAAAAAAAAGTCTGAATCAATATACACACCATAATTTTAATTCTCGTCCTCTCTCCCCTTTGTCGTCTGATCCCTTTGACCCCTGGGCACTTCCTTATCGGACGGCCACTGACGTCAGTCCTTTTGCAGCAGAAGACTCCGGACGGAAGTACCAGCTCATCTGCAAACTACGCCTTGACTTCTGGAAGAGATGGTCTTAAGAATTCATAGCGGAACTCCAGCAGCGGTCCAAATGGTAGACTGCGTCCATCGGTCCTAGAATTGGGGACATGGTGCTGATAAAGGAGCAGAATCTGCCTCTGCAATGCTGGCGGCTTGGCCGCATTACACGTTTACACATGGACGCAGATAACATCTGTCGAGTAGTAGATGTCTACACTTCGAGGGGGACAATCCGCAGAGCCATCCACTACCTCATCCGGCTGCCGGGCGAAGAAGAACCTAAGGACCGAGTTGAAAGTTAGGTCTTTCAAGGCTGGGAAGATGTACACGCGGCTCGGCGTGTACGGGGCCTGCGGGAGACGTGGAGGAGGGCGCGACGCGCGGCGCAGCGCGGAGCCTGCGCCGCCGCCTTTGAGACGACTGCTACGACAGAGTGCGCGCGCGTCACATATAAATAAATTTGCCTTTCTTCCCGCCGCTCGGCCATTATCCTGAAAATTAAATCTATTAAATTACTAAAAGTCGTTTCAATCCATCCACACACTATCCCGCACAATGTACACCAACACCAATTTTGCTTATAGACCAGTCTATAAGCAAAATTGGTGTCCAAGTCCAATAATGGTGAACTGCGTGAGTTGTGGTATCGCTACTGATCGTAGCAACGCTACTGGAAGTGTGCCTTTACATGATGAAGCAGTTCTTTCCATAATAAGGGCAAGGACTGGTCGTCAAACAGTGAGTATCTTTAGCTGTACTATTATTTTTCAATTGATACTGATTTGAGGCGTTACACGCTCATATAAAAGGGCTCTAATCGGTTTCGATCAATCAATCGGTCGCATCATTTGATCAGAGACAGTTTTTAACTATTTGTTTATTCTTTGCCTATTGACTCACAGCTAGGACGAGTCACTGACCGAAAATGCAGATCGTTTAGGTTAACGAAATTGATTATAAAAATGGCTAGCAGTCAAAATATGACTACTAAAGAACTCCGTCGCTTAGTAGGAAGTGTGGAAGAGGATGATGAATTCTCTGAAGCAACATACGAGGATGATTAAGAGGTGAGTTTTATTTTTATAAAACTTTTCAACAACCAGGACCTAGCGACCCACGAAATGCGGCGTGCGGAAGACTCATCGCTTTTGAGTTAGATAGAGTGCCAGCAGAGAAGCGTTCACTAACGTACGTCAATTTACTGAACCTGATAACAAAAGTGCGACAGCAGAAGGTCTAAGATGACATAAGTTTGTCGAGTTATGTAGAGTCGAGACTAATCAAAAGTGGATTGATTAAATTGTTGTTAAATACTATATGATTATTAGTTATTATGTCCCGCAATGTCACATCCCTACTCGCATGCGAGGAAGCTAAGTTGTCAAAGATCATGCTAGCCACGCCAGAGTCGGAACTTTTCGACAGTAGCTACCGTCACGAACGAGATTAGTGTAATGTACCACCTTATTATTATTTATTTTATTCGTTTGTAGTTTTAATGTCTGCTTTTACGTTGTTTAGATTTTTGTAACTTCTGTTTAATGATAGTATGATACGAAATAGGGTCAAATAAAATAATGATGTAACGAGTAATATTTTATTTAAAAAATATGGGTTTAAAGTAACGACGGTTATCGATAAGATGTTGGAATCCCTATTTTTTTTTTAGGTATTTGCGCTGAATTTGTAGCTTGGCGTGGGAGGTACGCCGATGCGTTTACGCTCTGGCGGTCAAAAGGTTAAATGACTGTGGTTACAGAACGTTCGTGCCTGGTAAATTACAGGCGGGTAAAACACAAATGTCCACACTTGCAGCTAATAAATCAAGAGCTTTGACAATTTGTCGATGGGTTGTAGAAGTGGCCAATGGCCGCTTCAAAAGAGATTATAAACTACTTCGGCAAGACGATTTTAATGTTTCAAGTAAACATTTAATGAAAGATTTTGAAGTGGCCGCGGCTCTAATGAATAGATTTCACCCTCCTATTAGAGATCGTCCTGATGCTGTGGAAATACTTAACATAATGAATGAGAAATTATGGAGAGCATGTAAGGGCAAATGGCAGATTTGAAATAGAAGTATGTAGGGAGGTGGACATCGACCTACTAAGAGAGTCCAATCTACAAAGCCTCGAGCACAGGCGCAGGGTAGCCAGCCTATCGGTGTTTTACAGGTTGCATTTTGGAGAGTGTGCGCGGGAATTGCATGACCTGATTCCGCCATCTCCTTTCTACCATCGGACAACCCGTCGTACGGCCAGTATCCACCCCTACGTCGTTGAAACGCCAACGGTCCGAACTAAGCGATTTGCTTCGTCGTTTATACCGCGTACATCGAGGGACTGGAACAATTTGCCTGCTGCTGTCTTCCCGTCCAACTATAATTTAGGTGCCTTCAAGGCTAGAGTGAATAGGCTCTTAATAAACTAGTGCGCCTCACCATCAATGATTGCATCACTGCTTACCATCCCACCTGGATCGCAGTCAAGCACTGGTTTATAGCGAACTAAAAAAAAAAAAAAAGATTTATCATCTACAAATAATTTATACTTAGTCAGCAGAGGCCGCATTCAGTCAAGACATGTAAGTGGAAAAATATATTTTATTTATATTTTAGTTGACAGCTCTCTTACAAGTAAAGAAGCCATTATACAATATTATTGTAACTGCATTGTCAGCAGGCAAACAGTGGGTTGCTGTGCAAATGTAATGGTGGTAATCTGGTTGGGCAAGGTACCAAAATACCATCACACCTCCTGCACCATTCCTCGATCATATATTAATTGAATATAAAAATGAAGATGAATAAAATATTGAAAAAATAACTTGTTTTTATTTTACCTACCTAATTCCCTTTTTGTGCTATGCAATAATATGCTAATAGTAACATATAAATATGTTTTCAAACAATTAAATCAATGTGTTTATTTGATTTTGGTATTTACAATACGTTTTGGCGTTATATAGGTACAATTCTTACCATCTACCGCATAACTTAACCTAGTGACCCGTTTTTGGGTCTCTTCCTAATTCCCATAGAATTAAAAAAAAATATTTCTGATATGAATATGTATGTGTTTTACCTATTAAATAATACATAAATGATTACTGTTCACATTTGGCCCAACGATGTATGGATTTCTGGCAATCTCCTTTACTAAACAATTAGGGCTTAAACATGCTACATGGTCTTATTTTGAGGCTGATCACGGTCAAATGCAGCTGACGGAATAGGTGGAGTACTAAAGATATGCACGTAGGATACGGGAAAGATGTTCGTAACGCCATTGAGGCTTTTAAATTGCTTAAACATGAGACAAACGTTACACTGTATTATGTGTCAGATACAGATATAAACGTTATAAAGGAAACATGTCCCGTACCTAATTTGTATCCTTTAGTAGGAACTATGGCTGTCCATCAAATTGTAACCACCGATGAGCCTGGAATAATAAAACATCGACATGTGAGCTGTTTTTGTGACGATAATAGAGGTAACTGTTCTTGTTTTGACTTTAAAATGCATAATCTGTTTAAGAAAGCTCAAAAAAATACCGAGACTCTTACAAATGTTGAAGGAAAAATAAGTAATGCAAAGCCAAAGAAGAGATACAAGAAAAAAAATCGGATAATATTCAGAAAATAATTGAGCCTAGTACATCTCGTATAATAAAAACCAGTAAAGTTAATAAAAACACCGGTATCTCTAGGAAAAACCACTCTTCAGAAACTAAAATCAAAGCCCAAAAAATATAAAAAAATTCAAAAGAAAAAGAGAATAAGCCACTAAAGAAAAGTAAAAAGTGTATACAATTTGATTGCGATTCTACTGATCTTGAAAGTGATAAAGAAGTTATCTATGCTGAGAGTGACGATAGTCCCTATGTTAACGAAGAAAGTAACTCAGTATTACCGGATATTACAATGGAAACAAAAAATAAAGTAACTATTTTGTTGGATATCCGATCCAGACAATAAACGATACTTTCATTTTGCTTCATCAGGACATTCGTTCATGCATTGGATTGATCCTAATCATGTCAAAAAAATAATGTCAACGATTCCAGTGACGATGAATCAAATTTTGTCATTTTTTAATAACACAGGCCTATATATTTTTTTTTTTTCATGAAAAAGTGTTTCAAGTCTGATAGGTGTTATAGTAATTGTGGTAGGCTGATCACGAATCTGTGCTTAGTTTTTTTTCCAGCACGTCAGGTTTTCAAGAAAAGTGTGTAAATATATATTTTTTTAATTTTCATATAATCTTCCATAAGTACTGAGAATATATTTATTTAAAAAATTATACACATTGAAAAATGCATCGCAAAATAGAGTTATAATTCGTACATTATACAAGCATCAGTTTTTTATGAATTTTAAATGAAATCTTTCTTTTTTTCCCTGAAAACTACGTTTTGTTGTTTTCTTTTTGTTTACTTTATTCGGTGAGTCCCTCTGCAATGTCCAGCAGTAGTCTGCCATCATTCTCTCATCCTATCTTCCTTAATAACGTCTTTCTATCTCCGTTATATCTTGGTGAAACCTCTCTCCTTGTTCCTCACTGACGTCCCCAAGATTTTCAGGAAAGTATTTCACGTGAGAATCAAGAAAATGCAGTTTAACACTCATATTGCATTCCAGTTTATTTATAATTCTCAACCATGTTGGCTACAATTTCTTTGTAGTCTGGAAACTTGTTGTTTCCCAGGAAACCGTCTATGACCTTTACGAAAGAATTCCATGCTGCAGATTCATCCTCGGTCATCGTATTTTGGAACAATCTGTCGAATTTTAAGGTTCGATTTTGAGGATCTACAAAAATTCCTTTCTTCAGTTTCGCTTCCGAAAGAAGATTTTTTTGCACAGGTATTTAAAATAGGGTGACTAACTGTTTCATCAGTCTCAACTTGATGTAAAGAGGAGGCAAGAGAACTAGCTTTGGATCAACTAATGCATCACATTGCACATTTTTGTGTCCTGGCACGAGTTGGTCTCTGGCTGGCCATTCTTTCTTCACGTAATGTAGATTTCATGCTCGACTGTCCCACTCACACAAGAAGTCTCTATAAATGCCAACTATGTTTGTCATAATTTATTTTATTTAGTAGAGTGAGCGACAGGCATTGAGGCATATGTATTACCAGGCACATGATAAAAGGAAAAAAAAATTAAGAAATTTAACGGAATTATGGAATTTCCAACGAGATGCTATTTCGCCCTCATACAAAAAAAAATCTCACGTCTTTTTTATTTTCTGAAAAATCCCGATGTGATTGACTCAAACCGAATATCTACACTGGAGAACGCTAAATGTGGAAAATGCCTAATGGTGTACCATCGGGTTTGTGGGCGTCCCCACAAAGGCAACCATACCACCTAACTGGCGTTGCACTAAATGCAAAAACATTTTGCCGCGGAGTTTCAGTTGCATTTGTTATTTATATTAAATACAGTGCTGTTTTTATTTATATCATTAGATATGATGTACTGTGTGTATTGCGAATTTCATAATGGACAAAAACATCGAACAAAGAGTTTGTCTTAAATTTTACATCGCCAATGGAATTTCATGTCCGGAGTCAATGGAAATGTTACAGAATGCTTACGGTAAATTGACTTTATCAAAAACACGTGTCGTCACCTCACACACATGACTTTGAATAGTATATTATGTAGGATAGGGGATGAACGATATATTCGTGTGTAGGCGTCGACAATGACGGTAGTAGGAATTGCGTCACATACCTGTGGAGTCGAGCTGCTAGTTCTTCGTAGTATATTTCTTTCCCTTATATAATTGACTGCTTCGCATTAATCTGTACTTCTACCACCTGTAAAAGTTATTGCTCCCTGAACATGAATATATCGACGCAATTAACCCTATACTTCACATTATAAACAACATATTAATAATTTCATGCAAAGGACATCATTTCACCATTATATAATAATCAATAGCCACGACAGGATGAATATGACATCGCACACCTAGATGAAGGGTAGCACAACTCAAAATAATCCAAAATTGAGTTATTGCAGTTATCGGAATCAGCGCCGAAAACTACATAAACTCCAAAGACACCTGTGTACAAACTTCATTCCTAAAAAACTAGATGGCGCTGTAAGTCAGTCTTTCTGAGTAGCTCCACGGTCACCCCCCACCAACAACAGTAACGCATCACCAGTTACGACATGTCAGCCGCAGGGGAATATGCTGTCAACTCGCACAAAGACTAAATTATTTCGACTTAGTTTTGTATTCGTGGCAAACCGCAGTAATAAAGCGTGAATTATTTTGAGTTGATTTTGTATTCGTGATTGAATCGGTCTTGTTTCTTGGGTGTTCTTCAAACTATTTCCACTTATACCAGTATTGTTGACGAATGTAAGTAATTTTTGTTTTACTAACTAATAATAGTTTAGTGTTGGTGAAATTATTTGGAACTATTTGAGTTGGTCTGTTATTGCTGGTTAAATTTAAATTCGCTCTTATTCTAAAACAATAAATGCTATTGTTTATTTTGTTATAGGAATATTTAGAGTTGCCTTTGTATTTTTGAAACTGATTTAATAAATTTTAATTCTTTAATAAAATACTGCAATTTATAAACTTTTTTGAGTTAATTTGGTATTCGTGAATTTTATTAACTTCGTATTTTTTTGCTACAGATGATGAGGGGCCGTGGCCTTTTACTTCTACAGAAGGTGATGGAGACCAGTTCAAATGAGCCTGAACGCAGTCATGTGGAGAAACAACTCCAAGAGAATTCCACAACACCTTCAAATACCACCATGGTGATGGAAGAAATCTCTGAAAATGGCACCATGGAGTCACAAAAGAATCCAGCAACGTTAGCACCACCATCAGCCAGCACCCAGGTGAAACCATCGTACTATATTTCTCCGGTTAACAGCGAATGTAGCGATTTAGACGATTCAGATGCGGATCCGCCCTTCAACCCACCTCCCAAAGAGAGCTACCGTCCATCACTCGTCGTTCCAAGAAAGAGGTATCGATCCTCCAGTACTACCTCGTCTTCCAGTTCTAATAGTCCCAACAAGACTACACCACCAACTCAACTCTGCAACTCCGTGCCATCTACCATGCCGGATTCTGCCAATCTTTTAAACGACAATCCGGTTACTGAACCATCCACCTCTCAACCGATCATAGACCAGTCTGCTGATCCTGAAAGCCTACAAAGAGGTAAAAAAAAGACAAGAAAAAGATCTCGTTCCTCCAGCTCCTCCTCTAGTTCTAGCTCATCCTCTAGTAGTTCCAGCAGCTCTTCAAGCAGCAGTAATACAGAAATAGGTAGTAACTCTGTGCCGTCTGCCATGCCGGATTCTCCCAATCTTTTAAACGAAAATCCACCTGTTGAAGCTTCTACTTCTCAACCGATCATAGACCAGTCTGTTGATCCTGACAGCCTTCAAAGGGGTAGGAAAAGAACAAGAAAACCAGCTGGTTGGCTCACAAATCTTAAGAAATCTCGTCGAAATACCGGAAAGGCTTATGTAAGTTCAACTAATAAGAGAGTCCCTGAAAGAGCGGTTAAGCCTCCATGCCACGATAATTGCAAATTGAAATGCAAATCTAAAATAAGTGAAGTATTACGCAAATCTTTGTTCGACAAATTTTGGGGACTAGGCGAACTTCAACGGCAAAGAGAGTTCATTGTAAGGCACACACAAGAGATTAAGCCTAAATATAGATACAGCAGTACCCAAAATTTTAGGGCACTAAATTCTGCATTTATTTTTGAAGTTGAAGACACTCGTATTAGAGTCTGCAAGACTTTTTTTAAAGCTACACTAAACATAAGCGACCAATGCATTAGGACAGCTCTTTCAAAACGACAGGAGGGCGGTTTCATAGAAGATGACCGGAGGGGTAAGCACGGACAGCATTCCACCATAGATAATGAAATAAAAGAAAGTGTCGTCACTTTCATTAAGTCTATCCCCAGAATAGAATCTCATTACCTTCGAGCACAAACAACGAGAGAATTCATTCCAAGCGAAAGATCACTTGCGGATCTATACCGAGATTATAAAGATCTACGCGAAAATGAATGTTTACCATTTGCTTCGTCATCAACTTTTAATCGTATTTTTAATACACAGTTTAATATTTCGTTTCACATCCCCAAAAAAGATGCGTGTGATCTTTGTGAAACATTCAAAAATGCTATCGGAGAAGAACAACAAAAACTGCGTGAGGCTTATGACCAACATTTGAAAGAGAAAGTGTTGTCCAGATCAGAAAAGGAAGCTGACAAGAAAAGGACAGATGTAGTTGTTGCAGTTTACGATCTCCAAGCCGTGATGCAATTGCCAAAAGGGCAAGTATCCTTGTTTTTTTATAAATCTAGAATTAATTGCCTAAATTTCACGATTAGTGACTTGTATGCAAAAGATGTAATATGCTTCTTTTGGGACGAAATCGAAGGCAAACGTGGTGCTGTGGAAATTGGATCCTGTGTACTGCAATATATACAAATGGTTGTTGAGAAAAGTACATCGGGTACCGAACTGGACCTTATATTTTATAGTGACAACTGCTGTGGTCAGCAAAAAAATAAATATCTGCTGTCTGCCTACGCATTTGCTGTTGCAACCATGAGAGTAAACTCAATTACTCATAAATTTTTGATTCGTGGTCATTCGCAAAATGAAGGCGATAATGTGCATAGCGTTATCGAAAAACAAGTTAAACGATACACTAAATCAGGCCCGATATACTGTCCACAACAATACGCGACTTTAATAAGAACAGCTAAAAAGACTGGGAAACCTTATCATGTGGAAGAACTTACACATGACAAGTTCTATGATCTGAAAGCCCTTCAAGAAGAATGGGGAAACAATTTCACTGTTAATGTTGACAGAGAACAAATAAAATGGCACGATATCAAACAACTTCGCGTTGAAAAGCAACAACCAATGTCATTTTTTTATAAAACTTCTTATGAAGAGACAGTTTTTAAAAAAGCGTTTGTAAGAAATCAAAGACGCACACAAGATCACCAATTTTCTCCAACTTTGACACAAGCGTATTTGCAAAAAATACCATTGGGTGCCAATAAAAAGCGGGACATTACGGAACTAATTGATAAGAATATTATTCCACAGAGTTACGTCAATTCTTATTACAAAAATGCACTAGATTTATAGAATAAAAATTACGCGAAGAAATTTCTTCCAAACAATACCTACATACATAGGTGTATGTCGGTATTGTTTGGAAGAAAATCTGAATACTTATGTTTTTATGTTTTTTGATAACTATAGATAATACTAAAAAGTCTGATTTAATTAAGTAAAACAGTTTACAATTCTGTCGGTGAGCCTGTAACAATACTATTATAGTTTTAGATGCCTATAATAGATATTAGGTAAAGGTTGAAAATAAAAGTCTGATTTAACTAATAAGTTTAATCCTCTCGATGAGACTGATAATAATAGAATAGTTAAGTGTTTTAGATGCCTTTATTAATGTTACCTTTTTGTTGTAGTTTTTTTTTGGTTATTTAAGTTAAGTGAAAACAGATAATTGTTGGTACCTAGTACCCACATTTCTCATGCCTGTTATGTTGAGTAATAAGTACGTGTTTTTGTAACTAAGTCATTCTTAAAATATCTTCCAAAGACTGTGCTATTTATAAAAAAATATACTACTTTTCCTGTAGTTTATAGACTTAATGGTCTAGTACTGATTAAAGAGAACTTAATACCTAAATTATAAGAAAAATGTCTACTTTGTTAAACGTTTTACTAACCTGTTCAAAGTTTAATGGATCTCAAATTAGAATAATGTAAGGTGTTCATTCTATTTTCCGAACAAGTGATGTGTTTTTGATTATCTTTATTTGTTTGTTACCTTAATACAAAATAAAGATGTGTCTTAATTAAATATAATGTTTTACTTCATTATTATAATAATTATACAAATAATAATTTAGATACACTACTCTTTATGTAAAGATTTAAAAAAAATATATTCACATTAAGACAGGATTAATTTAAAAAAAATCACTAATATGAAATCAATTTGAGTTGATAAAAATATTGAACAATGATTTAGTCACGATTACTAATATAACACGAAAAAAAATAATTAAAAATGTATACGTGTATTTGAAGGTAAGTAATTGATCAAATTAATATCTTAGTAAAATAATATACAACCTCATCCAACAATCATTTAAATCGGTCAAATAGAAAACGAGTAAAACGTTTTTTGCTGTTCCTGAAAAAAGAGGTATTTTGAGTTGTGCTACTCTTTATCTAGGTGTGCGACATAATAACATCTTCATCCTGTAACATTAAACTTGAGGTTGGATAAGGTCAGGAGGTACTACCAGGACCCTCAAATAGGCGTCCAGCACCCCGTGCTCGCACAACACCGCGAGACTCTAAATTGCCCAGTTTATAATACCGGAGCGAAAAGCTCGTTATCTAAAACAACGAACTGCAGTCGACCGCGCCATCACTCGGATAACATCGTACCCGAGCAAGACCTCAATTATCAATATTGAGTCATAAACCGGAATCCAAGAGGAACATACATCTCAAGGTCTCAGCCAACCCCTATTACTAGAAGCTGCCTACTCCGTAATAAAACAAGTTGGAATCCCGGAGACACACCTCTCCAGGCCTCGGCACAAACCCCTATTATACTAGAGGCCGCCTACTCCTAAATATAACAAGTCGGATTCCCGGAGACACACTACTCCAGGGCTCGGCACAAACCCCTATAAAGGCTGCCCAGTCCTTCCTGCAGAGGGTTGAAATCCGGGGGATGGCTACCCGGCCTCAGCATCCCACCTAGAAAGCCTGGGACTGCCTACTCCGTCCCCCCTACCTGTCCAGGTCCACGACAAGGACTAGGCCTAACTTTATCAGGCCTCATACAGTTTGGCTTTTACCACTACCATCTATAGGAATCAATTGCGCCGAAACAACAAATAACCACATGGAGCTTGACTAAGATATTTACATAAGTAATACTTAGCTTTCATGCCGTCGAATTCTGGATACGTCTCTTTCCTCCAGACACGGCACGAAAAGTCTTTCACTAACATAATTCACGCTCTGTACACAAGCAATCACACAACACGTTAACTATAGTTTGCGACTTTTAGAAATGGCGGCTATTAGTTACTAGCTCAGTTGGCGCCAATTAATCTCACGCTATTGCAAAGTCTATAATATCTATGCTTACCATAGTTATTCAAGATGGCGCCTCTAGATGTTGCTAGAGTTGAATTTATATATTTGGTCTATGGCTTCGCTTTCTTCGCGACACTCCCGACAAAAGGCGAAAGTAGCGTGATCAGAACGCTCGTCCATTCTTTAATCTTTTCAAGGGCTCGTGTGGCAGCTACTCGTTTTGGTCTAAACTCATGACTTTCTTCTATTGATACACTATCAGTTTGGTCACTTAACTTAGGCTCGGATACTATGTACGACTTAGGTTCAACAGACTTGGCAATGTCTATTTTACTTTCTTGACACACAACAGGCGAATATTCTACAGTACTTTCATCTTCATTAAGTACTCTACTATTTTTATTTCCACACAGAATTGATCTTCCAATATTTCAGATATTAGCTTAAAGTGTGTCGCATTGTCTGACGTGATTAAATCTGGTACACCCCTCGTAGATACCATTCTTCTTAATGCAAGTAATCCTTCTTCAGCTGTGAGGTCATTGACTACTTCGAGGTGTAGAGCCCTAACTGCTAAACATGTATATAAACATATCCATCTTTTGCAGTTACCGTTACCATTGTTAACCATCAGAGGTCCCATGTAATCCATTCCGACATATGTGAACGGAGAACTGTAGTTTACCCGTTCTTTTGGTAAAGCTGGTGTTAATGGTAACTTATATGGTCCTCCTGTATATTTAACACATTCAGGACACTTCTTTATAATTCGTTGAACTTGAGATCTTCCTTGAGGAATCCAATATAATTGTCTAACCCTGTCTAGAGTATGACTCACTCCTACATGTTTATTATCACGATGTGTTTTCATAATGATTTCTTCTGTGAAATCTACATTCTTGGGTATAAGTATAGGATATCGTTTATCAAACGACCAATCTGCATTTTTCATACGACCTTTACACCTTAGTAATCCGTCTATATCTGTAAATAGTCCTAAATTGCGACTTAAGCTTGTCACTTTTCCTCTTACTTCCAAAGGAAAATGTTCGGATTGAATTTTCTTTAAATTTATAATTATGTCATCTTGTATATTATTATGTTCTGGTTTTTCTTTTTCGTTATTTTGTATATTTATCTCCTTACTCATTGTGTTATTAATGTTTATGTCTGGATCATCTATTTCCATCGGATCATCCTTTCTTTCCTTAGTCGGACCCTCCCCAGCCGAAAATGAATGGGTTTCCACAGCAACAGACACATTTGGCCACTTGTCTGGACTGTTCACAAAAAATTGTGGACCTATAAGCCACTTCTTCTTATCTTCTCTCGAACTGGTAGGTCTCGTTCCGACGTCAGCTGTGTTAAGCTCCGATGGAATATATCTAATCTCTAACTGTTGATTCTTTTTAATTTCTTCAACTTTTCTAGCCACAAATGGTGGCAGTAATTTGTTAGATTTGCACCATTCTATGACAATTTGACTGTCCGTCCATAAGACTTGTCTTGTTATGTTTTGTTGTATAAATTTAAGAACAAACTGTATTAATCTACATCCAATTAATACACCGAGTAACTCAAGTCTTGGAATTTTGAGGTTGTCCTGGTCTTTTATTGGTATCCCCGAAGGGTTTGGTAAGTGTATACTACACTAGTCCCACGTAATAGGGGGCGAGCCTTATACACGGATGGGGCGCGAGGGGGGCTTGTTTTTATTAAAAATGATATTTTGGATTAATTTCAATCGTAAAACTCGTTAATAATATTAAGATGATTCAACATTAAAATTTTAAAGTTTAAAGCATCGTAGGCGCCAAAGCCGCAAGGGTACGCAAGCAATTTATAAGTCGTCGTATTAAGGACAATAAGTACTTATCAGAATATAAGGTTTGCTTGATATACTTTGGTACTGAACGGAGAAAAAAGAAATAGATTTTATCCCATACATTTTTATTTTCAATATTTTTTTTTGACGTGAAGGAGCAGATTTTTTGAAATTTGTATTAATAAGTATTAATCAGCGTTAAATTTCCTATACGAAATAATTTTTTGTTAAGATAAATAAGCATTTTCGATCCTATGTCTACCTTTTTGAAAATCCGGACCACTGTGTGACGGTCCGAACCCTGTATCAATGAAGCGGTTCCGGCGGCGGCGCGCGGCCCAGCTCCATTGATACAAGGCTCGGACCGCGCTCGCAACGGGGTGTGTTTCTAACTTCGTCATGTTACAACTAGTAATTAGTGTTTGTTAATTTGATTTTTTTGAAAACATGTAATGAAATTTATTCCATTCCAGTGCTCTGAGACCACGTACCGGAAAAGGTATTTTGATGTCCAAAAAAAGTACCGATGGGCACTCTAAAGAGGGACAGTATGCGTAAGTACATTATGTACATATTACATAATGTACTATGGCAGAGCAGTTTTATTCATCCGCTACAAGTTTGACGTTATCTCCCGTCGCGTTTAGTTTTCTTACTTATCACATGTCTTATGTATCCTATTATGGGATGTAACATGGCAGTAAATGATTTTTTGTTAAAGTTTATTTCGGTGACTTTGAAACCAAATCCGTTTCATTACGTTAATGACATTCCATTGTTGCAGAAAAACTAGGGATGACGAAGATAATTCCATTATTTGTGAAGCTGAAAATCGCAGGAAATTTTCAGCTAATTAGTGAAAAAGAATTGGCTTAATTTCAGTATTTAAATTTGAATGTAATATTTGTAAACAACTTTGCTTTATAAATTCCGTAAAGACTGAGTCAAAAGTTAATGTAAATATCGCAGCCACCACTGGCATGGTAGCAACAGGGATTGGCTACTCACAATTCGAAGAGCTTTTTTCTGCTATGAACATTCCTGTATTTTCTACAAATTATTACAATCAACTCCAGGATAAAGTGTAAGAATGTTGTGAAAAAACAGCAGCCGCATCGATGCAAGATGCTGCAGAAGAAGAAAAGAAATTGGCTATCGCAGAAGGTCGCACCAAAAATGGCATACCAGTAATTGATGTTTACGTGGACGCTTCTTGGTGTGCTAGATCGTATGGATCCACCACCATGAAGAACCGGTAAAATATTTTTCTGGCTGTAAAAAATAAATACTGCCTCGTGTGCGCCCGCGCAGAAAACAAAAATGTCGCTCCTAACGAGCACAAATGTTTTAAAAATTTCCATGGTTCGTCGTGTTCAATGGAGGGCTAAATAATTGCAGAGGGTTTCAAACTTTCCATTTTAATGTATGGCATAATTTATAAAAGAATGATTGTAGACGGAGACGCCTCGACATACGCAAAATTACTAAAAGAAAATCCATATAAAGACCAAAATATTACAGTAGAGAAAATGCAGAAATCATATTTTGAGAAATTTATGCAAAAAATTACGTAGTCTAGTTTCAGAAACAAAATACCTTTTAGCTCACCGAAAAACTTTGACAGATGTGAAAATTATGTCCATGAGGAAAGCAATAGTAAGGTCAGTTATACACCATAATAAAAATCTAAAGGACGATGCTGTAACTATTCTTCACAGTGATATAACCAATTCTGTAGCGCATGCATACGGCGATCACAGGATGTGTCAAGATTATAACTGTGACAAAGAAAAAGTTTATAGCGACAGACTGAAAACCATTCAAAATTCAACATTTCTGTTCCGGATAAATTCGATTATTATTTCTAATGTGGCAGTAAAATCATGAAGTTTAATAGAGAACGTAAATACAAATGTTGTCGAATGTTTCAACAATGTCATTTCGAAGTTTATAGGAGGAAAGCGAATAAATTTTTCCTTGAAACGAGGTTATCAAGGAAGGTGTAATGCTGCGGTGGTAAAATTTAATGAAAAGTCAGCAATATCGTACATGCAAAACACATTAACAAATAAAAATCGACCAGAAGAGGGATTAGCTGAAGTTGTGGAAAGGAAAAGAGAAGAAGCCCAGAAAAGAAAAAAACAATTCAGAACATCCAGCTAAAAGGAAAATCAGGAAATTGGCAGACACGAAACAAAAACAAAATGACTATGGCCCCGCTAGTTTAGACCCGGATATGTCCCTGTCTGAACTAGAACTAGCTAAAGAAGAATTTCTAAAAAAAATAGAAATATTTACTGCTGACAAGGACGCGATTGAGCGTAATACAATATTACAAAGAGACAATAGCGAATGGCTAGAAATTCGAAAAAATCTTATTACTGCCTCTAATTCGGTCCTATTTGCAAAAGGCAAGTATCCAAAGATACCGCACCATTAGTAAAAAATATATTATATAAAACAAATTTAGGCCGTGTTGTATCCATTGCTTACAGTATTGAAAATGAGCAGCAAGCTTTGCACAAGATACAACAACAAGAAAACGTATCTATTGAGCCCTGTGGTCGGTTTATAGAAAAAGATTTCCCATTCATTGGTGCTACGCCAGATGGGCTCATTGGAAATGACATTCTGGTAGAAGTCAAATGTCCTTTTTCAGCATCAAAAATTGGCATGAAAAAAGCTATTGAAGAAAATAAAATACAAATATTAAAATTTAATAAAAAAACGCGCACTACAACAATTAATAAAAATAGTAATTGGTTTTACCAAATACAGGGACAGTTGCATGTGGCAAGACGACGGCAATATTTACTTGGAATTTGGGCCGGAGAAAAAGAGCCACATCCAAATAATTGAAAAAGATGACGTATTTTGGAAATCGAAAATGGAGTCCAAATTAATACGGTTTTACCATAACTACTTCTTGAAATCGTGAACCCCAGACATACGCGTGGTATGGGCACAAGAAATCTGACACTTGAAGAGAACAAATCATCCGAAAATAAGGCAAATGAGGAATCTCTAACGCAAAACAATCCTGATTTGCTATCAGGTCCTAGTTCCCAACTCGGAGGGGAGTGCCATGAGAACTGTGGCTTTGACCCTCTTAGAGGAGACTCGCGCCCAGCATTGAGGAATATATCGGTCGATGAAAATGAACCTGGACCTAGCACACGTCCACTAAATTTTTATGAATTTTAATTTTTATGAATATTAATTTTTATGCTGGTACCTATATATTTTATTTTTGTTTTATTATATTATAATTAATCATATTTATCTTTCATTATATTACTCACTAAATCTTCTACAACCATTCTTTAAGTTCTACAGGATGATCATCGCCTGCCTTTTCATTCACGAGACTGCCAAATCAAAATACCGTGGCCCTGAAACGCAAAGGGCAACCGAAAGAACATGGTGGATTTTAGTCAGTACAAGTCTGACAGTTCCTTGCGCTCCACCCAGAGCGTCAGGACTTATTTGATGATTTTACCAAGCAATAAAAAAGTCATACATTTATAACGATATACCTAAGTGTTTACAGTCAATAGCGCAGTCGACAGCACATCAAGCTATACGTTTTTGTTGCAAACAAGCCATTATTACCAGCACGCCAATAATATTTGAACTACTGATTTATTTATCTATACTGTGGCGAGCTCGCCCGCCGCCATAGTCACCGGAGTTCATATCGCGACGGCTCCTGTGCAACGCGGACGCAAGCCGTCTCGGTGCGTAAAATGCCTAAACTTTCGGAATAAGGGGCCCTTAAGAGCAAAATTATATTGTATAGACTCACTGGTTTCTTCAGTATCAAGGCAAAAGGTGTAAAAAGCTCGGTCGTGAAAAAACTAGATATTAAAAAATATAAACAAGCTCTACGATACAACAAATGCTTAAGAGATGACATGTGTATTATAAAGTCAAAAAATCAAAATATTTTTAATTAAAAAAATTAATAAGCTTGTTTTGAGTAGGGATGATGATAAAAGACAAATAATGGAAAACTTTGCTTTGGGGCATTATAAAACCAGTATTTTAATTAAGTGCTATATAAGGGTGAGTTGCACCATTTAACTATAACGATAACAAAGCCGTTAACAGTTGTCAAATTGACCAATAAACAGCTGTTTCACGGCTGGTCATGGTTTGGTTATCGTTATAGTTAAATGGTGCAACTCACCCTAAGATTGCAATGCATTAATTTAAGGCAAATAAGCTTATAAGGCAAAATTTATTTTTATATTATATGAAATAAATTATTTGTATTAAAAAAAAAGGTGTTTAAATGTGTTATTTTATATATTCCTCGGACTATTAAAACAAGTAAAAAAAAATGAAACCCTGTAATAGTTGATAGCCACAACATTTATTATTTTTTTACAGAAATACGCCCCTTTTAATTTTCTTAGTTAGCCAATTGTATATTATGTATATATACCTATATACATAATATAAAATTGGCAAACTTATATAAAATAAAATATTCAAATGTCAAAACTATTAAAATAATATCAACAAAATAATAATGCTTATCAGTCTTATTAACTACAGTTTAAGTTTAATACTAATGATTACTGTACAAAAATGACCTAAAACAACTCAGGGTCACACAACTTTTTCCCAATTTTTTTAATTAGGGTCTCTGTCGCTTCCATATCGTCATAAGTTTAACGTATCACATATTGTACATTTACACACGATTATAGTAATAGTGACAATCACTATTACTATAATTGTTTTCATTCTTAGTCTTTTAGTTCATGTACTTCTAATTTAATTAGATAACCTCCATCACCACCTCCACCTCCACGACGAATAAACTCAAATCAACATCATAATAGATTGATGATGATGTTGATGATCCCAATCAACATTTTCTCTTTTTTTTATTCTTTTTCAAGGCTTTAGCTTTTGATCATTTCCAGTGAGCAGCTTTTCATCGTTATCTCTCGTGATTTTATACACCTTCAAAATATGGTTTGTAGTTGCCCTGGAAGTAAAAAAATGGGCAAATTGTAGGATTTTCATCCAGGACCTCAGAGTTCAACTGCAAAAGAAATTAAAAATAAATTACAACTAGAAAAAATATATTCATCTACTCTCATAAAATAAAATAAAAAGATTACCTCACGTAATTGGGATTGCCCAAGTTTGACAGAAATCACATTTTCGCTGTCAAAAATGCTTGGTCTGTAAGATGTGTTCAATCATCCAGAAGTGTTCAGTATGCAAGCATGTCTCATGTGTAAATCAGAACTGGTATCATACTTTCAACCGCCTTTAAGTTTATCTGGCCAATACGAGTGCGGTTTGTTATGCTTTTCAGTATTAAACTTAAAGCCAGGAGACGCGCATGTTGATAACAAAATTTTATCTGTGGTCAGAATCGAATGTGGTCATATTCATGGTTCATATTCTGATGGATTACCAAACCACGAACCACGAATTTTTAACTTATAATACTGTTTTTCATCAATACATAGAAAGACCGTAAAACGTTATTTACTTTCCAGTGAACAAAAATATAATTTCGTCTAATCATTAAGATTGTGGATCAACTTGGTAGCTATATTCATTTCGGCAAAGCGGATATTCAACTAAGTCTTTATTTAAGAAAAGTGAACATGATATTATATTATAAAAATCCTGCGATCAATATAAAGCACCCTATTACTTCTACGACCACGAAAGGGCCTTTGCCCTTTCGTGGTGGTGGTTTTAAACTTTTTTCTTGCGTCTTTACGTAAAAAAGTTAAGAAATTGACTTACACAAATAAAGATTTCCTTAAAGCCTTAGGTTTTAAAGTATGAGTATACTGCAGATTACTGAATCACCACACTTCGATACTTCGATTGAAAGTTATAAAGTCCATTCTTACAATCCCTACAACTTTAGAGAAAACGATGAAATCAGAATCCCCATCCACCAGCATAATGTATACATGCTACCGTCAGCCAGTTCAATTTACATCGAAGGTCAAGCAAAACTCTTTGGTAAAGATGGGAATCCGATTAAGAAAACTATTACATTTAGTAATAACCCAGTTATGCCTCAGGCATTAAGTCCGCCTTTGTAATTTATGTTGCATGAAGACTAAATAAATAAATAAATGTTCTTGTTTCAAGATATCAGATACGAAGTTAACGGTATCGAAATAGATCGTATTAAAAATTCTGGAATAATATCAACAATAAAGTCATATGTATCAATGAATGAAGGAGAAAATATAGTTGCTGCCTTGTGGGGTTGAAATATGGATGGAATTAAAAGTGATGGTAATTTTAGTGCTATTATACCTCTAAATAAGATTTTAAGGTTTGCAGAGGATTATAATAAAATTGTGATAAATAGTAAACATGAACTTATACTAAATAGAAGTAACTCTAACATAAACAGCGTCACAGTAATTGATGATATTGTTCATTTTCAAATAGATGTACAAAGAATACAATGGCGGGTACCACACATAAAAGTTTCAGACCGTGAATAGCAGTATTAAAACGTTTAGAAAGAGGTAAATCTATTCAGATGGCGTTTAGAAACTGGGATGTATACGAGTATCCATTTCTTCCTAAAACTACTAAGAATTTGTTATGTATGCGTACGTGATGCGCGCACGTGTGCGCGCCCACCGACTGTCAATACTCAAATAAACCAGTGCGTTGCTAGCTACAGAGCGTTTCACTTGTGTACCCCTTTCCCGTGCATTCGCGTACCTAACATTGGTGATGAGAATTTTACGCACCACGCGACCACGTGTCTAGTACAATGGCTAGTTCTGTGCAATTTGGAATACTTCATACATTCGACTATAACGTACAGACTTGGAAGACTTATAAAGGACGTATAGCCCAATACTTTGTGGCTAATGGCATTAATGAAAAGACGGATTCCGCGGGGGAAAAACGAAGGGCCATCTTGCTCAGCGCACTCACGGAGGCTACGTACAAATTAACAACGGATTTAGTGCTGCCAAAAGCTATCGAATACGTGCCCTACGAAGACCTTTTATCACTGCTGGACAACCACTTTACCCCCCAATTGTGTTGGGTTTGGGGAGCGTCGCAATTTTTACGCGGCGTCATAACAAGTCACACGTCAAGGAGAATCTTACTCTCAATGGGCAGCGAGATTACGAGGTTTGACAGAAAAATGTGCCTTTCTCAACGTGGAGGCGGCACTCCGCGACAACTTTATTATGGGGATGCAGCCGGGACAGGAGAAGGAGAAGCTGTACACGAAAGACCTAGCCGACCTCACGCTGGCCAAGGTCGTGGAGATGGTAGAAAACCTCCGTTGTTCGCGCGCCGCCGCCGCGGCCAGTGCGGGAGCGCTGGCACTGGCATCTGCAAACCAGCAGCTATTCAAGATGGCGGATAAAGGGAAAAGTGATAGTAGTGCAGTGAAGGTGAAATGTAGCGTATGTGGTTATACAAATCATAAATCAGCTGACTGTAGGTTCGCAAACTATATTTGTAAAAATTGTCACGTAAAAGGCCACTTGCGTAAAATGTGTCCAAAAGTGAATTACGTAAAGGTGGATGGCGGTGACAAGGGTGACGTTGACGATGACGGTAAGTTGTTCCATATCCGTTCATACAGCGGAGAACCTATGGTGGAAACTGTTTGGATTGATAACGTGCCATTTAAGTTTGAAATTGATAGCGGGTCCGCAGTAACCGTAGTCTCGGAAGCGTTTTACACAACTAATTTCAAAAAAGTGCCATTATCAAGTACATGTAAACAGCTCATAACGTATAACGGTGGGAAAATTGTGTGCCTAGGTACGTTGCGTCTACCGATACGCTACGCCGATCGCACGAACGTGATGTACTTGTACGTCGTCCGCGACGGCGGGTCTGGGCGACCCACGACCGACTTCTTGGTCGAGATTTCTTATCATTATTTCGCTTACAGTTAATACCGGTCAGTCAACCTTTGTGGAATTACTGACATACAACTGCAATACCCGAAGTTATTTTTGAATGAATTAGGAAAATTTAATAAGTATAAAGTGTAAAACTATCATTAAAGGAAGGTTCAAAACCGATTTTTTGCAAAGCGCGCCCAGTAGCGTTTGCTTTGCGAGCAATGGTCGATAAGGAAATCGATAGATTGGTCGATTTAGGAATCCTAGAATCCGTAGAATATTCGGAATACGCTTCACCGATAGTACCGGTTCTAAAGCGAAACGGAACAGTCAGATTGCATGCCGTCTATTCAGTTAGTATAAATAAACAGTTACAAGTAGAACAATACCCGCTGCCCACAACTAACGAACTATTTAAAAAGATCCACGGGGGCCAACAGTTTAGCAAACTAGATTTATCTATGGCTTATAACCAATTAGTGTTAGACGTTGAATCAAAAAAACCTAACCTGCATAAATACAAACCGCGGACTATATAGGTTTACAAGTTTAGTGTTTGGGTTAGCCAGTGCGCCGTCCATTTTTCAGCGGGCTATCGATGGATTGTTATCCGGAATAGACGGCGTTTTGTGCCTGCTTGACGATATTTTAATAACTGGGAAAGATAGGCAGGAGCATTTACAAAAACTAAATTTGGTGTTGAAGCGCTTAGAAGAAGCGGGGTTAACATTACAAAAAGAGAAATGTAGTTTTTTTCAAGACGAAATTAGTTATCTTGGATATATTATCACTAAAAATGGCTTGAAAAAACGCCCGAAAAAATTAAAGCATTGTTGGAAGCACCGGTGCCCACAAATGTTAGCCAGCTCCAATCGTTCTTGGGGTTAATTAACTATTACAGGAATTTCGTGCCTAACGCATCCACAATCCTCAGTCCATTGTACAATCTGTTAAAAAAAGGTTGTGAGTGGAGATGGACTGATATTCATGACTCGGCTTTCAAGTCAATAAAAGAGTTCATGACATCAGATCAGGTCCTCGCACATTTTGACCCGAACGCGACTATAATATTAACGGTAGATTTTTTTTTTTTTTTTTTTTTTAAGGTGGGAAAATCATCTAATGACAAGTCTCGCTCTTGGGCGGAGCGAGAGATAGTGTCAGACTTTTACTGACTAAAAACCCACTCCTGTTCCTTCGTTGCCTTCGTCCCAGGGCCCCGGGTTTCGTTTTCACACTACCCATGGCCCCAGTAGGCTTCGACCCTGCTGGGCCCCTACGATTTGCTGACGTCACCCTGAGGCGCGCGTGGAACAATACGCGCCGTCGACGACTTGGGCTCGGTCCGGACAGTTACCGGACGGTCGGACGGCGAGCCACCCATTGCTCGCCGTCCGCAAGCCTGCGCCTACGGTGGCCGGAAATCGGGATCGGAATCCCGGCGGCGGTTGGGGCGTAAGGACCGTTGCCGTTGCCTCACGCGATCGGCCGCCTCCTTTGCTAGCATTACTGCTTCGCAGAAGGAGGCGACCGCCTGCCACTCCTCCTCGCTCCGGACCATGGCCTGTACCAAGGCCCGGCGCGAGAGATCGCCGCCGCCGATCGCCCCCACGAGGACACGGCGTTGCTCTTCCCAAGCGGGACACACCTCCACCGTGTGCTCCACCGTGTCCTCCGGGCGGTCCACACAGTGGCGACACCCGGGCGTCGCTTCCGCACGAATTCGGTGCAGGAACTTCCCGAACTTCCCGTGTTCGGTGAGAACCTGCGTCATGCGGAAGGTGAGGACGCCGTGAGGTCTTTCCAACCACGCCTCAAAGAGGGGACTTATCGCCATAATTGTGGCGTGCCCAGCACTGGGTCGCGACAGTCGCTGTCGCCATTTTTCCATGAGAACCCGCCGGAACTCCGTCCGCCATGCTGCGACTTGTCGCGGCAGCGGAGTTTCGCCCCGGCGTTGCATCTCCATGCGGAGATCGTGCATGAGAGCAAGGACTGTTGCTTCCAGATCCCATGGTGGCTGGCAGGCAAGGAGGGTCGCCGCTTCGCGGGAAATCGTCCGGTATCCTCGCACCATCCGTATGGCCATGACCCTCTGGCATGCGTTCAGCCGGGCCGCCGGCTGCTTCCGCAGCGCCGGCGCCCATACCGGTGCGCCATAAAGGGCCATGGACCGAACGATTCCCGCGTAGAGCCTTCGGCAGGAGGCGTCTGGACCCCCCAGGTTGGGCAAGAGCCGCCCGAGGGCAGCCCCAGTCCGATTTAGTTTGGGAGCCAGACGTCGGAAGTGCTCCTCGAAATCCCATCGGCTGTCGAGAACGAGTCCCAGGTACTTCATCGTCGACCCGACGCCGATGTGGACTCCTCCTACCGTTAGTTGGGAACCCGGTGGTGGCGCGTTCCGAGGTCCGTGAAAGCACATGGCCTCGGACTTGTGCAATGCCACCTCGAGTCCCAACTCCTGGATCCTGCCCACGACTGTCGCAACCCCGCGTGTCGCTAGTTCGACCGCCGCCTGGTACGACTCTCCCCGCGATTAACGGTAGATGCTTCCCCTAGTGGGTTGGAGGTAATCCTCTCACAAGTAGGTTCAGACGGTGTGGAAAAACCGCCAACCGCCATTATTTATAGCGTGCGTCGATTTCACCAATATTTGTATGGTAGATCAGAACCGTTTATTCTTCGAACGGACCACAATCCCCTATTGGCAATTTTTGGACCCCATAAGGGTATACCAGAAATATCAGCAAATAGATTACAGCGATACGCCTTGTTCTTAAGTAGCTATAACTATAAAATAGATTATGTCCGTAGCGCTGACAACAGCGCTGATTACTTTTCTCGCGCGAGCTTGCCGCGCACAGTTCACGAGTGCGCGTGCACCGAACAGTGTCAGTGTTGTGATTGCAAGGTATCATACGACCGAGCGACTTATGTGTTTTGTTGTAGACGGGGGCATGCCCGTAACGTTGGATAAGTTGCGCGAGGAGACAAATAGTGACACAATATTAGGGATAGTAAAAGATTTTATTTTGAACAGATGGCCACCGAAGATAAGCGATGTAAGGGTAAAACCATATTACTTATGTAGATCACAACTATCTTACGAAAATGGTTGTGTCATGAGGGGCCACAAAGTGGTTATTCCTCCGAGCTTATACCAAATTGTTCTCAAGGATTTACATACTTCCCATTTAGGCGTAGTAAAAACTAAAGCTGAAGCGCGATCAAGGTTTTGGTTCCCCGGAATTGACCAGGCTATAGAAACAATGATAGGTTCATGCGATGTGTGCATCCAGTTGCGCCCCTCACCGCCGCGCGCGCCGCTGGCTCACTGGAAATTTCCACCTTGTCCCTTCCACAGAATACACATGACTTCCTAGGTCCGATCAGAGGATGTGTATATTTGGTAGCGGTAGATGCACATACCAAATGGGTAGAAGTATATAATATGAACACGGCTACTTCTTCGGCTGCGGTGATGGGGAAGTTATGTGATTTCATGTCTATGTCTTTGTCATGTGATGTCATGTCTAGGTTCGGAGTTCCCGAAACGATAGTAAGTAATAATGGCACAGCTTTTTGTTCGCGGGAATTTAAACTATTTTGCGCGGCAAACGGGATTACGCATATTACGTCACCAGTCTATCATCCACCCAGTAACGGGCAGGCAGAAAGTTTTGTTAAAGTAATTAAAAAGGGAATAAAATCTTGTATTATGTCGACTAATAGCGCGAAAGAAACATCATTAAAATTACTAAGATATCTTATGGATTATCGGAATTCGATTCACTCAGCTACTGGGTTGTCTCCTGCTCAATTAGTGTTTGGGCACAAGTTAAAGTCGCGGTTGGATCTGATAGATCTAAAGTCTTCGGTACCCTTGTCACCGTCTGTGTCTAACGTTGAAAAATATCAACCAGTGTATGCAAACTATACTACAAAGAAAAATAAAACAAGATATTTTAAGGAAAACGATGTTAAAAATAAAATAAAAAAAAATAAAAATAAAAATAAAAAATAAAAAAGCCTTTTATTTCTTGCATTACAAATTATTAAAAAAGTAAAATATATGCTTAGTTAATGTTATTTACGTATTGTTGTATAAATTGAATCCTATTATATCGTGTGCAAGAACCCCTCCTCAGGCGAGGGTGAAGGCCTCCTCTAAAGAATTCCATTTATCCCTATCCTGGGCTATTTGCGTCCAGCTGGGCCCAGCTATTTTTATTATTTCGTCTGCCCATCTCGAATGTGGTCTACCTTTGAGACGTTTGCCGTATGGACCCTTCCACTTTGTTACCCTGCTAGTCCACCTGTCATCCTCTAGCCTCGCTATATGACCTGCCCACTTCCATTTTAATTTTTTAGCGTAGCTTAGAGCATCTTTGGCTTTGGTGATTTTTCTTATTTTTGTGTGACGAATTTTTTGTATTTTTTTAATATTAAGCATGCTTCGTTCCATTCCACGTTGGCAGGTAATGATTTTGTTTTTGATTTTGGATGTATACTTCCAAGTTTGGCAAGCGTAGGTTAGGCATGGCAGGAGGCATGACGTCATAACTTTTGTTTTAATATTTATTGGCATGTTGCTTTTAAATATTTCGCTCAAGGACCAGTACTTATTCCAAGTATTTTGTGCTCTTCGTTCCACTTCTAATTCATTCTGTTTTCTGTCGAAGCCAATTTGTTTTCCAAGATAAATGTATTTTTCTGTATATTTTAAAGTTTCATTGTCTACTGATATTCTTCTGTTTATGCTGTTGGACATGACCATTGTTTTGGAAAGATTCTTTTCCAGTCCCACCCGTTTACTGGCTGTGTTTAGTTCATCAAGCATGATTTGGAGTTGTGTGCTAGACTCTGATAAGAGAACTAAGTCGTCTGCAAAGCGCAGGTGACTTAAATATTTCCCGTTAATGTTGAGTCCTGCTTTTTCCCAATTTATTCTTTTTATTATTGACTCTAGGATAGATATAAATAATTTTGGGGACAGCGGATCTCCTTGTTTCACTCCCCTTTCAATGGGAAATGTAGAACCAGAAGTTTCTAGTTTTATTTTGGCTTTGCTACCCTTGTAAATATTTCTGATTATTTCTATATATTTATGTTCAACTTCCTGAGCCTGCAAAGCAGTCCATATACTACAGTGTGATACAGTATCGAAAGCTTTTTTGTAGTCAATGTACGCGATGTAGAGCGCTCTTTGCTTTTCCTGGTATTTTTCCATTATTAGTTCTAGCGTATGTATATGATCGATTGTCGAAAAACTCTTTCGAAAACCTGCTTGTTCTATCGGTTGTTTTGCTTCTAATGTAACACTTATTCTGTTATTTATGATGGTAGAAAACAGTTTGTAGATACATGAGAGTAAGCTTATAGGCCTGTAGTTTGTAATATCTTTTGAGTCTCCTTTTTTGTAGATTAAAATTATTTCTGACTCCATCCATTGCGATGGTATTTCGGCAGTCTCTAATATCTGGTTAAATAAATATGTTAGGGATGGAGTCAGTAATGGGTAGGCGACCCTTATGGCCTCATTTGTAATACCGTCTGGTCCTGGACTTTTATCTATTTTTAGCCTTTTTATTGCTTGTATAACTTCAATTTCCGATATCGGTGTTATATTTCCGCTTGTGTATATATTTATAGAGTTTTCTATACTGTGGTCGATGCACTCTTTTGCTTGGGCACTGTATAAAGCTTTGTAGAAATCAGTTGCTAAAGCTAAGGAAAACGATGTTATATTATACAAAAAGTTTGTTAATAAAGTAAGCTATACATGGTGTAAGGGCATCATACTTAAAAGAATAGGGAAAGTTTATATAAAATAAAAGACTGTAATAGTTCAGAATGTTATAAAAGGCAAATAAATCGGTTGATGCAATATAAAGGATCAAGCAACACTAATACGCATAACGAACAGAATTCGGATGTGAACTTACCTGGGTCATCTTCTCCTGCTGCACCGCAACCGTCAGCGCCACACTCACCATCGTCGTTGCCTCCACCATCACCGCCGTCGTCCCCGTCGCCAGCTGCTTCCGAAACGCACATACCCCAGCCGGAAGTCTACTCACCGAATCTTTGCCGGGTAGTTTGGTCAGAGGGAGGAGAGAAGAATGGTGCGACCGAAGTACTTCGTCGAGAGAGGACGAGTTAGAGAAGAACCCCTAACAGGCCCAAGAGGATGAACAACAAGCGGGTGCCAACGACGTAAATGTTGATGGACATTCGAATCCCAACAGAGCAGGGATTCAACTCGATACCCAGACCACACAAGGCGGTCAGATAATAACAAACACACCAGAGATCGACGCGTAATCGCCCAGTTATTTGTTTCAAAAAATACTTCTAGCCTACTATGTCAAGATATGTTGATTATTAAGGGTATTCTTTGTTTTAGAGTATAGTTTGTATTCGGGGTTTTGTACTAAGGGGAGGAAATGTTATGTATGCGTACGTGATGCGCGCACACATGCGCGCCACCGACTGTCAATACTCAAATAAACCAGTGCGTTTCACTTGTGTACCTCTTTCCCGTGCATTCGCGTACCTAACAGAATTCTTGGTCAGTTAAGACTACATCTCAATTAAAGAAGCCCTCGGTATGTAATTTTTTGCTAACAAACTAATACAAAAAATAATAAAACTAAAGACAGCTCGTTGTTCGATCATTGTGGAGTTACAAATATAACACTATTTTTGAATTCACAGTATTATCCGTGTGAACCTTTAAGCTTTCAAGTTTTCCGAGAATAAATAATAAAACGCAATGTACGAGAAATTTCGTCAGTCGTATTATAACTGTCCTGCGGACCCGTTACTTGATATAACCGATTTCAAGGAAAAGGCTCCTTGCTCTTTATCATAGACTGTTCAAGACAAAATAAATAAATAAGCCTTTTATTTCATTCCCTTAATAATAATACATTCCAATTAGCAATAAATTACAATTGATTATAGTTGATAATATAGAAATATATTAACTAATTATTTATTGAAACATGCACTTGTAATTTTAATTAAATAAAAATGTTTCATGTAATTGACTTTGATTATCTTATATATGTATAGCATTCAATTGAAGGGAACCCCTGTTTCAGATATTCCGATGTCTAATGCCAAAAGGCAAAAGCGATACAGAGAGCGATTAAAAGTTGAAAAACCGGAAAAGCACAAATAATTTAGGATTAAATATCTAGAAAAAGTAAAGAAAAATGTAAAACATAGCAGAAATGACAAAAGAAGCAAACAACATAAGAAGCTTAAAGAAAAATAATTCTGCTCCCCAGATTAATTTTGATCAAAGAAATAATAACAGTACACAGAAAAACAGCCAAAATAAATTTGATTATATTTTATTAATTATGTATGTATGTTTAGTTTTAGTTTTACTTTTATATATAATTTTGTTATACTTGTGGTCTAAATAATATTTTCTTTTTTTTATACACCTGCCATATTGTCTCTCCACTACCCTAGGATGACTGGTAGAGAATGCCTAAGGCATTAAGTCCGCCTTTGTACCTTTTGTTGCATGAAGATTAAATAAATAAATCAGAAAACGAAACACTGAAGAAAGAGACAATTGTATCGTTACAAAGCTCAAATAAAAAATCTTACCAATAAATTAACATCGGCAAATTAGAGAATAAATAGTTTAACAATCAACAACCCCCAGCTCGAGCAAAAACTTGAAAATTAACACCCTTCTGAAGATTCGATCATCAATCAAGCACAGGTCACTGATGCTACTCCAGTCACAAAGACTAATCAATTTCTAGAACAACTGCCGTCAATAAGTCAAGGGTAAAAAGAGAAAGTTAAAAAGAAGATTTTTTACTAAACACTCTGACAGATTGTTTAAAAGAGTCATATAATAATGAGAAGAAAACTGTCTTGAAAAATATTGCACTAAATGACACAGCAACAAAATATAAAATGAAAACAAAAATGTCAAGCACAAAAAACCAACACTTGAAGATAATACGTTACCTGTACCACTTTCTTCACTTATTCCCATTACTGAAAGCTGTGAGATACCACAGCAATCAGGCAGTTGTAGTCCAGAACTCATAAGATCCGTATACCCGAGTAAACGGCGTAAGAAGTTACATTCAAGCCAACTAATAAGGAAGGACTTGCTAGAGACGTAATAATATGTCTCTAGCAAGTTCCTGCTATACCTCAAGCTTCTACATCAAGAGAATTTAAATTACCAAAGAAAGTGAAGATCTACACTGGACAGCAAATAAAGCGGGCCACCCGCCACCTTTGAACTCTAATCCAATTTCCTGAAACAATATAAAGCTTACACCCATAAAATTATATCTAAAGAGCCTTTCAGAACAATTAAAATGACTATAAATTTAATTTAAAGGACCATCAAATCACATTGTATTCAAGCTTTAAACACAATTTGCTCTGTTTTGACTAGAGTTCACGCTTAGCATTATTTTCTTCTTTAGTGAGGATAGTCGGATATTTCTTATCATCTTTTTTAGTTTTTATCTATCGCTTGCTTTATAATAATAAATAATAAACGTTTATTAAGGAACTTCGATCCAATTTGTTAATAGTATAAAAAAACTTAAAAACTAGTGTTAGTAATATTATACAACCTTAGTCTAATCGACCCCTGTCCGACCCATGAATCGAGGTATCAATACTCATGTGAGCCTGTACAGGCAGTCCACTTTACTGGCTATCATACTTAAAACGATCTTACGACTAGCCCGCACTCTGCTCAGCATTGACGCGCATCGTTTGCGCAGAATAGCGTAGAAGCAATCGATGCGCGCCTCCACAAACATACAAGACGCACTACAGTGGCGGGGCAGCCGCAACATCATTCTAAGCGCATTATTACAGTGTAGGGCACTGTACGCTGATTGAGTATAGAGGATAGAGCTTAGACGCATGTAGTTTTGCTATTTTTTTTTATTCTCGATAGGTTCGCGCTTGACCGCTATCTCACCTGATGGAATGCGACGATGCGGTCGATGATAGAGCGCGCTTACCTTTGTTGCTATTTTGTTCGCTTAATAATGGATACTGTTGTAGCATTGCTTCAAGCAGGCCTTGGGCAACGTGAGGTCACTCGACGACTTCGAATGAGCAGATCTTCGGTGCAACGAGTTTAAAGACGATGTCCGTTTCGACCTATCGATCGCATTCGATCACCGCTCAGATACGGGCAGATCTAGGGCTACATCAGCAGCAGCTGATCGTTATATCCAACTTACTGTTCTGAGAAATCGTCGCTGCAATGCAGTTTAAGTCCAATGAAGTCTGCGTGACATACGCCAAGTGGTGATAAGTTCAGATACCGTCAAAAGGAGATTTGCTGAACGGAACCTGACTC
This sequence comes from Mythimna pallens, assembly GCA_961205895.1. Taxonomy (NCBI): domain Eukaryota; kingdom Metazoa; phylum Arthropoda; class Insecta; order Lepidoptera; family Noctuidae; genus Mythimna; species Mythimna pallens. Next base: position 20,147,175 of record OY540839.1, on the reverse strand, counting down.
CAAAGAGAGCTGCAACAGGCCCCGCATTAACAGTAGCCCACCGTAGTGCACAACTTGAATTTGCTCGAGAGCATAGGGATTGGACGTTAGAGCAGTGGGGTAGTTCTCTCCTCTGATGAAACCAGGTTAAGTCTACATGGAAGTGATCGACGTCAGAGAGTATATGGTTGCCCTAGAGAACGTAATTCTCAGTGTTGCATCGAGGAATCTCATTAACCGACGAGCCGTTCACGTGGATTGACTTCTCATCGCTACATCATTGAAGATTTCGTAGACCATGTGGTACCTTACGCAGGTTATAACGGGCAGGATATGCAGTTGATGCATGATAATGCACGGCCTCATGTTGTCCATGTGGTAACTCAATATCTACACGACGTCGGCATTCGTACGATGGCATGGCCAGCTCGTAGCCCGTACTTGAATCCGATAAAGCACTTATGGGATGAGCTGAAACGTCGAGTTCGAGCCCGAGTACCAGCTTCAACAAGGCTTCTAGAGCTGCAAATTGCAAGTGTAGAGGAGTGGGATATAGTTCTCCAAGATTACATTGTCAGGCTCGTGAGGTCTATGAATACGAGGTTGCTAGCAGTTATTCGAGCAAGGGGAAGAAACACTGAATACTGAACAAAAACCTTTTTAAATTTTTGTCTGTTTTCGGCTTAAATTTTTGTTTTCACTGGGTGATTACTAAGGGTTCACACGACTGTAAAACGACTCTTCTTTGTATAAAAAACTTTTCACAAAAACATAAACAAATTACCGACCACTAAAAACACACTTAAAGTAGGGGAAGGGGGGGCAAACTGGAACGGGTGGGCAAAGTGGAAATGAATAAAATTATGTATAAATACATATAATACGCGCAGCGCAGCGATGTCGACGCATTCTAGTGGCCGCGTTCAGAATTCAGTGCGCCAGCGACAGCCGAGCGAGACACACGCGTGCTGTGATCAAATTCGCGCCAATTTTTGTGAAAACACGTAATCTTCAAGAGTGAATTAAATGAGTAAAGGTACGTTTTTGTGTCATTCTGTTTTGCTATTTTGTTGCTTTCATGATCTTATTTATTCGTTTCCATGCCATTAATCTTGTAATTCTATCAGGTTTTAAACAGTTTTATTATTATTACAAAAATACCGTATGGGCAAAGTGGAATTTTTGACAAAGGGGCAAAGCGGAACACATTCCGCTTTGCCCTTTCTTTAGTATTTTACGTCAGATTGTCTTGAAGCTGTATAATGATTAAACAAATTATTCACAGATGGTCCATAACTACAAAGCAAGCGGCTTGGAGTGAAGAAGATATGAAAAAAGCAATGGAAGAGGCGAAAACAACAACAATAAAGTCTGCATCAGTCAAGTATGGAATCTCCATTGGAACTCTTCATCGTCATATTAAAAAAGGAGATGCAACTAAGACTTGCAAGTATTGAACAAGAGATATATGAACTAGCTGTAGAACTTGATGGTGTTTTTTGGCTTAACAATAGAATCTCTTAAGGGTTTGGCATTTCAATTGGCTAAGCAAAATAATATTCCCCACCCTTTTAAAGGAGAACAAGCCGGCAAAGCATGGGTTGAAGGATTTATGAAAAGGCATCCTCAATTATCTTTTAGGCACCCCGAGCCTACCTCGATTGCACGTTGTTCTGCTTTTAACCGCACGCAAGTAGGTCGCTTCTATGATAATTTGTGGCATGCGCTGTCACAGCATAATTTCATGTGTCGCCCAGATGATATTTATAATATGGACGAGACAGGCGTAAAAACAAGTGCCGGAAAACCACCACGAGTTATATCTGTTAAAGGTAAAAGACAGGTCGGTGTCGTAGCTTCTAATGAACGGGGACAATTAACTACTGTAATTTGTGCTTGTAGTGCAACCGGAAGATTCATGCGCTTTCTCTGGCCAAAAATGAAACAAGGGGGGTTTCATTTTTGGCCAGAGAAAGCGCATGAATGACCGCTTATTAGATGGTGCACCCAATGGTGCACAAGCTTGGTGTTCAGATTCTGGATGGATTAATAATGCCAACTACAATAATTGGCTTCAGATGTTTATTGAAACAACTCGCCCTACCAAGGAAAAGCCTGTATTGCTAATTTTAGACAACCATGCTTCTCAAAACCCTACCCTTGCGCAAACACCTACGCAGACCTTTACACAAATACCGATACACCTGACGGAGAGGAGCCCAAACGTCACCACTACCACATCCACTGACAGCAGCTCCCAGCGGACGATCACCCCAAGTATTTTGCCATTATGTGGATTCTTGGAATCCGGGGAGGATGGGAAACCAGGCATCAGACTACGTGGCGTGGCCCTCTTTATGAACAGAGATAACGAGAGACTCGGCCTAAGCTTCTGCCGCTCGGAGAGGGGTAATAGCGTCATTATATCACCGGGACTGGCTGCTTTGATCAACGGGAGCACCTCCAAAACGAGCATAAAACGCACAAAGTTCAATGCGTTACCCGTTGCAAAGATTGCCGAACACCAATACCGTGTTGTGCGATCGCAAAATAAAACAATCGCACTTTTCGAGTGGCATGAGGCAACTCCGTTTGCCCAAGTATGCTCGTTGCTCACCGAAATCGCAGAGATAGACCGGACCATGAGTACGCGCCCCCGAATCATCAGCGATCTATCTATCGTATCTATCGATACGATTGTATTAAAGCTTCTAAAGATCACGAGTTGGTGGTGTATGAGGACAGGGAGGAAGACCTCAGTTTTCTTAGACCCCACCAAAAGTGTGCCGTACTGGAAACAGCAGAGACTATACAACGAACATCCTCCGGGTCGGTCCCAGCAACACTTTGCGGATCAGAGAAACTACAGCAGAAGATAGCAGCCGAGAGGGCCGCTTCGGAAGGAAAAATCAGCCGTAGTTTGGAGATGAAGATTGATACCATGGATCAATGGGAATCGGTCTCTAACTTTCTAAGCAGGCGGCTGGGATTTGGTGCCAGGCCCCGTCATATCAGACAGATAGATGCAGTACAGGAGTTCATCAGGTTTATCCCAGAACCACCGAAACAGAAGCGCCCAACACCTACGAGAGCCGACAGGGGGCAGGTCAGCCCGCCGGAACTCAGGACGGTAACCAAGCCAGGCGACCACGTGGCGAATGCCTTTCTCGAGTTTCAAGCGATCACAAAAGGAATCAATGCTGTTGGTCTCATGACTTGCCAGAAAATCATGCAGTCATACCAGCTAGAGACTGAAGGGTTGCTTCAGCAGAGACTAGAGGAGGCTGCGGCAGCCATATATAATAATGCCACCTCCCAAGTCATCAAGGGAGAAATGACTGGTCAATATATGGCTGCATATAGTGCCACGTGTGGGTTTATACCGTTAGATGAGTCGGCAACGTCGCGGACTGGCCGTATAACTTTCGCGACACCCGAAGGCGACCCATTTGTGGTAGTAGCTCGGTGCACCAAAATTATGCTGGATAATAAGATCCTCGAACAGGCGGAAGCAATCTCGAGGACTATAGATCAGGCTGGAGGCTGGGCCTTGCCGGGCATCAGTTGGGTCAATGGTGTTCCGGGGTGTGGCAAGACCACTTGGGTGATCAATGACTTCGATAAGGACAACGACGTCATAGTCACTACGACAACTGAGGCCGCGAAAGACCTGCGGCAAAAGTTAGCGCACAAAATCGGCGAAGACAACAGAACCAAGGTGCGCACGATGGCTTCAATTCTATCGAACGGTTGCAAAGAGTCACAAAAATGCAATCGCATTCTCGTAGATGAGGCTCTTATGAACCTGTAGCGCTTAGGTGGTGTGCAGTAATAATACTCCAGATGTGTGCTGCGTTCGGAATTTTGTCGCGGTAAAAATTTACCATTCCAAGAAATCGACGTAGGTCTTGTATCGTCTCGGGTTTGGGGTAGTGATAGCGGTGATTTTATCTTGAGGTGGCTTAATTCCCCTGCTTGACACTTCATAGCCCAGGAACTTCACATTTTCTTTGTTGAAGACGCATTTTGATGGATTTATTGTTATGCCGTAGTCGTCTAATCTGCGTAGCACTTCTTGTAGGTCTTCAACGTGGCGTGCTTCCTTGTCCGAAGCGACGATGACGTCATCAATGAATGGAAACGCGTAATCCAAACCATTGAGTACTTGATGAATGAATCTTTGGAAGGTCTGCCGATTTTTGAGACCTGGACACATTCGTGGAAATTCGAATAGGCCGAATGGAGTTGTGATGGCAGTCTTCTCGATATCTGGTTCGTGTACAGGCAATTGTTGGTAAGCACGATTTAGGTCTAGTGTAGTAAAGATTTTCTTGCCGTGTAGTAGGTAGGTGAAATCCTTGAGACGAGGTACTGGATAGCGGTCGGGTTTAGTGACGTCATTGAGCCTTCGGTAGTCGCCACATACGCGTATGTCGCCGTTTTTCTTTGGTACGACGTGTAGCGGGCTGGACCATGGACTTTTGCTTGGACGGCAAATTCCTTGCTGCATCATCGTCTCAAACTCCTTTTTCACGGCCAGATATCGATGTGGTGGTAAGGGTCTGGTCTTGCTGTATACTGGTGGGCCAGTAGTTTCGATGTGGTGTTCCACACAGTGTTTAGGAGTATTCTTCATGCATGACGGTCGAAGAATGTCGGGATACTTGCTGAGTAGCTACTCAGCAACGGTGATACGGCTGATCAACGTCGATACTTCTGACTGTAGGGTCAGCAGAATAGGTGACTGGCGCTTTTACGGTAAGGTTTGTTACTTTGTCGACAAGACATCGGCTGGCTATGTCGACAAGAAGTTGATGGTGTTTTAGGAAGTCGGCACCGATGATGGGCTTGCTGACTGCTGCGATGATGAATTTCCAGGTGTATGGTCTGCGTAGGTTGAGATCCAGTTGCAGTGTTTTCTCACCGTATGTTGGGATCACCGTGTTGTTCGCCGCGTACAAGCAGAAATCTGTAGGTGTCATTTTCCCGCCTTTCCTCTTTGATATCACGGAGACGTTTGCGCCGGTATCAATCAAGAACGATAAACGTGAATTTTTGTCCGTTATAAATAGGCGGTAGGATGTGTTGCTTGCGCCGGTTGCCGCCTCAGCCAACGCAGGTTTTAGTTTCCCGAGGGGGCGCTGCTGTCTTCGTAACTGCACGGACGGGTACATCTTCGCGCTTCTTTGCCAAACTTACGATGGTAAAAACAAATCGCTGATTGGTCATTTCGAGCGTGATCGTGATTGGGCCGGCTCGACGAATGAGAACGCGATCTCGAATATCGTCTGTTGAACGATCTACGTCGGTAGTTTTGATGACGTTGTCTCGTTTTCAATTCTGCGATTTCTCTCGCGAGCGCGTCGATCTTCTCCTCAATTGAAGACGGTGCTGCTGGGGTGGTGGATGTGGAGCAAACTGCCGCGACTGTGCCGTATGGTTGCGTCTGCTCGAGGATCTTGTCTGCCATCATCGCAAGCTCGTGTATGTCGGATTTTTTTGCGATGTTATCGCTGACGGCGAGGACTGCTCGAACTGATTGTGGTAGGTGGTTAGTCCACATTATTCGCAGCGCTGAGTCGGAGATGTTATCAGCGGCGAGGTTCTTCATGCGACGTAGCAGCTGTGAAGGCTTCATGTCGCCGAGCTCCATTTCAGAAAGTAACCTCTGTACTTGACGCTGTTCTGATTCCTCGTAGACTTGGAATAACCGACTTTTCAGAGCCTCATAACGTTGATTTGCGGGTGGATGGAGAATTATGTCGGAGATTTCGTCGAGATCTTGCCGCTCAAGTTGCCCGATGACGAGCTCAAACATTGTTTGATCTCCTTTCTTCTGTGCGCTCATGATGGCTTCAAATTGCGCGAATCACAACCGTATTTTGTCATGCCAAATAGGTGGGATGCGCAGCGACGTCGAGACACCGGAGAGTTCCTGTTCCTCCTTGTTGGCCATGATGAATTTTGAATCTGGAGGTCTTCTAATTTATCGGGGTTAAACGTCGGCGTCACCACTGTAGCGCTTAGGTGGTGTGCAGTAGTAATACTCATACATTCAAACCGCATTCCAACAAGCGATGTATGTTCGTGCACAACGCCTTGCAAACATGCAGCCATATGTTTGTACGCGATGACACCGTCCGAAAGCCACTGCAACATCCCTACAAAGGTCCGTACCAGGTCATCAATCGCAATAACAAATACTTCACTGTACAACTACCAGGAAGATCAAGCACTATATCGATCGATCGACTCAAGCCGGCATTCACTGTCAACATCGAAGAACACGAACACACAAGTAGTGAGACACTCCAACCAGCTACAGCTACCACCGAAGATCACTCCAGCATACTCCCAGCGAACATCAACGAACACCGGACCAGATCAGGCAGGATATCCAAGATGCCCGTACGCTTTCGCTAGGGGGGGAGTACTGTAGCTGCAATACATTGTTACGCATCCGATCGCTGCCGCCGCCATCGGTGTACTGACGCCTCGCGCGCCGCTCGGAAATACTTATACGCGAACCACACTGGCCGCGCTTAGAGCGAGCTTTGAGCCCAATAGTGAGCGGTTTCGACAACAGCGATCCGCGCGCCCCCACACGTATTTCCAAGGAACCATACTTCGGAAATTAGATGCTTCAACTGTCCACTACTTGAGCCTATGTATTTAGTTATAAGTTCTGTACATATTTCTGTAAATGCATTCCTTTCTGGATACAACAATATAAATTTATCATTACATCTGGAGTATTATTACTGCACACCACCTAAGCGCTACAAACCATTTCGGGGCCATCGTAATGGCAGTCCAGTTGTCGGGCGCTAGTGGCGCCGTCCTTATCGGAGATATTAATCAACTGCCCTATCTGGACAGGGAAAATCTTTTCCCCATTAGCTACGCCCGTCCGGACTTAGTGGTGACCATCAGCCACGAGCTGTCCTGCACACACCGGAATCCGATGGATGTCGCGTATGCCCTGGGGGAGGTGTATATACTCGTCAAGAAACCGGGTCCACTCACTACAGCTGAAGAGGTTCACGGGCGCGCATATTTCCAGCACACTTCCCAACACGCTCTTCCTGGTCCACACGCAGGAGGAGAAGAAGACCCTCATTGACCAGGGATATGAGGCTGGGGCTGGCGCTGGATCATGCGTCCTAACTATACACGAAGCCCAGGGTCTTAGCAGCGAGTCGGTCATCATCTTGAAGACAAAATCCATAAACATCCGGATTCACAGCAGCGTCCCCCACGCAGTAGTGGCAGTCTCCAGACATACTACCCACTGCGTGTACTACGCCGACAACGCTGATGACGCAATTGGACGGTTTGTGAGGAGGGCACAGGAAGCGTCGAGCAGGGACATCATCAACACCAACATGAAGAACGCCATGCGGCATCGGGACAGAACAGTCGTCGAGGCACTGATCCGTTTACTAACGCAATGACGAGTTGATGGCGGCTTGGACGACGCGGGTATTGCTCGGGGCCGTTTGGGTAAAACGGGGGAATAGCGTGGTGGATAATCCGCGACTGAGGAGAGAGTACTAATAAGTAAATTTTTATCATAGTATCACTTAAATTTAAGGACGTAACATGAATCATCAGGTCCAAAAGAAAAAAAAAAAGAAAAAAAAAATTACAGCATAATATAATAGTTATAGTTATCGATAATATGTATTATAAACTAGATGGTATTTATTGTTATATTATATAATTATATATTATTTATTGTACCTATTAAGTATTAGTTTTAAAAGTATAGTTATTGGGGTTGGAAGAATGGACTATGGCTAAGGACAAACATGTTATTATAGTTAGCATTCCGCCACACACAAGTCATAAAGTACAGCCTTTGGATATATCGGTATATGGTCCCTTCAAAGCTGCTTTTGAGAGAGCTGTAGACACATTCCAGAAAAACCATCCATCTAGACGAATTACGCAATTTGATGTAGTCAAACTTGTTCGTAATGCTTTCGGAAAAAGTGCCACGGTACAAAACGCCACTGCCGGTTTTCAAAAAGCGGGAATTTTTCCTTACAATAGAGATATTTTCACGGATTTGGATTTCGCTCCATAAACAGTTTATGAAAACGAACCTGTTCTACAACCGGATCACGAACCTAACCTGCAAAATATGGAACCTGGTATATCTGAAACAATTGACCAGGATTGTACAACGGAAATAACTGAACTGGTTGGTGGACAGGAACTACCTGAACAAAATTCAATTGTTGAGGATAAGTGTCCAACACCTACTTGAAGACTGGAATCAACCTTCAACTAGCGCTACGATTTTAGTTTCGCCAAAACAAATTATACCCATGCCTAAAGTCACTCCAGCTATCAAGAAACGTAGAGTAAAGGCCCAAAAATCGGAAATCTTAACAATATAAAGCTGCTTTAGAGGAAAAAGCTGAAAACAAACGGAAACTAGATAGCGAACAAAATGACAAGAATAAAAAAGTACCCAAGATAAAATTAGAAAATAAGGAAAACAAGAATATTAAGAAGAATAAAGGCAAAAAAAAACTAAATATAATCAACAAATTATACACGAATGTTCATTTTGTGGCGAGGTTTATCAAGATCCCCCTACAGAAGAATGGGTTCAGTGCCAGCACTGCCTTGAATGGTCACATGAACTTTGTGGCGAAGTGGTTGGAACCCAGTTTAGATGCATAAATTGCGTACAAACTCACAATAAATAGGTTGTTCCACTTTGCCCTTTATGTGTTTCCACTTTGCCCTCCTAATGAAGGCAAAGTGGAATATTGAGTACAAATTTAAAAGGCTGATTATTTATGTTCCTACGATCATGATCTCATTTTGATGTAGAAATAATAAAAATTAAGTACATTGATGTTGATATTTTTCTAATAAACAGGGTTCCACTATGCCCCGCCCTTCCCCTATAAAAATTACTTTAATTTCGAAAGGTTTTTCGGTTATTTTTTTTTTGTAAAAAGTTTTGCTATTAGTGCATAATTTTTATTAATAAATAAATAAAATAAAACCTGAATTCAAACAATAATCCAATCAGTTACGGAAACGAAAATCAAAAAATTGTTAATCTGGAAACGAAAATCAAAGAATATTTTGTATGCAATATTTTTTTTATTTGATATAAACCAGTGCTTGACTGCGATCCCACGTGATGGTAAGCAGTGATGCAATCATTGATGGTGAGGCGCACTAGTTTATTAAGAGCCTATTCACTCTAGCCTTGAAGGCACCTAAATTATAGTTGAACGGGAAGACCGCAGCAGGCCAGTGTCAAGTTTAGGAAGTAATTAAAACCGCTGCTGAACAGACTTGTAAAAATCTTAACAAAAACGTCTATCAATTTATATTATTACCCACTAGTTTCCTGAATAACTAGTTCTACATAAGATAATCCTGTTGCGTTTTGTATATACCCTTATAAGGTTCGTGTCTAGTTAGTCCACGTTTTAGTTACTATCATCTTTTTTATTCTAATTTCAGGAGACGAAATTTAATAAAACCTTAGCTAGTCGTTTGGAATTCCTGCCCTACGAGCAAATACTTGCTGCCCGTAACATTATAACTGAAATCACAAATCGAGCGAAGATACATCAAATGGGAGTGCTGAAACTGTCTATGAGAGTGGGTGATAATGATGTCATTCTGATATCTAATTTAGAACCAATCTGTTCGATGTCCACACTTATTACTCCGGTGTCACCCCCGAGGAACTCGAACGTAAGGACATAGTAGAGATGACACAAAATGCTGTCAACTCTCTGCGATTTGACTCCATCAAACCCAATGACTTCGACCCACAAGTGATTGCAACAGATGGTGATGATTAGGTATCAAGCTGCATGCTTAATGTTAAATGGTAAGATAATGCTTAATGTTAAATACTTAGTAAGATAATTTAGATGATTTTAAATTAATGTTTTAGAAATAAGTAGTACCGGTGTCCTTGGAAGAAAATAATGTGTTTCCTGTATTCCATTTCTTTTGCCTGATCATCGAAAATAGAGTTATCTTTATATTTGCAAGTTAGCAAGATCGAAGCCCGGCTACCTGGCCACCCACCATGTTTCAGGCCCAGTCCCACTTGAAATATGAAAAGAAATTTACAGACGCAGCATCAGTTGTGACCTACGCCGTTATGGCTTACAATAACACTATCCACCATTATCCACAGTAACACAGATTTAACACCGTTTGAAGCTGCGTTTGGTCATACGGAATTAAAAATACAACTTTTAACTCTGAATTTGATAAAGCATACAATCAGCGACTAATTAGGGACCATAAGAAAAGAACGCGGGCTATTTATAAATATATTTCTGAAAGGGTGAAGAGTCATAAGGAAAGAATTATAGCCAAGCGGAAAGGTGAATGTAGACCAGCCTTAGAAATAGGCCAACCGATCTTCACTAAAGCCGTAAATAAAAGACAAGCTAAAGATAAACCTGGATTTCAAAAGGCCATGGTTAGAGGTCAGATAGAACGTAACATCGTACCGATAAAAGTCAAAAATAGAGATACTAAAGTTCCACTTAAAAATGTAAAACGTCCTCCACAGGTGGTGTTTGATCCTGGTGACATGGACAACGACCAGTTGGGCTCTCCCAAGCCAGGCACTTCAAGTAGTAAAGATTAACCAAAACCCTGGTAATCTCCCGGTGAAATTAGGTTAAGCGTTTATACAATATGATAAATGGTCTATTATTAAAATAATGAATCTACAATGCATTGGTACTGATTTTTCTTTTAATATTTTTTTTTTCCGAATTTTGCCAAATGTTACACCCAAACAAATCATATGCAGATGAGTTCAGGAGTCTTAAAATATAGGTGCAGTACATTAAAAATGAGACTAGTAAAATTACAGCAATTAATTCCATCCAAAAGATTTAAACGTGGTATTGTAAACCTTCTAGGGTCTATCATCAAAATTACCCAGCACTCAGAAGACAGAGAAACACCCTGTAGCACAATTATTCATGAGGAACTAACTTTAAAGAATCTAAGCAAATTGATAATCCTTCGTTTACAAGAAAACAATAAATCTATTATAAAGGAGCTACAAAACACTATCCAAATAGAAATAAAAAAAGCAATTACAAAAGTTAGAGAAGAAATTCAAAGAAAAACAGACTCCCTTTCAAAGGAAAACGAGCAAAGACAAAAATAAATTGAAATGATAAACAAGAAAATAGAGAGTTTATCCACAGAAAACGAAAAACTAAAGAAAGAGATTAATGATTTAACAATGCTAAAAACGACAAAACACTTAATATGTACAGAGAATAACTCCAAAAAAATAGTACTCTACGGTTTTCCAGAATATTATAATGAACCAGATTATGATCAGCAAGGTAGACTAATTGATCTCTGCTATGAATACCTAAATATTGACCTTACACGGTATATTGAAGAAACATATAGACTAGGTAAAAATTATAATAAAAATCGGCCTCTCGTAATTGAACTCCTTAGTAAACGAATGGCTAAATACGTAATAGAAAATAAACAGTACCTCCAAGGAACAAGATTATTTCTGTCAGAGTTTCTCGATGATTATGCAAGATCAGAAAGAAAGGAAATGCGTGAAGAAATGCTGAAAGCAAGAAAAAAAGGGTTGTATGCAGTAATAAGAAACAATCAGTTGTTTATAGAAGGTAAAAGAATAGACATACAGAAGAAGCAAACCAATACCTACCCTAAAAATAAAATCGAACAAAATCAAACTCAATACCACATAAATGAGGATAGCGTCAATCATACATTTCAAAACTCCAGACCAACAATTTAAAATCTTGTTTCAAAATATTCAAAGCATTTTCAATACGCAACATCTTCTAGAAGCTTTCATCAATGATAAACCTACCTACAAAGCAATATGCATGTGTGAAACCTGGTTAACTAAAAATAAATTAGATACTCTGCAATTTACAGGATATAAAACTGCTGCATCGTATTGCCGTCGCTCTCGAACTGGGGGCGGTGTCTGTATTATATTAGACGATGAATGCATAGAGTGTTGTGATATTAGAGACTTTACCATTGAATATTGTATAGAAGTATGTGCATGTAAGATACCAAAACAAAACCTAATAATAGTCGCTATGTACTGGAATAGAAGAGAGGAAGATATTTTTATTTGTCAACTAAAACAAATAATGCATTGTATAAATAACAAATATAAAACAATTAACGTCATGATAGGAGGAGATTTTAACATTAAAATTTTAGAAAATAGCGCAAAATCAAAACAATTGATAAATCTCATGCTAGAGTATAAATCTGTACAACATATCAAAGAACCCACGCGAATATCACAATCCACGTCAACATGTCTAGACTTGATATTCACAATTTTTTTTGATAACTGTTGAAGAACTAGGATTTTCTGATCACAGCGGAACAGTTTTATATATGACACCGAAACTACAAACTAAACAATCAATTAGGTTTGTCAATAAAAGACTTTTTAATACAAGCAACATACAAAAATTTAAATCAAAACTAAAAATATAAAACTGGGATACTAACAAACGAATAAAAATGTAAACGAAAACTATCAGTCATTTCATAATACACTGACAGAAATTTTAGAAGAATGTATTGTAGACTAAAAATAAAAAATAAACAAAAAAACTATTGGTTAACCACTGGAATAAAAGAATCCTGTAAAAACAAAAGATTGTAAAAAATTCTATCCCTAAAATTTAATAATTCAGTTCTTACGACATATTATAAAAATATGAAAAAATCTTAAAAAAATCTGTACAAACCGCAAAAAAAATTACACTATATTAAAAAAATGAATAAATCAACAAATAAAATTAAAACCATGTGGAACATTGTAAAGGAACGAACTAACAAAAAATCCAAAAAAGATAATCAAAATATAACTTAAAAAACGACGCACCTAGTAACTGAACCTAAACAAGTAGCTAATATATTCAATAACTTTTTCGCATCCATTGGGGAAAACACCACCCAAACACCTGGCTATAAACCCAGAGAAACCTCAGTGATTAACCCTACTGAAAACACCATGTTTCTTACCCCAGTCGACGGATACGAAATTAACAAAATCTTAAAAAACCTTAGAAATAAAAACAGCCACGGCATAAATGAACTCCCACCATCTCTTTTTAGACAATGCGCTGACGAACTTACCTTACCATTTTTTAAATTAATTAATCAATCTTTTGAAGAGCGCACTTTCCCCAATCAATTAAAAAAAGCTTTAATAAAACCTATCTATAAAAAGAATGCTAAAACAGATCCCAGTAACTATAGACTCATTGCCCTTCTTCCCACAGCATCAAAAGTCTTCGAAAGAGCAATGTGCGATCGTGTGTACTCTTTTTGTGAAAAATATAAGATATTTGATGACTGCCAAAACGGATTTCGCAAAAACCGATCTACAACGCTAGCAGTGTACAAGTACATCCAAGAAGCTTTAAATATAATCAATAAAAAGCAATATGCAATAGGAATATTGCTAGATATGACTAAGGCCTACGACAAGGTGCAATTTAAAATATTATTGAATAAGCTGTACGGTATAGGAATACGCGGAAAAGCCCATGATTGGTTCGTGTCATATTTGAAGGATAGAGAGCAACAAGTTGAGATTGAATATTATAATCACATAACAAAAGAAACACAGCTCATAAGATCTGATGTCAGACCAATACATGCTTCAATTCCCCAAGGAAGTGTTATAGGATGTCTCCTTTTCCTTATATATATTAACGACCTTCCCAAAACCATAGACGAGCCATGTGTACTGTTTGCAGATGATATTTCTATCCTCACCTCATGCCAAACTAATAATAATCTAGATGAAAAACTTACCATTATCCTTAACAAAATAATAAACTGGATGAGTGAGCATAATCTGGAAATTAACTATACCAAAACCAAATTAATAACCTTTCATCCTCGGCAAAAAACACAAATAAACATAAATTTTACATTTAACCAACATAAATTAGAAACAGTTAACGATTTCACTCTCTTAGGTTTAACAATAGACACACATTTAAACTGGAAAACACATATACAGAAAGTTAAAACAAAAATATCAAATTTTTCATATGCCCTTACCGAAATTAAAAAGACCACCAATCTGCAAATCGCACTAGCCACATACTACGCTTATGCCCACGCTTGGTTTAACTATGGCATTATCTTATGGGGAAATAGCACAGACGCTCCCTCCCTATTTACCTTACAAAAAAAACTGATACGAATTATATGTAACATAGAACCAATAGACAGTTGCAAGCCTTACTTTCAGAAACATAAAATTCTCACCTTAGCCGGTATTTATATTTTAGAGTTATGTAAACTAGTCCGCAAATATCCAGATAGTTACAAAACACGAGAAGATATGCAGACAAACTATTCATTACGCCATAAAAACTGGCTCAATTTACCTCCCTCGCGCCTTAAATTGCACTCTTCTGGTCCATATTCAATGTCAATAAAGATTTATAACAAATTACCGGAAAAGATAAAACAAGAAAATAAAACTAATATATTTTTAAACAAATTAAAACAATTCTTAATTGACAAAACCTATTACACAATCGACGAATATCTAAAGGATAAATTCAATAAATAACAAATAGGTTTAAAACATTTTTATTTAATTTTATTTATTTTTCTGTTTGACATTTTATTTGGTAATTATTAATGACATTGTTTTTTTTTTGACGTAGTAGGTTTTACTTACTAATGAAATAAATAATTTTTTGACATATTATTGCATACTTATTAATGACATCAAATTGTACAATTATATATTTTTTTCTTTTCTGACATTTTAAAACGTACGAATACAATTATTAAGTATTAATTTAAATATGGAACTATTTTATACTCATAGTAATGATAAGTAATTAGTTGAAATGAATTAAACGAAATAATAAACACTTAGATATGAAAATTAAATAGGTACTTATATTAGCGCTCTTCCTCTCTCCTACCATTTATATAATGTTGCTGTGCCCGACAGGGTCCATAATTGTTTCTATTTTTTATTATTTATCACCTGACATGTACATTATGGATTGCAATAAAGATTTGAGATTTGATTTGAGATTTGATTTGAGATTTGAAATTATAACATCTTGACCATGAAGATGCAGTTAGATATGAAGATCTAATCAGTAGAGTATTTAGACTCAGGAACAAGCAATATCTAACAAATTTACGGTGATATCTAAAATGTTTTCCGGTTCCGGGTTTGTTGACATAAAGACGTAGTGATATTGTGCTTTGACTTTTCGATACGAAACTGTGGATAATCATTAAAAACCTAAACTAGAACTGTAAAATCTCGTACATAAAGTTCTATAGCAGACTTAGAACATACAATCTGAGTGGAAACTGTGACAACAACAGTATTATATGAAGATAAAATCGAAGAAAATTTTTGAGGTTATCGGAAAACGAATTGAAACTTCAAGTACATTGACAGTGCAATCAATTGACATTTACATCTATGTGAAGTGCTGCCATATCAAACAATTCGATATTCAGTTGTACCAACCTCATAGGTTTATTAAACCGGGTCAGACATACGACGACATTCCGTCCCATGCAAAAATACCAACATGGATAACCTCCAACAATTATTTGATCAAATGAAATCTGAACTGTCAAACCAAACGTAATTATTAAAAAAAGTAATTATTGCACAATTAGGTGAAAAACTAGTACCCTTTACTCATGAAATACAAAAATTGAAGTCTGAAAATAATTAATTAAAGTAAAAAATCTCTTACCTTGAAAAACACAGAAGAACAAACAACATTATTTTATACGGAATAAATGAAAGTGAAAACCCGTCCCACTAGGGTTTTGGAAGTTATAACAAAGAAATTTAAAGATGACCTGAACATTAATACTGAAAATAGAGTTATAAACAAGGCATACAGAATTGGCAAAAGCGACACCAACATATTTTTCCTGGTCAAACTGTTTTAAAAAAGAGTGTAAAAAATACTTATTACGGTTACAGTTTGAGTCCCTGGCCGTAGTCACGATATTACCCTTTAATATCGTGTGACTACGGCTTTTTTTTTGTTCTGTTCTTGTTTCTGCAGTAACCTATTTTATTTCAGCATCCTGAAAATCTTGTTTCATACTTTTTCAAAAAGAAGCTAAAAAATTAATATGTTTCTGAAGACTATCCTAAAGGCATTCTAGACAAAAGGAGAGATCTACTTCCAAAACTCAAAGAAGAAAGAGAGAAAGGTAAATATGCATTTATTGATTATGACAAACTGGTCATCAAAGAGGGAAAATTCGATAGTGGGAAGCGCAAAAGAAACTTTTCAGCGTCACCAAATTCAACTGACCACCCTAGTATACAACAAATAACTGCTAAAATAAATAGAATTAATGCATTTGATATTATGTGGAATAGAAGCAACTCCTTGCCTATTGAAGGCCGAACTCCTGAAAAGAAATTATAGGATACAATCATCAGTCACCAGAATAAAACAACAAATACACAACAACTAATTAACATTAAAAATAACACATTTCCCAAACCGACTGGTCATCGTGGGGAATTTCACAATAGTAACTATGTGAAAGTTTAAGTAATGGATCTAAATTTTCCAAGTAAGTATGTACTTTTTCAATGGTAATTTTGTGAATGTTATGTTAGCGCTATCCACTTAGTCGTCGCGCGCGGTCTCGATTATGTCACTCGCGTTGTGCGGCACTGAAGTGCGTGACTGTTAGATGCACGGACACTCCGAAGTCCCCTACCCAGATCTGATCTGGAGGCGGTGCCCAGACCACAACGGAGGAAAAGAAGCTCGGAAGATACGACAGGAGAAGCGAAGCGCTACTGCGTAAAACTTTATGCTTATTTAATTATTAACTTTTCTTTTCTGACAGTAAAACTATTCTATTTTATAATAATGTAATGAGTTTTTAACAAATATGTATGATTTTTTAAAACTTTCAAATTAACTTCAAAACGACCGTTTGGGGTTATACCGCTCATCTGAGCGCCATTACCCTTTAGTGACTTATTTTTTTATTGTTGTAGATATATCAAGAAATCGTAAAAGGACTACCGCTAAAGCGGCTTGGACCGAACAAGACCTTCAATGCGCTAAAAGTGCGATTGAAGGAGGATTCTAAAAGAAAACACGCAAGATAATATAACATACCATTTACTTCTTTGAGACATCGACTGAAAAATGAAAACATGAGCAACCCAAGGCAAGGTCGCAAGCCTGTTTTCACCCAACAGCAAGAAACTGAAATTGCTGAACAAGTTAAGTTACTGGGTTCGCTATACTACGGACTCAATGTCACAGATTTGCGTAAACTTGTTTATAAATATGCTGAGCTCAACAATATCAAAAACAATTTTGATCAAAGCAGCAAAACAGCTGGATTGGATTGACCGGTGCACGCCTTTATGAAACGCAATCCTTCAGTTTCTTTACACAAAGCTAAAGCGACAAGCTTAAACAGAATTTCTGCTTTTAACAAAGAAGAAATAACACATTTCTATGATAAACTTGGCGACTTAATGGAAAAACATAAGTTTATTCCCAACAACATTTACAATGCTGATGAAACTGGTATCACTACGGTGACAGACCCAGGAAAAGTGCTCGCTGAAAAAGGACAAAGAAGAGTCGGGTCTGTTACAAGTGGCGAACGAGGAAGCAACATAACAGTTATGTGTGCGATGAGTGCAGCCGGAACCTTTATACCACCTATGTTTATTTATACCAGACAGAGAATGACGCCTTTATTAGAAAAAGATGGACCAGCTGGTGCATTATACACCAACTCTAAGAATGGCTGCATAAACGAAGACTTATATACACAGGACACAGCCGCTAGATGTGTCTTTTTATGGACCGCTGAAAGCTGCTTATAGGCATGAATGCAACAGGCACATGAAGACACATTTAATGTCTAAAATAACGCCATACGATGTTGCAGGTCTTTTCAATAAAGCATACGTACAAGTTGCAAATATAAGTAAAGCAGAATCTGGATTTCGAGCCACGGGAATTTACCCATTGAACCCAAATGTTTTCACGGATCAAGATTTTCTGGCAGCTTCGTTGATGGCACAAGAATCAGAACAAATTGCTGGAAACCAAGACCCAAATGTCCAGAATTTTGAAGACGTGCAGTTTGATCGTATGGCCATGATTTCAGGACATACATCTCCTTTGGCAGGTCCATCAAATAAGGATCAATGCTCTGAATCTGTTTTGGCAGTTGCTTGTAACCAAGAATTTGTTGATGACCAAAGAACGCCGGTATCTTTTGCTGCTATAGCAACGGCACCAACTATTGCATCATCTTCTAAACCAGGCCAAAGAAAACGAAAACAACATGCTACCATATTAACTGCGACTCCTATGAAAATTATTTTAGAGGATAAAGAAAAGAAAAAAATAGCAAAACTTAATAAGACTGGAAAAGGTGATAAATCAAGACCAAATAAAGTAGTAAAAGAAAAGAAGATCAAACATATGAAACAAAAATTTTACAAGAAAGTTCTTTAGAGAGTGAAGATGAAGAGCACCTTTGCGATGACAGACGACAGTGATGACGAAATTAATGTGTATAATGAAAATTATAACATATGTATTATATGCGAAGAATTTGGAAAAAAAATAATGAGTTGTGGTATCGCTGCACCATCTGCGGACTGTGGGCTCTTTCTATATGTTCAGGGTGGGATTCGGCAGATAGATACATTTGTGTGATTTATACCTCCAAAAATAAAATATTACTTTTTCTTATATGTCTTAACTCTAATAATAATACTAATTTTATATTATATTATAATAATTGAAGTTGATTTGACAACCAAAAATTTACTATAATTGTTAAATGTAAATAGGCTAATCTTATATACAAATAGGGATAAGTGATGCTAATTTGTGATTGTAGACTTTACTTTTATTGTATAAGATTGATCTCGTATTCGTATTCTTTATTGTACACATAATTTTATATAAACAATAAAATATGACAGTTGATGTACATAGGCGAGCTTAACCCACAACTGGGTTTTCTAACAGCAAACCATGTTAGTAAGAAATAAATTTTATATATTTTGAGTTACTAACTGTACAACAAAAAAAAAAATTAAACACCTAAATTAAATCTAAACTTAAAACTAAAATATACTAAACAGATACGTGTACAGCACACATAAACATAAATATACAAGAAATAAATACCTATAAACATACATATTTATGGGTCATGTTCATAAAAAATGTTCCTTAATTCTTCCCCTGAAAACCTCCAACGAAGGGCTAGCTGGTCTCAATGTACGTGGAAGTGAATTCCAGAGGCGCACAGCACGGAACGGTAAAAGATCCACTTAAGCGACTTGAAGAGTGAGGATCTCCTTAATATTGCTTTAATTAAAATGTATCTTACTTGTTATATTCCATAAGAACATGTTCGAGCGTCATTACCCCGTACCCTGAGCGGCATTACCCAAAGTCAGGGGCAATGCCGCTCAAACATGTTTTTTTTATTGTTTTCCTACTACTTGAAGGTCAAAGATATATGTTTTGGTTGTTAAATTGTTGATCACTCGATAATTCAAGTTTACGGCATAACGAATAAAAAATAGAATTAAAAACGACGGTTCCATTTAATGAAAATCGTTTATAAATAAATTTCACCTAGAAATTTGCTAAATTGTGATTACGTAGTCTATAAATATTTAAATATTTGTCTCTGCATTATCTGTCAAAATAATGTCATTCATCAGATTGTCATTCCAAAATCTAGAATAGAATAGAATAAACTACCACTACTGTTTTCTAGGGGACACTTTTAACAAAAATTTATTACGTAATCTTGCTAACTTAATAAGTCCCTACCAAATACAAAAACACCAGTGGTTTAAACTTAACATAAAATCAAATATATTTAAGTATACCGATACCTAGTAAGTGTACCATTTACTCCTTGATTGTGCTTACTAAGGGTTCTCCCTTTGCATTGTGCACCGAGTAAGAAGTGTAAATAAAAGCACCGTGCAGAACTGCCCACATTTGAATTTGAAGGCCGAAGCTATTATAATTAAAGGTCTAGACAATGTAGGGACTCATAATCACAAGAACTAGTACACTTTGCCCATGTCACTGAAGCGTTAGATGATGGACATGTTTATTCTTCCCGTTTTGACCTATGATGCATAGACTTGGTCTTTGACTAATATCCAAAATTCCAAATTAAAGGTTTTAAAGGTTCTATGAAGCGCAGCACACTATGTGTTAAATTAACGGACTATGTTCGAAACGCAACACTGCGCTCCAAAACGCAAATCATTGATGTGGCTCAAAAGGCTGCCTAACTTAAATGGGACTGGGCAGGACATGTCTGCCGCATGTCTAACGAGCTGTGGGCTCGTAAAACGTAGGATTGGTGCCCCGACGCAGCGACACGGGGTGGCGGGTCGGCTTCCTTAAGAATTGGAATGAGAAAGTGATGAACCATCATCGTTGGAAACAAAGGAGGGAGGCCTTTGCCCAGCAGTGGGACAATACGGGCTAGCTATAATAATATGATAATCACAAGAACTCAATTTATTTTTTCAGATTTTATGAACGCCTACAACAATTGTACATATAACAAATCTGTGGAAGTTTTGTCGTCAATGACTCGTCTATTGATTTAGTAAATGATAAGCAACTGTCTGCATCCGAATAGATTTAGCAACCGACATAAGCCCAACATTTATTTGTATTTCAAATAATAAACTGATTTATTGAATTGATCATTATCTTATTTACACACCCTATACAGTTACTAGAATTTAGTTAATGAAATATGCTATGCGTAAACCATAACAAAACCTAACAAGTGCTCTTACAAGTCAAGTGTTCTTAGTGTTTTGAAGCTAATTGCAATATGAACCAAACTATCTCGCGTCAATTTTCACAGTAAGGGGTTTAAAATATGTAATATACACTAATTATATTAAAATGTTGGTAGTACTCGTTATTTAGTATTTTTTACTATCGCTAGCATTTTTTTAAGCACAACATACATGGCATAATCAGCCTTTTAATGTTCCCACTGCTGGGACTCAGGCCTCCTCTCTCTAGGAGCGGCATTTTTTTACGTAAATTAAATTCTTTTCATAGGCATAGGCTGACTATTTTACGTTTATGCGCTCTCCTATCAAAGGTTTTAAGTCCTTACTAAGTTTTGAAATGGGTCAGCCGATGATATCTTGGATAAGAACTTTAGTGAGGCGAAATGTCTTAATAAAGTCTCTCAAATCTCAAAGTCAAAAGCATCCCATTTTGAACACCTCAGTCTGTTTCTCCTTGGACTCGGTGGAGCCTCGCGCCGGGCCTTAATACAGCCATGATTCAGAGCGAGGAGGAATGGCAGACAGACGCCTTCATCTGCGAAGCAGTAAAGCTAGGGAAAGAGATGGCCGCACGCGTGAAGGAACGGACTTCCTCACGCCCCAGCGGCTGGAATCCCGACCCCGATTTCCAGCCACCGTAGGCGTGGGCTTGCAGACGACGAACAACGGGTAGCTCGCCATCCGGCCGTAACTGTCCGAGTCGTCGACGGCGTGTAGTGTCGGAGCTAAAAATTGCGTAAATCCCGGGGCTCTGGAACGCAAGGCAAAGAAAGAACATAGGAGTGGGTTTTAGTCAGTGACCTCTCAAAAGCATTTGACTGTGTTGACCATAATACTCTGATCCGTAAATTACATCATTACGGAATTCGTGGACGAGCTGCTGATCTTGTTTTTTCCTATTTATCTTACAGGCAGCAAAAAGTATCCATTAATGGGGCGACGTCTTCGGGGTCTTTAATAAAGATGGGCGTGCCCCAGGGTTCAATTCTTGGCCCTTTTCTTTTTCTAGTTTATATTAATGACCTTCCTTATATGATGGCTAATTTATCCGATATAATTCTGTTTGCTGATGACACTTCTCTTATTTTTAAAGTGGATAGAAAAGATAGGGATGTCTTGCAAGTCAATGAAAGTCTGACTGTTCTTTCGAAATGGTTCGCAGCTAATAATCTCTTATAAAATGCGAATAAAACTAAATGTATGAAATTTTCATTACCAAATGTCCCTCAAGTTGGCGTCAGTCTAATTCTAGACGGCAACAAACTTGATGTTACTACGGAAACTGTGTTTTTAGGTATAACTATCGATTCTAAACTGCAGTGGGGCGCTCATATTAGAACTCTTTCAGGTAGATTAAGCTCAGCCGCATATGCAGTACGAAAAATAAGGCAATTGACAGATGTAGCCACCGCTAGGTTAGTTTACTATGTTTATTTCCACAGTATTATGTCTTATGGCATTTTACTGTGGGGATCTGCAGCTGATGTAGACTCAATTTTCATGTTGCAAAAGAGAGCAATCCGGGCTATTTATAAAATGGGTCCTCGCGAGTCCCTCAGAAATAAATTCAAAGAAATCGATATACTTACTCTGCCTTCTCTTTATATCTTGGAAAGTATATTGTACGTTCGTAAAAACCTAGGACTTTTCAAAATTAGAAGCGATTTTCATAACATAAATACGCGCAGTAAACACGAAATTGTATTACCCAAATGGAGATTAGCTAAGACCAGCAAGTCATTTTTAGTAAACAGCATACGCTTTTATAACAAGCTACCAAAGGCGGTGACCGAACTTAGCGAGGGCAAGTTCAAAACCCATATTAAGCGTGTCCTAACTAAAAAAGCGTATTACAAGGTTAAAGACTATTTCGAAGACACGCTTGTTTGGCAATGACTGCTTCTAAACATGTGGCCCCCTGGTAACTCATAATATTGTGTACATCTATCTATTAACTGCTCCACATTTGTTGTAATATATACATTTTTTCTTTTCTTCCTACACATTGCTTTTGTAATATTTTTTATATTAGTAGACGCCAACCACCATAAATTCGTTAGTAATTTTCTTTTTGTTGACATGTCATTTATTGATAATTGTAATTACTTATTGTTCTTGTTTTTTTTTTTATATAGCTTTTTTTTTTAATGTGAATGTGAGAACACCGTGGACTTCGCAAATTCTTAGGTTACTTCCTATTACGACTCACTTTTTTTTTTTTTAATATTATTATTTTTATTGTGCTTTTAGGTACAATATCGACTGGTCTACACTGTTCTTACATAATGTCTATTAATACTGTAATATGAAAATATTGTAAACAATCATTTTTTTAAAAGAGTAACCATGGAGTTTCTTGCCGGTTCTTCTCCATAGGAAACGACCAATTTGGAACCGTGCACTAGCTTCTGACGTTTTATAAGTGCCCATGTAGGCCTATGTGAAATAAAAATTTTTTGACTTTGACTTTGAAAAGTCTGCCACGCCCTAGCTCCGCCCAAGAGTGGAAAAAAATTATTGGATGATTTCCGACCTAAAAAAAGTGGTGTCTCATTTTTCAGTATAATTACAATAACTTTATGTTGTATTCTTCTCATAAATGAGATTTACGCTATACGCCGTCTAGTTAAAACTAACATTTGTTCAACGACATGTGAACCGCAATATTTGACGTTTAGTCGTTGGCATACGATCCGATCAAACAGCGTTTCTTTACGAGAATACCTTCGAGTCGCTTGGAATCAACGATTAAATGACGATTGTCTTAGCTGAATACGCGTCAACGACATTTCGATCAAACGACTTTAGAATCGTTGTCGTTCAAACTCGATTGATGGATGCGAATACGGTAATAGTCTAAACGACTAAGTCGGTACGATATCGTTACGGTTTGGATTACGTGAATCGGACTACTGTTACTTTGAAAATAAAGAAATCAGAACTTTATTATTACGAAGAATTGGCGTTACAGTTGATAAATAGACTACTTCGGTAAGTGTTCTA
Source organism: Mythimna pallens (assembly GCA_961205895.1). Classification (NCBI taxonomy): domain Eukaryota; kingdom Metazoa; phylum Arthropoda; class Insecta; order Lepidoptera; family Noctuidae; genus Mythimna; species Mythimna pallens. The sequence goes on along the minus strand of OY540839.1, from coordinate 20,123,285 downwards.
ATGTTATTATGAAAATAAAGAAATCACAACTTTATTATTACGAGGACTTGGTGATACAGTTGATAAGTGGACTACTACAGTATTCTGTTACTTTGGAAATGAAGAAATCACTACTTTATTATTACGAGGACATGGTATTTCAGATGATAAGTAGACTACTTCGGTAAGTGATCTAATGTTATTACGAAAATAAAGAAATCACAACTTTATTATTACGAGGACTTGGTGTTTCAGTTGATAAGTAGACTACTTCGGTAAGTGTTCTAATGTTATTATGAAAATAAAGAAATCACAACTTTGTTATTACGAGGACTTGGTGATACAGTTGATAAGTAGACTACTTGGGTAAGTATTCTAATGTTATTATGAAAATAAAGAAATCACAACTTTATTATTACGAGGACTTGGTGATACAGTTGATAAGTAGACTACTTGGGTAAGTATTCTAATGTTATTATGAAAATAAAGAAATCACAACTTTATTATTACGAGGACTTGGTGTTTCAGTCGATAAGTAGACTACTTCGATAAGTGTTCTAATGTTATTATGAAAATAAAGAAATCACAACTTTATTATTACGAGGACTTGGTGTTACAGTTGATAAGGAGACTACTTCAGTGTTCTAATGTTAATTACAAAATAAAGAAATCACAACTTTATTATTACGAAGAATTGGCGTTACAGTTGATAAGTAGACTACTTCGATAAGTGTTCTAATGTTATTATGAAAATAAAGAAATCACAACTTTATTATTACGAGGACTTGGTGTTTCAGTTGATAAGTAGACTACTTCGGTAAGTGTTCTAATGTTATTATGAAAATAAAGAAATCACAACTTTGTTATTATGAGGACTTGGTGATACAGCTGATAAGTAGACTACTTGGGTAAGTATTCTAATGTTATTATGAAAATAAAGAAATCACAACTTTATTATTACGAGGACTTGGTGATACAGTTGATAAGTAGACTACTTGGGTAAGTATTCTAATGTTATTATGAAAATAAAGAAATCACAACTTTATTATTACGAGGACTTGGTGTTTCAGTCGATAAGTAGACTACTTCGATAAGTGTTCTAATGTTATTATGAAAATAAAGAAATCACAACTTTATTATTACGAGGACTTGGTGTTACAGTTGATAAGGAGACTACTTCAGTGTTCTAATGTTAATTACAGAATAAAGAAATCACAACTTTATTATTACGAAGAATTGGCGTTACAGTTGATAAGTAGACTACTTCGATAAGTGTTCTAATGTTATTATGAAAATAAAGAAATCACAACTTTATTATTACGAGGACTTGGTGATACAGTTGATAAGTGGACTACTACAGTATTCTGTTACTTTGGAAATAAAGAAATCACTACTTTAAGTAGACTGCTTCGGTAAGTGATCTAATGTTATTATGAAAATAAATAAATCACAACTTTATTATTACGAGGACTTGGTGTTTCAGTTGATAAGTAGACTACTTCGGTCAGTGTTCTAATGTTAATTTGAAAATAAAGAAATCACAACTTTATTATTACGAGGACTTTGTGTTTGAGATGATAAGTAGACTACTTCGATAAGTGATCTGTTATTTTGAAAATAACGAAATCACAACTTTGTGATCTAATGTTATTTTGAAAATAAAGAAATCACAACCTTATTATTAAGAGGACTTGGGTGTTTCAGTTGATAAGTAGACTACTTCGGTAAGTGTTCTAATGTTAGTATGAAAATAAAGAAATCACAACTTTATTATTACGAGGACTTGGTGTTTCAGTTGATAAGTAGACTACTTCGGTAAGTGTTCTAATGTTATTATGAAAATAAAGAAATCACAACTTTATTATTACGAAGACTTGGTATTACAGTTTATAAGTAGACTACTTCGGTAAGTGTTTTAATATTATTTTGAAAATAAAGAAATCACAACTTTATTATTACGAGGACTTGGTGTTTCAGTTGATAAGTAGACTACTTCGGTAAGTGTTCTAATGTTATTATGAAAATAAAGAAATCACAACTTTATTATTACGAGGACTTGGTGTTTCAGTTGATAAGTAGACTACTTCGGTAAGTATTCTAATGTTAGTATCAAAATAAAGAAATCACAACTTTATTATTACGAAGACTTGGTGTTACAGTTGATAAATAGGCCACTTCGGTAAGTGACCTAATGTTAATTTGAAAATAACGAAATCACAACTTTATTATTACGAGTACTTGGTGTTTCAGAAGATAAGTAGACTACTTCGATAAGTGACCTAATGTTATTTTGAAAATAACGTAATCACAACTTTATTATTACGAGGACTTGGTGTTTCAGTTGATAAGTAGACTACTTCGGTAAGTGTTCTAATGTTATTATGAAAATAAAGAAATCACAACTTTATTATTACGAGGACTTGATGTTACAGTTGATAAGTAGACTACTTCAGTGTTCTAATGTTAATTACAAAACAAAGAAATCACAACTTTATTATTACGAAGAATTGGCGTTACAGTTGATAAATAGGCCACTTTGGTAAGTGATCTAATGTTAATTTGAAAACAACGAAATCACAACTTTATTATTACGAGGACTTGGTGTTTCAGTTGATAAGTAGACTACTTCGATAAGTGTTCTAATGTTATTATGAAAATAAAGAAATCACAACTTTGTTATTACGAGGACTTGGTGATACAGTTGATAAGTAGACTACTTGGGTAAGTATTCTAATGTTATTATGAAAATAAAGAAATCACAACTTTATTATTACGAGGACTTGGTGTTTCAGTCGATAAGTAGACTACTTCGATAAGTGTTCTAATGTTATTATGAAAATAAAGAAATCACAACTTTATTATTACGAGGACTTGGTGTTACAGTTGATAAGGAGACTACTTCAGTGTTCTAATGTATTAACATTAGAACACTGAAGTAGTCTCCTTATCACTTAACTTTATTATTACGAGGACTTTGTGTTTGAGATGATAAGTAGACTACTTCGATAAGTGATCTGTTATTTTGAAAATAACGAAATCACAACCTTATTATTAAGAGGACTTGGGTGTTTCAGTTGATAAGTAGACTACTTCGGTAAGTGTTCTAATGTTAGTATGAAAATAAAGAAATCACAACTTTATTATTACGAGGACTTGGTGTTTCAGTTGATAAGTAGACTACTTCGGTAAGTGTTCTAATGTTATTATGAAAATAAAGAGATCACAACTTTATTATTACGAAGACTTGGTATTACAGTTTATAAGTAGACTACTTCGGTAAGTGTTTTAATATTATTTTGAAAATAAAGAAATCACAACTTTATTATTACGAGGACTTGGTGTTTCAGTTGATAAGTAGACTACTTCGGTAAGTGTTCTAATGTTATTATGAAAATAAAGAAATCACAACTTTATTATTACGAGGACTTGGTGTTTCAGTTGATAAGTAGACTACTTCGGTAAGTATTCTAATGTTAGTATCAAAATAAAGAAATCACAACTTTATTATTACGAAGACTTGGTGTTACAGTTGATAAATAGGCCACTTCGGTAAGTGACCTAATGTTAATTTGAAAATAACGAAATCACAACTTTATTATTACGAGTACTTGGTGTTTCAGATGATAAGTAGACTACTTCGATAAGTTTTCTAATGTTATTATGAAAATAAAGAAATCACAACTTTATTATTACGAAGACTTGGTGTTACAGTTGATAAATAGGCCACTTCGGTAAGTGACCTAATGTTAATTTGAAAATAACGAAATCACAACTTTATTATTACGAGTACTTGGTGTTTCAGAAGATAAGTAGACTACTTCGATAAGTGACCTAATGTTATTTTGAAAATAACGTAATCACAACTTTATTATTACGAGGACTTGGTGTTTCAGTTGATAAGTAGACTACTTCGGTAAGTGTTCTAATGTTATTATGAAAATAAAGAAATCACAACTTTATTATTACGAGGACTTGATGTTACAGTTGATAAGTAGACTACTTCAGTGTTCTAATGTTAATTACAAAATAAAGAAATCACAACTTTATTATTACGAAGAATTGGCGTTACAGTTGATAAATAGGCCACTTTGGTAAGTGATCTAATGTTAATTTGAAAACAACGAAATCACAACTTTATTATTACGAGGACTTGGTGTTTCAGTTGATAAGTAGACTACTTCGATAAGTGTTCTAATGTTATTATGAAAATAAAGAAATCACAACTTTGTTATTACGAGGACTTGGTGATACAGTTGATAAGTAGACTACTTGGGTAAGTATTCTAATGTTATTATGAAAATAAAGAAATCACAACTTTATTATTACGAGGACTTGGTGTTTCAGTCGATAAGTAGACTACTTCGATAAGTGTTCTAATGTTATTATGAAAATAAAGAAATCACAACTTTATTATTACGAGGACTTGGTGTTACAGTTGATAAGGAGACTACTTCAGTGTTCTAATGTATTAACATTAGAACACTGAAGTAGTCTCCTTATCACTTAACTTTATTATTACGAGGACTTTGTGTTTGAGATGATAAGTAGACTACTTCGATAAGTGATCTGTTATTTTGAAAATAACGAAATCACAACTTTGTGATCTAATGTTATTTTGAAAATAAAGAAATCACAACCTTATTATTAAGAGGACTTGGGTGTTTCAGTTGATAAGTAGACTACTTCGGTAAGTGTTCTAATGTTAGTATGAAAATAAAGAAATCACAACTTTATTATTACGAGGACTTGGTGTTTCAGTTGATAAGTAGACTACTTCGGTAAGTGTTCTAATGTTATTATGAAAATAAAGAGATCACAACTTTATTATTACGAAGACTTGGTATTACAGTTTATAAGTAGACTACTTCGGTAAGTGTTTTAATATTATTTTGAAAATAAAGAAATCACAACTTTATTATTACGAGGACTTGGTGTTTCAGTTGATAAGTAGACTACTTCGGTAAGTGTTCTAATGTTATTATGAAAATAAAGAAATCACAACTTTATTATTACGAGGACTTGGTGTTTCAGTTGATAAGTAGACTACTTCGGTAAGTATTCTAATGTTAGTATCAAAATAAAGAAATCACAACTTTATTATTACGAAGACTTGGTGTTACAGTTGATAAATAGGCCACTTCGGTAAGTGACCTAATGTTAATTTGAAAATAACGAAATCACAACTTTATTATTACGAGTACTTGGTGTTTCAGATGATAAGTAGACTACTTCGATAAGTTTTCTAATGTTATTATGAAAATAAATAAATCACAACTTTATTATTACGAGGACTTGGTGTTTCAGTTGATAAGTAGACTACTTCGGTCAGTGTTCTAATGTTAATTTGAAAATAAAGAAATCACAACTTTATTATTACGAGGACTTGGTGTTTCAGTTGATAAGTAGACTACTTCGGTAAGTGTTCTAATGTTATTATGAAAATAAAGAAATCACAACTTTATTATTACGAGGACTTGGTGTTTCAGTTGATAAGTAGACTACTTCGGTAAGTGTTCTAATGTTATTATGAAAATAAAGAAATCACAACTTTATTATTACGAGGACTTGTTTTACAGTTTATAAATAGGCCACTTCGGTAAGTGACCTAATGTTAATTTGAAAATAACGAAATCACAACTTTATTGTTACGAGTACTTGGTGTTTCAGATGATAAGTAGACTACTTCTATAAGTGACCTAATGTTAATTTGAAAATAACGAAATCACAACTTTATTATTACGAGGACTTGGTGTTTCAGTTGATAAGTAGACTACTTCAGTAAGTGTTCTTATGTTATTATGAAAATAAAGAAATCACAACTTTATTATTACGAGGACTTGGTGTTTCAGTTTATAAGTAGACTACTTCGGTAAGTGTTTTAATATTATTTTGAAAATAATGAAATCACAACTTTATTATTACGAGGACTTGGTGTTTCAGTTGATAAGTAGACTACTTCGGTAAGTATTCTAATGTTAGTATGAAAATAAAGAAATCACAACTTTATTATTACGAGGACTTGGTGTTACAGTTGATAAGTAGACTACTTCAGTGTTTTAATGTTAATTACAAAATAAAGAAATCACAACTTTGTGATCTAATGTTGTTTTGAAAATAAAGAAATCACCACCTTATATTAAGCTACACAGTTAACTCTAGGCTGATTTACGAGTGTCACCAACGCCTAAACCAGGTGAGTGAACATAACCAAGTAACCATCCAATGGATCAAAGGACACAGCGATTCCCGAGGCAACGATGCAGCGGACGAACTCGCCAGAAGGGGATCGAATATATGTGAGAAATGGGACCCGAGCCAATTGTGCTGCTCCCCTTCGGATACCTACGCAACCTGGTAAGGCAACGAACTACAGACTTACATCATAGACTATGGAAAGATCATAGTGAGTGCAGGCAGGCCAAGGAGGCACTTCCCTCCATCGATGGCCGCTTTACGAAACAGGCCCTGCGACTGACCAAACCTCAGTTGCGTAAAGTGACGGCAGTAACAACTGGACACGGGACCTTTAATAAGCACCTCTCTGTCATAGGAGTTACAGACAGCCCACTGTGGAGGATGGAGGAGGATGAGACAGCAGCACATCTGCTTCTGAGCTGCTCAGTTGTTGCTGGATACAAGGCAAAATACTTCGGAAACCCAGGTAACCTCCGCGAAATGGTCAATAACACCACGGCGCTGCTGGCCTTCCTGGAGGAGCTGGGGTGGCTCGAATGACGCATTTGTCCCACCCGTACGCAAAATACGCGCTTAGTCGTGGAGCTGTTATAAATTGTAAGACAGCCCTAAGCATATAAAATATAAGCGCTGACACCTCATAGGTGTCATGTAATGTTTCCCACACTCGTTGTTTTGCGAAACATAATTATTAGTAGTTTTTGGGCAGTCATATTTTGAACTTCGTGGCGGACACATTAATATTGTATTATTTTTCTAATTCAAATTAAAGTTTTCTTCAAGGTTCAAAATTAGTTTTTTTTAAAAGAGACTTAGAACCGGCCCCGTAACAGTGGTGTCAGAAGTGTGATAGTCAGTATAGTTCGTTGCTGGCTATCCATAAAACTGTTTAAAACTAAATTTGTCGCGTTCTGTGTCCGCCGGCACTGTTCGATTCTACGCCAACCGCAAAATCGGTATCGTGACTCTATCCTGTCTCTATCAGTGTGACTCTATCGTCTCTATCCAATCAGTGTGACTCTATCGTCTCTATCTAATCAGTGTAACTATATCCAGTGCGTGTGTACCATCGTGTCGCCAAAACCACGTTCTGACCGCGGTATTCGATCGCGATCACGCCAAAGTCCGTCAAAATCCTCCGAGTTGGCTAAGGCAGACAACAAGTCTACCAAACCTTACCTCGTGCACCTGCTTCCTGCCTGGGGGAGCTTAAGGCTAAGCTAACCCCTCCATCGCCGTCAACAGGTCAACGGGTCGTCCAACACTGCCCTAACCTCGTCCAGATCGCTGTAGGAAGGAGACGTGTCGTTCTTTATTATCTTCGTTTTACTAAAAAGTTATTAATCGGTTACGCGAATTAGTACTTGTGCAAAAGAACAAATCACATATTCCAGTGTCATAGAAAATACATTTTGTGGAAATAACGTCGGCGCGAGTGCTCACAGCGTGCGAGGGGACGTGCCGCACCTCCCCTGCGATAAGAGACAGTTGCAATTTTTCGTCCTTGTCATCACCGCGGTAGTGCGCGTGCACCGAATAAGCATGAGTAAATGTGCTGTTTGTAATGACCCGATAGAAAGTGATTACTTAGAATGCCAGCGTTGTTCAGATAAACATCATTATATCTGCCTGGATATCTCACTTGAAGAAGGGAAGAAACTTCTCGATGCAAGCCAGAAATGGATATGCCTTAGTTGCTGCAACAAACAGCCTAAAAGCAACGATCCCGTTCGCCCTTCGACACCGACAGGTTTGGCTGATATAACATTTAATGTGACGCGTCGTAAGCTGCAAAACAAACCGGAACTTTTGCATGCATCGGCTACTAGAATGCCAGATAATGTATCGCGCACTGATATACGTGATGAGATGCGGTTAGTAATGAATGAATTTATGAGTGAATTGAAAAACATTCTGAACGTTGAATTTCTCGAACTTAGAGATTTTTTTTTTTTTTTTTTTAGTCGGTATAAACCAGTGCTTGACTGCGATCCTACCTGATGGTAAGCAGTGATGCAATCGTTGATGGTGAGGCGCACTAGTTTATTAAGAGCCTATTCACTCTAGCCTTGAAGGCACCTAAATTATAGTTGGACGGGAAGACCGCAGCAGGCAAATTGTTCCAGTCCCTCGATGTACGCGGTATAAATGACGAAGCAAATCGCTTAGTTCGGACCGTTGGTGTTTCAACAACGTGAGGGTGGATACTCGCCGTACGTCGGGTTGTCCGATGGTAGAAAGGAGATGGCGGAATCAGGTCATGCAATTCCCGCGCACACTCTCCAAAATGCAACCTGTAAAATACCGATAGGCTGGCTACCCTGCGCCTGTGCTCGAGGCTTTGTAGATTGGACTTAACCAAATCTGGATCCCCAATTAGCCTCTTCGCACGCCTTTCTACAAATAAATAAATGGGTTCAAGGATTCTCTCAGTTTTATGAGTGCACAATTTGACAGCATAAATAGCGATATGGTTGACCATAATTCGACAATGAAACTACTAAAAACCGAAAACGAGCTGCTCCGGTCAGAGGTCAACGTTCTTTCTAACCGTGTGAGGCGAATGGACCAGTTGTCTAGGTCTACTAACTTGGAACTTCAGTGTGTCCCCGATCACAGGGCTGAGAATGTAGTGAGCATTGTTAGACAACTCGGTCAAGTTGTCAAGTATCCTGTAAACGATGGCGACATATCCTATTGTTCACGCGTTGCCAAGCCAAACGCTAAATCTACTCGCCCACGTACAATCCTGGTGAAGTTCAACACCCCACGCACCCGGGATTCTCTGCTGACGGCTACAATACAATACAACAAGGATCACCCAAATGAGAAGCTGAACACCGGGGCACTGGGCCTGGATGATAAGAAGATTGCGATATTTGTTACTGAGAATCTCACAATGGAAAATAAAAACCTACATGCTGCTGCCCGACTTCGAGCTAAAGAACTAAATTATAAGTTTGTGTGGGTACGCGGAGGACGAGTTTATGTGCGCAAATCAACCGATTCGGAAGCGGTATTTATTCGTAGTATGGAGTTTTTGAATAAATTAACTTGAAATTTTTTTATTTTTGCTCTTTGGTGGTAATAGGTAGGTACTTTAAACTAAAATCTTGAGACAATTCCTAAAACTATTTTCATTCTCTGATATAATTAAATGTTATTATCAAAACGTAAGAGGTTTGAGAACCAAAACATTAAGTGAGACATGGTTGGCGGGCGACATATTGGACTCTGAGTTATTTTGCAACCGATATCTAGTGTATCGACGGGATCGGGAGTCTAGTGGTTTTCATAACAACAAAGCCGGTGGCGGTGTGTTAGTGGCAGTGTCTAAGGGGTTAAAATCATATCGAGTGACTAATTGGGAGAGTAAATGTGAAGACGTATAGATTTGCGTAGACATTTGTTTAAACAAACGACCAGCCAAACTCTTAATCTGTGCCGTGTACATTCCTACTCCAGTACAAAAACACATCATAGAACATTTTATCGAGAACGCTAATAATGCCTTAGAAAACTTTAATTCCACGTTAATATTAGGTGATTTTAATTTGAGTAGCATCGAATGGATAGGTTCTTCAGGCGCACTGCTTGCATCTTCTTTAACTAAAAACGGAATTTATGAGCTGAGACTGTTAGACTTTATTTCTTTAAATAATTTAGCTCAATACAATTGTATTTATAATCATAAAAATAAGATTCTCGATCTCGTTCTTACCGATACCACTGTGCGAAGTCTAAGTAAGTCCGAAAACCCTCTAAGTAACATAGACTCGTACCATCCCCCCCTTGAATTCGAACTGCTATGTAACTTGCACGAGGATACTTTACGCCCTAACCAGGAACCAAAATTTAAGTTCTATAAAGCTGATTACAGTAACATTTTTCGAGAATTAAGTGATATATCATGGCAAGACATGTTCTCACAATGTTGCGATGTTGACGTAATGGTGGATTCATTTTACAAAGTTATTTATAATGTGATTGAGAAATACGTACCTAAAACTAAGCCTAAAACTTGCAAATATCCAGTTTGGTTTAGCAAAGATCTGGTTCGCCTACTACGAGAAAAGAACAAATACCACTCACTTTATTCCAAATTTAAAAACCCCTTAGATAAAATTTCATATCGTTTGCTCAAAGACAGAGTTTCAAAATTAATACATAGTAATTATAGGCAGTATTTAGAGTCAGTAGAATCTTCGATAACTTCTAATCCTAAGCTATTTTGGTCATTTTTAAAGCAAAAACGTAACGGTAACAGTACATATCCTTCTTCAATACATTACGGCGATGTCAAAGGTAGTAACGGAGCAGAAAACTGCAACATATTTGCCTCATGTTTTTCATCCGTCTATAACACTCACAGTAACAATCCTGTTGACGATAGGACTAAACACGAGAGCTTGCAATATCAGCATACTGATTTTCTGACCCAATTGTCGTTCACCACGGATTCTGTCATTAAAGCTTTGAAAAGACTGGACCCTAATAAAGGCACAGGGCCTGACGGACTGCCTTCTATTTTTGTAATAAAATGTTGTGAGTTTTTAGGGGAACCTCTTTCTATGATTTATAATAAATCATTGAGCACAGGTTGTTTTCCGAAAACTTGGAAAGAAGCACGAGTTGTTCCGATTTTTAAGTCTGGTGACAGGTCCGCTGCGAATAACTATAGACCAGTGTCAATTTTGTCTATTTTTGGCAAGGTGTTCGAAGCTTTAGTATACCCTTTACTTTCGTGGCATGTAAAACAAATATTGATGCCTGAACAACACGGCTTCATGAAAGGCCGTTCTACTGGAACTAATCTTGCGTGCTTTGTATCAGACTTAGTTGATGCTATGGACCGTGGATCGCCTGTAGATGTGATTTACACTGATTTCAGTAAGGCGTTTGACAAGGTGGATCACAAAATCTTAGTTAACAAATTATACTCAATCGGAATTGCAGGAAAGTTATTGCAGTGGTGTGAGTCATACCTTGTTGGGCATCTAAGGTCGTGGTCAATGGTTATTCGTCGAACCTCTTTCTTACACCTTCAGGTGTGCCCCAAGGGCTCCCATCTGGGACCATTGTTCTTCAAAATATTCATAAACGACGTGGCGTCTTGTTTCATACACTCAAACATATATTTATACGCGGATGATCTAAAAATTATAAAACGAATAGAGTGCAATCAGGATACATATAAACTGCAAGATGACTTGGATCGTTTCTCCCGGTGGTGTTTGGACAATAACATGTTACTTAATGCTGACAAATGCAATCACATACATTTTTCTAGAAAAAAAGGACCCTCTTTTCGTAATTACAAAATTAATAACCATACTATTTACGAGCAAGAGGTAATTCGTGACCTGGGTGTTTATATTGACAATAAACTTCAGTTTAATATTCACGTTGATAAAGTTGCAACTAAAGGGTTAAAGATGTTGGGCTTAAATCTCCGTAACAGTAAAAACTTCAAACGCACTTCAACTAAAATTGCAATCTTTAATTCATTAGTCAGGTCAGGCTTGGAATATTGCAGCATAGTTTGGACTCCATTTTATGATATACATAAACGTCGTTTGGAATCTGTGCAGAAAAGATTTCTCTGGCATTTGTCTTATCATTGCAATATGGTCAAAAAATTAACTAGCTACAACTCTCGATTAAAACATTTCAAACTTTTAAGTCTGGAAAATCGCCGGATTATTCTAGATCATCTGTTCCTATACAAAATAATAAACACTCACATTGATTGTCCAGGGTTACTTAGTCAAATTAACATAAATGTGCCTTACAAAATGGCTCGTATATCTAGATATCAGTTGCTTCGCGCTAAGAGCTTCAAAACCAATCTGGGTCATTTTTCCACCGTTAACAGGATGCAGGTTCAATTTGGTCGCCTGTCACGCTCACCCAATGAAGATGTTGATTTGTCTTACTCGTTGCGTAAATTCAAGTCTGTCTTGCATAAAGCATTATCACTAGAGTGAAAAGAGAATTTTGTCCCTTTCACGTACTTTATGTGAGTGAAAGGGACAAAATTCTCATAAATAAATAAATAAGTAAATAAATATTTATAATTTGTATATGTTCAAATATTCAGAATTTGTTTTTGTTGCCATATTTCTTTTTTATTGGTTGGCTTAACGTCGAATAAAATGTGAATAGATACGTTAGTTCATAACTCCTTTTATGTTTATTGCATGCCGTGGCAGCCTTTAATTAAGAATACACTATATAATGTAAGAATACTGAATCTTTAGCATGTATAATGGTGTATGCTTTGTTGGTTGTCCTAAAATAAATAAATAAATAAAAAAATAAACCTGCTGCTGAGCGTCTGCGCTGCTGTTGAGCGCGCAATTCGCCGAAGTCTGCGCGATGCATCCCGTCTTCCAAGCCGTCGCCTTGCTGTGAGTAGAATATACTACTTCTGTTGTTGCCGCATAATTCTCCTTGTTTTCCTAAACTCTATCAGGCTTTGAGCATAAGACTATTACCTTTATTTACCCTAATACTTGTTATCATGACTACTGGCAAAAAACAACTGACTCCTACTATCTCTGAACCATACTCTATTCAGGTCTTGTGTAATTTTATAAATCCATACCAAGGGGAGCGTGAAACTTTATCGGCGTTTTTAACAAACTGCCAAAACGCTCTCGATTTAGCGTCTGAGGGTCAAAAGTTCTTGTTGCTTAAATACATAATATCAAAATTACAAGGAAAAGCACAGGTAGTTTATTCAAATAAAATTTTCGACAACTTCGATGATTTACGAACATTCTTAAGGCAAAATTTCGGGGAAAGAAAGCATTATAACCATCTTTTATTAGAGCTGCAATCATGCAAACAGTTGTCAAATGAAACCGTTGCGCAATATGCCCTCAGGATCAAGACCTGCTTGACAGACCTACAATCCGAAATCCATAACTCTGATTCCTTAAAAAAGGAACTTCCAGGACGTATTGCTATGACAGAAGATCTAGCCCTATACACGTTTTGTCTGGGACCACACCCTAGACTAAGTACCATCGTTCGTTGTCGAGACCCCCGAAACCTTAATGCGGCCATAAGTGTCGCTACGGAAGTAGAAAAAATTTACAACTTTTCAGTTCGATCATCTTGAAAAGTTTGTCATAAGGTAGGTCACTCTGAGTTTTAATGTAAATTTAAAAACAATCAGAATAAGGCTTAATTTCCACCTAAACCAAAACAGTCAAATTATACACAAAAACCCTCAACCTCTGGTTCTCAACCAATAACATGCCGCTATTGCAAAAATATCGGGCATGATATTTCGGAATGTCGCAAAAGACTATTTAACAATTCCCGCTTCGATCGCGGAAATCCTGAGAACGGCATAAAACACGTAGAGTATAATCAAGTTTCAACACCTACCAGTGACGATGATTTAAACTAAAGGATCAGATTACGAGCCGGTGCCGACGTTATTCTGTTACTACAGGCACTAATCGTGGGAATGTTTTCTTAGGGGCTTCCATTTCTAAATCTAAATATAAAAGTGCTACTTATTCCGATGCCGCTAATAATTCAAATCCCCCAATTACTAGTTCAATTTCTAAATCCAAGCGTAATACTAATTCTAAAATATATAATGACTCTATCCTTATTAAATCAAATACTAAATCTAAAGTATGTAATGACTCAATCTTTACTAATCCTACTAAATCAAATACTAAATCTAAAGTATATAATGACTCAATCTTTACTAATCCTACTAAATCAAGTACTAAATCTAAAGCATATAATGACTCAATCCCTACTAGCTCTACTAAGCCAATGGTCAATAATTCTATGGAAAATAATAGTTCGCCTAAGGGAATACTAGGTAATTTTATTCAAAGTCCAGGTGGCTATTCTACAATTTACGATGTTCTTCCTAATTCAAGACGTTGTTTACCGTATATTGTGGTAAAAACCTCACATACGAAAGCACCTATTCGTCTCTTAGTCGACACTGGCAGTTCCATATGTATCATAAAAAAACAATACCTACCTGAACTGCCGCAAGTTGATAAAGAAATTCTAAAACTCAAGGGCATTAACGACATCGATTCATTCTCCGAAACTAAGGGCAAGTTTATTTTAGCTCTGGAAACGGAAAACGAAAGTATGACAGTCCCGTATTATTTTCATATTGTAGACCTGTAGAATATTATATTATATTATTATATATATTATAATGGAATCAAGCCTTCATTAGTTACGGTGACTCCAAATTAATTATTCAAGGAAACCCCTTATACTATTTCAACCTAAAAACGACGCCTTTTATACAGATTATTCCTTCCAGAAGCGAAATGTTTGTTCGTTGCAATGTCACAAACCCCGAAATTAAAGAAGGACTTTTACTAGACGTAAAATCACAAGAACATCCTCATTTATACATCTTCCGGTGTTTAGTTCGTGTCGATTCTAATAACCAAACTTCTATTTCAGTGCTTAACGTATCAGACCAAGATATAGTTTTAAAAGATTTCGAAGTAACGCTAGAACCTATCTCACAGATAGTGGAACCTAATGTAAACACTGTTTCTCTCAATACAACCGCGTCATATCCTAGTTCAACATACCCGTACACATCTGATCGGGATTCTAAAGTTCAAGACATGATTAGATGCGATCATCTGAATTTAGAAGAAAGAGATCGCCTACGTAATATATGTTCTAAGTTCCAAGACGTATTCTATTTAGAAGGGGACAATCTTACACATACAAATACCTTAGAACACGAAATTCGCGTTAGTTCCGAAACTCCCATCGCCGTCAAAAGCTATAGGTTCCCAGAATGTCATAAGGAAGAGGTTAACAAACAAATCCAAGATATGTTAGACCAAAACATAATTCGACCCTCAATATCTCCATGGTCAGCGCCAATTTGGGTTGTACCAAAAAAACAAGATGCATCCGGTAAGCCCAAGTGGCGGATTGTTATTGATTATCGCAAATTAAACGAAAGCACAATGGCGATGCTTACCGAATTCCAAATATCTCTGATATCTTAGATCAATTAGGCCATAGCAAATATTTCACTACACTTGACCTTGTATCCTCATTCCATCAAGTCAAGGTCAAAGACAAAGACACAGAAAAAACTGCATCTAGTGTCCCATCCGGTCATTATGAATTTACTAGAATGCCCTTCGGACTCCGAAATGGACCATCCACATTACAAAGGCTCATGAATATTGTCCTAAGTGGCCTCCAAGGAACTCACTGTTTTACGTACATGGATGACATTGTGCTATTCGGGCATGACCTCGAATCGCATTGCCGAAATTTAGAATCCGTTTTCAAAAAGTTCGGCGAACATAGATTAAAAATATAGCCTGCCAAATGTGAGTTTTTAAGAAAAGAGGTACAGTATCTAGGACATATATCAGATCAAGATGTGAAGCCCGATCCGAAAAAGGTTTCTTGTGTTCAAAATTTTCCAGTTCCTAAATCGCCTCGTGACATTAAATCATTCCTTGGTTTAGTGGGGTATTACCGCCGGTTCATAGAAAACTTTTCCCATATCACGAAACCGCTTACAAGTCTCCTAAAGAAAAATGCTGATTTCATTTGGTCCCCTGAACAACAGAGATCCTTCGATGAGTTAAAACATAAAATACGACCGCTCCTATTCTTCTATATCCTGACTTCTCTAAGCCTTTCGTTTTAACTACTGACGCCTCTAATTAATTTTGCTGTTTCTGCAATCTTATATCAAGGAAAAATCGGCCAAGATTTACCAATCGCATACGCGTCTAGAACTCTCAACAAAGCAGAAGGAAATTATTCCACTACCGAAAAAGAAAAGAAAAAAAGTCTTTAGACCTTACCTATACGGTAACAAGTTCATTGTAGTTACGGATCATAAGCCACTTCAGTGGTTGTTCAATTGTAAAGATCCTAGTTCAAAGTTAGTACGCTGGCGTTTAAAGTTAGAAGAGTTTGATTATGAGATAGTTCACAAAAAGGGTAAAATGAATTGTACTCCTTGTCTCGTAATCCAATACTCACCATGGACCTCGGTGTCCCTTCTACTTCTGAAACTTATGAAAAATATTTACAAATTAGTCAACAACATACTAATTCCTATGACACTATTATAGAAGAGCATAACGATTCATTACTTAAAACAAAATGTAAAATGATCACTTACCCTTCTGCCATCGATTTGGACGACTCGATTCCATATTGCTCTGAAATTTTGCTACTATCCAAGTTCGATGAAGACTTACCTGACATACGAACATTACAAAGAGAATTATATACGTTTCAAAGTACGTCCAACGAAAAGCACGTTTTCACACATTTATTCCTACGTATCCATCATTATGATGAAATGGCATATAAAGATATTTTCAATATGATTAGAGATAATTAAATAAAATTATCGAGATATGATTACCGCGTGGTATCCAGAAGAAAAGGAATTTGCTATTTCCGATTTCCATGACCCATTTACGAAGATATCGTTTACCAAGTTATACAACATTATCGCATTCCTACTACATAACACGGGTCTCAAAGTTCATATCTACCATAATAATATACTATATCCTACTCCCGCAGAAGTCCCTCGTATATTAAAAGATAACCACGACTTACCTTCAGCAGGACACCCAGGTATTTCTCGTATGTACGATAGGTTAAAAACTCTTTACTGGTGGAAAAACATGCGTCAAGACATAGAAAACTATGTCAAGAGTTTTAAGTCATGTCAAATAAACAAACCACTACGTCAAACAAATCGTGCTCCTATGATAATCACATCTTCAGCAACGAAACCTATGGAAAAAGTATATTTGGACCATTACCCGAAACTCACGATTATGGTTATAAGTTTATCCTTTGCAAGACGATTTAACTAAATATTCGCAAGCATATGCAATGACATCGTGTTCCGCTGAGGAAACCGCACAAAGATTTGTGCTTTTCATTTCCCATTTAGGTATCCCCAGGATGATCGTGACCGATCAAGGGACCAACTTTACATCCGACGTTTTAAAACAGTTAGAGAGATTATTCGGCATTAAACATATTTTTGCCTCTCCCTATCACCCACAAACATGTGGTGCCCTAGAAAGAAGCCATGCGACGTTAAAATAATACTTACGATCATATATTGAAGATAATCAACATACTTGGAGTTTATATTTACAAACTGCCATGATAGCATATAATACCAATGTACATTCCACCACGGGCTTTAAGCCGATGGAGTTATTGTTCGGATTTAAGCCTTACATACCTAAAAGTGAAAGCCCTTCAAAATATACAATCGTCCAAAGAAGAGTCTAAGCAACGTTTCGATGTTCACGCCAAACCCGTGACATATAAAGTAGATGATATGGTTTATTTACGGTGTCATCATAAACAAAACAACGCGATGTCCCCTGTATGGAAAGGCCCTTTCAAAATCGTCAAAATCAATGGTAATCATACGGTTACCCTTTTAATTAATAGAAAACATGTTCGTCACCATTACGACGAAATAAAAATTGCGACACATGACTAGCCTAATCTTTTCTATTTCAGGATATTACTCCCACCATCTTCGAGCCACAAATTCGTTACTCCAATTATAGGTAGTCCAGGCCTATACTTCGACCAATTACTAAATGTGAAGTTCACAAACGATCACTGGAATGTGGTTACGTATTTAGACATTAGTCATATAAAACCACACTTAGATAAAGTCGAAGCTCTAATCAAAGAAGTCTCTAATTTCTGTGTTACCAGTTCTTCTAGTAAAATTCAACTAGAATGTACTAATCTACTATCGCCTCTACAAAATCAACATCTTAATAATGTTCGTAAGTTTCTGTCCATATCCTACCTTGTTCAGGATCAAAAACCAAACCGTTTCAAACGCGGGCTCATTGACGCTGGCGGCTCAATTTTAAAATCAATCTTTGGAACTTTAGACACGGAAGACGCCTTGAAGTTCTCAGACGCTATCTCTAAAGTACAGTCTGATGAAAAACAGCTAGCTCACTTAATGAAAGATATCATTCACGTTATTCAGTCAACTATCTCAACCTTCAATAATACTATGGCAAAAGTAAACAAAAACCAAAACCAGTTGAACCAAAATTTAGAAACAATTCGAATGGCACTCGAACAAATATCTAATTCAAGTGTTAAGTTAGAAATAAAGAACCATCTGATAATGTTATTGAGCTCCTTAGAAAGTATTACTATAGCCTTGTCCTTTCACATTGATGACGTCAACAACGCTATCTTATTTAGCAAGCTCAACATTCTTCATCCAACTGTACTTAGTCCCTATCAATTATTCCAAGAACTGGACCTACACAGAGATAAGCTTCCTAAACATTGTGAACTCCCTACGAGTTTATCTTTAGAAAATATACATGTCATTATAGACATCTCTGACTTAGTTTGTTATTACCATCTTAATAAAATCATTATTATGACTAAAATCCCAGTCGTCCTCCCACAAACATACAATCTCTACCACAATTTTCCACTTCCAGCTCCTTATGACGTTACCAAACCTGACACTTATATACTTATCGCTCCTAATAAACCTTATGTGGCTATTACAATAGATCGTATGTTCTATTCACTGTTAGAGTCAGTGGATAAGTGTCAAGTGATTCAAAATGAGTGTTATGTGTGTTCTTTAGGAAATGTGTACTCTACTATTGCGAATCCAACGTGTGAAACAATAATCTTAACCGCGGCTATAAGCTCATTGCCAGATTCTAATACCAAGCTGTTACATGGCTCTATCGATGTATTTTTCAAGTTAAATAATAATAAATGGTTGTTTGTACAATCAGAACCTGGAAAGGCTCACATTACATGTGAAAACGACCCTACTAATTACGATGAGATCTTTTTTGGCACAGGCATGTTGGCCCTGCCAAAGTATTGTGTAGCTTTCTTTAAAACTTTAAAGTTTACACCTAGTGATAATGTTATGTCTAATGTTACTAACTATATATCTAATTTTAATATTGTAAAAGATGATTGCAGCGACAATCAGAAAATAAATAAAACAGTACAGCATCTCCCTTTTGTAAAGTTATCTAACGTCAACGACTTCAATTCACTATTACAGGCAAGTGTGCATTTGAATGAATTTGAAAAAGAATTAAATAAGATTGAACAGCCATCTCACTTAAATAAATATAGTACTCATTACCTCTCGTTGACATATGTTATCTCTACCATTATTATTATTTTTATCTTATATAAATGTAGGAAGTTATTTTGTCCAACTAAATCTCGATATTGTATCCAAGTGTTTAATCAATGCTATACAAAAAAGAAACAAACAATTCAGTCTGTTCAGTCAGTAAGTAACAATTTTGCAGAATCATCTGACGAAGATGTCCAAAGATCATGCAAATCTTTGCCTACTCCACTAAGACGTAACGTTATGACTTAGTTTTGCAATGACAACTAACTTTAATGTTTTGTCTAAATGACTATTATTATTTTAATACTACGAATATTTTCGATGTCTAATTCTAGATTAGTTCTAAGTTTACTAATAACTAGATTCTTTATCTTTCTTTTAGTTTTTAAATCCTAGTTTGTAACCAAAACGAAGTTCAATGTTTCATCTTAGATTTCTCATCACTCTTAATCGTAATGATCAATCTTATCGGGGGGGTTGTTATAAATTGAAAAAAGCCCAAAGAAGAAAAAAAAAGAAGAAAGCCCTAAACATATAAAATATAAGCGCTGACACCTGCGATGTGGGGATGAGGAGGGATTAAGTAAACAACATGACGTGTGTTACTTTGAGAGTCAATTGTGAACAGAGACTCAACTGTACTCAGCTACAGTCCTCAACTGTCCTGTCTCCTTTAATAGGTGGTTTAAATATACATAGATAGTACGAGGCTACGTGCTAACACGAAGTATATCTACCTTAACTTAACCCTGAACAATATGTGACATGCTGATGTACAACATACGTGACAAGATGATGAATAATATACGTGACTTCTCACCACACACCTCATAGGTGTCATGTAATGTTTCCCACACTCGTTGTTTTGCGAAACATAATTATTAGTAGTTTTTGGGCAGTCATACTTTGAACTTCGTGGCGGACACATTAATATTGTATTATTTTTCTAATTCAAATTAAAGTTTTCTTCAAGGTTTAAAATTAGTTACTAATAATGTTAATTTGAAAATAAAGTAATCACATTTTTATTATTACGAAGAATTGGTGTTACAGTTGATAAGTGGACCACTACGGTAAGTGATCTAATGTTATTTTGAAAATAACGAAATCACAACCTTATTATTACGAGGACTTGGTGTTTCAGTTGATAAGGAGACTACTTCGGTAAGTGTTCTAATATTATTATAAAAACAAAGAAATCACAACTTTATTATTACGAGGACTTGGTGTTTCAGTTTATAAGTAGACTACTTGGGTAAGTTTTCTAATGTTATTATGAAAAAAAAGAAATCACAACTTTATTATTACGAAGACTTGGTGTTACAGTTGATAAGTGGACCACTTCGGTAAGTGATCTAATGTTATTTTGAAAATAACGAAATCACAACTTTATCATTACGAGGACTTGGTGTTTCAGTTGATAAGTAGACTACTTCGATAAGTGTTCTAATATTATTTTGAAAATAAAGAAATATCAACTTTATTATTACGAGGACTTGGTGTTTCAGTTTATAAGTAGACTACTTGGGTAAGTTTTCTAATGGAAAAAAAAGAAATCACAACTTTATTATTACGAAGACTTGGTGTTACAGTTGATAAGTAGACTACTTCGGTAAGTGTTCTAATATTATTATAAAAACAAAGAAATCACAACTTTATTATTACGAGGACTTGGTGTTTCAGTTTATAAGTAGACTACTTGGGTAAGTTTTCTAATGTTATTATGAAAAAAAAGAAATCACAACTTTATTATTACGAAGACTTGGTGTTACAGTTGATAAGTGGACCACTTCGGTAAGTGATCTAATGTTATTTTGAAAATAACGAAATCACAACTTTATGATCTAATGTTATTTTGAAAATAAAGAAATCACAACTTTATCATTACGAGGACTTGGTGTTTCAGTTGATAAGTAGACTACTTCGATAAGTGTTCTAATATTATTTTGAAAATAAAGAAATATCAACTTTATTATTACGAGGACTTGGTGTTTCAGTTTATAAGTAGACTGCTTCGATAAGTGTTCTAATGTTATTATGAAAATAAAGAAATCACAACTTTATTATTTCGAGGACTTGGTGTTTCGGATGATAAGTAGACTACTTCGGTAAGTGATCTAATTTAATTTTGACAATAAAGAAATCACAACTTTATTATTACGAGGACTTGGTGTTTTAGTTGATAAGTAGACTACTTCGATAAGTGTTCTAATGTTATTATGAAAATAAAGAAATCACAACTTTATTATTACGAGGGACTTGGTGTTTCAGATGATAAGTAGACTACTTCGGTAAGTAATCTAATGTTATTATTAAGAGGTTAAGGGAGTGCCTCAGACAGGCAACGAGAACTTATTTGAAATAATAGCCAAAATCAGTGCTAAAGTCAATTACCCTGTCACAAAGAACCAAATTAACTTCATCACTCGAGTACCTACTAGCGAAAAAGACCGTATAAAACCTATTATAGTCTGTTTCTGCCAACGTTATGTAAAAGAAGATTTCATAGCAGCTGCTAGATACGAACTAAAGACATCACCCCTGACGCCAGTTAAAATTGGCCTAATTGGAAACCATAGAATCTTTATAAATGATCACCTAACAAAAAGAAACAAAATGTTACTGTCTAAAACTAAGAAAACCTCAACGGAAATGGATTTTAAATATGTCTGGGTCAAACATGCGAAGATACACGCAAGAAAAAACGATATGTCACCAACACTGGTTATCAAATCGGAAAAAGATCTACAAAAAATAGTTTAAATTACTCAAGATTAATACCTGTCAAAACCGCTATCTTAATATTAAGTATTAAGTTTGTGTTTTCTAAGTGCGAGACAAATGTGTTTGAGAATCTTAGTCTTATGTGTGCTGCTTGCGTATTCCTATTAGTTTTGTGTCATTACACGGTGTGCCCAAGTAAGTCAGTTCAATATTGTTTGCAATGTCGCTTCCTGTTATGCTAATTTGAGCCTTAATTATCGCGTTATAGAGTACGCTTTCCCTCGTGGACCGTCCCCGATTATGACGTTTTACTCCGAGGTGCTCTTATCTCAGTGTAGGTCGTCGCTTATTGTTTCCCTTTATACCAGCTGTTTTTATAATGTTATTTTTATTGATCACTATGTATTGCTGTGTCTATTACTTTATTTGACCGCTACCCATCTTATGCATTATAATAGTTGCGATAATGACCTACACTTGATTTTATCGGTTATATTTAATTTATTTTTGAGAAATCTTTATCTATTCATAAGTTATTTAGTTGTAGTTAAAGGTAATTATGGCTAAGCTTAAAATTTATTACCAAAACGTGCTTGGTTTACGTACTAAAACGAACATAGTGTTTCGCGGAGTTTGTCTTAGTTCCTACGACATAATTATATTTACGGAAACGTGGTTAGATGATAGTTTTAACAGCAGTGAATTATTCGATGGACGTTACCTTGTTTGGAGACGTGATCGTGACTACTCCCGAACCGGTCAGTTGCGTGGTGGAGGTGTTCTGATAGCGGTGAAACATGAACTTACAATAGTTGAGAGGTTGGATTGGCGTAGTTCTGCGGAGGATATTTGGCTATCCTTAATCCTTAAAAGGTCCAAACCACAGGTTAGTTACAATTTGCATATATGTGCGCTTTATTTATGCAAGGAAAATCTAGGTAATTCATATAGTACTCAGTTACGTAATTTCACGGATATTTTTAACAACTTAATTGTGTCTCATCCACTTGACAAGTTTTTGCTCGTGGGTGATTTTAATTTCGGAAATGACGTCGAGTGGTGTACTGGGGACATAGCCACTAATGGTGAGTTAATCCCACAAAATATTTCTTCTCAGCATGTTACTCAATTCTTCGATAGACTACAAACATTCAACATGTCACAGTATAATGGTGAGCGGAATGTTAACTGTAGACTACTTGAACTTGTATTCTGTAACGATACTGTAACTGTCTCGGAATGTACGGACCCTCTGGCGTTGCCTGTTGATCTTCATCATAAGCCTTTATTTATTGTGACAAAATTTGTCGAAATACATACACTAGTCGATAAACCTAAGCAAAGTTATGTTTTCTCGAAGGGTAATTATGACGCTATTAAATCTGAGCTTGATCTGATTAACTGGCCTCAGTTCTTATCGTCAATAAACTTAGAAGATGCTGTCACTAAATTTTACAAGAAACTATATGAGCTTAGGGATATACACATACCTTTAAAATCGGTTAAACAATCCTCTTACCTTGCTTGGTACACCCCAGCACTAATTAAAATGATTAGAGAAAAATATAAGTATCATAAGAAATATAAACAATACAGTAATTTTTCTGATTATCATTCCTTTTCATTATTGCGTACCAGAGTTATTGAGTTGGAAAAAACTTGTTATGACAATTATATGACTAACATTGAGGCTTCTATTATAAAAAATCCAAAATCTTTCTGGACTTTTGTAAAAAGCAAGCGGAGGGCTGGCTCATTTCCTAATGAGATGTTCTACCGCGAGACTTCTGTGAATGCAGGGCAAGATATTAGCAACCTTTTCGCTAGCTATTTCCAGTCCACCTTTTTAGAACCTGAATCAACGGCTGATTATGAATGTAGTTCTAGTGAGCGATACAGTAATACTGCTATGTCTGTCAGCACAGTTGACATTAACCGCTTACGTGTATTGAACCTGCTCAAATCCTTAGACCTAACTAAATCAGGTGGCCCAGATCTTATACCTCCATTGTTCATAGTTTCTTGTGCTGACAGTCTTGCGGAACCCATCACTATCTTATTCAAGCGTTCTCTCTCTGAAGGTAAAGTTCCAAAGGTTTGGAAGTCTGCTTTCGTAACTTTTTTTTTTTTTTTATTCGCTATAAACCAGTGCTTGACTGCGATCCCACCTGATGGTAAGCAGTGATGCAATCATTGATGGTGAGGCGCACTAGTTTATTAAGAGCCTATTCACTCTAGCCTTAAAGGCACCTAAATTATAGTTGGACGGGAAGACAGCAGCAGGCAAATTGTTCCAGTCCCTCGATGTACGCGGTATAAACGACGAAGCAAATCGCTTAGTTCGGACCATTGGTGTTTCAACAACGTAAGGGTGGATACTCGCCGTACGTCGGGTTGTCCGATGGTAGAAAGGAGATGGCGGAATCAGGTCATGCAATTCCCGCGCACACTCTCCAAAATGGCTGGCTACCCTGCGCCTGTGCTCGAGGCTTTGTAGATTGGACTTAACCAAATCTGGATCCCCAATTAGCCTCTTCGCACGCCTTTCTACTGAGTCCAAAGCTGCCAGATGGCATTTTGCAGCACCAGCCTATATATGACTGCAGTACTCCAAACACGATCGGACCTGCGCTTTGTATAACATTAGAAGCTGACCCGGTGTGAAGTACCGCCGGACCTTTGCAAGAACGCCTAGTTTTCTAGCAGCTACCTTGGCTTTGGACTCAATGAACCGCCCGAAATTGAGGTCAGAAGAAATTTCGACACCCAAGAGCTGAAGGCGGTCGGTGCACTCCAGGGATACATTCCGAAAAGCAGGAGCCAAGGTGAACGGACTCCTTTTGGCGGTGAACAGACATGCTTGTGTTTTGGCGGCGTTGAATTCTACCAGGTTGGTTTCACTCCACTTGGAGACTGCCTGAAGAGAGACATTCGTACGCTCCACCATAGCCTCTCGTTCGGACCGGATTATTTCCTTACTAGCCCGAGCACCCGGAAGGTATCTCTCTACAACTGTGCTATCATCTGCATACCCATAGATACCGGGCATCAGCAGATCATTAATATGCAGCAGAAAAAGAGTGTCAGAGAGAACTGACGCCTGAGGAACTCCGGCATTAGTGGTCATGGGCTCTGATGAGCATCCATCGATAACAACTCGGAGAGACCGTTCACTCAGGAAGTCTTTTACCCAATTAATCAGACCAGGGGAAATGCCGTACGCTGGAAGCTTACTCAAGAGACTGGCGTGCCATACCCTGTCGAAGGCCTTCGAAACGTCTAAGGAGACAGCAATTGCTTCTCCATTCTTCTCGAGGGCCTCGCCCCACATGTGAGTGGTATACACTAGTAGGTCCCCAGTAGACCGATTGTGGCGAAACCCGTATTGTCGGTCACTGAGAAGATCGTTACCTTCCAGGTATGCCATGAGGCGCGAGTTCAATACACGCTCCATAATCTTGCAGAGTATGGAGGTTATTGAAATCGGCCGATAGTTGGCGGGATCGGCACGACTGCCCTTTTTGGGCACGGGTTGCACTTTGGCAAGCTTCCAGGATTTGGGCACTATACCAGTCCTAAATGAGAGGCGAACTCCCGTCTTTAAAAAGGGCGATAAAGCTAATATTGAAAACTACCGCCCCATTTCTAAAATCTGCCTTTTTTCTAAAGTTCTTGAACGTATAGTTTACACCGATGTCTACGCGGCTTTCAGGACAATTCTTGGTGATGAACAGCACGGTTTTGTTAAGAACCGCTCGACCACGTCTAACTTACTTTAACCTTTACCTTAACCACGTCTAAATTACTTAATTCTGAGATGTATTTGAAGACAAAAGTCTATTCTCTCATTTTATGTCTTTTGTTGTTTGTTATGTTTCAAAATGGCCGTGCTACGAGCGTTCAAAGCAAAATTGTTTCAACTGTACCCAGTCTCCCCTATTTACTTCTATTATTAACTATTTTGTCCATGCCACAGTCTATTAATTAGACGACCTCTAGCAAGACGTCCACTGTCCAAATCACTGATAGAGTTCTGGCTTCCTTGTTTTAGTGACCCGATCACTGTTTGGACATCTCTAACGTGCGCGGACATCACTACGCGCCGGGCGACAGCGGGCGGGAGCAGAGGTCGCGGGGAGAAGCGCTCGCCGCGGGCGCAGTCCAGCCGGCTCGCCTGGCACTGGTCATCCCACCTTACCACCGAGCGCACGCATCCACTTTCAATCACTATTATTGTTTTCTCGCCGTGCCGCTTGTATTTCTAATTTTATTAATTGTAATACAGTCCACTAAAGTTACTTGAGTTTCTATATAAACTGTCCTACCACCACCTGTAGGGCTTACGCACATTTTTCTATGGTCCGGTCCTTCGAGATTTACGTAGCTGAACGGTTTACAGGAGTAACAGGCGGTTTATTTTCAAAATTTGAAAACGGCCGTTGGAAAACTGGACTTCAAGATCAGGACACCTCGTCGTTCGTGCATACCAGGTTCCAGTCTTCGATCATCGTGCAGAAGCTTATTTCGGGAGCGAGCATAGTTCTTCAGTGGTCATCACAACTGGGTCATCGCAGCGTAGCAGCCCAAGCTGAGCCCAGAGAACATCGTCATCCGTTTCAAGCAAGAAGACGTTCGGTTTGGAGTCGCAGTCACCGGATTTTGTGAGATCTTTCCATATTCTTACTAACATTAACATATTCATATACTAACTTATCATTCCCCTAGAGAATTAGATAGTGCATTAGACCAGTGAATCACACAGTGTTAGCATTCATCCCAGTCATTAGTAGCGCTTAATTACATACTCATTTGATTGTCCAGTAGAATCGTATATTTTTTGTTTTTGTCCGTATTGTCTTTCATATTTTATTTGTTTCCATGTACAACCCATATAAGTAGATAACCCCATTATAGTAGAACCCAGTCCATTAATAATAATTAGTAATAAGTGCTTAGTAATATAGTTCAAACGTTCTTAGTATTATTTTACAGTGTACCCACATAACTTTTTTTTTTTTTTCCCAATTTGAATTTGATTTTTTTTCTAACCGCCTAACGGTTTTAAATTTCACTGCTTAATCGATCAGCTGTTTCTATTCGTAATTATTTCACAGGCGTATTGAAGCTGACTACAGTATTTTCGACTTCTGCTTTAAACTTTTATTTTTTCTTCTCATTAAACCTTTTGCTTTTTCTTCTCCTTATTTCCCTTTCTAGTGCTTAGAGCTTACCTTCCTAAATAGTCATGGCTGAAGAAGCAACTTTCAAAGAGCTTACTAGGAAACGCGCATCAATTAAGTCGCAGCTTACGCAATTTACTAATTATTTAACCACCACTAAGTCTTGCGAACAACTAAGTGATGAACAGTTGGTCGAGTTGGAGATCCGAGTAGAGAAAATGGTTACCATATATGCCACCTATGATTCGTTACAGGGTCAACTGGAGTACCTGTCTGCTAGGCCCGACGAGCAATTTACCGAACGGGAGCAGTTCGAAACCAGCTACTACAGGCAGCTGGCAGCAGCACGCGCGCTTCTGTCACGGCATCGTGCGCAACTGGTTTCTAAGGTAGGCTCCAATGAGCAACTTTCAGTGGTTAATAGACATAATAATGTAAGACTTCCCAAAATTAATTTACCTCACTTTAGCGGCGGCTACAAGGATTGGTTAGAGTTTAAAGATATTTATGTCTCACTTATTCATGATGAAAAGAGCATAGATAACATCAACAAGTTCCATTACTTACGTTCTTCACTTAATGGCAGCGCAGCGCTAGTTATCAAAAGTTTAGATTTCAGAGGGGACAACTACGAAAATGCATGGCAGCTACTTTGTGAGAGGTACGACAATAAACAGTTGTTAGTAAATAACCACATTCAGGCTCTATTTAGTGTTGAACCGCTTCAAAAGGAAAGTAGTCAGGGGCTACGCGAAATCGTCGACGTAACTAGCAAAAATCTAAGATCACTGGCAACACTAGGACGGCCCGTACAACATTGGGGTGATGTGGTGATATATCTAATGGCATCAAAGTTAGATTCAGTTACCAGCAGGCATTGGGAAGAACATAGAAACACGCTAACTGATTATCCATCCTTGGACATGTTCACAAAATTTGTTTCTAGCCGTTGCAATCTCCTAGAAACGCTCGAGGAAGCTAGAAATCTAAAGTCAAAGCCAGAGACATCGCACAGTAAGCTTAAAAACTTCGCTGTGGTAGCAAGTAAGGGTAAATATGATATTTCATGTCCCATGTGTAAACAGGGTCACTACATATTTAGTTGTGACCAGTTCAAGGCGCTTACAGTTGCTGCACGCTTCTCTAAAGCGAAGGAATTAAAACTTTGTTTAAATTGTTTACGCCCAGGTCACTTTGAAGCTACTTGTCCACTTGGCCACTGCAAATATTGCAAGAATAGGCATAATACAATGTTGCATTCTCACGATGAAAAATCTAGCTCTAATAAAGAACATATAACCTTGACAGGCACTAATCATTATGTCTCATCTCGTCATGTATTACTTTCCACAGCTTTGGTAAGGGTCACGGACAAATCCGGGGCGCCGCACAGCGCCAGAGTCTTATTAGACAATGGAAGCACGGCAAATTTCATTACCAAGGACCTTTGTGGTAAGCTACAATTACCTATTCGTAGTGTAAGCTCACACGTTGCAGGCATTAACAGTCAGATGTCAACCATTACGCAGTCTTGTACTTTACATTTACAATCATGCGATGGGTCATTCAATATTGACATCGACTGTTTTATCTTGCCCAACATAACTACTCATATTCCACATACATACATTGACTTAGCAGACTTACAACTACCAGCTGGAGTAAGTCTGGCCGACCCATCCTTCAATGTCCCTTCGACCATCGACATACTTGTTGGAGCCGACATATTTTGGGGTGTGATTGGTCGCAATCGTATACAGTTAGGTAGGCATATGCCGACGCTTTTCGAGACCAAGCTCGGATGGCTCATATCAGGCTCCTTACCTCAACCTAACTCAACCCACTCATCGGTGTGTATGGTCGCGCACGACGCACGCACTAAACACGTAGGAGCGCCCATGGATCTCTCAAGGTTCTGGGAACTTGACTCCATCTCACCTAAGTTCAACTTCACAGCCGAAGAACGAGCATGTGAACAGAACTACAAAAGTACTACAAGGCGTAATGCTGATGGGCGTTTTGTTGTCACCATTCCATTAAAGGAGTCCCCTGAAGCGTTAGGAAACTCTTTTGAGATGGCCAAACGTCGTTTTCTATCGTTAGAGCGTAGACTTGATAGAGACCCGCTACTTAAGCAACGCTACGTAGAGTTCTTACAAGAGTATGAAGCATTAGGTCATATGAGCGAAGCCTCGCAGCCTTCTTCATGCCACTCATACTTTCTTCCACATCACGGAGTAGTCAGAGAGTCCAGTACAACGACGAAACTTCGAGTTGTCTTCGACGCATCAGCCGTCACAACTTCTGGTAAGTCGTTCAACGACATTCAAGGCATAGGACCCAGAGTGCAAGATGACTTGCTGTCAATACTGTTGCGGTTTCGTCAGCACAAGTATGTCATTTCATCAGACATCGAAAAGTTCTTTCGACAAATTGAAGTCGACGAGTCACAGCGATCTTTACAGCAAATATTGTGGCGCTCTGACCCATCGTTGCCTCTTAAAACTTACAGGTTAAACACCGTTACTTACGGAACAGCATCGGCTCCGTTCATTAGTACACGATGTTTGTCTCAATTGGCGAAAGAAGCCACGCACACACATACACAACATTCTATACAGCACGACTTTTACGTAGATGATTATCTATCAGGAAGTGACACGATAGAGAGTGCCATAGCACTGTGCAGAGACGTCACCAGCACGCTTAAAGCAGCACAGCTTAATCTTCGTAAGTGGCAGTCTAACAACGCACAAATATTACAGGCAGTCACTGCAGACACAAGTCACACATCTACGACAACACATACAGACACACATAACACAGTGAGCTTAAGCATCGATGAACCAAGTAAGACTCTTGGTCTTAATTGGCATTGTCATACAGACTGTCTTACATTCTCCATACATACACCAGTTCATACAGATACTATTATCACAAAACGACACATTCTTTCAACAATAGCACAGGTTTTCGACCCTTTAGGTCTCGTCTCTCCATGTATTATCGAAGTCAAGATAATCTTGCAAAAGTTATGGATAGACAAGTGCGCATGGGATGACGAGGTTAACGTGGATATCAAGAAGTTATGGCTTAGGTTCACACAAACGTTGTCGCAGCTTAATCGTCTCAGCATACCACGCTGGGTAGTATGTAATAGCCCTACGTCTGTGGAGGTGCATATCTTCACAGATGCATCAGAAAAGGCATATGGGGCTTGTATATACATTCGTTCTGTAGATAGTAGTGGCAAGGTACATACACATTTGCTTACATCTAAAAGTAAGGTAGCACCGATAAAGTCGACAACAATCCCAAGGCTAGAGCTTTGTGGTGCCTTACTAGGGACAAGGTTGTGTGCGAAGGTACTAGAGTCCTTAACATTAAAACCTACCACATGCATATTCTGGTGTGATTCAATGATCGTACTAGGTTGGCTATCCGCTTCACCTGGCACACTTAAACCGTTCGTCAAGCATCGAGTTTCGGAGATACGGGAAGGTTTTGGTGATTACACCTGGCGATATGTGCCGTCCAAAGACAACCCCGCAGATTTTGTCTCTCGTGGCTTAAGCGCTGATCTCATTGGTGAAGCTTCCATGTGGTGGTCAGGGCCTTCATTCTTATTGACAGACCCAGCTCTTTGGCCTTCAACGCCTAACACAGATGTTGACACTATACTACCGGAATTATTAAAATCAAATTCTATGCAAATTAATCAATCATTACCTATCACCAATACTAATCCTATTAATTCATTTCAAATCATAATTAATAATTCTTCTAACTATTTACGTTTACAACGCGTGTTGGCATACGTTTTTAGATTCGTTCACCGTTCAAAGGGGGAACATAATCATAGTCTTACTCTTACCAATTCAGAGCTATCTCACAGTGCTGAATTCATAATTAAAACAGTTCAGAGGGAAATGTTTCCTGAAGAGTACGAGTTACTTTCATCAGGTAAACCATTGCCTAATAAGAATCGCCTAAAGAAATTATCGCCGTTTATCGAGTCTGACATTATTCGAGTTGGAGGCAGATTAGACAATTCCTGCTACGATTATAATGTCAGACACCCTATTATTATATGCAGCAAGCATAGTTTTGCTAAACTTATTTTTAACACATATCATTTACGCCTTTTTCATGCCGGTCCACAGCTACTCTTAGCCACAATCAGACATGAGTACTGGCCTTTGGGTGGTAGAAACTTAGCTAAATCAACTGTCCATAAGTGCGTTAAGTGTCAACGGTTCACCGGTAGAACAGTTCAACCCATCATGGGTAATTTACCTAAGGAACGAGTTCAGTTAGAATTTCCATTTTTAGAGACTGGTACAGACTATGCCGGACCCATCCTTCTAGCCGACCGCAAGGGTAGAGGGTGCAGATTGATAAAGGCCTACATATGTGTCTTTGTTTGTCTAGCCACCAGAGCAGTTCACCTGGAGCTTGTCTCAGATTTAACCAAGCATGCCTTTATTGCAGCCCTGAACAGGTTTATTGCTCGTCGTGGTAAGCCTAGAACTATTTACTCGGACAACGGTACTACATTTGTTGGCACCTGTAACGAAATGGCTGACATATTAAACCAGGATTTTTCTTCAGAAATGACAGGTATCAATTTTAATTTCATCCCGGCATACACCCCACATTTTGGGGGCTTATGGGAATCTGCCGTAAAATCTATTAAGCATCACCTTAGGCGCATACTAGGTTTAGCACATCTGACCTACGAAGAGATGTCAACGTGTCTGATTCAGGTTGAGGCTATTCTGAATTCTCGTCCTCTAACTCCTCTTTCCACTGATCCATCAGACCTGTACCCGTTGACTCCTGCCCACTTCCTAATTGGGAGATCTCTCACGTCCCTACCGCATCCGCGAGTCACCAACCAAAATATAACCAGCCTCCGACGTTACCAGCGAATCGAGCACCTCAAGCAACAGTTCTGGCACAGATTTGCTAATGAGTACATATTTTACCTCCAACAGAGGACCAAATGGACGGACTCCGACGGGGTGCTTGAAGAAGGAGCCATGGTGGTGCTCAAGGAGCAACATACGCCGCCACTGATGTGGTCACTCGGTCGCATCGTACGAGTGATACCTGGAAGAGACGGAATAAGCAGAGTCGCAGACGTCAAGACGAAGAAAGGCATAGTCCGACGCGCTTTCAATACAATCTGTCCTCTTCCAGTGTAACCATTGAAGACAAGTCTTCAACGCCGGGAGCATGTTTGGACATCTCTAACGTGCGCGGACATCACTACGCGCCGGGCGACAGCGGGCGGGAGCAGAGGTCGCGGGGAGAAGCGCTCGCCGCGGGCGCAGTCCAGCCGGCTCGCCTGGCACTGGTCATCCCACCTTACCACCGAGCGCACGCATCCACTTTCAATCACTATTATTGTTTTCTCGCCGTGCCGCTTGTATTTCTGATTCTATTAATTGTAATACAGTCCACTAAAGTTACTTGAGTTTTTATATAAACTGTCCTACCACCACCTGTAGGGCTTACCGCACTTCTTTCTAATCACTCTCGCTTCTTGTCTCTGTAAATGAGTTGGTAATTCTATTGGAGGAACTCTGGCTTGATAGCAGATGTTATGTAACATACAACAAGCTTTAATATTTTTTCCCACCATCTCTGGATCACAGTAAAGAACACGATGAACCAAAAGGCACCTAAAACGGCTTTTAGGTATGCCTAACGTTCGTTCTGTAGTATTTCTTGCAGATGCAAGCAGATCATTATAGTATTCTTCCCTTAATCCAGGCTATATGGAAGCATCATGTATGGCCTAAGAGCGAAACCGGAATCCCCTGGAATAAATTAAATAGGAATTTAATTTTACAATAATAAAAATAACTGAATTTATTATTAATATTTAAATCACCCGAAAACAGGTACAATTTATGATGGTAAAAGTAAAAACATTTTAAAATACATACCAAGCAGGTACACTGTTTCACCAGTATTATTTAGCTGCTCCAAATACGTTTTTATGACTGAATTATTAAATATTAAGCTGTCATGTGTTGCACCTCCAAAACTTACATCCACATGCATTATATTTAAGTCTGGATCATTTATCTTAAAAGGCAAAAATTAAAATATGGTTTGAAACTGATAGATTCCTATTCCTACTATAAGTTTAATACAATAATAAAATAAAATAAAAACTTACAATAACAGCATTTCGAGCATGATACCCTTTTCTACAATATCTTTCTTCATGTTTTTTAGGTCGAACCCTTGATATCAAGGTACCATCAACACAACCAATGGTTCTAGGCATTTAAAACTTGATTATATGTTATATATGATATAATAATATTATGACAGAAACAATGGGGTCTCCTAAAAGAAAGCCTTTCCTTACTCCACCACCTCCAGTTCTAGGAAGAAAGAAAGAAAGAAAATTGCTTTTATTTGGCATTACAAAAAGAAGAAACAAAACACCTTAAAATAAACAAATAGTACATTGAGTAATGCCAAAAGGGCCTCAGCTCAGCATAATGCCAAATGGTAACACAAGGTCACCACCTGACGCTGATTTTCAGCTGCAACCCTTGGGTGCCATATACTTGAAAATAGGAAATAGTCATTAAAATCTAAAAAGGTTCTGTGCAGAACTGATCTTAGTGATTTCCTAAAGCCGAACGTCCACCGCCAGCTAAAATAAGTTAGTTTAGCTCGCATAGTTGAGCCAGTTCTTCATACATGTGCGTCCACCGCAAACTATGCCAACTAAGCTAACTAAAATATCCCAAATAAGTCAAACTAACTTATTTGTGTAGGCCGATACGAAGCTACGCGAACTAAGCTAAGCCTCTCTCACCCCCTTGCGTTACCCCTCTGTAGTGTTGCCCAAATTCAGTCTTGGTCTTGCAGTCTTGGTCTTGTTCTTGCGTTTTTGCAAGACCAAGACCAAGAACAAGACCGCGTATTTTTAGCAAGACCAAGACCAAGACTGACCGTGCAAGACTTGAGCAAGAACAAGACATAGCCTGCAAGACTCTTGCGTCTTGCAGCTAGGACTTAGCGCTATTTCACTGAGTAGTTAGGTGTAACAGTTCGGTGTATAGGTAGGTACGCTTAGGAATTCTATGAGACGCAAAAAACTGTATCAAAGAATATGAAAAACTGGACCTATGCGCATTACGACTAATACCATAAACATAGCGAATAAAAAAATATCTATTAAAATCAAACTGAGTGCATGCATAGTTATGTTTTAACCATCGGCACTTTGATAATGCGGCATCAAAGGTTTTGTACTTACTTCTCAAAGAAATTTGCCGCTTTTCGGAAGTACATGGTTATGATACACGCGCCGGCAGCTTCTTTTGAAATCTAAAACAATCGTTGCCGCCACGCCGAAATCATAACATTTGACACTATTTGATTGCCGCCATAGGGCGTAGGTATACTCATGCAAAATAATTTCCTAGTAGAGTACCTACATGTGTTCCAAAGAATAAATAAGTTTCAGAGTGCTTAGAATGAAAATGAATACATTATACTGATCACGCAAGTAGTATTATGATTAGGATAAAATGGTAAGGATAGGTAGTAGATGTCATATTAATTCATTCTAGTAAGTATATATTATAATATTGATTACTTATATGGTTTTAAACTAATTACTTAGGTACTATTATTGTACATTTAGTCATTATATTTCTTAAGTTTTTACAAGAAAAAATAGCAAAAAAGTGTTCAAATATCACCCGTTTAATAAATATTGTAGCCACTTTTAAATATACTTGAAACGTGTAAAAAAATTCTACAAAACTAATAAAATAATATAAAAAGCGTAGGTACTTACCTACTAATAAAATAAAAAGCCTGCGATAAGAGTTTTGTATTACTTACCAGCCCGAATATCTCTGAGAGAGATGATGAGAGTAAGTATTTACTAGCTGTGCCCGCGACTTCGTCCACGAGGAATAGTAACTTTGGAGGTATAGTGACGTTCAGGACTTATTTATTTATTTTAAAACTTCTGTCATCAAACATACAAACGAACTCTTCAGCTTTATAATATTAGTATAGATGTACGCCAAAACATTCACTTATATGTAAAGAATAGTGATTGGCACTAATTCTATTTTATTCACGCGTCGCGTCTGTACAAGTAGGTAATATTTAGTGTGTGTTTGTACGCCGCACGCGGCATTGTTTGATTTGCGGCGGCATCCTTTTCATAGAGCCGGCACGTGGCGAGGCGGCGCGGTAAAAAGCAAGGAAACGTACTATAAATAAAAGAATTATTTTAATTCCAGTCATTTCACATCACTCTCCGCTCGACGCTCGCCCCGAACGGTCGTGCCGCTCTGTGCTCCGCGCCCGCTCCGTGCTCCGTGTCGATACGTCACCCCGTGACGTCATCAGTGGTCTCCGACCGCACCAGCGATCCGAAGCCGCCTTTCTCAAGGCAGTGGAGGATATACGTTTCCTTAACGGGAAATAGTCGATAAACGTTGTGCCCCTTCAGGGAAAAGCCACAGTTTCGTGGTCCTTGGTGGGAAACCTCACGGTGCCAACAAAACCAAGGGGGTGTTGCCCCAATACACCCGCCGAACCCCTTCAGGGCTAGGCAGTCATTTGGAGTCGGGAGCTAGATTTTGGCCTTGGGGGAGCTCCTAGTCAAATCTAATACTCCGAGTTCTCTTCCAGCTACACACCTGGTGTCGGTTGGGGTGTCTATCCCTTCGCACCAGACCCTGGTAGGGCCCGATCGCACAATAAGATTGGCGATCGGTTTACAAGCTTAGGGCACACCATTAGGTACTCACCTCCCAGTGTACACAACCCTTACTGGGAGGGTCACACTCCCCCGGGCCCGTCCACCCGGGGACGTAGGGACCGCTAGGAGTTTTGCACATGAGGTTTTTCCAACCCATGTGACCTAATCCCAAGCCCCCTTTTAACCATGACGGACGCTACCATATTAGCGTTCGTCAAAGAGGTCCTCCTCAAGGACCCCGATATCCTCGCCAAGTATGGCAAGAAAATCGCCTCATTTAGAGGCCCCCCCCCCCACCGTCCCATCGAGCGTCACTGACTTCAGTGACGTATTGTCATTCCCGGACTCTGGTCCGTCCCCGCCGACCCCCTGCCCCCGCCCTCCACCGGATATGCCACCCCTATTGGTAGCCCACTTTGCCAATGAGGCAATGGACACCTCCGTCCCCGCTAGCGACTCAGCGTCGCAAGCCTCTTCGGACTCCGAACAGTCCCCTGAATCCTCCTCCGAGGACGACTTCCAAGTCGTCCTAGGGGGCAAGAGGAAAGCCAGGAAGGCCGCTCAGGCCACCAAAGCCAAGAAGACCGTTGCGTCTTCTCCCGCCCCCGCTATCCAGCCCGCCCCTGTTGCCCAGCCCGCCCCCGCCTCGCAGGCTATTTGTTCCCCCTCCGTTTCCGCTTCTGTCACTCAGACGAAGAAGCAGCGCCCCCCTCCGCCCTTGTACATCCAGGACAAGGGTAAATGGACCGACGTGTCCAAGATGTGTAGTGATCGCAAGATCAACTATACAAACGCCCGCTCATGCCAACAAGGCATAAAAGTCCAAGTCCCGACGTCAACTGACTATCGGGAACTTACCAAAGTCCTTCGTGAAAGGAAAATCTCCTTTCACACCTACTCCCTCCCTGAGGACACGCCGACCCGAGTGGTCATTAGACGTGTCCCGAAAGAAATCCCCGCCGAGGACATTAAGGCCGACCTCCTGGCCCAAAATATCCCCGTTTCCGCTGTCCATCGCCTTCACAAGGCGAGAGGTAGCGAAGTATACGACATGATCCTTGTCGTGTGCGACCCGACCGACGGGCACCACCCCATCTTCAAGATCAAGTCGATCTGTTCCCTCTCCGGCATCTCCATCGAGAAGCCCTACAGACCCACGATAGTTGGGCAGTGTCACCGCTGCCAACTATACGGTCACTCTCAGAAGAACTGCTTCGCTACACCCAGATGCGTTAAGTGTCTGGGTGAGCACGGCACTTCTGACTGCCCCCGTCCCAAGGATCGCACTCTGTGCACAGAGCCTCCCAGCTGTGTGCTGTGCGGCCAAGCCGGGCACCCGGCTAACTACCGGGGCTGCCCCAAAGCCCCCAAAATCCCTCCCAAGCTGGCAAAGCGTGCTGCCGCTCGCCAGCAGAGGGAAGCACCCTCCGGGAAAGTCCCCTCTTCCCAGCCCCCCGAACGTCTCGCACCCCAGAGACCATCCCCCTGGAATCAGCTATACCATCAGAAAGCCTTCCCGGCTTTGGTGGCTTCCCAGCCGATTCCAGCGCTAATGGCTAAGCCCATCCCAGCGCCTCCCCCGGCTTCTGTGGCCCCCGTGGCCGCTAAACCTCCCCGAAACACGCCCCAAGTTTCAGCTGCGTTCCCACGCAGATCAGTTGGCCAGACTATCCTGGACAACTATCGCATTTTTATGACGCAGGACGCTAGGGACTTAGCTGACGAGCTAACCCTAGCGGAAGTCACTGGCCAACTCGACTTAGCCAAGCGCGCTGCGCTATTCACTAAGTACGAGTCGGTCGCAGTCGAACTCGACAAATTACCTGCCGTCCCCCTAAATGGATAGACAACAAAAAATTTGTTGTACCAAACCGCGATCCCTAAAGTTAGGCTTCTTCAATGCCAACGGCATTATCAATCAGAGAGATGAGATCGCCACGTTCCTCCGCGACCATCAGTTAGACCTTCTCCTCATCCAGGAAACATTCCTCAAACCCCACCGTAAAGATCCTAGAATTGCCAACTATCGTCTAGTTCGCAACGATAGATCTCGTTGTCACGGTGGTGGCACCCTTATCTATTATAGAAAGGAACTGTACTGTATCCCTCTAGCTCCTCCCGCGCCCCGATCTTTCTTAGAATACTCGGCCTGCCGAGTAGGCATGACTGGTCATCAACCGATCACTGTCGTCTCTGCCTACTATCCCCCTCCGACTTCCTCGTCTCGTATGCCAGACGAGTCCATCGCGCTTACTAGCGACCTCACTGCCCTCTTTGGCTTGAGTGACTCCGTTATCATAGCGGGCGATCTCAATGCTAAACACCCCGCCTGGAACAGTAGTACGACCAACCCTAGGGGAAAGGTCGTGTTCAACCTTGGTGCATCCCTTAACTTTGACATCATCGCCCCGATGTGTCACACTCACTTCCCCCATGATCCCAACCATAGCCCCGACGTCCTCGATGTAGCGCTCCTTAAGAATGTTAACCTCCGGTTGCAATCTATAGAAGCAATACACGAGCTTAACTCCGATCACCGACCCGTGATTATGCACCTAGGCTCCCGCTCGGGCAATCTCGACCCGGGCCAGCCCCCCGCTTCCCAATTGATCACTGACTGGAAGAAAGTAAGCGAAAGACTGAAATCTACCACGTCACCTCAATTGGATTCTATCCCCGACCACATAGTCTCAGTCGCTGACACGACGGTGGCAATCGACTCGCTCACAGACCACGTACAATCCGTCCTGAACGAATGTTCAAGGGAGATTCCTGCGAAGGAGGACCTTCGCTGGAAAATCCCGGACGATGTACGGGCTCTGATGACCGAGAAGAACGCAGCCGTCCGTGCATACAGCGCTTTTCCTTGCGACGCTAACAAGGCTCACATGCGTAGATTACAGCGTGCTGTAAAGAAACGCATGACCGAGCTGCGTTCCGCCCGCTGGGACAAGACGCTCCGCGAACTCGAGCCTACCCATCTCGCCTTCTGGCAACTTCAGAGGAAATTACGTTCCACTGAAGAGTCCTCTATGCCTCCGCTCACCCGCCCTGATAAGAGTGTCGCTTTCGACAACTCTGAAAAAGCGGAATGCCTAGCCGACAGCCTCGAAGCCCAATGCTCGCCTAGCTCTCAACTAGTAGACCAAGCCCACATTGACATGGTGGACGCTGAAGTCGAACGTAGAGCCTCCCTCCCTCCCGTTGAAGACCCTGATAACCCTCTAGCCCCCGTCACTCCCGACGAGGTGGAGGATATCATTAAAAAACTTCAACCAAGGAAAGCCCCCGGCGCCGACGGTATCACGAACAGAGTGTTCAAACTCTTCCCCCCCCAACTTATAATGCTAATGACCGCTATCTTCAATGGCGCATTAAGCAATAATATCTTCCCCCAAGCGTGGAAACAGGCCACCGTTATCGGTATCCCCAAACCAGGCAAGCCCAAGTCTGACCCCACCAGTTACCGCCCCATCAGTCTCCTCAATGTTCTCGGTAAGATCTACGAGAGGCTTATTTATAAGCGACTCAAAGATTTTGCCGAATCCAAGGGTCTCATTCCTGATGAGCAGTTCGGGTTCCGTACCGAACACTCATGCGTCCACCAAGTCCACCGCATCGTAGAGCACCTAAGCGCTGGCTTCCAGCGTAATGCGATGACGGGTGTCTTGTACTTCGATATAGCGAAAGCATTCGACAAGGTCTGGCACAATGGCTTATTATATAAGCTATATCAACTCGGTGTGCCAGACCGTCTCGTGCTCATCATGCGAGACTTTCTGTCGAATCGCACCTTCCGCTATCGAATCGAGGGAGCCCTCTCCTCCCCCCACCCCATTCGAGCTGGAGTCCCTCAAGGCTCGGTAGTGTCCCCCCTAGCTTTCACGCTGTTCACCAGCGACATTCCCAAAAGTAAAAAGGCCCAGTTGGCTCTATTCGCCGACGACACGGCAATTTACTACACCGGTCGTGACCCCAGAGTTATCGCTCGCAATCTCCAAACCTCCGCAAACATTTTGGGCAAATGGTTCCGGAAATGGAGGATCGAGGTTAACCCTGATAAGAGTCAAGCTGTTCTCTACTCGAAACAGCGGAAGTCCGTCCCCCCTCCCCCTCCGATCACCATGTACGGTAAGCCGATCCCCTGGGAGAAGCAAGCCAAGTACCTCGGAGTGATCCTCGATCAGCACTTGTCCTTCGCCGAGCACATAAAGCAGGCTCGCTCGCGAGCCGCTTTCGCTCAAGGTAGGCTCCATTATCTCATGACTGCCCGCAGCAAACTGTCACTTAAGTGCAAGCTGCGCCTCTATACTGCAGTAATCCGCCCGATCATGACGTATGCATGTGCAATCTTCGCACACGCCAAGCCCCGCTTCCTCCATAGGATGCAGACCCTTCAAAATAGGACCCTCCGTAAAATTCTCGGTGCCCCATATTATGTCCGAAATGAGAATCTACATCTAGATCTCAAAATCCCCACCATCCAGCAGTTCATGAAACGCCTTTGCAAGCGTTTCTTCGATACTGCTGTGAAACACCGCAACCCCCTCATAGTATCGGCAGCCCGATACGAACCCTCCCGTATCTCTAAGGTTCGCCGTCCTAGGCATACTCTCGTCACCCCCGATGACCCC
This sequence comes from Mythimna pallens, assembly GCA_961205895.1. Lineage (NCBI taxonomy): Eukaryota > Metazoa > Arthropoda > Insecta > Lepidoptera > Noctuidae > Mythimna > Mythimna pallens. The sequence goes on along the minus strand of OY540839.1, from coordinate 20,082,638 downwards.
ACTACCCTGCTCCAAGAGAGCCGTAAGGAAACAAGTACAGTTCGCAGACAATACAGACCGCCGTCCTTCCGTCCTCGCCGCCGAGGCCCGCCGCGACACTCTCGTAAACGTCCTCCCCGTCCCTTGCTCGAGCCAGCCCGCGTCGCTGAGCCGTAGTTTTAAAATTCCCCGATAATAATAATAAAATCTTTGTTCGATCCAGCCCGTCCCTTGCTGTCCCCCCCCAGCGACGCCCTAAGCCGAGGTCCGTACCCCACAGGGGGTGCCCTTAGCGTGTAGTCGCTTAGTTTTTAAGTTTAGCTAAATAAGCCCTGGCTGGAGGCTTTGATTCTCGAATTGAGGCCGCCACAGGCAAGTCCGGTTAAGCAGCCGACAACCTCCTAGGTTGACCTGCGAGAGGCCACTCACAAAAAAAAAAAAAAAAAAAAAAAAAAAAATTCCAGTCATTTCCAATTGAGCTGTGCTTCGAGTCTAACTTAATAATTGTTTTTACTAATTCTCGTTGTTTTCTAAAAACGTATCACGTGTACAATTTAATATGAGTGACGAAGATTCAAATTATTCTAGTCCGAGTAACGAGAGTTTGAGTCACAGATCTAAAAGACCCAAAAGCAAATTTGAGGAGTTTTTCGAAATAATTCATGCATCCCAAACTGCCTTCTGTAAATTGTGCCAACATAAAAAGATTGAAATAAAAATGAAAAACAGAAACACTTCAGGCTTAAGGAAACATCTAATATCTTTCCACAAAAAGGAATCAGAAATATTTCTTCCTGTTAAACCAAAATTAAGTGGAGATATCACAAGCTTTTTAGTAACCGCTGGAAGAAGTGGACAGGTAAGAATATTTTTTTAACAGTTAAAAGAATTTTAACTCCGCGTAGCTATTCATGCGATACTTTCAAAAACGCCATTAACTTACGTAAGTATTTTTGAGTTAGTGGTGTTTTCACAGTTTTCATCTAGGGGTGCGACATATTAAGTATGTAATTATCGTCTTAAATATTTTTTATAAACACCCATATTTTCATTTAATCGGCCAGTAACAACTAAGTACTTTATTTTGGTAAATTACAGTACAGTGCAACCTTAATATAACAAATATCAATTTAACGATTTTCTCGATTTAACAACAACAAACCTCCTCCTCTTATACGCTCAAACCTAGTATATTTTAAATAATAACACAAGATTTATTGTTTTGTTTCAGTCGGAAAACAGCAGTGACAACATCACGACAGCTACAGTTGATTGGGTGGTGAAAAAATATCTTCCCTTCTCATTTTTCGATGACGAAGCTACACAAGTATATTTTCGACGTATTTGCCCTAATATGGTGTTTCCTAAAAGGTCTACACTTAGAAGGAAAGTCAAAGAGCGATTTGAAGAGCTCCAATTGAATCTCAAGGAACGACTTCAACAATTATCATCTAAAATGTCTTTTACCATTGATGGGTGGACGTCAATTGCTGGTAGGAGTTACTACGGGGTTACTATTCATTATATAGACAACGAATGGAAGTATCAATCTGTAGTTCTTGATTTTATACCATCACGCGGTCGACATACTGGGGAAGATATTGCAACGATTTTCCATGAATGTTTATTGGAATATGGCATAATTGATAAAATACAAGGTATCACGGTCGACAACGCAACTGCAAATACCAAATTTATGTATGAACTGGGCAAACAGCTGCCGCCACACTTTGATTCAGACAATCAACATTTCCGGTGCTTTGCTCACATTTTAAACCTTGGTGTACAAGATTTATTAAAGACCTTAGCATTACACTGTGAGTCTGACACTAACGCGCAAGATCAGCAGTACGAAGACTATGCAGACGAAACTGAGGATGAGGAAGATGAAGAATCTGCACCAAATATTGCTGACTCGCGTACATCTGTAACAAAGTTACGCAGTATTTCCAGTAAAATAAAAAGAAGTGAGATAGTGAAGAAGAAGTTTCAGTCTGCTTGTGAAGCAGCTGGCGTGCCATCAAATCTAAATGCCATTCTTGACTGTCCAACGAGATGGAATTCCACACATGATATGATTGGATTTGGTTTAAAAGTGAGAGTGGGCATTGACATATTGTGCAATTCTGTCACCGAATTAAATGATTTTCAAATCACAGCTAATGAATGGCAGGTACTCGAAAAATTACATAAATTTCTAATAAACTTTAAACTTTTAAGTACAAAACTTGGTGGAGACAAATATGTTACATTACCGCTAGTCATTGTATCATTCAATCTCTTGCTAGATAAAATTGAATCCATGGTAAAACAGTTAGATGAGAAACCTAATCGATCTGAAGTGGATGAAAGGCTCATTCTAGCTTTCCAAGCAGCTCGAGACAAAATGCTTAAACATTACAAGAAGAGCAACTGGATTTATTGTACTTCTTTAATTTTAGACCCAAGGCATAAGGCTCAGACTTTTGACCTGACAATGTGGGGGAAGCAACTTAAAACAGAAAGTCTGCGCAAGTTCAATGAACTTTATGAAGAATATAAAAGTCTACACTCACTGAACAAATCTCTGGAATTACCAGAAAAAGAAAATAAAGTATGTAACGAAGATGAAGACGTAATAGACTTTGATAAACTCTATGAATGTCCCTCGACGTCATCTGGATCTTGTCTTCAAGGCTTAGTGATAGACGAGTTGGAGGAGTACCTGAGAAAACCAAGAACTGCCAGCTCGGAAGACATTTTAGATTGGTGGAGGACGCATGAGACAGAGTATCCGATTTTATCGAAAATGGCCCGTGATTTTCTCTCAATACCTGCAACTTCAGTACCTGCTGAGAGGTTATTTTCTAAAGCATCATTAGTAATTAGAAAACATAGAAATAGGTTAAGTGATGAGTCAGCCAGATGGTTACTTTGTATTAATTCTTGGTCAAAAAAAAATATATAAAGTATCATAACCTAATGATAAAGCTGTTGATTTGTGTTGTATTTTATTTTTTATTCAAATAAATGATAAATCGTAAAACTCTTTTATTAAATTTCTTATAAGTTGAGGGTTCAATCTCTTTCTAGACAGATAAGTATTGTTCTTTAAAATACAGTCAAGTTATTGTAATTAATTTGTTTTTTTACATGTTTTAGCAAATGTAAGCTTATAAATCATAAATGTTTATTAAGAAACAGTTACTTCCATGGAAAACGACATATAGGTCAGTTGATTTTTCGAATTTCTTATCAAATCTTCAGTTATTTAGTAATCTGCTTGATCTTTACTATGGCTATGTTAATTCAAGCTCACAATGTTCCAATTCTAATACGTTTTTCTAAGATTTAAAGTAAACTTTAATAAATAGTAATAGACTAATAGGTAATTGCAAGACTTGCAAGACTCTTGCTGCAAGACCAAGACCAAGACCAAGACTGGGAGCGCAAGACCAAGACCAAGACCAAGACCAGGTGTATTGGCGCAAGACCAAGACCAAGACTGGCTAAGTCTCGTCTTGTTCTTGCATTTGGGCAACACTACCCCTCTGGCGCCTTTCGCTAGTGTTGTTTTGTAGTGTGTGATCGTGCGCAGGCAGTGAAACAGCGTATTTGCAGCATGGAGGTGTTTATTGAATACGTCAAGCAATATCCTATATTGTATAACCCGGAGGCAAAAGATTACCGTGATGCAAATAAAAAAGATGGTATATGGAAAACTATAGTGGATGAAATGAAAAACCCGGAAATAAAAGATGGTAAGTTTAATTTATATTGTCATTGTTAAAATAATTACAGAATGATTCTCTGACACGGAATGCTTCCCTAGTTGCTCGTAAGTTATCGTATAAATGTCCCACCGATTGAAGTTGGTCATCTACAGCACTCGTGACATCAAAAGCTAAGATTGTTTGCTTGGTTATAAGATAATTGTGTAGCACACAAGTAGCTTTTGTAATCGTATCAACTGATTCTAATTTGCACTCCAAAGGCCGACGAAATACTCGAAATCGCATTGATAATATACCAAATGCATTTTCTACCACATTTCGTGCTCTGCTGAGACGGTAATTAAAGTGCCTTTTTTCTCTACTATCACGACATGCACTTTGTGGATATGGTCTCATAAAATGTTTTTGTAAGGGAAATGCCTGGTCTCCTATAAATACGTAAGGTATTGGAGTACCACCTTCTAGTAAAGGCTGATCACTAGGCAAATTTAGTTGGTTATTTTTTAACTTTTGTCCAAATTCACTGTCAGCAAAAATACCACCATCGCTAAATCTGCCCATGGAGCCAACATCTATAATTATAAACTTCTTGTTCGCATCAACAACTGCGAGTAATACTATGGAATGAAAATGTTTGTAATTAAAAAATTGGGAACCTGCATTAGGTGGGCATTTTATTGAGATGTGTTTGCCGTCGACTGCGCCAAGGCAATGTGGGAATTGCCATTTATTCATAAAATTTTCGGCAATTTCTTTCCATTCTGTTTCTATTGGCACACTCATATACATTTGTTGCAAATTATTCCAAATTGCGTGGCAGACGTTTTCTACTATTCTAGAAACAGTTCTGTCGCCTACTCTATAATTATAACCAATTGTTTTGTAGGAGTCCCCTGTTGCCAAAAACCTGCAAAAGATGATATTTTTATTATTGTTCCAGTTAAAACGGCTAAAAATGAATGGAAAAAATTACGAGATGGGCATCGAGAATCATTAAAAAGAATGAAAAGCTTTACAAGTGGCCAAGCTGCACCGTTAATAAACGTTTGGAAATATGCCAGTCTACTTGAATTTTTATTGCCTTATATGAAAAACCGCACAAGGAGTGGTAATATAAATGTAACCCAGAATAATACTACAAACACTTCAGTCGAAGCTGGTAACGCAAATGAAAGTCAGGATACGACTACTACGACAATGGGAGATCAAAATACCGCGACGCTGGAGGATTCTGAATATGTTTCTAACACTGAATCCATACCATCTACATCTCGCGACAGCTTACCCTCTGAACAAAGACAAAGAAAGAGAAAGACTAACGATGAATCTTTAACTGATTTACTGAAAGAAATTGATAATGATTATGAAAAGCGTCGTCGTGAGGAAAAGGAGAAAGAGAGAGTTGAAAAAGACACAAGAAAACATCCTATAAAACTTTTTTTTGAAAGTATGAGCGAAACAGCAGTCAAATTTCCTGATTGGTTGCAAAGAGACATTAAAAAGAAAGTCTTTAATATAATAATGGAAGCGGAAGAGAAGTATGAGACTTACTTATATGAAAGTCAGTACAACTATGGGTACTCGACATCGTCTGCTCAATCTACTCCACATTCCCTTGACCCATTGTAGTCATTGTAGCCTTTAATTTAACATAATTAAAATATTTTTTGTGTACAACCTACGTTTCGATGAATATACCTCATTATGTTACTTAAACTGTTTTATTTTTAATGTTGATGCACTTACCTCAAACAAATAGCTAATCTTTCTTCTGGTGACACAGCTTTTCGATAATTAGTATCAATCTTAGTGATATCCTTGGCAATCATTGTTAATAACTCATTAAACTGTTCTCTGGATACACGATAGTACAACTTAAAATTTTCATCGTCTACTTCATTATAGAGAGTGTTAAATTCTCCGCTTGTTTTCCAATGTTGAATGTGCTTGCTTATCCAATATCTATGTTTGCGTTTTTTCTTTGTGTAATAAGCAATAATCAATCTTCTTTTCCTATGGCGAATGTAATCCTCCTCTGAACTCTCGTCATAACTCCTCTCTTGTTCATCCATCACGTCTGATTAACTCGACACTCCAGCACAAACTGATCATCACTAACGTAGTTATAGCTTATTTTTCGGTGGACGAACAATTATTTCCTAGTTTAGCTTAGCTTAGTTCAGTGAGCTTAGTTCCTTATTATTTTAGCTGGCGGTGGACGTTCGGCTTAATACGGGTTGCAGACCAAGAGCTAAGCTAAGTTAGTTTAGCTTAGCTCGCATAGCTGACGCAGTTTTCCATACTTGTGTGCAGACCGCAAACTATGCGAACTAAGCTATGTGAGCTAACTAAAATATGCGAAGCTAATTTTGAGTAATTTGATGCGCAGCTACACGAGCTAAGCTAAGCCCCTCCCGCTACCCCGCACACCCTTTGCACATCCTTCGCCAGTGCTGTCCAGTGTTCTTTGTTGTACGCACGGTCGATTAGTAGCGATTATGGAGCAATTTATTGAAACTGTTAAACAATTTCCTATACTATGGAATACACAATCAAAGGATAGTCCTTTAGTTTATAGTCCGCAACTTAATTAAAAAGGATGTTGTATGGAAAAGAATAGTGGAGGAAATAAATAATCCAGACATACCAGACGGTAAGTTTAATTAATATTTATTTAAAGTTTAATCTAATTTATATTATTAAAATAATAACAAAAGGATTCTCTGACACGAAATGCTTCTCTAGTTGCTCGTAAGTTGTCGTATTGTACCAATCTTAAAGTTTGCTGTTCTTCAATATTGACGGTATTTGCGTTACTAGTTGTCGTTCTTGAAGAAATTAAATAATTGTGCAAGATATAGGTAGTCTTTGTAATGACGTCCATTAGTACTAATTGACATTCGAATGGTCGACGGAACACACGAAATCGCGCTGACAATATACCGAACGCATTTTCTACTACATTTCGTGTTCTACTGAGACGACAGTTAAAGGTGTTTTTTGCTCTGTTATCTAAACATCTCATAGTGTTTTTGTAATGGGAATGGTTGATCACCTATAAACACAAAAGGTGTTGGATCGCCATCAGGCGTTAAAGGTTTATGATTAGGTAAGTTTAGTTGCCCGTTTTGTAATTTGTAGCCAAATGTGCTATCTGCAAAAATACCTTCGTCGCTAAATCGGCCCATTGAACCAACGTCTATTATAACATATCTTTTGTTCGCATCGTCCTTGATGCGAGAAGGACGACAGAATATTTTTTTTTATAATTAAAATAATTAGAACCCGACTGTGGAGGGCATTTTATTGAGATATGCATCCCATCCACGGCACCAAGGCAGTTAGGAAATTGCCATTTATCATTAAAGTCTTCTGCAATTGCTTCCCATTCACTTTCTGTCGGTAACTTCATATATATTGGTTGCAAGTGAATCCAAAGTGCATTGCACACATCTTTCACTATCAAAGAAACTGTTATTACCCACTCTGTAATTATATCCAATTGTTCTAAAGGAGTAACCAGTAGCTAAAAACCTGAAACATATAAATATTTATTACTAAGTTTGACGTTTGTTACAGTGAAAACTGCGAAGAATGAGTGGAATAATTTACGTGATAGTCATCGAGAGTCCCTCAAAAGGATGAAAGCCAGTACAAGTGGTCAGGCTGCTTCTCCGACAAATAACTGGAAATATGCCGACTTACTCGAATTTCTTTTACCCCACATGAAAAACCGTAAGAGAACCGGTAACGTATGAATTAATAATAAAAATACATTGGCCAGTACATCAACCCAAAGTCAAAGTATTTTGCTCGGTGCATCAACTGATAATCAAAATACTTTGCCCAGTACATCAACTGAAAGTCAAAGTATTTTGCTCGGTGCATCAACCCGTAATCAAAGTACTGAGATTTTCGAAGAAATTCCAAATGATGATGAAAACACTTCCGAAGCACCAAGGATAAAAAAAATGAAAAGTTGGCTTTACTTCAGGATGTCGATAGCGATTTTATGAAACGATGTGAGCAAAGAGAAACGGAAGGCTGAGGAGGCGAAAGAGGCGGAGAAACGCAAACATCCGTTAATTTAATTATTTATATATTTAGGACAACCAACAAAGCATACACCATTATACATGCTAAAGATTCAGTATTCTTACATTATATAGTGTAGCCTTAATTAAAGGCTGCCACGGCATGCAATAAACATAAAAGGAGTTATGAACTAACGTATCTATTCACATTTTATTCGACGTTAAGCCAACCAATAAAAAAGAAATATGGCAACAAAAACAAATTCTGAATATTTGAACATATACAAATTATAAATATTTATGTACTTATTTATTTATTTATGAGAATTTTGTCCCTTTCACTCACATAAAGTATATGAAAGGGACAAAATTCTCTTTTCACTCTAGTGATAATGCTATTTTGCGCGCGGGAGACCCGCGCACAGAATGCGTTTCTCTATTTACCCACGACGGAACGGAGCAGGTATATGCGTTTAGGGTGAGAGATGTTTGTGTGTGTTTGTGCAAAGTAATGTTCCCACCTATCTTCTAAACTAATGATCCGATTTTGATGCGGTTTTCAATAACAGGTTTGTGTTTTATGAGTTCATGTTCTTAGATAGGTGTCATGGCTGTAACTCACTAGGGGGCGCCACAATCTTAGTTCTTGTGAAAAGTAATGTTCCCACCTATCTTCTAAACCAATGATCCGATTTTGATGCGGTTTTCAATAACGGGTGTGTGTTTGATGAGTCCATGTTCTTAGACAGGTGCCATGGCTATAAATCACTAGGGGGCGCCACAACATTGGTGCAAAACAATCTTGCAATATAATCAAAACGAAATGTCCGATTATAATACAGATACACGATACAGGAGTAAAACCTACACGTTTTAAAAAAAAAAAACAATTCTGTTTTCAGCAATGTGTACGTGGTAGCTTAATGCATGTTCCCAAATAATAGATATTACGTCTGCAACTCACTAGAGGGCGCTACATTATTAGTGCAAAGTAATATTGCAATAATATTAAAACCACAGAAATCTTAATAATAAGGCAATAGAAGTCGCATAGACGCGTGACCTTGTCGCCGCGCTTATGTGTTGGAGTACACAAGTGCACGCGGAGCGTTTGTTGCGGTTTCTTGTGTTATTTGAGACGCGGAGAGGTAAACATGGTGTTTTGCAGCATATGCAACTGCGGAAACTCGTCCAAAACTTGTAACTTAACAAATAAAGGAATAACATTTCATATGTAAGTACTTAATTTTTGAAATATTGTTGTTTTTTAGCAAATATAGACAAATCAAATATTTTCACTATCACTACTACGATTTATCACAAAAAACGATTTTTTTGTCAAATCAATAACCATTAACGCTTAAGCTTATTCATGTCTACTATTACTACTGCTAAAAGCAGCAATGAAATTATAGTCATACGCAATAAACAAAAATCGCCGTTTGCGTAAATTCTAGGTACAAGCCGCATGAGTTGGCCGCAATTTAGTGACGTCAAAGTCAAAATTTTTTATTTCACATAGGCCTACACGGGCACTTATAAAACGTCAGAAGCTAGTGCACGGTTCCAAATTGGTCGTTTCCTATGGAGAAGAACCGGCAAGAAACTCCATGGTTACTCTTTTAAAAAAATGATTGTTTACAATATTTTCATATTACAGTATTAATAGACATTATGTAAGAACAGTGTAGACCAGTCGATATTGTACCCAAAAGCACAATAAAAATAATCATATTAAAAAAAAAAGTGAGCCGTAATAGGAAGTAACCGAGTTCGCGAAGTCCACGGTGTTCTCACATTCACATTGAAAAAAAAAAAGAAGCTATATAAAAAAAAAAACAAGAACAATAAGTAATTACAATTATCAATAAATGACATGTCAACAAAAAGAAAATTACTAACGAATTTATGGTGGTTGGCGTCTAATAATATAAAAAATATTGCAAAAGCAATGTGTAGGAAGAAAAGAAAATGTATAGGTATATTACAACAAATGTACGTGCTACTACTATTCTGTATCGATAATTATTTACGTTCAGCTTAATACTTCGTTTTACCAAATTGGAATTGGATGTTTTTTTTTAATATTTAAATATGAGATGTAACCTTTTTCATTTTCAGTTTTCACTGTTTGTTTTCTTTCTATCTATGGTGCGTTTGTTTAGGTGATTAAAAAAAGGTAAACAATCTTGGTATGTCTTTTTATCTAAAAGTTGTTTAAAAATTGTATCCAAAAATGTTTACAATTAGGTATTTACCTAAATTAATGTTAGGTAATAACCTAAATTTAATTATCCTTCGTATGTATTTTATACGACTACTTTAATATAAAAAGACATACCAAGATTGTTTACCTTTTTATAGTCACCTAAACAAACGCACCATAAATAGTTTACAAACCAATTTTTGTAACGATTAACTATTAATTCGTATTTTTTAACTACTTACTCATTCAGAAAATTAATAGGAGGAAGGCTTATTATTGTTATGTACGTGGGTAAGTTAAAAAGCAGTCTGCGTTGAGTATCCTTTTATATAATACAAGGACGTTTTCAAGATTTATCAAATGCTTTTTTCATGACAAAATAATTAAGTATACAAAGTTTTATATTGTAAAGATAATCATTACAGAATTTACATAATTTGTATGCATCTTTTTACTTTATCCAATGCTTTTATTACAGGTTCCCAAAAGATCCAGATATTAAGGACGTTTTCAAGATTTATCAAATGCTTTTTTCATGTCAAAATAATTAAGTATACAAAGTTTTATATTGTAAAGATAATCATTACAGAATTTACATAATTTGTATGCATCTGTTTACTTTATCCAATGCTTTTATTACAGGTTCCCAAAAGATCCAGATATTAAAGACAAATGGATATCTGCTACTGGAAAAAGAAATTGGTTCCCGACAAACAATAGCAGAATTTGTTCTGTTTATTTCATAAATGAACAATTTAACTCGTCGACAAAAAGACGGACTTTGGTTAAATCAGCTGTACCAACAGTTGACGTATGGCAATTCATTACGGTAAGAATAAAAACGTATTATACCTAGGTCCTATCAATTTTGTGTACTAATAAACAAAAATTTCAGGTAACGGATGATTCGCAGCTGACGGTAACGCCATCAACTTCTTCACGTAAACGTAAAATTTCAGAGATAATTGATGTAAGTATAAACATTGGTATTGATTTTATATATAATTTTATTTATTTTATGACTGATTTTTTAATGTTCATTTTCCATGTACATTAGAAAACATGTTTTTAGTCCGCAGATAACCAGCAATTGGCGGCCCCAATAAGTGATTCTGTTCAAGCTGATGCCCCGAGGAAAAAAAAATTACGCTCTGAAATTATTAGAAGTCGCGTCGTCATTGCAGATCAGCGTTTAAAAATAAAACGTTTACAATGTAAAGCCAGACGATATAGCAAAAAAATTTTGAAACTGAAAGACCTCATAAAAAATTTAGAAGATAAAAGATTAATTACAGGAGATCAAGGGTGCTGCTTAGAAAATATGAATATTACAATGCAAGATTTATTAAGAAAATACAGTCAAAAATTGAAGTCCGATAAAATTACGCGTACCAAATATTCGCCAAGCTTAAGAAGCTTCGCTATGACGTTACATTTTTATTCGCCTAAAGCCTATGAGTTTGTGCGACAAAAATTTTACACATGTTTGCCTCATGTTAGAACAATAAAAAAATGGTATCAATCCATTAATGCTGAACCCGGTTTTACTACAGAATCTCTTTCTGCCATCAAAGCTAAGGCTGCAGCGAGTAAATACGGCCTTATTGGAAATTTAGTATTAGATGAGATGGCCATACGGCAACGTGTCGAGTGGGATGGTAGACGTATGCACGGATATGTTGATATAGGCAACAACAATAATGAGAGCATGATGATTGCTAAAGAGGCGCTTGTATTCTTATTAACTGCCATCAATGGATCCTGGAAAATTCCTGTTGGCTATTTTCTTGTGGATGGGTTATCAGGAGAGCAAAAATCTAATTTAGTTTTGCAGTGTTTAGAGTTACTCCACAATACAGGAATAACAATCATATCTTTGACGTTTGATGGTTGTCCAGCTCACATTGCCATGGCCAAAAAGCTAGGCTGTTCATTTGATGTAAAAGAAATGGTTACCCACTTTCCGCACCCGGTAACAAAAAATCCAGTTTTTATCTTTCTAGACGTTTGCCATATGATGAAGCTAGTAAGAAATTCATTCGAATCTAGCAAGGTATTTATAGACGATGAAAAAAAAAATGGTGAAGTGGTCAAATTTGGTAAAACTTAATAAATTACAAGAAAAAGAACACTTACATTTGGCAAATAAATTAAGACGCAGACACATTTTTTTTCAAAACCAAAAAATGAAAGTGCGATTAGCGACTCAACTTATGAGTGATGGTGTTGCTTCCGCTTTAGATTTTTGCTCTCAAATAAAACATCCGGACTTTACTGACGTTAATGGCACATCAACCTTTTTAAGAAATTTCAAAAAACTGTTTGACATTTTAAACTCGCGAAATATGAATCAATTGTATTTTAAAAAACCTATTTATTTTAGAAACAAAGATACCATATTTTTATTTCTCGACAAAGTAGCAAGCTATATAAAGGATGGTGAAGACATTGTTGACGATGAGGATGAACATTACAACATCAGTGATTTGTCTGATTTTGCATCAGAAGTCATCACATATATAGCTGTATGATGATGAAATAATAACAAGTATATTCCACAGTAATTATATTACCAAAAAGTCTGACACGCCCTTTCGCTCCACCCAAGTGGGAGAACTCATTAGATGATTTCCAACTTATAACAAAAACCTAGTGATTTGTATGAAATTCATTTTTTATTTGTATAATTATTATCTACAGATCTGAAGCGAAAACGATCTGACTGCATTCCTGAAACACAGGACGACGACGAAACTCAGATGGAAACGCCAATTCTAGAAAATGATGAGTTTGCAGAATATTCACAGGTATATGAAGAAGAAATACTTAAAAAGAAATTTATAGATGCTGGTACATCTACCGACGACGTATAGAAAGAAAATTTGAACGTTAGTGTAATAGATTTACATGGTTGCAAATATTTTGGCCAATTTATTGGAAATGAATTATTAAGATTCGATATTAAGGAAAGATATGAGAGAATGGGAAAAATTATTAGTTTGTTAAGAAAATGATTTATTAAGTAGGACTCACGCTATTCTTTCACAAGTTAGTATTAATCATATTTTTACAATTATTATTGTTTTGTTCTTGTTGATTGATTTTCAGTAATGATGTCAGATTACACTTATTTATAATAGAAACTTGAGTATGAAAAAATACAATAGTCTGAAATCACAATTTAGTTTTCACAGGTTGCATAGAAAGTCAAAGTAATCAAACACAAACAAAATGCACAAATATGTATACTAGTTTAATACAGTAAGATGTTCTTAGTTCAATTTAGTATTATTTAAAATTCACTGTAATACAAATAGTACCAATAATAGTACAAACAGTCTTAAAAGTAAGAAGAATCTTTCTTACATATATTAAATCACAGACCGATTTAAAAATATAATAAAATTCAAATATAAAAAAAATATGATTTTTATGATGTTTAATATTGATTTAATAAAGCAGAAGCGCCAGGGTAGCCTGCGAAATTCAAATTTGCTTACGTTTTTTGCATTTTGCAAGTTGACACTAACTAACGAAAGTTAGTGTTTGCTATGTTCATTAAAATATAATTAGCTACAACAACAAATATAACTTTTCTGAGTTATAAACATTAAAATCATCAATACAACCCTCTCAGTTCAACTGACCTTATTAAAACATACTATTAAACATACTATTAAAACATGTTATATAACGATTCATTATAGGTGGACATAAACCTGAGCCTTCTTCAGAATTAGAAACAGACCAACAATAAAGGTACTTAAAATGGATCATCTTAAAAAGTAAATAAAAATCGAGTTTAATGGTTACGTTCTTGGTCGTTTAATTTTTGTTTCAGATGCGGGACTTCAAGCAATAAGTATCGTTTTGTGCTCTCCGGCTCCTCCAGCAGTAATTACAAATAATGAAATTCTGGGATCAGGTATTTCACTTTTAAATACTTAGTATATTTTAATGGGAATCTTGCGTTTCTTGACCATCCTATTTTTTTTTTATCAACCAGATACGGAGTCTCCGGCGCCTCCAGTGTATTCTCCACTAACACCAAATGTACTTGCGTCAAAAGCCATAGGAGGTACAAGTAAAAAAAAACTGTCAACACTCTATTCGTCGTTGCAAACATATATAAGAAAATTAAGGGGTTTAATATAATACCTAAACGTTTTTTTTTTTTCTTACCAGGTATTATATCACCATCTGCTCCTGCATTTTCTCCACTGACTCCTCTAATAACACGGAAATATGATAAAAATAATTCACCATTACCCCCAATGTCACCATCTACGTTAGCTCTATTTGAAACGCTTAGCCGAGATTTTTCTACAGTAGAACATGAGTGTAACGATATCTCAAAAATTCCTCAAGATGATGGTGTTAGCTGTAGTGACCCTAACCAAGTTGAAGACTTTGACAATGATACAGATTCTGATTATGTTCCTGACAGTGGAGAAGAAACAGATAATTCAGGTATATGTATACAGCAAAAAAAAAGAAAAGGCTTTCAAGTTCCTGAGAGCAATAGTTCGGAAGATGATACGAAACAAGAGGCATTGGTTCAGACTCACATTGTAATGGTGCACGATGATCAATCTAGACCTGACGGAAAACCGCAAATGCATCATAACAAAAGCGCGTTTGCTACTCATACTAATAATAGTGAAATAACGGTTGATGAAATAATTTCGATGTGTCATGGATCCGATACTGAAAATAATAATCCTGAAGCTGAATTAGTTCCCACCGAAGCAGAAAACTGTGTTCCAAACGAAGAGGAATCTATTCCTGCCATTACAGAACTCATTAACGCACCACAAGCTATGGGTCGGCCAAAACGCGGACGTAAAAGGAAACATCCCAAATATAATCTCTCCGAGAAGAAAAATAGGAAATACTTTAATTTGCCCTATCATAGTAAAGACAAACTAATAAAATCAAAAGTATTCACCGATTATGCGTGTACGTGCAAACAGCGCTGCTTCATGCTGGTGTCAACAGAAAAACGCAAACAGAAATTCGAAAAGTTTGTAACATTGGGGTCTTATGAAGCTCAACTATTATATATATTAAATAATGTCACAGAGTCTGAAAAAGCTCGATCCTATGTATCAAAAAAAACTAAATCCGGTAAATGCAAACCTAGACAATTTGCAAGGCACTATTACATTTGCGGAAAAATAGTATGTAAAGAAATGTTTTTAAAAAACTTTCAGATATCTTCAAAAAAAGTCGACATATGTTTGGCCAAACAACGAACCCAAAAAACTTATAAGGACAAGAGAGGTGAAAAACATTGTGTTTTATAAACGTCAGCTATGGGTTTATAATGCTGGGATCCACGTTGGCTCTAGCGATCAAGGTAGATGTAATATCTGGGTTGAAGGAGAAGCCGGAAGAGGAGCCCAAGAAGTTGGGTCTTGTCTAATTAATTTCATTAAAAACCATCTGAGGGATGGTGTAGAAAACTTAGTTCTTTGGAGCGATTCCTGTGGGGGACAAAATAGAAATATTAAAATAGTGCTAATGTTGAAAACTGTACTGAATAGACATTCGAGCCTAAAAACAATCACGTTTAAATATTTAGAGTCTGGACATTCTTTTCTCCCTAACGACACAGACTTTAGTAAAATAGAATGTGAGCTAAAGAATCATGAAAGAGTTTATACGGCAGAAGAATATATAAATATCATGAAAATCGCTAAAAAGAAAATCCCTCTTCGCGTAACTAGAATGAAAAGTCAAGATTTTTTAAGCAGTAAGAAAATTGAGAAGAAAGTTATAAATCGTAAAATATGTATAAATAAAAATAAAATTAACTGGCTGATTACAAAACAAATTATTTTGAAAAATGATGATCCCTACTTAATTACCATGATATCAGACAGTGGAGAGATTCAAACCTTAGATGTATCGAAAAAGATCAAAGGTGTTTTGATCAAATTTTCAGAAGAAGATTTCGAAATCCTGTGGCCTCAAGGAAAGGCTATTGCCGAAGCAAAGCTAGCAGATCTCAAATCTATGTATAATTTGATACCCGAAGATTGCCACGCGTTTTATAATAACCTCACAGGAACGGACATAAACGAAGATGTAGATGGATATGGACCAACATTGGATTTTGATTTGGAGGAAGAATAATGAAGTTCTCTATGCCCATGTCTGTACCGTTTTTAAGTTTATTTTATTTTTTTCTGTGTCAAAGAGAGCATAATGAAGCTGATTGAATACATTATTTTTTAATAAATATTTAATTTTATTTTTAATAAATTATTTTGTGGCTTGAGTTTTTTCTGAGGAATTAAAAATTTTTACGACTTCTTTAAAAATAGCTTTTCTTTGTAAGGACTCAACCCACACTGCTTAATATCTCAAAACCTACTGAAAAAAATAATGTTTATATTACGTTAACAATTACAATATTAGACCACTAGAATAAAAAAAAAAAAACATTCTGAAAAAAAAGAATTTTCCTCTTAGAGCAGCTGAAACTTCAAACGCCCATTACTCAAAAGTGACTTGATGTGGATTAGGTCCTTTCTGCTTAACTACGTCCAGTTTATACTCATAGTAATGATAAGTAATTAGTTGAAATGAATTAAACGAAATAATAAACACTTAGATATGAAAATTAAATAGGTACTTATACATATTAGCGCTCTTCCTCTCTCCTACCATTTATAGTGTTGCTGTGCCCGACAGGGTCCATAATTGTTTCTATTTTTTATTATTTATCACCTGACATGTACATTATGGATTGCAATAAAGATTTGAGATTTGAGATTTGAATGTCTTTACAATGATTTCGTTCCTTTGCATTTGGGCCTGGATCATATCAGCAGAGAAGAAGTAATCCAAAGAAACAGAATTCTCCCTAATTACATCTTTGGGAATGACCAATCAACGAAAGCGTTGATAATATGTGACGGCGGTTACATTTTTATCCAAAAAAGCTCAAATTTCCTTTTCCAAAGGAATAGCTACAGCCTCCATAAGTATACCAATTTGATAAAACCTTTTATGTTGGTCTGCGGTGATGGACATATTATAGACGTCACAGGTCCATACTCAGCTTCGACCTCTGACGCTTCCATCATGCAGCAGATTTTACAAAATCATGATGGCCCATACGAAGAAGCACCGATTAATTATTATCTTGAACAAGACGATGCGTTCATTCTTGACAGGGGATTCCGTGACGCAGTTCCTCTTCTAGAAACATATGGTTATGACGTGCACATGCCCCCGACCAAAAGACGTGGTGAAACCCAGCTGACATGTGAAGAAGCCAATAAATCTAGGCTGGTCACCTTATGCCGCTGGGTCGTAGAGACAATCAATAGACGGTTTAAACGTGATTTTAAGATTTTTAGATACAGGGTATTTAATCGAGAATTGCCCTCAACAATGACTGACGATAAGATAGCCGCAGCGCTTATCAATGCCTTCCAAGAACCCTATGCGGACAGTCAATACACTGAACAATTCGTTGATATTATAAATAGGAATGTGCACAAGCCAAACCTTTTGGCAGACTACGTCATTGAGCACAATTTAAACAGACATAGAGCCGCATTTGTATGACCAGACGTTGGAAGATTTCCCCAGACTTTCCCAAGAAGAGTTGATATTGTTTGCTGTGGGCACTTATCACTGTAAAATAGCACGCTCTTATTGCAGTGAGCACATTAAACAAACAGGTGTCTACGAAATTGAAGTATATAGACATCCGGTGCTCGTAACAATTAATGGTGAAAGCGGTGTTTTAATAAGATGCCGTATACAATCGCGGCATGTAAGGAACAGAACTTACTATACTTATATTTTGTATAGAAGAGAAACCGGTATTAATGCAATTTCAGAGCATTATTGCTCTTGTATACATGGCAAAAGAACTTTGGGTAGCTGCGCCCATATTATGAGTGTACTGTATTACTTGGGCGTTCATTCCCATTAGTTCGATCGTCGAACTAGTGAGAATTTTTTTTCTCATCTGTTCGACCTTCGAACTAGTGAGAACTTTTTTTCTCATTTGTTCGACCGTCGAATTAATTAGATTTAAAAATAGTTCTACTACATTTAAATGTTTTACTAATTTCGTAATAAAATAAAAAACGCTTGGTTCGTTAAAAAATATATATTCGTGTACTTATATTTGTACATCTATAGCATATCTTTGATCAAATAAACAGTTGAAAAACTTATAAATTATAAGCTGGCTTCCTAACAAAGTAAATAATAGTAATAGTAAATAAACAATACATACAGATTACACAAATCATCGTCATATCACCCGGAAGTCGTCCACTGTACATTTCCTTAAATGCATCTATACCTACAGCACCTAGGTAGGTATGTGCATTATAAACATTTAGCTAAACACCCCGTCAGAAGGAGTATGGTTATAGTTTTTATTTTCATTTTGAGGGTAGATGCTGTTTGAGCCTGTTTAACTATGCAAAATGATGGATGTGTTATACTGGTTATGCGCTGCAGTTGCAACGTTTTATTTGGTGGTGCCTGTTTAGTTTACTGTTTATTTTTTTGCAATGACGTCTAAAGAATTAATAATTATTAAAAGTGGTCGAGTAAGAATTCTGCAATTTGAAGGACATCAATATTACTCAATGCGTAAATATAAAAATGGTCAAAGCATATGGCGGTGTATAAATTATAAAAGTTTAAAATGTACTGGATCCGTAACATTGAATATGGTAAGTCTTGAGTGTTTTATACGTATAATATAAATTATAACGTGTAGACATAAACTATTAAACTAATACAATTATTTTGTTTAAGGACCTCACTGAAACTTTACAAATAAAACCTCACTGCGGCCAATGTAATCCAGATGAAACACGAAATTCAGTTAATTTGATTATAAATAATGCTTGCAATGAAGCAGCATTGGGAAGAGAACCAGCTCCAAGAATCTATAACAGAGCTCTAATTACATTAAAAAATCAAGGCCTGCATTTAGCTTCAAAAAGTAGTATACCTGAATTTCAACAAATAAAATCAAGCATTTATAGAAACAGAAATAAGCTAGCACACGTAAAAAAATATGCGCGAAAACTGTAGAGGAAGTCGAGGTTCCCAATACTTTTTCAGAATTCTTACTCGCTGATTTCCGTCACAAAAAAATGAGAATATTAGTGTTTTGTTCAAGTGACGCCCGAGAAATTATGAAAAATATAAAACATATTTTTATGGACGGGACCTTTAAATCATGTCCAAGTCCTTTTCAACAACTTTTTACTATACACGGGGACATCGGCAGTAACATAAATAACACGAATGTGATCCCTTTGGTGTACGCGTTCATGAGTCACAGGACTAAAAAAGCTTATTCAATTTTATTTGATTTGATTGTGTCCCAAATTCCAGAGTGGAAAAACCTGCAAAAGTCACGATAGATTTCGAAGAAGGCACAATGAAAGCGTTACAAAAAATTAAAGTTACAATCAAAGAAAGGTTGCTATTACCATTACGTGAACAGCTTGTATCGCAAGGCAAAAACCCTAGGTTTAAGTAAAGACAAACGGAACAGAAGAATTATTTCGCTATGCGCCAACTTAGCATTGCTTCCAGAAAATTATATTGTTTCAGGATGGGTTTATTTTCAAAATGAAATGACGGAAAATTGACAATTCATGATGAAGTTTAAAGAATATTATGATAATTACTGGATGAAGGGTGATTATCATAGAATTTGGTATGTGTATGGTGAACGCCACCGAACAAATGATGCCGTAGAAGGTTGGCACCATAAAATAAATAACCTTGTAACAAAAGGCCATGTAACCCTATTGCAAATATTGCATATTTTACAGGACGATTCTGTATTGTCTTCATATCGAAATGATATTCTTCAGAGACCTTCCACATCAAAGAAAAGTTCTAAAAGGAGGAAAATTGATTTATTCAATGACGATATTATTGATGCTCAAATGCAATTAGCATGTGGACAAATTAGTGTTCGACATTTTTTAGAAAAAATGCGCTAGTTAATTACATTTAGTATTTGATTATTACATTTTTTAAATTTGATTATTAGATAAAATTATGGCAATCATATAATATTCAATATATATCTTTGATGGATTACATGTATTCGTAGTTCTTTTTGTCTCTGCTTATTGAGATAAGTAAGACAGACAAAATTATATTTGATCATGTATATTTCACCAAAGATGTACAAGTATTTTTCTATACGACACTAACAACAATTTTGACATGTCCCATTTTATTTTTGATTATTTATTATACATATAAACTAATTTTTGTTCTTTCTGGTTAAGCTTGTTGAGATAAGCAAGACAGAAAAATATTAGATTACGTTTAATATTTCATTATTACATTATTTTTTGATAGGTGAGGAAGCCAGCTTATAATTTATAAGTTTTTCAACTGTTTATTTGATCAAAGATATGCTATAGATGTACAAATATAAGTACACGAATATATATTTTTTAACGAACCAAGCGTTTTTTATTTTATTTCGAAATTAGTAAAACATTTAAATGTAGTAGAACTATTTTTAAATCTAATTAATTCGACGGTCGAACAAATGAGAAAAAAAGTTCTCACTAGTTCGACGGTCGAACAGATGAGAAAAAAAAATCTCACTAGTTCGACGATCGAACTAATGAATCGAACTAATGGGAATGAACGTACTTGGGTTGGGCCAGACATCAAGATGATTTTAATCATCCCGGATTCACTCTGGAAGATGTAATCATAGACATAGAGGAACCAATAATGTGTATAATAATAAAATAATTTCATTTGCCTACTCTTGTTTCTTATTAAGTTTACCCTAACATTGCACAAAATGTAGATGGCGTTGTCAAAATAGATGCCTAAATGTCATTTATAGAAACACATTTTTGAAGCTCCTTACATAAAACAACTAGCAATTTATGACATTTAATTTTTGGTAATGCCCCCTAGTGAATATTATGTCACATATAAATACTTAAAATCTGAGATACATTTTATTTGCGCCGGGCCTGGGTTTTTTCCCCATACATTGTGAGCATTGTCCTTTGCAAGTCTTCTATTGTACTTATTGACTTTTTTAATTTTTGAGTAAATTATAAGTGTCAAAGTTCATGCAAAATAGCAGATTTTCAGAGGTGTTTACTGGATTAGTTTTACACAATTTTATAAAAGGATTTCAATAGAAACCTAAATAATATCCACAAGATACTGTTTCCAAAATATCTAATGAAAAATGTGTAATAACATCATAATCGCTTAAGAGCGGTTGTATGAAAAACAGTGAAAACGTATTTCGCATTACATCCCCATTAGCGGTTGCCCTTAAACGCTTGCAACGGATTGGTCAGACAAGTAGTTTAGTGTCCTATTCGCCAAGGTCGAGTGTTTCCGACTGGACTGGACTCCATCTAATTTAGCTCTTCCATCCCCAAGACAGAAGAGCTGATGAAATGGAGTGTTTGGTCATGGATGTTTGACCCTGGCGGAATGAACACAAGTGTCTGTCAGATATATCCAACATAGGCAGTTATAAGGTTAAATATAAAACAAACAAGAAAGAAGGAAGACATTTGACAGAGGTTGGATGAGGGATATGAGTAGGAATGATTCCATGAGAAATGCAATTTGGGACAGGTGAAAAATAAATAGATAATTCTAAGTAGGGCCAAGAAATAAGGAGTGCAACAATGATTAAAACATAAATGACAAATAGTTGAAGTAGTGACTATTTTTTTAGTTGATATTTGAAAAACCAAGGCACAAGCCTTGGGATTGAGTTGAAGGATTCTCCACAAGCCTTTTGCCGTTGGGTTGAATATCTCCATAAAGTTTACCCTTCATGGACTCAGATATTAGCCATGCATTGGAGCAAGACCTAGCAAACCGAGGTAAAGCAGCACAACTATCATGGGAACAAACAGAATGGGCAAAAATGTGAGAATAGCATTTTTGACATGAATCAACTGACTCATTATCAAGAATAACATGACCGGGACTCCAAGCTAAAATAACATTAATCGTAATAATATTTCAGGCTAGTGTCTGCAACTAATGTGTCTCTAACTAAAACACATATTTTGCATATAGGTGGGACAAATGTATCATTAGATCAACCCCAGCTCCAGAAAGAAAGCCAGCAGCTCCTCAGGGACAACATTAGTATGAAGTTCATAACATTGAAAAAGGAAATCTCAAGTTTCTTTTTTAATAATTGGGTTTCTTGAATAAGATCTGAAAGGATTAGGTAAAATGGTTTAAAAGCAAATTTTTGAGTCAGAGAAAATAACGAAATTATTTAACTTAAAAGACAACAAATCAAAAGGCTATCAATGGTCGTATTTGAATACAGCAATTGATACACCTGGAAAACAGGTGTAAGAGAAGGGCAATAATAATTTAAAATAAATTTTGTAAGAGGAATCCAAACAGCAACTCTTCCATGAATATAATCCAGTAATCACAATTAGACAAAGCTTTTTCAACAAAAACTTTTTTGCTTCTAAGGTAATTTTCTTAATTCCAAAGTCCAAGACGATATCAGGTTGGAACACCAGCACATTTTATGGCACTGAGATATAAAATTTGAAAAAGTGGGCTAGAAAGATGACTGAATGGTAGGTAGGCACGAAAAAAAACAACAAAGTTCAATTTTAGAATGTCTCTTACGAGAGTTACAAGATAGCAGAAAATTTGCCCAGCTTACCAAAACGGGGATGCTCAAAATTTTGTACGTTTATTCAAGAAATCGTTTTCGAATTGAGACGAGAGGTTCAACACACTAAACTTGCATAGCATTGATAGGAAACAACTTCATCGCACCAAGCATAACATGTAGGTAAACACTTTGCACTCTATAAAGTTTCGAAAGGCCAGATTTATTACAAGAATCTAATATGTGAGCAGATTCAAAACATTTTATTTCAAATAAACCAATTACAGGCACTTTTATGTTGGGAGTGCCAAGAAGTCAGACAGAAAAATAATGCTGATTGCACATTCCAAAGCGTAGATCTCGATGGAGAAGAATGTGCATGAAAATCGACACCCAACCAAATAATATAATCCATTGTACCCGTTATATTATTTTACTCTCTACGACCCATTCTATTTCTATTTCTAAACAAAATCTTTACCGAATGTGAATTTGTAAGACTGACCACAGACTACAGAGCGAAACTACGTATGGACTTACTCTGTCTGATGTCAGTCTGCTTTTTTTTTCGTTATTGTTTATGGCTTCAATACTAAGTCTTTTAAGCCCTGTCATTATATGAATTGTTCATATTCTAATGTTATTGTGATATTTGGTAGCAAATATATTTAGTAACCCTTCTCGTCAAACTTCGCTGAGAGAGCCAAATCGCAAATGTTTTAATGATTCCACATATTGTCGAGTTACGTATGTTGTAGATGAATTTAATTATTATTTATGCACTTTAAAGAAAGCTAATTTAAATAAAGAGCGTTTGATTTTAGACAATCAAAAATATGAAAAAAATTCACTCACTTTTTAACGAAATTTTGTACTAGAATAATATAATATATATTTATTTTTAGTATAAGTTATATACAGGAAAAGTTTTTAACCAGTGCGCAAAGGAAACATAGGGCTAAACTGTACTATACCGGACAACGAGTTTTACGCTCATAATTTTATATTGGAAAGGTTTATGTCTAAAAAGTAATTACGCAAAGTCTCAATGTTAGGAAACATAGTTTTTGAGAAAAAAAATAATGAAAATCGATAATTTTTCGTAATATTTGACGCCATTTTGACAGATTTCGTTCACTTTTTACTTTGTTTGTAATATTATGACAAAGGTATTAGTTTATACAGCCACAATGAATATTAACAAAACGCAAATTTTCTTTTATTTACATTAAAAATGACGAATAATATAGCCAAATGACGAGTAATATAGCCAAATGACATATTATACATCATTAAGTGAATTTAGCTTGTATTGAGCAAGCTAAAAGCTAAATTAATAATATTTAAAAAAATTAAAAAATAAGCCTTTATTTTTGTAACGAGAACTTAAAATTGTAAATGCCGTAAATCGATCGAATATGGAGCCACCTTATTTTTGACAAACAAGATTGTTTACTTTTTATGTAATATTTTAGGCTTTGATACTAAGTCCTTTAGGCAATGACTTCATATGAATAGTTAATCCCACCAAAAACATTCTGTAAAAAACTAGCCAAGTCTCGATGGAGCTGCTTGTTTATCTCTAAAAAGCAATGAAATCTAGACAAAGCGTGCCAAGTGTAAGGTTCCTTACTACGATTTCTTTATTATTATAGTTAATGTTGTGTGACTTGGCCGTTGAACAATACGTTGAACAATACGTTTTCCAAGTAGCAATTTTCCATCGTCAATGGGTAGCGGTTCTGGCGACAGATTGGTGCAAAGGTGTCATGGAGCACCTGGTGTTATACCCTTGTGTGATGATAGTTGGAAACTAGGGAGGTACTAGTTCAACGCATGAACACAAAAAAGAATTATTAAAATTGGACCAGATGAACAAGAGGAAATACGACTTCTTACAACAACTGTCGAAATACGAAACAGATGTTGTGCCTGCATTCTCAACAGAGGCCAACAGTTTGAGCAAGATTTGTAAAAATTATGTAATAAATGTAGTTTAATTTTTTTTATTTCTAGTAATACCCACGAAAAGAAAGATACGATCTCTTTTCGTGGGTATTACAGACAGACTTTTCCTTATAAGAGTGAGATAACAACAATAAGGTAAAAATATTTATTAAATCATAATTTTGAATATTAGTCTTATGGGACTCGATTCACAATTCTAGCGATTTCACAAAGTTATAAAAAGATTTTTATGGCATGTGGCACATCACTAGCAAGAGGATAAACTATAAAATTTTTTAGGTATTTGGAAGAATCCAGTCGCTTTTTTTTTTTTTTTATCGCCTAGTAAATAGCAGTAACATCGGCAGCTTTAATTGAAGTCCAAATTTTTGCAAGTGAATTTAAAGAAAAAACTAGACGGCTAATATCACTAATTTTAAATTTAAAAGTACTTTAATACAATACACATCTAAATAAAATTAAAATTTAGAGTCTACGCCTTATGCATTTTTAAAATTTGTATATGAATGAAAATTTGGGTCTCTTTTTCATAAAACAATAAAAAGTCGATGAAAAAAATCCGCAGGGCATGAGAAGTCTTTAGGGGTCTGAAAGGATAACAGTTGACCCCTCCCGTCGACCATTTCAATTTGGCACATGATGCACCAAACACCCTGTATATTTGTATAAATTTATAACTGAAACTGTAAAGGACAAATGAGTTGTAAATTTTAATTTTTATATGCAAAGTAATTTTGTATTATAAAGTATAACGTACGCAAAGTAATTGTATTTAAAACTTTTAAACTGTATAAACATAGTGTACAAAAATGTGATCGGTGAACATAGTTTTTTTTTATTAATTATAGGCTCGCGTTTAACCACCATCTCATCTGATAGTAAGATTACGTAAGCATTAATTTGTAAATGAGGAGATAGCTATAATTTGACTTGACAATGACGTTTACCTAGGATTTGACGAAACTGATGAAAAATTTATATGGAAAAATACTTAATGGACTTACGAAAGACACTAAAACAAACAGAAACAACTTATTCGAATACGAAAACATTATTTAAATAAATAAAAAAATATATTATATATTTAAATATTTATGTATGTATATTTTATAAAACATGGAGGAAAGTGTAGGCAATATGGTCAAACATCTGTAGCCTTCCCTAAGGGGTAAATAGAAAAAAAAACAGCAGCTAGGGATGTTGATATTGATATTAAAAAGACATATATAATGTTAACATTGATCCGACAATACTAGTATCAACCAATGACATTATTACACATCGATGTTTTGTGTAGCAAAATAATTATAATCTTTTATTTTATTTAATTTTACACGTTCCTCTGTTGATACCAATGTTGTCCAGCTTTTGAAAAAAGTATTTTTACAGTTGCACAGTGTGCACAGCGCAATCCAAATATTTACATAATTACCGTTTATTCAGCTTTGGATAATTAGACACTGAAACTTTACATTAAAATAATATCTTGTTTTAAAACTGATTTACAGCAGAACTTTTTAAATAATAATAAAGTTCAATGGGCATATTCGTGACATGTTTAACAGACAAAATAACGATGGATATTAATAACTTTGTTCAGGCAGAGGCCCTAGTCTTAATATAGTTCCTGGTAATCAGTCCACTTAATATTCCAAAAACCATAGCCTTATAGTCTTTATTTTCCATATATCGCAATAGTTTTTACCAACCGGGGGTTATCCTTGGGTGCACTAGCAAAGCGCGTACAGGGATAATCATCGGTTGGTTTGGTATCACATCCGATTAAAAGTGACTAAAGGGCCTCTGCGAGTTGGTTTCGGCTCCTCGTACGCCTTCCAAAGGTCCGGAATCTCAGGGTTCCGAGATATACTGATACATAAAATAATAATTATTATTTATTTTTCATAATAATATTGTACAAATTTGAGCATAAAATTGAAGGTGACTTAATACAAATGCATAAGATATAAAAATGTGCAACTGCGCCTGAGCTAGGCCGAACCTGTATTTCAGGACGCAGTTCTATTCCCAGAAAAGAATTCATATAACAGCCTTTGCGTGTAAAGTTTATATAATTTAACACATAACAAAATATAAATTTGCAATCAAAATTGTGTGTTGTGTGCATGTGCTTGGTGTGTTTGTGGTGTAATTTTATCTCAACCTTTTAAGAAGGTCTTCAGTAGTTTGGTAATCACATATGAGTAGAAAGTATAATAGTTTGGTTTTGCATCCTTGTTTGTTTAGTGTGTAGATATTAAGATTTGTGTTAAGTTTGTTGTACAGGAAAGGACCATTAAAACAGAAAAACCTATGTGTAAATGAATGTTTAAATTTACGGGACCGGGGTACTACAGCATTACGACGCCGTTTAAGTAGATTATTCCTATACAAGGGGGTAAGAGGGTGTTGTTTGAGAATCACAGTTAATATGTAAAGTTGACAAACAGTGGGTAAGCTTCAGGACTTATACAGAAGATGTGTAGGGTAATCAATAGGTCGGAAGGAGCTAATCTTTAAAATCGCTCGTTGTGCTAAAATATTTACAACATATATAGTGATCACTGTATATTTTTGTAGCTTTATTGATATTTTCTTTATATATTATTATTGATATTGATGGATGGATTGTGTAAAGAGTGATATGAAAGAAAAGGAAGTTAGTGATAGCATGACGAATGACAGGGCAGAATGGAAGAAAAAAACATGTTGCGCCGACCCCCAATAACACGGGACAAGGGCAGGAAGATGATGATGATTGATGTTCCGATTTTATTGACGTGACAACGTCATATAAATTGGTTTGCCGGGTGACACTTCAAGAAACTGCGTTACGCTCCGCTCACGTTATGCGCTCACAATGAGAGCGAGTGAGAGGCACGCGTCCCTTCCACTCGGGCATGGTTAGCCCGCCTAAGAGCGAGAGAGACAGACATAAAAAGTGAAAGGCACGCGTCCTACTATACGAATGAATATTCACATTAAAATTATTTTACCACTCAAAGTCGTTGTCACGTAAAACTTTCGCCCGTATACCGACTTTACAGGCAACCAATTTTTTTTTAATATTCATGTTTTTATGTTTTATGTCATCTATTTATCTGCAATTGACTCGATTCCACCATTCGATCCCAGTACTCGAGTCCTATGCATGGAAGTCGAATGTTGACTCGAGTCCCAGACTCGAAGTCCAGAACTGGAATCCCAGACTCTCCAGATTACTTAAAAAATGAAATGACGCTAACATAAGTTTGGCCCTGCATTTTTTTATGAGCGTACAATTACACGAAAAAGGATCTGTTTTTGATTTGTAATAAAACAAATAAAACTTGATCTCATATCTAGTTTCTAGATACCTCCTTAGCCTGCCGAGTACGGCTTGACTCGATTCAGACTCGATTCCTGCTGTGGACTCGCTGACTCGAGTACAAATTTATTTTGATTCGAGTACGCAAGACTTGATTCCAGGACTCGAGTCCAGAAGTGTAGTCTAGAAATTCAAAACCAAAAGAGTCCGTTATTGATACTTTTTAGAACAAAAAGGAAAACTTCAGACAGCATGTAGTTTAGGTTTAGGATAATGATGATGTCTTGTTTACTCGATTCCAGGACTCGAGTCAGAAAGAATCGATTCTGAACTCACTGACTCAATTTTATTATGCGAGTCCAGCTGACTCGAGTTTAGCATTCGAGTTAAATAGACTAGCCTGTACTCGATCTGTGTTTACTTAAGAAATGAAATGACGCTAACATAAGTTTGACCCTGCATTTTTTTATAAGCGTACAATTACACTAAAAACGATCTGTTTTTGATTTGTAATAAAACAAATAAAACTTGATTTCATTTCTAGTTTCTAGATACCTCCTTAGTATGTTCTATGTTTTTTTTTTTAAATATAACCTAAACTACATGCTGTCTGAAGTTTTCCTTTTTGTTCTAAAAAGTATCAATAACGGACTCTTTTGGTTTTGAATTTCTAGACTACACTTCTGGACTCGAATCCTGGATTCGAGTCCTGGACTCAGATCTTGGACTCGAGTCCTGGGATCGAGTCTAGCGTACTCGAGTCCTGGAATCGAGTCTTGCGTACTCGAATCAAAATAAATTTGTTCTCGAGTCAGCGAGTCCACAGCAGGAATCGAGTCTGTTTCGAGTCAAGCCGTCCTCGGCACATCACTAGGCCATGTCATTGACATTTTTGTGCTTGTAAGAAGTTATTATTGTTATTGTAACACAGAATTTAAATCTAAGTGATCTAACTTTAGGGTAACTTTGATGTACCTAAAGATCATTGTGAAAATCAATAAATCGTCGTCGTACGTAGTTTAGTCCTGTTTGGTTATATTAGTTTTTTTCG
The DNA here is from genome assembly GCA_961205895.1 of Mythimna pallens. NCBI lineage: Eukaryota > Metazoa > Arthropoda > Insecta > Lepidoptera > Noctuidae > Mythimna > Mythimna pallens. Next base: position 20,053,728 of record OY540839.1, on the reverse strand, counting down.
TAAGGTGTGCTTTTAACCAAATCAAGTTTGGGAAGTATTAGTTTTCACACTTATTTTGAGTTTCATTATGAATGCAGATGTAACACATACTAATGTTTTTGTAGTATTTGGTATCAAGTGTATCATCTATTCAGCCTTCTCGACAAGTTTCGCTATATTATAGGTACAATAACATAGTCAGAACTATTTTAGCGAAATCGCGCCCGTTTCTATCATTCAATGTATTGTACAGCTGTGTAGACATTTGAGATACAAAACTACACCAATACATAACTGTGTCCATTATGAATCAATATGTGAATAATGAAAACAGCCGCTTAACACTTTGTATTGATGTTTTGTATGGCCAAACTGATAAGTAATAGTTCAAGGCTGAACTTTCCAAAATTAAACATTATAAGGAACAGGATAAATATTAGATATTTATGGGACAGATATTCAAAAGACTTTCCTATGCCTATCAATTTTATGGGATCATGTTTATATGTAATATACTGTGGTTGTGTGCTGTGTTGTGCTGGAAGTCAGTCAAGTGTTTTTGTTTTAGTTATGTTATGCTAGCTAGTTTCCTTTTGGCATTCAGGTAGCCACTTTAAAAAGACAGCTATATCTTGGTGTAGATGTTTGAAAAGAACAGTAATAGTTGATTCAATTATTTACTACAAGGTTTTTGCATATTTTGTAAAATGATTGACATCTTACAAAACACACACCTCACTGTGATTTTGTCTACAATTTTTGTACCATACAAAAATTTGGAATTCGGGAGTTTCAATTCAAAATGAATGCATTTATCAATATTAGTTCTGTAACATTGGTATGATCACAACTATGACATAGATAATTTCTTTCTGTAGATCTTATTTTCCTCTATGAAAATAATGTATATCCCTTGAAATTACTAAATATGAATAGTTATTTTATATTATTGCGTCAAGTTTTTAACCCATTCGACTCCACAAGATTTTTATTTCTTTTTAATTTGATCCACTTATTATTTTTTCTTTACTTAGTTTTAAATTAGTATTATTACACAAATAAATATTCAATTATTCAAAAAACAAGCTGAAAATACAGTAAAAAAGAAAACTCATAAGTTGCGTTGGTAGCACACAGCTTTAAAAATATTATGGGCAAATCCGGCAATGCAAACCTCGCATTGCTAGAATAGTCGGTATTATGCAATCATATCAAACCAAACGAAATATTTATAAATTATACCTATAAGTATTTTAATTCTTTATTGGTTTGGGAAATGAAAATAATAATAACAAATGAAAACATACTATTTAAAATAAGTTTTATTAATAATTGTGATACAGTTTGAAACTATTAACGATACAAAATCCAGGCTGCTCAGCACAGTCGGGGCAGTAATATGGGGTTTTTTTTTTTTTTTTTTCCGGTGGGTTAATCATGGCAGTAATATGGGGTGTCTTTGCGTTTTTTTTTCACTTTTCCAACAGAATTTGCATTGTCGGCGCGTTAACTTTCTAGGACAAGGTTGTATTACATGAATTTTAATAGAAGTAGAAGTTTTAGACGTAGTTAATATATTGACATTGGGAGTAAACTCTGGATCATTGACAAACGGAAATCATATAAAGGCTTCTTACTGCCTGATAGAAGGTTGTACATAGTAAAAGAATTATACAGCATTTTTGTAGCATATGAATCCCTAATTTCTTATACCGTAAAATGGGGTGAAGCGGGTCACTTTTGAACTTTGTTTACAATTTTAATATATGAGCACTTGACAAAATCAGATTGAAGGTTTTTTTAATGTTCCGAGACTCTAAAGTTTATTAAAAAATACATAGTTATAATGTTTTATTTACAAAAATCAGAGTAAAACGTAAAAAACTGGTAAAACCCGGTTCACCCCGTGCTCGTGGTGAACAGACTCAGAACTGGGGTGATCAGGGTTTTAGCTTTAGCTAGGGTTTGCAAATAAAACAATGTTCCATATTCAACAAGTCTTTAATCTTTGCAGTTAGGTAGGTGACAATTTTTTACACAGAAATAAAAAATCAAACCACTAAATAAATACCTAACTATTAAGTACTTATTTTAAAATCAGTCGCATATAAAACAGCTCCATAAAAAATCTTTCACTCTTATAAATGGGAAAATAACGTTTTTTATAAAATAAATCCTTACATTTTTTAAAACTAACAAAAACAAAATTGACTTCTTGCATAGTGAAAAATCTCTTGCTCTTATAAATAGGAAAATAACGTTTTTTATCAAAACATATCCTTATATCTTATCTTATCTTGTGTGGGGCTGGCCTTAAAACCAGAGCACTTCGACCCTTCTAGATCTTTTGTGCTAGTCCCCCTCCCTTCTACTCAAACCCCAGCCTTCCGTGCACCTTCGTCATGAGTCCCAGTATGGCCTTGATGGGGCTGAGCCTATAGTCCTCTGGCCTAGGAAATGGTTGGCCCAGATACTCTAGTCTTTTGGAGCCTAGTGCTGCACAGTCGCACAGTAAGTGTAGCATATCCTCCTCTGCCTCTCCACAGATCCTGCAAGTCGGGTGGCTTGCTAGTCCCATGTTGTAGAGCTGTTTGTTGGTGGCATAATGCCCCGTGAAGGCTCCTGTGATTATTCGGAGCTGTGTTCTGCTGTACCTCCATAATTTTTGGGTCCAGGCCTTATCTATGTCATTAAGAAATAGCTTTGCATGCTTTTGGCCTGTTGTGTTGCGCCACTGTGTGCTGTGTATTTCTAACGCAGCCCTTTTCAATGCTTGGTTGATGACCCTTGGTGAGAGTCCTATGAAAGGTTCCGGTCCTTGTAGGGGTGTCTCGGATCCTTTTCTCGCTAGAGTGTCGGCTCTTTCATTGCCTTCTACTCCTGTGTGACCTGGCACCCAGATCAATCTGACCTTGTTGCGCCTTCCAAGCCGATTAAGTATTTTAATACAGTTTAGTACGAGCCCAGAGTCCACTCTATTGCACGTGAGTGCCAAGTGTCGCTTGGCTGTCGCTTAAAATGTAGACAGTGTCCCCTTCGGTGCCTCTGTCTAGTATTTCCTGCGCACATGCGATTATAGCATAGGTTTCTGCTTGGAATACCGTCGCCAGTTTGCCCAAACTTAGGCTGAGATTGCAGTTGTCACTATGTACCCCCGCTCCTGTACCGGTGTTCATTTTAGAACCATCCGTGTACCATACCTGGTTCTTCCCTTTGTGGGGTTTTATCCCACCTTTCCATTCCTCCCTACTCGGAATGTATATCTTAAACTCCTTTTTGAGATTTTGAATGGTATGTATTTTGTCACATCCCATGTCCATCATCCAGTCAAGTTCCCTGTTTGGTCTTGTGTTTGTATGGTTGGTTTTGCATCCGGAGTTCGTCCAGTGCCCCATACTTTTAAGCCTATGAATGGCCCTCCTCGCCTCTAGTTCCACTTCAATGTGTAAAGGGGTGAGATTGAGCATCGTTTCCATCGCCGCAGTTGGCGTGGTTCTAAATGCTCCTGTAATGGCCATGCAGGCAGTCCGCTGTACTTTGCTTAGGGCCTGTCTGCAAGTTGCCAGCTTGGTTCTGGTCCACCATACGATGCTCCCGTATGTGATCAGCGGTTTCACCATCATGGTGTATATCCATTTGATAACCTGGGGTCTAAGGCCCCATGTCTTCCCATAAGCAGAGCGACACATGCCAAATACTCTTAGAGCCTTGTTTGCTGTCGCTTCGGCATGGCTTTTCCACGTGAGTTTGCTGTCTAGAATTACTCCTAGATATTTTACTTCTGTGGACAACTCTAGTACGGTGTCGTAGAGCTTTATGGCACCCATTGTTGTTAGGTCCCTCCTTCTGGTAAACGGGATGATCACCGTTTTGCTTGGGTTGATGGATAGGTGGTTGAGTTTACACCACCTTTCAACCATGTTTAATCTCTCCTGTATGATCCCCGACACAGTGTTGGGAAATTTTCCATTTACAAGTATCACGAGATCATCTGCATATCCAACCGTGTACGTTGGTCCTTTGTTCAATTCTATTAGCAGCTCGTCTATCCCCAAACACCAGAGCGTTGGCGAGAGTACGCCTCCTTGCGGGCATCCTCTTGTGACATGCGCCCTTTTGGTCTCACCTAGCAGTGTTGATTCTATAACTCTGCCCTTCAGCATATTGTCCATCCAGTCACAAATGGTAGGGTCTATGCCATGTTTCTCTGCAGCTGTTCGTATCGTTCTAAAGGTAGTGCGATCGAACGCGCCTTCTACGTCGAGAAAGGCTGCTAGGCATATCTCTTTGCATTCTAGCGCCTTTTCGGCACGGCTTACGACCTGGTGTAGCGCAGTTTCTGTTGACTTACCAGGCTGATATGCTTTTTGCATCCTGTGAAGCGGTTGTTTTTTCAGCGCTCCCTCCCTGACATGCTTATCTACAAGCTTTTCCAGAGTTTTTAGGAAGAATGATGTCAGGCTTATAGGTCTGTATGACTTAGCGTCCTCATAGTCCGCTCTTCCTGGCTTGGGAAGAAAGATTACTTTCGCCTGTCTCCACGCCTTTGGTATGTAGCTAAAGGCGATGCATGCTCTGTATAGTCTACCCAGATGCGGTTCTAGTATGTTCCCCGCTCTTTGTAATAGGGCTGGGTACACTCCGTCTGGTCCCGGGGCCTTGTATGGCTTGAAGCTTTCCAGGGCCCACTTTATGCCATTCTGCCCTACTACCTTTTTCGCGGCGTCCCAGTCGGCTTTCGTTGTTTTTGACTTAATGTCGTCTAAGCTTAACGAGTCCGCCGTGTCGGTAGCTGCGAATGAGCCGGGAAAGTGCGTTCTGAACATTATCTCAAGGGTATCACCTCCAGACTCTGTCGGTTTGCCATCCCCATCCTTGATGGATGTCAGTGGATTCACCTTTGCAGTGGCCATAGCCTTCGACAGCCTCATGCTATCTGGAATGCTGCCAATGCTGTCGCAGTGGTCCCTCCATGCCTTCCTTTTGGCCCTGCGTACAGCCTTATTGTATTCCGTTAGCTTTATAGCATACATCTCAAAATTTTTGAGAGCCTTAGCACGATTGAAGGCGGCCCTAGTTTCCCTCCGTAGCCTAGCTAGGTCAGAGTTCCACCATGGTTCCTTTCTTGTTTGTACTACCTTTTCGGGGCAATTATTTGTCCAAGCGCTCAGAACGGCTTCGGATATTCGCCCCGCCTCAAATTCTACGTCAATTGCTGAATTCAGCTTTCCCTTGGGGTCCCCAAGTTCCACTTTCAAGTCTTTCGTGTACGAGTTCCAATTGGTGTGTCTTGGGTTCCTCCTTGTTACCAGTTCCCTTTTCCATCGGATACTGTACTTGAAGCAAATATACCTATGGTCTGAGAGTGAGATCTCGTTTGGTACGTGCCATTCGCTTATGCGGTTACTAGCCCTATTAGTAGCTACTGTTAGGTCAATCACCTCCGCTCGTCTAGCATTGACGAACGTGGGCCTGTTGCCATTATTTATAATTTGTAAAGGTGAGCTTACCAGGAAGTCCAGCAGTCTTTCACCTCTCCTGTTATTGCCGGTGCTCCCCCAAGTGACGTGGTGTGCGTTGGCGTCGCAGCCTATGATCAGGTCTAGGCCCTCCCGGCTGCAGTGTTCCACGAGTTCCCTCAGGTTCGTTGAGATGGAGTCCTCGGCTTCATACGGCATGTATGCGGAGGCTAGTATCAGCGCTCCGCCTCCCTCCTCCTCTGTTAGAGGGACCCTGATGGTTGTCAGGTCCCTGTAACAGAAATTGTGCAGGGGAATCGCATCTAGGCCATTTCTGACATAGATGCAAGCCCTTGCATTTAGGTCATGACGTTGGTAGTGTACAATACCCCCAGTCCTGCCCAGGCCTCTAATCTCCCCTTTGTAAATGTAAGGTTCTTGTATTAGAGCTATGTCATATTTTAACATGTTTAGCTCGCGCGCCAGAAGGGCAGTCGCAGCCTTATGGTGTTGTAGATTGATTTGTACAAACCTTATAGCAGCCATCTTATTTCCTGTTACTGCCTGTCCACCCCCGCCTCCCCGTCCTCGTCTGAGTCCGGGCAGTTGGGGTCCAGTTTGAGGACTGCCAGTCCCGCTAGGTCCCCCGCGCACGTCGATGGTGACGACGCGCGGTCCAGTTCCATCGCTGGATGGTAGTCCTCGTACTGTACTGCGCCGTCGCTGGCCCGCTCTTCAGCGAGGAAGGCATCTTCCTCCGACCTTAGGACCACTTCCTCGACGCAGGCCTCCTTCACCTCCGCACTAGGGGCGTCCGGTGCAGCCGAGGTCGCTGGGGGTTCCTTGGCCTGTTCCTTGGCCTGGTCCTCCCTCCTTCTATCCGCGTCCTCCAGCAGTTTGAACTGGCTAGGCCCCAGTCCTGAGTGGAGTGTGTAGCCAGCCTCCCTGATGGCGTCCGCGGATACCTTGTCCATAAGGACAATCCGGCGTGTCGTGGTTGGCTCCACGTCAACCTTCAGCACTTTCCACCCATCTGTGTGCAGTGCCGGGTTGAAGCGCTGGAGCAGCCTCAAAGTATTGGCGAGGTCGGCGCCCTTGAAAGTCTTCGACTTCCACGCCATCTTGATCGGCTTCGGAAGGTCCTTTGCCTCCAGCACCCGCAGCTTGGTGCCACTGACCTCCCGGCCATCGACGGCGCGGAGCCACTTAACCGCGTCGGGTCCCTCGCAGCTGACGTGCAGCGCCCCTCCGACCATGTTCCCGACATTCACGCGGGGCAGTGGATCCGGGGTCTCCATCAGCAGCTTCCACAGAAACTCCTGAATCGGACCCAGGGTTCCCGCCTCCAGCGCTTGGTCCGGGTGGGACGCGTGCACGATCGCCATCTTCGTCCCCATAAGAGCGTCCTTATAGGATCCCTGGGTTTTGACCTTTTTAGTGTCATTACCCGGTTCCTTGGCCTCATCACTCACCTCACGTGTCCTTTTGACAGGTGCCGTATTACCCCCTGTCGTTGCAGCCTGTCGCTGCAGGTTTTTCAACCTGCGCTTAGCGCTGCCGCTCAAGCGCCGATGGTGCGGCCCCGGTGCCTGCGTCGCGGAGTCCCCCGCTCCCGTCCCTCCACTGGTCGTTCCCTGTACAGGTTCCGTCCGTGGCGGAGGTGTCGGTATGCTGGTGCCCCCACGACCCGGCAGCGGTGCCCCTGCCCCAGAGTGCCCTTGGGCGCCACTCCCTCCTTGCGGAACCCCCATACCGGTTTTCCCCCGTCCCTTACAGCCCTTACGGGTCACAGTGGTCCAGGAGTCGAAGCCCGATACGGGTACATCTTGCTTGGAGGCAGCGGCCCCCCTACCTGCTATCGCCTTAAGCCTAGTCCCTGTAGTCAGGTCCACGGCCATTTGTGACACGCCCTTTCCGGTCTTGTCACCTTGTTTTTGTTTTTGTGTTACTTTATCCATACTTCTTGCTTTGTAGTTTCATCAGCCCGGCTCCTCACCCACCATCGAGCCCTCAACATCGGGGATGCTTTAAAGCACCAAGGTTACCGAGCTGATATAGTACCCGTGAGTGCGTTGTCCGCGAGCTTCCAGCAGTCCACATCTGCCCCCCACAATAGGTGTCAGTGCGTACCTGCCTTCCGCTGCGAACACCATCACTCCCGAGTACTCACCTGACGGCCGTCTGACCGGACGTCGCAGCCGATTGACCATGATTGGCTAGACCATGGCCGCCCGTTTGAGGAGAAATCCAGACCAAAGTGGCGTGTTGCCTTCAAGGGGTAAATACAACCCGACCCCTCTCAGGCTCAACCACCAGGACTCCTTCATCCCCCCGTACGGGTCACCGCGCACGGCACAAACACGCGGGAGGTCATTAGCTATCCACCATCTGCCCTGTTGATGATGGACACGCAGAGACATGACCTCTCCATCCCTGCATTAAAGCGCCCGGTGGTTTCTGTTACGTCTATTTCTTAAGGAACTAGACCAATAACGGGGCGGCAACCACGAGAAGGATAACCACCAGACTGACCTTAAGGATCTATGCGACTGTTGCGCTCTCCCTTAAAGCCCACGCCCCCTCACATCCTCTGAAGGAGTCCGTGAGGTAGGCCAACCTCTATGCTACCATGTGAGTCATGTCGTTCAGTAACCGCGAAAGCACACAGATTGGTCAGCCCCAATAAAGCCCCAAACATATCCTTACAATATAAAACAAATAAAAAAAAATCTTCTCGCTTAGTTAGTAGGTCCATACGGCGTGCACTCTAATCTCACTATAGTTTGAGCGCATTGAGTTATTGCTTGGTCACCAATTTAGACCAGCTTGGCGATACTGGCTTCCCTTGAGGAGACGGACCCCTAGTAGGTCCATAATATTAACCTAACATTTAAGTAAACTAACTCCCAATGAGTTAGTTTAAATAGTCAGTTTTTTGTAGCTTTTATGCTCAAAATCGGAGCACATGTCACCCAGTGTGAAATTTACGCAAAAATGATCTCTGAGTTGAACCAGTAGAGTCCCGATCAGACTAAAAGTATGTTTTGTATTTTTTGGGGCTAATGTGACTATTTTCTATAGAATTAGCGTTGTGTAGAAGTAAAAAATATCGATAAATTGGAAAATGTGTAGGTAATCGATAATTATGGGTACCTACCTAAGGAAAATAAAACTTAGTCTTCGTTTTTCATTTATATTTGCAATCAATAATGTTTAAGTTTAACTTTACTTTAAACTAAATCAAAGGCACATATTTATCACATTTTCATGAGATCCAAAAAAAATTACATTAAGCTTAATTATAAAGACACACAAAATATTGATGCTTCCTATAATATGACTTCACTTTGGGTTTCAATAACGGCACATTTTTATCACATTTACAATGTTTTAATACAACAATAACATATTTAAGTGTAACTTCACTATATGGTAAATCAATGGCACGAATTTATCACATTTTTATGAGATCCTAAAAAATTGGCTTTATGCTTAATTCTAAAGACATGTAAAATATTATACTTAATTTAGTATAACATAAAAACATGGGCACATATTTATCACATTTTCATAAGAAATCCTGAAAAGTAGACTACTTATAATTAATTCTAAAAACGGATATAAAATTCCAAAAAACAAAACGCAAAGGCACAACTAAAATTATACTTCGTACACATCAATATTGTATGGAAACTTAAACACTTCTCCATCTAAGCACTCTGGCTGTGGAAGATTAGTTACGTAATCAATAATTGAGATATCATCCTTGATTATACGAAAGATGTTTTTCCGTTTGTAAGATTTCAGCCCTGTTACTACAATTTTGTCTTCCGAAATATCTTGTACACGGCATACGTATTTGTAAGTCTTTTTGCCCCGCTAATTAATTAATTTCGCTAAAACAAAAGTGCCTTCTTCTGGGACCTCTGAAACCAAAGCTTCTTTCGAAAATGATGGCTTATCCTTAGACGTAGTTGCAATTTCCTTCGAAGTAGATGGTATTTCTGGAAAAGTAGCCGCTGTTTCTCTCGAAGTAGATGCTATTTCCATCGAAGTAGATGCGATTTCAGAAAATTGCTTACAGGTTTCATTAGTAAAGTCCAAGTCCTCGGTAAAATCTGTAGTTAGTAAGTTTTCCCAAAAAGTCTTAGCGTCTTCATCTGAAGAATCATCTGATTGATAGGAACAACTGCTGTTGCTGTCAGTTTCATTACGGTTCTTCTTTGTTTGATTTTTTTTTTTAATGCCTTTCTTTCTTTTTTTGTTTAGTTTTTCATTTTTTGTTTCTTTATCCTTTTTTGCTTTATTTCCTTTTTTAGGTTTCTTTATTCTTTCTGCTTCTTGTTCTTTTTCTATTCTCTCAATAACTTCCTTATATGTTAGTATCTCCGCACCTCTCGTCACACGCTTTTTTTTTATTTTTCGGAGGATCATTGCGAGCTATTGAATTTAACAGAAGTTCTTCAAATGATACGTTAAAGTTCTCTTCATTTATCTGGTTAGTGTTATTTGCTGCCTGAACTAAGTCGTTTCTGAAAATCTGAATTTTATTTGATTATGACATGTTTTTTTTTGTTTGGACTTAGTTTAAATGTACGAGGATCTTCTACGGTTTATGGGAACGTGATTCTTTTTTGTTTTTCTTTTTCCGGAGTTATTTGAGTTTTGGTACAGAAATCAGATAAAGCTGTCTCTTTTTGTCCAAAAGTTCGTATTTCTTGGATTGGTTTCTTTTTCACTCTTAGTATTTGAGTTATTTTAATATTTTTAGAAATCTTTTGTGGTCATGACATTGTATTGAATTATCCTGTTGTTGTCTTTCATAATTAATAATGTTCTTTATTTTGCATAATGTCTTCTGTTTCTTTTGAATTGTTACAAAATTTGAGGTATTTATTGTCTGGTTGAAAGCTTAAAGTTTTAAGTGCCAAACTAATGAGAGTCGGAACATTGTTCAGAGGTTTGTCGACCGATTCTTGCCTACAGTCTTCAAATGTTGCTTGAATAGCTTCATTTACATCTCCGCTTTTCTGGGATGTTTGAACATACTGCTCCCATTTAGACCAAGTTAACGGATCAAACTTTTCTTTTGGGATAACTTGCCGATTTAAGGGATAGATACCTGTTTTTTTAAATCCATTAGCTAGAATAACAAGATTCATAACATCCCATATTGTGTAGTAATATTATTATTTGCCCAAGGAAAATATTTGCTAGCGTCAATATAAAGGTATTGTGCACTGGAAACAATTCTACGCGTGCTGCCTGGAGGCGTCGGAGGACGCGACGCAAGTTACCAGGCAACAGTTGCCAGGGCGCCGCCGCCGTAATGCATTCTTCGGTGTTGCGGCGCCCCAGGCCCCCAAAGCGACTGCGCCGCGCCGCTGACGTGTTCCGTCACAGTTGACATTTGTTTTTCAGTGTTTTTGTCTATTTTCTTTGCGTTTTTTTTTCTACAATTTCGTTTACCTATTAATATAATCAACAATTAATTATACATATACCTATGTTAAGTGGCAGTAGTGATGTGGTGGACGTTAGTGCGGGTCAACCTTCAACATCGCTGACTATTCTGGAAAGGTGCCCTCTCTGTACGCAAGCACGATTTTTCAAAGGTAAGCGGGGTCTGAATGTGCATATTGGGAAGGCACACAAACCCCAAAATGCACTTACTTCAGACCCTGTCATTGCTCCTACATCTACACCAGCTACATCTTCTTTAGACCTACTTTGGAAAACCCTTACATAATTCAAAAATTCTGTTCCTGTTTTAAAACGAGTTCCCCGTGGCGCCAGACCTGTAGTAGCGCAACATCTAGCAAGTTGTGTCCGCCTGGCCGCCCGGGAGAACTCACTAAGTGCTTGGGAACAACTTCTCACCTTCCATTACAGAATATTACACATTCATAAGGATTTGGCAACCCAAAAGACTTTAACCTCACAAATTAAAGAAAATTGTATTATTTCGGCCCTTAATTTGGAGACAAAATTTTTGACACAGAGGGTTACCTCTTTAAGAGATATTTCCCACCTGGTCGAATCTAAATTAGGGGAGGGTGACATCAGCGGAGCAGCCAGAATTCTCTTCAGTAGTGATGTTCTGGCTCCTTGTTCTCCAGATACTCTTGTAGCTCTGGAGAACAAACACCCTGAGCCAGCGGATGGCCTTTCTTTTCCTGACCCTCTTGATTCGGACATTCATACCCTCACCGTTACGGGTCGAGAGGTAATCTCAGCCGTTTGTTCCTTCGACGGCCTGAGCCTCAACACTTGAAGGACCTCATCTGCTCAGGCGCCGGGGAAGCTGGTGAGTTGCTCTTGAAAGAGCTTACGGCTCTGGTTAATCTAATGCTCTCAGGCAAGACGAACGAGGCCGTCATCGACACTGTACGGGGCCAATTTATGTGCCCTACGCAAGAGAGATGGCGGCATCCGTTCCATTGTTGTGGGCACTACCTACAGGCGTATGGCAGCCAAAATTTGCTGTAAATTTTATGGTGAGGCTGTTTCAAAAAAATTTCAGCCCCTGCAGCTAGGTTTCGGCTCCAAAGGGGGCTGCGAGGCTGCCGTTCACGCCTTATCGACCTACCTAAATTATAATTTTGGAGGGGTCATCTTGAAGGTTGATATAAAAATGCCTTCAATTCGGTTAATAGACCTTGCTGGCAGAATCTAAAAAAGAAGTACCCCAAATTTTTAGTTTTCTTTGGCAATGTTATAGACATCCATCTAAATTACTATATCGGGACCACCTTTTGGAATCCGCTGTTGGCTGTCAGCAAGGTGATCCCCTCGGGCCAGTGATCTTCAGTTTAGCCATTCACCCAATTATTCGACAGTTAAATTCCAAATTCAACGTTTGGTACCTCGAAGACGGAACCCTAGGAGGCGATTCAGACACAGTTTTAAATGACCTACATTTCCTAAAAAATCAACTCCACTTAATAGGCCTTGACCTCAACTTTTCTAAATGTGAGTTATTCTTATCTGACAGTACTGACAGACAACTGACTCTTTCCAAATTTAACACAAATAGCCCCAGAAATCAAAATTATTGAAAAAAGCTCTCTTCGCCTGCTTGGGTCTCCTATTTTCGAGGATTCCTTTCCCAATTCTGTTGAGGAAAAAATTCAAAATTTTATTGAGGCCGAATGCATGTTAATTTTGAGCAATCTTTCCGAAAAGAAAGAATTAACATATTTCCTCCGTGCTTCTTATTTGTGGAAACATACTCATCTTTTGGAAAAAATGGACCAAATTATCCGACATACTATTTCATCAATTTTAAATGTGGCCATGGACGATCAAGCTTGGGCTCAAGCTACCCTTCCGATCCGTATGGGAGGCCTCGGCGTCCGTAAAATTACTAGCATCAGTTTACCAGCTATTATATCCTCGGTTCACGGCACAGAAAAATGAATCAGGAATATCCTATCTTCCTCACTTTTTTGATGTGCCGTGCTTTACCGAGGCTATAGACGCTCGGAGACTCGCTTGCCCGAATTCCAAATAGCCCGACATCGCATAGCGCGACACGCGAATATCAACGACATCATCCGACGTGCTCTTGTCACCGTCGGCATTCCGGCCGTATTGGAACCTCATGGACTGGCACGCGACGATGGCAAAAGACCGGACGGTATGTCTTTATTTCCATGGAAGATGGGTAGGCCTTTAGTGTGGGACGCTACTTGTGTCGATACTCTTGCGCCATCTCATCTTCCTAGCTCGTCGTGCTGTGCCGGTGCTGCCGCAGCGGCTGCAGAGAACCTCAAGCGGCGGGAATATAATAACCTTGTTGGTAGTTATATTTTCGAGCCGTTTGGGGTTGAAACTCTCGGATCGTGGGGTCCGAGTGCTCACAAATTATTTAAAGAACTTTCAAAACACCTTGTTGACACTTTGCGTGACCCAAGGGCTGGCTTTTACTTCGGATAAAGGATAAGCATTGACATTCAGCGTGGCAATGCCGCCAGTCTTTTGGGTACATTACCAGTCGACACCGATGTGGAGGAGTTTTTCGACGCCGTACTTTAGATGGCTTTTTTTAGTACTTTAGGGCTTTTATTTTTATTTTTTAAGTTAGTTTTAATTACGTTATTATTAGATTTAAATGCATATAATATTTTGAATTGAGTGAATTATCCCATATTTCAGTAATGATTCGTGCGAACTCACATTTAGGTAACTTCGCTCCGAATGCCTTTGCCATTTAACCAGGGCTTCTTCCCATCGATCCTTCATGGGCTTCATTCCACTTACATCTAGCGGCTGAACGATATGCGAAGAATGCGGTGGTAACTTCAAAATGGTAATATTTTCCGAAACCGCTATTTCAATTACTTTTAAATCGACGTGTGTAGAGTGGCCATCATAAATCAGTAAAACTGGTCGCTCATTTCCGACTGTAGGTAGAAATACGTTTGTAAAATATTTCTCAAAAATGGATGTTTCCATCCAGCCCTTTTGGCTGACGGCGTATGCTGTTTTCACAGTATTATTTTTGTAACACCACTCGTTCCACAGGTATTTTCCTTCAAAAATTATGAGTAGTGGGACTTAATCACCGCGTGCCTTAGTTGCCAATAGGACACTCGTGTTATCACGCCCAGGGGAACTAGTAGTCCTAGTAGAACTATACCTACCTCTCTGGCCGAGCACTTTACTCTTGGAAGGATCGTTGCAAAAACTGGTTTCATCTAGATTATAGATACGCTCGGGTTTCTCGGCCAGGTCTAATTCATTTATGGCATTTTCCAATAAATCAAAGTATTCGTAAACGGTGAACGGGTTGCAAGCTTTTCTTCTAGCTATTTGCAAAAGCGATGAAACCAATCATGTCCAGGAATATTATTCTTAAATGGGGTTATCCATCCGTTTCTTACAACGTATTCTGATACCAATGTTATAACTTCCTTTTTAGTTAAAGGAAAGCCACACTTTTCTAAAGTATGCAGATACGAAGCCATCTTTCGCTCGATATCAATTGTAAATAATGTCTTCATTCCAGCATTTACCTGTTTCTGACCGCGTGTGCCATATAAATGTGAAATTATAGTAGATCTCGGAACATTCAATTTCTTTGCTGCCTCGTAACTATTTAACGTTTTGTTTTTAACCAAATCAAGTGCTTCGAGAAGGTTTTCTTTTGAATAGCTCTTTTCTTTTTTCCTAAGATACTTTCAATCAATCAATCAATCAATCAATCAATACATTTATTTGCATAATACAGGTAAGTGTAAAAAGGTGTTACATACAGGTATAATAGGTGCGCTGTACTATAACCTAATAAGGTGTGCAAATTTATTAATCAGTTAATTTTAGAATTTCATTCTGACAAACTAGACAACAATTATTGAATCAAGATTAAAGTCATATAAATTCACATTAAAAGTAGTATGTCATAGGCTTTGATTATATACTTGTCTAGATGCAACATTGGCCGTACTAAACGGCCCAAATAAAGTCTACTAAAATTGGTATAGTCGTCCCCCTTATGTCAGTGTCATTTGAAACAACTAAGGATAATGTGCTCAAGAAAAGTAATGAATTATTCCGGGTTTGTGCTTTCAGACTGTACCGTAATTATGTGGGAAAACAATATAATAACACTAAGATCACTTTTAATAGGTAAATTTTGTTATTTAACCACTATTATTTTAGAAAACACGATTTTTTTAATTCGTTTTTTTGTATGTTATTCCAATTAGCCAGTGTTGTCAGTTTATTACTAGGGAGATTTGACGAAACTATGGGAGACAAAATACAAATATCATTACATCATCTTTTGATCAGGAGAACATTGTTATTTTAAAAATTGCATTATTTATTTGATCAGTAAATGATAACTTATCTATACCTGCAAAAAAAAATGAAACCCATGACGTTATGCACAGAATATTTTTTTTTTTAGTTTTTCTAATATTTTGGGTTTCAGATTTTTGCTGAATTGAGCCTGTTTGGTGTAGCCGTGAGGCACACATTCTTAAATAGTAGAAATGTGTGCCTTACATCGGACTTTATAATTTTTTATTTGTTGGTTTTATGCATGTAACTGGAGTATTGTGTCTTTAAGTCTGTGCTAAATAAACGTATTTTCTTTATTCGTTTAATCTACAAAATAATTATTTTATTCAACCTATTTTGTTAAACTTTCGTCATAATAAATAATGGAGAAAATGAAAGTTAATCATTTTGAGCAGGCATCCCTAAACACGCACACCTTGACAGTTTGACGACAATAAGTACACGAGCGGTACTCACACATGTCACGCAATTTGGGGACAGTTTTAGCGCGACGTATGTTTGCATTGCTCTATCTAGACAAGTTTATAATCAAAGGTCATAGGTAAAAGATAAATAAATAAGAAATGTCAAGTTTCATACACATAAGTCGCATTAAACAATTAAAAACAAAGTCGATTCAAAGACAAAATTAAACATTTTTAATCAATTACTATCATTATTATAATTTTTTTGTGTGAGCCATTACAGTATACCAATATTTTTATCCTGCAAAAACTCCTTAACGTTATAGTAACATTTATTTACTAAGAATTTGTGCAGCTTTGACTTGAACTGTGGAAAAGTAATTGTTTAATATGATCAGGCAATATGTTGTAGATCAGTGATGTCATACAGATAATACTTTTATTGACAAGTGCTGTTTTTCCATATGTTATTCTTTCGGACCATCTAAAACAAGTCAAATATGAAATTAGTTTAAAACTTCTAAGATAGTTTAGGTAGGCATTTGGTCGGGGCCTTAAATAAACCGTGTAAATAAATGTGTTACTTAATTCATCTAACCACACTATTTACAGCTTGAAAGGAAAATAGATTTAAATTGTGTGTGAAATGTAATAAAACTAAAAATAATTATAAGTAGTTCGTGCATGTTCTGTCTCTCATGTTCTGTAGTAAGTATATCGGTTTGCAACTATCGATATTCGACATCACTAGCATATTTATTTTTGATACAATCACTAAAGGGCTATTGTAACTAAAAAAACTAGACACAATAACCCCGGAACGCGGTAAATTAAGGGCTAATGTAACAATTGCGTTATTTTAGGAAATGTAAGATATAACGTCATAAAAATAAGTGCAAAGAGTACATACCTTTACTTTTTCTTTGGTTTTGCATAAAAAATTGCTTAAAATGCACAAAGAGTTTTTTTTTTTAAAAGGTTATGAGACGCTCGCTCACAAACACGTGTTCAAACTGGCGACTAACAAAAAAGCTCTGTAAGTAAAACAGTTTCAATCCCTGTGACACCATCTGTTTATTATTAGGTTAAACTATGATTTTTCTACGGGCCAATAGATGGCAGTGTATTTAAAAAACATTAGAATGGAAGATATCGCTGTTGGTTGCTTTCGCCCCAAAGTTGCAATAGCCTCCAATGACCTTTCCTATTTTAAGATCAGTCTCTTAAACACAGCTCCAATAAAAATCTCTTATTCTATTTAATCGGAAATGATCATTCTAGAAATATCCTTACAGTGAAAACGAAGACTTCTCGCTTAGTACGTAGGTAGATCCATAATATAGATAGGTATTATACCCTTGCACCAACATCGCCAGACCTACTTATCTTCTAAAATCTTCATAATTTCTTTAGCATTATTAAAGTAATTTAAACTCATTTCCGAACCTTCGGCTTCGGCTTGGGATCGGAGCTGCATTTGGAGTAAAAAGGAGTTTGGGGTTTTTTTTTATTGTGTACACCATGTTTTTATCTTCTGTCTTCTTTTTCTTTGTAAGAATACGATTCGATGTAACTATTTCGTCAGATAATATTTTGACCTTAAACTCCTTTATAGCCTCTTTTTTGTTTACTTGTTGAATGCTGACATCTTTGTCTACATTTGTGTCTTGTTCCGTTTCTGTCTGTTCTATCAAAATTTCTTCTCTTCCAACTAATAGATCATCCTCTAAAACAATAGGCATCGATTCTATATCCATGTCAAATGAATCTCATTCATAGTGGATGTGCTAGCACTACTGATTGACGGATTCAGAGGTAGGTATTTGTGTTTTAGGGAAAAAGGAATCTGCATTTATACAATAGGGCCGAAGGAGGCAGTTTTGAACATTCTTGAAACTTTATGTCATGACCCAAAATACTTTACTCTCTCTCTCTCTCTAAGACTCTTTTAACTTCTTTATTTACTCGGAATTTGTTTTGAAGGAAGTTAATTTGATCTTTAAACTACACAATCATTTTATTAGTTTAAACAATAAGCTTGAAATCTGGCGGTAATTTTCATTTTGGTGTTAGAAGGGAAATGTTCAAAGCTGCCCCGAATAAGGGGTAGCTTTGAACATGCCTGGGGTAGGTTTGAATAAAAAATTTAAAAGGTCTTATAACGAGTTTTATAAATTAGTTTGAACAGTCTTTTTCTTCAATAATAAATCGAGATCACAAAATATACCTTAATATAAAATCGAATTTAGTCTTAAAATGAATTAAATCAACCTAACCTAAATTTTGAGAAATTGAATTTGAAAGCTATCATGGCTGCAGTGCGTGACGTGCCTGCGGCTTCGACTGGAGGAGGGAGTTTAACCAAAATATCGGACATGCTGATGTAAGAATCATCTTTCTTTTCAGGAAAGAAAAACTTTTAAGATGCTCCTTTTTTCTTAAGAAAACTAACAGTAAAATCATGACCATCCTTTTCTACAGAGTTGATGTGACATAGGGGCATTAAATTACACTACATATACTATACATTTTTAGTATTAATTCGATACGGTAGAAAATAAAATATAAATAAAAATGAGTTTATTTTTTTCAAACAAACTAAGTAGCTTACAAATCAGAGTAAAACGCAAACACCCTTTGTAAATAAATTTAACTGACCTTAGATACCTAGGTATTAAAGCGGCAACGTCGCACGCGCGCCGCGCGCGTGTGTTCTCTCTCTCGTATCAAAGCGGTCGGCCGGCGGTGGTGCGGACGGCGGCTTACGCCTTCGCTCGCGCTGGCTTTTTTATGTTAGTTTTTGAAATACGCGCACAACATCAATCATAACAAAAACACTATATTTTTAAATTCTCGATGTGTCCTCCATTCACATTAATGCACAAATTATACCGACGGAGAATATTGTTATTTATTTTTCTAATTAAATCACTGTCCATCGCTAAGCACTTTAATTTGTGAAATGCTAAAATAATCCTATTTTTTAGTTCATTAATTGTACATTGATTGGTGTTGCAGGATTGGTGTAATAAAAATGGTATGGCTCTAAATGTCAAAAAATGTTTTCATATTACATTTACAAGGAAGAAAAAAGCCAGCGTAACATCATATACTTTGGATAACCTGATACTAAGTAAGGTTGATGAGATTCGGGATCTCGGTGTGATCATGGATAGTAAATTGACATTTAGGCAACATGTAGATGTTTGTGTTAAAAAGTCAGCCCAATTACTTGGTTTTCTTAAACGCAATACGCAAGGTTTCAGGTCTAATAAAACTAAAATTGTCCTATACAATGCTTTAGTGCGCAGCAGGTTGGAGTATGCCTGCGTTGTCTGGGACCCTTTTTACGCAATACATTCTCAGCGTCTGGAGAGGATCCAAAAGGCTTTCACCAGACACCGTGCATTTATCTCCCCTAGCATATTTCATAGGTGTCCTTATCATCAGCGTTTGAGCTTTTTCAAGATGACCTCACTACGTCAACGGAGAACTATGCATAGTCTTATGTTCCTGCACAAATTAGTGAACGGTCGCATAGACTGTAGTGAACTTTTATCGCGTATCTTGTTAAAGGTTCCGCACAAAATTCCACGCTTTCCTATGACCACACTGCTACAACGCCCTACCACCTCTACAAACATAGGTCTCAACTGACAATTCATCAAAATGTGTAACAACCTAAATTCATTTTACAAGTCCGTACCCGAAGCTGATGTATATGACGATTCTGAAGCGAAGTTCAGGGCAAGAGTTTTGGCCTCCTTACACGCCAGGGACAAGTAATCGAGTCCATTCTTACTCTGTTAGTTTTGTTTTATTTTTATCTGTTTTTTATTTTATTTTATTTTTCTCTCGTAACCTGTTTCCTCTATTGTCCTCTGTTTTTCGTTTTGTGTCACATTTGTACAAATAATTTAAGTTAGCTACTAAACGGTAAACTGGAATTTGTACTGTAAATGCTGTGTTTATCCGTAATTGGCATGTATATAAGAACTGTACCTTTGATCTGTTTTTATGTCTGTGTATATATGTGCTGTGGATGAACCTAAATAAATAAATAAAAATAAAATACATATTTACCTCTGAGGCATACACTTCACCCTTAATGTACCCCCACAAAAAGAAATCCTTGGGAGTGTGGTCTGGAGATCGTGGTGGCCACCGAACAGGTCCGAATCGACCGATCCATTGCTGCCCAAACATTTCTGTGAGCCGCTCCCTGGAAGCCATCACAGAATGTGGAGGCGCTCCGTCCAGCTGGTACCACAACTTGCGATGAACGGCTAAAGGCAGTTAATCAATGTACTCGACCACAGAACCACTTAACAATTCTAAAAATTTCGCCGCTGTAAGGGTGCCGTCAATAAAAACTGGGCCAATAATATTATTATTATGGATACCAGCCCACACAATGAGAGAAACACGTGTGGATTTTCCAAACTGCAGTACCAGAGGTTTTGCCGATTCCAGATGCCGTTCAGAGTAAAAGTACTCTCATCGGTCCATATTACACTACCTAAGAAATCAAGGTCTTCGGTTGTTTTATTTAGTAGCCATTGGCAGTAACTGTTCCTGACCGGCAAGTCTCTCGATAACAAAGCTTGCACCTTCCGATATTTATAAGGTTTGCGTTTGTTACGTTTTAGAACCTTGTGGATGGTTCTATGAGAAACCCTAATGTTGATGTGTGTAAGGTTCACTTTACTTTGTACGGGATTCAAAATAAAAGGACGTGTGTTGTGCCTCAAGTATATTTAGCGACTGGTTTTGTGGGAAGAGTAGTTCCTATTAAATATATAATTGACTTAACAGGTTGACTGCCACTTGCAAAAATTGAAGGTCACCGGGAGGCCAAATATTTTTTTTTGTTTGATCGACTTTAAAAGTGATTATATAAGATTGTAATTATACTTAATTATCTATATGATATTTTACAGTATTTTAAATGAGGAGGGCAACTACACCGCACCGGTGCGTGCTAGGCACTGGGAATGAAATTTTCATTCTCAGTGCCAAAGAACGCACGGGTGCAGGTTATGAATTTATTACGTTTTTATGGTTAATTAGGAATAATACGCTTTTATTTATTTAAATGTGGTTTATATTAGATACTTCTTGCATTTTTGTAATGAAATAAACTGCAAAATCAACATTGATTTAGAGAAAAGTAAAACAAATAAATATTTTCTAATTGAACTTTACTTAGAAATGGCATTACACTTTGGCATCAATGTGAATAAAATATCTTATAAAACAAAAACAATCAGAGAAAAACGCAGAAATTATCAATCAACAATGTCATATTTAATAAAGTTATAAAACCATGAATTATAACATTTACAGAGGAAGTTCTGAGTGGTAATTTTCAAAACATTCCACACAAAGTCCAGGTTTGTCAGGACAGGTGTCACAATACCAAGGAGAGTCAGTACGCTTTTTATTCTTGGTGCACTGACGGCATGTCTTTCGTTTGAGACGCCCATTTGAAGTAGTTTCAGTGGCTTTCTTTATTTTATGAGTTTGGGTATTTGAAGGTCTATTTCCTGGTACATTTTCGGGCAGCAGAGCATTTATGACATTCATGCGATAATCATAGAGAGACATTTTACGTTGCCCTGAATATTTATTGTACATCTTCATTGAATTCAAGAAAAGTAATTGGAATGTGTGGATGGCTAATTTCAGATACCAGCGTAAAGTTTTTCTTTCGCAAGGATAGTACGCTAGAAGCTGATCTTGCATGTCTACTCCTGACATGTAATCGTTATATTTCGAGATAGCTTCTGGCTTTTGAGTAACTTGGCCACGTTTATTTTGGACTGGAACCATTCTGTCTTTATACTGGGTAGTAATATACGTCACAACGCGTTTATCTTTCCACACGCCAACATGCACTCCTTCACGAAACATTGAGATATTTTCTCCTTTCTTAATATTTTTTTTCCTGATTTCCTGAGGATTTTCTTTCAAGTCTTTACGTAGAGTGCCCGTACAATAGGTGTTGTGATCAAGCAGCTTCTTCGCCAAACCAAAACTATTATAAAAGTTGTCCATGTACAATTCGTGGCCATTATTTAGTTTTCCCTGAAGCAGCTCCATGACAACTTTCTCAGCGTGACCCTTCCCAGATACGTCTGTATCTTTTCCACCTGCATAAACACGGAACTTCAATACCAATCCATCTGGTTCAGTTAGCATATATAACTTTATGCCGTATTTGTGGCGTTTATTTTTGATGAACTGCCGAAAACTCAGTCGCCCTCTCCATAGCACCATACTTTCATCCAGAGATAATTGTGCTGCAGGATAATAACATTCAGTCATTTTGTTGTTGAAGTAATCAATGACACTTCTAACCTTGAACATTGGATCCTCACTTTCTTCCTCTGAGGTAAAATGCAAACATCTCAGTATGAGGAGAAATCTGTTTCTGCTCATTTGTTTCCCAAAAATTGGAATTGAAAACAGCCTATCTTTTTTCCAGTAATCCTGTAACCGACTGAGAGGGATAGTTCCCATGTGGAACAGCAAACCAAGGAAAATTTTCAGCTCGCAGACAGTGACCTGTTTCCATCCAGAAATCCTGGCAAAATCTCTACTTCGTCTGCTTGAAACTTCCTGATTATGTCTACTTATCAACCTCTGTGCCTGTGCATTTGTCTCAGTACAAATCATCGTCAAAAAATCTTCAGTAAAAAAAAAATTAAAATAATCAATAGGATTTGCTCCTGCAATTTCACCATAAAATTCGTTTGATTTTGTAAAATAAATTTCTCTCATCTCGCCAGTTGTAGTCCATTCAGCGGTTGAGCCTACTGCAGAGGGTTGGTTCAGCTGGGCTTGACCTTGAGTGTCTGATACAGATGGTGAGTTTGGCTGCAGGTCTTGATCCTGAGCTGTAGGTGACACTAATTGACGTGCTGGAGAGCGTAATTCGATATCTAAGGGGTGCTCCTCACCTTCACTCTCTGATGCTGACTCCTCGTCACCAGGCTGATAATCGTCTTCAGAATTATCAGAAAACAATACCTCTTCTATATCACTGTCGTGCATAATAGAAAACAATTGTTTTCGCTGCCTTTTAGGCCTAGAAGGGCCTTCTTCGCAATCCATTTTACTTGATATTTATTTCTGCATAAACACTCAACCGTCAAACATACGAAAAAACCAAAAACACGTTACGAAAATTTAAAATTTCAAGCGCAGTGCCGCTTCAAACACAACGTTCTTGGCCCAGTGCCGGCGCCAAACTGAGTGTATGAATCTACTAAGGCGCGAGACCGCACCGGTGCGTGGTCGGCCTCTCGCATGGACACCCCTCCCCGCACCGGTGCGGGGGTGGCAGCGAACTTGTTAAGCATAGCTCGTCTCAACATACCGCCCACCAAAAGACCTGTAGGTCTTTTAAGAAACAATGAATTATATAAACCTGTTGGTGGGGTGTACGATTTTAATACCTATTTAATATGCATAAAAGAATGTGTATCAACAAAAAAACAATTAATTTTTACAGAGCGTATTCAAAAAACAGTGTAAATCATTTGAAACTTTACAGATGGTCAACTGTAAAGTTTCCCTTTGAAATTAAATATCAATTATTAGGTTGTATTGAGAGGCATTGGACATAACTTAGTTACAGTTCTTTTTGTTACGGAACTACCACATTTGACACTATATACCCGCGTTAGACCGTCTGGACCAGGGAGCTTATCGACGATTCGTCCCAAGGACCACTTTCCAGGTGGCAGATTATCAGTTTTTATCAAGACTATATCTCCGATTTTAAATTCTTCTACTTTTATGCCACTTAGGACGCTGTTGGAGTCTGGATAAATATTTATCTTGCCATCGTCGCCAGAAGTTATGAACGATTTTTTGTGTATGTTGCCAGGGAGATAAGCTAGACAGTCTTATGTCTTTCATATCAGGTGAAGGTACAACAATAGGTACCTCCCCAATTAAAAAATGTCCTGGTGTGAGCGGGTTCGTGTTGTCTGGATCAGTGTCGTCCATAGGATATAACGGATGAGAGTTCAAGCAGGCTTCCACTTGGCAGAGTATCGTCGTCATCTCTTCATATGTCAGGTGAGTTGTAATGATTATTTTCAGGTGGTATTTTATGGATTTAACACCAGCCTCCCATAATCCACCGAAAGAGGGACTGTAAGCGGGAATTAAGTGCCATTGAGTACCTTCTGTGGCTAGTGTTTCTGCAATTTTTCCAGTAAACTGTAGGCTTGCTTCTTTCCAGGCATCTCGGAGCTCTTTGTCGGCTCCCACGAAGTTACGTCCTTGATCACTCCATAAATGATTGCATTTGCCTCTTCTGGCAACAAAGCGTCTGAATGCGCCTATAAACGCTTCCGAAGTAAGATCACTAACGAGCTCAATATGGATTGCCTTCGTGGACATGCAGATGAATATAGAAACGTAGGCCTTTGTTGATTTGTTTCCTCGGCCTTTAGATAATAAAATTTGAAAAGGCCCTGCGAAGTCTACACCGGTATTTAAGAATGGCCTAGTGGCAGTTACTCTCTCATCGGGTAAATCACCCATAATCTGAGCTCTAGAGGTAGCACTAAGTCTAGCGCAAATGATGCATTTGTGAACATATTTCTTGGCTATTGATTTTGCCTTTAAAATCCAGAATTTTGAACGTAAATAGCATAACATCAGTTGAATTCCTCCGTGAAGTGTCTTATGATGCGCGTCGGCTATAATCAGAGGTGTCAAGGTGTTTTTATTTCCGAGGATAATTGGATGTTTTCTTTCATCAGGTAAGTTTGCGTGTCTGAGGCGTCCGCCCACCCTGAAGATATGTTTATTATCAAGACAGGGGGCGAGGGATCGCAACGGACTTCTCTTTTTCACTTGTTTATTTATTTTTAATCTTTCTATCTCTTCCATATATTCTTCTTCTTGAACTCGTTTAATACAAATCGTCAGTGCATCTTCTAATTCTTGTGTAGTTATTTGTTTAGTCACGTTCAAATTGTCCTTATAGTTCAAGAATCTTTTGCAGTAACTAATAACTAATTTTTAATCACAAAAAAAAACACTAACACTAAATAATAATAATCCCAAGTTACTTGTCCTATCACAATAAAAAAAAGAAATACTGTCCGTCTTAAACTTATTTAGTGTCCTATCACAATAACAAAATTACAATTGTTAGCGCTCGAGTTCGAAAAACCAAAAGCGGCGCGGGAGCTTCCGTGTTACGTAACCTAAGTACGTTCCCAAAGGGTTGCGTCGGCGAACTGAAAAAACAAGTTTTTTAGACGCCCCACTTACCGTTCGCAAAAATCTAAGATGCAGTAGCACCATAATGACCTATTTCTATTTCTTTTACGCGCGGGATGTTTTGCTATGATTGTCACTCTCGTAATGAAAGTGCAAGTGTGTGTATTTATTGCTTCCTTGTTTGCATTGATATCTTTTAGCGAAAATATTTGTTTGTACTTGTAACTTGCGTCAGAGCGACAACAACGCATCGTAGGTTATACTCCGATTTATCGTTTTATTTATTTATTTTTAGTCCCAACAATATCCTTACAGACTAGTCCAAATCGATATTGAGGTTTCTTATTTCTAACTTACAAACTAGATTCAATAACAAATTTAAAAAAGCGCTATTTTAGTGAATTCACTCAGAGCACAATAAAATATATCCACGTCGTCAGCTATGAGATTGAGTGTGCGCAACGCGTGCGTGAGAGGCGCCTCGCTCAATAACTTAGTGCGCGCGCGCGGCACCGCCAGCAGATGCGGCCGTCGCCGACGCGTCGCGTACCCGTCCGGCGCACACAACCCTACCCTTGCCAAAATATCCGCATTATGTATCCTCCCCCTAATCACCGTAAAGATATAGGTTACGAGTGTGAGTTCACTCCTGACCCTCAGTTCATTATATCCGACCATACCTAGAACAAATAGGGTAGGATACATTAGCGGATAAAAAGGATAAACCCCGTACAGTTTCATGTAAATAAATCTGATGAACTTATTTTGCACCCGCTCCAACATGAGGCTATATTTAGTCACATGTGGGGCCCAGATAACTGCGTTACATTCTAGTTGGCTTCTAACTAAAGAATTGTATAACGCTGTAATAGCTTTTATATTGGTAAAGCCTCTAGCCATTCGAAGAACCAAGCCCAAGTTCCTGTATGCTTTTTTACAAATCTTAAGAATGTGATCACGAAACGTCAACTCAGTAATAAAATGAACTCCCAAATCCCTCACAGCCGTTACCCTTGTCAACTCATTTCCATCCACAGTGTACTTATACTGAATAGGTGCACGTGCCCGTGAAAAGGAGATAGTTCCGCACTTCGACACGTTGAACTGCAACCGATTCTGTTTGCTCCAACTAACGACCCTTTCTATATCTCTGCAATACTTCACAATCTTCCGTATTTCTAACAGCGAGAGATAACTTAAGGTCGTCCGCGAACAACAGACACTTGGCCTCTTGTATGACATCGGGCAGGTCGTTTACCATCAATATAAATTCCAAAGGGCCCAAATTACTTCCCTGGCTTACGCCATATCTTGTAAAATATGGTTGCGTTCGGTACCCTGCATAATCCACATACTGCTGCCTGTCTGTCATATAGTTTGCAAAGAAGTTAAGCAGATGAGGAGTGAACCCGATGGCTGCCAACTTGTTCAGAATAAGATTAATTAATAAAACATGTTTGGGTTTGAAGAAAAGTAATACTTTATTCTGGTTCGCCATGTTGATTGTGTCACAGATAATATATTTTTTCCAAGAGGAATTGCTGTGTTGCCACAAACTAATTATAATCATATCAAACATCCCCCGTAAAGATAAACATTTAACATTTAGCTTAACTCATATTCTCTTAAATATGATGGCATTTTAGTGATTCTACCTGATCTCATTCTCCTCTCAGGAACAACTTCGGTATGAGCAGTATCTGTTACATTATCATTGATACTATCTGATACATTATTTTGATTTTCTTGCCCAATACCCTCCGATTGACTTTCAATCACAATATCAGGTACACTGTCACATTTAACAATAAACTTATTTTTACTTGGTCTAATATGTCTTTCATTCCTCCTGACCAAATTACCTTTTTCATTTTTTATTATGAAAGATCTAGGACCATCAGCTTCACCAATAAATAACTTTCCCTGCACACCAATCTTTATTTGGTGCATTTTGTATTATTACATTATCCCCCAATGTAAAAGACTTCTTATCCTTTGCAGTTTTATTATAGATGGTCATAGATTTTTCTTTATTTAATATCAATTGCTCTCTAACATTTAGTGGTACTCTAGGCTTTAATGACTCCTGTGTACAAGGTAAATCAGTTCTTAGCAACCTGCTCATCAACAATTCAGATGGACTATACTCTAATCCTGCTACTGGGGTTGTTCTGTAATGTAATAAGGCAGTTTCAAAATTAGATTGATCTTCTAAACATTTTTTTAACATGCCCTTTACTATACCTACTGCTTTTTCTGCTAACCCATTTGATTGGGGATATCGGGGGCTTGATTTAATCAACTCTATATCTAATTTTTTACTAAACTGCACAAATTCAAAGCTACCAAAAGGCATATTGTCACTTACTATATACCTAGGAACACCATGAACACTAAAAATTGACAATATTTTTTTTATTATATATCCAGCTGATTTGTTCCTTAGACAAGCTACTTCTACCCATTTTGAATAATAGTCCACCAGAACCAAGTAGTCTCTTCCAGCAAAATGAGCAACATGGATGTTGCTCATTTTTCCAACTTTACTAAAAGGCAGGTCAGGTATTTCATGAGACAATAAAGGTTGTTTAGGATTTGATGGTCTGTACTTTTCGCAAGCTTTGCACTTTGAAACAAACTCTTCTATGTCTCTTGACATACCTGGCCAATATAGCACCTTTCTAGCGCGTTTCTTACACTTTACAATTCCAGCATGCCCTGCATGAACTATTGAAATCATTTCTTTTCTTATATATTTAGGAATGAGAATTTTATCTTTATAAAGCACTAAGTGGTCTTCAACTACTAAATAATCTTTTAATTTATACAATTTTTTCAGCTCACTACCAAGTATATTTTTATCATTTAAAGGCCACTCTGAATTATACCATAACATTATTTGTTGAAGATTAGCATCTTTTGCTGTTTCCTTTTTTAATTCCAGTAACTTATTATTTGAGACTTGCAAATCAGTTTCTAAACCATATACTACTTCTGAATTAATACTATGAACTAACTCTCTAAGTACTGGATCTATCTGAGAATTACTTGAGTCATAATGCCTAGACAAATAATCTGCTATATACATTTTTGAACCTGGTACATACCTTATTTCAAAACTATATTTTAACAATTTGAGAACCATGCGTTGTAATCGAGCAGAAATTTTGTTAATGTCTTTATTAATTATTGCCACAAGAGGTTTGTGATCACTTTCTACAATAATATGACGTCCATAAATAAACTGATGATATTTATCCATAGCACAACAGATAGCAAATAACTCTTTCTCTATGGGAGCCCATCTTTGTTGACACTCAGTATAACATCTTGAATAGAAAGACAATGGCTTTCCTTCTTGTAATAAACATGCTCCCATGCCACTTTTAGAACTGTCGGTTTGTAATACTATATTCCCCTTTTTTTTAAAAACAGATTAGGTGGGAGCAGAACTAATTCTCATTTTTACTTCCTCAAAGGCTTTTACTTGAGCAGTGCCCCAGTCCCATAAAACTTCTTTTTTCAAAAATCTCTAAGAGGTTCAGTAGTTTTTGAATATAGAGGTATAAATTTACTTAGATAGTTGCACATGCCTAAAAACTTTTGTAATTCCTTTACATTTCTGGGTTGCTCTAACTCCACTATAGCTTTCACATGTTCTGGATCTGGTTTAATACCAGATTTTGACAACATTAATCCTACATACTTTACTGTTTCACATCTGTATTGTATTTTATATTCATTAAATTTAACATTGTGTTGTTTTGCTCTGTCTATTACCTGACTTAGAATTTTGTCATGTTCTGCCAAACTGTCCCCGGCCACTATTAAATCATCAAAATACACATGGACTCCCTGTACCCTCCCTGTAGTATATCACTAAAAATTGCAGTATTTATTCTTTGCATCACCTCAGGTGCTGAAGAAATACCAAATGGCATCCTCCTGAAGCAATACCTACCAAAAGGTGTTCGAAATGTGCACAGTTTATCCTTATCATCCAACATCACTTGAAAAAACCCATCTTTCATATCTAATACTGTGAAGATCTGCTTACCTGCAAGAGAATTATATATTTCTTCAGGAGATGGTATTTGATAGTTTTCTCTAAGTATGCATTTATTTAACTCTTTTGGATCTAAACACAGTCGTAGGGATTTATTTGGTTTCTCAACTATTACAAGATTATTACACCATGCTGTTGGTCCCTCTACTTTTTCTATAATACCTCTACTTTCATAATTATCTAGAGTATTCTTTAACCTATCTTTAATTGCCTGTGGAACTCTACGAATTGGTTTGACAACAGGTAGCACCGACTCTTTTAATTTTATACAGTAAGACCCTATATTGCCTAATCCTGAAAATACTTCTATGTTTGCTTTTACAAAGTCTTCTTTATCACTAGTTACAATACTATCCAATCTTTTCAATAAATTTAATTCTATGCATGCTGGTAACCCTATTACAGGCTGAATTGGTAAATCAACTATGCAAAATTTTAAAATTACTTTTTTGCCTTTGACTGTACAGTTTAACTTGACAGTACCTACTGTTTTAATTTCTTGATTATTATAAGCCACCAACACAGTTGAATTACCAATCAAATGATTTGTATCATCTTTAATTTTATTATACAACTTTAACGACAAAGTATTACAGTCAGCCCCTGAGTCTAATTTGAACCTAATGTTAGTTCCATTGATGTTTACAATTTCGTTCCATTGCCGATTTTCAGTAAAGGTACTTACTGCATCCACCACAAAGTCTTCAGAGCAATCACTATCACTCTCTCCCTTTTGAACGGAGTCTATCTTCTTGCCTTTTTCTTTCTTATTCTGTTCTTCTTTATTTATTGTCCTCGTACGACACATAGCAGCAAAATGGTTGTAATTGTTACAATTTGCACACTTTTTCCCATAAGCTGGAAATTTTTTTGCTGGGTGCTTTTTGCCGCAGTAGGTACAAGCAAGCATTTTGACTTCTGTTTCCTTAATTCCGTGTATTTCTTGCTTTATTTGCAATGTCAATTCTTGTGCCCTTGACTTTCCTGCCTCTGCTGCACGGCACCGGCTGACTACCTGTTCCAACCCAATGTCAGTCTCTCCCAACAATCTCTCTTGTAGTCCCTTATCTCTAATTCCAGTGACAATCATATCTCTTACAAGCCTGTCCTCTTGATCTTTGAAGTCGCACTGTTTAGCTTGGACCTTTAGCTTCGTGATGAATCTGTCTACTTGCTCACCCTCCTCCTGTTTCAGATTGAAGAATTTGAAACTATTCGTGATGATATTTTTCCTCGGCTCCACATAGGCATCAAACTTTTTTATTAAATCATCCAAGGTTTTAACCTCTATCGGTTTCATGTGCGAGTTATACACATCTACAGCGTCCTCCCCCGCAACATTCAGAAATAAAGCAATCTTCCTTTCTTCCTTGGCGTCTGCCAGTCCCACTTCCTCCAAGTAAAGTCTTAGTTGCTGTTTAAATCTGGGCCAGTTTGCCCCATCGCCAGACAGGATCAAACCAGTTGGCGGCCTAATTCTCTCCATTATTCAGATACAAATAATCACTTCTAGTTTCCACTTTCCACTAAGGTTTCTTCCACTAAGGATTTTTAGTTTATTTTAACTTTAGTTTGAATCTGACACCATGTTCAGAATAAGATTAATTAATAAAACAAGTTTGGGTTTAAAGAAAAGTAATACTTTATTCTGGTTCGCCATGTTGATTGTGTCACAGTTAATATATTTTTGCCAAGAGGAATTGCTGTGTTGCCACAAACTAATTATAATCATATCAAACACAACTTCTTCAGCAACACGTCATTATCGACTAAGTCGAAGGCTTTTTTAAAGTCGAAGTAAGCAGCGTCGGTTTGCCCTTCACTGTCCACTGTCGGCACAACTTCTGCTACGTAGCTGAGAAGATTTGTAGTGGTGCTTCTTGCAGGTCGAAATCCGTGTTGTGCATCTGTAAGTTGCGAGCGCACTTGAAGGTGTATATTTTTTTGAACAACGGATTCGAGTAACTTTGCCGGCAGTACAGCAACTGGTCTGTATTCCTCCACTTTCGTACCCGAACCTCCCTTCGGTACCGGTATGACCCGGGTCATCTTCCACCTCTCTGGATACTCTGCAGATGCAAGGCAAATGTTGAAAATATGCAATAGCGGTCCCGCCAGGACCATACGGCAATCCCTAAATACAAACGCTGGGAGACCATCAGGCCCCGATGAGGTTTTCGGCTTAAGTTGCTGAAGCGCCCCCATTACATCATCTATGTTTACCTTGTCGAGATGAATCCGCGCTGTTCCGTTACCTCTTGCCGCCTCCGCTATAGCCCTATCCACATCTAACTTAGGCTTCTCTTTGCTGTAGACAGAGTGGAAAAACTTAGCAAAATCATCAGCTGCTTGGACACCCGTCAGAGCCTGACCATCCTTTAAAATTTTTACCTTACTCCTACTGCCCCTTTTGGAATTAACATAATTCCAAAAAGATTTCGAGTCCCTTGCCAAATGATTTTGTATTCGCTGTCTATACAATTTTTCTGCTATTTCTAGCTTCCTTTTGACTTGGGTTCTACACTGAGCAAACGCTTCGTAATCTACTGCTAAACCGGTAGCCTTATATAGTTTATGAAGAGTGGTTTTTCGTCTTATGTCGCAAATTATCTCACTCGTATACCACTCAGGATAAATGTATCTAGAGCGTATACGACTTTGCCATTTTATGGGTACACAGCTATCTATAATGTTATTTAAGGTTTCAGCAATTTTTGAGTACAGTAATGTAAAATCAGCTTTGTTAAAATTCCAACCGTTCTGTGTGTTTACGTCTGATGTACATGGGTCATATGCCGCCGGTCCCACGTCAGTACACCGACGTCCACTCGAGCTGACTGACACCTGTAACGGTGGATGATAGGCATCCACCGCGACTAGTGGCTCCTCAGCCACTCGCACACACACGCTCTCCCCCTCCACGTAGGTGGTCAACACGAGATCTAGACAACGGTTATTGCAATTTAATATTTCATTACTCTGAGTGAATCCACAATAAGTTACAAAAAAATTGTAATATGAATTTACACTCGTGGAACACGAATATAAATTAAAATCTCCCAACACGACGACTTCGTTGTAATTGTTACAAAATTGTTCTATAATTTTGAATAAACATAAATATTCATTTTCACTACTATTTAGAGGTAATAAGCCACACAAATAAGAAACAAAAACCTATTACCTAAATAAACTGTAACGCTCACTAATTCAAATACTCGATCGTCAATGTTTACGTCGCATGGAACCGGTATTCTTTGCACGTCGAGTCGCGGTGTGGCCACTAAACATGCGCCGCCTTGTTTTCGCCCATCCGCTTTTCGCCCATTCGTTTTAAGGTGCATGACCTATGCGTATAGACATAATCAGCTGTTAGGAAAAATACATCGTGTTCAAACGGAGTAAAAACTTAAAAAATCATTTGCGTCTAAACTACTGCTCCTAATTGATTTTTGGTACAGAGCTTGAAAATGGTACCTAGTATAGGCAGTTTAAAGGAAAGCCTATCTGTCGTATCAACTTTGTATAATTTTTCCTATGAAAACCGGTGACCTTTTATTCCCTCCTGATGCATGTTGAGTTAAAACGTAATCTTCAAGATTTATATCACTATTATTAAGCTCCTTTTCGTAGTCAACGTCTTCATTTTCATCTGTATCTTCGTTTTCGCTATTCATTATTGGTTCTTCTTCTGACTCTAAATGTATTTCAGAATCGGTTTCATCCGAAGAAAAACTCAATATAGTTTGTTTATTTTTTCGTTTCAATACTTTCAGTTCTAAGCGATTAGCCCGTTTTTTGTTTAAAACTTTTTCTTGGGACTTTTTTAATCGTGCTTGTCGTTCAAAATATGCTTTTTGAATCTCTTCTTTTTCTGGGGTGTCTGTAAGAATCCGAGATTTTCATTTTTTTTCTTCCTTTGTTTCATTCTTTACGTGGTAGAGCTTTTTCAAAGGCTTCACGACTTCAGGTGTTATTACCGCAGCAGATGCAACGGAATTTTTATTTCTGTGACATTTTCTTGTTCGTCTTTCTTTATACACCATATTTCAATCATGTCCGTCATTTAACTTTGTTCCACAGAATTCATTTTCTGTTCGAGCGCATCGTATTTCAATTGTAGGTTAGAATACTTGTTTTGGAGGTCCTTCTGTTGATTTTCCATACGTTTTATTTTGTCCTCATAATTAACGAAGGTTTTCTGTATATTATCATATTGTTCAGAATAGAAGTTCAAAGTTTGTTGAACTTCTTCTTTGATTGCTTGCCGGATATCGCTTCGGAATTCTCGTAAGAAATCATCGCTGAAGTTTTCCTTCATGATTATAACCTGTTCGGAATCGGTGTTATCATCATCCTCAACTTCTGGTAAGATGGCAGATAGGCGTTTTGACTTGTATTGGCTGGAGCAGGTCTTGCATTTCCAATCGACAGCGTCGGTGGAGCAGAGAATACTTAGTTGCTCTTTTGTTATTTGCACACAAGACGAATGGAACCACTTAGAACACTTCCCGCATTGTTTGCCGGGGTTTTTTTTTTAGCTCCTGGATGCAGAGTAGATTTAATCATTGCATCAATACCCACAGTTGTTTTCGCACCTTCGGTTCTTCTTTTATTTTCAACTCGTGCCGTTTGAAACCCTTGCCGGGATCGCGTCTGGCCTCGTCCTCTTCTTGGGGGACGCGACGCGCCTTTGTTTGGCGGAAACAAGTTTCCGTAACTCTCGTAAACATTGTAGCGTTGGCGGCTAGCGCCGGGAAGATTAATTCCGTCGAAATCCATTATGGATGGAAGCGACTTCTCGGGACTGGAATCAGCACCCCTAAAAATCGGTTTCGGTAAATCGTTTTTTTTTTCGATACAAGTTTACTACACGTATCACATTTTGCCATTTTTGTCTATGGATTAGTACGCTATTGAATATATCACGCAACACGCGCAATGAACTGATTAATGTATATGTCACTTTGACATGAGTCTGTGGTTTATAGGGATTGATACGGCCAAAATAAAATCGACTAAAATTTTAATGTTACTGAGATAAACGAGAAAAAATATGGCGGATGGCAACTATGTTGCCACCACCTTTAAAAGGGTATATCAAAAATTATGATTTAAAAATTCGCTAACCGAATAAAAGCACATGTCCAAAAACCAGGCAAACATTTTACGTTTAAATTTATCAATTGGTAGCATTCTGAATTCAGGTGTTAATTTATTATAAATTTTAATTGTCATACAACTGGCATTTCTGCTATAGAAATGCAATCTCTGAGGAGGAACAAACAGTTTCCCAGCATTTTTTTTATTCAATCTTTCTGAGACTTGTTCATTCAATGAGAATAAATGAGGGTATTTTTTTACAAATAAACAAACCAAAAATAAACAGACACGTCAGTGGGAGAATTTTTAATTCTTTAAATAATGCCCTTCGTGACACATGCTAATGCGAAGATGAGGTGTAAGGCCAGGATTTTCAGTAAAAGGTATGATACTTCTTTGGTTACCTTTGGGTGCTGTATATAGTCCTGAAGATGGTGTATACTTGCATAATTAAATATTTATTTGTTATGAATACACAGTCAATAATTTGAGGATTTATTTCAAAAGGTTGTAATGAAATACGTAGTTTAAAACACAAGCATATCATGACACTTTTATTTATCTAAAGAGTTGAATATAGGTATTGTACCCAGGACTTGTGAATCAATTATTAGGTAGGTACCTACATAAATAAAAAATCTATTAAAAACAATCTTTTCTTTGCAGTCGGGTAAAAAAATAGTAGTAAAATAATAGTTAATGTTAAATTCGCTCTAAAACAAGGGTACGAGTATTATAAACTATTGAAGAAAAACAACTCAAATATAGGTTAGTTCAAAGTAAATTGCTTATCCTAATAGTTAGTGGTTTTTTCGGCATCGCTTTCTTCACTATCTGACAGTATAACACAACAACGTCGCTTATGCAGTGATGGTCGGGCTATCAGTTCGTCATCAAAACTGAGCTGGAAGCTATTGTTTAGAAAATTTATTTCTACATTTTCAAGTTCCGTTAAGTCTTCTTGGGTTAAATCAAAGTCTTCAAAGTAATAATCCATTATAACCACAGCAATTTTACGTAAATTCGCCCAAAAGAGAATAACAAAACATCGGAACAACAACAGTAAATAATATCACGTGCACGTGTTCTATCATCACTGTACACACTAAATGCGGCTAGCGGGAATAACTTACACCGCGCGAGAAAGATGCGCGGGCGCGCGGGCTGGGCCGCGCGGTGACCCCGCGGTCCCCGCTGACGTAATATCGAGATTTTATATCACCAGGCCACAGGGCTCACCGGTGACCGATTACAAGTTTCCTTAAGAAAATATCACGAAAAATTGTTTAAATCTAATTAAATATGCAAATTGTTTTGTGTCAATATTAACTTGAACGGGTTTGCTTGAATCGCCCACCGGTGGGCCGCGTGGCGTTCAACGTGTTAATTGGTATACCTACTGGCAAAGAAATCTACAAATTCTTCTGCAACTAGTTTGTTATCGCTAATAAGACCATGATGTGTCTCCAATGTCTAATCATTGTTATGTATTTTGTTCCTGTTGGTTTCATTATTTATAATTTTCCGAACCGTTTTTATTTTATTATCTGCTGATTTAACTTTATTGCTAATGTACAAGGTCTTAGCTGCCTTACAAGTGTTTATAAACATTTTTGAATATGTAGCAACATAAAAAAACTTTCGGTTTGCCGACGACATTGTCCTTTTTGCCCCTACTGCTCTAGAACTACAGTCCATGCTTCAAGTCCTAAGCACGGCAAGCCTCAGGGCGCTCGCGATGAATCGGTCTAAAACTAAATGTATGACCAACAGCACTAAACGTAGGGTCGAGGTAGATGGGCAGGATATAAACTATGTCGATGAGTATATCTACTTAGGTCAGTTAGTTTCTTTCGAAAACAGGCAGCAGAAGGAAATTGATCCCCGTTTCAAAAACGCCCGGAAAAGCTACTGGTCCATGAAGACCACAGAAATCTTAATAATAAGGCAATAGAAATGCTATAGTACTAAATTTTATATCGGGACGAGTGTCTTCGCGTCACAGCTACTACTACATAAACAAAAAATAGATACACAATTACACCTACAAATGTACTTTGCATTACTGCTACAAAATTAAATTTTATGCGATGACATTACGCAATATTTTTTATAAACGCATAATGTCAGGGGGCGCGACTCCTGCAGCCAATAAGAAACGTGTGCGAAAAGCAAAAAATGATATTGCGTGCTCACTCTCACTTAAGAATAGTGCAGTGCAAACTATTACGAGCTCATATCGATAAATTATATTTTTCCGTTGAGTGTTAATAATCTCCAAGGAGTCCAGCAACAAACATAATTAATTTTATTGAAAGTATTTCTTTCGTCAACGCCCTTTTAGACGATTTATTTATGAGGAAATCGAATACAATAAAACAATAAGTGTACGGACATTTAGTATATTATGTAATTATACAAATCTTAAAGGCTCTCCAATACTTCACCTTACAGTAAAAAACAGTCGTGTAAAAACAATGACCAAATCAAATAGGATGGATTGTGTATGAACTTAGAATAAAAGGGGGAGGTAGTTAGTGTAGTGGTGGATTATAAATACTTAAGAAACTAAACTAATTTTAAAATAACACAATTTAAATTGTTTAGGTTTCATATAAATAACAATACATAAATATTTAAGTATAATAATTATATATATACTATAAATAAATAATTATACTTACAAAGTTTTTTTTAAATATATATAACTTACTGAATATAGTTTTTTCAGAATCAGTAACTGAATCGATTCCAATGGTTTTACGCCGTGTTATATTTTTTCAAATTTTTTTTTTTAAAGTTCAAAGTTGGATACTGCCGACATTAAGTACAATTCAGATCACGGCAGGTCATAACGGATATAAGGCGACAGAAAACAACTGGGTACAAGTGCAAAACAACCCCTCATTCGCCTGGATAGCCCGGTGAAATTGAATTTTGCTGACTTAACCAGTTTATAACTTTCTGATTTATCATGACACAGTTATGAAATTTCGTAAATAGATTCTTTACATGAAAATACTAGACAAGTGTAACAAGTTTCGCATTAACAAAAAATAAGGTTGAATTTCATGGGTCACGTTGAACAGTATTTAATTAAGCAAACTCAAAGTCAAAGTCAAAATCTTTTATTTCACATAGGCCTACAAGGGCACTTGTAAAACGTCAGAAGCTACTGCACGGTTCGCAATCGGTCGTTTCCTATGGAGAAGAACCGGCAAGAAACTCCATGGTTACTCTTTTAAAAAGAAGATTGTTTGTACAATATTTCCATATTACAATTATAATATATATGAGAGGACAGTGCAGACCAGTCAGTTTTATACCTAAAAGCACAATAAAAATTGTAGTCCATGAATTTGCGTAGTCTACAGTGTTCTCTCATTCACATTATTAACCTTTTGAGTGCGTAATTAGAGACACAATAGTAAGACAATGGCGCGTGAACGCCGGCGTTAATGCGGGGATGAACAGCTTAAAGGAAGCTATACAAAAATAAAAATAAACCTATTATTAAGTGATAGATATATACAATAGTAAATAGCTAGTTAAAACAATGATGGAGCAGTTAATAGATGGCCATACGACAACGCATTTAATGAGCTGCCAGGGAAGCCACATGTGCAGAAGCAGTCATTGCGGAAACGGAAAAATAAGTGGGAATTGATGTCTCTTGAAAAGTATGCTACCTAGGAACAAGGTTACAAGTTATATATGTAGGCATAGTCTTTGTGCACAATATGTGATATATTTCATTCCTTTATATTTATTATATTTTATTTAAATTCATTTACTAACTTTTAACTAAGCAATTTTTTTCATTTTTACATAATATACTGCACTTTAAGGCCGCTAACCATACCTTAACTGCTTTATAGCAAAGCAATTTCTTGTAGCCGCCACTTCTTATACTTATAGTAAAAGTTATAAAAATATAATTAGTTATAAAGCAGTTAAAGGATTTTAACAGACTTTCAGCCTAGTCGCTAACACTTGAAAGATTAACTTTGATTACTTAGAAAGCAGTTATGGGATTTTAAATGCTTTTAAGCTCAGTATTGTAAAACATATTTTTATACTGGTTCTTCTATTGTTTAACTAGAAGGCAGTTAAAAACATCTCGCTCGCATTTAAACTGCCTTTTAAGTAAGCACTTCCGCGTAAAAAGTTGAGAAAAACTATTTTATGAAAATCAGAACTTTATTTATTAAAAAAGAATAGACAATCAGAACTTATCAAATAGCTAATTATTAATTGAACGATATAAAAAAAAAAACAAGTTTAATCAAACTTTTACAAATCTTATTCAATAATGAGATCACAATTACCTACATCTTTAATAATTATCACTATTCATGAAACCATAGGACAAATTATATTATAATTATTTTGTAAAAATACCCAAAACATGTAAGTATTGTTTTTGAAATCTTTATGGCACAGTCATGACACACATTGGTTTCAAATTCTTATGCACTTATGAAATAAACATATCACAATCAGACATCAATAATTGCAAAGTTGAAATAATATAATTGTTCGTAACACATAATGTCATAATCAGTTAAATATTAGACTTTATCTAAAAAAATATAAATTTGGCCATTTTTATGCTTAAATACTAATTAAAACCTTTAACAAAAGCAGCACAATCTAGATAAAGATATACGTCTTTTCTTAGGTAACCGATGTCCAATAATCACTTCCGTTTTTGCAAATTCTTGAGTATGTCGTCGCGTTGTCAATTTTTTGGGAAAAGATTTTGTTATTGATGTTTTCCTTTTCAATATTGGGTTATTTTTAGGGTTTGAAACTATATTTTGTCTTTGCATGTCATAACCATATTCAGTATCATCACTAAAAACTTCATCACATGGTTGGTAGTCCTTATCCTTAACGGAATCATCACTATCATAATCTAATATTTCTGGCATAATGCAGTGAGGAGAAGATGGCATCGGAGAAGGATCGATTCGTGGCGGTAAAGAATTTGTTTCAAGCTGTTGATTTAATGTTTCTATTGTAAGCTTCAAAGTGTCTTCTGGTTGGCTATAATTATATTTTGTTTGTGTTTCATTGAATTTTTGAAACACTTGTGATGACATCGAGTAAGGTTCTTGGTAGAGAAGATTAACTAAATCGTTATTGTTCATGTGGGCGTACTTTGATTCTTTTTGGCTAATATTAGAGCAAGTGGAATTGCGTGTAGATGGCATGCTGTTAGTTTCAAGAAGTTGTGCAGTTGGAAATTTTTGGTCCATCAACACGCTATTCATCATAATTTCGATCCTTGATGATACACAGGAACGTCTGAAATACAATGAAATATAATCAGTTACCTAATGAATCAATTACACGATACATCTCGCACTAGTAGGTATAAAAAAATCAACAATCGAAACAGATACCTACAACGACAATTACGATGAACTTAGAAACAGTAGGTACTTTAAAAGCCTTTTGCAATAGGTAGGTACATATTGAAAACTAGCAGCGCGCGTTTTACCTGTGCAGGTAAAATGTGCAGAAAAATTTATGGTAACAAAAACAAGTATTTATAAAGTTACTTAGATAAATTAAAAACCATTTTTTTTTGTTTTTGCTTAAACGAGTTACAAACAGTCAAACACACTTTCGCATTTATAATAATATTACAAATAACTATTTATTACAATAAATGAAATAATAATGTCAGCTTACCTTTGCCTATTTTGCGCCATTCTCGTAATTATGGCGCCAAAAAGCAAGAGACGCGCTGCACCCGCATCCGTCCGCTACGAGCACCCGAAGTGAAGGAATTATAATAGCCTGAGCTGGTCAAACGCAAACGAAAATCACAAGCGTTTAACTGTTATTTAGTCTAGTATTGTCGTTTAGCTGCTCTCTAGCGATTGATATTAAGCTAATACTAATTTCAATACATAATTTAAAAGCCGCTATTGGCGTATAACTGCTTTCTAGTGTAGTTTTTCTTTATAACTGCTTTATAGTTAAGGTACGATGTTCAGATGGTTATTTGTATGACACAATACGTGAAGGTAGTTAAAGACTCTTAGCTGCTTTTTAGTAAAGCATGACTAGATAACGTACTTTTAGTTAAGTAAATTTAGAAAAAATGATACATCAATTTGCCGTTAAAACATGTTAACGTCTTTCTAGAGAAGTATTGTGGCTCAGCCGCTTTTTAATTAAGGAAGTAACGAAATTTATGTGGGTATTACAATTTCATGCTTATTACGTGTATTAATATTATGTAAATCGCTTCTAGTCTTAACTAACTATTTTTTAAAATGAAAATGAATGGGATTTCTATATTATGTTGATCAAACAACTCGCCTATAGAATTTACTGTCCTGAAAAATGTAAGAATTTATTTTAAAGTTGTCTTTTTGGGATTAGTTGGATAGCATTTTTAGCAAAATGATTGAGGCGAATATCCATATATTTTTCTAAAACACATTTAATTAATTGAATGACATGATTGTCTATTGGAGACTGGTCATATTGGTGAAAATCAATATCTTCAAATAATTTTAGTCCAACAAAATGACGCATGGTCTTCGTAACAATTTTACTTTTAAACCTTTTATTCGCTATTACTTTGTTGTGAAAGGCACTACTTTTTAGCAGAACTTCTGTCTTTTTGGAAATCATTATCACGTCTTTACTAGGTATAAGAAGACCTCCGTTGTCTTTCAGTTTAATAAATTGTGTATGTTCATTTGAATTCTCAGGCTCTATTAATGCAGAAATACAAGTTTCACATTTAATTTTTTTTTGTTAAGTAATGGATCACTGATCCAGCTATATATGTGATGACTTCTGATGCAAAATCAGACAAATCACTGATGTTGTAATGTTCATCCTCATCGTCAACAATGTCTTCATCATCCTCATTGTCTGAAAATGATTGGTGCCATTGTGTTGTTAAATTTATTTTGTCAATTGCTGACTTACGGCTCAAAATCGATACATTTTCTAGTGCCATACAGTTACCACTATCAAAGTCTTTTAGCTCAACGTGTGCAATAAGTTTCTTATATATTGACATAAATTGACGAGCTGTGGGGTTATTATTACAACCAGCCCTTATGTGGCCAAAAGTGAGCTCTAAGTGATCTTGTGAAAATTTATATGCAGGTAAATACTTTAATTTTTTTTCATTTTCTACAAGCCTTACATAAATCTGTTTAAAACTTTCAATGCAAACTAAGAAACCGACAAATCCCGTTTTTTTAACAGACTTCACCACTTCCTGACCGTCGATAAACTTTAATTTTTTATATAGCTTGCTACTTTGTCGAGAAATAAAAATATGGTATCTTTGTTTCTAAAATAAATAGGTTTTTTAAAATACAATTGATTCATATTTTGCGAGTTTAAAATGTCAAACAGTTTATTGAAATTTCTTAAAAAGGTTGATGTGCCATTAACGTCAGTAAAGTCTGGATGTTTTATTTGAGAGCAAAAATCTAAAGCGGAAGCAACACTATCACTCATAAGTTGAGTCGTTAATCGCACTTTCATTTTTTGGTTTTGAAACAAAATGTGTCTGCGTCTTAATTTATTTGCCAAATGTAAGTGTTCTTTTTCTTGTAATTTATTAAGTTTTACCAAATTTGACCACTTCACCATTTTTTTTTCATCGTCTATAAATACCTTGCTAGATTCGAATGAATTTCTTACTAGCTTCATCATATGGCAAACGTCTAGAAAGATAAAAACTGGATTTTTTGTTACCGGGTGCGGAAAGTGGGTAACCATTTCTTTTACATCAAATGAACAGCCTAGCTTTTTGGCCATGGCAATGTGAGCTGGACAACCATCAAACGTCAAAGATATGATTGTTATTCCTGTATTGTGGGGTAAATCTAAACACTGCAAAACTAAATTAGATTTTTGCTCTCCTGATAACTTTTGTTATTTTTTTATTGTGCAAACCTACCACATTATTATCTTTTTAACCCAAAGGTTGACTGGTAGAGAATGCCTTGTTGCAGTAAGTCCGTCTATGTACTACTGTACATTAAGTTTAAATAAATAAATAAATAACCCATCCACAAGAAAATAGCCAACAGGAATTTTCCAGGATCCCTTGATGGCAGTTACTAAGAATTGTATTCTTAGTAACGCGCCTCTTTAGCAATCATCATGCTCTCATTATTGTTGTTGCCTATATCAACATATCCGTGCATACGTCTACCATCCCACTCGACACGTTGCCGTATGGCCATCTCATCTAATACTAAATTTCCAATAAGGCCGTATTTACTCGCTGCAGCCTTAGCTTTGATGGCAGAAAGAGATTCTGTAGTAAAACCGGGTTCAGCATTGATGGATTGATACCATTTTTTTATTGTTCTAACATGAGGCAAACATGTTAAATTTTTGTCGCACAAACTCATAGGCTTTAGGCGAATAAAAATGTAACGTCATAGCGAAGCTTCTTAAGCTTGGCGAATATTTGGTACGCGTAATTTTATCGGACTTCAATTTTTGACTGTATTTTCTTAATAAATCTTGCATTGTAATATTCATATTTTCTAAGCAGCACCCTTGATCTCCTGTAATTAATCTTTTATCTTCTAAATTTTTTATGAGGTCTTTCAGTTTCAAAATTTTTTTGCTATATCGTCTGGCTTTACATTGTAAACGTTTTATTTTTAAACGCTGATCTGCAATGACGACGCGACTTCTAATAATTTCAGAGCGTAATTTTTTTTTCCTCGGGGTATCAGCTTGAACAGAATCACTTATTGGGGCCGCCAATTGCTGGTTATCTGCGGACTAAAAACATGTTTTCTAATGTACATGGAAAATGAACATTATAAAATCAGTCATAAAATAAATAAAATTATATATAAAATCAATACCAATGTTTATACTTACATCAATTATCTCTGAAATTTTACGTTTACGTGAAGAAGTTAATGGCATTACCGTCAGCTGCGAATCATCCGTTACCTGAAATTTTTGTTTATTAGTACGCCCCGTTTTTATGAACTTTTCTGCCCAAAATTGATAGGACCTAGGTATAATACGTTTTTATTCTTACCGTAATGAATTGCCATACGTCAACTGTTGGTACAGCTGATTTAACCAAAGTCCGTCTTTTTGTCGACGAGTTAAATTGTTCATTTATGAAATGAACAGAACAAATTCTGCTATTGTTTGTCGAGAACCAATTTCTTTTTCCAGTAGCAGATATCCATTTGTCTTTAATATCTGGATCTTTTGGGAACCTGTAATAAAAGCATTGGATAAAGTAAACAGATGCATACGAATTATGTAAATTTTGTAATGATTATCTTTACAATATAAAACTTTGTATACTTAATTATTTTGACATGAAAAAAGCATTTGATCCTTCTATTATCCTTGTATTATATAAAAGGATACTCAACGCAGACTGCTTTTTAACTTACCCACGTATATAACAATAATAAGCCTTCCTCCTATTAATTTTCTGAATGAGAAAGTAGTTTAAAAATACGAATTAATAGTTAATCGTTACAAAAATTGGTTTGTAAATTATTTATGGTGCGTTTGTTTAGGTGACTAAAAATGTAAACAATCTTGGTATGTCTTTTTATATTAAAGTAGTTGTTAAATAGGGCGGGATTTGTCCACAATAAGACGCAGTCACTTGGTGAAATCGAGTATATTAACACTTCACAACAGAACTCGGGTCCATTACAATAAGATTACATTACACACATAAAGCTAGATTAGGTAATATAGAGATTGAGAAGGTTTTAGCGGGAACGTGGAACGTTTATTTTAAACACGCCCGCGCGCGTCTGGTTTTGGCGGCGACTCGTCTCGGCGTTCGAGCGACGCGTGGCGTGGGCGGGGTTCCACCGTTCAAAAATGCGCGCGAAACAAAATATCAAAATGGCAGTTACAATTTGTGTTCGCGCGTAAATAAGCAAACTTAAACCGAATAACAAAATACATTTTATAAAAATTAGTTGCCTACATTCCACCCCCTTGTTCCTGAACAAACTCGTCAGTAGGCAACACAATGACCTTAACAACTGGTCGCTTCATGAAACCCTTGCTGGTTCTTACAGTTACTACCCTAATATGGCCGTCGCGACCTGGGTGAACTGCGCTAATGACTCCTTTCGGCCATGCATTACGAGGCTGGTTCTCTTCCAGAATCAGCACCATGTCTCCCACTTTTATGGGCGGCACTTCATGTCGCCACTTCTGACGCTTTTGTAGAGTGGGGACGTACTCTTTTAGCCACCGTCGCCAAAACATGTCTGCTAGAGTTTGAGCCTTTACCCAAGCTTTTCTACTGGTTAAATCAGACGCTTCAAAGTAACCTAAAGTAGACGCACCGGTAGCTGTGCCTATCAATAAATGATTTGGGGTCAGTGCAATGGGCCCATCGGGGTCCGTACCTACGAAAGTTATAGGCCTACTGTTAAGGGTCATCTCTACCTCAGCCATCAAAGTATTTAACAATTCTTCTTTCGGGGCACGCGCTGTCAAAGTCACTTTAAGTGCGGTTTTTATTGAGCGAACGAGGCGTTCCGAACATCCACCCATGTGTGGCGCTGCAGGAGGGTTAAACTGCCAAGAAATACCCTTGGTAACGACGAAATCGTGAACCTTGGTCTCCATTCACCTACAAAGTTGGTGCCTCTATCACTAAACATAATAGTCGGTTGCCCGCGGCGAGCTATCAAACGCCGGATTGCCATTATGGCCGAATCAGCTGACAAAGAAGCTGCCAGCTCAATATGGACACCGCGAGTGACTAAACAAGTGAAAATAACGCCCCATCTTTTTTCACGACGCCTGCCTATCGAAACTTCCATGGGACCGAAATAATCTACCCCACAATGCACAAAAGCTCTA
This sequence comes from Mythimna pallens, assembly GCA_961205895.1. Classification (NCBI taxonomy): domain Eukaryota; kingdom Metazoa; phylum Arthropoda; class Insecta; order Lepidoptera; family Noctuidae; genus Mythimna; species Mythimna pallens. Next base: position 20,008,795 of record OY540839.1, on the reverse strand, counting down.
CGTGTATTTACAAGCCTAGCGGCCGGTAGATCTCCCATTTTGGGCATTGAAGGGCGAGCGCGACGCACCAAACACGACTGACATTTCGAAACGGCTGTTTTGACTGTACGTCGCAATCGAGTGATCCAATATTTTTCCCTAATACTGTTTATGACAGTTTCAGTATTGGCATAGTGAGCGCGCTTGTGATATTCGAGAGCAATGAGCCGCGCGGTATAACTTTGACCGTCTAAAATGATTGGATACTTTTCATCGAACATTAATTGCGGTGCAGCACTCAAGCGTCCTCTGACGCGAAGCAATCCATCACCTTCATATAAAAATGGATCTAAATCTCGAATTTTACTGTCCGCGGGTAATGCGCTTTTCGTTTTAAATAATTCGACTTCCTTGGAAAAAGTCTCAAGCTGGGATTGTTTCAATAAAATATTCTCAGCCTTGTGAATATTACCAGCCGTTAACTTCTCAACCTGGTTCTTGCGACACATATTTATAAAGGCAAGAACTCGACCTGTTGATCTAACAGCCCGTGTCCAACTAGAGAATCTATCGACATTGAACAGCGGTACATACTGCTTAACAAAGTGAACCTTCTCAAGACGCTCCAAATCAATATCATCTACGTCCTCAAATTCGTTCACCGGCCACTGGTCTTTGTCCCGGTACAAAAAAGATGGACCTGTAAACCACAATTTACAATTCGTCGGCCAGTACAACTTGGTAGCTTCATCAGCAGGGTTTTCTGCAGATGGCACCCAACGCCACTCGCTTGGGCTGGACTTCCGGTCGATTTCTGCCAATCGATGTGAGACAAACTTTTGGTAAACACGAGGATCCGACGAATGCACCCACTTTAATACGGTTTTCGAATCAGACCACAAGTATTTTTGGGTTATGGCTAAACTTTGCTCCCTGATAACGACGCAAGCCAACCTGCACGCCAGCACAGCTGCCTGCAGTTCGAGACGCGGCACAGATATAACCTTCAACGGGGTGACGCGAGCTTTACCAACAACAAGTGAGACGGTAGGTATGCCAAACTCGTCCCTACCAACTAAATACGCGACCGCAGCGTATGCCGATTCCCCAGCATCACCAAAAACATGTAACTCAACAGTTGAAGGGTCAAGCCTGTACCAACGTGGCACACGTATGCTACTTAACTGCTTTATATCTACCAGCCACTTTTCCCATTCAATGAACTCGGCCTCCATCAGCTGATCGTCCCAACCTATACCAGATTTCCAAATTTTCTGTAACAAGATTTTAGACTTTATCGTATAAGGATAAAGTAAGCCTAAAGGGTCAAAAATACTCATAATGAATTTCAAAAATTGACGTTTGGTAGGAATAACTCTGCCTTCAACTACATCAGGTGTCACCTTTTTGAACGACAAGTCGAACGCTAACTCGTCTGATTCCGGCACCCATATCATGCCTAAGGTCCGTTCACCGTTATACGGAGACTTGTCAAAGTTTACAGTGCCGGGCACGACAGCTGGTAACTCTTTCCGAAGTTCAGGTGAATTGGTCACCCACCCCCTGATAGTGAAACCACCAGCGGAGTGTATCATAGAAACGTCTTTGATCAACTGACGCGCTTCCTCTATTGAGTTTACACTGTCCAAATAGTCATCCATGTAATGATTTTCATGGATTGCCTTGACCGCCTCAGGATATGAATCTCGGAACTCATCAGCATTTTTATTCAAAACATGTATGGCTGAGGCAGGGGACGACTTTGCACCGAAAATCATCGAGACCATAACGTATGTATCAGGGTCGCGTTCTCTATCGCGACCTCTCCATAAAAAGAGTTGCGCGCCCTGATCTTCTTTCCTAATTTTTATACGCAAAAACATATCGGCTATGTCCGCTGTATAAGCTATACGACCAGATCGAAACTTAAACAATACGCCTAATAAAGAATTTAGCAAGTCCGGCCCTGTAAGCAAATAATCGTTTAAACATGCACCTTTACATTTAGCCGCAGCATCATAAACTAATCTAAGTTTATTTGGTTTATTGGGGTTAATGACCCCAAAATGCGGTAGGTGCCAAACTGGGTTAACACTCAGTGGAGTTTCCAATAGCCTAGCATATTTTTCTGAAATTAACCGTTCAATTTGACGGGAATACGCTTCTGAATAATCGGGATTTTTATCCATCTTATTCTCTATGCCGCGCAATCGTTTGAAAGCGTAATCGTAATTGTCAGGTAAGTGTACCGCGTCACGTGACCAAAGTAATCCTACCTCCCAACCTCCGTCGACACGGCGGCTGGTGCTGTCTAGAATTTTACACGCGCGTTCAGTTTCAACATTTTTACGTGACACTTCTGTGATACCGATAGACTCGAGTAAAAATTGCTGTTTCACAAGGTCATTGAGATCATCTAAACCATCGAAGGCTAAATTAATTGACTCACTATCAGACTTGTCACAGATACCTACAGTTACAGGTCCGTGAACAACCCACCCTAACTTTGTAAGAGACGCTACGGGTTGCCCGGATTTACCCTGTCGTATTTCCTCATTTACGATCAACTTCCAGTTATCTTGACCAATTAAAACCATCGGTTTAGCGCAGGACATCTCACAGAAATCTAAATCACGCAAATGTTTATTATTCAAAACTCTAGCAGGCACGGTTTGGGTAGGCAAATCTAAATTCTCTATTGTTCGAAATACGATATCATGACATATGCCGTTTGGGCCGCGAATTAGCGCAGTTACCCTACGGGAATTGTTATCAGTCATAACAAGACCGCGTGCACTCACAATTCTTAACGGAGATGATGGTCCACTAAAATTACACATACCAGAATCTACTAATGACACAGTGGCCCCATCATCTAACAATGCGTATACACTATGTTCAACATTATTAACAATAATCTTTACAGGCATAATCTTTAATAAAGTTTTAGTGGTTCGACACCGCTCACCCATACTCGTTACCGACTCGGCGACCGACGGCGACGGCGCGGGCCCGGGCGGCTGTAAACGGGCCGCCTGCGCTTCGGCGGCTGGCGCGGGCGGGGCTCCGGTGCCATCGGCGGCGCCCGGGGCTCTCGGCTTCTCGTAGTGTAGAAGTGTGTGATGCGGAGAACGACACTTTTCACATCGTTTTGCGCGACAACGATAACGAGAATGGCTATGCACTAAACATTTGAAACATAGTTTATTGACCTTTACAAAGTTCCATTTTTCAAGTTCACTTTTTGAAACGAATTTATCGCACTCGGGTAATCGGTGATCCGCACTACGACACAACGCGCACTCACTTGATGACGACGACGTACTCGGTGACGCTGACGTAGTTTCCTCGCTGGTGAGGTGTACTCGATCTGCAGGTTTCCGGTGTTGACGCGTGACCTCAGCGCGCCTGGTACTCGACGTCGCGGCGACAGCAGGATTCGCAGCAGCGGTGGTCCGGTTATGATTATTATTATGCTCGGTATTTATGCACAGCGGTAGGTAATAAGCTGATGCTCGCGACAGGTGACTTAGAAACTCGAGAACTGTGTTTATATTTGGTGATAACCGAAGATCTTCTTTGCTGTCGGTGTTCCTTTTCATAACAAACTCGCCATATTGTGAACGTTGTACATTTGTTAATTTGCTAAGAATTTCGTGTGTTAATTGGGGGTTATTTATGTAGCCTTCCGCCTTTATATTTTTCAAAATGTACACACAATTTCGAACGACGCAAGTCATGTTTCGCAATTCGACGCCACTTTCGGACACACGGGGCAAACTTCTTATCTTATTCAATGCCGTTTCTAGTAGCAAATTGGGGTGACCGAATTCCTCTTCTAAGGCATTTATCACATCTATGGGGTCGGACCCGGTACGCAGTAGATCTTCAACGGCACTCTTTGCCGCGCCACGCAGTGATGCTTGCAGTCGTACTGTGTTCTCGAACATACTATACGTGCCCGCGGTAGCTTCGTAGGTACGTCGATAAGCCAGCCAGTCTGCCGGGCTGCCATCAAACACGGGGAGATCATAATTTTGTCGTGGTCGCTTCGACATGTTCGTAATAATAACGTCGGCTAGATGCATGATGTCAGAGGCCGCGACGGCGGCGCCGGCGGCCAGGGGCGGAGCGCCCGGCGCCGGCGTATACTTCGCAGCGGTCGGGGACGACGCCGCCGCGGGCGCGAACGGATCGCGAACGGTTTCGTGCGCATGCGCGACGCCGCTTTCTCGTTCTAGGCCTTCGGTCGGTTGCGGACACGCGCCGTCCGGCGCGTTTGGCACTGGCGGCTTTTCCGCGTGTTCGCATGGAGCTTGACTCGTGCTTAACCACTCATCTACGTTATTACGACCACTGTAAATACTCATCGCGCGATTTTCAGCTTCTTCATCTTCAATCTCGGCGATTTCTAACGCTAATTTCTTCTTTATGAGCTGTTCTTTTACTTTGGCGAGTTCTTCTTCGGCCTTGTACTCGGCACGGAGGCGAAGCGCTTCGCGGCTGAGGCGGCTTGATCGCGACCTGGAGGACGTGGCAACAACTTCACTACGCGGGGCCGTAGTGACACACGTGGTATCCGCACCAGGTCGTTGTCCAGATTCAGCATGGGCTCTGCTCCGTGTCACGACACCAGTAACTTTGTCATTCATTGTGATCCAGGCTCGAAGGACCAATGTTAAATAGGGCGGGATTTGTCCACAATAAGACGCAGTCACTTGGTGAAATCGAGTATATTAACACTTCACAACAGAACTCGGGTCCATTACAATAAGATTACATTACACACATAAAGCTAGATTAGGTAATATAGAGATTGAGAAGGTTTTAGCGGGAACGTGGAACGTTTATTTTAAACACGCCCGCGCGCGTCTGGTTTTGGCGGCGACTCGTCTCGGCGTTCGAGCGACGCGTGGCGTGGGCGGGGTTCCACCGTTCAAAAATGCGCGCGAAACAAAATATCAAAATGGCAGTTACAATTTGTGTTCGCGCGTAAATAAGCAAACTTAAACCGAATAACAAAATACATTTTATAAAAATTAGTTGCCTACAGTAGTCGTATAAAATACATACGAAGGATAATTAAATTTAGTTTATTACCTAACATTAATTTCGGTTATTTACCGAAATTAATGTTAGGTAATTGTAAACATTTTTAGATACAATTTTTAAACAACAAACAACAAAAAAGTCGTTTTTTGTGATAAATCGTAGTAGTGATAGTGAAAATATTTGATTTGTCTATATTTGCTAAAAAACGACAATATTTCAAAAATTAAGTACTTACATATGAAATGTTATTCCTTTATTTGTTAAGTTACAAGTTTTGGACGAGTTTCCGCAGTTGGATATGCTGCAAAACACCATGTTTACCTCTCCGCGTCTCAAATAACACAAGAAACCGCAACAAACGCTCCGCGTGCACTTGTGTCCAACACATAAGCGCGGCGACAAGGTCACGCGTCTATGCGACTTCTATTGCCTTATTATTAAGATTTCTGTGATGAAGACGCTAATGAAGGGAGATCTACTGATCTCCATGAAGCGAAAACTCATTGATACGTGTATCCTACCCGTCCTAACCTACGGTGCACAGACATGTTCGCTCACCGATTCGCAAAGTTTCGCTTTGGGGTTTGCCAACGAGCAATGGAGCGCAGCATTCCGGGTGTCAAGAGGACCGACAGAGAGTGGAACACCATGTTGCGTCAAAAGACGGGAATTATGGGCGTCGGAAAAAAGGCTGCCAGACTAAAATGGGATTGGGCGGGTCACATCAGCCGCATACACTCTGACCGGTGGGCAAGAGTCTCCACAAAGTGGGTACCGGAAGATGGACGACGCCGCCGAGGTCGACCTGGGAAAAAGTGGCGAGACGACCTAGATGCCGACCGTAAAGACTGGTTCGAGGTAGCTCAGGAAAGGAATACCTGGAAGAAGTTGGGGGAGGCTTTTGCTCAGCAGAAGGGACAGTATAGGCTAATAAAAAAAAAGCAATATACTTATTAAAAGTTTCAGTGTTAATAATGGACTTAAGGCCATACAGCTCAAAATGTACCATACAGCTCAAAATGTACCATACAGCTCAAAAAGTCCCTACTTATTCTGATTCCTTTAGTTGCCCAGTCACTAAATGTAAACTTAGTTTTTAATTAGGATTAGTGAACCCCCACGTAACATTGATTTTCGGTTATAACAACTGCCCACATTATAATTCTCATAATTAATTAGCAATTCAAAATCCTTTTACCCTTAAATGCATGATTTCTTGTACCGTTTCCAAATAAATATAATTAAATGGGTAATATTATGTGGATTGCGAGAAAAATAAAGAAAAAAAAAACATAGTAATAACAAATTTATATTATCTTTAAAAAAATAATTGATGTAGATCTACATCATTATGCAAAATCGTGCTAATAAAGTAACATGTTCCAAATTTAACAATAAAGTTGTTTTCTTATAACTAACTACCGTATTATTGGTGGAAGTCTCTGAAACAGTTGTTTCTAGCATTCAAGCAAAGAGGCACGTTGCATTTCGAGCATGACCACTGTGTTGTGCCTTTGCAATTGGCAATATTGCACCTGAGATGATTGGCAAACATAGGCCAGTGATCAATGCCATCTTTTCTTACTTGACGGTTGGAAGAGGATGACTGGTACCTTTTTGTTTCTTAGCTTGGTCAATGGAGGCATTGCTGGAACGCCCTCTTTTGTTGCCGTTTTTTGACCCAATATTGCAAAGGGTATCAGCCAAACTGTCGCCGAAAAATCAATCCCATCGAAGTGCGCTGTTCTTTCCTCGTGTGTTCCCCTAGGGACTGTTGTCTTCAAATACTCTTTTTTGTTCGGCAGACGACAGTTTGGTAATTTATTTTGCTGGACAGTACCGACGCAATGAATCCCTTGTTTGGCCAGGTGATATACGAGAGGCAAGGATGTGTAGAAATTGTCGAAAAAAACGATATGATTTCTCTTTCTGGGAATCACCCTGGCCAAACGCAAGACCACATTGTTGGTTACTCCTAAGTCCAGTTCACCTGCGAAATTTATTCTGGGCAAGAAAAGAAAGATAGACCATCTTTCTTTTCTTGCCCAGAATAAATTTCGAAACGGTATGCATAACCCATTAGACACAAAACAAAGAGCTTATATCCCCATTTGTGTGGTTTATTTGGGAGATACTGTTTGAGGAAGTGCCCAATTTTGGTTGAGCACATTTGCTCATCTATAGAAAGGCGCTGATCTAATGGTATTGATGAAAAGGTTTCATTCAGGTGCTCTATCACAGGTCTAATCTTATGTAATCTGTCATGATCTGGGTGCTCTCTCGGCAAGTGCTTGGAGTTATCGTTGAAATGCAGCAAACTTCGTATAAGCTCAAATCTGTTTACAAGCATAACATCTTTTATAGGTTCGTACCCGAATTTTTTGTGCCAATACGCGCGTACACTTGGAAAATTTTCTACCGACATAAATAACAGAATTCCTATAAATTTTCTGATGTCGGGACTTGTAAAACTAATGGGATTAGCTGAGTTTTTTTGACAAGAATATAGGATTCGTTTCATCAGCAATTTTTTTGTAGAATTTCCGGTTTAAAAAAATAACTAAGACATTTTAAGGCGTATCCAGATTTAGTATGTTTTCATTAACTGAGCTGGGATCATGAGCTATTGTAGTTTCATCGTATGATAAGTTACCTATCTTCCAAATAAGTTTTCGTTTGTCGAAATCTTGAATATCCTGTCCATCTTCAACGAGAGGCGGATCTTGGTCACAAGTTTCTCGACCAACTTCAGAAGTGTTTGCTTCATTAGTATCACGATCATTTGTAACATCTTCATCTAGTAAATCTTCCATAATTTCCCTGGCGTCATTGTAAAATACATCCTCATCTTCATTCTCGTCATCTAATCCATCTTCTGAAATATTACCGTCTTCTAAAGCGGCCAATATTTTCAATATCCCTCTCTTGTAATCGTTTCTCCATCCTTACAAAAAAAAACAACTTCGAAAGTGAAATTTGTAAAAGAATGTAAGTACCCACCTAACTTAAAAATATTGTTATTGTTTACAACTGACCATAACACTAAACACAACTAAAACTTCTCAGAAACTGAGCATAACGGACGAAAAAAGTTTATTCAAATAGTAGAGATTTTGCATGGTGATGTATTTATACATCACTCATAAAACTCAGATTTATCGAAAAAAATACCGTTATTATCAAATATACGGACAATATATGTTACACTTACCTTTTATCCTTTTCAGAAACTATTTTTTATTGCAGGTTTTGCCAATATTTCACAACAAAATGAATTTTTTAAAATCCGCTGTAACCGGACTGCAACCGGACATATTTGAAAAAAAAAAAACTTCTAAAAAGTAAAGCTGCGTTCATAAATCGATATGTTTTATATAGTTTTATTATAATTCAATTTAAAAAGTAAAATTTGTCGCCTTGGTCCATAGCAGCCATAGAACATTAAAAACGTACGATGTAGATCTACATCAAAATGCATTTAAGGGCCAATGCTCACTGAAACAAATGATGTCAAACATTGTTTTTTCTAAAAATAATTCAATTTCCAATTGTTTCGAAAAAGAACCCTGAATGTCTTGAACAAACAAATTAAACGATTTTTGCCTAGCCCCTCTAGCTTAAATGCCAGAAGATACTTTATTGTTAAGTTGATCTGAATTGCCAAAAGTACCATTTGTTGTCTTATTAACTAGTTTAAAGTAATTCAATTCAATATCTTTGTTGTGGAGCATAGGTTTGTACATAATACAGGTCTTAAATAGATCACCTACGTCCCGCCCTTAAGGCATACAATAGTCAAACAAATAGGTACATTATTTTTACAAGTTATTAATATTTCACATAAAAACAAAAAGATAAAATCAAACAAAACGAATTAAGGTAGGTAGGTACACATCAGTACTCTGTACACATCATGGCTGAGGGGGGCGATATTGGAGCAGTGATTTGTCTAATAAGAAATCTTTTATAGAGTAGCAGCACTTGTCTACTAACAGATCATGGAGACTTTTAATTTTTTTTCATTTCTGTAATTATTCTGATAGGCCCAGGAATATTATTAAAGATGCGTGTAGCCATGCAAAAGATACTTTAATGCATGAGTCTTACTAGCTACTGTACGCAATTTGTCTTAACGTCGTATACATGTGTAGTAGTTATACATGTCAATATATTTCTTACAAACACTGCGGTCTCAAATATGTAGACACACGGCAGTGTAAGTATGTTAATCTTTTAAAAAAAATGGCTTACAGGAGTCAGTTTGACATAAATTAAATGGCCCTAATGCAACGTTTTTGAGCAATGAAAGCACGCTCTTTGTGTGTACTATTGCCCCAGAATATTACGCCATATCTGAGGATAGAGCTAACATAACCGTAGTACGATTTTAGTAAAGTAGCCTGATTTGCTATTTTTTCCAATCTGTAAAGTGCGTATGAAAATTGTCCCAGCTTTTTACATACATGGTCAATATGAAGTTTCCAATTAAGTTTGTTGTCAATATGTAACCCTAGAAATTTTGTTTTTCTGTCTCTTTAATGTCGCTATCTAGGTAACTGATTTTTAATTTACCCGTGCGTTGAGTTCGTATTTTGAAATTCATTATTTTAGTTTTGTCAATGTTAATCATTAAATTATTTATTTCAAGCCAGTCTATTATTGATAATATTGTTTCGTTAATGTCAGATTCTATGTCAATTGTGTTATCATTAACAAATAAAACAGTGCTATCATCAGCAAACACTGTAATGTCATGATTTGTGACCTTCGACCTTCGACGAGTAACATTAGTACATTGGTAACTTCGACATACTATGTCTGAGTTAATATTATATGCTAATAGCCTCACTATATTACATCTAAATATAATAGGTAGGTACACAGTATACCTAGTCGAAAAAAGTTTGTAAACAGAATTGTTTGTTGATGTCAAATAATTAAAACATAACACTATGGTGACTAACTAAAAAATGCATAATATGCATATTTAGCATATGTATGTACTTATTTTCTCTATATGACAAGTGCTCAAAGTATGGAAAAGCACATAAAACACAAACACACAAACTCTTCTTTGCTTATTTTCTACACACTACAGTCTACATCTCTTCTAATCTCTCCTTTCGCAGGTCTGCTGGAAGAAATTTCTTTTTGAAATAAGCAGTACCTTTGTACAAAATTTATATTAAGCTATCTATCTTCTTCTTTGTATTTGTGTGTACATAAATTATAAAATAAATAAATAAATAAAATAATTCTCTTACAATTTATCTTCAATAGCTCTGTGACATTACCCACAAATACAGTTATAATATCATTGGGATCATATACTTGTTCATTAACTAATGGCATTATGTGATGGTAGGAAGCTTGTGGTATACAATGATTTTGAGAATAAAAAGGGAGGTTCTTACTATTTAATTGACTTAAACTTCCTATACTGTCTGAAAACATAACTGATTTATAATCACCGCTTTTATGAGAGGAAAAACTACATTTTGTTGAATCTACCCCTTGAGTTAATCATTGCTGAATGTGGAGTATCTGGCTGGGAATACAGTCTTGATCACTGATGGCCTGGGATATGTCCTCTGTTACCACAAGTTGGAGGCCAGCTAGGTTAGATTCTCTCTGACAAGTACATTTGTTGTTTTTAAGAGTAAGTGCTTTGTCCACTAACTCATCTGTAGCAAGAATATGTTCCTTTATTTGTTTCTTTGAACATATATATTTGTTATAAATTGACTTTAGTGAGTCATCAAGAGTCTATATTTCTGACTGTAAGCGCTGAGTGTCAATTTCATAAATATTTATTCTGTCTTCTAACTTAATCTGATAGTTATATAGTTGAATAATTAAGGTAACACGTTCTTTCCGCATTTGAATATTTTTGGAAAAGTGTTTTTGTTGTTTCTTGTGGTTTTTACAATTTTTAATAATTTTATTCAGTCTCGCATATTTTTTAATTTTGTTTTGACTAAGTTTATAATTATTGTGTTTTAATAGAGAATCTTCAGTAAGATCAATTGTAACTAAGGAATGAGGGTTACAGTTTGAATTTAGTAATTCATCATATAGACGGTTAGTTTTCTCAGTCTGAGTACATTCCTTTTCCCTCTGCAATTTAAGAATATGACTATTAGCATGAACTAATTCATCTTCCAGATCCCTAACCTTACAACAAGCCTCCTCATACAAGTTACTACAGTTATTGAAACCATTCGTGATCTCGCGCAGTTAGTCGCATTCATCAGCAACATCTTGGTATTGCTGACTAAGCCCTACCAACTCTTGTTTTAGGCTAGTATTTTTGAAGACTATGTTCCTTATTTCAACTCACTCTCCTCATTCTCTAGCAATATTTTCTGACACTAGAGTTTGGTCTTCTTTAAGCTCCTGGAGGGCAATTTCCAATTTAAGCTCCATATCCTTAGCTGTTGCCATACGGGTCATCACAGGCATGGTTTCAGAATAAGTTACTGTAAATAGAAAAAAAAAGAAACAAAAAGATAACAAAATAAGAAAAGTTAGAAATGATTTAAAAATAAATAATAATAATAAGAACAAGAAAGTGCAGTACAGTAACGACATGAGGTAGACTGCTGAATTGGCTTGAAATGCTAATAGTTATTGAGTTTTCTTGCTTTTCATTGCCTTATGATATTACTTTTACTTAATGTGGGTAAGTTGATTAGAATGTCATGGTCTGGTTTAATAGATTTTTTATCAATTAATAACCAATATAACAATGCAAAATAACGAACAGAAGCGTTGTTGACCAGTATAATATTACGGGATTAGTTTAAATTAATCAAATTATAAAATGCAACGTCTTTGTTTTGTTTTCTACAATGTAAACAAAACTATTTCGACACAACACGCTGAGTATTAAGTGAAGTAATATGATACATAGTCCCAACATTCCAACTTGCATACCTCAATCTCATTTTCCGAGCTAACTTCTTACGTTGCCCCCGCCCGGGATGGTGCAACAACCCTGGTCCATTTCCCACATGAGCTGGGTGCTGCCCCTGCGCGTCGCCTGTGGGGTACGCCCTAACCCTATTGCGCACTCCATTTATATCAAACATATTGCAAATGACCCGAGTTTGGTAAGCCGAGGACGTTCGGAGGCTGCATAGTAAAATATATCTTCGAACGAGGCTACGTATAATAATGATCGAACATCACAGGTAAGTTCGTTTGATCATCTATTATACTGCAAGCCTCGTTCGAAGATATATTTTACTATGCAGATGTTAAGAGTCAACTTATAGCAAAATTAAGATTTTGAATATCAAACAAATATATTTCAAGAACTAAAATATATTTCAGGAATCAAAATTACTTATGTACTTATTTTGCACTTAATATAATGATAATAATAATCAGTCTTTTTTGACATACTTATATTGTTTTTTTTTTTGTTTAATTATTATTTTAAACATATTATGGCACTTAATCTTAAGTAACATTTATAATCAAATGTTTTGTTCAGCATTAAGCACAGCTTGAGCAAATTCAGATGAATTGGTACAAATAGGTCTGTTATAAAATCTGGCAAAAGTCGAAGAACTGTTTGTCCAGCCAGCCGTTTGTCTAATTACCTCTAATGATACTTCCCTTGCTTTAGCAGTCGACGTGGATGCATGTCTTGTACTATGTCCTGAAAAAATACTAATATCTATACCGCACATAGATAAAATATTTTTTATCCATCTACTGATGGTAGATGAAGAGACTGGCTTGTGTGGTTTATTCAGTGAGAGTATTAAATGAGTATTACTTTTCCTAATACTCTATACTCAATGTAGTAACATAAAGTAGTAGCAGGGCAAATTTCGGGTTTTTCAAAAAAAGGTAAAAAGAGGTTTGGCTGGCTGCGACCAGGACCAGATGTTTTTATAGTGTCTAAGATTGGAATGTTTACACCGGTATCATTAATTATAATATTAGGTATTCTAATAGGAGATAAAGTCTGTGCTCTTTGTGCTGTGCTAAGTGCTAACAACATCACTAATTATTTGACAAAAAAAAACTTAAGGAGTCATTTGGTGACCAAGTTTTTAACACATTTAAAACTTTACTTGGATCCCAAGTAGTATGGTATTTAGCTCCAGGTGGTTTGATTTTATAGAAACCTTTAAGTAATCTCTGGATGCGATCATCACCTCCAATTTTGGGCCTATTATTAAGGAAAGAGCTGATTTGTGAGAGTTTAAAGAGCCATATGCAGCTCCCAAGTTGAATTGTTCTGTTAAGAAATACATAATTGTTGGTATAGATGGTGTGAATGGATCTATGTTCTGTTTTTGGCAAAAGGTCCACCAGATCTTATAAGTTACATTGTATAAGTATTTTTTGATAGGGAACTTAACATAACCTCTATGGCAGAAGGAGGGATGGAACGTCTTAACCATGCCTCCCTTATAATATCCCGGCAGTTAGTGTAAGGTGAAGGTGTAGAGAGTGATGCTCTCTGAAAGAGGAATGCAAAAGTTTTTTATTGGGTTTGAAGACCAGCTTGGAAACCAACATTGTTTGCATTAGTGGGTACCAAGCTTGTGAAGGCCAATATGGCATCACCATTATGCCAGTTGCTTTTTCATTTCTAATTCTTTGTAGACATTTTAATATAAGACTAAATGGAGGAAAAGCATAAAAGAAATATTCTGTCCAAGGAATAGTAAAAGCATCTATATTAGATGCATCTGGATCTGGTTTCCAGGAAATATATGTATCACATTTAGCATTATTTCTGGAGGCAAAAAGATCAATATCGGGTTGGCCAAACTGAGACACAATATATTGAAATTTGAAGGTATTCAGTTCCCATTCAATATCAGGGTTGACTCTGCGTGATTCTTCATCAGCCTCTTTGTTGTCTTTTGATTTTATACAAAGTTGATACGACAGATAGGCTTTCCTTTAAACTGCCTATACTAGGTACCATTTTCAAGCTCTGTACCAAAAATCAATTAAATAGGAGCAGTAGTTTAGTCGCAAATGATTTTTTAAGTTTTTGCTCCGTTTGAACACGATGTATTTTTCCTAACAGCTGATTATGTCTATACGCATAGGTTACGATGCGTTGTTGCCGCTCTGACGCAAGTCACAAGTACAAACAAATATTTTCGCTACAAGATATCAATGCAAACAGGGAAGCGATAAATACACACACTTGCACTCTTATTATGAGAGTGACAAGGACAATGGTAAGTGGGGCGTCTAAAAAACTTGTTTTTTCAGTTCGCCGACGCAACCCTTTGGGAACGTACTTAGGTTACGTAACACGGAAGCTCCCGCGCCGCTTTCGTTTTTTCGAACTCGCGCGCTAACAATTGTGATTTTGTTATTGTGATAGGACAAGTAACTTGGGATTATTATTATTTAGTGTTAGTGTTTTTTTGTGATTGACTGCTTTTATCGTGATACGACACATTATAATTAAACTTTGGTTGTGTGTGTGTGTGTGTAATTAAAGTGTTCAACAATGCCTCGTGTAACTTACACGGCGTCAGAATACACAGACATGATTTTAATGCCTGTGTATTCTGACGCCGAGCTTCTGAGCCGCAATTGCCCTAGAAACGCCCGCACCATACAATTGGCAGTACAGAGAATACGGGAAAATGAAAGTATAGTGCCGCAACAGGAGGGAGTGCCACCGCGGCAAATACCCGCTGCTTGGGAAGAACGAATTTTAGGCCATTTTTCCCGCAACCCGACAACGAGTCTCCACAGAGCCGCCCGGCAGTTTAGGGTTTGTCATAGAACCATCCACAAGGTTCTAAAACGTAACAAACGCAAACCTTATAAATATCGGAAGGTGACCGATGAGAGTACTTTTACTCGGAACGGCATCTGGAATCGGCAAAACCTCCGGTACTGGAGTTTGGAAAATCCACACGTGTTTCGAGAATCTGAACACCAGTACAGATTTTCTCTCAATGTGTGGGCTGGTATCCGTAATAATAATATTATTGGCCCAGTTTTTATTGACGGCACCCTTACAGCGGCGAAATTTGTAGAATTGTTAAGTGGTCCTGTGGCCGAGTACATTGATCAACTGCCTTTAGCCGTTTATCGCAAATTGTGGTACCAGCTGGACGGAGCGCCTCCACATTCTGTGATGGCTTCCAGGGAGCGGCTCACAGAAATGTTTGGGCAGCAATGGATCGGTCGATTCGGACCTGTTCGGTGGCCACCACGGTCTCCAGACCTCACTCCCATGGATTTCTTTTTGTGGGGGTACATTAAGGGTGAAGTGTATGCCTCAGAGGTAAATACAATTAATGAACTAAAAAATAGGATTATTTTAGCATTTCACAAATTTAAAGTGCTTAGCGATGGACAGTGATTTAATTAGAAAAATAAATAACAATATTCTCCGTCGGTATAATTTGTGCATTAATGTGAATAGAGGACACATCGAGAATTTAAAAATTTAGTGTTTTTGTTATTATTGATGTTGTGCGCGTATTTCAAAAACTAATATAAAAGCCACCGCCGGCCGACCGCGCCGATACGAGAGAGAGTATTAAAGCGACGTTGCCGCTTTAATACCTAGGTATCTAAGGTCAGTTAAATTTATTTACAAAGGGTGTTTGCGTTTTACTCTGATTTGTAAGCTATTTAGATTGTTTGAAAAAAAAAAAACTCATTTTTATTTATATTTTATTTTCTACCGTATCGAATTAATACTAAAAACATATAGTATACGTAGTGTAATTTAATGCCCCTATGTCATATCAACTCTGTATATGAAGCAAATCGCCAAATGTGTCTATTTTCACACCATTGCCATATGCTTCTGGCTAGATTATTTAAATGAGGGTACTGAATACCTCCCATTCGATTTATATAAGACATAGCAGTCTTATTATCAACCCGTAATAAAATATGTAAGTCTTGATCATGTTTAACAAATGTCTTTAAGGCTAAAAATATGGCATCAATTAATGTACCTATTAATTGAGCAAGCTCTCGTATGCTACAAACTTGTTTCTGTAAAAAAATTGTAATAAGCTTTTTAATAAATAATTTTTTATCTGTAGGTAATGTCAATATCATAGTTTTAGTGTCAAAAACAAAATCTAAAAACTGACATGATTGTGATGGTAAAATCATACTTTTGTCATAATTTATTACAAAGCCAAGACATTTCAAGAGAGCCATTGTTTCTTGGACATTTTTCAAACATGCATTATAGTCAGAACCAATACATAAAAGGACATCAAGATATTGTACTGATTTGTGACCTTTTGATCTCAAATAAGTAACAACCACTTTCATGATCTTTGAGAACACATAAGGTGCAGAACACAAACCATATGGAAGAGCATTAAACTCATATAAATGATCATGTTGGAATCGCAGGTATTTCCTGTGATCTGGATTAACCAAAATTGATTTAAAAGAGTCTTACTTATTAGTAAATATAAGTAAGACTCTTTTAAATCAATTTTGGCCAGAAAATCTCCTGGGGACACTAGGGCCACTGCAGTTCTATGGTCTTCCATCTTAAAATGGGATGTGTAAACAAATTTGTTGAGGGGTTTAAGGTTTAGAATAAATCTTTTGCTTCCATTTGGTTTAGGAACCAAAAATACTTTGGATATAAATTGATTCTCACATGGTTTACATGTAGAAATTGCACCTAATTTTAATAAATTATGGATGGCTGTATCCATATCATGGTCATTTGTGAAATTGATTTTTATTGATTGTTGAATTTTTTGTTGATAAGGTATGGAAGAAAAGGGTATTGAATAACTGTTGATGTGCTTCAAAATTAAGGCATCATCACAAATCCTTTGCCAACAAGGTAGGAAATGGGCTAATCTGCCAGCATGACTAACCTCTAGCGTCGAGCACGAGCTTTCTCCTGTGGCGGGGCTTTGTGTCTTCTCGCTGTCACTGGTTGTGGCTGTGGGAATTGCTTCACTTTGTTTTGGTATGGGAACTGTTTCTTTTGTCCAGGCCTCGGTGTTGTCCTCTGCTGGTTGTACCGAGGTGGACCATGCACGTTTCCCTGACGGGTTAGTGTTAAAGGGGTGGCTG
This sequence comes from Mythimna pallens, assembly GCA_961205895.1. Classification (NCBI taxonomy): domain Eukaryota; kingdom Metazoa; phylum Arthropoda; class Insecta; order Lepidoptera; family Noctuidae; genus Mythimna; species Mythimna pallens. Next base: position 19,991,701 of record OY540839.1, on the reverse strand, counting down.
GTTTTTTAATAGATTGGCCAGTTCTCTGGCATGTCTTTAATACTTTGATTTTTTCAGTTAAATTATTCCCATATAGGTACTCCTATCGACATCTTTCACAATATCAGTGAATTTTTTATCTAGCACAGGGAAAATAAGATTTTTTCGAATCTTTGTTTGCATGAAATGCAGGTCTGTTAAGACTCTTCCAGCATTACTCAACAGTGAAATTACTTTTAACCAATGTTGTCATTGTTAATGAGCATAGACAGGGTATCCCCTAAAATGGTGAGTCCCAATCTCAACTGGTTTTGTTCGGATTCAATCTTCTTGTTCCGATTAATAATTGTATCATTGACCGAGGCAGTGATCTCAGGATTTAATAATGGTGCTTTAAGCAGAGAACAGTTTTCAGGTACATTTTTCTCCAGCTTTTCTTTAAACTCCTTTTGTAATCCATTTTTCAAAATGTTATTCCAAATACGGGCTAAATCATTATTTAAGGCTGGTCCATACTTGGGTTTTTCAGGCATTAAATCTCCCAATGCTTCGAGCACTTCTGGAGATATAGCTGATTCAGCGACTGGCTCAGGTATTGGCTCAGGAGATGTTTCAATCAGTGCTGTGACAGTTGGGGTCGTCTCTATTGGCTCTGATGGTGGTATAACAGAATCTTCTGCTAGTTCAATGTCCACTTCTTGTGGTTCATCATATTCCTGGTCTAGAAAACATAAAATATTGACCCTGTTATTGTACCAAAGTTTACCCTAAGCAAAGCCTCGGACTTCATAAAAAAAGGGAAAAGACCTCGTATGTTCATCTCGTGAACACCTCGAGTCAAAGGATCACGTCAGTGTATCTTGTACACAACCCGTGTCCATCGGTAACATAATTCTACACCCATCTAAATCCAAAGCTTGTATAATGTACCATGTTAACCATACCGATGCAAAGCCTTTTGGCTTACATCAAAGGTATGGAACAAGAAGAACTCGTCTGTTCATCTTGTAAACAACCCGAGTAGTTTTACCACGTCAATACATCTTGTGCATTACCCGCGTTTGCCCTAACGGACCCAAGAAATCTATATGTACGCGGTGGAATGGTCGCGGTGGGTATTGCCAAGGTGCAAGCGGGGCCCGTGGAGGGGTAGGTCGTAAATGAATGCAAACACTACACGAGTTGATCATCGTTTCTATTTCCTTATCAATACCCGGAAACCAAAACCTAGAACGAGCTTCGGCTTTTGTTTTTACGATCCCCAGGTGGGAAGTGTGAAGTTCATTCAATATTTTATTTTTTAAAGCTTCGGGTAAAACTATTTTATGCCCTCTCATAATACATCTGTCTTCGTATGATAGCTGATTCCTACATGCGTGGAACGGTTTTAATTTTACGTCCGTTAGGCTTCTTGGCCATCCCTTTTGGAGGAAATCAACCACCTTCGTCAAGATAACATCTCGGCTGGTTTCCTTACGCAGTTCGTCCTGCGTTACTGGCATGTGTCCGTCTATCACGAAGTGAACATATGAAGCGCGGTCAATGGGAGCAGCAGCGGCAGCCGCGTGTTGCGCGTTTTTCGCGCCTTCTCGGTCCGAGGTCATTGACCGCCTATCAATATCGGGCAAACTCGCGCGAGATAAATAATCCGCACTGTTATTCTCACTACGTACGTATTCTATTGTATAATTATATGCACTGAGGAACAAAGCGTATCTTTGTAATCGGTTAGCCGAAACTTCAGGTATACCTTTGTGAGGTCCAAAAATCGAAATTAATGGTTTGTGGTCTATGCGAAGGATAAACGGGTCTGACTTACCGTACAAATAGTGATGAAATCGTCGAATTCCAAAAATAATGGCCGTAGCCTCTTTTTGAATTTGTGAATACCGCTTTTCGGCTGAATGTAGAGTGCGGGGTGCAAACGAAATAGGACGCTCACATTCGTCTTTATCGATTTGCGATAATATCGCACCTAACCCATTAGGTGAAGCGTCCACTGTGAGGATGAACTTTGCAGATGGGTTGAAATGTGTTAAGACTTGATCCGACGTTAAATGTTTTTTTATTTCGACAAACGCTTTTTGATGTTCGTCGGACCAATGCCATTTAATATCCTTTCTTAAAAGATCGTATAAGGAACTAAGGATTTCGGACGCCTTAGGCACGAAATTACGGTAGTAGTTTACTAACCCCAAAAATGATTGAAGTTTGCCTACATCCGTGGGTACCGGGGATTTCTCAATGGCTAAAACTTTTTCTGGAGATTTTTTTAACCCGTGTAACGCGCGAACCAGTAGTAGGTAGGTTCCCGCGCGGCCGGCGTCCGGTCGCGTCGCCCGAGCATACGCGAACCGTTCCCGAAGTTTAACGAAGTCTACCACGCATGCGCGGGACGCCGCGTGGTCCGCGATTCGCGATGCGCAGGGAACTCTCTGGCTCTCTCGCTGCGAAGACCGCCGAAACTGCCGCACGCGACTTACCTTCGATGACACGCGTCCGCGCAAATATCTTTCTCCGCATGTGTTCTTGTTGTGTTTTGGTTCTAATTAAGTATGAATGTAACTGTGTAATCTGTTTTGAGCTAATGAACGATTTAACAAGCTTACAGTGGCGCTCCAACTAGTGGCTACGAATCACGAACTCTACCTACAGTTTTGTTGCTAAGTGCCGTGGCCGTGATTATTAGTACTATTACCTACCTAGGTACTCACGCGAAAAGTGTAAAACGAAAACTGTTACTATGCCAAACACGCGAGCTATGCGAGCTGCCAAAGTTGCTTCGGACGCGGATAACCAGCCGAGCGACGTCAGCGATCGCGAAGATTACGACGAGGCTACGGAGCAGAGTCCTGAACGGGCCCCCGATCCCGTCCCAGCGCCTGAACGTGCCGGCGCAAACGCAAGAATGGACACCGAAACATTCCTTGCCAACATGATGGAATCGTTTGCCAAGATGCAGGCAGAGACCAACAGGAGCCTGGTGGAAACGCTGAGATCGCTACCCTACAGCAGCGGCCCATGGCAATCGCCGCTGCCGGCGTCAACGCCGACACCAAACACCACCACGGGTTCGACCGCTGGAAACTTCGCGAAATGCACCGCGAGGTTTAATGGTACTTCCCGCGAGCCAGAGGTGCTGGAAGCGTTCATCGATGCAGTTCAAGTGTACAAGGAGTGCGCGGATGTGAGCGACGATCACGCGCTGCGAGGGCTCCCGATGCTGCTGGAGGGCGACGCTGCCGTGTGGTGGCGCGGCGCCCGGACCACCGTCACCACCTGGAAGGAGGCCGTGGCCCAGCTTCGCTCCATGTACGGGACGCAGAAACCGGCATACAAAATATTACGAGAAGTGTTCAGTCAGGAACAAACAGACGAACGTGCCGAAGTGTTTACGTGTAAAGTTAGGTCTTTAATTGTAAAATTACCATACGAAGTGCCTATACCTATGCAAATAGATATAATTTACGGTTTGTTACACCGTCGTGTCCGAAAACGGTTACAAAGAGGTGATATCACTGATATTGATAGTTTTGTAGAGAAGGCGAGGGTCATCGAAGACGCGATTTCCGAATTATCGGTAAGTACCACAAGTACCTACACGGCAAAGCCGAGCGTTTCATCTGTTGAAATAACGAACGTTTCCCGCTCGCAAGTTTCACGCGATCGCGAACTCGATAAGATCGAGCGCACCCCTACCACTGGTTCTAGCGTTACCACCGACTCGAAAGTCACCTGTAACTCGAACGAAAATTCGAAACGCGAAAAGCGCGTACGTTGTTCATTTTGTAAGTTTTACGGTCATAACGTAGCTGATTGTAGAAATTTAAAAAACAAACAAGCCGTAAACACCCCTTCAGACTCGGGGAAAAGTAGTAATAATAGTCCTAATCCGATACGTTGTTACGGATGTGGCCAGGTTGGCGTAGTGAGGTCAAAATGCGAGAACTGCCTCTGAAAGAGTGTACCTCCGCGAACTTGCGACTTTAACACATTGACCGACGATGACGACACGCGCACCCCGCACGTGTCATCATCATCACATCCGACTGTCTCCGTCAACATCGCGAATAGGGTAGGCGTGGCTATATTGGACACAGGGGCTAATTGTAATGTTGCAGGTACCCTGTTATATAATATTTTGGTTTCGGAAGGGGTACAGTTTTGCGAGGCAGAACGCACCATCGGGCTTGCGGACGGCTCTCGACGATTAAAAATAGTACTCATCGCGACGGTACCCGTGTTTTTAGAAGAGAGGCAGGTAGATACAGAGTTCCTAGTATTACCTGAAAAGGAAACCAAAACATTGTTAGGTCGCGAATTTATTGCTAAGGCCGGGGTCACACTGGACTTAGCTCAGGAGTCATGGTATTTTTCTGAAAACCCCGAACAAATATTCCCGTTTGTACGATCTGTCCTTTTAAATAACACCGAACTGATGCGAGCTGACATCTCCGACGTATCCTTGCGTGATGACGAAGGCAATGGGTTACAACCAGAGCACAGGGACGTACTCAACCCTTTTTTAAATAGGAGATCGGCCCAGTTTGCTACCGAGGGACCCCCGACAGACTTTGCCACTCATAAGATTAAGGTGAGTGACGACCAGGAACCTCTTGCCTCACCACCTTACAGGCTGTCGCCATTGAAGAAGGAAGCATTGGAGAAGGAGCTCCAAAAGCTACTCAGCGCTGATGTTATCGAAGAATGTGAGTCTCCTTGGGCTTCGAACGTCGTTCTTGTCAGCAAAAAAGACAGGAGTTACAGGCTTTGCGTCGACTACCGTAAACTTAACGCGGTCACAGAGCCTAATCGCTACCCACTGCCCAGGATCGAAGACGTGCTCCACGCCGCCAAGACATCCAAATACATGACGACCTTGGACCTTCGATCAGGCTACTTCCAGGTGAGTGTGGATCCAGCTCACAGGGACCTCACTTCTTTCACGACACCGCTCGGGACCTTCAGATTCAAACGCATGCCCATGGGCCTCCGTAATTCTGGAGCTACCTTTCAAAGGTTGATCGACCGTTTCAAGTCTAATTTGCCAGATATCACTATAGTAGCTTATTTGGATGACCTGCTTATACTGTCTGAGGAGTCTTTCGAGAAGCACCTTGCAGATTTAGAGGCCGTATTCGATCGCTTAGCAATGTTCAATTTGCGAGTGAATCGTGAGAAGAGCCACTTCGCGAGGGATTCCGTCAAATTCTTAGGTCATGTTATCGTGCCGGGAGGGATTCACATGGATCCAGATAAGACTTCTGCTATAGCCGATATGCCACCACCTCAGAACGTGAAACACCTTAAATGTTTTCTACAAACATCAAGTTGGTTCCGGCGTTTCATACCGGGTTATGCCGAAGTCAGTGCACCTCTGACTTCGCTACTGAAGAAAGCGAGCACCTGGAAATGGGGTCCAGAGCAACAAGCCGCTTTTGATACTATCAAGTCTCTTCTCGTGACGGCACCAATCCTGCGTCAGGCTGATGAGACGAAACCTTTCGTACTCAGGACTGATAGCAGTGGATACGCTATAGGAGCAGCATTACTCCAGGGGGAGGGGAACGACGAGCGACCTGTAGAGTACGCCAGTCGCCTCCTCACATCGGCCGAGAGGAACTACAATACGACCGAACGCGAGGCCCTGGCCGTCGTTTGGGCGGTCTCAAAGTTCCGGGGATACATAGATGGGTCAGAAGTACTGGTCAAATCTGATCACCAACCCCTCCGATGGCTGATGGGCTTGAAATCACCAAGTGGTCGATTAGCAAGATGGGCGCTCACTCTGCAGGAGTATAATTTAAAAATAGAGTACACCCCAGGCAAGGCGAATGTAATCGCAGACACCCTCTCTCGCCCTGCTTGCCCAGCCGATACTGACTGTGACTTGTGTCTCACCGTAATGGATCTGCCTTCGCGCAGCCCAAGTGAGATCCGGGGGAACCAATTAAAAGACCCCGAGGTGCGCAAGATCATAGACGCGATGGAATCCGACGATCCGTTTAGGGGGAGAGTGTGGGCTGACAAGGGATATGTTATTGCCGATGGTGTATTGTACCGTTACGGACCTGAGAAAGAGGAGAACGATGACGCGAACCTAGTAGTACCGGAGCATGAGCGTAATGACGTTTTGGCCGAGTATCACGATGCTCCTACCGCTGGCCATTTTGGCGTGGAGAGGACATTGCAGCGACTCTCAGGTAAGTATTATTGGGTTGGGATGAGAAATGATGTTTCCCAGTATATAAAAAACTGTGTAGCGTGTCAACGTTACAAGGTGGACACACGGAAACCAGCCGGCTTGCTCCAGGTGCCAGCTACTTCCCGCCGGTTTGAAGTTCTGGCAGTAGATCTGTTCGGGCCTCTACCCGAAACACCAAGCGGCAATAAATGGATTTTGATATTAGAAGACACCTGCACCAAATGGGTAGAGTTGTTTGCACTTCCAACCGCAACGGCTGAAGAGTGCGCCAAAACCTTGGTGAACGAAGTATATTTACGCTACGGAGTTCCTAGGAGGCTGATAAGCGACAATGGCGTGCAGTTTGTAAGTGAAGTAATGCAGCAAACCTGTCATGTAATGGGCATCAAGCAGTCGTTGACGTCGTATTACCATCCGGAGTCAAATCCCGTGGAGCGTAAAAATCGCGATCTCAAACCACAGCTTGCAATCCTTGTGGGTAAGGAGCATAATGCGTGGGACACACACCTCCCTGCGATACGTTTTGCCATGAACTCCGCAGTTACTGCTAGTACTGGTCAAACACCTGCATACCTGAATTTCGGGCGTGAAATACGTGCGCCTGCTGATGTCTTATCCGACATGCGCGCTATTATCGAGCAGGACAACGTGGTCGCGTCAATAACTCCTTATCTAAGGAGGCTGTCAGTCGTACTACTCGATGCTCGAGATGTTCACGAAAGAGCCCAGGTTTCTCAGAAGAAGTATGCAGATGAAAAACGCCGCCCAGAATCGGATTATAAGGTAGGGGACTTGGTGTTACTGAAAACCCAAGGATCCAATGACACAGGTAAAGGCAGACGCCGAAGTTTATTCTCCGGCGAGACGGTCCGTACCGGATCAAGGAAGTTGTAGGACTCACCACCTATGCGCTCGAGCGCATCAGTGACGGAGTCTTGTTAGGAAAGTACCATGTATCCTTGTTGAATCCTTTTGTAGGTTCTGTACAGGCTCCTCTTCAGGAGAAACGGAAAAGGGGAAGGCCCCGTAAAGCTAACCCAGCAGCGAGGGCGCAACGCCTGGGTTAGAGGGGGAGGGTGTAACGCGCGAACCAGTAGTAGGTAGGTTCCCGCGCGGCCGGCGTCCGGTCGCGTCGCCCGAGCATACGCGAACCGTTCCCGAAGTTTAACGAAGTCTACCACGCATGCGCGGGACGCCGCGTGGTCCGCGATTCGCGATGCGCAGGGAACTCTCTGGCTCTCTCGCTGCGAAGACCGCCGAAACTGCCGCACGCGACTTACCTTCGATGACACGCGTCCGCGCAAATATCTTTCTCCGCATGTGTTCTTGTTGTGTTTTGGTTCTAATTAAGTATGAATGTAACTGTGTAATCTGTTTTGAGCTAATGAACGATTTAACAAGCTTACACCCGTCTTTATTTATTACGTAACCCAAATAACTGATTTCGTTCTTAAAGAATTCACACTTTTCTTTTTGCAAGGTTAGACCTGCATCTTGCAGTCTCTGTAACACTTGCATTAACCTTTGCAAATGCAACCCCGGACTATCAGCTGTTATAAGTACAGTGACCCAACAAAAGTCCTTAGATAGGGGATAAGGTGGCAAGATGGGGTACTTAAGCTTTAAAGGTCAATAATATAAAAATTACACAGTGAAACAATCATATTTATTTTTTAATTAACAACTTATTATTATTATTCTAATATTTGGTGTCATTAGGAACTTTTGGTAACACGTTTAAGAGAAAAAAATTAATATAAAAAAAGGTGTTTTGCCCCGTCTTGCCCCATGGTGCTGGTAAGATGGGGTACCCCCCTGAGGTAAGATGGGGTGATAAGAATGATCACAGAGAAAGATGATTATTTGAGTTGGCAGTACTCGCAGATATGGTGGCTTCGTCATCATCGTCATCAATTCCTGCGCAGCTATTATGAGCCCATTTTCCACATAATGAGCATGATATCCACCCTTCAATGGAAACGGAATACACTTCCTCACAATACATACGTGTGTCCTCCTCTTCTTCACTTTCATCATCAGATGATGAGAGTCTTCGTCGTTTTGCTGTTTTCTTTGATTTTTTATTTTCAGCTTTTGTAGTAGTTTTCTTCTGTTTTTTTAATTCATCTTTTCTCTTTTTTGTTTCTATTTTCTCTAGTTTTTTCTGTTCAGCATCTTTTTTTTTCTGGACGATGACTTCTAATTCTTGTTTGTAAGGAGACGACGTGATAATTGCTGTTTTTCCACGCTTTTTCACACGAGAGGATTTCTTAGTAAGCGGAAGTGGAAAAAGTTGTTTTGGCTAAAGCTATTGTCGCTTTTATCGCATGTGGGCACATTAGCTGGTTGTGATATCATTGGTTCCTGACAAACAAGGTTTTCAGCTGGTTCTAGTGAGTGTGTCTGCTGGTCGGATTGATTTTGTTCTGCTTGTAATGTCTCCGGTTGGTCTTCAGTTTGATACGGTGCTGATTCCTGATTAACTAGCCTGGGACTCCAGTGGGAACACCCTGGCAAAGGGTCATCAACAACGTCTCTGCCAAAAGACGTCGCAGCATTATCAGCTGTTTGTGCAGCAAATGTGTCTGAAGTTTGGACAGTAGTGACATTGCTTATACCTTGAAATACTTCTTGGCTTGTGGAAGTTTGACCGTCATTTAACTGGATCTCGGTTGTCAAAGAAGGGGCAAAATCTGTTTCGGAAAACACGTTTGGATTATAGGGCCAAATCCCACATTTACGAAATCCATTAACTGCTGTAGACATAGTGGCTGCTTGAACAAAAGCATTTCCAAATATTTCAGCGACTTGGCGGATAGTAACGACTAGTCCAGGGTTAGAACGCAGCCAGGCTATAAAGGCTTGTTCATAATAAACAATTAATGGTCGCATGAATGCAACATCCGCTACTTGTAAACGGTGTGTCGTGTGCGGAGGAAAACACAAGATTATAACACCATGAGCTCTGGCTTCATTGATCAGGTCAATATTCTGAGTGTGGGTGCTGTGCCCATCCAGTAAAAGAAGCACGGGTCTCTCTTTAGATGCTCCACTGAAAATCACAAATCTTTTAAACCATTGGAGGAACAGCTCGGAAGTAATCCAGCCCGAATCACTACATGTGCCCCAAGCACCAGCTTGTGAATTCACCATCAGCTCTGGATTCATCCTTTTTCTTGGAAAGATAAGCATAGGTGGCATGTAGTTTCCAGCTGCACTGAAGCATATCTCGACCGTTACCCTCTGTCCTCGTTCTGCTGAAACTATGACCCCAACCTGTTTCCGTCCTCTTTTAGCGATTATCTTTGAATTTGTCTTTGGCACAGCAGTAACCCCCGTTTCGTCACAGTTGTATACACGGTCAGGAGTTAGTTGGTACTCGTCGTACACGTTGCCGAGGAAATTGAAGAATTTTTCGACTGCAACTTTGTTAAAACCAGATGCTCTGGCAGCAGAAGTATTTTCAGGCTTTCTAATTGAAAGCTCTGGGTGTCGTTTTAGGAAGCCATTTGTCCACTCTCTACCAGCTTCTTTTTTCTCAGCGTTGAATGGATTAGGCTTATTATTTTTAATTGCTAACTGGTATACTAATGCCCTTAGATCTTTAACCGTAAGTCCATAAAACCTTTCTTCCATTTCTAATAAATAGGCACAAAGCTCATTTTTTTCAGACACAGAAAAAACAGGCAGCCTAGGACCCAATGGTACTTTAATTGGTATGGGTAAGTTTACCTCAGATATTTCGCTCAATACTGGGCGAGCAGCCTTAACTTTTCTCTCTAATGTCGTCTGTGGCACATCAAATTGTTTAGCTGCTTTATAATAACCCATTCTTCCATCCAAAACCGCTTGAATGGCTTCCCGCATGGATTCTTCGGTCCACGACCCTCTGTCAGTCGTGCGTTTGTAGTCACGAACCATTCTAAAAAGGCAAACTATAATAAGCTCACAAAAAACAAACCCATTTTTACGGAAAACAAACAAGAACAAAATTATTCTCATTGGGGGTAAGATGGGGTACCCGTTACCCCATCTTACCTGCAGAGTGACTAAAAAAAAAAAATTGAAAAAAAAACGCCAACAATCTTAAGAAAACACAATGCGTACCTTATTATAGGTAAGTTTAAGCGTCAATCACAGCAACACCTCACCAGCTAACGTTATTTAACAAACCTCAGTCACGTGTCAAACCAGGAGAAAATATGTTAAACAATTTGCAATAAAACAGTTTTTTATAATTTTTTTCGACACTGCGTACTTGTGAACCACGAGCCACCGGGCGACTGACAAGCAACATGGTGGCGCGTCGAACGATGAATGGACGAGCGTGATTGGTCAATTTGAACTGTGAATTTCGCTGGGTACCCCGTCTTACCCGCTACCCCGTCTTACCTCCTTCTCCCTTACCTTAACGCCTATTTTCCCTTGCACGTTAGAGTTCAAGTTTTCGAAAATTAAACTAGATGGCGTTGGTTTCTTCACAGCTAAGTGGCGAGCAAAGGCAATCTCACAAAGTATAAACTTGACTTTTAGTTTAACAAATAATAGACACATGCGTCGTCATTGTCGTCAACAACTGATTGTAGTTCATAATTTCATCAACTTAGCATAAGTCAAGATGGCCTAGTGGTATAGAGCACACAGATTGAAGCGCAAATCAGTGTGCCGCAAGTTCTAATCCTACGCAATTGTTGACTTTTGTAAGATGGAACCGGAACCCGATTGGAAGTTATGGATTAGCATTACATATATTAAATTACTAGCTTTTGCCCGCGGCTTCGCTCCCGTCAACTGACTACTCTACCCTACTCTACCCTACTCTACCCCACTCTACCCTACTCTACCCTACTCTACCCTACTCTACCCTACTCTACCCTCGTCTATTCGATTTTTTCTCGCCGTAAAAACCATCCTTGAACTTCAACGAACATTTTAAAAAAAGAATTGGCCAAATTGGTCCAGGCGTTGTTGAGTTATGCGCTTACCAACACATTTTGCGATTCATTTTTATATTATAGATTCTTTAACTTGTTCACACATTTCTTAGAGTTAGAAAGGGATCACAAAAAAGCTAAATAAAGAATTAGATTTCTGCGAGGTAGACATAAGTTTTAACTTGACCGAAATGAACTGTCGTTTGGTTGTAGTTGTTGGTTAGTGACCTGTGGTTAACACTATTGTAATATTCGCAAAATGCAGGCTAATATAAGTATTGAAGTGAGGGCGACTATCATTGGGCTGCATAAAAGCGGTCTTAATAAAACACAAATATCTGAAGAAACCGGACTGAATGTGAGTATTAATAGCTATTAATGAATTGTAACTTTATTATAAATTAATCTTCTAATTAAAATGTATGCCATTTATGAATCCACCCATCGTATCTTTATGAGGCTTAAAAGAGAAATACATAAATCATTGGTTATTGGATTTATAAATGCAGTTTTATTTTAAAATTATATTCAATCATTATGATTGTTAATATTTTATATAATGAAAATGAAGTCAAGTAGGTATAGCTGCCTAATATATTTTTTTTTGTTTTAGAAAAATACTGTAAGTCTTTGGATAAAAAGATATGAGGAAGAAGGTAGCCTTGCTAGTCGAAAGAGAAGTGGGAGACCGAAGCTTATTAGCGAGGCGCAGCGACGACATATGGTGGACGTATACGAAACGAATGGTTTCGCATCAACGAGACATTTAGCGGAATTATATGACAACTCGATGGATACTGTTCGCCGTGCACTTCACGCTGAAGGCGTGCATCACAGAAAACCTGCTAAAAAGCCGTACTTGACAGAGAGGCATAAACAAGAACGATTACGTTTCGCACGTGATTATTTAGATTTTGAATAGAATACTGCGGTATTTTCAGATGAAAAAAACATTTAAATTCAGTCAAAAGGGCAGGCTTCAATTATTGCGCAAGAATAACACTCGCTGGTGTGATATGTTGTTATCACACCAGCGAGTGTTATTCCTAACACCGAATCAGGTCGAATCTCAATTAATATATGGGGATGGTTTTTTTTTTTTTTTTTTTTTTTTTTAAGGTGGGAAAATCATCTAATGACAAGTCTCGCTCTTGGGCGGAGCGAGAGATAGTGTCAGACTTTTACTGACTAAAAACCCACTCCTGTTCCTTCGTTGCCTTCGTCCCAGGGCCCCGGGTTTCGTTTTCACACTACCCATGGCCCCAGTAGGCTTCGACCCTGCTGGGCCCCTACGATTTGCTAACGTCACCCTGAGGCGCGCGTGGAACAATACGCGCCGTCGACGACTTGGGCTCGGTCCGGACAGTTACCGGACGGTCGGACGGCGAGCCACCCATTGCTCGCCGTCCGCAAGCCTGCGCCTACGGTGGCCGGAAATCGGGATCGGAATCCCGGCGGCGGTTGGGGCGTAAGGACCGTTGCCGTTGCCTCACGCGATCGGCTGCCTCCTTTGCTAGCATTACTGCTTCGCAGAAGGAGGCGACCGCCTGCCACTCCTCCTCGCTCCGGACCATGGCCTGTACCAAGGCCCGGCGCGAGAGATCGCCGCCGCCGATCGCCCCCACGAGGACACGGCGTTGCTCTTCCCAAGCGGGACACACCTCCACCGTGTGCTCCACCGTGTCCTCCGGGCGGTCCACACAGTGGCGACACCCGGGCGTCGCTTCCGCACGAATTCGGTGCAGGAACTTCCCGAACTTCCCGTGTTCGGTGAGAACCTGCGTCATGCGGAAGGTGAGGACGCCGTGAGGTCTTTCCAACCACGCCTCAAAGAGGGGACTTATCGCCATAATTGTGGCGTGCCCAATATGGGGATGGATGAGTGCAGCAGGACCAGGAGAACTGGCTTTCATTCCTCCACGCGCAAACAGTTCAACTTATGTGGAAGTGTTAGACTCAATTATGCTACCTACTGTGCGTAACATTTACCCAGCTGATGAGTTAGCACAATTTCCGTTTGTCCAGGACAATTGTCCTATTCACCGAGCGAGTACTGTGCGTGAGTGGTTCCACAATCACCCGGAAGTAATTGTTATTCCATGGCCAGCGCGATTACCCGACCTCAACCCCATAGAAAATCTATGGGGTTTGATGGTGCAAAGGTGGGACTCGCGGAATGAGAGGTCTACGGTACAATTAAAAACCCATTCACCAACACAAAAATTTCTCTAAAACAAATAGACTTTGAAAATAAACTAAATAAAAGACATTTCTAAAATTAACAAAATAAACATTATGAATAAACTAAACGAAAATATTTTTTAAATCAAATAAACATTCAAAATAAACTAAAGAAAACCCTGCTTAAATCAAATAGACATGGAGAATTAACTTTAAGAAAACATTTAGCTTAGGGATTAATCGGAGTATTCAGAGTCGCAATTATGGCAAACGTAGCTAAGACCACCTTCTGTGCATTCTTCGTATGCCCACTGTTTACACGAAATACATTGAATCCACTTCTCTCCAGATCTGCTCTCTGAATATGGTGCTAAGCATGCAATACAGTAGCATTCTTCCTCTTCTGATGCTTCCGATGACAATTCCTGCTTAGTATTTTTTTTTCCTTTCGAAATTTTTCTTTTACCTTTTCTTCCATCTAATCTTTTTTTAACTTGCTTAGCTTTGGTCCGTTTTAATTTTGCTTCATGCTCTTTTCTTATTTCTTCTTTCTCTGTGTATCAGTATAAATAGTTGATTTTCTAGTTTTTCGCCCTTTATTGCATTTCCTTGGAGGTACTTTTGGTAATAGTCTTATTGCCTCCGGAGTAAAGACTAATCGATTATTAGTAGCTTGGGAACTTGTAGACGGTCTTGGTGAAATATCTTTATAGACACCGATGCTACCAAGTCTAGGTGGTGTATTTATAGTTTCTTCAGGTTCATGAACGTTTACTTTCTCGATTATTTGTAATTTCTTTAAATCTTTTGACCTATTTTGCACCAACGCGAGCTCAGTTAGGAAGCTCTTAGCAAAGACATTTTTTGAGCAACTAGCACCTATTTGCACCTGAAAATTATATTATTATTGTTTGTTTAAATTAATTTACTGACAGCTTAAGTTATTGTGGGACCAACAATTTTTTTTTTATTATATATGTAGGAGCTTGTAATTAGCAATTTAGTTATTTACCATTGTCATTATGTTGTTATTAGTCAGTAAGCTCTCCTAAAATGTAAAAAATAAATAAAATAATTGGAACTAGTGAGTCATAGAGGGCTTGTTGTTCAGCTGTTGTCCGGAGTGACAATTGTAATTCTTCAGTTAAAAGAGAAAGCGATAATGGTGGTGTTTCATCTTCAGTTGGATTTTCATTAAATATAGGAACAATTGCAGGCTCAATAGCATTTTCTGGATTTGGTCTGTCTGTTCTCTCAGTTGTATTTTCCGGATTAGGTCTATCGATTACAAATGCAGGAGCATAATCGATCTCAGTAAACAAATTTCGGTTATATGGATAAATTCCCATTTTGCGAAAGCTGGCTTGAATGTTTGAAGATGTTATAGCGAGGGGCATAGCCATGGTTTTTCCTGGATGGCTCCTCATCCACGCATCACACGTTGAATTTACAGCCTTCTTTAAAGGGCCATATGCGGACCGATCGAGTGGCTGGAGCTTGTGAGAGCAATGAGGAGGAAAGGACAATAAGACAATTCTATTGTTCTTGCAATAGTCCAGTGTGTTTTCGTCGCCATCGCATGCTTTTGGTTTATTACAGGCAAACGTTGCAGCCTGTTCGACTGAATTTAACTTTAAGCATATAAACCCCTTTACAGTAATAAAAGCGTTTAAACAAATTAAAGTTAAATTGACAGAAGATTTGTGGGGTATGTCTATCAAAGTTTGTACCTCAATTATTGAGACTATAGCGCCGTACTTAGCCTTAATATTTAATTTGTGTATAGATCAAGGAGTCTTTCCTGATCTAATGAAATATAGTAAAGTGATACCACTTTTTAAATCCGGGGACAGTAAAGACACTAATAATTATAGGCCGGTGTCCGTGTTGCCAGTTTTTAGCAAGATATTTGAAAAGGTGATGTTAAATCAAATGCTTAATCATTTTAACACAAATAACATCTTACACGATAAACAGTATGGTTTCACCAAAGGACGTTGTACAACTGACGCTGGTGTCTCCTTACTAAAACACATTTTTAATGCGTGGGAAGAGGCACAGGATGCTATAGGCATCTACTGTGACCTGTCTAAGGCGTTTGGTTGCGTGGTTCATGAAACATTACTCTTGAAACTTGAACATTACGGACTAGGCAAAACAGCTTTAAGCTTATTAAAATCTTATTTGATTGACAGACAGCAACAAGTTCAAATAAACGGTGTCAATTCGTCGGGATTAAATGTGAAAATGGGGGTACCCCAAGGTTCAATTTTAGGTCCTTTTTTATTTTTAGTTTATATTAATGATTTACCCTATTTGTTGGAAAATAAACTTAATATGGTGTTGTTTGCTGACGACACTTCTTTGATTTTTAAGATAAATAGAAGGACTAATAATCTCGACGACGAAAATTACGCCCTACTGCAGGTCCAAAACTGGTTCACTGCTAATAATCTAGTTTTAAACGGGAAAAAAACTAAATGCATAAGATTTTCCTTACCTAATGTCAAAAGTAGTGATTGTGACGTAGTATTAAACGATGAAAAGCTAGAATTTGTCGATAAAACGGTTTTCCTGGGGATTACGCTTGACTCAAGGCTACAATGGGGTCCTCATTTAACATCTCTTGCAGGACGGCTTAGCTCAGCTGCATATGCTGTTAGAAAAATCCGCCAATTTACGGATGTTGATACCGCTAGACTAGTCTATTTTAGTTATTTTCATAGCATCATGTCATACGGTATCTTACTATGGGGACGGGCTGCAGACATTGACTCAATTTTTATACTACAGAAAAGAGCTATCAGAGCTATTTACAATCTTCGCCGGTGCGATTCTCTAAGGGAACTGTTTAAGGATATTAACATCATGACGGTGCCTTGTCAATATATTTATGAAAACATCATGTACGTTAGAAAAAATCTTCATCTTTTTAGCAAAAGAGGCGATAGACATAATTATGTTACAAGAAATAGGGACCAATTAGTTCAACCAGGTTTTAGACTGGCTAAAGTGGCCTCTTCTTTCATGGGGTACTGTTTGAAATGTTATAATAAAATACCTCCACAAATATTAGAACTCAATGAAACGAAGTTTAAATCTTGTATTAAACGCACACTATGCAGGCAAGCATATTATAAGTTGGAGGATTATATTCAAGATAAAAATGCTTGGCTCAATGCTGGTCCAGCTCCTCTACCACCGAGGTATACAAATTGATTAGTTTGGAAATTATTATTATTATTTTTTAATGCTTTTTTTTTTTGGGAATTGTAAAATATTATAAGTATTGTATAATGTAGAAGCATTTATTTTCAAAGTTTGTAAATGTGAGTACCATGGAGCTATTTTATGGTTTTTTATGTTACTATTGGACTTGTTTGACATAAATGAGCACGGCAGTTGAGAGTTTGTCATGCTCACTTAAATGTCTCACTGATGGTGGCGCATGTGTTGGATCATTCGGTTCCTTTCAAAATGGTTGAGCTGAGTGGTGCTAATATTGGCGTCATGTTCGTGAACGGGCGCTGTCAGTTGAGACTGGTCATCTCTTAGCTGCCAGTTGCTATTTTAATATCTATATTTAGTTTTTATTTTTACTGTATTTACATTGTTCTCACATGATAACGACAAGAAACATGTAACAGTGATATTTGTAATTACAAAACATGATTGAAAAGAGTGTCCATGGAGTTTCTTGCACATTCTTCTCCATAGAGATCTACGCTTTGGAATGTGCAATTAGCATCATTTTTTTTTTCTGACTAACTGACTTCTTGACATTTCAAAAGTGCCTGTAAATGGTTTATTTGAAATAAATGCTTTTGAATCTTTGAATCTTTATGTGAACGTGTGAGGAGTGGTTGTCTACTATGAGTAATACTTTGTGTGACGGAGAAACCTTAGAATGCTTTTGAAAGTGTTCTAGAAAATGCAGAAATGATTCATCTTGCATCCATCCTGAGGGGTTAGCGGTTCCTGTAGACCCTATGGGCCCATCCCTAACAAAACGGTCTTGGTACCGCACTCGTGGAAATACAAAAAATGGTGGGAAATCATTTCCAATGGCGTTTACTGCAAAAGTTACTGTCACTAAAGTACCCCTTTCAGCTGAGGTCACTGAACCAATTTGACGAGTACCTACCACGTCTAGCTATAACTCTATCGGACTTTTGCACGATGGTTATGCCGGATTCATCTGTGTTATATATGTCTTGGGGCTCGAATTTATAACGATCCATTACAATGGATAAATTATCATAGAAGACCTCTACATTAGTTTTATTAAAGCTCGTCGCCCTTGTAGCTTGTGCGGCGCGTACAGACAATTCAGGGTTTCTTCTCATAAACATACGAAACCATTCCTCACATCCATTCCGTTTTCTTCCCAAGTTCGAGGTCGTGATATATTATACTTAGTAGTAAAGCTGATTTTAGTCTCACGCTCACCGTCAGCGCTCATAGCTCAGCGCGTAGTTTGTCAGCGCTGAGGCTCAGCGTGGCTCGTTTTAGTATCGTACTGACCGCCTTATTGTACAGATGACGACCAAAATGCGGAGTGTATTAATTATTGCTGCTTTGTACTATCTATTCCAAAAAAATAAAAACCGGCGACGACGAAGGCTCCATGTTCATCCATTAATTGAGCAGAAAGCTGTTGCAGGAGACTTTGTCCTGTTATATAGCACTTTAAGGGCTGACAAAAGTAAATTCTTTAATTACTTTCGAATGTCAACTAGAACTTTTGACGAATTACTGGCAAAGATACAGGATAAACTGGTCCATTGCAGCTTACGAATCGTGCCTATACCACCGATTGAACGACTAATTTTATCATAGTAAAGTATAGGTAAGAAAACAACATATTTACTATAGGTAAGACAAAAAAAAAAAAAAATTATATATTAAACAATAATAATTAAACATAATAACGAGTAATTAAACATAATATAATTATTCATCAGTACGTCTCGCTGTTTGATAACCAGAGTAACCTGGATTCGCATCATTGGTTTCGTACCCTGGGTAAGCTGGAGTCTGATAATTGTATGATGATGCGTACGTGTCGAGTGTAGACCTTGCATCATTGGAGTAAGAGCTATTTGATCTGTTGCAATTTCGAATATCCCTGGCTTCGCGCAGCACTCTCGATCTAAACTCCAGCTTTTGTCCTACATCAAAACTTTTTAAAATTGGACCTAAAGAAGCGAAAAAAGCCAGGTCGTCAGCGGCAAGATCTGGGGTTTGGTTAATTAATAAAGTTAATAATTCTTTTTCAAATGAAAAACTGTCTGGATTTGTTTTCGGGGCCCTTCTTTTTTTTCTTTTCCAGCCAAAGTTTTTGTGATGATGTTGAATCAACACCACGGTCATTCTGCTCACCCTGTTGAGTGTTTTAAAAAACTTGCTGCGTTAATTTATCAGAATCTTGAGTATTTTCTGAAGATAACACACTATCCAATGTGTTATCTATATTTACTGAGGATGAGGGAAGGGAAGGGTAATTCAGTGATTCATCAACTTTATTCTCAACTGAGGGAGCTAGGAAGCTTAATTCGTCATGATAGATGTACTTTTTGTATTTTGCGTTTTGTTTTAAAAAACGCATCCCGGACTGTTTTCCACCTTTGTTGAACCAGTTTTCCTGAAATAATAAAAACTTTTTATTTTAAGATTTCTTGCTACGGGTCGAACATATACAGATTTGCAATATTCATTTAGGATGGGAATCGCAACAATCAGTAAGATCGTGGACGAAGTATGTAAAGTAATATGGGAAACGCTACACGATTAAGGCATACCATCAAATACACCTGTTATGTGGCAAAATATTGCTAACGGTTTTCTACAAAAGACCAACTTTCCAAATTGCATCGGAGCTATTGATGGCCAACGATGGTCGTAAATCCAACCGGTGGTGGATCAATATTCTACAACTATAAAAATTTTTACTCCTTAGTTCTGCTAGCTATGTGCGATGCTGATTATTGTTTTACATATGTAAACATTGGAGCATATGGGAAAAATTCGGACTCGACTATATTCCAAAACAGTACACTATACAGGAGCCTTGAACAAAACACTTTAAATATTCCAGGACCGAAGCCCTGGCTGGAACAAATATTCCAGTTGAACATGTAATTGTGGGTGATGGTGCTTTTGGAATATCAAATAAAATTCTGAAGCCATATGCACGATCCAATATGACCCACAAGAAAAAAATATTTAATTATAGACTGAGCCGCAGTAGACGATACATAGAATCGATATTTGGTATAATGTCAAACAAGTTCAGAGTGTTTCATACACCTATTAATGTGAGTTTTGATGTTACAAAGAAAATAGTTAAAGCATGCTGCGTATTGCATAACTTTATAAGAATTCGCGATGGTTATCGTATTGAAGACACTTACAATTGAGGGTGTGGTAGACAAACAGGTCTGGACACGCTCTGCGAGAACATTTTGCTGAGTACTTTGTGAGCCCTATTGGAAGCGTGCCCTGGCAACATTCGTGTATATTTTAACTTGAAAAGGCTTTGTCCTGTAGTGTAGGTATTCAGATAAGAAAGTAAACAAACCAAGTTGTTGTTTTTCTTCTTCTGAAATATTTTCGAACAATGTGACACCAATATCCTCCCAGGCTTTGTTTCTTGCATCTTTATTTTTGTTGAGTGGATCATTTCACATGACTGGGCGGCTCTCAACAAGTGCGGTGTTCATAGAAGGTACGTAGAAATCTTGAAAAACATCTACAAGGGTAGTACTAGTAGAGTTAAATTGGGAAATCGTGGATCGGAAATACCAATCCGGAGAGGAGTGCGGCAGGGAGACCCAATGTCGCCAAAACTTTTTATAGCTGTACTACAGAGTATATTTTCGAAGCTGGACTAGCAGAAGAAAGGTATCACAGTAGCTGGACACCACTTGAGTCACCTCAGATTTGCGGACGACATCGTCCTTTTCGCAGAAAAAATTAGCAAGTTGGAAGACTTGATCCACGCACTAAGTGTGGAAAGTGAAAAAGTTGGTCTAAAAATGAATGAGGACAAAACTAAAGTAATGACGAACAGCACAGTCTCCCCGGTCATCCTAAATGGCAAAGTTTTGGAATATGTGAGTGGTTATGTGTACTTGGGAAAACAGTTATCATTCAAAAGTAAAAATACCGAAGATGAAGTTGAACGAAGGATAGACCTAAGTTGGAGAAATTTTTGGGCCCTCAAGAAAGGTCGTACTGGATTCATGCATCCTACCGTTCCTCACTTACGGATGTCAGACATGGACGTATACCTCAAAAATAAAAAATAAAATAATTATATGCCAAAAAGCTATGGAAAGAAGTATTTTAACCCTTTAGCCGCCAAGTTTTGCTACCCTTGACTTACCTCCAGTGCCACGTTGCTTTAGGTATACGTTGGAATAGTGTTGGGAATACCTAATGTCGATGCATACATTACCTATTTATTGACAAAAATAATAGTCGGAAACAATTAATGGTTAATCATTTATTAATCTTACATTATTAGTCTTCAATCAATTACTTAAATTCTAAAACATGTGCTTGTGGAGTGATATCAGTACTCAGGAGATGAGCACGTTGTTCCTTCTTCTGTTGGTGACTCTCCACGAGCATGTCGTATTAAATTAATAATTTTCATATAAACTTCTGAGCGTTGTTCTGGCGGCACAGTTTCCAGCTCAAAAGCTATTAGAGACGCGAAGTATTCATTCCGTGGATCACTTGGTCTCTGATCAAAAAACTTTGCGTCCGGCAGGCTTACAAAAGCAGTCACATCACCATCTTCTAACTGAGCATAATGAACATAATTTGGTTTAGTTTGCGTCGATTTGTTTGAAGTAGTAATTTTTCTTCTTTTACGTGGGAACAAAATTGAAGGCGACGTAGGCTGCGATTCTTCATTACTTGACATGACGCACGTCCACTCCTTCAGAACCAAAAACAACGGACTGTTACGGTACGAGGACGTGCTCTGTTCGAATTTCGAGGCGCAACTGAAGAGAATCGGTGCATAACAATTTAGTGATGTGTGGCATACGTACCGAATAATGTTAAAACATCGATTTTTTTTAAAAAGTTTCATAAGTATGATAAATTTTAAAACATGGAGTTACACACAATGTAACATTGCACACTTGACACATAAAGCGAGATTCCTTGCGGCATTTTTGCTTTAATGTCGAATGTTGGCACACAAAACATGTTCTTGATTTTTTACCGACGGTATATTCGGGCATGTGTTTGGCCAAGTGTGATGCTGTTAATCGCAGGGCAGACGCTGATCTAGACGTTGTTGGTATGGAATACTCTAATTCTTGTGCTTTATATTTTGCAATTAATTGTCTAATAACGGCCAGCTGAAAATCGGCGATGGACTTATTATTATTCAGCAGTATTTTATATAATGCGTGTGCATTTAACATGCACAAATCAATTAAATGCAGACCTAGCTTCTTTTCCCACGTTCTATTTTTTCGGATGCACTGAACTGAATGTAATACCATGTCGGTATTGTCTACTGCTCCTTTCTTTAAGTTATAGTCAATTATAACTTCGGGTTTCATTTTAGGTAGTCCTGTTTCTCTGTCATATTTAGTAGTAGGTCCGAATTCTGCTGTGTGAAAGGTGGACAACATGCGTACGTCTCTTTTGTCTCTATACCTTAATGCCATAAGTGGTTTTTTGTATCTAACATCAATTTCACCTTTTTTCAGAGATTTAAAATCTGTAATACCGGCTTTTTTTAACCGATCAATTCTAACTGTCCCACATGCATATGTCTGATGTTGGTACAAGTATTCAAACAATTTAGGACTTGAGTACCAGTTATCTGTGTACAGGCGTCTATGCGCATGCATCAGTTCTTTCAACAGGTTTGTAACCACAGCGCCTGTTATTCCTAAGTTAGCCGAATCCACAATTTCAGTTCTAGCCCCACAATAGATAATAAAATCAATAATGAGTCCTGTTTTTACATCGCACAAAATGAATAGTTTGATACCAAACCTGTTCCTTTTATTAGGTATATATTGCTTGATAGAAACATACCCTTTAAACGGCATTATACTCTCATCAATACAAAGGTCCTGGTGAGGTACATATGAATTTCTAAAAGTTGTCTTTATGTGTTTTATCACTGGCAAGACGTTTTTCAAAATGTGGGAAGATTCACCGTTTGGTGAAGAAAATCTCAGTAAACCTAGAATAGTGGTATAACGATTACGGGACATAGTTTTTGAAAATATCGGTGATTGTAGCAAAGGGTCAGTTGAGCAATGCTCTTCAATTTTCAAATGTTTATTTCTAGTAAATAAAAAAGTTACGGCTAGAAATACGTACATTTCCGCGATAGTAATTTCTCGCCAGTTGTGAAACCTTGAATGGAGCCTTAGATCGCATTCTCGAATAAATTTTTGGTGCTGAGCATTTGTGAATTCAACCAACTTCAATACAACTTCTTCGCCAAAATAATGCATAAAAAAATCTATTTCCGTCGATTCGGTAGTGAGAGCAATGTTCTCTGTTAGAATGCCAGAAGCAAAATCATCGAATGCATGAATTTCGGGTACAAACGCTGTCGAACTCCATCTGCTACTATTACTATTACTTCCTCCTCGTCCTCTTCCTAAAACAATAAATATAACGATGTACTTTTAACAGGCTTATGCTATTTTAGGCCTCATAAACACTACAGATTACATGTTTGACATTAGTAACAGAGTTTTAGTGAAGTTTATAATAATAATAATAAATTCTTTATTTCGGATATGGACAGCGAGTCATCTGAATCAGACTCAGAGGATGACGGGGACAGAAGAAGTGGAAGGAGGACAAAAACTAGGCGCCATCATTAGGCCAGCCAATGAGTATAAGAAAGGTTCCTTGTATCAACCTTAGATCTCGTTAAGTTAAGCATCTATTCTATGTGATTGTATCGATGTAAGTTTTGTGTATCTTTAGAAAAAAAAAAAAAAAAGTAGCAATCCGGCAACTGGAAGAGCAATTACATATACATATAGACAAATGTAGTCTCTTCGTTGACCATGAATTATTTTTTCTGGGCGCTTCACCCGATGGCATTTTTGAAAAAGGAATAGTGGAAGTGAAATGCCCCATTTCTGCATTCGGTATAAGTGCAGAAGATGCCATAAAAAAAGGAAATTAAATTTTGGAACCCTGATGGGGCTGTCAACCGTCGACACGAGTGGTTTTTTCAAGTTCAAGGGCAGTTAGTTACACATAGCCAGGAAAAAATTATGTCTGTTTGCAGTCTGGACTGGAAAAGAATTCCCCTTAAAAATTGAAAAAATCACACTCGAGACGATGAGTTTTGGCATAACCTTATGAAAACCAGGTTAATGGATTATTATAATAAGTGCCTCCTACCAGAAATTATTGACCCACGAGTCTAGGTCGATGCCACTTAGGAACACGACCTACTAATTCAAATTTTTATTTTTTTATTTTTCTATATTTTTTTACGTTATACATCAAACATGTAAATTATTTATTAAAGGTTACCATTAGAATAAACAAATCTTCACTGGTTAGACTTCCATGTCCAGGGAGTCTAACCAGAAATTATCTAACCAAATCACAATACGCGTACTGTTCACTATTGAGGAGTTTCGTTGTACATCTCTGAAGATATAATCAGAACTACGACAACACGACTCACAATTTGCGAAGATATCGCGTAATATATGTAATTCGTATAAAAAATAAACATACTGATGGAAAAATAAGTCTTTTCTTCTTTTTAGTTGAAAATTACACGTAATTTCCCAACTTTACCTGTAATTTTGTGAAATTTCTGAAATTGATTATAGTAGAAATCTCTGCATACATAACCATCACTGAACCCCCACTAAAAACCTATCCAGCAAATGTTTCATGTTTACTATTTTTCACTGTATATGTACTGTTCATCAATGAGATTCATAATATATAGTCGAACATCCTTTTTTGAAGTCGGTTAAATATGAGGTTGTAAAGTGAGTATTAATAATATAGTATGATTACATTAAAAAAAAATTACTCAATACACATTGTGTTTTATACCACAAGATCAAAGAAATGGATCAAAACTATAAGTTTGACTATAGTTAGAGAGACCGCGCCACTCTACGCACACAGACGCGCTTGCGTCTGTGTGCGTGATTTTTGCACTGTAATATATAATCTTGACTTGCTGTGCGACACGTTAACGCTCGTAAGGTTCATGTTTGTTTGCTCCTTGCTAAATCAAGGGTAGCACCATTTAAAAGAAACATGACCATACCCAAACTTGAATTGTCTGGCGCAGTGCTAGCAGCACAAGTTGTCAAAAAGGTCAAATCTGCCTTGTCAGTACAGCTCAGTAGTGAAACATACTGATGTGATACAATCATAATCCTTGGTTGGATACAGATGTCTAAATCCTGATTAAAACAATATGTACTCAATAGAGTTAACATAATCACAGATATCACCAAGGGCTGTGATTGGAATCATGTACCCAATGAGAAAAATCCAGCTGACATAGGATCACGTGGCATAAACTTTGAACAGCTACGCACTATCGACCTCTGGTGGTCAGGCTGTGATTTTCTCCATGACATAGTCATTAAGAAACCACCACAGCCACAGGAATACATAGATTTACCTGAAACAAACCTATATTGTCATATGACATTCACACAGACACGTACTCTAGATGTTATTTCACGGTTCTCTAATTTTACAAAATTGCAACATGTACTGTCTTATATGCAAAGATTTATAAATAATTGCCGTAATCCACAACATAAAAGTCAGAATTAGGACAAGCGACAAACACATTGTGTAGGATTGTGCATTGTGTAGGTTTGAAATGCAATATCATTTATTAAAAGCACGCATAATTTATCACCTAAAGATCAATTAGTTTTCTTAAATCCGTTTATGACAGTGAACAGTTATTAAGAGTTGGTGGAAGACTATCTAACTCTAACTATGATTACAACACTAAACATCCCATACTTTACATGCAAATCATCATATAACGAAACTTATTGTCAGACATCATCACATAAAACTCATGCCCACAGTAATTACTTTCAATTTTACGACATACATTTTGCATTGTTGGTGGCCGTAACCTTGCTAGGAAGACAGTAAAAAACTGCATAACTTGTTGCCGCTTTGGAGGCAAATCACTCCAACCCATAATGGGGAATCTTCCTCTAGTAAGGCTATATGCTGAATATCCATTTCAGAGCACTGCTGTGGACTATGCAGGGCCTATCATGATTGCGGACAGGAAAGGTAGAGGATCTCGATTAATTTAAGCATATATACTACTCAAAACAAAATAAGGGCCACTTGTAAATTTACATTTTAAACTAAATGAATGTTGACCTACGATAAGATAACTCATTTCTATGAGTTGTGTTATGATCGTAAGTGGTTGAGGAACGATAACAGTGAAGTATGGGCAATATTGTGGTCGAGGGTACGATTTGACTGATATTTTATCCCGCACCTTTTCAAGTGGGTAGTTTTGTTTAACTTTTGTGTTTTATTTCAATCAGTTTAACTTCAGTTCGCTGTGTGTTACGGTTGTTTTTTGAAGTTAAGCATCCAAATCGATTGTTTAACTGTACAATGCCAAGAATTCGACACCATATGGACAACGCTACTGCTATTAGAGCCGTAGCAGTGATTGAGGGTGGTCAATCGCAACGTTCCGTGTCTCTGCAGTTAGGATATTCACGAAGGGCTGTTCAAAACTTGTGGAGCCGGTACCAGGAGACCGGTAGTGTGTCTCGGCGTCGTGGCTCGGGAAGAGTACATGCTACTACTGCCAGCAAGGATCGGTACATTCGACTTTGTGCAAGACGTGAACGAACTGTTACAGCGCGCACTCTACAAATTTGTCTACAGGTACAACTGTCAGTGACCAATCTCTACGCAATCGCTTGCACGAAGACCTGCAACGTTCAAGAAGGCGAGTAATTCAAACTAAACTGAACGGGAGTCAGCGTGCAAACCGTTTAAGATTTGCGCGTCAATATCTTAAATGGGGGATGGAGGAATGGCGTAACGTGCTCTTCACAAATGAGTGCAAGGTGAAGTTTTCTAGTGACGATCGACGTGTCAGAGTGTGGAAAAGAAGCGGTGAACGATTTTCTGATACTTGAATACACGAACGTGACAGATTTGGTGGTCCCAATGTCATGGTCTGGGGCGGAATCAGCTTACAAGGCAAAACTGGGCTTGTTTTTCTGAACGAGGGTACAGTAACAGCACAAAGTGGTAACCATGTGATATCGTTTTCACAACGAGCAGACGACGGCTTCATCCTAATGCAGGATAATGCACGAGCACACAGCCCGAGCGACCATGTCTGTCTTAGAGGAAGCCAATATTCAGGTCTTGCCATGGCCTGCCAACAGCCCCGACCTAAATCCGATCGAACACCTTTGCGACCAGCTGAAACAGCGAGTCAGAGCAGCTCAGGAGGATGCACACACCCAGCGCCAGTTAATTGACCTCTTGTTGGAAAACGAAGGTGTTGGGAGGAGATTCCTGACGAGAACATCGGGCACCTTATTGAGAGCATGCCTTCGAGGCTTCGAGAGTGTGTTTTAAAAAGGGGAGGACATACTCGTTACTAACCCCATAAAAAGCAACTGTACATTTTGTGATTTTGAGACTGAACTTTAACTTTAAAGTTTACGTTTAAATACCCGTAAATATGGCGAAACCTAAAAATTATGATTATTTCGTTAATTTTTTATTTAATCTTATTCAAATTAATTTTATTTGATGAAAAAATAGTTGTTTGATTTAATTTAAACACCCCCAGCTTCGTAAGCTTGACAAGAATTAATTTACGCAGAAAAATAGTGGTGGCCCTTATTTTGTTTTAACTATTATCTGACTATAAACATCCCACTGTTGGACACAAACCTTTTCCAGATACAATTTGAGGGAAACTGATATATTCTGCTACCCTGGCAAGTTGGATTGTACGTTATTTGGTTTTTGTTTCTTTTCTTTTAAGTCGATCAGACACTGGATATATATAAACTGTTGTTACCTTACCTACCTACCCTTTGCACATAATCTGGACTTGAAGCGGGGCCTGTTGGTTGGTATTTGACTCTGAAAACCCAATTAGAGCTAATGATGTTTGTATTTTCAGGTTTGTTTACCAATATCCATGTACCATTTCTTCTATGGCTTCAAGTTCTTCAATAAGCTTTCCATTTTTCAGCATTCTCACAACTAATAGCTTCTTTGTATGTTTCAGAGACTTGCTCAGGTACTAAGCATTCATCATAGCAAAGTTTAGTTTGTTCTTTCTTTTTATTTCTAGGTCTCAATGTTACGTTGCGTCGGGAGGGAGTATCAATCTTACCATCTGGTAAGTATTCATCTAAATCTGAGTTATTTTTAACAGTATTGTATGAGCTATCTGGGCTATAGGATTCTTTTCTGCTTTCTGCTTTTCATTGGATTCATTTGAGATTAAACTTTCTTCATTACTTTTGGGATGTATATCTAATGTTTTATTTTCTGTTTCAGACAATTCCAGAGTGGCATAGTTTCTCTTCACAGTGGATTCAAGAAATACAACATTCCTGCTCTTTATAACAGTTCTAGTATTTGGTATTATGAACCTGTATCCTTTTGTGTTCTCGCAATAGCCAATACAGATCATCTTCCGTGCTTTTGGATCCCACTTTTTGCGTTTTTCACATTTCAGACATTTGGTTTATTACCAGACCAAACCTCTTCAGGGATTTTAAACGGATCTAGTTGGAGATCTGTTTATGATATATGCAGCAGTATTTATAGCCTCAGCCTAGAAAATCTTCGCCAAGCCAGCATTCAGGATCATAAACTTTGCTCTCTCGAATAGAGTCCTATTTAGCCTCTCTGCAGCTCCATTTTGTTCTGGAGTGTAAGGTGTTGACGTTTGATGTCTTATTCCAGCACTTATTAGAGGTCAGAGAAAGGTTTGTTGACATATTCTAAGCCATTGTCAGTCCGAATACATTTGAGTTTACATTCAGTTTGATTTTCAGCTTCTGTTTTGAACTCTTTGAAGTTTGACAATACCTCTGTTTTGTAGTTCAAAATGTACACAGATAACTTTTTGGAATAATCGTCCAAAAATGTTAAGAAGTTAAATACTTCTTAACATTTTTGTACGATTTGGACGCCCCTCGTAAAGACTGTGTTTCCATGGGGCCACACAAGTCAGAATGCACCAGTTCCAATAGCTTTGAGGAATGTGATTCTTGACTCTTGAAAGGCAATTTTGTTTGCTTGCCCTCTTTACATGTTATACAAGTTACATTGTTCATTTGTTTATCAGATAATGTTAATCCTTCAAAACATTCTTTCAATTTCTTCAGAGTGTCAAAGTTCAGATGACCCATCCGTTGGTGCTATCAAAATATATCATCTTGTTCAACATCAGACATGCATGCATAATCAGTTTTCATGTTAAGCCGGTACATGTTGTTGACTTTTATTGCTGTTGCTACAATAACATATTGTTGGTTTAGTATAACACAGCCTTTAGAATTAAATTCAAATACAAGACATTTGTAAATAAAATTGTGTTTGACTGATTTTCTCCATTCGATGTATTCAAGGTCACATCACCAGAGCTACTTACTGAAAGTGTTTTGTTATTAGCAACTTTGATTTGCTCTGTAGGTGGTGAGTGTTCATTTTGAAGAAGGTTTTGATGTCTTGTCATGTGCATGGTTGCCCCAGAATCAATGTACCATGCAGAGCTCTGGACGGAGTGACAATTGCGGCAGCATATGAACTATTTGATTTAGCAACCTTTTCTTTCGGTTTTGATCTGCATTCTGGACTCTTGTGACCATATTTATTACACTGTATACATCTAGGACCTTTGTTGAACTTCTTTTTCACATTCTTGGTTTGAGAACCATGAGCAGATGTAAAAGCAGAGTTACTGTTTTCAGATTTTACTTCTTGGAGCAATTTAGATTTAACAGAATTTAGGCTTATTTTCATCCCTGAGCTTTTTTCATTGGTTTATAATGTTCAGGTAACCCGGAGAGTAAAAGTGTTCCAAGCCACTCATCATGAACTTCGAATCCTATATTTCGGAGTTTATGCGCTGTAGACATTATCTTACTCACGTATTCGTCTATATTTTGGCAACTAGAGAGTGTAGTTGTACAGAGATCACGTAGTAGGCCAACTCTGCGTGTAAGCCATGAGTCGTCGAAAGCGCGGGACAGGTTTTACCACACTTCTTTTGCTGTTTCTGCCTTTGGATATGTACGAAGTTGATACTGTCGACAAGTAAAATGATTTTGGATTTTGCTTTTGTGTCCTTTTTCTGGTCATTTGGTTCGTTGTTCGAATTTTCAATACATGCTCAAAGCTCTTCATGTTGGAGGTATGTTTTAACAGCAAACCGCCAGGTACTGTAGCTTTCTCGGCCTGTTAGTTTTTCTATAAGTGCCAGAGGATTGCTGCTAGACATGATAATTGGTATTCTTAACGACTTGACGATTTGTTAAAAGTGAGCCACGCTGCTTTTAGGTGGTATGTCGTCGGTACACTATCAATTCGCCGGCTCGAAACTGTTTATAATTTGAGTTTATGCGTATGATTGACTTTGCAAAACACTACAATTTGAGCTTTACTGGGCCCATAACCTGAAGATTTTATTATTGAATAAAGGAATTTAAATAATTATAACACAGAAATAAAACACCACAAAGTACACGCGTAATATTAAGATTGAACAATTATGGAAAGGCGGGGGCGATTTAAATCTTAAAATAAAAATTTAATTTAATTTATTTATTTTATTTTATTTATTAAAATACTTACTTAAAACGAAATTAAAGCGAATTTCATTTCGCATATTTTTATAGCGTAAATGGCAAATGGGTTTCATTTTGTTTTTTCTGTATTATATACAACAATATTTCTAATATATTCACGTAGGAACATAGCTTATATTATCAAGTTACAAATTATAGAAAAAAAATTGGAAAAACATTAAGTTTTCATTCATCATTTTTGGTATTACGGAACACATCCAAATTTATCCCAAATTTCCAAGAGTTAGTAGTGCTATCGCGGCAAGCGAGACGTCGGTGTCAGTGTGTGCGTGACGTCAGTGTCAGTGTGTACGTGATGTTATTACTTCGGTCGCGTTGTAAATTTTATTACAACAATATTTCTATTCAATTCTTATGATGGGATCCATGAGGAATCGAGGGAACTCCTCAAATATTACAGGCAATCATATAGTGATTTTGGTATTTTCATCGAGAACTTAAGCATTTACAGTCAAAAAGTAACATTTTATGAAGTGGAACTGATGAAGAAGACCAGAAATGGTCAACGGAACTTCATACTCACATTGATATCACAATGAAGATATAGCTAAGCGACTATGACAATACAAATAAATGAATGGTTCTGAATACGTTGAAAATGGTATCATCGAAGTGATCTGATGATGATGATGGAGACGGAAGGTAGGCACTGGAAATCCGTAATTAATCAATGTAACCTAGCCGTGTTTGGACTTATTAGAATCGTCACGAGATGCACTTTGGCTATAAGGAACTATCGAACTGATCTGATGATGGAGCCGGAAGGTAGGCATAGGAACTCCGTAATGAATCAATGTATCCTACGCCATGTTTGGGCTTATTAGAATTATTTAGTCATTCTCCAATCGGTAAGCCGAGGCGTTACCGATCGGAGAATGACTTTCGACAATTGTAGAAAACGATAAGCTGGTAGCCATGTTGACGTAGTAGCGTTTGTATAAGAAAGGATAATTGTAGAAACGATAACAATTCATTCTATTATTTTGAACGATGTGAACTTGGCTACGAATTTTCTATTCGTTTTTATGACCTCGTGATTTGACGTTGAGATGATGTCATTCCCATACATTTGATTCTTTTTCGACTAGCGTTAACGATTGCAGATTATCAACTTGGCTAGGGGTGCTAAAACAGAAAAGTATGATACAGATGATACAGATTCAGAAAATTCAAATGACACAGTAACAGAAAACAGGTCTACTTCAGAAAGCGAGTACTTACCGGATACAGATATCAGCTCCCCTGAGACCAGAAATATAACATTGAGACCTAGAAACAGAAACATGAAAAAGGTACAAAATCTGGAAGATAAAGAGGAAAATACTTACCTATCTAGATACGAAGAGACCCCAGTCAATTTAGAATACATACCTGAAACATACAAAGAAGCTATTAGTTCAGTTGATAAAGAAAATTGGATAAAATCTACAAATGAAGAGTTAGATGCACATCGAAAAAATGAAACATGGACATTGGTACAGAAGGAGTCAAATGCAAAAGTTATTAGATGCAAACTAAAAGAAGAACCTCAAGACTTGTGCAAAAGGATTTTCACAAACTCGCGGAATAGATTTCAAAGAAACATTTGCTCCTACCATAACTTCATACGTACCGTACCAAAAAAAAGCACCTTTACAACTAACAACTTACACAACAACAACACGACAACAACAACGACAACAACTTTTATAACTTTTTGAATCGTTATATCTCAGAAACGGTGGCTCGTAGGAAAAAAGTATTGACACATTTTTAAGATAATTTTATGATCTACAATTTTTGTCTAGGGTACTTTTATGATAAAACTTACAGTTTTGCTGAAAATCGCGAAAAACTCGTTTTTTTTTACCTTTGACCTTGAATAAATTTTTTTTCCATACGCGAGAATGATGGGGAACTTTTAAATATTATTTATAATTATGTTTTGAACAATTTTACTGATTTTCAGCTTGTTGGGATTTTATGTACCTTCACTCTCATTTTTTGGTCTAGATTGACCGGACTAAGTAAGGTATGACTCAATATGTATCCGTTTATTGTTATCGGAGGCTGCTCACAATAATCTTGAAATCATCCAGCTTGATGTCAAGACTGCCTTCCTGAATGGTCTGCTAGAAGAAACCATATTTATGAGTCCACCCGAAGGTCTGGCCTGGGATAAAAAGATGGTATGTAAACTTAATAAGTCCTTGTATGGTCTTAAACAGTCACCACGGTGCTAGAAATTTGATTCCGTCTTAAAAAAAAATTGGTTTCGCTCAATGCACAGCTGATCAATGTGTATATGTTCTCATATAGTAATTCAAAATCAGTCAATAATAGTAAATGTTATCTTTGCCTGTATGTTGATGACGGATTATTGTTCTGTAAAGATAAAATTGTATTGAAAGCAATACCAAATGATTTGCAGATCATATTTGATATGAAAATATTAGATACACCAAGTAACTTTGTAGGAATGCAAATTAAAAATCAAACCAAGGCATATTTATACACCAAGCTAAGTATGTAGACTAAATATTGCTCAGATTAATATGTATAATGCTAATCCCAACAGCGTACCAGTTGATCCGCATGTGAAATCACAGAAAGAGGATGGTGACCCTGAAAAGAACATACCCTTCAGAGAAGGGGTGGGTTCCCTCATGCATCTATCTGGCTACAGTGAGTCGACCAGACATAATGTTTGCTGTCAGTCTGGTAAGTGTCTGACTAATGAAATATAACTTTGTAATAGTTACCTTAATAACACATTTAAAATAAGACATGTAAAAATAAGTAAAGTTTATGTACTTTTTGTGGAGCTTTAAAGCGTCTGACAGAAGTTTTGGTCCATGGAAAGTGTCTGACACTTATGATACTACTTTAGAATAATATTCTACAAAACATCTATAAAAATCCGCCATAAAAATTTAAGTTAAGTAACTCGTTATTTTTAGTTCCCTTTCTCACCTCGTACCTGCCAAAGTTCCCCAAAGGGGAGCTCCACAAGTACACGGGTATTCAAAGCACATGAGACGCTACTGAGAACCTAAGGTTTCATCCATGTAAAAATAAGTTATGTCTGACAGCTCTGGGATCTTAGTATAATATGAATCTCTTTGCCAAAATTAAGATTATGTATGTAATTTAGTTTTTAAACGTTTTAATTTGCCAATGTACTTGTAAGATTTTGTAAAAGGCTTAAATGTAAAGGGAGTGTTAAAATTTTTCCGTTGTATTTCCAATTTTCCATTCGCCAGGAGCCTTAACTACGTCTGCCAGTCGCTCGGGATTCCAGCTGGCATATTTGTTGTTTTAACTGCGCAGAACCAGAGTCCTTTTGCAACATCGGCGATCTTGCGCGTGTTATATACAGGGAAATTAACAAAAATACCCGAAACCTCTTGAAGGCAGGATGCCGTCATATCATGACCCGGAATATTTGTTCTACGACTTTTCAAATTTCGAAGCATTTTGTTTCCATACAAAAAAAATAAACATAGTCTAAATTTTGCTTATATCATTTATGCGATGACCGACGAAACCGACCCCGCCCGGCCGGCGCGGCTAGATCAAACGGCGCGACACATGCTCCAGAATAGGTACGAATATGCAAAAGGAAGCAAGTGGGCGCCCAGCGCGGGGTCGCGGGGTGACTGTCACATGACTGCCTTACTCGTAAGAACACGCGCATCAAAATTCGCGCGTATTAGTAAATTAAGTACATACATATTAAGTATCATGTCTTACCATTATACCAACATTGAGTACACGGAGATGCTTGCAAGGTGCGATGATAACGTGTCGTTGGCCTGCCGTGAATACGCAATACGTTTCCTTAACTCACGTAGACCATGCTATGAAACAATGTTATCTGCAACACAGCGTCTACGTGATCACGGTCAATTTCGACCTAGGTCTAGTAACCGCGGTCGTCCGCCAACCCACACAGTGCGTGAAGAAGAAGAAATACTGGACTTCTTTGCACCAAATCATTTGCACAATGTTAGCTCGGGTTGAAGAACAATCGGTGTTCCGATGTGGCGGTGATTATTTTGAACGTTTTGTGCGTGATAACCATCGCCATTCGAGGGACTTGCGATTGCGAGGTAACAATATCTTGTAAATAATAATAATTGTAAATAGAAAACGTATTATTGTAAATAAGCTGATTCCACTTTTGAAATACGCCTACATTAAACAAATAATGATTAAAGTTTATTGACCATGTAAAGCTGGCGCCATCGCCATACACGTACCGGCGAGCGAGCGAGACGCTCAATAGTCAATACTTAGGCAACTTAAATTGACTAAGCTCGGTTATGTACTAACTCGCTAAATAAGTAATTATTAGCGGTTTCGTATTTTGAATTCAGGGTAGGCGACTCGTCAAATAAGATTGTAGGGGAGAGAGGGGCTGGAAGTTCCGATTTTTCGAAAATTGCTGATATCGTCATGAAAAATATGTCTTGTTAGATAGCTTATTAACATATCTATTTATTTATTTATTGGCACACCAACAACAGCATTACATACATGATTTTTAGCGAAAAATAATATTAAAACGTATTATCTGGTATGCATGCCCATTATAGGTATGCACAGCTTACACCATTAAATTATTACCACAAAAATTAAACATACAAAATCGATAGAATGTTTATAGGCGTATCAGGATGTATTCCGTTTTTGTGGCTTAGTACAATAGTCTGTTTTTTAGTTTTTTTTTTTTTTAATTCTTGATCGGACCGTTGTTGGGGCTGATTGTTCCGTCCCTAAGGTGAGTTGTTCCGCTTACATTTTTGACCACTATTATTCAAAATTATTTGTGATAATAAATAAAACAAAGTCATATCCATTTATAATATATTATTAAATAAGTTTTATGCAAAGAAACAAGAAATGCCAAAAATAGCTAACAAATTTTTCCGCATAATTCTGTAACTTTAGTATTTTTTATCATAATAATTACTAGTAACAATCATAATATCACTATTTTGTACTTAAAAATGTAATTGAGATCAATAATTAACAATTTTATGTTATTAAAATCAAAAATCAATTTCAGTCTTTGAGTTCAGTCTTCAATTGACTCCTCATCAGACTCACAATTTGGACAAACGTAACTTGTAATAGTATCTTTATCTAAACTTGTAGATCGTGTTGTTCTTGTAGATGTGCCCAATTTTTGCAAATTACACACTCTATCCATTCCTCCCTTGGCCGTGAATTAGAATAGGAATCGCAGCAAATTAAGCAATACCATTCTAGATCATCCTCAGCATCGCTTTCGCTACTACTTTCCTGTAATACTCGTCTTTTCCCTTTTTCCTTCCCTTTTCCTGTGCCTTTCCCTATCCCTTTTCCTTTTCCTTTCTTGTATGTCTTACTGTTCTGATCTTCATTTTTCTTTTGTTTTTTTGACTGTTCTTCAGCCAACGCATTTTTTTCCGGTGTGTCTGTTAACACTGCTGTCTTTCTAATACGTCGCTTTGTCACTGTCTGCAATCTGGGAGGCGCTCTGGGGAATGGCTTAACAATTTCAGGGGAAAATGTTTGCAAATCCGGTATTGTTGGCGTTGGCTGAGGTTTTGGGTCTACATCCATGATAATTTACCGGCTTAATGTCTCCATAGTTACACAATCAGCAATATTTTTTGGAGGAATAGTATTGGACGGACCTGGCTGTTCATCATTTGGCTGTGAGCCTACTACTGGAATATTGAAGGTTTCTATTAGATTATCATATTGACTTGATACGTTTGACATTGTAGAAGACCCTGGCTAGATCTCTTTGACTTTCTACAGCGCTCCGAGATGAATTAGCATCACACAATGGCCGGTCGGTAACGCCTGAAGGGGCAAAATCATCGTCTGTAAAAATATCGGGATTGTATGGGTATATTCCTGTCTTCTTGATAGCGTTAATTACGTTCGTAGGAGTTGCTGCTTGAGGCCACGCTGTTTTTACGATTCCTGGTATTTCGTATATTGACATGGTTTTGCCGGGATGGTTTCGGAGCCAAGTCTTGGGCTTTTGCACAGTACGATTTGAATGGTCCGTTTATGCCGACATCTAGCGGTTGCAAGCGATGTGTACAGTGAGGCGGAAATGATAATATAATAATTGCATTGGCCTTTGCTTTTTCAACCACATTAATATCAATATGCGATGTGTGGTTATCTAACAATAGCAGCACCGGTTCCTCTGGGGTAGGTTTAGTAAATCTAATAAAATGATCCATATAAACCATGAACTCGACGGAAGTCATCCATCCTGATTTATTCCCTGCTCCGATTGACTCTGGAGGACCATCCCGTAGGAATAAGTCTTTGTATTTTAAACGTGGAAATACAAACATCGGTGGTATTGTGTTTCCGGCTGCGTTGACCGCCAGTTCAATAGTCACCAGGGTACCGCGCTCCGCAGAAACTGTAGCGCCAACTTGTTTTATCCCCTTTTTAGCAACTATTTTTTTCGGTTTTAAGACAGTAGTTACGCCTGTCTCATCTAAGTTCCAGATTCTGGATGGTGAAAAATTATATTTAGTCTAAACATCACCTAATTTCTTGAAAAACTCATTCACATTGTGTCGGTTAAATGCAGATGCACGACCAGCACTAGTCGCTTCTGGAGTTCTTATTGTCAGGGAAGAGTTTCTTTTAATAAATCTTGTAAACCAGTCAGCTCCAGCTTGTTGATGTTTGTGCCATGAAACTGGAATATTTTCCAAATTAAACTTGACTGCACATTCATATGCTAACTTTTTAACATCTACAGGCAAGAGTCCAATTCTTTTTCTTCTTCTATTTTAAAAACTAATCTGGGTTTATAGCCAATCGATGGCGTCTCATTAGATTTCAATTTTTTAATAAAGCGAAACAACGTCATATGGCATATATCCAGCTCTCTCGGGACCTTACCCCGGGAACTTCCAACCCCGCTCTCCGACAATTAATTTCTTGGGACTGAGATCACGCGCTAGCCTCACTCTCTCGCTCGCTGTGTCACTCGCGTGTGGCTGGGGCATCGGGATCCGATAGATTTGTTTTTGTGATGATTGACATCTGCTATTTAATACTGCTTACATTTTATTTTTTTAATGTAGTCAGTTTAGGACTGGCTACATTAAAAAATGTAATGTGTGTGCCTGGCAAACTATGAAGGGAAAATGGAATTAAAATTAATGACCGGTAGTTACCAATTTACCACAATAACAAAACTAAAGGGAATCTTGAAATGTACCTGATAACAACATTTGAAATCACATACCTACCATCAATTTTAATTAATCAATAACACTGATGAATGATGTAACAACGATAAGAAAAAACACGAACAAAATCTCATTCCTAAATAATAATTCCGGATATTCGACAT
Organism: Mythimna pallens; assembly: GCA_961205895.1. Taxonomy (NCBI): domain Eukaryota; kingdom Metazoa; phylum Arthropoda; class Insecta; order Lepidoptera; family Noctuidae; genus Mythimna; species Mythimna pallens. The sequence continues at coordinate 19,954,150 of OY540839.1, read as the reverse complement.
TCGATCGATCATAATGTAGGTATGAATTATTGAACTTCTAACTAAATTGGTCGCCACCAGCTCGATAGATCCTGAGCACGGCGCAGAGTTTCAGAGTGGACACGAGGCAAAAAAGTGGGGTCCTGGACACACTCCTCACCATAGCTGGGCATTAACTCGTTAATCCGTTAATCGTTAATTAACGAAGTTAACATTTTGATTAACAGATTAACTTTTAAGTTAACTTTTAAAAATGTTAACGGACACATTAACTTCCGTTAATATGCAGAAGTCCGTTAATCGTTAATCCAATGCCTACTATTTACCGCACGGCACCGCGGCGCGGCGCGAAAAACAGGTTCAGACAAGTATGAAATGAATGACAAGTGCCGGGCGGCGCGCGGCAGCGCGTGAAACAAAAACAAAACTAGATATATTTGGCCGGCGCGTGCGAGTGAGAAAACTGCGAAGAATTTTTTTTCGTTTGATCATTTTATTACTTAGCGCCGGTGCTTACAGTGACGAGTGTTTTGTTTGTGAGTGTAATTTAGTTAGAAAAAGTGTATTGTGCAGTGTAGTAATTAAAACCATATCATGGAAGACATGGAATCGAATTCCAGCGATGCTGATGAGAATCCATGGCCACATTTGACTGAGTATGTGGAATTTGTATCCAGATCGGGCCAGCAAATACTTTTTGCGTGTAAGCGATGCTTGCCGAAAGACACCAAAATAAAAGTTCATGTATCAAGCCTGAATAATTTGAAACAACATGTAAGAAGGGTACATGAGTCACAGTACGTACAGTTTGAAGAGATTGTTAAGGCGGGCTCTAACCGGGGCAAGACAAAAAGGAGAACTCATTCTGACGATGATAGCACAAGTAGCAGTAATCCTAATCCTGTTAAAAGAAGAATACAACAGGGACGACAGCTGAGCATCGGGGAGTCATTCGGAATTGCAGCTACTGGCAGCGGTGTGCCCCAAGCCAAAGTAGAAAAATGTATAGTAAATTTATTTGTTTCAAACATGATTCCTTTACATGTTGTCGAAAGCAAGTCTTTTGGTGTGTTGATAAAAACCTTAAACCCGAGCAAAAATTAAATTTCAAGAAGAACTTTGGGTAGACGCATTACTGACGAACACATCGAATTGAAGCAACACCTGATTAGATAAGTAACTAAAATAAATACCTATTTTCTATTTATTTTTAAAAGATAAACTTCGCCTTACGTAACCTACGTAGGTATAATTTTATTTGAAAGTTAAAATAATTAGGGGTTCATAAAATAGGTATGCATGTAGGTTACCTACAGTAGGTATATAATTTTCATTTATTATTATAGCTTTTTATTAAACGTGATGTGTTGTTTATAATTTTAATTTGAGTTTACTTGGAAAAATTAATTGGGTGGCAACGACGGCTGACTGTTGGTCAGCTCACAACAAAAGTTATTTGGGCATGACAGTTCACTGGTTAGATCCTATCACAAGAGCCAGAATGCATGCAGTATTAACGTGCATACGCCTAAAAGGTCATCATACATACGACATCCTGGCCCAAGCAATGATAGATATTCACTATGAATTTCACATAGATAAAAAAATCACAAGGTCAGTAAAATAGACTTACCATTACTATTTTTCGTGGCATCCTAGCTCCTAAACGGCTGAACCGATTTCGATTTAGTTTTTTTGGTTTGATAGCTGGCTTGATCGAGAATGTTCTTAACTAGGTTTGATCAAAATCGGTTTAGCCTTTTAGGAGATATTGTAATTTGAAATGTAAATGTCGGGGGATTTTCAACTTTTTAAGTTGGTTAGGTTATTTTATTTTCGTACGTATACAAGTGAAACCACAAACCACATTCATACATACATTAAAAAGCTGGCTTAATTTTATTTTAGGACTACTACGGATAATGGCAGTAACTTTGTAAAGGCATTTGTGCAATTCGGCTCGGAGATCGACATACTTCCAGAGTTGCCATCGTGTGATTTAGAGTCTGAGTCTGACCCTGATATTGCCAATCTTTTAAATCCAAACTCAGAAGAAAATGATGACTTAGAATTTATTTCAGTAGAAAACACACTGAATGCTCCTGATCATCTCCAGTGCAATGAAATCAATGAACAGATATTAGAAAACTTTAATACTTTGCCAGTTCACATGAGATGTGCTGCACATACGTTCAATTTGGTCGCTAGCAAAGATGCAGATGCTGCTCTACAAATAACTGTTTGCAAAACTCCCTACAGAAGTGCCTTAGCCAAGGCACGTACTCTCTGGAATCAGCAATCACGTAGCACGGTAGCAGCAGATATCATTCACGCTGAATTAAGCAGACGACTTGTCCTTCCAAATTCGACGAGGTGGAACTCTCTGTATGATGCTATTGTCGTTCTCAACGCTATATTAGAAACAAAAAGGCCTTCTCTTCACAGGATTATGACTCAACTAAAAATTCCAACTTTCAATGACCAAGATGTGACTGTAATGAAGGAGTACGCAAAGGTAGATTTATATATGTACATAGTTTAAAATAACGTTTTAGTAAAGTTATTTTCTTTCCACATCATATCAATACACAATACTTATATTAAATACTTATTTACAGGTTATGGCACCTGTCGCGAATGCCCTCGATCGTATCCAAGGAGAAGCTCAAGCATATCTCGGATCACTACTACCGACGATTGCAGCAACTGTCTATAAATTAAAAAATATTAAATCTAAGGGCCTAGTAAATTGCACAGCTTTAGCCAATGCATTATTAAATGGCATAGAGAAAAGATTTGGACCACTCCTGAATGATAAACAGTGCCAACTTGCCGCGGCATTTCACCCAAAGTTCCGATTGATATGGCTGGAAACGTATGACAGCAGTAGAGTGGATGCAGTAAGAAAGTGCATGGAAAAAAAGATAGAAGATGCCTTACGGCAAGAAGCAGCGGAAAATTCGAAGGACAGAGATAGTTTAAGTGGCGGAGGGAGCAATGCGAGTAACAACGATGATGACGAGGAGGAAGACTTTTTCAATTCTGTCACTCAGTCTACAGAAAAACCAAAGCCAAAGTCTCGTTAAAATGTGGCTGGACATGAAATCAAAAGACTCGTTCAACGATGCTGCATTCCTCGGGGAACAGATATTCATAAATCTATTTATTAAATACAATACTGCTATACCCTCAAGCGCTGCAGTTGAACGTTTGTTTTCCACGGGTAAAGACATTTTGACACCAAAACGAGCCTCGCTTTCAGACGAGAACTTCAACATGTTAATGTTCATGAAGGGGAATATGCACCTTATGTCCGACGATTAAATTACACATTTGAATTATACATGTATTTTGTTTTATTCATAACCTGTTAACTTCCAGAACCTAAACCAATAAGTTTTTTAAGTTCACTAACGCAACGATATAAAAATGTAATTTTACACATATTAACGGATTAACGATTAACGTTAACTTGCGTTAATTCTTCCGAAATGTAACGCTTTAGCGTTTAACGAAGCTGACTTTTTTTGTAGCGGATTAACGATTAACGAAGTTAACTATTTGATTAACGGTGCCCAGCTTTGCTCCTCACGCAGCATTGTAAACACGTTCACAATACGATTTTTCATTTCAATTCAGAATATCAAACACACACACACAGACAAGACACTCAGAGAAAAGATTGTTATTCTGATAACTTATCAATTCGAATTTACGACTAACAGACACGGTCCACATCATAGAAATATGTGGTCCAAATCGTTTTGCGATAAACATAAAAACCGGACTGACAAAAATCTTTTAAAATCAGCCTAAGGCACTGCGAGCTGTTTCGATTTTGTCGAGCGCTCACGTAGGTATAAAGCTCATTGACCTTAAACGTGAACTTTTGTGAATCAGCTGTTTGAAGTTTTTTTTTTTTGTTACATAAATGAACTTATTGTTTTTTAATTAAAAATCTCATTGGGTTAGGTACCTTCTACCAGATATAGGCCTGTACCGCTTGTTCACAGCAATACAATCCTTAACGTGCACTTCCGCTTACTGTACCCTTCTATTAAAATAATAATTTATGATCATAATAATGGTTTGCTTTGACTCCGCCCAGATGTTCAAGATCGATGACGGCAGGACCTCGCGCTTAGTAGCCGCGCTTGCGACCACAACACCAATGAGGCAGAACTTAGTCGTGTAGGTACTTATTTTCGCTAAAACGGCCATTCAGAGTAAATGGCACTGCACTTACCTATGATAGATGAGACACATTTTTTTTTTATTGGATGGGAAATCATCAAATGACTTCTTCCGCTCTGGGCAGAGCGGAGGGGAGTGTCAGACTCTTACTAACTAAAACCCACCCGTGTTCCTTCGTATGCCCTTTGCGTTCCAGGGCCACGGTAACCCTTTCGGACAAATTTGGCAACCCTGGCAGGAGACACACTTATCAACAAGACTAAGTAGTCCATCAAAACAACTGTTTTAAGTAATGTAGGTACTTCATCCATCTGTTGCGTCATTCATATTCTTCAATATGAATGACGCTTTGTTATGTAGGTACTTATTAGGGTAGAACAATGCGATGAAATATTCAGGGGTCTAATAAAAGGATTTTTGGAAGAAATAAAAGTATCCTTTTATGCATGATAAGTAGCCTTTGATACACATTAAGAATATAGAAAACAATAGTCATAGCGTTGATACATTTTTGTATTGAAAAAAAAAATAGCCACATTTCCAATTTCTGTGGTTTCCGTGGCATCTGGGTGCCCGCGGAAATTACACGACTACACAGAAATAAAACAATCAATTATTGTTTTAATGTTAATGAAGATTTTTGAAAAGAATCAGTATTTGTTATGCCGAAATTATTTTGACAGAAGTTATTTAAGGTGATACGTTGAAAAAAAATATGGTTTTTCTATTTTGTGTAACTTGTTAAGTATGTGGAATAGGAATTTAACATTTTGGTATGTTTTTTGAGTCTCCTCAGCTCTTGGGCGGTGCGAGAGGGTGTGTCAGACTTTTACTGGCTAAAAACTCACTTCTGTTCCTTCGTTGCCTTTAATACCAGGGCCGACTCTTGTAGTTGTCTTGTGGAAAGTGAGGACGCCATGAAGTCTTTCCAGCCACTCCTCAAGGCTGGAGGCGACTTATCCCCCCTAGGTTGGACAGGAGCTGCTTGAGGGCAGCCCCAGTCCGAATGAGTTTGGGTGCCAGACGTCGGAAGTGCTCTTCGATATTCTACCGCCTGTCGAGGCCAAGTCCCAGGTACTTAATCGTCGACCCGACGCAGATGTGAGCTCCTCCTACCGTTAATTGGGAACGCTGTGGTGGCATGCTCCGAGGGCTATCAAAACACATGGCCTCGGACTTGTTCAGCGCCACCTCGAGTCCCAACTGCTGGATCCTCTCAACGACTATCGCAACTCCGCGTGTCGCTAGTTCGACCGCCGCCCGATGCGACTCTTCCTGCGCCAAGACCAGCGTGTCGCCCGCGTAACAGACCAAGCTGACCCCGTCATCCCGGTCGCCGCGCAGCACGCAGTCGTACCTGATGATCCACAAGGGCACGACGCACGACATCTCTCGCCATTTCCACTCACCCTGATGACCAAGGTAGATGATGTACCTGTCCGACAGGTAACTCGATCACACGACAAAAGTAGGGCACCCGGTGGTACCGGAGTGCCCTCATAATGCAACTCCAGGGCAGGGAATTGAAAGCGTTGGCAACATCCATAGACATCACCAAGACACACTTGCCCTGAGATACCGCATCCCCCGTCGTGAGGGCTCGCAAACCCATGATGGCGTCCACCGTGGAGCGCCCCCTGCCAAAACCGAACTGGCTGTCCGCAAGGTTCGGTCCCGCCCGTGCTAGGAGCGCGACGAGGCGGTCTACAATTACTCTTTCAAAGAACTTGCCCACCTCGTCGAACAAGCACAATGGGCCGATACTTGGACGGAGAGTCCGCTGGGCGCCCCGGCTTCGCGATGAGAACCAATTTCCCCGTCTTCCAGCGAAGTGGGAACTGGCCCCTCTCCATACATGTGCTAAAGAACCTTCTTAGTCGAGGCCTTAGTTCCTCCATGGCCAGGGGACCCAGGCTTTTTCAGGCATGCCATCGAGTCCTGGGGTGGTGTTCTTGAAACTAAGCCTACGTATCGCCACTCTCATCTCTACCTCGGTCACCTCTCACCACCGCCACACGCACAATTTCTGTCACCAATACAAGGCAAGAATAAAATTTCTGTGGCTCATCAATTTCGGTGGCCCAAATAACTCTCTAAGTAATTTAATTATATAATCCCGTATGTAGGTATGTTGCGCTTTATTATTAAAGTTTTTTAAAAAACCTCAAAATGAAAATGTCCATGGAAATTAGGTAAAAAATCGACTTGTTGAAATTTACTCATAAATTATTTCGTAATTATTAATGATCATGAAGCTATATCTCTCATTTTAAATTGAATTTTTTATTGTAATAAGTTGTTTGAGTCGATTAGTAGGTACAGAACTGTCAGTCGGCATTATATATATTCTTTGAAATAAGACTTAGTGCTTTTAATACAAATCAAGTGTTTTAAAACCATCTTTTCCAATTATAACTCAACCATCTCATAGTATTCCTGCTCTCATTCAATATGTCAACCACGAGTTTTTCTTTCACAGACCGGGAGGAGATTGTAAGCGGTGAGAAGGTTACCGTCTCTCCTAATGTAGTCAGAGCAACAGCAGCACTGATGAAGTTAGATCCGACCGCCCTTCAAGCTAGCCTGAAAGACAATTATGTGATATCGTGTGCCTACTGGACCCTGAATATCACTACGTCCACCGTTGTTACTTACAACCTTAAAGCTCCACAACTCAATGAGATAGAGCCCTCTGCCACAAGTCAACAGGGAGCAGCATTTGTGGGATTAGCCTACCTGATGGGATTAGTCAAGGAGCCGACTCTTGTCAATGCTCCTGCCTGCAAGAAAAGATGGGCAGCAGGACTGGCCGGGGTGTCAAAGGTAAGTGCCTTGGTAGACACCTTCACGGACGGGATCTGGAAATACATTGTGGACAAGCGTCCCTCGCTTTATAGTCACATTGATGTGCGCCGTGAGCTTATGATTAAATATCTAGGGTCTCAAGACAGGGACAACGAACCGTCAGTCGTGAGAGCAGTGCTTAGCCAACTGGACCTGATCTACACTGATGCCTATCTGAAGTCCGTGAACTTGATGCATCTGTTTACCAGCTCAGGCAGCAGGGTGGTAGAGATCCCCTGCATCCTGGAGGAGATTCGAGTACTTGAAGATAACTTGGCCAAGGTAAAATCCATTGAGGGAAACAATTACAGCAAGTGCAGGCTGATAGACAATAACAATGATCTTATACTGCTATAAACTATTCAACTATATAACAATTGTAATTAAAGACCTATAAAATAAGTTAAATTATGGTAAACTGTGATTGGTGGAAAATGGCGGGATATTATTATTTGACGTTTAAAAAAAAATGTCCATCCACCCGTCGACAGTTTACTATAAAAGGGTTTGTGATCTTTTGGTGATATAATTTCAATGCCGCTCATACTCTCACTACGTCCCCTGAGCCTGAAGCGTGACCGGCTCGACCTGGAAGCGTGACAGGCGGGGGTCTACATCCTCAGTAGGGAGCGCCCCCAAAGCCGGCATTCTCGTCGCTGGTCGTCTCTCGCTGGGCTTCCTCCGGGCAACCGGGGGTTCCACCCGGCGGGGTCTGACCGCCGAGATGTCGTGAAAAATCGGCACTGCAGGAGCAGTGTCGAGGCGCTCCTACTGAACACAATGCAGTTACTCTCAGGCAAGCTGCGCACGCGCGCCTGCCCCGAGGTTGCCGCCTATAGGGCGCCCCCAACGCAGGTCCCGTATTTACGGGGCCCCGACACCGCGGGACAAAGGCTTAGCCTGAGAGTTTGTCATGCTCACTTAACACGTTCCCTGCGCCATCACTTTCAAAAAACTTTCAGCTGGTGCTTAGGAGACCTAAAAGGTCTCCAAACTAACCTACCATTTGGTGCGTTTGAGACCTAATCGGTCTCCTAAAGATACAGTTTACAAAATAGTTTATATCTTCCAAAAAAATAATCAAATATATTTTGAAGTTTTTGTGGGTGAAAGATAGCCTATTGCTTAATATTTTGCTAAGTTCGCACGCAGTTATGACATTTGAATAAACTACAAATAACAAAAAAAAAAAAGATATCGATTGTATCTCGTACCGCAACGGAAGATAGTTCAATATGTGTAGTAAGTAGTGATGGGAATAAAATAATATCTCAGTTGTCGATTGAAAAAGTTTTATTAATTATGGAAAGTGTTTTTCATTAAAACATGGTAAGCACATTGATTGCTTGCATTGCGCGCAAATGGTAACAATTCGTTTAGTTTTTTTAGAAGCGTCAGTGCTGTTTAATGTGCGTCGTAATTTTTCATAACAACCCACACAACGTCTTTTTTTGTCGCCACGTTGGAAAACATGATCAGTACATCTTCCTTCGGGTAATTCTGTAATAAAGTGCATTGTATAAATAAACAGCATGCAACTATGTCAGTGAAGTAAATGCGATGGAATCTAATTTTATTAGTTTTGTTATTCGAGTGTCTTATGTATATTTTTGTACTTAGGCTGTTGTTGCTTTAAAAAAATATACGAAGGTATTAAATAAAAGCTGGATGTCACAGGTCTCTTGTAAGTTTACTATAACAACGTTTTTGTTTTAATAACCGAAATTTAGGCTACCAGAAACTTACCAGAGAGTGATGTGAACCCCCCCCCTTCCCCCTGTGTAGTATAATGCTTACATAATTAAAACACTCTAGCATTAGAGATAAGTAGCAAAGCCCACCAGAAATGCTACTAAGCTAAGACAATCTCAAAAACAACCAAAAATTTTCAGGCAATCAACAGAAGAAGTAGGTACATAACGCGTTTCAAACACAAAAAAATAAAAACCACGTAATATCGAAAAAAAGGCAGGCAGATGTTAGTTGGAAATAAAGTCTCCCCTCTTTAATTTATGTTATTTGAATTGTATCCAAGAAGATTTTTGTTCAGTAAACTCGAATGATTAAAGTGCATAATATGCTCAGTTTCATGCAAAGCGTGCTGCAGTTAGTTGACGATGCTAAGCTTACGCGTTGTCTGGAACCATTACCTAAGTTTCTGGAGAGATTTTAGCTACCTTTATGAGTAAGAACAGTTTGTTTTCGAAGAACTGTTAGGTATGTTGACCACGGCAATCTTCTGACACCACCACGCTCGCCATCGGATTTATCAGCATACCCTTGAACCTAAACGGTTATGTTTAGAACAAATCAAGATGTGTTTCCTCAAAAAAATGTACTACAACATGACATCTACTCTGCAAAAATGGTGAGAAAAACGCAGTAGGTAAGTACACAAGTATGTATCTAGTATTTTGAGCGCTCTTAGGCAAGAGGGATGGCCTAGTGTATCTGCTTTACATTAGATATCATGTCACAAGAAACCTGCAGGTTTTATATACACGCTTGTTGTCACACGAGTTGTATTAAAAATAATATTTTGTGCAATAATAAGTTAATCATACCTGTTCCAGAAATTTTTCGGCCTCCGAATGTTTCGATTATTGATTCTGTGAATTCTTTTTTTGACATTTTCTTGTCTGTATTTGCATTGTATATTATCCATGCGTTTATGAGTGCAGTACCAAATAAAAATTCCATCATCACTTTCCGATACCACTTTAGACCTCGTCGTAAAGTAGTATAGTATGCCGACATTTGATCTGAGTAGTCTATCCCTTTTTTATTATCATTATAAGTTAAAATGCACAGTGGCTTTCTGATCATTTCATTAGTTCTCTTATGTATCTTACCTGTATCTACTAGAGACGCTTTATGTGCTTTACAGGAAGTTATCATTGAAACTTGGCGCTTATCGTGCCATTTAATAACTTTTACACCACTAGGCAGCATTATCCCTTCAACTTCGCCTTTCTTCAATTTTTTAGACATAAATTGCTTGGGAAGTCCTCTTCGGTTTGATCTTAGCGTGCCACAGTAAAATGTTTTCTTTTCTAAGAGTTCCTCTACTAAATCAAGAGAAGAATAAAAGTTATCGGCTACTAAAACTCGTCCTTCATTTTCTAGACCCTCTATGAGCTTCATAACTACATTTTTTCCATGGTTCACTTCTCTGCGATTTCCTTCTTTACCTGTATATACTATGGTTTTAAAAGTGTACCCCTCAGGAGTACATAGTTTATATAATTTAACTCCATATTTATGCGATTTATTTTTGATATATTGGCGAAAAATAAGTCTCCCGCGCCAGGGAATCATTGATTCGTCTATCACGATAAATTTTCCTGGAGTTAAAATATCTTTAAAACGATTATTTAACATATTAAGTATTTGTCGAATTTTGTAGAGTCTATCTTCAGTATCATTCCTTTCATCGCTGAAATGCCAAAACTTTAGAAGCAAGATAAATCTATCTCTTCCCATGAGAGAGCATATATATTCATTTCTGTAAATGGATTTCTTTGACCAATAATCGTGAAAATGTGGAACCTTATTTAAGCCCATCGTGAGTATGACACTGAAAAACTGACGCATTTCATTTGCATTTGTAGGTTTCCAAGCTTTAAAGCGTGATTTTGCTGTAATTTCTTTTTCTAATAAATATTTATCTGCGTATTTATTAGTTTCTTCTACTATTTTATCAATAATATCGTCAGTGAGAAACAAACTATAAATATCGACGGGCAATTTATTACGAATAGGTACATTTGTCACGCTATCAAGTATGCTCTCATCGAAGCTCAATACGTCATTGTCGGGAATGTCAATCCAATCTTTATCACCCTCAAGCTCTCCACCCTCACTTTCTGATATATTTTCAGACATATTATCTTCATCTTCACTTATTATATCAGATGAGAGATTTTTACTTGTATCATCATCACTTCCATTTGAAACGATTTCTTCTATTTCAGTATTGGTTGCTTCATCAGTCTGCGTCTCCAGAGCGTCTTCTTGTGTTTTTTCGTTTTCTATGTCCTGATCTAGTTCTTCCACTTTTTCATTCTGTATTTCTAGACTTCTATTTTGCTTATTCTGATCTTTTTCTTGTCCTATTATATTATTTTCTTGTTGCTTTTCAGTGTTTCTCTCTTCTAAATGTTTTTGTGAATTATTGTTCAAGTTGCATTTAGTCGTTTTTCTTTCTGCTTTTTCGTCATAAGTGAGCGCATCATCCTCAAAAGTATACTCAAAAGAAAATGGACTATTGTTTGTATTACCCGTGGTTCTTCTTTCCTTTATAGTTGTTTTAATCAATTTTTGCATACTGCTTTCATTAAATTCTAAAGGTAATAAGTTCGAACATGAAATATTATTTAAAGACGAGCACCTACTTGATGTACATAAAGCATTCAATGAGATAGGAGAAGCTCTAGCATTTATGTTGGATGTTTCTGTAAGCATTTGAGTGCACGAGCTAGGAGTAGATAAACCACTATGGTTACGAGAAACAGTACCACAAAATCTACGAGTAGGTGTCATAGGATCAGTAGGTATAGTCGTTGTAGTATTCGTCATCAATAATGTGGTATTATTATGACTACTTTTTGGACTGGATATCGTATTCTGAAGCACACTAAATCGTTTTCCAGTACATGGGCTGATATATATATTATTTTCATTACTTAGCTGCGTGTGCTCCAACGTAGAAAGGTTCATCATTTTCTTTTTAGGTGCGTCAAATATTTCATAATCAGAATCACTGTCATTATTAGCCAATGGAGGGCAAATTTGAACATTTTCCAAAATTTTTATTTGCGATGTAGCAGTATAATCCGGCGTTGATTTTTTGTTGGTAATCTCACCAAAATAAATAGATTTTTTACACTTTTTTCTTTTATAAGCACTCATTGTATAACAAAAATGATAATCAACACGTAATACGTAATATACGCGAGTGTTATTTTGCAAACGTGCGCGCGACCTCCCACGTCGATGCTAGGACAACACTAAAACGAGTCACGCAGCGCCCGCGCCGCCCACCTTCCCTCTCTTGCGTCTACGAGGCGTACGATTCCACGAGTACCGACATATCTCCTAACGCAAGGAATGAAAATAATTACAGTACTGTGCGTTAGGGACCTAATCCATCTCTAATTTCTTTTTTAATGTCCTTGAATTCATCTTTAAGTGAGAAGCAAATATGTATATTTGTCCTACTCATACCTAAAGAACTTTACATGTTAGATCCTCCCGCAAGGAGTGAAACAACACGATTATGTTCAACGCACAATACAAAAGTCCTGCAAGAGATCTGATAGATCTCATAATGCAACGAACGTGTTAAATGTCTCACTGATGGTGGCGCATGTGTTGGATCATTCGGTTCCCTTCAAAATGGTTGAGCTGAGTGGTGCTAATATTAGCATCATGTTCGTGAACGGGCGCTGTCAGTTGAGACTGGTCATCTCTTAGCTGCCAGTTGCTATTTTAATATCTATATTTAGTTTTTATTTTTACTGTATTTACATTGTTCTCACATGATAACGACAAGAAACATGTAACAGTGATATTTGTAATTACAAAACATGATTGAAAAGAGTGTCCATGGAGTTTCTTGCACATTCTTCTCCATAGAGATCTACGCTTTGGAATGTGCAATTAGTATCATTTTTTTTTTCTGACTAACTGACTTCTTGACATTTCAAAAGTGCCTGTAAATGGTTTATTTGAAATAAATGCTTTTGAATCTTTGAATCTTTGCCTATACCCCGCCGCCGCGCCCCCTTGCGGGGACGCAGCGACTTCCACGGTCTGGTGATATAATAGTTGTGATCCGACAAAGCTCACGTAAGTTAATTATTGTTATTATTGCTAATGATTGTATTGATTCTGTGTATGTGTCATAGTATGGCTTTTGTTTCTAATTATGTTATTAAGTATTTATTATCTACTTATTCAGCTTACTATTATAAAATGACCCAAGACATAGAACATAGAATATCTTATAGATGTTATTGTGATAAACCCTAATTAATGATGTTGTAAAATGTGCTTATACAATACTATAATTGAAGCTACCATGGGTTTTCTTGCTTGTTCTTTCCCATGACGACCTAGTTTTGGAACAAGAACTAGTTATTCGATTAATTGACAAGCCTATTTGAAAAAAATAAAGTCTTGTCTTTCTGTGCTTTTCTTCATAAAACCCTTTCCCTACACACCAGTCATAGGAACTTTGATACACAGTAAATAACCAGTATCCATCTTGACAACTTAGCATGATATGTAGGTACATTTAAATATATAAAATCAATATAGTGACCTCCTAAATTCAAACACGCGCACAAAAGGACTACTATGGAACAAAGGTGGTTTTGTATGCGCATTACTTGGAATGTCGGTCGCCTCATTAGTCATCGCATTCACTTTACTAATCACCTGTTTCAACATTCGTGGTGTTGACGGGACACCGAAGTTGTTTACATTTTTTGTCCGTTAGACATACCGACATCTGGAATTATTTTTTCTCGATTTGTATTAACAAATGTTGCATTTCGTGATCCAACAGTATTTATCACTTGACTATTGTTATTATTAGGACTAGATTGGGAAAAATAATATAGTCCCATCGGTCCACTGTCACAATGATACTCGTTTTGACGATAACAGCCTCTTTTCAAATTAACGTTGCAATATTCGTCATTGAAACTTAAGGTTGATGTTTTTATGATATCTACTTTTTTGCAATGCGTTAAACGTTTCTACTGTGACATAGCTGTCTTTCCTGCCTGCCTTCAGTTCTTCTCTCAGCACCAGAATATCCTTGAGGAGTCGTGACACATCTACGTGGTCGAATGTGATCGGTGGCAATTTCTGAAGGTCACGGGCCACAAAAACTGGAACCGTCTCAGAATCAGTCTGCTTCAGAAGCGTAATGATATCATCGATGTCCCGCTGCGATTTCTTATCACCTTTGCGAGTCCTAAATGGCTGGCCCGACGGAACCGAGCCGAACAGTAACTTCTTTGCACTGAGGATTTCTTCGGCCGAAATCGCCGTCACACATATTCTGCTCAAACTGTCCTCGTCCAGCACATCAAGTTTGTTTTTCACAACAGCCAATACTTCACAAATTACCAGGTTTCAACCTGAGCATTTCACTACATTAGACGCCATTATTTAAAATTAAAGACGCGCACGCAGACACACGCTCGACGCTAACGAGGCAAAGTAATCAGCTTTGGCTAAATCTGCCTTAAGTTGAAACCATATCTGCTTTATTTTTGAAATATGAGTGGCCATATTGTCATTACAATTTATTTTGTAGCTAAAGAATTTCATGCATGAGTCATTTAAGCGATCTTCTGTGGGTCCTTCGTAGAGTCAGTTAAGCTCGTCCCAGACTTCTTTGGAGGAATTAAATCACATGATTTTATCTATGTTCTCATCGGTCATGTTCGCCGTAAGCACTAGCATTGCTGCGCTGTCAACTTCATCGAATTTGGCAAGAGCTTTCTTAAGTGTCGACTTCTTCAGGTGTTGCACTGAAACCAGGGGCAGTAGGCCTCTGTAATTGGCCGTTTAAAGCATCTTCTGCGCCATTTGTCCTACCTCTTAAAATTAAGTTTACCTTAAATTTCCAGGAAGACAACTTCGAAGCACCTTATAGTTTGCCGATATCAATTTTCAGGTTTGCCATTTTGATACCTTTGTTGGTAACTAGTCGGGAGTTCAGCAAGTTCCTTTTGGACGCTCTGCTACCATATTAAAATAAAACAACTTGGATCGTATTCATTATGACTTTTTATGCAAAGTTATTTTCCGACAGTAGGTACGGTTGCCAAGAGTAACCTACTTGATTAATAATCTCACTGGATGTGGTATATAATCAAATTATATATTATGGTTGGATATGCCATAACAATAATGACAAAGTGTATTGCACAATAATCTTTTTTTTATAATTTATACAAACCTAATTTTCTATCTAATCTAATGTACAAAAAAGAAAGTATGCCATTCTGCCAAATAGAAGGAACCCGGCATAAACGGGTTCCTTCTATTTGGCAGAATCTTGATACTCCGATTTTTATTTGGCATAACTCACATGGCATAATCTTATTTAATCGAATATTTTTAAGGCATAAAAATTATTTAGCATAACTTTTGTTTGGCAGAATATTTACGTGTCCGAATTTACAATGGCATACTTTTATCTTGGCAGAATTTTGTTTCGCATAATTACCTTTGCCATAATTAATATTATGCATAATTTTGTTTAGCATAACATTTATTTAGAGATACGATTATTTGGTATGGGTGCATATTTGAACATCAAAAATTAAAATAGATGTATCTTCTTGTAAAAATTAGTGTTCAAAACATCAAAAACTTATAATATATGGAATAAAACTGATAATTTAAATAAAGTAAATTTATGCTGTCGAATGGTTAGATAACCTACGTGCAATGTATTTAAAATCGAATGGTCTGCAAAAGTGACATAGAATGTTCTAAATATAGCTTGTATTGGTAGCATTTTCAATATTAAATTAAATTTGTGTCATAAAAAGTCAATACGTTGTGCTGCAAAATTTTGTGACAGAAACGAATCGCTGCGAAACCGACTTTACGCAGTCTTGTCTGCCCTACCCCTAGAGTGTAATTTAAACCCGCGTAGGCGCGGAGGGGCTGCGGTGCTGAGCGTTAAAACCATCTGTGACGATAAGCTCGCGTGGCGCCGCCCAAACCCCGCAGCGCCGGAGCCGTGACAGAAACAATGCTTGCTGCATGTTGCATGCCTGCTTGCATGCTGCATGCCTGCTGCATGTTGCATGCCTGCTGCATGTTGCATGCCTGCTTGCATGCTACATGCATGCTGCACTATCGATATAAAATGTATGCCAAAAAACGATTCTGACTGTGAATTTTCTGCGATATGATGGTTCTGCTTTTTAATTATTATGGATATAAACATTATGCCTAAAGATGATTCTGACTAACAAAATTATGAGTTTTGAATGTATGACAACTGAGTGTATGCGAAATGATTTTCTGCGAAATGAAGTTTATGCTATCCGTTGTTATGCAAAACAATATTATGACGTAAAAAGTTCTGCTATAAAAGGTAGACCCGTTTATGCCGCGTTAGTTCCGCGTCATCACTCGAATTTTCGAAGTATTTCTCGTCTAGGCTGAATAAAAAAAAAAAAAACTGAAAGTCGATAATCGATTAAAAAATGTGCAACATTTGCACATTTTTTAAAAGAAGAACTTTATAGGTACGATGTGAAAAAAGTTTCACTCAAAAAACTCAAACCATGAAGGTTCTATGTCAATTCGAAGTGCCTATTTAAAAAAAACGGCAATTTCATACTTAAACCAATATTTCTTCGAACAAATATTATTCCGGCTAAGTGTAACATCGGTGAAAAGTTATTCAAAAATAGTTGAAAACTTTTAGGTGAAATGAAATTCGGTCAAATATTTTTCGAACTTATAACCAGAAATAGGAGGCCCTATCGAAGCCGACTGTGTTTTGTAATTAATATTTAGATTACCGTTTTGAAGATACTGATTACCACTGCAGCTAATAACTATCGATGTAAAATGTATGCCAAAAGCCGGTTCTGACTGTGAATTTACGGCGATATGATGGTTCTGCTTTTTAATTAGTATAGATATGAAATTTATGCCTAAAGATGATTCTGACTAACAAAATTATGAGTTGTGAATGTATGACAAATGAGTGTATGCGAAATGATTTTCTGCGAAATGGAAGTTTATGCTATCCGCTGTTATGAAAAATAATATTTTGACATAAAAAGTTCTACCATAAAAGGTAGACCCATCTAGAATCATACTGAATTCATGGTTACAAGATTTTTTTAAGCTGTTGCTCTTAAAGTTACTGTTTGCTACATTTCAGTGAGCATGGCCTTCACGGCAGCAGAATGAGCTAAACGATACCGGGAGAAACTAAAACAAAACTCCGAAAATTTTGAGGAGCAGTAGAAGAAGCAGTTAAACAGACTTAAAAAGAATCGAAAAAAAAAATTGTGACTTATCAGAAGATAAGAATGTAGAAGAAAATAATGGAGGGAAGAAAAGAAAAAACAGGAACTGAAAAAGAATTAAAAAGAAAAAGAAAATCAAAGAGCTATCCCAAGTTCATCAAAATCACAGTCTCAAAACAGCGAAGCTTTAGAAAATATTCGTAAATTGAAAGTACAAAATGAAGCAATTCGCAAGAAACTTTACCATGAATAGTACATGAAGCAAAACTTGGTAAACTCAAAAAAAAAAAAAAACAGATAAATTTACTGCGTGGCAAGAAATTTTAGAAATGTCACTACGGGAAACTTACGCCACTCCTAAATCTTTACCAGAAAAAAGGCTGCTTAAATCTGTTGCGATAAACAAAGTGGTCAAAATCAATAGATCAGTCACAGCAGTTACTACTATGTGCTTGGGGCTAAAAGGCCGCATAAGGCAAAGTTGTGTTAAACAATAAGGTTCAAGAAGAAATAAAGCAATTTTGCTTGCAGCGGGAAAACGAGAAACAAAAATATTTAACTGACACATTACAGAATTTATAAAAAGAAAGGGGGGAACGCACAGCTTTATTTCGTTAAAAGCCCTATTACGTTTTTTCACCTACGGCGACATATAGTGATACCTGTATGTACGTTAAGCATAGCAACATGGAGTATCTTTTCATTGCTCTGAAAAACAAAAATGTATGATATACAAACCTAATAAATGTATAGACTATAAAAACCTAGAAGATACTATTAATAAGTTGGTTTGTGACAAAAACCTGCATGTGTTATATATAATGACGAATGTCATTATATAAGACGTAGTTAAATCACGAATTTTAATATTTCAAGAATATTGTTTGTTGTATTGTATACATTGGTAACATTTATGTAGTTCAAATCAAATGTAAAAGTACCTACCAAGATTAATCAGTAATATTGTTGTGTATACAAATATAAAACTTGAAACTTAGGCGTATTGAGGATAATCCTATAAATTATTTCGTAATTATTTTTTTTTTTTTTTTTTTTTTTTCTTTATTATTAAGAATAAATTTCTTAATAATTGATTACAATCTAGCCTAAAAGACTAATAAGTAATTTAACTTTAACTTATTTTTATACGGTTTTGCTTAAACTAAGAATAGCGTCCTTTAGCACTTATAGAAGTCCATAGCACTTTCTTAGAGTCTGATATTTTAAAAACACTTTGTTCATGTGTAATATGCATAGCACAGCATTGATCACTATTATACACTAACTTTAAACACTACACTAACTCAAAAGGTTTAGTTCTCTTTAGTCTACGCACTAGGTCCGTATTGTCTAACAGCTGTATAGCCTCAACATTCACGTGTCGGTGAAGTCTGTGTTCGTGGGCTTCAGCAAATTTTTGAATGATGGTGGTGACGAGTTCCATTTTGAGGTCACGGTGGAGGTCGTCATTTCTGATATACCGAGGTGCTTTCACAGCATCCCTAAGTACTTTATTTTGGAACTGTTGTATTATTTTGATGTTGCTCCGTTTAGTACAGCCCCAGAGTTGGATACCATACGTCCAAATTGGCATCAAAATATGCTTGTAAATAGTTATCTTATTGTGTATTGATAAACAGGATTTCTTTCCGAGTAACCAATACATGCTTTTATAGCGTATGTCGAGTTCCTGTCTTTTCTTTTTGACATGAGCTTTCCATCGCAGCTTGGCGTCGAGAGTTATGCCAAGATATTTGGCTGTATTAGCATAAGGCACTTGCGTACCGTTTATGTAGATTGGGTGGTAGTTGCACCGTTTGTTTGTGAAGTCAACGTGAATTGATTTTGACTCATTCAGCTTGATCTTCCATTTTTGTGTCCAGTCATAAATTTTGTTCACTGCTAATTGAACTTTTTCTACTGCTTCTCTATGATTTGATCCTGTAGCCATAATAGCAGTGTCATCAGCAAAAGTTGCAATAGTGTTGTTTTCTAGCTCTGGGATGTCACATGTGTACAACAAGTAAAGGATTGGGCCTAGCACACTTCCTTGGGGTACCCCAGCTTTTATAGTTTTAAGCTCGGAATATGCATCTTCTTGCCTTATTCTAAACATTCTATTAGTTAAATATGACTCCAGAATATCTGCAAATTCTGGGGGTAACATACATCTGAGTTTGTATATTAGGCCCTCATGCCAAACTTTGTCAAAAGCTTGCGCGACATCCAAGAACACGGTGGCGCAGACTTCCCTATTTTCCAGCGTTTTTTCAATAATATTTGTTATTCTATGTACCTGGTCTATGGTAGAGTGATTTTCTCTGAAACCAAATTGATGATTTGGGATAAGGTCTTTTTCTTCTATAATTGGCTTTAACCGTTTCAGTAATAGTTTTTCAAATAGTTTTGATAACACTGGCAACAAGGAAATAGGTCTATATGATGATGCTTCATGGGGTGGTTTCCCAGGCTTCGCAATCATAATTACTTCAGCCACCTTCCACAGCTCAGGTACGTGTTTTAGAATAAACGCAGCATTGATTATTTTGGTCAGCTTTACTATGGCTTTTCGCGGGAGGTGTTTAAGAACTTCACCTGTTATGAGGTCGTAGCCCGGTGACTTTTTTGAGCTGATATTATTTTGAATTGCTCTCATAACTTCTTTAGGAGTCACAAGCTTAATTTCTTGGTTTTGAACTATTTTTTCACACTCAAGTATATCTGTACAGTTATCATTGGGTTGAAAAGTATTTTGTAAGTGCTGAGCAAACCTCAGCGCTTTTTGGTTATTACTTATAGCCCATTTTCCGTCGTTATCTCTAATAGGTGGTATTTGTTTAATTGGCCTTTTTAAGTTTCTTGTCGCTTTCCAAAGAGAGTAATCCGTTGATATGTCATTGGTTAACTGCAGAAGGTTGGTATTTAGACATTCATCCTCGAATTGTAGAATTTTTCTCTTTAATCGCTTAGTTAGATTATTTAATAATGTTTTTCCCGCGGACACCTTGTTTGCTGCCACTGCTTTCTCTGTTTTCTTTTCTCAGACAGTAAATCCACAATTTCTTTAGGATAAATATAGCCCTTATATTTGTGTTTTATTTGTGGTGTGTTGTTCCAGGCACATTGTTGGATATCAACTATATATTTGTTTACTTCTGAGTCAAGCTGATCTTGCGTTTTTATCGGAGTTCTTAGGTCGATAATATTATCTAGATCAAGTGCAAAACTTACCCAATCTGTTGACTTATTAGCTAGAGATGTCTGGCCTACTTTTAATAAAATTTTCTGACTGAGTCTTAGTATTATCGGGGAGTGGTCAGAGTTCATATGAAAACCTTCCTCCAAAGCGACGTAATTGGCGGATATGTTTTTACATATGAAAAAGTCTATAAGATCTGGTATTTTCTGGAGGTCAGTGGGCCAGTATGTTGGTTTCCCTGAACTCATAACTTCACAATTCATTTCTTTAACTGCACTTAAAAGCTGCCTTCCTTTTGTTGTTGTAAGTCTTGATCCCCACTGCGTGTGCTTGGCATTAAAATCACCGCCTAGGATAAATCTTGGACCTAACATTTCAAAGAAATGTAAATACCGCTCTTTTCTAATCATGTGCCTTGGAGGACAATATATAGCAGCTATAGACACGTGACAAAATTTGGTTTTAACAGATATTACCACAGCTTGGATATCTAGCTCTTCATACTTGCACTGCTCGTAATGATTAATATTTTCTTTGACTATGATAGCGCTACCTCCTCTAGCGGAGTTGTCAGGGTGGAGCGAGTTATACACCGTATATCCTCTAAATTTGACAAAAGATTGTTTAGTGAAGTGCGTTTCAGATATCAAACACACGTCTATATTTTCTGTATCTAGGACCGCCTGTAACTCATTCTGATGTTTGAGGAGCCCATTGGAGTTCCATGCCATTATTTTAAGGGTGTTGTTCATTTTTGATTATTTGAAACAGCTGTTTTGGTGCAGGATTCTAGCTTTTCTAATCTCTTGTCAAATGTAGTTATACACTTCAGTATCTGATTAATTTTATCCTCCAGGTTCGAAGAGCCTCGCTTTGTAACTTGAGCATAAGAACAAGTGTTAGTTCCTTGTGTGGGTTTTGGAGTTGCTTGAACGATTGTTTTCTGTACTTGTTTCTCTTGTCTTATCAGAGGAGACTGTTGGGAAGTTGTCACATCAAGTTTCTTCTTAATATTTTTGTTTTTTAAGAGTTGCATCTCTTTAGCTACTTCACACCCTCTGTAGTTTGCAGGGTGGGGTAGACCACAGTGGACGCATTTTGGCTTGTCTTGCGGGGATTTTGTACAGTCAGCTGTAAGATGCTTTCCAGTACATTTCACACACCTTGGCTCCCTTTTGCAGTATTTATGAGTATGCCCATATGCTTGGCATCTCTTACATTGAGGAATAAGTTTTGGATTTTTGAGCGGGTGTATTTCAATTTTGCACCCTAATATATATTTAATGCCGTAGATTTTGTTGACATCTTCGTCATTATGGAAAGATAAAATGAATATATTGAGCGGTTCTTTACTCTTCCAGCTCAATTTGTAGTCAACTTTTTCTATTTTAAGCCCTTGTGTTATAAGGTCATCTTTAATGCGATCAGGCTGACAAGAAGAATGTAATTTTTTAACCACAACTCTTATTGGTCTAGCCTGTTTATTTTCATACGAGTGCCAGTGGAAGCTTTTTTCAGTCAAAAAATTGGCAATCGCTCTATAAGAGTCTTCTGATTTGGCGTTGAGTTTCACACAATCTCGTAATTATTAATGATCATCATCATCATTTCAGTCGAAAGACGTCCACTGTTGGACATAGGCCTCCCTCAAGCGTCGCCACAAGGACCGATCCTGTGCTTCTCGCATCAATTGTATTTAAAGACCTATAAAATAAGTTAAATTATGGTAAACTGTGATTGGTGGAAAATGGCGGGATATTATTATTTGACGTTTAAAAAAAGATGTCCATCCACCCGTCGACAGTTTACTATAAAAGGGTTTGTGATCTTTTGGTGATATAATAGTTGTGATCCGACAAAGCTCACGTAAGTTAATTATTGTTATTATTGCTAATGATTGTATTGATTCTGTGTATGTGTCATAGTATGGCTTTTATTTCTAATTATGTTATTAAGTATTTATTATCTACTTATTCAGCTTACTATTATAAAATTACCCAAGGCATAGAATATAGAATTTTTTATAGATGTTATTGTGATAAACCCTAATTAATGATGTTGTAAAATGTGATAATAAAACAACGGTTGACGGCAAAGAACGAACTGAACGATTTATTATTTTGTTACAATCTAGTACACACAGTGAATATAGAGGGCGCCTGTGGTATTGATGTTGTTACCATACTAATTAAAACAACACCTCCACTTAACAAAATCAATACATAATCTAGTAATTAATTAACAGGTGAAATGCCAAGTTTTTTATTGAAGTAATGATGTTTAATAGAACCTAAACTTTTTGTAAAAATATCTGCTGGCATTTCAGCTGTCTCCAAATATGCAATTTTAATAAAGTCATTGGCGACAGCTTCTCTTACAAAATGAAACCTAATCTATATGTTTAGATCTTCTATGGAAAATAGGATTTAATGCTAGTTTCTGAGCACTTTGACAATCATTATATAAAACAATAGTATCCGATTTTCCATAGATTTCAGACAATAATCTCTTTAAATAAATTGCCTCTTTGCTGGCTTCAGATAAGGAAACATACTCAGCTTCAGTGCTAGACAAAGCGACATTTCATTGAGTATCTGTAGTTTTACAATTTGACATATTAAATTTCTTTAGCAAACTATCAACATATTGCTCCTGATCAACAGTAATTACATCTTTACACATATTAATTCTTAGACCTAGACATTGTTTTACTTGACCTAAGTTTTTAATTTTAAATTTACTACTCAGTTCTTGAACTAGTTGTTCAGTAGCTTTGGTACAACTTGAAAACACAAAAAAAATCATCGACAAATAATGCTATAATTATTTTAACATTACCTTTAAATTTAGTAAATAGACAAGGCTCATACACTGATTTTTTATAACCTAAACTAGTTAAGTAATCATTTACTCTTTGATACCATGCCCTGGAAGACTGTTTTAAGCCATATATGGCTCGTTTTAACTTTAGTACCATATTATTATTGGTATCATCACACTCAAAAGTAACAGGTTTTTTCATGTATACAGTTTCATTCAAAATACCATTTAGAAAGGCTGTGGTTACATCAAGATGACTAATCGCTAACTGTAACTTTGCTGCTACTGCAAATAACAATCTTTATGTGGAATATCTAAGCACAGGGGAAAAAGTTTCATGAAAGTCAACACCAGCTTGCTGGGAGAAACCTTTCGCAACTAGGCACGACAACGCACATTATTTTCACTGTCATATTTTTTTTTAAACATCCACCTGCACTGTACCACTGAACTGTCTAGAGGATGATCAACAAGCACTCAGGCATCATTTTCTTCAAATGATTTTAGTTCTTCCTTCATACTAGCTCGCCAGAATGTACTTTCTGGGCCATTTAATGCCTCTCCGAGTGTGATCTCTCCATCATTGCTGTCTTCACACTCTGCAACACACAAGTTATTGCAATCATACCTATCTGGTTGCCGTCTAGTGCGTTTAGGTAATCATCATCTACAAAAAGGGGGTGTAATAATTTGCAAACATTTGCCAAATTTAAAATTAAAAGCTTTAAGCGCCACGCGATGGTCTAGCCGAATTGATGCAGTTAAACCATTACGGTATCACCTCGAAAAAATATTTGATGCTTTGCTGGAAATATCTGGTGATTCGTTGGAATGGGATTGTACTACATGTCACAAAGCTCATTCTCTTGCTCTGAACATTCAAAATTATAGATTTATTTGCTCGGTAGTAATTTGGTTCGATATTTTAAACGAAATTAATGCTCTGAGCAAAATGATGCAGAGCCCCACAATGAATAATCAAATCTGCATAAATTTGTTAAATAAGTTGATTGGTAAGTTCACAGAATATTGCACGGATGAACACTTTGAAATGGTGTTAGCAGAAGCTTCCAAAGTGGCTCACGAGCTCAATGTAGAAACAGATTTCCCATCAATAAATACAATTCGTCCAAGAAGAAAACCAACACAATTTCAATATGAGCACAGTGATGAAGTTTTAGTAGACCCCAAAATCAAATATAGAGTA
The DNA here is from genome assembly GCA_961205895.1 of Mythimna pallens. Lineage (NCBI taxonomy): Eukaryota > Metazoa > Arthropoda > Insecta > Lepidoptera > Noctuidae > Mythimna > Mythimna pallens. The sequence goes on along the minus strand of OY540839.1, from coordinate 19,929,888 downwards.
GAGTTTTATTTTAGAGTCCTAGATCAGACAATAACATCTTTAAAGGATAGATTCGAGGAGTTAAAAACATTTACCGATGTATTTGGCTTTTTTAGCAATAACTTATTTAATTACTCCAATGATGAGTTAATTAAACATTGTAAAGATTTAAATCTGAAGCTTAAAGATGATTCAAGTAGTGAATCAGATATTGACGGTATTGATTTGTTTAATGAAATCATTGCATTAAAGTTGCATTTTGCAGAAAACCAGTCTAATGATCCACAAACCCTATTACAATATCTTTTTACTAATGACTTAATTTCAACATTTCCGAACACAGCAGTAGCGCTAAGAATATTACTTACACTGCCGGTTTCAGTTGCATCTGGTGAAAGATCGTTTCCAAAATTGAAAATTATTAAAAACGATTTAAGATCAACAATGCTCCAGCAAAGACTAAGTTATTTAGCTAGTTTCAATTGAACATGAAATCTTAGACAACTTGGATACAAGAAAGTTGGTTCAAGATTTCGCAAATATAAAGGCAAGAGGTAAATTTTTGTAGATACGAAAATAACTATGTAGGTACCTAATCAAAATAAATGTTTTATCTTCGTTATGATTCTTTTCTTTTTTCCCACCATAATAAGAAAACATTAAATAACCTTTTTTTTTGGCAAAACTCAGCGTAAGTTGTCGTAGGGCGGCATAATCGGTATTGCACGCGGGCTACTAAACAGCTAGCGGCGGGCCTGCTCACCCGATTTGACACCCTTGGATTATTTTTTGTGGGGTCATATGAAACAAAAAGTATACGCTACAGTTCCAAATACCAGGGAAGAACTCGTCGCAAAAATTATGGCAGCCGCCGAAGAAATTAGATCCGATTTGGATTTAATTAGGCGCTCATCAATCAGGTGGCACAGAGATCCGTAGTGTGTCTACAAGCTGGAGGTGGCCACTTTGAGCTACTGCTTTAGATATTTTAATCGTCATTTAATATTGGAAAAAACATTAAATAAAATTCAATATGAATGTTATGTTTTTTTTAATGATTTCCTGTTTAGGGTTCCGAAAAAGCCTTTTGTGCTTGCGCATACGCTATGTTCATACAACAATAACTCTTAAAGTATTAGACATACAGTTGTGAATTTCATGTTGTATTGTAGCTTAGCTCAAAATCTGTCTGTTTAGTGAAATAAAAAGAAAGTTTAAAGGGGTGTTTTTGTAGTAATTAACAATCATTAGTGAATTGCATAATTTTTTGTTTCTTTTTTCGAATTTCACATTTTTTTTCAATAGTTATGGAATTGTGAACACATTGCTTTATATAATCTAAAAAGCCTATTTTTATCTCAGTATGACTAAAACTGAGATTTCAACAAAAAAAAAAAAAACAAAATGGCTGCCACATAGCGGGGAAGTGTATTGGACCCAAGCCTACAGTGTAATTGTACTTCAAAATAGCTTATATTTAAGTATTTAGAATATCGCTAGTCCATGTCCGGACACAGTTTTACCTATATTGTGTCTTCAATATACAGTATATTGAAGACACAATATAGGTAAAACTAAAATGCAAAGACCAAAAAGCACACGCTACACTTATTATATACACGGTTCAAAGTCAAAGTCAAAGTCAAAAATTTTTATTTCACATAGGCCTACATGGGCACTTATAAAACGTCAGAAGCTAGTGCACGGTTCCAAATTGGTCGTTTCCTATGGTGAAGAACCGGCAAGAAACTCCATGGTTACTCTTTTAAAAAAATAATTGTTTACAATATTTTCATATTACAGTATTAATAGACATTATGTAAGAACAGTGTAGACCAGTCGATATTGTACCCAAAAGCACAATAAAAATAATCATATTAAAAAAAAAAGTGAGTCGTAATAGGAAGTAACCTAAGAATTCGCGAAGTCCACGGTGTTCTCACATTCACATTAAAAAAAAAAAGAAGCTATATAAAAAAAAAAACAAGAACAATAAGTAATTACAATTATCAATAAATGACATGTCAACAAAAAGAAAATTACTAACGAAAAAAGTTCTTAAACTAATTGATTATGATATTATGCTTTCTGGACTAATAAAAAAACAAATATATATGTTATTATGTAAAGTATATAATAGAAATGGACAGAGAAACAACTCAAAGATTCAAAACATTTTATTTGAAATAAATCATTTACAGGCACTTTTGAAATGTCAAGAAGTCAGTCAGAAAAAGTGATGCTTATTGCAAATTCCGAAACTTAGATCTCTATGGAGAAGAATGTGCAAGAAACTCCATGGACGCTCTTTTCAATCATCTTATGTATTACAAATATCTCGGTTACATGTTTTTTGTCGCTACTATTACGTGAGAACAATGTAAATAAAGTAAAAATAAAATTTTAAATATATATATTAAAATAAGCCACTGGCAGCTAAGAAATGAGCAGTCTCAACTAACAACGCTCGTTCACGGACAAGAATGATCCAACACACGCGCCACCATCAGTGAGACTTGATTGAGCTCATGCTTAAATGCTTTAAATAAATACTTTTCGTAAAGGCATTGATCTTGCTTTTCTAGGGTCTAAGATTTATAGCAATATGCAATCTTGGTAAAACCTAGTCAATCTCGAAAGCATCTATTCCTGCCAAAAAACGTCATCTTTTATTACCCTTACTACTTTCAGTGGAAAATCAGTACCAGTCCACACAGCAAATAAACATACGTTTTTTTTCGCAATGTGTAACTGGCCTTGTACCTGGTAGAACCATTCATGGTTTTGGTTCATTTCGATTTCAGACTGACTATTGCATTTGTAACATTTAAGGGCACACCGAGTTTCTAGCGCTCGTCGATTTTAGGTATTCTATGCGCTACGCTATGTGTATGTGTGCGTGAGGCACACCGGCAAGAGAGCGAACGGCTAGACAGAAGAGCACTGCACCAATCGCGCGCCACGCGCGTCGAGCCGTGTGCCGATCGACTAGCGAGGTGCTACCAATATTTACAAAATAAAAATAAAAAACGATTTGAAATACTTTTATTGGAAATATATTCACGATATGAAACCTTTTACAGATTTTACACAATTTTTAAAATTTATAATTTACCGTCGTTAGGCAGGCGTCTATGATCAATGAAAAATGAATATTAGGTATAATTTACTTAGTCGAATAATACTCAATTAATTACCATTTATGACAATATTCTAAGTACAATAGAAACTTATAAGTTATCTCAATAACGTAAAATAACATATCGGCTAAAAAAGTAGGGTAAAAGTCCCAGTAGACGACCCTTTATTTTCAATTTCAAATTATTTATTCTTCAAAGTAGATTCAGTAAAATACTTTTGTTAGTACTGCAGTTTTTACAAGCAGATGATTCTATTGAATTTCTGATACTTAATGAAGTTACATGGTAAGTACTTTGTTTGTTATGACAAGACGTCACACTGCCACACAAAAGATGCATCCCCTATGAAAATATAATGTGAGAGCGCCGACTTCTGGATGACATGTTGCAGGAAGAAAGAAGCCAGCAAAATTGTTATTTACGATAACATCGGTTAGTATACCGGATGGTTTTTTTACCGGTTACAAATTTATACATGTTCTACACATGACTATGAACAACTTTCACTGTGGGACCATCTCTGAAATCACGAAAAAAAACATCTGTTTAATACAAAAGTTCAATACCTACTTGACCAAAGTCAAAGTTAAAGCATTTATTTCAAATAGGCACATATAGGCAAGGCAGTTTTGAACGTCAAAAATTACATTAAAATAGGATTGATTCTAGCCGCCCCTTCCAAAATGTATGAAACAGCTTATTTTTTTTTGGGATTTCTGAGTTGGTCTCATAGAAAGTTGTTCATATTCATAGGTAGTTTTTAGTGAATCTGCTGTTAAATTTGAAGTCGGTTACACGTTTTTTGTTAAGTTTATTTTAACACGTGTACACGTGTGCACTATTTTATAACTTTTTCCGCTTCTCTTCTGGCATAATAGTCGCGGAAGGCATAGCTTTTTTTCGTTTTTCTGACTCTTTCTTGTCTATTGCGTCTAAAATATATTTTGGCTTACGAATTTCCATTTTTCTGTCCAGTCTTGAATCGATTATTTCTGGTAGAAGACCATCAAAGTAAAATGTTTTTAATTTTGCTTCCATACTGTTCTTCCAGAATTCGTTCTCTTTTTATTGTTTCTATTTTTATATCTTTTTCTGTCCACATAACAAATAAACATAATTCTTTCCTAGTAATGTGGAGCTGACCCTGAACCTTTTTTTTTTTTTTTTTTGTTTTCGAGGGGAAACCTTTAAAAGGCGCCTGGACTTTAGGGATAAGTAAGATAAGAGTGTGGGATTTTTACCTCACTAAAACCACCTCGGTGATCACCATCAACACGTAGAAGGGGCCCCGTTACCTCTCAAAAGACCATTCGGCACATCCCTGAAGAGACTGTATAACGGTCTCCCCTGAACCTCACTGTGTACGGCAGCACGTGACCACTGTGCCACCGTCTTCCCTGGAATCACTCGATGGACGAGCAGAGTCCCCACTCTGATCGCCCGTGGTTTCAAAGTCCTAATTGTATTGGATGATGCAAGCAGGGTTTCGGCGTGTTAAGCATCAGTTGCCTTCTTCTCCGAGTGGGATCGGCTCTTTCACGATCTCGCTCAGCGGCCTCCTTCTGGATCATCACCGTCTCACAGAAGGAAGCAACTTCCCTCCAATTTTCTGACTCCGCCAGCATAGCCCTCACTACTGCTGGCAGAGACAGTTCTCGCCCAATCCTGGCGACCAGGACTTGTCGTTCAGTGGCCCACGCTGGACAGTCTTCTAGCGTGTGCTGTGCTGAGTCCGAATTGCTGCCGCAATGGTGGCAATTTGCTGTGGCCTCTCGCCCAATTCTGTTCAGGTACTCACCGAAGCAACCATGCTCGGTCAGCACCTGAGTGAGTCTGTAGGAGATGCGCTCCTTTCTTGTCAGCCAGGCTTCGAAGTGCGGCAGAACGGCTTCGACAACGCGCTTGCACGAGAATTGCGGCTGCTGTAGCCGCTCGCGCCACCTCTCGAGCGCGTGTCGCCGTTCCTGCCGCCTCAGCCTTATTACAGCGATTCCCGGCACGCTATTGCCACTTTGGCGTATATCACGAATCTGATTGTAGACTCTCGCGTCCATATCCGCCAGGATGTCCAGTGGCGGAAAGCGTGCCAGGAGAGTTGCCGCCTTGAAGGATACCGTTCGGTATCCACGTGCGATTCGGATGGCCATTTTCCGCTGCAAACTATTAATTTTAGTTCTGCAGCGACGGACACCTGAGAGTCTATTTGACCACACAGGTGCTCCATAAAGGACCATCGACCGCACGACACCATTTATTTTTACATTTATTGTCAAAATCCCATTCTTCTCCAGTTTCCAGAAACTAATTCTTTTTTGTGCAATACCTTCCCTGACTGTTATGTCCTTAGCCGAATAGGGACACTTAACTTCAAAAAATTTATCACCTATTAGTCCGTCCGGACTTGCCGCCAAAAACGGCAGTTCAGGGTCGACGAATAGGCCACATTACTGTATACCGTTGAAGTTTGCTTCTTCGTCGAGTTTTAGTACTTCAGCCAATTGTTCTAATGCAATATGTTCGTGTTTCTTGCCATAACGAACTGATTTTACGTGGCTTAAATCACCAGTCACATTTAGAAGTTTTTACTAGTGCTGCACATTTTATAAGGCCTCTTTTGCATATCTTTCCGAAGGCAGACGCAGTGAGACGTAATTTTCTCTCTTGGTGCCATTCTATCGAATCTGCTTGCAAAACAATTCTTTTTTCAAGAGACTGGCTATCCTCATCAGAAAGTTGAATTTTCTTTATATGTTCTGATTTAGCAAAATCAAAGTCATCATGTTCTAGATCTGGCTTTTGACAAGAGTCGCCATAATATTTATCATTGATAATGTTTGTACACTTTTTTGTTGCAAAAGATTTTGATAATCTTCGTCTTAAATCTGCGATTCTTTTTTATTGCGTTTCATCTCTACGTTTTTTACAATAGGGTTAGGACTTCGCATCAAAATCTTCCTGCAAATATACGATTGCGATTCTTTAGCGTTGAATGACACAACTGAGCCAGCACAGCGAGCTGTATAACACTGTCGACTTGAATAATTAATTCGTTTACCGCCCACAAATTTCGCAACAACGCTGTTGAATACTTCTGCAATATTACTATTTACATCATGTATTAGGCTTTTAGCATTATTTACCAATCTGGACATAATTTTCATGATAGCTGCAAAAATATTCCTAGACTTCAGTTCAGCAACAAAATTTTGTGTAGGTTCATTTTGATCAATATTTTGGCAAAAATAAGGTTTGCATAATTTGTGATCTCCGAACACATGATTTGGTGCATTAATTAGATCTTGTTTTAGGTCAATTACTGTTTGGTTGAAATTTGAATCTTTGGAATTGATATGTTTGATAGCCCCTTTAACTGATCTACGTAAACGCAGTATATTTTTTCCAAGAAGTTTGCGATATTTTATAGGATAACAAATGTTCTTAGTTAACTCTTCAAGTTTCGTGCAAAAGTTTCTCAACAGGTGATTTGTACATTCAATTTTTTCCAACAACAAGTTTTCATAAGGTTTTTCTTCTAATATACTCTTATATGTGCTGGAGTCCCCATCAGCAATTAACTTCGAGTAAATCAAGCCCTGATTTGGTAAAGAATGTTTGAAGCCTTCGACTATTGCAATGGATTCCATACCACTTGAGGAACCATTGTAATTTTTATAACACGTGTGATCGGGAGCTAAGATATTTTTGTTCTCTGAACGTGCACAAATCATGCAATACTTGTTTTTTACTGCCATGTAAAGAACTATTTTTGTTTTGTATCCAATAATTACCGCAGCACCCGAAGACGCGTTATAATTCTTTTTATACGATCTTTTAGACCAACATCCATCAGCAACCATGGTTATCATAGTACTCCATCTGCATTAACATTACCATCTCGAACTGCTAAATCGTATTCTTCGTTTGCTGCTTCTGCCATACATTTTTCTTTTGCCGTTTCCCAAAGTTCACAGACTTTTGCATGACACTTGGCATAATAATGATCCGACATAGAAGGGATTTCCGGTGAAGCAGACACTTGCTCTAAACCCGCGTATCCTGAACCTATAGACATGAAACTACTTACCACGTTTTCGTTAAGATCAAGTTCTTTTTTATCATTGGATTTTTTAAAATTCTGTAAGCTCAATTAAGTGTTGCACATTTTGCAAACTGGAATTTTGACACAAATCCTTTTCTTTTTTTCTCCGACTAATTTCTAATAATTGAAGTTACAACCTAATGGAGAGTTATGGTGTGAAATTTCTTGCAACTGTTCTAATAAATACATAAAATCTACAAATCTAAGTAATCTATCTTATAATCCTATTTTATAAGTTGTTTTAGTGTACAATAAAGAATTAAAGAATTAAATCTATTTCCACTTATCCTGATTTCTTCTGGTTCTATTGTATAATAATCTTCTTCTGAATCTGAATCAGCTGGCGAATGATGTGTAGAAAACTAAAAGGTAAAAAAAATATGAAATTAAATCAAATAACCAATATCCTATTTTTCTCACTAGGATAGTTGATAAATTCATACCTAATCTTACTACTTACGTTGGGATTGTTTTGCGGCCTAGTTACAGCAGCAAGCGTCTGTAATTTCTGTATTTCATCAAACGGAAGACTAAAATGAAAAAAAGATGATTTGTGTTAGCAATCAATATTTTTTTTAAGGATTTATTTATTTATTATTTATTTATTTTATTTTAAAGAAGGCTCACAGACAAATAGAGGAAAAAATGATATAAACATTGTAACATTATTAAATAGCTAATTACGAGCCTCCACACATAGATAAGAAAAAATATATATCGATAATAAGGAACTACACACAAAGAAAAAAAAAAAAAAAAATAGAGGGCGCCCTGTGAGGAGAGAGAAGTGGTGGCCCAGCGGTAACGGCCGCGACTTACGAGTTGTAGGGCGTAGGTTCGAACACAGACAGGCGCTTTACTTCGTGTAAATTATTTCATCACCACTGCTCTCAAAACGGTGAAGGAAACATTGTGAGGAAACCGGCATGTCCTAGAACCAAAAATTAGTAGACATGTGACATCTACCAACCCGCACTGGGTCCTCGTGGTGAATTACGGCCCATTCCCTGTCACCGAGAGCAGGTATGTGTCCCAGCTGTGGGAACATTTTAGGCTGATTATGCTTATGCTTATGCCTGTGAGGATCGGGCTTCTAAAGCAGCCAGCGAGGTGTAATGAATACTATTCATGGGTAGAAAACCCTGTGGAAAAGTAGGGTAGTGATAAAAAATTGCCCAGTATAATATTATGCATAATGTACACACGGCCACACATCAAGCTATATTTCCAGTATAAGCTGACTTCTCATTGTACGGAAATCCTATACAATGCGAGATCAGCTTATACCGAAAATGTATAGTTTGATATGTAGCAGTTTGTACCTACGCATCTTATAGAAAAAAATTATGAGGACACAAGCAACAATAATAATCAATATCGCACTTACTTCATGGTAATATTTTCTCTATGTGAGTAAGTCATATCACTGTCTATTTCTCTTTCCACTGGAAGACAAGAACTTTGTTCCGGTGTAATTGGCATCCTGTAATAAAACAGAACATTTGATTTAATTATAACTTTATTTATCAACAAGTTCAATAACTGCACTGAAAATGAAGTAAATAGAAGGATCGCAACAGCATGGAAAAAGTATTGGAGTTTAAAAGAAATTATGAAGAATAAGAATGTAAACATTAAAACCAAGAAAAAGATTTATGAAGTAGTGATTCTTCAAAGTATAACCTATGGATGTCAAACTTGGTCTCTAAAAAAGAAAGAGGAAGAAAAGCTAGCAGTCTGCCAGAGAAAAATGGAAAGAAGCATGTTAGGTGTCAAACTGGTGGATAAAATAAGTAATAAAAAAATTAGAGCAATAACGAAAATTCAAGACATAAGAGAGAGGATTCGGTTTCTGAAATGGAACTGGGCTGGTCATGTATGTAGAATGGAAAACGATAGATGGACAAAAAAAGTAACAGAATGGCTACCAAGAGAGGAAATAAGAAATAAAGGGCGACAAAGAATTAGATGGAGACATATTTTCACAAAAAGTTGGACCGGATTGGATGAGAAAAGCTAGAGATAGGGAACTGTAGAAAACACTGGGGGAGGCCTACGCCAAAGAGGCGACTACTACCTAAAAGTATTATTATTTAATTTATTGTTATGATTATTATGGATTATTGTTTTGGATTGTTGTTATGGATTGTTATCGTCGATTATTATTATGTAGGAATTATATATGATGTAATAATTAATATATATGATGAATAATTAATTAATTTAAAATGTGTTTATATATTGTTAGATGTGGTAGTAGAATAAAAGGCTATTTTATTTTTATTTTTTATTTATCAACAAAACTGTTTTTGGATGAAATTTGTAAGACCTATTTCATAAAAATAATTAGTTTCTGAACTTACAATTCCAGAGATTGATAAATTTTGGACTCGGTGTCCTCCATGAAATTTACCCTGAAAATTGAAAGTTATAAAGATAAGGTGGTACTTAATTTATAAATATTTCATTTATTATAATTATTGTAAAATAAGTATAAGCAAAGTACCACCCTATCGCTTTGGGATATCCTGTAATGATAGAAATGTTGTGTTAAATAAATAAATAATAGTATTTTTACGCTTACCTCACCAGTTCATCAGTTGACTCTTTGTTTTGTAGTGAAGTGCCAACAACTGGTACATTTACCCTATAAAACAGAAAACGATAAAGAGTTTTCTAGTGTACCTATTTTTAAAAATATCGTAAGTAGGTAGATAAGTGACAACTAGGTACTTTTAATAACTAGGTATAATAGGTAGGTAGGAAGATTATACTTACAAAGACACCGTATTCTCTTTATCCTCAAAATTTTCCATCTGTAGTTGTCTTTCTCTAGAAAAAATAGAAAAAAATAATACAGAGAATGATTCAAATCATAGTAGATTTAATTTAGTGAATTTTAGCCACCCTTCGTACGTAAACTGTATTGCTGAAATATCGTAAATATTTTCTACAAATAAAATTTAAAAAATAATATTAAAAATAAAGAAAAAAACTTCCCAATAGCGACTCAAAAAAGGTCACACCATTTTTAATAATTCTAATTAATTATTTTTTTAACCTATTTTTTATATATCGTCGGCTTAGAGTGTAAACCTGCCCAATCCATTTTTTGACGTTATAACGTTTTTTTATATCATCACACTTTTGAAAGTGTAAAAAATAATATACAGTCGAGAAAAACAGCCAGCGCCAGTTTCATTTTAAAATTGTCAAAAGCGCGTGATAAGTAAAACTGTCAAATCGAAAACGTCAAAGTTCCCTGCTAACTCCGCGTAAGCCGCCATTTTGTACCGAGATATTGAGGCTGTGTGCTCGTACAAATAACTAGTGTCTTGTGTGATAACAGTATAATTAAAAGACAGTAAGTTAAAGGATTAAAAGGTATGTGTTTATATTGTTATCTTACTATTTTTTTGTGCTGATAAATGTAGTAATATTTATTGTAAAACTTAAGATAACCTACAACCCAAACCTATGGGAGTTAGCAGTTTTTCCTTAGAATTAATCTTACATTTATTATACTTACCAGGTATTATGTATCTTCATAAATTGACTATTAATTTTGTTTTAATTAGTATCTTGTTTCTTTAGCTGTCTGTTAATTGGTATTAGTCAAGTATTCAATCTATTTATTCAGGTTTTTTACCTAATTCATCAAATTAAGAACTATACCTTTAGGTTGGGACGTAATTTTCGAGTTCAAACGTAGTGTATAAAAACCGACAAAAAGTGCCGGCATCATCTCAAACATCTATCCCTGAAAAATGCTCTGTGGTTGAAAATGTCGAAATTGAATTTATCACATCTAAAGAAATATCTGATGACTTAAGCTCAAGTACAAATTGCGACTCCCTCTCACCTACCATTTTGAATTATGTAATATTGGGAGATGTTTCTAATATACTCTCACCACAAAATAATGATACTGAAGATAATTATGTAACTCTGAATAACAGCCCCCTCGAACCCCAAAATGCAGAACAATAAGTCCAATTCAAAGATATCAGTATGGTTTCCCCTTTAGATGAATCCCCTTTGGTTGAATTCATGACTGATGACCACCACTGTACCAATAGTCTGGTTACTGAAGATACTGTCGAGCAGAGCACTTTACAAGAAATGAAAATAGTCTTAGAAATTCTTCTACAGGCACTATCGACGATCCTTAAGACAATCCATTCAAATAGACGATTTAATATCAGATGAAAGTATGCAAGAAGGTCTAGTACCATACAAAATAAATTCTGACTGAGTCTGACTGCGAAAACTATCCCAAAAAAAGCAATAAAAGAAGGAAAAGGATTCAGGTTCAAAAATCGACATGGTTTGCTGACAGAAACAGAAAAAAGAGAGAGACTGGAAAAAGATACTATGGAAGAAAAAAAGAAGGAAATTGGAATTATGAAATTCCAAGGCAGCCTAGACTTCTGAAGAATAGATGCTCGTGTAAATAAACTCAAAAAGGATCTTTGAAATGTTCAATTTTCACAGAGACCGATAGGCAAAATATTTTTAAAGAATTTTGGGAACGAAACCGAAGGAAGTTTGAATTCTGAGGAGTTTGCAAGTGTTTGGGTAAGCTTGATTGAAAAAAAGATTCTACAAAATGATTCAGAAAAAATAATATTTTATAGCGATGGATGTACCTATCAAAACCGAAACTGTGTAATGTGTAAATGCATTGCTATGCACGGCTATCAACAAAAACATCGTTATAGAACAAAAATTTCTAGAAGTCGGGCATACACAAATGGAAGCCGATAGTATTCATTCGTCTGTTGAACGGGCACTCAAAAACAAGAATATCAATGTGCCCGCGGAGTACATCGCCATTTGCAGATCGGCACGAAAACACCCGAGACCTTACGACGTAACGTACCTAAACTACGGTTTTTTTAAAAGCTTTGATGACGTTCAGTTTTACAAAAGCGTTCGTCCTGGACGTGGTAAAGGTGAGCCCAAAGTAACTGACATTAAAGCTCTACGGTATACTCCAGATGGTGATGTATTCTTTAAATAAGATTCCGGCAGTTACTGCATTGCCTTTTCATTCTCTCCAAAATCAGCACCTTACTAGGAGGAAAATCACTAAAAGAAAATTTGATGATTTGCAATATCTAAAAAGTACCTTACCTGAAAACTACCGTAGTTTTTACGATAATTTACTTCATGACTAGTAATCAATTAAAGTTGATAGAAGTCATGAAGTAAATTATTGTTGATGAGACTGATTGTAACATTGAGTCTGAGTTATATTTGCCTACTTCTAAACTATAATTATAAGAATAAAATAGTTATGGTTAGAAGAAAATAATATGTTTTTATTTTTTGTTAATATTGAGTTTTTGTTTTGTTTAAAAAAAGTAGAATTTTTGTTTGGCTATAATAAATAAGTAAGAATATGAATAAGGAGATTTTTTTAAATTTCATTTTTGTTTACAAAAAGCTTCTATGTTGTTTTATAAAATTAATATTTGATTACAAAAACCTGCCAAGTCACAAAAATGAGGATATATAAATAAATACTGAATTAAATTATCTATCTTTTATTTCAAATTGTATGGAATACAAATAAATTTTTAGAAATATAAAAGTCTTCTTATAAAATATATTCATATTTTTTTTAAGAATGTTTTTATCTCTCCTTAATATTTACCTAACGATTCTCAGTACTTTTCTGAACACCCTATATAAGGCGAGATTAATTTATACAGCCAAATTCATACTAGGGGCTTGGTAAGTGATAGATAAATATCACGGATCGACAACATCATCACAACATATTATGCATATTTCGCAAAATAAAATGTTGTTGTTGTTGGCTGATGTTGTTGTTGTATGTTGTTGTATTTGACTCAGGGATGGGGTTGCGTTTGAACCACACGAAAAAAAATTACGAAATTCACAAAGACGGTCATCAAACCTTGATATTGAGCACTTACCGAGTCATCAGTATGAATTTGGCTGCATGAATTAATGTCACCAGATACTAGAAGTAGAAAGTAGGTAGGTACTGTACTGAGTATACTTACGAAGCAACCGGAGTATTCTCTTTGTCTTCATCATTTTCAGCCTGTAGGTTTCTTGCTCTAAAAAGACAAATTAAATTGTTTTTAAAATACCCCATTAAAAATAAATAACACCACCTATTAAGGCAACTAGTAAATAAGTAGGTAAATATACGAGTTTTACTTACTTCATTTTTTCATGCAAGCGTTTAGCATTGGTTTTTCGCCAACCCCTTCTCTCCCTTGATTTCTTTATTTTGTTCCCCATTTCGAATACGCTACAGTGAATTTTCATACAATTTTCTTTGTTACGTAATTAAATCCGTGCGTAAGCGCAAGCGACACAAGCTCTCCGTCCGATGGCCGACGCAGGACTAAAGCGGACAGGAGGGCGGCGCGGTAGCTCTTTGGAAACTCGCGTGACTTTAGGTATTTCCTTCTTAATTTTAAACAAATACACATTTTGAAAATGCAAAGTATATACGTTATATAAAACATGTAGTTTTGTTATTATTCAAAAATTGGTGAACTTCCGCGACGTATTCACGCCGCGCCGTACTAAGCGTTTGTTGTGTTTTTAGAGATAACTTTGTGAATTTATTCTATCGAGCCAACTTTATCAAATCGTGTTTCCATCGTGTGTACTGGCTAGTATATATGCCCAATAATACCAATTTATTTCCTTAGATTTTTATTTAATTGTTTACTTCTTCAAACAACCGTTATAAAAACGTGTTTTTGTGTATAAAAAGCTCGGTGCCCCGTTAAGTTTTTTTTCATGTACAGCGGTATCAGGATCGATTCCGAAAATTGAGCTAGGACATCTAGCTTCTACTAATCCTTCACTGCACAATCCATCCGGTGTCGCACCTAAATAAAAATGTTCTTCGTCTATAAAAAGACCACATTTTTCTATGGTTATATTTTCTTGCACACTGAGTTGGGCTAAAGCCTTTGGTTCGCTGTCCCTACCATGTTTGATGGATATTATATGGTCCAAGTTGTAGGTATATAAAATAGATTTTACCAAAGGATCGGAGTTTTGGTTCGGTCGCCTTTTGCAAACCTTTCCAAAGGAGGACGCGGTAAGAATGCACCTTCTTAGTTCAAGCCACAAAGAACTTTCGGCTTGTAACACAGTAGCCCTCTCAATTTCATGGTGGTTTGACGCCTGTTCTTTTCAATTTTCTAAAAATAAATTTTTCGCGTGTTCATAATCTGCGGCTTCCATATCCGGTCTTTCACATTCCTTTCCGTAATGTGCATCTACTGGATTATAATTAATTTTTTTGCGAGCACTACCTCTACGAGCCATTACTTCTCGAGTATTTTTAGCGTACCTCTTGGCTTCCAATGATTTCAATGATTTTCCTAGGCTAGCGTGACAGATCGATTTATATAAAGTATATTGGGGCTTGCCGGTATTAAACGATACCACTGCTGCATAGCATCGTGTAGTATAGGAGTCCTTCAACGAAAAGTTGACTCGTTTTCGTCCTACCATCTTAGCCACGATGCTATTAAATTGTTCTGCGCGATTATTGGTGGAGCAATGTAAAAGGCTTCGGGAAATGTAGGCAAGATGAGATGCGTTCTTTTTTAGTTTTAAAAGTAATGTTGGTATCAGGGAAACTAGATTGGGTTCTTTTTTCCTCTCATCTGTACAATAATACTTGTCACATTCTGAATGGTCTCCAAAGATATGTCGTGGACTGTTAATAATATCTTTTTGAAGACTTTCCATTTTATTTGATTCTGAACCATCATCTTGTTGTCTATATTTAATAGCAGCGCGAACAGCAGTACGCAGCCTTTTCAGTCGGTCCATATTTAAAAGCTTACGTTTGTTCAGTGGTATAGCTGTATCTTTTTGAAGTAACAAGTTCTTTCCATTGTAATTCCTCAACAAATGGTTTGTGCATTCAATTTTTTGTATGGATATATCCGGGTAAGGTCGAGTCTCTAGTATACTTTTATAAGTACTAGAATCGCCATCTGCAATTAGTGTTTTATAAATTAAATTTCTTTCTCTAATGGAATTTTTAAATCCTTCAACTAATATGGCTTGCTCCATGCTAGTAGACAATCCCGAGTGATTTTTTGTGCATTTGTGGGCTTTTGCTGGCTGGCCTTTTCTGTTAGCGCGGGCGCAAATGACGCAATATTTGTTACGAACGCCAATGTAGCACTTTACCACTATGCTCGCCAATTATGGCCGCAACACCAGAGATTATTTTTGTACGAGCGTTTGCCCCAACAAGCATCCGCTTCAACCGGTATCATTGCTATACCCGAATTGGTAACATCGCCACGTAATTTTGCTGCTTCAGTTTCCTGTTTGGCAGCATCCAACATAGTGGCTTCGGCAGCTGTCTTCCACATGTCGGAAATAGCATCATGTGTTTTACTGTATAATCGAAAAGGAATTGTTGGTAAATCCATAGATGCGGAGATCTCATTTAAGTTTGAAAGACTCGTAATGATTGCACCTGATACCGCTCCTGCATTAAGGTCGAGTCTTGATTGTTCAGTTGTCTCAGTCTCCGAAGTGTTTAGAACAAAGCTAGACCCACACATCTTACACTTCAAGTTAAATTTAGATATGAAACCAATCTGTTTCTCTTTTTCTATTATCAAATGGTGTAATTTGCAGCCGAACTTCTCACTGTGTCCGCTTATATTTATTAATTGACTCCAAAAGTATTGAAAATCAATTATGCGCCTGCCATCAACAATGTAATTGTTCTAAAAACAAAAGCAATATTAAAGCATGTAATTGAAATCAAAATTTAAAGAAATATAATGAATACTAAACATATTTACAATTGGGTCTGCAAGTTCTATTGATTCATGAAGTCCAGGCTCTAATGCAACAGGTTCTTTTGCCTATAAAATTAAAGAAATATTATTATACTACGTACGTACTACTAAATACGACGACCTCCCTGGCGGTGTCAGCGTGGTCTATTACGCAGAGGACACGCTGGTCCAGGCGCAGGAAGAGTAGTACCAGGTGTCGGTCGAACTAGCGACACGTAGGGTTGCGATAGTCGTGGAGAGGATCCAGCAGTTGGAACTCAAGTTGGCACTGCCCATGCCCGAGGCCATGTATTTTCATGACTCTTGGAACGCGCCACCACTGGGTTTCTAAATTTCCGGAAGACACGGTGGAGCTGATATGGTAGAGGTGTGTCCTCGGGCGATAGGCGGCAACGCCCTCTCGCGCCAGTCCCTGGCACAGGCCATGGTCCGGAGCGAGGAGAAATGGCAGTGGGTCGCTTCCTTCTGCGAAGCAGTAATGCTAGCAAAGGAGGCGGCCGCATGCGTTTGGGAGCGGTCCTCGTGCCCAGCACGGACGCCGTCCGGCCGTATATAGATGAAGCCGTAATTGTGTGTGCTAATGTGCAATTATAATAAGACCATTTAAGTATCAGTGCTTGAATTATGATTGTAACTTAATTTTCTAATTGGCGTGTACAAGGATGTATTTATTCTAGTTATGCCTCATGATGGTCTCTCATCATATCTATCAGCAATTGCTTACAGGAAGCTATGACTCTACAATAGTGGTATTGACATTAATAGTGATTCTGATTTTCTTCATTGTTATGTATGATTAGAATAAGCAAGAAGAGACGCGCAAGAGAGCATGCTATACTTAATAAACTATTTATAATTTAGCAGTATATATCAAACGAGAAAACCTCAATAGTAAAGAGTTAATTAACAAATGATTGATCACTCCGCTGCCGCGACAAGTCGCAGCATGGCGGACAGAGCTCCGGCGGATTCTCATGGCTAAAAGGCGGCAGCGACTGTCGCGACTCAGTGCTGGGCACGCTACAATTATGGCGGTAAGTCCCCTCTTTGAGGCGTGGTTGGAAAGACCTCACGGCGTCCTCACCTACCGTATGACGCAGGTTCTCACCGAACACGGTAAGTTCGGGAAGTTCCTGCACCGGATTCGTGCGGAAGCGACGCCCGGGCGGTGGTCCTCACGTCCAAGTCGTCGACGGCGCGTATTATTCCACGCGCGCCTCAGGGAGATGTCAGCAAATCGTAGGGGCCCACCCAGCAGGGCCGAAGCCTACTGGGGCCATGGGTAGTGTGAAAACGAAACCCGGGGTCCTGGGATGAAGGCAACGAAGGAACAGGAGTGGGTTTTTAGTCAGTAAAAGTCTGACACTATCTCCCGCCCCGCCCAAGGGCGGGGGATGTCATAAGATGATTTTCCCACCAAAAAAAAAAATGATTGATCACAATTATCCACTCATAACTGGGTTTTCACGACTTTCGATAAATGCTTAGAAGCAATATGCTCTGGGAACCTACCAGCTAAAACAAGGAAGAATCATATTATGGATAACATGTCCGTCGACCTGGTATTTATTATATGGAAATGAATAACGAGGTTGAGGTTGATATACTGCTGATTTTGGGATACAATAGCTCTTGAGTGGCAGAATCAAATCGAGACACATAAGTAGTCTCATCTATTTTATGTATTTATTCATTAGCAAAGACGATGCTATAATATAATGGCTAGATGCAATAGTCAGCTATTCATGCACCTGCTTGGTTGGAAAAAGAACTGTGGGCTCTTGCGGTCATGGTAAGTGACGGTAATTTGGTTATTGAGCTGGAAGTGCTATGATGATGTACACGTAACTGCTCCGGTTTAAACAATTATTTTATTGTCTATAGGAAAACATCACGAGTTTGTGAACAGCTGTTTGAGACTAAACTACTTTGCTTAATAGTTTTATAGCGATATATCGATACTTTAATTCGCAAACCAGCCAACTCCACATTTCGTCAAAGTTTTTTTTTTGTTTATTTATTAGGCAATAGTATAATGTAATCAAACAGCGTGATTTTCAAAAACGGCAACTCCGATACAATATCAATTCTTTCCATAAATCGCTATTCGAAAATCAGCCAATTCCGCGTTGCACGGAACGTGACGATTTTGACAGCCAACTCCAGTAAGTCGGCCATTTTGTATGGCGTACCAGTCGTGTGCGGTTTCTTCGCGTTTTGTGAAGGAAAGAATATTAAAAACCGTCAATAAAAGAGGCAGTGTTGAAAAACAGTTGCATTTTGATACAAGGTATGATTACTTATTTACTTTTTCACAAAACAGTGCTTGTCAATTCAGTATTTATTAGATTTAATATTGGGTTGGAGTTAGCCGGTTTGCTTCTTACTTTATTTCACTAGTACTGAGAGTTACCCATTTTTATGTTTATTAAAAATAATTTTAATTTAAAAGTTGAATTACATTGTCATGAATTTAAATATTTTTATTTAACAAATGTGTTTAATATAATTTAACTTTCAAGTAAAATTTTATTTAAAAAAAAAATGGTTCATTTTTGTGCTTATGGTGATGTTTTTTTTTTTATTTGCATGCAGATGTCCAACTCACGCATGCAAAATGAACAACAAATGCTTGATGAAACCAATAACCCTGACTCTGTTTTGTTTGTTAATAACCAATTTCCAACTTGTTAGTTGAACACGATAGCGTAGCTTCTAATTCTGCTTCTTCGATTTTCTTTGATAAAAGCTACATCAATTGTATTGAAAATGAACAGCCTGGTGTGGAATATACAAATAACCCAGTATCGTTTAACAATAAAAGTTTGGATAGCCGAAGATGTTCTAATACGTCTCAGACATATGAAATAGTTGAGAATGTTGTTATTTCCGCTTGAACAACTCAGTCCAAGTTTGCTATCTCTTCACCTTACACTATCACATAACTATAATCCTGAAAATGCCTCTAATAGCTTTGAAACAACTCATGTACCTCTCTACAAGTACTGATAGATCGGATGACGATTTAGTCGTTCCTTTGGCCCAGAAAGAACTACCAACTTGTGAAACTATACCTGAAATTCCAACAGCCTGTCTTGAATTAACGAATAAAGTAGTCGATTACAGTGACTCTGAATCGGAATCAGATGAACCGGTTATAAAAAGAAAGAATCAAGTAAAGAAAGAAGAATGGACAAGTTAAATGATTAAAACGAATAGAGAAAAGGGTAAACAATATTGCGGAAAGAAATAAGTTGATGGAGTGGAAAAAAAAAAGAAACCAAAAAAGTTGTTGAAGCCGCGCTGTAGTTGTAAGGAAAAGAGGAATAGTGTTATTCAGTATCATAGTATATCTGAAGATGACAGAAAAGTATTGTTTGATAAATTTTGGAATATGATTTGGGCTGAAAAACGAGTTTTCGTCGATAGTTTAGTAAAAGTTATATATACAAATAGGCAAAGAGATAGGAGATACCCTCAAAAATCTAAAAGAGCTAATACTTTTATTTACCACCTAAAAAAAGGTGAGGATATGGTTAGAGTCTGTAAGACGTTATTCCTAAATACTTTTCCGATTGGTAAATCTTGTATCTGGGGTTGAAAGATTGAAGTTGCTAGAATTACTACTGATGAAAAATTCGAAAAACTACACCCCGAAAGCCATTTGACCAAGAAATTAAAGCTTTACAAGACTTTTTAGATGAGTTACCTAAAATGCCTTCACACTATTGTAGGAAAAGGACAACAAAAATTCAATCCGATGTAACATCCAAACAGCAACATTATAAGAGGTATACAAATTTTTTTAAGTAAAAAAACATAAAAACACTATCTATTGCCACTTTTACAAACACTCTAACAATACAAAAAATAGCTATATTCAAACCAAAAAAAGACTTATGCGATAAATGTAATGGCTACAAAATGGACCATATTGCCAAATAGACTGACGAAGAAAACGTAAATAAAAAGAACGAAGCAAGAATGGAAAAATAATCAGATAAGGAAAAACAGGACTTTGTCTTTACTGCAGACCTTCAAGCAGTATTATTAGCACCGCGATCAAATGTTGCATCTAATTATATTCACAATTGGTGCATTTACGAGGGACGGCTGATAAGTCCGCGGCCCAAGGTACTTAATGAAAGAGAATATATGGTTTCTATTTTTTATTTTTCAATATAATCTTCCTCAAGTAAAATACATTTCTCACATCTCGCATACAATGCCTTTAACCCACCCAAAAATATTCTGTCTTTTTCTTCAAAATGACGATCAACCGCAGCTTTCATTTCGTTGTCATCGCCAAATCTCCAGCCCCGTAAGTCTTTTTTCAATTTGGAAAACAGGAAAAAATCACTAGGTGCTAGGTCTGGGCTATATGGCGGGTGGTCAATCTCTGAGAACCCCGTGTCTCGTAGAGCTTGCCTCGTAACATGTGCGGTGTGAACGGTCGCGTTGTCTTGCAGAAAGAGCACTCCGCGCGTCAGTTTCCCACGTCGTTTCTGTACAATAGCTTCGCGAACCTGAGCCAATAAATTGGCATAATATTTGTCCATTCATCGTAGTTCCTATGGGTAGGTAGTCGATAAGCAAAATTCTCTCGCTATCCCAGAAAACAGTCGCCATTAGCTTGGACGCCGACTTTTCCACCTTGAATTTCTTCGGCCGCCTTTCTCCTTTTTTTATCCATTGCATGGACTCTTGTTTGGACTCCGGATCGTATTGGCGAATCCATGTTTCATCTACGGTGACTATCCGTTGCCAAATATCTTCCTTGTTATCACTGTCTAGCTTCAAAAAATCTTTGGAACTTGCGAGTCGTTGTTGTTTGTGGAGCGGTGTGAGCGCATTTTCGGTACCCAGCGCGCACTATTTTTTCTCCTATTTAAATGTTCATGTAAAATTTCTCCAACTCATTCTTTGCTAATCTGCAATTCTTTAGCAATCTGCCACAATTTAATTCTTCGGTCGGTCAAAACGATTTTTTCGAATTTTCGAACGTTTTCTTCGGTCACTACCGTGACAGAGCGGCCCGGGCGAGGGTCGTCTTCACAGCTCTCTCGTCCTTGTTGAAACAGGCGGGCCCATTTTTTCACCATCGTATATGAAGACGCAGAATCCTGAAGAACCGATAACATCTCTTCAAAAATATCTTTCGGTGTATTTCCCTTCTTTACGAGGAATTTTATCACGGCGTGGTGTTCAAAATTCAGAGAATTTTCAGATTCGGCTGACATGATGATATTTGTTGTTCGAAAAATAAATAATAACTATCAATGCAAACTTAATTAGTGATTGCTTTTATAATACTACTGAGTGTCACAACTAGTGACATAAGTAACAAGCTAATTACTCACCGTTAAGTACCCTAGGCCGCGGACTTATCAGCCGTCCCTCGGATGATATATTATGAAATCTACGGATGGGTATTGTTTCTTATGGAATGATGCGGAAGGTGAGCTGAATTCTAACTAACTTTTTTAAGGATACAGTGATTCCGAAAATGGGTGATGGCAACAGACAAATAACTTTATTCACGGATGGGTGTACATACCAAAACAGAAATGTGACTTTCAGCAACGCTCTCCTCGACATGTCCATGCTGCATAACGTGACAATTGAGCACAAATATTTAGAACTAGGCCACACCCAACTGGAAATAGACAGTATGCACGCTATGATTGAGAAGAAATTTAAAAATCAAGTGATTAAATTTCTAGCCGAGTACATCACTATTTGCAAGAACGCAAAAAAATCAAAACCGTACACTGTTGAATATTTAAGCTATTCTTACTCCAAGAATTTTAAAGATTTGATTTGTAAAAATGCAAATCTTTAAGGGAAATTTAAAAGGAACATAAACTACTTACATTTTATTAATTACTAGCGGTCCCGGCAGACGTTGTTCTGCCCAAAAGCGGGATTTAGTAAAAAAAATATACCCTACTCTACCCTACTCGTTAAAACCCTACCCTACCCTATGTACCCTATGTCCGTCTCCTGGTTCTAAGCTACCTCCCCACCAATTTTCAGCCAAATCGGTTCAGCCGTTCTTGAGTTATAAACAGTGTAACTAACACGACTTTCTTTTATATATATAGATATAATATTACTACTATATTGCGTCAAACGTTAAGGATTATTTCTCTTTTTCAGGTTACCGACATAGTAATACTCAAATATACATCAGCTGGAGAAATATTTTATAAACTTAAATTCAGTGAACAATATAAATTACTTAATAAACGCAGGAATGCCCGAATTAACAATATTCCTTTTCATAATTTACCTAATCTGTACAACTAACGCAGAAAAATTACAAAAAAGAAGTTCCTAGATTTACAACAACCAAAGAATTCAATGCCAAGAGATTACCAAAACTATTATGATAACCTTCCTCATGAACCCTAAAATAGTGTGCTGAATGCCTATTCTATCCTTAACATTCCCTAATTATTATTATTAAGTGTGCCTTTTAAATACAACTTAAACTGAAAAACTATCTATCAAGCAAACCAGCCAACTCCAAGATTACATACCCGTACTTTTACAGAAAAGGAAAAACGGATAACTCGCAAAAACATTGTAGAATAGTAATGAAAAGTTATAAAGGATCTTACAGTATTAAAAATAACAATTTACGATAATATAGAATCTACCAACGGTATTATACAGTGTATAATACCGTTGGTAGACAATTTAGTAGAGTTTTGAAGTCGACCACCTACTCTTAAAATTTTATTTTTATCTAAGAAGGGGTGCAAACTATTTATACCTGATTTTAATTGTATTTTTGTAGCAACTCTATTTCTTTTGAAAACACTTTATTCTGAACATGTCTTATAATAACAATGTTGGAAGACTGTAGTTCTTGTGGTGTTAATGAACCTATGAATTTATCATTAGGTTTTAAAGTATTATGTTTAAATCGCAAGATAAGGGCTATTATTCTTTGAAGTTTGTGATAACTAGAGTATTTACTAAAAATATCATTTAATTTATCATCAGAATTATTTTGGTGCACATTGCACGCAGCATTTTCGGGCAAATTAGAAAAATCTAAATTAATATTAAAAGAAACAGGACTGTTATGTTGAAATTGTTTATCTGACAAGTAAGATGGACCATACCACCATAGCTGGTTGTCCTTTAATTTACGAGGAGCAATACCTCTCGATAGAAGGTCAGCAGGATTTTCTTTTCCTTTGACATGTAACCACATACAATCCTTAGTAAGATGAGATTTGATATCCCTGTTTGATACATATGTTCCTTTAGGATTATGTGAATTAAGCCAAGCGATGACTACCTGAGAGTCTGTGTATAAAAATACTTTTATGATTGAATATCTATTTAATAAAGTTTTGTAGACTCTAGAAGAGAGTTCTGCAAGAAGGAGAGCACCATTTAACTCTAGATTGGGTATAGTAAGTTTCCTACTGAGAGGTGCAACACGAGACTTTGAACATAATAAACTAACTTTTACTACATCATTATTGCATAAAACTCTTAAATAGAGACAACAACCTACAGCATTGAGAGAGGCATCACAGTAACCTATCAACTCTACTGACTCTACATTGGTTGACTCTACATTTCCCAACTCTACCTTTGACTCTATGTGACTCTACATTATGTGACTCTACATTGGGTGCCTCTACACTGACTGACTATGTCTGCTAACTCAACATTTACAATAGCTCTAGGTATTTGTATTGTGCCTATATCAATTAAGTTTTTTAAGAAATCTCTCCAACTTTGGAGCAATTTATTAGGCAAAGGAGAGTCCCAATCAATTTTAGACTTCCATATTCCCTGCTTTAGCAATTTTGCCACCACTACTACAGGACCCATTAAACCAAGTGGGTCAAATATTTTACCAATGAAGCTTAGTGTTATCATCGGTCATGGGACACGAAAATAATAATTTATCAGCAAGTACATCATATTTCAAACCTAAAGTTTTAATAATATTGTCTTTATTGAGATCAATATTTTCAAAATATTTAATGTTATCAGGTATGTCATTTAATATTATAGGAGTGTTGGAACACCACTTATGTAGATTAAAACTGCCTAACTTCATTAATTGTATTAGTTGTGTTTTTAGTTCCTGTAAGAGGTCAATATTATCAGCTCCACAGATGACGTCATCAATATAAGTATTTAATCTTAAAGCATGCGCAGCCAAAGGATACCTAGTCTCATACAACTGAGCTAACTCAATGAGACACCTAGTACTTAAAAAGGTTGAAGCTCCCTTCCCCCCGGACCGCGAAAGCGTATAGACGTGTCGGGCACACGTCTATACGCTTTCGCGGTTTCGCGGCGGCACAAGTTTTAATTTAAAAAATCTCTATTTTTGTCAAAAATTCAAAAAAATTAAATACAGTGAAGTACCAGGTGCGCATAACGCACAGTAGCGTGCACAGAGTCGCTGCAAAAAAAGGACAACATCAACGGAGACGGAGTGTCCGGCCAAGCTACGCTGCGTACGCGCTGACGCTGTCCGACGAGTCATACGCTGCGTCATAGTTTCGCCCGTGCCACAAGCTCACAGGCGAAGCGTATAGCGGGCAGCTGATGGTCCAATTATTAATTTTATGGTGAATATTGTTTTCTTCATTTCTTTTTTTTTTCACTCGATCACGCTTGTCTATTTTGATTCTCACGGAGCTTAAAATGTCCGTCGCAAGATCACCTCCACACAGTGGTAGTAAAAAATCTACCACAGCACATCAGGAGAATACTTTGGAGAAATCAGAACAATCGAATTCACAGCAAAATAAAAGGTTTAAACGGAAATTTGACGGCAAGCCAGAATGTACCGATGCGAGTATCACGGTTTCTGAACTTAAGTGCATTTTCGAGGACTGGCAAAGTAAACAGGAGGCGAATTATGATTCCCTAAAATTTACCATGGATGCTATATTGAAGCAAAATGAAGAAATAAAGGCCTCAATGGACGTCTTGTCAACGAAGTACGATGACATTCTGTCAGACATAAAGAAACTCCGACAGGATAGTACTAACAATAAAAACTGTATAAAGAATCTTGAAGCGCAATTGGAACAATTGGAGAGGAAGTCACGAGCATGCTCAATAGAACTGCGAAATATACCCAAAAGTGAATCGGAAACAAAGCAGAGTTTACTTGAATTAACAAAAACTTTAGGCGCAATCATGAATCTACCAGTTCGGGACTCTGATGTTCGTGATGTATATCGCATGAAAATAAAAGATAAGCTGCACAGTCCCATAATAGTAGATTTTAACTCTACCTATATGAAGGAAAAAGTAATTAAGTCGGCCATAGCGTACAACAAGGGAAAGTCGGCTGATTCAAGGTTGAATACTCTTACTCTTAAAATTGATGGTCCGGCTAAACCTATTTATGTAGCCGAGTCTTTAACAAAAAAAGTCAAACGGCTTCATTACTTGGCTAGAGTTTTTGCAAAGGAAAACAACTATGATAGCTGCTGGACGTCCTATGGAAAAGTATACTTGAAGCGCAACAAAGGCGACAGTGAAGAATATTTAGGAAAACTGAAAAGCGCTTTCTGACTGGATACTTTTTCTATATTATTTTTAGTATATTATATTCTAAATTTTAATGCATGCACAATTTATTATTACTGTAATTATCCTAATATTATTTTCAAATTAATATTACGAGTCTATTTTCTTAAATTAGCTAATATAATTTTTTGTAAGCCACGCACATACACACAATTCAAGCGAATTTTACACACCAATTACATAAACACACTCAGCACTCACATACCAAACTATTACTTGGGCCTGCTTGAACTTGATTATTTTCAGCAAACTGACCTGTTCATGTTCCTGACTATTATAATACTCCAACTCATAAATCCTACTGATATATACATAGTTAAAATTCAATGAGTCAAATCAAATACAAAATGACATTGACTCTTTTAATATAGCAGAGTCCGCTCTCTGTGATGTGGAGGATTGTCGGACACTTATGCCAAACTCAAATAAATGCTTTAAGTTGCTTCAACAAAACATTAGGAGTTTAAAACGTAACATGGCCGGGCTACTCCCATTAATTGTTAGAAGTGGTGTGATTTGGGATTATATAATTTTAACTGAGTGTTGGCTGTCAACGGATCCGAGTATACCGAGCTTGGATGGGTACCATCACTCAGCCTCAACAAACAACCACACACAAAACGAAGGCGTTGTTGTGTACCATAGGAGTGACTTATTTGTATCGATTGAAGAACCTATATTTGAAGAGGCAAATTGCCTTGTCATAAAACCGGACAAAAATACGGTAGCACTGGCCATTTATCGGCCTCCTGGATATAAATGTGTTAACAAATTCATTCAGTCCTTGAATGATTTATTGATTAAATACTCCAACATGCAGAATATTATAGTGTTAGGCGATATAAACATTGATATTTCTGATAAAAATGCCGATCCACACTCCTCTACGTACTTGGATATGTTGGCATACCATGGAATCCTACCAGCACACATACTCCCGACCCACACCAAAACGTGCTTAGACCATGTTATGCTCAAGACTAAGTTACCTGTTAGTAGCCTAGTACTTCAAACGTCGCTTACTGATCATTACAGTGTTGCTCTCTCCATCTCAGCTAGGCACTGTCATAAACCATCAAAAATTATAAATCGAATAAACCATACAAGTTTCGCTGATGACCTAGCTACCATGGATTTTGGTTACTTATACACGTTAGGAGACGCAAACGCGGCTACTAACTACTTTATTCAAATACTCCGAACTTTAATTACACGTAATACAAAAATAACCAAAACTTCTACGCGGAAAAGACTACTAAAGCCATGGATATCTACAGGAATTCTAAAGTGTTTAAGAAATCGAGATAATCTCCACAAAAAATTAAAAAAAGATCCTGCCAACGAAACGTTAAAAACTACCTACAAAAGATATCGGAATTTTTGCTCTACCCTTTTAAAAAGATTAAAAAGAGAACATGATAAACAACAGTTACAGAGTGCTAACATGAACAACAAAAAACTATGGAAAGCCATTAAAGAGATTACGTATACTGCAAAGCAAAAGGACACCCAATCTGAACTGATAAATACAAAAGACCCCCTAAAATCTATTAACAATGTAAATAATTTTTTTGCAAATGTTGGAAAATCGTTAGCAGAAAGGGTGCAAAATATCAATATCCATGCGCAGCCAAGTATCGCTAAATCATGCCCTAATTCATTTGTTATGCTACCAACTGACGAATATGAGATTGGTGCTCTGATAAATAATCTAAGCAGCGATAGTGCAACTGGACTGGACATGATCCCCGCGGACATAATAAAGGAAAATAGAGATATTTTGACAAAACCGTTAACTTACATCTGCAATTTGTCACTATCGACTGGAGTGTTTCCTAAAGCTCTTAAAAAGTCGAGAATTTGCCCAATTCACAAGAGCGGAAGTAGAGACTGTGTCGATAATTATAGGCCTATATCTATTCTCCCAACTTTTTCAAAAATTCTCGAGCGCATCATTAATAAAAGGCTAGTGAAATATCTTGAGAGCAATAATCTAATATCTTCAGCACAATTCGGTTTTAGGTCCAAAAAATCAACTTCAGATGCAGTTCAAGAGTTAATCAACTTTGTAGTTACTAATCTTGACAATAAAAAGAAACCTATTGCAATATTCCTCGACCTTGCTAAAGCATTCGACACAGTCTCTATTCCAATCCTGCTAAAAAAACTTGAGCGTCTGGGAATTAGGAACCTTCAGTTGAAATTGTTCGAAAGTTATCTCACGGAAAGAACACAGTGTGTTAAATTAGATAACCTCACAAGTGACGATGCCTCAGTTCATTTCGGAGTACCACAGGGTAGCATCTTGGGCCCCACGCTATTCCTTACTTACATCGACGACCTGTGTCAATTTAATTTTCCAAGGGCTAAAATCGTCACATTTGCTGATGATACGGCGTTACTTTTTAGCGGAGATACATAGAGTGAAGTTTTTTCGCGAGCTCAAGCGGGTTTTAATGTAGTAACAGAATGGTTACGTGAAAATATACTAACTCTTAATGTCGCCAAAACAAAATTTATAACGTTTTCCCTGAGAAATCCAGAAACTGACTCTACTCAATTTACAATAACATCTCATAAATGCACCGACTATAATGACTCCCAGTGTCTGTGTCCAAAAATCGAAAGAACGAATACGATTAAGTACCTGGGTGTCATTCTGGATAGTAAATTAAGTTTCCAGGAACATATTGACTTGTTGGCGGGAAGAACGCGTAAGTTAATCTTTATCTTCAAAAATTTACGGCATGTAGCAAACAAGGAATTAATAAGATCAGTTTACCTTGCGCTTGGTCAGTCACAGCTTAGCTACTGTATCTCTACCTGGGGTGGAACAACAAAGACCCTCTTGCTAAAAGTCGAAAGAGCTCAAAGAGCTGTTTTAAAAGTTAGTTGGTTTCTACCGTTCTTTCACCCAACCATCGATGTTTATAGGCAAAGTAAAGTTCTTACGGTTCGCCAGCTTTATATTCTGCACACTGTTACTAAGCAGCATTCTCTACTTACATATGATCCAAAAATGATTGAGAATCGGCGTAGAAAGGACATTGTCTGCACAAAACCCTCTTTTAAAACGTGTTTTGCTCATCGTTTTTTCTGTTATCAAGGCTGCAACTTGTACAATAAAACTAACAGGATTTTGTCAATATACTCTCTCCCAATAGCCAAATGTAAAACTGTAGTAAGGGACTGGTTGCAGACTCTGGACTACCTCGCCACAGAGAAAATGCTAAACTCGTAAATCTTAAGAAAAAATTGTTTGATCTTTGTAAAATCTAGCTATATAGTTTTTTTGTAGTTTCAAAATTTAATAATTATTTCGTTGAGTAGATTCAAGTATAGGTTTAAACTCCCATTCATATCACACACACCATAACATTCACTGTACACACTCACATTGTTTGATTTATTAAGTATAAATTCTATCGAACGCTCTATTATATAATCTATATTATGTTCCCTACTGTTCATGGGGTGAGGACCTGGTGATCTGTAATACAGGTTAACACCTATAACAGACACCAGCTCCCCACATTCACTCGACTCAAAAATGTTCCTACAAGTTATTTGAATATTTATTTTGTTAATCATAAGGTCTTGTTTTGTGAGGAGAAATAAACTAAAATTATTATTATTATTATTATTATAGAGACAAGCTTATGAGCACATTGAAAGAATATGAAGGCGTGCATTTGGACATACTAAGCCTGGACGGGGCTGATAAGGAGGATGTAGGAGTGGTCGAAGATAAAGACTATAATGTCCTCGGAAAGCTCAATGTTGCCATTAAGGAGAGGGAAATAAAGGTAACTTCTGAAAATCACTCAGTATCCACTTGTAAATTGCCTAATATTGAAATTGTATCTTATGATGGTAATGATTTTACACAGTTCAGGCCTTTTATGGATTTGTTCAATGCTGTTATTGACAAAAATACCTCGCTATCCAATGTACAAAAATTATTTTATTTAAGGAAATATTTAGTAGGTGAAGCTTTGTCAGTCATTATTATGTATTATATATACCTAGTCGTTATGGATAATAAAGAGAGCAAAAAAAAAAAGAGCAGTAGTGGCCGAGTGGTAACGGCCCCGACTTACGAGTTGTAGGTCGCGGGTTCAAACCCAGCCAGGCGCATTACTTTGTGTAATTTATTTCATCACCACTGCTCTCAAAACGGTGAAGGAAAACATCTTGAGGAAACCGGTATGTCCTAGAACCAAAAATTCAAAGACATGTGACATCCACCAACCCGCACTGGGCCCGCGTGGTGGATTACGGCCCATTCCCTCTCCTAGAGAGGAGGCCTGAGTCCCAACAGTGGGAACATTAAAAGGCCGACTATGCGACTATGCTATTATGGATAACAACACATCGAAGTCGAAGATAAATACCTTTGTAACTTATAATTGTAGATCTTTAACAAGATCAATAGATTACGTGAGACGGTTATGCAGTATATCGGACATCATTGCGCTACAGGAGACCTGGTTGATGCCACACGATATTACTGTGTTAGGCGGTATTGACCCCAATTTCGACTACGTTGGAAAATCAGCGGTGGATGCCTCAGCGGGCATTCTGCGCGGGCGTCCGTATGGGGGAGTTGCGATACTGTGGCGTAAGAGTGTCTATAAGTCCGTGTCGCTGTTAAATTGTGCAAGTGAGCGTCTTATTGCTATTAAAATAAGTGTAGGCGCAAGTTCGTTTATAGTGTTCTCGGTTTATATGCCAACTGAATCGAGCATTAATCTCAACGAATTCGTAGACTGCCTAAGTGAGATAAATGCGATAATTGAAAGTAGTGGGGTTGATACAGTGTTTATGCTCGGGAACTATAATGCACAACCAAGTGGACTATTCGGCAGAGAGCTTAGCAACTTTTCGTCTGAAGTGCAGTGGCAGTGCGCTGACGTTACCCTACTAGGCAGCGGATCGGACACATTTTTTTTTTTTTTTTTTTTTTTTTTTTTATTAGGGAGAACAAACAATTGTACATTTTTTCTTACGTCTAAGTTAACAATTTAGTAGGTAAACGTACAATCAACAACGTTTCCACTTATTACTAGTATAGTTTTACATTCATAGGTACAGTATGGATGAAAGGTGGGGCTAAATCTTAACATAATACAAAATTATTAATTGGTTCTGAGTGCAATGACCAATTCTTTTTTAAAAACATTGTGAGACGACGCAAATAAGTCTATGTTTACAAAATACTGGTTGTAAATTTTGACTAATCTGTGGAGAGGCGCCCGCTCACCCGCCTTTGTTCGACTAGTAGTCGTAGCAAAGAGCGGGTAAGCGCGCGTCCCTCGTCTTATTACAGTTCTGGGCACGATATAAAATATATTATTGACAAGTTCAGGGCAATCAAATTTGTTGTGTATCAGTCCACGGAGCATCATGGCTTGGAGTAACAAACGCCTTGATCGTAGTGTCAGTAATTTAAATTTCTGCAACAACTGCTCGTATGGCAGACGCTCCAAGTGACATTTAAACTGCAATGATCTCAAAAACTTACGCTGAATTCTTTCTAGTGCTTGATCATATTTTGCATAGTAAGGGTCCCATATCATACACGCATACTCTACTTGTGGTCGTATTAAAAAGTTAAAAAGATGTAGATATGTGGCCGGGCGTTTGAAATCGCATGACGATCTCATAACAAGATTGTACATTTGGAAAGCTTTGGCAATTATTTTTTCAATGTGTAAATTAAGATGAAGTTTGCAATCCAAAAGTACTCCCAGATCACAGATTTGGGTTTCTTTAAGGAGAGTTTCATCGCAGAGACAATAGTTGTAGTTAATAATTTTTTTGTTTTTGGTAAAGTTAACATATTTACATTTATTGATACTTAATTTTAGTTTATTTTTAATACAGTAATTAGTTAACCTATTCAAATCTTCTTGAAGAAGGTGAGAATCGCTAATCGATGAAATTTTCTTATAAATTTTAAAATCATCTGCGTATAACAAAAAATTACTATTTTGAAAGCAATTACCGATATCATTTATATAAATAATAAACAACAAAGGACCCAGAATTGATCCCTGGGGAACTCCAGATGTTGCTAAAAATGTGTCAGAATGGTACCCGTTACTTACTAATAGTTTGACTACGATTACTAATATAAGACTGGAACCAGCGCAATAGATTGCCCCTGATGCCATTAAATGAAATTTTTTCCAATAATATTTTATGATCAACTCTGTCAAAGGCTTTTTTAAAGTCAGTGTAAATTGTGTCAGTTTGGGCTCTGATGTCCATATTATTAAACAAGAAGGTAGTAAAAATCATTAAGTTGGTGACAGTGCTTTTTTGTTTCACAAAGCCATGTTGCTCCGGTATTATACTATGTTGAATATAAGAATACACCTCATGGTGAACAAGCTTTTCAAATAGTTTAGCTAGTGTACAAAGAAGAGAAATAGGCCGATAATTCTCAATGTCTTGTCTGGGACCACCTTTATAAACAGGGACTATATTAGCCTTTTTCCAGACGGCAGGGAACGAACCATTGCTAATACATTGATTGAAAATCTTAAATAATGGTTTGCATAATGTATTCGCTGAGCTTTTCAAAAAGCAAGGAGGTATCCCGTCCGGTCCCGGCCCCTTATTTACGTCTAGCATTTTTAATTGTTTGCAAATTAGTGGAAGACTAAAATGTAAGCTACACAGAGATGTATCATTGGCATCTGATTGATCAGACGCTGGGCTCCAGTCAGGTGTTAGACTAGATGGTTCGTAAACGGACTGAAAAAAAGATGAAAACAAATTACAGATTTTAATAGGGTCACTAGACGTGTCGTCTTTATAATACATTCTGGAAGGTATTCCGGATTTGCCTTTGCGATTAGCAATGTATGTCCAAAAGTGTTTGACATTTTTGGGGATACTATCCTCAACACTATTAATATATATACGATAGCATTTGATACATTCTGTTTTAAAACGATCTCTATATAAAGAGAAAATTTCATAGTCGGATAAGTTTTTATATTTCTTCCACTTTGTCCAGGATTTTTTTTTGTAATTAAAAATGTGTATAAGCGCTTTTGAAAACCACACGGGAAACTTAGAGTTTTTTGGTTTGGAAAGAGGGACCCGAGTTTTGATTATACCGTATATGTGATCATAGAAAACTTCTACATTTTTTTCGGCTGACTCACTATTTAATTCCTTGTTCCAATCAATTTCCTCAATATCTTTATTAATAAGAATATAATCAGCCTTACGGAAATTATATTTAGGCGTACATAATGGACGTATGGAAGTAAGTTTAAGATTTAAAGAAAGAAGAGTGCAAAAAGGAGGATGGTGATTATCAGCCTGAACCAGGTCCTGATTACATACACACACACACATACACGTATGTAAGTGATGTGCATGGTACGACTAGCTGGTTAGACCACTGTGTAGTAACTTAAGCCGCTTGGGACACTATTAAGGACATTAGTGTAGTGTATGAAGTGTCGTGGTCTGATCATTTTCCCTTAAAAATAATCTGTGAACTTGACATGTTAAAATCTAAATGTACCTCTGTCCAGTCTCAGTGCAATACAGTGAAGTGGGGATATAGGGATCCTACACAGACTGATATGTACACCAAAATTTGCAATGAAAAGTTAAGGGAAATTGACTTTCCGTCAGAGTTTATTGATTGTAGTCGTAGTGAAAATATTTGTACTAACTTGGAACATCGTAGGATAGTTGACAAATTGTATAAAAATATTGTAGATATTCTTTGCGAGGCTGCAACTACTAGTCACAAGTATCAAGTTCAGCGCAAAAAATATAATAAAACGGGTTGGAATAAACACGTTAAAGATGCACACGGGCAGGCTCGGCTTTATTTTCGGAACTGGGCGGCAGCTGGTAGACCTAGAACGGGGCCGCTGTATGAGAATATGGTGGCAAATAGGAAAAAATTTAAAAAGAAGAGTTAAAGTGGTGCCAAAACAACGCAGATCAATTAAAGATGAATGAAATTGCGAGTCATCATGAAAGTAAAACCTTCAGTCGTTTTTGGAAAGCCACAGACAGCTTAAATCCCAAGTCTGGCCTGCCAGTGTGCGTCGGTGGCGTGAATGAGGCTAAGGCTATTGCCAATTTATTTATGGCCTCGTTTAGGACAGAGTCACCATTAGGTCCATCAACGAGTAGGTCGATTGCTGTGGAGGGTTCCAAGGGCACGCCAATCATGTTCACAGTTGGGGAGGTTGCGTCTGTCTTGAGGGACATAAAGCAGGGTAGGTCTCCTGGACATGACGGCTTAAGCGTGGAACACCTACGATATGCGGGTAAGCACTTACCACGTGTATTAACTCTGCTATTTAATGTATGTATGAGTCACTCGTATCTTCCAGAGGACCTCATGAGAACGATTGTCGTTCCTATAATAAAGAACAAGACGGGAGATGCGAGTGACAAGAACAACTACAGGCCTATCTCATTGGCGACAATTGTTGCGAAGGTGTTGGACGGTTTGGTTGACAGGCAACTGGATAGATATATCACCCTACATGACGCCCAATTTGGGTTCAGACCACATTTGTCGACTGAAACAGCGATCCTCTGTCTCAAGCATACTGTCCAATACTATGCAGCAAGGGAAACACCCGTATATGCGTGTTTTTTGGATCTTTCCAGGGCATTCGACCTAGTTTCTTATGACTGCCTCTGGAAGAAGCTCTCCCATGACACAGACCTTCCTGAGGGACTGATTGCTATCCTGAAGCACTGGTACAGCAATCAGTCCAACTGCGTTAGATGGGCTGGTGCTATATCCGATGAGTACAGGTTGGAGTGCGGCGTGAGGCAGGGTGGGCTTAGCTCACCTAGGCTCTTCAACCTGTATGTCAACGGGCTTATTTGTGAGCTCAGTAACACCCAGATCGGTTGCTCCATTGACGGGCAATGTATCAATAATATTAGTTACGCGGATGATATGGTGTTGTTGAGCCCATCGATTAGTGCGTTAAGAAGGCTTCTCCGAATCTGTGAAGACTATGCGGTGACTCATGGTCTCAGCTATAACTCAACAAAAAGCGAGCTCTTAGTGTTTAGGGGACAAAATAAAATATGTGGCACTGTTCCACCGGTTTCCTTGGGCGGAGTTCCGCTGAAGAGTCACTCGTTTTAAATATCTGGGACACTGGGTCACCGATAGTCTGTCGGATGACGCTGACTTAGAGAGGGAACGTAGAGCGTTGGCTGTCAGGTGTAACATGCTGACTCGCAGGTTCGCACGGTGTACGCGTGAAATTAAAATAACACTGTTCAGGGCCTACTGCCAGTGGCTGTACACGTGCGCCCTGTGGGTCAGTTATACACAGGGCTCGTACAATGCTTATGCTTCCGGGTATTGCTGGGGTTGCCGCGTTTCTGTAGCGCGTCGGGGATGTTCGCGGACGCGCGTGTTCCGGATTTCGGCTCACTGCTGCGGCTGAGAATCGCCTCGTGGCTACTGTAGCCGGCAGGGTGGATGGCCTAATGGTGTCTCACTGGATGGCAGTACACAGACCGTCTTTCAGATATGTGAAGTAGGCTCATTGTATTGTACTGTATGTGTTGTATTGTATTGTTTTGTTTTGTATTGTATTGTATGTCTTTTTGTTTTTCTTTAGTATGTATTTATTTAATGTTTTTTTTTAATGTTGTTGTTCAAGCTATGGATCTCTGGTCTGACAATAAAGTTTATTATTATTAATTTACCACTTGTCAATGAATCTTACCCTGAAGCGGTTAAATTATTAGAAAATAGATTCTATAATGAAACGCGTACTATACTTAGCCATTTAGATGTGATTTTGGATATATCCCCTATGCAAGAGAATACTGCTATGAGTATTACGATAATATAGAATCTACCAACGGTATTATACACTGTATTATACACTGTATAATACCGTTGGTACATTCTGTATTATCGTAAATTGTTATTTTTAATACTGTAAGATCCTTTATAACTTTTCATTACTATTCTACAATGTTTTTGCGAGTTATCCGTTTTTCCTTTTCTGTAAAAGTACGGGTATGTAATCTTGGAGTTGGCTGGTTTGCTTGATAGATAGTTTTTCAGTTTAAGTTGTATTTAAAAGGCACACTTAATAATAATAATTAGGGAATGTTAAGGATAGAATAGGCACTCAGCACACTATTTTAGGGTTCATGAGGAAGGTTATCATAATAGTTTTGGTAATCTCTTGGCATTGAATTCTTTGGTTGTTGTAAATCTAGGAACTTCTTTTTTGTAATTTTTCTGCGTTAGTTGTACAGATTAGGTAAATTATGAAAAGGAATGTTGTTAATTCGGGCATTCCTGCGTTTATTAAGTAATTTATATTCTTCACTGAATTTAAGTTTATAAAATATTTCTCCAGCTGATGTATATTTGAGTATTACTATGTCGGTAACCTGAAAAAGAGAAATAATCCTTAACGTTTGACGCATTAAAGTAGTAATATTATATAATTAATAAAATGTAAGTAGTTTATGTTCCTTTTAAATTTCCCTTAAAGATTTGCATTTTTACAAATCAAATCTTTAAAATTCTTGGAGTAAGAATAGCTTAAATATTCAACAGTGTACGGTTTTGATTTTTTTGCGTTCTTGCAAATAGTGATGTACTCGGCTAGAAATTTAATCACTTGATTTTTAAATTTTTTCTCAATCATAGCGTGCATACTGTCTACTTCCATTTGGGTGTGGCCTAGTTCTAAATATTTGAGCTCAATTCCATCCAACTTGATGGAACGACTGAAGACTCAGATGCCTCAATTCCACCAACCCCAGAAAATTCTATCCAAATATTATTTTCTGACTTTGGTTCAGGCAGCAGTGATATTTACATTCCAAATACCGATACTGAGGAGAGTGATGACAGTGATAAAAGTGATGTGATAAATAAGAAAAAACCAGGGAGTAAAAGAATAATGATCATTAATGAATCTGATTCAATTAACAAAATGATAAAATTTTGTACCTTTACCTCTAGATTAAGCCTTTAATGTATAAATATTTATGTAAATCAAAAAATTCAATAAACATAAACAAAACAAACAATTCACATTTTTTTTTTAAATGCTATATAAAAAAAAAAACGAAAATGAAGCGGTAGTTATATGCGATTTCTCGGAAAATTTTGAGACAAAACTAAGCGAAGAAACAGAAAGTATGCATTTCGGTGCCTCTAAAAGCCAAATAACGCTACACACTAGAATGGTATATCTTCAAGGGACGTGACAATCATTTTGTACTGTATCTTAAAACAATATGCACCAACCGCCAGCTATTTGGGCACATTTACTGCCTGTAGTAAAGATGATTTTAAAGTAACGACTATACATTTCTATTCTGATGGCCCAACCTCCCAACATCGAGAATTTTATTATTTTTTTATTTGACCTGTTCACTGAAAAGCTGGAACTTGAATATGTGACCTGTACCCCTAGCGCGAACAACTTGCGAAAAAGTATTCGTATCGTTAACGTGAGCATTTTGTATGGAAACATGAACAGCGCCTTTGGTGTGCGTAATTTGAACTAATTTTGTGAGCACGAACATATTCTAGTAAGTTTCGTATCGGATTCGTAACGTAACCTTGAGCCGTTTGTATGAAGATAGCTAGCACGAAGGCTTTTAATGACGTATAGTATCGTCATTGTCGAAGGCTGGCTTGCGAGTTTTACGAAAGTTTATTCACTGTAAATTTGGCAGTGAGAAAACTTTCGTCGGAGTTCATTGGAAGAATAAAATAATAATATAAGTGATTGTTATACTAAATTTTGTGAGAAAATGCTTAGATTATCAAGAAGCACCCCTCGACATAGTACATTGTACTATTATCTTGCGGCGCGATTGATTGCTGAAAGTAGAAATGTACGAAGAGAAACAAGGTGAGTGACTTATTAACACTATATCTTTATAAATAGAAAACAAGTTAGTTTATAAATTTACTATTATGATTACAGAGAAATCTCAAGGAGAGCTTTCCTCAGAAAAAATATGGCATATATCAACATACAAAACTTAAGCGACACAGAATTTAGAAATAGATTTCGTCTAATAAAGGAAGCATTTTTGTATTTATGTCGCGAATTAAAAGATAAATCCAATCTAAGATCAAGTAAAAGGATCAGCCTGGAACATAAAGTAAGTGTAGTGAATAATTACGTACCAAAAATTTTAACAAAATGTACATAGTATAATACCTATTATGAGTAGATTAATTATCACAAACTATGTAAGTATTGAGTTTATACATTACAGTAAAACTATGGGATATTTTTAAATGCACATCTGTATATTTTTTCAGCACACTAGGTAACTCCACTAATTAACTGAATGCATACCAGAAAAATGAATGCTGTGCAAAAAAACCAATTGATTAACTAAACAAGTACTGCAAAAAAAAACTAAAAAATAACACAAAACGAGATGACCTTTTTTATCGAATTCACACCAAAAATGTGGTTCGTACATCGGATATATGATTTATAAAACAAAAATACGAATTGCTTATCAAAAATACTATCTTATCTTGGTGTGGGGCTGGCCTTAAAACCAGAGCACTTCGACCCTTCTGGATCTTTTGTGCTATCAAAAATACTAACTTGCACTCTAAATTGTACTTTCTTACTACGGAATTTCTAAAACTGATATCTAAAGGTGCACCACATTAAAGTAAGTTTCCATTATCAAAAAAGCTCTACAAATCGACTAGTCGTGCAACTAAAATACATTATACCTAACTTTATTTGCTTTTTGTTTCTCTGTTTTACTGAAAAACATGTTGGCGCCTGCACATCTAGCGCCGCGCTCGCTCCTTCGCGCTCGCTCTTTAGCATCTAACGCGAGTGCGAGGGAGATCGAGCGATGCGAAGTAAGCAGACGGTGCGGTGGCGGGTGGGGGCCGGCGGCAGCGCATGCATTTGTTATTGTTTATCTATGACGTCGGATGCGCTCGGAGTGATCTCGCTCGTGTTTAATTGCAAATTAGGTAATTTAATTAGTGAAACTTGAACTTTTACTAGTGGCTGTTTCTACGGTCAATTAATATGGAATTAAACCAAATACTATTAGAAGACATCAGCAGTAGGGGTGTGCAAATCCAGGAAAATGTTCCTATTTATTGTTCAGACGAATCTGAAGTGGAAGAGGAGCCTTCTGCCAAAAAGAAAAGGTCAAGAGGCAGAGAATATGTATTCGTGAAGAAATTTGCAAATGTTAACGAAGCCGAGACTTTTCTGCAAGCTGAAAATACGTGGTCGGTCAAAGTTTCGCATAACACGGAAGATGGTATGAAAACGTTTTATCGTTGCAATCAAGTCAGATTTCGAGGACCGCAGTGTGCAGCAAGTATTTATTTGCTTTTTGAATGCGACTCTAATGAAGTTTTACTTTACCGGACAGAAGCCGACCACGACCATCAATGTATTGGTTCGAAATTTAATTACGGTATAAGTCAAGAAACAAAAGAAGAGATAAATAAACTTTTTGCATTACGTTTGAAACCTAAGGCTATACTCAACAGCTTACGTAATAACAAGGTATCACAGTTCCCTCAAAGAAGCAACTGAACAATTATTTGTCAGACCATCGTCGAGCTGTTTACGGATCACCCACAATCAGCCTCGGAGAGCTTCAGGCATGGTTAATTGAACACTCGAAGGTACCTGATGATGAGCACGAACCCTATGTCATTTGTTACTATGTCTACGAAAACGACACACCGAGTTTTCGATTTGCTATCTCCACAAGTCTCTGCTAAAGTTAACTACATTAGCCACTAATATTCACGCAGATGCTACATACAAACTTATTTGGCAGGGGTTCCCTGTACTGGTAGTCGGGACTACTGATAAAACTAAGAGATTTCATCCTCTTTCTCTGGCTGTGTCTACTTCTGAACAAAAAGAAGATTTTCGTATGGTGTTCGAAGGTGTTCAAAACTGCGCCTTTTCCCTTTACGGGCACTCTTTACACCCAAAAGCATTGATATGCGACGCGGCTAAAAGCATCCAAAACGCATTTACAGACGTGTTTGGTACTGAAACTACTGTGGTAATGTGCTGGGCTCATGCAAAGAAAAATATTAAAACTCATGTGGAAAGACTTGTTAACAAAAAAAAACAGAAAACTTTACTACAGGATATTGATATGTTACACTCTGCCACATCTCCAGATATGTTCAACTCTGCATTAGAAGCATTTCTGATAAAATACTCCGAGCAAAGAGAATTCATAAATTACTTTAAAAAAGAATGGATATGTAAAAACTCGAACTGGTACCTTGGGTCTTCACAAGGATCTCCTGTTACGAAGCTTTTAACAAAACCATCAAGGATAGCCACACATTGCGAGACCGTTTTCCGTTATCCAGATTTCTGGTAATCGTCTCAGATATGGTGAAAGAATGGTCAGAGACCCATCAGTTGGAATCATTTTCAAACACTCCTTCAATCGAGCTCAAAGATTGGACTCAAGTTTACCAGTGGGCGAAGTCTGACCGAAAAGTGGTGATATTGAGAACGGATTCCACAAAAAAAACCTACTTGGTTTCTAGTTCTAGGGCCGGAACCATTCAATTTGGACAAGAGTGGAGTTCTTTTGAAGAATACAAACAAGTTGCTTTTGCATTTTGGCAGGTTGTATTGCCCATAAATGAAGATGATTGGGAAAATGGAGAGTGCACCTGCCCGTGGTTTTTCAAGCACTATATTTGCAAGCATATAGTCGGACTTGCAATCAGGTTAAAATATGCCACACCGCCTGTAGAGGCTAAAAACATTCCTATCGGCATCAAGTGTAAACGCGGCCGTCCTGGTAAAGCAAGACCAGCCCTAATAATTGAATAAAAATTATTACTACCTCAGTATTGTTTCTAAAGTGTTTTTTCTAAACTGAGTTACCACTCAGTGTGCCAATGTTTGGTGCATGTTAAGTGAGCACTTGATTATTTTTTTGTGTACCTAATTATATAAAGATGACTGATTAAATTGGGTTTTATTTAGAATAAACGATGTTCCTAAAAGTAAATTAGGTGATGGTTTTCCTTAAAAAAGGTTTAATATGTTTGTTGAATTATAGAATTGTTAGATATACTATTTTGATAATAGTTATTCGTTCAGTAAAACAGTTCTGCAAATACCATTAAACAGTATATCGAATTTGATTTATTTAGTGTGCATAATTTGAGTGCAAGTCAGTATTTTTGGTTTAACTTTGAAATATTTTGATCGAAAAAAGGGAATATACAGATATCGATTTAAATACATGCCTAAAACTATTAACTTATTATTTGTATTTGTAGGTGCTGTGTGCTTTATCATTTTATGCTACAGGGTCCTACCAAAGAATAGTAGGAATGGCCAAATATGTAGGACAAACTACAGTCAGCAAATATGTGAGGCAAGTTACCGATGGCCTTGTGACCCCCTCAATATTAAATACTTTTATAAAATTTCCAGCAACACAAGAGCAGCGAAATATTGTAAAGAACAAGTAAGTAATAATTAAATTATAATACCTATGTAGTCCAAAAAAAACTAATTTAGTGGACAGAATATCAAACAGCCAAAGGAGGATCCCGGTTTGAATCCGAGTTGTGGTTTCATAAAATATGACAGATAAATTTACTAACAATCCTTTATTTACAGATTTTATACAAAATTCATAAATACAAAATCATTTTAACATCATACCTTACTCTATAGCCTCCCTACCCATGGACTTACAATTATTAATATGTTATACAGATGTACATTCTTCTACATTTTTATATTCTAGATATGTGACAGTGAATGCCGAATTTTAAATGTTAATGCCAAGTATGGAGGTGCTACCCATGACGCTTTTATTTGGGAGAATAGTCAAGCCAATAGGTATATCCAGGAATTAAACCAAAATAATGAACAAGTGTGGTTTTTAGGTAAACAATTTATTATCAAAATTAAAAAAAGAAACATGTTAAAAAAATACCTCGGGCTCTTCCAGTGCTGCCTGAGATTTTTTTTAACATTTACTTACTTTTTTTCTAAATAATATTTTTTAAAAAGATTTGTCTGTTATCAATTCTAAAATTCCTAGCACTTAGAATTTGCATATTTTTTTAGATTACTTAATTCATTACATTTAAAAAATTATTTGCAGGTGATTCTGGATATCCACAGAGGCCTTGGTTGATGACACCAATCACAGATGCTGCTTGCTGAAGGTACTCCAGAAGCAAAGTATACCACCATCCATGGAAAAGTCAGAGTTGTAATTGAAAATACTTTTGGGAGGCTTAAAAATAGGTGGAGATGCCTTTGTAAGGACCGCACATTACACTACACCCCTGAGAGATGTGCAACTATTATAATGGCATGTAGCGTTTTACACAATCTAGCATTAGATTTTATGGTGCCTGATCCTGAAGAAGATATGATATATTCATCAGGATTAGGTGAATCATCATTTTCTTCTCCAGAAGAAGCTTTTCGCGAACATGGTTCTAGGGATGAATTGATTCGCGGTAGAGCACTAAGAGACATGTTAGTGGATAGGATTAATAGACTTCACAATGTAAATAATCAATTAAGTACCTTTTAGATTTAACTTTCATGAATATAATTTGAGCAAAATAAATTTTATTCTAACATATACAATTATTTTATTTATTAAAAAAGAAGTGAATAGTGTAAGTAAAGTCTGTTAACAAGCCTTAATAAATAAAATAACCGACCATTGACAAGACCGGTCATTGTGGCGATATTTGGGGGAGGCCTATGTCCAACAGTGGACATCTTTTGGTTGAAATGATGATGATGAAATAAAACAAAAAGTCTGATACTATTCATTTTTTTCATCCAAATATGCAGTTAAAACTTTTAAAGCTTCTTTCATAAAGTCCAACCATTGAGCTTGCAACTGCAGCTCTACATCACGCTGTCTAATCCTCTTTCTTTCAAACTCTACTGCAATTCGATCACGCTCTCTTTCATATTCCCTAGCAGTCCCCTCACACTCCTTAAATATTTTTAAAACATTGTCTTCGGTTTTCTTCTTTTTTTTTCGGCGGTTTCCAATGTGTGTCCACTGGAGCTGCTGTAGGTGCTAGTGGCTGCGCGGGAGAAGGTGGAGCGACTCTAGGTTGACTACTCGTTCCTGGAGTATTCCATGTATCTGGAAAAATTATGGTTCAACATAAATATTATTCGGATAGCTTTAGTTATCTGGACTTGACTAACTTTTGTATTAGATTTTATTTTTAAGTATTACATTAAATTTTATTTTGCAGTAGTTATTTCAAACTAAAGCGGTACGTGTTATAGTTAGTACCTAAAGTTAATGATAGATAAATTTAAAAAATACCAACCTTCAGGAATTGGTGTACATTCTATTTGAACCTCGTTGGCAATCAATAAAAAAAATCAACAAGACTATACCCGCTGGTCACCAAGTGCGATGTGTTAGTTAACCGCGCGCCCGCCTTCACCTCTGCGAGAACGGTACGCTGCCCATAATTGCTATCCCGCTTGCACAACGACGTCTGCGCGCACTGTTGTGACTCATCTACAGCTCCGAATCGCTGCACACTGAGAGCTACGCGACACACAGTGCAGACACCGCACATTATAAGGTACCCACTACCCACTACGAAACATTATGAGACGTGCGCCACCTCCATGCATGTCACCGGCAGCGTCTAAAGCTAGTGACTCCGAAACGATTAAGACGACTAACCCAACTATTAATTTATCTGGATCGGCCCCTAATTTAAGCAGTATAGATGGAACGAACGTCACGTCACGTAATTTAAAACGTAAATTATACGATCATGAATTAGTCACTTTTATGCAAGAAATCCGTGATTTACTGGAAGAGTCTAATGCGCAATCCGGAATCAAATTTACATCCCTTCAAAAATCTATGACCGAAATTATAGCACAGAACGCAGAGTTGAAGAAATCCATAGAGTTTGTCAATAAGCAATACGACGATATAAAAATAAGGTTAGATGATAGTGAAAGAGACCGAAAAGTCGATCGGTCCTATATAAGTCAGTTGGAAGACAAAGTAGAGAACTTAGAGAGGATTTTATGTTTAACAAAAATTGAATTTAGAAACATACCTAAAAAGGTAGGAGAAAGTAAAGAGGATCTGCGTAATATAGTATCGGATACAGCAAAAGTTCTGGATATCCCTCTAGAACGTCACGAAGTTAAGGATATTTATCGCATAAGTAAAAAGGGTGGTGGTTCATCTATAATAGTTGACTTTATCTCAGTTTCTACGAAGGAAAATATGCTGCAAAAGGTGCACATTTACAATCGCAAGAATGCCCAGGCCAAGTTGAACACCGCCCATATCAAAATACCAGGTGATATAAAACCTATTTACTTGTCAGAGAGCCTTACTATGAAGTCGCAGCGCTTGTTCTTTTTGGCAAGGAAATTTGCTAGCGAGAATAATTTTAAATTTTGCTGGACATCATATGGAAAAGTTTTTCTTCGACAAAAGGAAGGTTCTCAACACATACTTATAAAAAACGAGGATGACCTTAAATCAAGCATAAAACAATGACTGGCCTATGAAAATGCATGTTCCATTTACTTAATTACAATTGTTT
This sequence comes from Mythimna pallens, assembly GCA_961205895.1. NCBI lineage: Eukaryota > Metazoa > Arthropoda > Insecta > Lepidoptera > Noctuidae > Mythimna > Mythimna pallens. The sequence continues at coordinate 19,885,635 of OY540839.1, read as the reverse complement.
TATTATTTTTTTATCTACACCTGCTCTGTTATTATGTAACATATAAACACAAATCACTTAAAAACTACAATTCAGTACACAACACACTAACACACCACAAAAATATTGTTATTAGCATACATATATCTTCCAATCCGAGCGTATCCGCCTTAATGGTATATCACACTAGACCCAAGATAAGTTCTCGCGCATTAACACGTTACATTAAAAATATAACGACTCCCAATGGCTAATACAAATACTGATATCACATCACAAATAGATAACTTCGCGGTGGCATCTTCACATCACTGTGATACTAATATTTGCAACTCTATTATAAAAACCTCGAAGGATTCATTAAAAATAATCACTCAGAACATCCGAAGCATCTATAAAAACCTAGACGGCTTTCAAGCTCAATTAGCAAGGTTGTGTTGTGAAATGGACATTATAATCTTGACGGAGTGTTGGCTTAATGATGACAAACCAATTCCTCCGATTGATAATTACGTGTCTTACTCCAGTAAAAAATGCCTAAACCAAAATGATGGAATCACAATTTATGTAAAAAGCACAATACAGTGTACAGTGGAAGAACCAGATTCGATAGGTGCCAACTTTCTTTTACTAAAAATTGATTCCGATACATGTATTCTAGCATCCTACAGATCTCCATCGATATATTGTATTGACGGCTTTCTAAACTCCCTAGGAAGCATTTTAGGTACGCAGAGAGCCAACAACATCATATTAATAGGCGATATTAACATTGACATAAAACCGAGCAATACTGACAGGAATAGCTCGTCTTATCTTAATCTGACCGCCGAATTGGGCCTGTTACCGGGACACACACATCCGACAAGATTACAAAATTGCCTCGACGATGCAATGATTAATAAATCTAGTTGTGCGACTGTTATAGTAATGGACTCAACAGTCACAGACCATGCCTCAGTTTTGATTTGCTTAAATAAGTGTATCAATAACAAAAAATGTCCGAGTAAATACGTCACAAAAGTAAATTTTGAAGCTGTGGTAGAACAGCTTAAAAATACCGATTTTACATTTATATCTGAACAACGCGATGCAAATGAGGTTGCAACCGGGTTTGTCGAATGTTTGATGTCCATAATAACTCAATACTCCCAGGTTAAAAAACTATCTAACCGGAAAACTGTTCTTAAGCCGTGGATTACACCTGGCCTACTACGGTGTATTCGACACCGCGATAATCTCCATAAAACATTTCTAGCTGACCCAAAAAATGAAATTATCAAATTAACATATAAACGTTACGGTAATTTCTGTAATCTGTTACTTAGGAAAATAAAATTAAACTATGAAAGATCCGCTTTAGAATCCTCAAAAAATAACAAGGATACTTGGAGTATTATTAAAACTATTACCAACCAAACTGAACAAAAAACAACAGCGGACAAACTCCTAACTGCAACAGGCGCGCCCAATGCTATTGAGGAAATAAATGATTATTTTTCAAACAAAGTTCCTTATATAAATTTGAATCAACCGCTGCAAGTCAATCTATGGTTTTGCTATCCCCGGACGAGGCCGAAATTGAATCTGTGATTAATAACTTAAGGAATGACTGTGCTACAGGGTGGGACTCAATTCCAGTCAAACTCCTCAAACTGGGTAAAGATGTACTAGTTCCACCTCTTACAAAACTTACTGAGATATGTTTCGAACAGGGAATCTTCCCCCGAATCTTCAAAAAATCCCTAGTAACTCCTGTTCATAAGGGAGGGAGTAAAGAGGATGTTAAAAATTACAGACCTATCTCAGTACTTTCAGTATTATCAAAAATCTTAGAAAAACTGCTGAACCATAGACTTATAAAATACCTGGAGCATTTCAAAATTTTAGCAGACTCGCAATTCGGTTTCAGGTCTGGTAAAAGCACCGTAGACGCAGTCAATCAACTTGTTGATTACGTCACTGCAAAAGTTGATGCAAGGCAGAAATGTCTGGGTGTTTTCCTAGACCTAGCTAAGGCGTTTGACACTGTCTGTATTTCGACCCTTGTAAAGAAGCTGGAACATGCCGGAATCAGGGGGAAGGCTCTCAGCATACTTACTGACTTTTTAACTGATCGAACCCAAAAAATAAAGATTGGTGAAACGATTAGTAACGAAGCCAAAATTGATTACGGTGTACCACAAGGTAGCTGCTTATCCCCAAGTCTCTTCCTGGTCTATGTTAATGACCTATGCCAGCAGTCTCTTGAGAAGGGTAGAATATTTAGTTATGCAGACGATACAGTGTTAATATTTCACGGTGAGAATTGGGAAGCAGCGCAACAAGCGGCAGAGCTGGGTTTATGTAATATAATCCATTGGCTGGAAAGTAACTTACTAACCCTGAATATTTCAAAGACCTCATATTTGCAATTTACTTTCGCCAATACTAAACCCATGGAAATAAGTCTCAAAGCACACTCCTGCAATGATATCGATCACCAATGCCCTTGCCTTCCAATCTCACAAAAAAAGTCAGTCAAATACATTGAATTGACCACTTCTCGAGTTAGGAAACTTATATGGGCATTTAAAAAGCATCGACACGTGGCCCAGTTTAAACTATTACGAACGGTGTATCTTGCGCTGGCTCAGTCAATTATAGGATACTGTATTACGGCCTGGGGAGGCGCCTGCAAAACCTATATGATTAACCTCGAAAGAGCCCAAAGATCTCTACTTAAGGTCATGACATTCAAACCGTTCCGTTTTCCTACAAAAGATCTGTATAAAAATTGTAATGTACTTACCGTGAGACAGTTGTACCTTCTTAATCTCACATTAAAACAACAGCAAATTACACCGGTAAATCACGCCACAAAAATAAGGAGAACTGTTACTCGTCCTGACTTATGTAGACCAGCAAGATATAAAACCGCTTCCGCTAGACGTCAACACATTTACATGGCTACTTACATTTACAATAAAATAAACAATACCCTTAATATAAACCCATTTACAGCTAGAGAAAGTAAAAAGAAAATCTCCACATGGCTTCAAACACTGAATTATCACCAAACGGAAGATTTCATCCAACAGCAGTACTCATGAATATATAATATCTAATAATAATATTATACACACACACGCACACACAAACATACTATCACACATGCACACCTACACACACACACACTCACATACGTGCACATCCACAAAAACACACACATAACACGCTGAGTCACTAAATACTTGAGCATGCGTGCATTTCCATTTATTTTATTTTACCATGTTTTTTCTTTTTTTTTATCAAATATGTCTATATGAATTGATCAAATGTAACATAAGCAACTGGGTGAAGACACTGGCTCCTGTAACACAGGTGGCTACCTAGCTCAGGAGCCAGGGCTTCAAAAAAATTTGTTACCTATATGTTTTTTGTGTCAATAAACTTTATTTATTATTATCGTTTATTCATTTGTTTATGTACATATAAATTATATTTTTAAATATTTCAATAAAAAATAAAAAAAACATTTAAAAATATAAAAAATAGTGTCCCACCGGTATCGGGAACAGGGTCCAAGCTACCGGCGGTCAGGGCTCCATAGAAAGGAACCTCCTAACAATACGAGCCGTGTCCAGGAGTACCACTTTCTGAATCAAGCCCTTGATCCAGCCGCCTAACGCGAGCCTCCTAAGGTGTTGGTCGAGGCTCTTGGCTATTAAGCCATTGGCTGACACGACTATCGGTACAATGATCGCCGAGTCCACATCCCACATGTCGACAACCTCGCGAGCCAAGTCAATATACTTGATTTGTTTATCTTTCTCGGCTTTCACGAGGTTCTCGTCATGCGGAACGGATATGTCAACAATCATTGCACGCCTCTCGCTTCGGTCCACCACCACTATATCAGGCTTATTGGCTACAATAGTCCTATCAGTGATGATGGACCGATCCCAGTACAAAGTGATATGACCATTATCAAGAACTGGGTCGGGCTCATACCTGTAGTACGGCACTTCCGATTCCACAAGAGAGTATTTCAAGGCAAGTTGCTGATGGATAATCCTGGCTACAAGGTTGTGTCTATGCAAGTACTCTCCGTTAGCTAGACGAGAACAACCAGAGATAATGTGACGAATTGATTCTCCCGGACGGTGACATGCCCGACAGATGTCAACCGTGCCGTCCTTCACAATAAATCTCCGGTAGTTATTCGTCATGATAACTTCGTCCATAATTGCACAGACAAAACCTTCGGTTTCCCCGAAGAGGTCACCGAAACGCAGCCAGGCTACGGACGCCAATTGGTCTACATCGGGCCCGTGAAGGGCCCGGAAAAAGCGTCCGTGAAGTTCCTTGCTCTGCCATACTTCCCTGCGATCGTTAGTGTCAAGCACTACCGGTTTGCGCCAGTTCTCGTTAGCCATTGAGAGCGGGGTGAGTCCCTTGTCCACTGATACTACATCTCGATGCATACCCACGTCGGTAGCTAGGAAATATTCCCTGAGACTGCATACCTCGCGGTTGTGTAGGGTCTTAGCATTTAAAAAACCTCGACCTCCACACTTCCGCGGGATATACAGTCTCATCACCGACGATCGTGGGTGATGCATTCGATATGCAGTCAGCAGTGTGCGGACCCTCCTATCCAGGGCGTCAAGTTCCGTTTGAGTCCATTTGAGTACGCCGAAAGAGTACATCAATACCGGCATGACCCAACCGTTGAAGGCGCGCACCTTGTTTCCGCCTGAAAGAAGGCTATTGAATACCTTCTTCAGGCGTCCAAAGAAACGTTCCCTCAACGATTGCTTCATGTCAGAGATATTGATGCCTAGAGCTTCCGACATACCCAAATACTTATAGGTTTCGGTTGGAGAGAGGGATCTCAGGTTTATGGAATCCGTGAGTTGAGTTCCCACAGATTCCACAACCTCCCCTCGTTTTACATGCATGACCGCACATTTGTCCACACCAAACTCCATCCTAATGGCACTACTGAAGGTTTCAGTTACCTTCAGTAGCTCCATCAGTTGCAGATTGTTGGGGGCAAAAAGTTTCAGGTCATCCATGTAAAGTAGGTGAGATATTACCTGACCACCTCTCTTCAACCGATAGCCTAGACCTGAATTCTCCAGCAGTGTGCTGAGAGGATTCAAGGCAAAACCAAAGTGGACTCAAACTATCACCCTGGAATATACCTCGCTCGATCCTTACAGGTTCGTTATTCCTCTGGATATGTCGACATCCTGGATAGTGAAGGACCGTCCTCCATTGCCTCATACACGACATCAGGAAGGTGCGTAGTGTTGTATCAATTTTATACAATTCTAGCACCCTCATGAGCCATGTATGAGGAACAGAGTCATAGGCCTTCTTATAATCTATCCAACATGTCGACAGATCCTTTCGGGAACGTCGAACCTGTTGGCTAATGGTCATATCAATGAGGAGCAGCTCCTTAGTACCGCGGGACCCGTTCCTACATCCATTCTGAGAAGGTGACATGATGAAATTTTTGTCAATATGACTGTTAATTTTGCTTCGCAGTATGGATGTAAGAACTTTATAGACCGTCGGCAAACACGTGATCGGTCTATAATTTTTAGGCTCCGCAGTACTACCTGACTTATGGAGCAGATGGGTTATTCCTGTTGTTAGGAATTCCGGTAGCGACCCGGACTCTAAGGCAGACTGAAACTGATATGCCAAGCGAGCGTGCGATCTTGTAAACCACTTAATCCAGAAATTGTGCAGTCCATCCGGCCCTGGAGATTTCCAGTTTGGCAACGGACGGACTGCACGAGCTACATCTTGGGGGCTGATGTCAATTGCCCCCATTTGTGGTATAGGATCGCACGCACGCTCGACCTCTCGAGTCCAGTCACCCTCGGTGTGACTGACAGGCACCGACCAGATGCTTCGCCAGAATGAACTCATGGCGTCATCATCCGGGAGGCGCGCATCAGTCACACCTTGGTCCGGTCTCTCCCAAGACCTATAGACCCACCTTTCATTACTCCGGAATGTGCGATTCTGGGTGTATCGCTCCACCCGCCGCTTATACCTGCGGATGCGGTTTGCCCATGCATACATCTTCTGCTTCAGGAAGTCGATGCGCACTGTGACACGGGACATATAGTCTCGGGGGCTGATGTCAGTCCCTGAAAACGCCCGTCTCACAAAGCGCATCACTCTTGGGCGAGTGTTGCCCTCCCTGAAGCAGATTAGTTTGCCGATGAGTGCTCTGGCCCCACCAATACGACGCTCGATTCTGCACTGCCAAGCCGGCACGGTTGGTTTCGGTCGTGTAGCTACGTCACAGTTTGGAAACTTGACGTGAGCTACACGACATGCCGCAACAGCTGCGCAGTACATTATCGAGTGTGTATCAGTGAGATCTTCGCAGTCGTCAAAATAGTTTGACAACTGCAAATCCAGAGTAGCCACCAGCGCCTTATTCTTGTTATGCATGGGCAAACGAGGTAAGCGCGGCCTAAGTTCGAGTGGCATGTTGCGATACTCCCGAATAGCACACTCCAAAGCACTCCTCAATTCATTGTTGCACTGGGTACTTACATGTGTAACCATGTCAGTAATCTCTTCGTCAGCATGCCCGGAAAGATGGTAGGACGGTGGTACCGCAGTCCGTGGTACCATGACTGGTACCACAGACTGCGACGAAGGAACAATGGCATGGTTACTCATTTCCGTTCGGAGGCGATCAAGTACAGTATCGTCCAACATATGATTACGCTGGATAACCCGCACCTGATCCGACAGTCGTTGGGCCGAAACGTTGACGGCTGGCTCAAGCACCTGAAACAAAGAGAGCATCCGAACACGGTACGCGGTCAGATTGTTTCCTCCCTCTGTAGCCCCATAGTATGCGCGCATGACGTTTTCATTGATGGATTGCGTCCATCGCATGCGCTGCACACTTCCGCCGGGAGCTGGGACCCTATCAGAGGCCGGTGGGCCTCGAGGTCCTAAGCCACTCGGCGGCCGGCGTCCTCTCCGTCGACGCGCAGGTGGTGGTGACGTGGGCGGAGAAAAGTACTCGTCGCTGGAGCTCGACGCAACTGCCACGGCCGGTGTCACAGCACTCACGGTGGGGCTGGATTCCGGCGGCGGCGAGGCGGAGCTGAGCGACGAGGCCGGAGGTGGTAGGCGTGCACGGCGAGCTGCGGCTCTGGTCAACATTTTTGCTTTTCACTTTTCAGCTTCAATTTTCCATGGTTTCTACTATTGTCATCTTTGTTCTTCTCTTATATTTGTTATTTCTTTTTATTTTCATGATTTTAGGGTGGTTTGGGATTTATTAAATTAATTTGTTGTATAAAAAATGTGCAGGGAAAATTTTTGCTTGTCACATGGTTGACAGCCGAGCCACAGATTATTATTATTATTATTATATAATTCATCTGCAGTTTTTGTGGTTGGTACTTGCAGATGAACACCTGACAAGCTGTCTTCCTCCCCACCACCAACCTGTTTTAATTATAAACAACAATTGAGCATTAGTGCTTGCATACAATTTGTGATTTAAAGCCGAGTCTACTGTTTTTATACCGTATGTTTTTCTTACCAAAAAACTGCTAGTATAATGCTCCTAGACAACATCAAACTTCAGAGACATTTTATATTACAAGAATCATAATTGAAATACATTGTGTGGCAATATTATCAATATTAATAATGATGTCTAAAAATAAAAAGCACGAAATGAACTCAAACATCATCCACAAAAGAATTTTAAGTGTCCCAAATACTAACAAAAAAGAGCTTAAGTGGTGACCCTTTTTTATAACTTCAGGGATTGATATAGGTAGGTAAGTTGTAGACAAAAGAAAACCGACCATATTCTGTCCCATTATGGAATTAAATATTCAGATAATTTTAAAATGATTACTAAGCTCTTTATTATTTTTCCCTGAAAATATACCGATTACTGTTAAAATGAAATAAAATTTAACAAATATATAAATAATAAAATGACACCAAGCAACATAAAATATCACACCTGTATGAATCCAGCTTCTTGTACGGGCATTCCAGTAGCAGCCTGCGCCCCAATTATATTCATAACCCTGTTTTCTAGGTCTGTTAATGTTAATTGCAGTGCTGGCCCACCGCCTGTACCCTGAGCTGACCTATTTATTTTTGCCCACTTTTTCTTGATATTGTTTTTTAAATCACTACAAACCTTAATAAACAAACACCACACCAATAAAAAGAGAAGGATGCCCAGTACCAACATAAAATGCATGCATGTAATTTCTATTTGTGTGAAGTGAAAGTATGTTCTAAAACATGCTTAAAGATTTTATAGACATACCTTTCGCCACTTTTCCTCTGTTCGAGAGTCCCCTGTGCCATCATTATTGAGCATACCCGTCAACTCCTTCCATTTTTGCTGCAAATAGTGTCTACCACGAGGGCCCCCGCTGGGTTTGGACAAGTCTCCATGCCTATAATAATTTTAACATTTAAAGGACTGTGTATTCCAATATCTATTCTAATAATATGTTGCCTTCCAAATAAAGACCTACATAATTATCCATACATAATAAGAGGTAGGTATGTGCTTAATCAAAAATAAAGCACATACCTCATCAAAGTTTATTTCAATTTAATCCAAATTTGTTTACAAATAAACAAGCTACTATTTTTAATTGACTCGAATATACAAATAAACTGTAGCTTTTTATCCTTAATAAAAAACAGAATCCTAATATCCCATTAAAACACTGGCAATCAACAGATATGTTTACAATAAAATCTTAAATGAAATTTACTTACTTTTCCATAAAATCTACCATAATGGTGTATTGCGGGTGGCTGGTTCTCATTTTGGAAACGTTTTATTGCTGCGAGAGTTAAGTTTTAGAACTTTATGCTCAAGAAATAGAAGTCGTCCACTTCAAAACAAAGTTGACCTTGAATGAGATTCGCGTCAAAAAATGTCAAGTGTTACGCGTCGTTCGTTTAGGAACACAGTCTCAATAAACACAAAGTTTTAGTAATAAATTAAATATTTATACCATTTATCTTAACTGAATATAAAATTTTACTGCAGTTTCTTCGTATTGCATCAAAATTTGAACAGTTTTAAAGTTTTATATGCCCTTAAATCACTTAGAACTAAATACGTATATAGTTTTTGAACGAAACGTTCAATCAATTTTAAACGAAACGTTCAACAAATATTCGTGCTAGGGGTACTGTACCCCTAGCACGAATAAGAATATTTGTAGGTTTCGTATCGTAAACGTATCGACTTGGCGATACGATAACGGGATACAACTAAAGTCGGAAGCACGAAGCTCTATCGTAATCGTATCGAGACCTCGATACGATTACGTTAGTGACGTCATACTAATGTAAGTAAGGATGTACAAAATTGAACGAATGATCTTAGAATTGATTGAACGTTTCGTTCAAAAACTAAATGAGTATTTAGTTCTTAGTGATTTCAGGGCTTTTAAAACTTTAAAACTTTTCAAATTTTGATGCAATACGAAGAAATTGTAGTAAAAGGTAACATTCACTTAAGATAAATGGTATAATCATTTAATTTATTATAAAAACTTTGTGTTTAGTAAGACTGTGTTCCTAAACGAACGACGCGTAACACTTGACTTGACATTTTTTGACGCGAAGCTCATTCAAGGTCAACTTTGTTTAGAAGTGAATTTGTATTTCTTTTCATCTAAAAGTTCTAAAACTTAACTATCGCAGCAATAAAACCAATAGAATGTTTCCAACATGAGAACCAGCCACCCAATACACCATTATGGTAGAATTTATGGAAAAGTTAGTAAATTTCATTCAAAGAATTTATTGTAAACATATCTGTTGATTGTCAGTGTTATAATGAGATATTTGGATTCTATTTTTGTTAAGGATAAAAAAGCTACAGGGTTTATTTGTATACACAAGTCATTCGAAAATAGTTGGCTATTAACTTGTTAATTTGTAAACAAATTTAGATTAAATTGAAATAAACTTTGATGAGGTATGTGTGTTTTTGATAATTATGTACCTAGGTCTATAATTGAAAGGCAACATATTATTAGAATATATATTGGAATACACAGTCCTTTAAATGTTAAAATTAATAAGCATAATAGAGACTTGTCTAAACCCAGCGGAGGCCCTCGTGGTAGACACTATATGCAGTAAAAATGTACATTCGTACATCTTCGAACATTTCTACTTTTAACAATCAATCGCGCCGTAAGATAATAAAACTACTATGTCGAGGGGTGCTTCTTGTTAATCTAAGCATTTTCTAACAAAATTTATAAACACAATAAAGTTTTCTCACTGCCAAATTTAAAGTGAATAAACTTTCGAGAAACTCGCAAGCCAGCCTACGACAATGACGATACTATACGTCATTTTATGCCTTCGTGCTAGCTGTCTTCATACAAACGGCTCAAGGTTACGTTACGAATTCGATACGAACACGATACGAAACTTACTTGACTATGTTCGTGCTCACAAAATTAGTTCAAATTACGCACACTAGAGGCGCTGTTCATGTTTCCATATAAAATGCTCACGTTAACGATACGAATACTTTTTCGCAAGTTGTTCGTGCTAGGGGTACAGGTCATTTTTCGAAAGTGGTCATGGCAAAGAAGTTGCTGACGGTATAGGCCGATCGGTGAAAAGAGTTTTAGATCGACAAGTTTGCTTTGGAAAAGATATTAGAGAAGCTTCCGATGCTTATCACATTTTAAAAGCCTGCATGAAAACTGTCAAGATCTGGTTTGTCAAGGACGAAGAACTAAATAACATTGTTTCGATGTTACTAAATAATATCACGAAACATTGGCGGGAACATTGCAAATTCATCAGATAATTACAAAGGGAAACGGTATCTTGGCCTATAGGGATATTGGTTGTTTCTGCGGAGAACTCAAAGGTTTATGCAGCTGCTTTGACTTGAAAACTCACTGTGTCAGATCGAATACCGAAATTAAAGACACTTTGCCAACGAAACCTACAACTTCCAACAGCAACCTGAATTTGGCTATAGAACTCGTCACCCCGGAAATTACATCAGAGAACCTAAATTTGCCTATGATGTATTGCCAATAGAACTCGACACCCCGGAAATTACATCAGAGAACATGAATTTACCTATGGAACTCGTCGCACCGGAAATTACATCAGAGAACCTGAATTTGCCTATGGACGTTGATTTAAATTTAATAGAATTTATGTATATTTTACCTGATGCAGAGTCTAATTCTCCAAGACCAAGTTGTGTTGAACAGAAAAATACTGTAAATGTTTTGCAAAGTAATTATTGCCCAGGACCAAGTTCTACTAAACGTGATGGATTCAATTGCAAAAAGGGAAATAAATGTGTACAAAAAAAATATCGAAATATCGAATTCCCAAAATGCAGTGGTTGCACTTGCTCAATTATTGGCAAAATGCCTGTAAAAAAAATATACTGCAATGACTGCGTTGGTGGGCCCATAACGATTGATTATTTGTGTGATAAATGTTTGGGAGACAGCGATTCAGATGGTAATTAATTAGGCTTGCTTTATAAGTGTTTTGTTTGGAGTAAATATGTTTTCATTAATTAAAATATTTTTAATTTTTACAGATTGAACGGACTATTCTTGTCAGTATCAGTATTCTGTTTTGTCAAGAGTTGATTGCTGTTAGCAGGAAAAACCACAAAAATGGTAATTGTTATGGATATCGACAAAATCTTAACAAAGGAGGATCTACTGCAGTATTATTACTATGGATTGGAGTGGCCCTGGAACGAAACACATTTTATTATTACCGAAAAGGTTCGCAACTGTGATGAAAATGTACAAGGGTGTAGACCATGCCATTTTTGCTTACCAATGACCAAGAATGACATTAAGGTGCTGCTTGAAAATATAAACTTTTGGTGTTGTAATTGTAATTCTGCTATATCTGATCATTATGTAAAAGATGAACGTGAATATTGTTTGCGTGATGGGTGAGGCTACACAATAACTTGTAACAAACTACAAAATAAGATGTTTTTTTAGGGTTCCGTACCTCAAAAGGTAAAAACGGAACCCTTATAGGATCACTTTGTTGTCCGTCTGTCTGTCTGTCTGTCTGTCTGTCTGTCTGTCAAGACCTTTTTTCTCAGGAACGCGTGGAGGTATCAAGCTGAAATTCATATCAAATACTCAAGTCTATGGTCTCTTGGAGCTGTGAAAAAATCAAACTTCTAAGTCAACGCGATCAAAAGATACTCCCGTTTATGCCGCAAATTTTCGACACTCGCAAGGGAATCAAAACCTACAGGGTACTTCCCGTGAACTCAGAATCTTGAAATTTGGTATGAAGCAACTTCTTATAGCAGAGATATAGGAAAAATTGCGAAAAGTATACATTTTTAGTTATATCATATAATAAAAATATTTTTAATAATTTTAAACTTACTACCCCTTTCCTCATGAACGCGTAGTGGTATTATATTGAAATTCATATCAAATACTCAAATCTATAATACCTTTAAGCTGTAACAAAATCAAACTTCTATGTCAACGCAATCAAAAGAAACAGGAATTAAAACCGCATATTTTGAAACTCGCCACTACTCGCAAGGGAATCAAAACCTACAGGGTACTTCCCGTGAACTCAGAATCTTGAAATTTGGTACGAAGCAACATCTTATAACACAGATAAAGGAAAAATTGCGAAAAGCATAAATTTTTAGTTACATCATATAATAAAAATATTTTTAATAATTTTAAACTTATTACCCCTTTACTCATGAACGCGTAGTGGTATTATATTGAAATTCTTAACAAATACTCAAGTCTATAATATCTTTAAGCTGTAACAAAATCAAACTTCTACGTCAACGCAATCAAAAGATACAGCAATTAAAGCCGCATATTTTGAAACTCGCAACTACTCGCAAGGGAGTCAAAACCTAAAGGATACTTCCAGACGACCTGGAATCTTGAAATTTGGCATGAAGCAACGTTATAAAGTACACATATAGGAAAAATTCCGAAAATCTTAAATTTTTAGTTACATCACATAGTATATTTTTTTTAATAATCATAAACTTACTAGCTGACCCAGCAAACGTTGTTCAGCGATTAAAAAAAAAAAACAGATGTTGGCCGATTCTCAGACCTACCCGATATGCACACAAAATTTCATGCAAATCGGTTCAGCCGTTTCGGAGGAGTTTGGAAACAAACACCGCAACACGAGAATTTTATATATTAGACTTGCTGACCCAGCAAACGTTGTTATGCGATTAACAAAAAAGAATAAAAAAATAGATTTTGGCCGATTCTCAGACCTACCCGATATGCACACAAAATTTCATGCAAATTGGTTCAGCCATTTCGGAGGAGTTTGGAAACAAACACCGCGACACGAGAATTTTGCTTCTTTTAGTCGTGAATTCAGGTGGATTCAAACCTCCCTCTGAAATATCAGAATCGAGTGCTGTAAGTATAGAAATGAAACGACTAGAGCAAAACAAATTGGTTCCATATTTTAATTTTTTGCAAACACCTGAAGATAATGCAGTTCAAATTGTATTTCATAACGTGCAGTCATTACGCAAACATTTTTCAGACGTCATCGTAGATCCGATTATTCATTCCTCCCATGCAGCATTGTTTGTTGAAACCTGGGGATGTCGTAGAGACACTTTTGAACTTGATGGTTTTTATGAGGTCTGCAGAGTAGATGGTCCAGCTATATCTAATGCAAATCCAGGTTGGGGATCTATCGCGTATGTACGTCGCAATCTTAAGGATGCCGTGACAGATGGATCATGTAAAAGATATTATTTAAATAACCCAGGCGATGCCAACGGCCATTGTGAATGCTTGCATTTTGAAATGTTTAATGTCAGAGTGATAACTGTATATAGGTCACCACAATGTCAAATTAATGTTGCAATAGAATGCATAAATACAACAATATACGGCAGCAACCTCAATAGGTATACTTCATGTTCTCGTTTGATAGTTGTGGGAGACTTCAATATCAATTTTAGAATGAATCCCCAAAATGGAATTTCCACATATTTTTCATCCATAAACATGTTTCCGTTAATAAACACTAGCACTACACGAAGTAGTACAACTATAGATAACGTTTTTTCGAACTTCAATGTTCAATGTGGTACTTCATACCTTTTTCAGTCACCATTTACAGATCTGGTTCAAATTTAATACTTAATTATTAGTATTTTTGAACTAGATTTCTAAATAGTGACTAAAAAACTTTATAAATAAATAACTTTGATAAAATAATTTTTACAAGGCTAGTGTTAGGTATTTCATTTATATTAAAAAAAAAAGAAAAAATAATAAAAAAAAATATTAATAAATACCTATATGTTAATACAAAATAAAGGATTACTGAGAGACCTTTGTCTTACATTTTATGCTCCTCCAGCTCAAACTCAAACTCAAAGCATTTATTTCAAATAAACCATTTACAGGCACTTTTGAATTGTCAATAAGTCGGTCAGTCAGAAAAAGGAAGCTAGTTGCACATTCCAAGGAGTAGATCTCGATGGAGAAGAACGTGCAAGAAACTCCATGGACACTCTTTTAAACCATGATTATGTATTACAGAAATTCTGGTTACATGTCTTATTACTTCTAATATATGAGAACAATGCTAATTAAAAATTACATTAACAATAAAATTAAAATAAGCTAGTGGCAGTTGAGAGATGACCAGTCTCAACTGATGGCGCCCGTTCACGAACATGACGCGTGGATCAGCACTACTCAGCTCAACCATATTGAAGGGAACCGAATGACCCAACACACGTGCCACCATCAGCGAGACATTTGAGTGAGCATGACAAACTCTCAATTGCCATGCTCGTTCATGTCAAAAAAAAAAAAACAAAAACAGTTACATTATATTACACGTGGTACTCATATTTACAAAATAAATAAAAAATGCTTCGAAGTTATACAATACTATAACTTTTCAAAAGTTAAAAATAAAAAGATTAAACATTTACTCCAAAAAAAAAAAAAATACGATTTAAAAAAAAAAAAAAAAACCATGTTTATAAAAATAAAAGGGAGAGCATCTCTTCCAAATATAAAATAAAAGAAAACTAATTAGTGGACCCAAGTGGCTGTGACTGTGGAGCAGGACCAGCATTAAGCCAAGCTTTTTTATCAAGGATATAATCCTCTAATTTATAATATGCTTGTTTACATAGTGTGCGTTTTATGCATGTTTTAAATTTTGTCTCGTTCAGTTGTAGAATCCGCAGTGGTATTTTATTATAAAATTTTACACAATTCCCCATAAAAGAATTTCGTACCTTAGCCAATCTAAACCGAGATTGATCCAAATTGTGCCTATTTCTAGTATTAAAATTATGTCTATCACTTCTCTTCTTAAAGAGATGAAGATTTTTCCGAACATACATAATGTTTTCATATATGTATTGACAAGGTACCGTCAGCTTTCCACATTGTTATGTTATGGATTTCATTTAGCAATAAAAATACCATAACTTTTACTTATATACCTACAGGTTTGTACGGAACCCTCGGTGCGCGAGTCTGACTCGCACTTGGCCGGTTTTTTTGCATATTAAGCTGTTTTTTTGAGATCTCGTTACTTTTATTTTTTATTAGCCAACCAAAACACTAAATTATTGTAAAGACTTAACTTTTAATTAATAGATCTTAAAGAAGACTGCTGTGTTATAGATTTTAAGAACAAATAATTATTGTGCCATTTCGAAGTACATTATTAGATTTAAATTAGTAATTTTTAAACTTTTGTGATTTCTTTACAAATAAGTAAAGAGAATGTTATTTTTATAGAAACTAAAGTTTTGTTATCGCTTTAATTACTTCTTATCTTTTCAATGACCTAATTCAAAGTAGCTACTTAGTTAAATTTGGTTAGAGCTGCTTAGTTGTTGTGGTACTTGTTATTTTGACTATATTTTATTGTAGCGTTTATGTCAAGTTTTTTTGCATGTTAAGCTGACTTTTTGAGATCTCGTTACTTTTATTTTTTATTGAGTAGTCAACTAAAACACTGAATTATTGTAAAGACTTAACTGTAGTTTAATAGATCACAACACAGCAGTCTTTAAGACTGCTGTGTTATAGATTTTAAGAACAAACAATTATTGTGCCACTTCGAAGTACCTTATTAGATTTAAATTAGTAATTTTAAAACTTTTTTTAAGTAATGAGAATGTTATTATTTTTATAGAAACTAAACATTTGTTATCGGTTCAATTACTTATTTCTTTTTTCAATTACCTAGTTTCTTTTTACGTTCAAAAACGTGCATTATTGTTGCTAATTAAGCCAGTTTATAAAATACAATTAGTATTGACTGAATTGTCAACTGTTAATTTTATGATGTCATGTGCCTTATATATTATATATATGATGCTCTAAGCTTTTAAAAATTATAAAGACAACTTTAATATTGTAAAACATGTGTTTTATTTACTAAATTGGTGTATCCACAACTTTACTAGTGGTCAGGTATACGTGACTGTCCTTCGAAATATTTTAATAAATTTATAGTTTTTCCATGTTTGTTAAAATAATTGAATTATTTATAAATTGAATATTAATATATTGAAAAATATTTTTTATATTTTTTAACATAAAGGCATTCAAGTTAACCCCTTCTCTGTGGCGGCGTAATTGTGCATGTGCAACGTTGGTTGCGCTTCAATTGGCGCGTCTGATTAAAACGATAATATCTTTGAATTTCCTGTAGTTAGCTGGCTACGAGCTATATCATTCGAATCGTTATTAAATTACCTAACAGGATATATATGGTTTAGTATAATTTTGCCTTGTAATGTATTAGTAATTGTCATGTATGTTCAGTGTGAGGGAATTTTTACCAGTTTCTTGTGTCAAAGTAATTTTAATAAAAAAAATAGATCACTAATTCATAAAGTTACTGTTTTATTTTCACAATACATTTTCATTATCATCATCATCATTTCAGCCGAAAGACGTCCATTGTTGAAAATAGGCCTCCCCAAGTGTCGCCACAATGAACACCACAAAGGCGTCCACGTCATCAGCTTCGAGTAAGAGGAAAAATTAAAAACATGCCTGTATGCTTTTCGGAAAAAGTTGCGACAGACAAAAACAAACAAACTTATGTACCTATACATGTGCACACACACATGCGCGTAAACCTACTAAATGTTTTATTTCCAATACATTCAACGTTCAATATTTAAACGTACTTAATTGATAACCTCCTATTTTTGAAGTCGGTTAATTAACAAATAAAAACAAAGTCAAAAAAAAAATTGAAATAACGGATTTCATTATCATCATCATCATCATTTCAGCCGAAAGACGTCCATTGTTGGAAATAGGCCGCCCCAAGTGTCGCCACAATAAACAACGATTTCGTGTCCAACTAATTCATCGTCCAAGAAATTGTACTAAGACGTCGGCTTTGATGTGTCCTTGAACTCAAAATGTGGCTCTGTAATTGGTCGGCCAATCACAGCTTTTTCTTTCGCTTTTGTTAGTTTTACGTAATTCTAATTTCGAAACGTACACAATAAAAATACGATAATATTCAAATTAAACGCCTAATTTCTTTAGTAAGATACATAAAAACATATGTAATAGCCATAGTTTGCATTTCTATCAATAGTTATCGCCAAAATATCGCAAAATATTTAGTCAACGGTACTAACGGTTTTTCATGTTTGTTGAAATGACTATTTCTGACCGAAATCTTTACTAACTACACTGTTTATACAATGAAAAAGGTTTTATACTTACCCAGGCATTGTCGACATCACTCAGTTCACTGACACAATCACTATTTGTCGCTTTTAAATCATTTTTCAATCGATAGCAACCGTTTGTTGACCGTCCCGCACGCGTGCTAAAACAACGCGACTGGTTTATGACGTGACATTTACTGTTCGCTTAGCTCAATTATTTATTGAAAGACGGAATAGAGTAAATATATCTGTCTATTTTACTCTGTGCAAGTTTGAGCGGGATTAACACAGGTTTAATAAGCTTATTACGTCAAAAAATTAATGACAGGTGTATTTGATATATTCACATGTTAAGTATAGCATTTTCGTAACAAGTAACGATCATGACCATTTTTTACATAATAATAGGTCTTTACCTATGTAATTGGAGATTCTATAACCAGCATTTCGTCGTTCATATTGCAATTAGTTCTATGTCAAAAATTACAAGTTTACAGGAGAGTAAAAAAACAAGATACTTAAAAAAAATCTTTTATGACACCAAAATGTTTTTTAACTAATGTTTCCTAACTATTGTGTTTTATTAAATATGCATATTGAAATGTCCAAAAATAATTATAGTTTGTTAGAAATTTGACATAGAACCTATTGTAATTACAATTGACGTAAAATTTGTGACATGTAACATTTTGATAGTTTATTTGTATGAAATAATACACAGGTAATTTCAAATAACAGGTATAGTATTTATTCAAGTTATTTATAATTAAAGTAGGAACAATCAAAAATATATAATTAAGAAAAATAAACAACAAAATTTACGTTTTCTTGACAAACTTCAATGTGTAATAAAATTAAATTGTAATTATTTTAAAATTCACGAAATACAGTTAAATTGCAGGGTAAAAGGAAGAAGGTGATGTAACGAATGTAAAAATTAATAATTAGTATGCAATGGGACCATTGTATACTAATTGTTTCGTTTATGAGGACAGGCATCAGGATCTGAACAATTATGTTCCAAGGAGTCATAAAAAGGGTGATAATCTTTAGGAATCAGTGGTTTTAATTCTTGTAAATGTATAAATTTTGTGGTGTCAATAGGGAGAAATGATTGATAAAGGGCAGTGTTATCAGTTCGTGTGTAGTTTTTGTTTGAGCGTCGCGGTAATTCTTTGAAGTCGTCATTAAAGTCCAACTTATACCGTATGATACCATCTGGATTATATTGCAGGCTTACAATGTCGACTACAAGTGGATCGCCCTTTTTGTTTCCTGGTCGAATGCTGGAGTATCTACCACCTTCACACCTGCTGAAATCACTGTAGCTTAGACAAACTACTTTATACGGTTCAGGCTTGGTTCTTGCGCTCTTTATTATATTGATGTAGTCTCCAGGTATGAAAATATCTCGATGAGGTGGCAACTTTCTTTCGATGCTGCTATGTATCGAGTCGACCTCCATCTGGGTGTGCCCAACTTCGAGGTATTTTTGTTCGATGATTATGTTCTTTTCGACCGATAATTCAATTAGAGCATTAGACAAATTCAAGGATCGGTTTTGGTAACCACACCCGTCACTCCATAGAATAATTTTCTTGGTATTTGGTGCCTTTTCTAGTTCCGTCTTTAGGTGTTTCATCATAATAGACGTAAAGACATCACTGTCTAAGCCACCGCTTCCCTCGTGCCATAGATAGCAAATCACTTCTTTTGTTTTTAAATTATAGTGTGTGTAATTGTGAACTTTAAGTTTTGTTTTATAGTAAACAGCTGATGCCTGGATTCTTGGGCATAGAAGTACCGCTTGGACATCCATAGTGTATACTAATACATCATCTTCAGTATTATTTTTGTCATTATCTTTACTTTGTCTTGCTGTTTCTTTTTTCTTCAAGTGACTCCTGTACTCATCTTCATTAACATTACCATTCTTGTAGGCTAAGCACTTGTTGCACTGGTCTTTCCTGGGTTTAAAAATAGACAAATTAAGCTCGCGGTACTTCTTCTCGAACGTCGCAACACAATATCGTCTTTTATTGTTATTTAAACAAAACTTTTTATATTCAGCATACAGATCACCATGAACACTATTCCAGATTGGTTCTAAATATAATTTTGAGGAAGACGATCTGCAATAATGGGACTCTACTTTCGGCAGGCTGTCGAAAAATTCTCGAATTGAATCGGATGCATTATTTTGAGTCCTTGCATTACACTCATTACCATTTTGAGAGATAATAGAACTTTCTGTCTTATCTTTATTAGGAACAACCCAATCCCTCAGTTGTCTTTGGCCAATGCACAAAGTTTTCATAAACATTTGCTTACAAACATGAACTCTCTTAGCATTATCTTTCAAAGATAGGAAATATTTAAATGCTTTGTCTTTCCTAGAATCTATGCTTGAAGAACGTCGATGCTGTGGTGCATATACACTTACTAAACTTCGGACGTATACTTGTCGAGCTTCCCAAGAACTTAGTGCCCAATAAGAATCAAAAATCAGTTTTCGGTCTTCTTCGGTTAACATTTCACATTCAAACCTTTGTTTCGGTCCCCCATGTTTCACTTCGGTATGCCCACCACATCTTTCCTGTAAGCCTTTAGCTGGTCTTAACAGTGTTTGTTTGTATTTCCCATTCCTATCCTTCTCAAAACCTTCATACTGTTTACCTTGTAACCTAGCCTTAGAGTTTCTTAATCTCTTCCATTTTGTTTGATCTGCTTGACCCTTACGACTGCGTTTCCTTTTATGAGTATCCTTACGAGTAAGTACTCCTGTCTCCTCATCAAGGACCTCATCGTTGGAGCTCGTACTTTCTTCTAATCCATTAGAAAGAAAGCCAACACTTCTTTCTTCTGGCACGTAGTCTGCGTCAGAAGACGACCCTTCTTCGAACAAAACCTCTTCACTAGAACTGTCACACTGCTGCAGAATTTCGTCTTCATACAATTGGCCAGTAACTTCGTTCAGTCGCTGCTGGCGATGATGTTGAGAGGAACTTGTAGCTAACTGTATTAACCTCCTTCCTCTAGTGTTATTCATCTGCAACAACTGGCCAGTAGCTTCGTTCAATCGCTGCTGGGGAGGATGTTGAGAGGAACTTGTAGCTAACTGTATTAACCGCCTTCCTCTTGTGTTATTCATCTGCAACAATCAACCACCAAGCCATGCATACAAAACTAAAGCAAAGTTCAAAAGGTTCTATGTCGCATTTGTAAGTACGTATTGCAACATAGGTCTTATTGTTTTATTGGAATTATTTACGAAAAAGGTAAAAATAAACAAATATTTTTTATAAATAAACGTTATGTGTTAATAGATTCGCGTGACTATAGGTCTTAAGCGCTTAACAGCAAAAAAAGCAGTCAAAAAGCGGACTCACGGTGCTTTTTATTAAAAGTTAGGTTAAGATTTCTCGATTAGTGTAATTAAAACCAGGATATTAACGAAATCCAGCTAAAACCAGCACACAATGATACGTAATTTATAATAATCATCAACTTACCTTAGAAAAAAAGCTCAATTTATAACTTAATTAATAATTTTCACTTGTTTTTTCTCAGAGCAAAAGTCCGTTGCCGCTCAAACTTTGACATAGAACAATTTGCCGTATACTTTTTACTGCCTAGTCGATCACGTGACGTATTGCAAGTTTCAAACGCTGCTTTCCTATTGGAAGATGACATTGAACCTTTTTCGGTCGCGTTCAAAATTAAAATTAAAGCATACCTTGGAAATAAAAAAATTTTTTTTTTTTTTGACATTGAACAAATTGCAATATGAACGACGATTTTCAGAATTAATTATTTGTGGATTGGCGCGCAATTCGAAATTCAAATAAATTTTATTCGAAAGACGTGTTAATTTAATTTCAATTTCAGTCATTTGTTTTTAGATAGTTTTTTGTTTTTGTGACATTGTGGTAGTTTTTGGTGCTATGGATAAACTGAAAATTCATACAATTTTCGAATATGAGTTCCTACGTAGAAATACCGCTGCGCAAACAACACAAAACATTAAAGACGTGTACGGGCATAATACTGCTTGCATGAACACAGTCCATTATTGGTTCAATCGTTTTAAATCTGGAAATTTTGAGTTGAAGAACGAGCCTGGCGGTCGGCCTCTTAACTATTGTCGACAACGACGAATTGAAGGCGATAGTGGAAGCGGATGCATCTCAATCTACGGCTGAGCTTGCTGCGGGCCTTGGAGTTAGTGTCAAAACAACATTGAAGTACTTGCGTCAAATCGGAAAGATAAAAAAGCTAGATAAGTGGGTGCCACACGAACTAAGTGACCGACAGCGAGATTTACGTGTCGAAGCATGCATAGCACTACTGAATCGGCATAGAAACGAGGGAATTCTTAATCAAATTGTTACCTGCGATGAAAAGTGGATCCTGTACGACAACCGTAAGCGTTCGTCTCAGTGGGTGGACCCGGGTACAGCACCTAATCATTGCGCTAAAAGAAAGATTACTCATAGGAAGATGATGGTGACTGTCTGGTGGACCAGTGCCGGACTTGTACATCACAGCTTCTTACCGAATGGCACAACAGTGACGGCAGATGTCTATTGCCAAGAATTGCAAACAATGATGGAGAAGCTCGCAATTCAACAACCAAGACTAGTCAATCGCTCTTCCCCATTGCTTCTCCACGAGAACGCGCGAGCTCACAGTTCACGACAGACCATCGCAAAGCTACAAGAGTTACAGCTGGAAGCTCTCCGTCACCCACCGTACTCACCGGACCTTGCCCCAACAGATTTCTACTTTTTTCAAAATTTAGACAATTTTTTAAGTGGGAAAAAATTCAACACCCGTGATGCAGTACAAAACGCTTTCGCTGACTTCATCGCCTCCCGTCCGGCAGACTTCTACAGTAAAGGGTTAAACAAACTGCCATCAAAATGGCAAAATTGTATAGATAATTTCGGCCAGTGCTTTGATTAGCTGAAATTAAAAAATTACCAAAATTTTTATATTTTAAAATTATCACACAAATCTCCAATTTCATAGGTTGTGTTAGATTGCTATGCAGAACAACTAATTAACCCATACACACCAAAAAAAGGAGCAGGTTATTATTTGGTAACGGTCATGACCAAAACGTATCTAAGTTACTATATATTTACATAATTATATTATTTGAAATAAGCTCCATATAATAAAAAAATACATACATAGCAAAATTTGTAAAACTTATATATATGTAATACATACTCGTAAATAAATAAAATAGGTGTCTATTTTCACTATTGACTGTTTTTCCTAGCTCCCTCACTGTGCCGGCAGCGCTGCCTGCCGGCTGTCATTACGTGATTTTTATTCCAAAAATAAAAAATTTAGATAAAAGGAAGCGATCAGATGATTCTAGTATTGAAAAACTATTGAAAAAGAAAATACGAATTTCGTCATCTTCCTCGCAAACTTCTTTGTCAAGAAATGAGCCTGAAATTACCGGTAAGTGTTAAAAAACTATTCTAATATTATTACTATTTCGTGTGTGGATACATAACCTAACCTAAACTTGTAATAAAATTATTTTATTCATTGTGATATCCCGTATATCGCGTGTGGATACTATGACAATCAAGCCTTTTCTATAATTCCGACGTGTAACGTGTGTGGATACCATTTTTTTAGCACAAAAATTGCTAGAATAGTACTTGCAGCGATACCTACTGTCGCCGTCAGACTAATGTCCAATTTCACGTAATTTCAGACGATATTCCGATCCCGGACGAAGTAAATCTTGTGGCCTCGAGCCTCGAAACTGAAGAAATTTTCGCTTACTCAGTGTCATACGGAGATAATCCACACAGGGATTTGGCAACTAGGTTACGCCATATACTAACAAATGGCCTGGAAAAAATGGAGATAATGAAGCTATATTTGCCATCAGAAAACTGCAGGCAGACTTATGCTTCAAACTTGGAATTAAAATCTGTTATCTCAGATATAAATGTAAAAATGGACACCTACAGCGAGTCCAAACAAAATCAAATGGCCAGTTGCATTGAAGCTATTGGAAAAGCCCTTAGTCTGCCGTTCACTGGGCAAATACCCCAAAATAATATAAACCTTAATTGACGCAGGCTGGTTGTAATGGGACACTTATTACAGGGAGTCTCTCTCACGCAGGTTTCCATTAGAATAGAATATCGTTTATTTATAAAAGAGATTTCTTGTACTTTGTTGTGAACAGACGTGCCGAAGAATTATTAAAATAAATAAATAAAAACTTGCTGATTCGTGACCTGGTTTACCTACTGACCGGATAACTGTGTCAAACGTAGTCATAATATGTACTAGTTCTGTGTCACAATGGCAAGCAGCCCCTTCAGCCGGGGTGACCGATGTGCTCGGAGTCCACCTCCTACACCCGTGCCTACAGCTGCACCTAAACCAGTGCCCGCATTTGCATCTCACCCTCAGACGCCTAACCGAAGTAACGAGGTCATGGAAGTGATTTCAACGCCGGAAATACAAAACTGGATGACGACTATTGAGCAATGTCTAAACGAAGTGTGCACTATTGCATCAGAAGGCAAATTAAATACTGAACAAAAAATGCGCATAAGTGCCTTATGCCGAAAAATTGGTCACGGCACGTCACAGATGGCTGTCCAGTACCAGTCGGTCAAGATGAAAGCAGTCATGGCAAACTCCACCGTGCAAACACTTAAAGACCAAATAGATCTGTCGCAGCAACTGCAAGAACTTAAGATGACAGTTGGAGCCTCTATAAAGCCAAATACGGGATCTTCCTTTGCTGATATGGTGAAAAAAGGTACCAACAAATTTATTCAGCCCTTAAATTTAAGTTCAGTGGCCATATCCAAACGACAAACTAAAGTCCAGTGAGGAGACAAAATCACTTGTCCAAAAAATTATATGCCCAGAGCAGATGAAACTGCAAGTAAGAGGACTACGCAAGACAAAAAATGGCGGTGTCATTATCAGAACTGAAACAAAAGACGACATTGAGAAGGTGAAAAAATCGATGCAGTCAACAATTTCAGGCCTTACAGTCGACGAACCTCAGAAAAGAAAACCTAGAGTAGTAATTATCGGAGTGCCCTCATCCATGCAAGAGAAGGAAGTTTTTACTTGTCTGTTCAACCAAAATCTAGCCGATAAACTTCAGGATTGCAGCCTCGAGACCTTTTTGTCCTCCATTAAGCTGAGCCACAAGTCAGGTAAGAAGGATGCAGACACCTGTAACTTTATTATTGAAGTTTCTGCTCAGATACGTAAAGCCCTGATATGTGAAGACAGAGTATTTGTTAATTGGTCTTCCTGCCCTGTCAGAGATTTTACCCTAGTCACACGTTGTTATAAATGTCAGCAGTACGGACATGCGGCTAAATCATGTCGGGAGACCGCCTACACGTGTGGCCACTGTGGTGAATTGGGTCATTCCATTAAAGAATGCACTAAAAAGGCAGAGGAACCAAAATGCGCTACTTGCATGCACTTTAAAAAGCCAAGCAATCATAAAACAAGTGCAGCGGACTGTCCGGCGAAAATTATGGCAGAAAATAGGTACATAAACTCTATTGATTATGGAGGCGCCTAAGAGCGCCGTAAATTCCGATTCTTCTTGGCCTTTGTTGTTATTTTTAATAATATTTTAATATGATTAATCATTTAATTAGTGACATAGATAATTTCTCTGTATCTCAATCACAAGTTTGTGACGTTGAACACTGCAAGCAATATCTCTCCTCTTACACTAGTCCATTAACCATATTAACCCAAAACATTCGTAGTGTTTTTAAGAATTTCGATAATTTTAGCATTTTTCTAAAACGTCTAGACATAAATTGTGACATTATTGTCTTAACTGAATGTTGGCTTGCTAAACAATATAACATACCACAAATTCCGGGATATTGTATGTATAAGAGTAACTCAACTTCCAATCAGAACGATGGGGTGATAGTTTATGCAAGAGATCATCTAAATGTGTCTGTCGTAGAGCCAAACATGCACGACTGTAGCAGATTGTTGGTTAAAATCGGAGCAGATTTTGCGATATTAGCTGTATATAGATCTCACTCTTTTACGAATATAAAAAATTTCACTGACTCTCTAAACGACACCTTGCAGAACCTATCATCGTTCAAAAATACCATTTTAACGGGAGATATTAATATCAATATTCTTCCGGGAAGTGCAGACGCTTCCGCTGAGGAATATCTGAACCTATGCGCGTTCCACAGTTTGCTTCCCGCTCACACGCTTCCTACACATCAAAGTGGCTCCTGCTTGGATCATATAATGCTCAAGGCCAACTTCCCTGCACTTACCCTTGTAACTAATTCAACAATAACCGATCACAATGCTACCCTACTCATTCTTAATTGTAAATTGCCTAAGGTGGCCTCTCGCACGGTCTCTAAATTAAATTTACATAAATTTGAAGAAGACTTATGCAATATTGATTTTGCCCCAGTCTACAATTCCGATGATCCGCAGTTTTGTATGTTGTACCTAATTAAAAAAGTGCAAAATGCTATTCAGAAGAACACGGTCATATCTCGGTTAAAGAACAAATACTGCAACATAAAACCATGGATCACGGCTGGTCTTATACGTTGTATGAAAAATAGAGATAAACTGCATATGAGAGCTAAAGCTAATCCGAATAATTTAATATTGCAACTGTCATATAAGCGATATCGTAACTTTTGTAACGACCTCCTAAAAAAAGTAAAACGCAATTACGATAACACAGCACTAAAAGAGGCTGACGAATAACAAAAAGATCTGAAAATTATTAAAAATGTGACGTATAATTCAAAACAGAATCAGTCTTCTTCAGGTTTATTACAGGCACATTCATCACAGTTAACAACTGCGAACATTGCAAATAATTTTTTTGTTAATGTGGGCAAGTGTCTAGCTGAAAAACTTCGGGGACAATCGCAGTACCTAACAAGCTCATTGTTTGCATCTAGCACTAGCTTATCATCCTTTGTGTTACTTGATACTGACGAGACGGAAGTAGAAAGGATTATTATGGGTCTAAAAGACGACTGTGCAGTTGGCTGGGATAACATACCTAATAAAATTATTAGGCAATTCAAAGACCTTTTAGTACCACCGTTAACTTACATTTTTAATAAATGTTTAACTACAGGTGTGTTCCCCAAGTGCTTAAAAAAAGCTGTTGTTGTCCCAGTTTACAAATCAGGTAGTAAAGATCAAGTGACTAATTATAGGCCTATTTCCTTACTGCCTTCTATGTCTAAAATATTAGAAAAGATTATAAACAACAGGCTTTATAAATATTTGGAGGATAAATGTATTCTCTCTAAGCGGCAGTTTGGATTTAGACCTAAAATGTCTACAGATGATGCTGTACACCATTTAACTAACTATCTAGCACAAGAGCTTGATAAAGGTAACCACACCCTAGGAATATTCCTGGACCTCGCCAAAGCTTTTGACACAGTTTCTGTTTCCATTTTGTTGCGCAAGCTTGAAGCCATAGGCATTAGGGAAACGCAGCTGAAACTATTTAAGAGCTATCTAGAAGAACGTACGCAATGTGTAAAGATTGGTAATATTATCAGCGATGATGAAAAAAGCACAGCTTTCGGAATTCCCCAGGGAAGTATTTTAGGGCCTTCACTTTTTTTAATTTACATAAACGATCTCTGTAATCTAAATTTAGATCACGGCCATATCGTTTGTTATGCTGACGACACTGCTCTTTTGTTTTCGGCTGACTCAGAAGAAAATGTCTACAAGTTTGCGCAACACGGATTCAATGTTATTAATAAGTGGCTTCAAAATAATTCACTGACTTTAAATGCTGACAAGACAAATTACGTCAAGTTTTCGATGCGCAAGCAAAAACTAACTGGCACTACCTCAACATTGTATGCTCATAACTGCACATCTAGCACAAATAACCAATGTGTTTGTCCCAATATTAAAATGTCAAATACTGTTAAGTACCTTGGAATTATAATCGATGAAACACTTTCGTTTAAACATCACATAGAAGCTGTAAATAATAGAATTCGTAAATTGATATTTGTTTTTAAAAAGTTACGCTACATTGCAGACCCAAAAATAGTTAGACAAGTCTACTATGCTTTATGTCAATCGATAATAACATACTGTATTACCACATGGGGTGGAGCGGGTAAAACATTGTTACTAACCATCGAGAGAGCTCAGAGGGCAATTCTCAAAGTGGCTACTTTTCGCCCATTCCTTTTTCCCACTAACCTCCTATACAAAGAATGTGAAGTACTAACAGTCCGACAGCTATTTATAATGGGTATTGTATTAAAACAGCACGCAGATCTAACATATAGCACGGAGTTTACTAACAAAAGACGTAAAGACCTAGTCTGTCCTCAAAATCATACCAAACATGCTTTCACATCAAAATTTTACCTGTTTCTCGGTCCTCTCCTCTACAATAGGTTGAACGCGAAAGCAAACATTTATAGCTTAAATCAAATTAACTGTAAGAGAATTCTTAAGGAGGCTCTTCAAAGAATGTCCTACGATGATACAGAGAATTTACTGATTGTGCTAAAGTGATTTTTTTGTTTTTATACAATATTTGACCTAGTTTAAGTATCTTGTTAGTTAAGAAACTAGAAGTTAAGATTTGGTAACATTATAAATTAATAGTATAAGATAACTTGTCTACTTTACAGATTTTTTGCATGTTTGTATTGTACTATAAAATCCTTTTGATTATTTGTTAATTATAAATTATTTTAGCTCTTTTCGCCTGAAACACAGGATTTCCTAGTTCAGGCACGTAAGACTCAGAATTAAGATTTATTTTTAAGATTGTATTACTTTATCCTGTAAAGAATTTTGAATAAATATTATTATTATTATTATTATTATAAAAGTGGCACATTTAAAGCAAAATACATAAAAACAATTATAACGCACACAGTTAAAATACAACTGTCTGCCGGAACTAGGTTGGACCTGTATTTCCATTGTGAATGTGCTGAGTAAACAAAAGAGAGAAATTATAAGGAATACTACAACAGACAATTACCTCTTCAGTACTGATATTTCTGAGCAGCTCAAGTCATCAAAAGCTATAAGCCAGTCAGCTTCAGAACTGAAATTGAATACCAACAAACCATACAATCAACAGAATCAATAGCAGCGGGAACAGCATTTTCACCGGCAAGGACCTTTAAACGCAAGGAGAGCATAAAGGGCACCGGCTACTGAGCATCGAGTGTACGGCCAAAAGCAAAAGTGCATAGGTACTACAGAAATAAAATCGTGTGAAGCGAGAAATGACGCCATCTAGCGTAAAACCAGATTCAAATGTTGTTATCGACAACATTACATTATACTGTTAATAGATGGCGCCGCTGTGCTTCAAATGATTAATGCTTAATTAATGCTTATTTTTGTACTTTCTTTTTGTTTCTTCAAACATTGAAATAATTTATAATATCATTTAAAGAGATGAAGATATTAAAATTGAATATCAATTTATAAATATTTGATTATCTATGTGTTAGTTTTCAAACTTGAGAGGGTAGGTTGAATAAAACAGGCCTCACTGCAAAAGTCCATAAGAACGCTAAAGATTACATTGCTGCGAACCGAGCGAGCACGATACTTCCGTGCGTATGTGTGCGCGTGTATGAGTATCCACATTCCACAGATAACACACACATTAAGGAACTGTCGTCGCACTGAGCTTAAAACATCATTATTATTTTTCTGTGCCATTGAATACGCATCACACAGTCACAGAGGCGACTTGTTCTTACCATTGCATTGATAAAATTCACGCAAATATGTCATGTGCTGGTAGTCGTATGAACTAAGTGTTGGATTCGCAAACAACGTAGCCCGAGTTCAAATCATGGTCGGTCCGTTGTGGTTATTTCTTACTTTGAAAATTCCCAATCTATATTAATATAGTTGTTTTTTTATATTTCTATGAAAAATACTATTGCATATTTTGCACTAAATAGTTGCAAATTACGAATATGATCTATTAACCACAAGAACACATTCGTAATTTTCAATTATTTAGTTGTTACATCTTTTCGATGTTGTAAGGTGGAAATAAAAAGACGTGTTTAATAAAAATCTTTATTCTTTATATTTACAAATTAAACATTTATGAGAATTGTGACGTCGAATTGTTACCTAGACAAAAAAATTATATTGTAAACGTTATCTATGTTACGTGTAAGATTGTTTGTTGGAAGTATACCCACTTAGACCATTCCACGTCCACCATATGTTGTCGCTGCGCCTCGCTAATAAGCTTCGGTCACCCACTTCTCTTTCGACTAGCAAGGCTACCTTCTTCCTCATATCTTTTTATCCAAAGACTTACAGTATTTTTCTAAAACAAAAAAATATATATTAGGCAGCTATACCTACTTGACTTCATTTTCATTATATAAAATGTTAACAATCATAATGATTGAATATAATTTTAAAATAAAACTGCATTTATAAATCCAATAACCAGTCCAATAAACCCAACGATTTATGTATTTCTCTTTTAAGCCTCATAAAGATACGATGGATGGATTCATAAATGGCATACATTTTAATTAGAAGATTAATTTATAATAAAATTACAATTCATTAATAGCTATTATACTCACATTCAGTCCGCTTTCTTCAGATATTTGTGTTTTATTAAGATCGCTTTTATGCAGCCCAATGATAGTCGCCCTCACTTCAATACTAATATTAGCCTGCATTTTGCGAATATTACAATACTGTTAACCACACGTTACTAACCAACAACTACAACCAAACGACAGTTCATTTCGGTCAAGTTAAAACTTATGTCTACCTTTGATGTTTTTTTGTGATCCCTTTCTAACTCTAAGAAATTGGTGAATAAGTTAAAGAATAATTTAATATATGCAATGCTAATCCATAACTTCCAATCGGGTAAGAACTTACAAAAAGTCAACAATTGCGTGGGATTTGAACTTGCGGCACACTGATTTGCGCTTCAATCTGTGTGCTCTATACCACTTGACTTATGCTAAGTTGATGAAATTATGAACTACAATCAGTTGTTGACGACAATGATGACGCATGTGTCTATTATTTGTTAAACTAAAAGTCAAGTTTATACTTTGTGAGATTGCCTTTGCTCGCCACTTAGCTGTGAAGAAACCAACGCCATTTAGTTTAATTTTCGAAAACTTGAACTCTAAAGTGCAAGGGACAATAGGCGTTAAGGTATCTAAGCACTTTTGCTGGGTCACTGTACCCCCAGCCCCCCTTATTAAGTGTATCCAAGACCGTGAAATTAAGTATTGATTACAGGTCGGAGGACTTACACACTATATAGCGTGTATGTAAATAGGGTATTTTCTTTCAGTTTTTTTTTCGGGTGGGAATCATCTCATGACATCCCCCGCTCTTGGGCGGAGTGCGATATAGTGTCAGACTTTTACTGACTAAAAACCCACTCCTGTTCCTTCTTTGCCATTTGTTTTCCTGGGCCCCGGGGATCTCTTTCAAATCACCCATGGCCCCAGTAGGCTTCGAACCTGTTGGGCCCCTACGGTTGCTGACATCTCCTTGAGGCGCGCGTGGAACACTACGCGCCGTCAACGACTTGGGCTCGGTCCGGACGGTTACCGGACGATCGGACGGCGAGCCATCCATTGCTCGCCGTCAACAAGCCCGCGCCTACGGTGGCCGGAAATCGGGATCGGAATCCCGGCGTTGGTATTTTCTTTCATAGTGGAAAATACAGGACTACACTAAAAGTATCGGGAATGGAATATTTTCACTGTTCCTGTCATATTAAAATCTTTTTAATTGAAAAATCCTTGGTTTTAAAAATCAAATACCATTTATTTATTTAAAAAAAGATTCTCGGTCTTGTCACAAGGTCTTGTCAAACTTGTTTTGTCGTTGAGAAAATGGAATTGACTCGAGAAAATTCAAGAGCGATGATTTATTATGATTTTCGAAGTGGTTTAACACAAAAACAGTGTGTTGACCGGATGATGTTGAAAATATCAAAATACAGATAGACACTAATTACTAGCGGCATCTAGTGATGCATAGATATAAGATATGTAACGTCTGTGGTTCAGTCTGTTCAGTCACTCAATAAAAATATCATTCGCTCGTTTTCTGGTCACAGAAGTTCGCGTTGTTTTATTTTTTAGGTTATGGGCCCAGACCCATAAAAAGGCTAGTTAGTGAATAGAGTGAGATTATCGTTAGAATTATCCGTGTGATGAACAATATTCTCTGGACTGCTAGTAGTGTGCTAAAAGTTAAACCGTGCGTGAGTGACAAAGACAATCATGGCCTCTATAGCTCGAACTATTTGGTTAGCGTACCCAAGCTAAAAGGGCGCGAGAACTTTAGTGAGTGGTGTTTTGCAGCAGAAATTCTTTCTAATATTAGAAGGAATGGTTAGGTGCATCAAACCGGAGCTCGGTCAGCTTCCAGCAGCTGCAGATGACGCGAAAACGAAAGCAAAGTTAATCCTTACTATCGACCCGGCTCTTTATGTTCACAGAAAAAGCGTCAGAACATCGAAGGAATTGTGGGATAAATTGAAGATGCTGTTTGATGACTCAGGATTTACTAGAAAGATCAGCCTCCTGAGCAATCTTATATCTATTCGGTTAGAAAATTGCACAACGATGACGTCGTATGTAACACAAATTGATGAAGCGGGGCAGAAGCTACAAGGAACGGGTTTTGGCATAAACGATGAGTGGATCAGTTCTATCATGTTGGCTGGATTATCAGAAAAGTATATGCCCATGATCATGGCCATCGAACATTTCGGCGTGTCAATTTCAACGGACGCCATTAAAGGGAAGTTGATGGACATGGAACCAGAAGATAGTGATGTGAATAATGCATTTGCATGTTTGCGCAATAAGACGATTCATCGTTCGAAAAATGTGAAGTCTACACAATCTATGGTCAGTAAAAATGGCAGTAATTATAATGCTCAAATGTCAACATCTGTCAAGGGAAAACCAAACGTCAAATGTTATGGTTGCAAACAATATGGCCACTATCGCAATCAGTGTACAAATATGGAAAAATCTTTGAAAAATTCGCAAGATTCTGAAAACTAAAACAACAAATGCATTTAGTGCCGTATTTCTTAATGGAACGTTTGAAAAGGGCGATTGGTACGTGGATTCAGGTGCTAGTTTACATCTAACGAGTACCATAAATTGGATTGTTTGTTATTCTGGCTTTACCAAAGAAATCATGATCGCCGATCAAAGTAAAGTTACCGTGGAATGTTGTGGGAACGTGAATATAACTACGACAACCAAAGAAAACGATTACAGTATAACTACGATGCGCGACTACGATGCGATGAGGATGGCTTCACTAAGGTAGAGAAGAAGAAGAGGAAGAAGCCTACTTGTCAGAACCAGTGCGGTACCGCGCTGGCAGGACCCAACATGCTGCTGCGTCCAGCAGTACCTACGACGCAGCTGTACGTTTCGAGGCTACATCACACCACGAAGGCTGAGGAGATCGTGGAGTATGTACGCGTAAAGACAAACTGGACTTTGAGAGTCGTGCAGTTGGAGCCGCGCCATAATACTAATTTCAAGTCGTTTGTGGTGCGGGTGCCGACTCACCATATAGAGACCTTCCTCAAAGGAGAGTTTTGGCCGAAGGGTGTCGTGTATCGACCATTTCGTGGAAGAATACCGACCTCGCAGCGGAACACGACGCCGTCACTTCGTGTGCAATAGTATAGTTTAATAATTGTTATAGTTTCTTTTATAATTATGTATTAGTTAATTATTTCGTAAGATTATTTGTGTATTTTTTCTATGGGCCTTAGTTGCCTGATAATAAAGGATTATTATTATTATTCCATTTATTTATTTTTTATCCATATCGTTTACATTTTTAAATATTTCTTTAAAAAACATATAAAAATAAACATTTAAAAATATAAAAAATAGTTGTCCGCCGGTGTCGGGAACAGGGTCCAAGCTACCAGTGGTTAGGGCTCCAGAGACAGGAACCTCCCCACAATGCGAGCCGTATCGAGAAGTACTGCCTTTTGTATCAGGCCCTTGATCCAACCGCGCAACGGCAGCTTCGACAGATGGTCATCGAAGCTTTTGGTTATAAGGCCATTGGCGGTCACAACAATCGGCACAATGATAGCCGAGTCCACATTCCACATATCGACAACCTCGTGTGCTAAGTCGAGATATTTGATTTGTTTCTCTTTCTCAGCTTTCACGAGATTCTCGTCATGTGGAATGGTGACGTCGACTATCATTGCGCGGCGCGCTAATCGGTCTATCACCACTACATCCGGCTTATTGGCTACAATAGTCCGGTCAGTAATGATAGACAGATCCCAGTACAATGTGACATGGTCATTTTCGAGAACTGGGTCGGGCACATACCTGTAGTATGGTACCTCCGAATCCACTAGGTTATATTTCAAAGCAAGTTGCTGGTGAATAATCCTGGCTACTTGATTATGCCTGTGCAAGTACTCGCCGTTAGCCAGACGAGAACAACCAGAGATAATATGTCTGATGGACTCACCCGGACGATGGCATGCCCGAGACACGTCAACCGTCCCGTCCTTCATAATATGTCTCCAGTAGTTGTTCGTTAAGATAACTTCGTCCATAATTGCACAGACAAAACCTTCAGTTTCTCCGAAGAGGTCGCTAAAACGTAACCAGGCCACGGACGCCGCGAAATCTACATCAGGCTCATGAAGAGCCCGATAAAAGCGCCCGTGGAGCTTCTTGCCTTTCCATACTTCCTTGCGGTCATCAGTAGTAAGTACCACAGGTTTGCGCCAGTTCTCTTTAGCCATGGATAACGGGGTGAGTCCCTTGTCCATTGCGACCACATCGCGGTGCATACCCACGTCGGTTTTGAGAAAATATTCTCTGAGGCTGCACACCTCACGGTTGTGTAGAGTCTTTGCGTTCAAAAAACCCCGACCTCCACACTTCCGCGGGATGTACAGTCTCATCACCGATGATCGTGGGTGATGCATTCGATTTGCGGTCAGCAATGTACGGACCCGTCTATCCAGAGCGTCTAGCTCGGTCTGAGTCCATTTGAGTATGCCGAAAGAGTACATTAAAACCGGCATGACCCAACCATTGAAGGCGCAAGGTACGCGCCACCTGACAGAAGGCTGTTTAGAACCTTCTTCAGGCGGCCAAAAAAACGCTCCTTCAATGTTTGTTTCATGTCAGCAACGTTAATGCCCAACGCTTCCGACATACCCAAATACTTATATGTTTCGGTCGAGGAGAGGGTTCTAAGGTGTATGGAATCCGAGAGTTGAATTCCCTCGGATTCCACAATCTCCCCTCGCTTTACATGCATGACTGCACATTTGTCCACACCAAATTCCATCCTAATGGCACTACTGAAAGTTTCAGTTACCTTCAGTAGTTCCATCAGTTGCAAATTGTTGTGGGCAAGAAGTTTTAAATCATCCATATAAAGAAGGTGAGATAGGACCTGATCACCTCTTCTCAACTGATAGCCTAGACCTGAATTCTCCAGCAACGTGCTTAGAGGATTCAGGGCTAAGCAAAACCACAGTGGACTCAAACTGTCGCCCTGAAATATTCCCCGTTTAATCCATATTGGTTCATCATTCCCTTGGATCGGTCGACATCCTGGATAGCAAAGGACTGTTTTCCATTGCCTCATACATGACTCAAGGAAGGTGCGTAGAGTTGCATCTATTTTATAAAACTCCAGCACCCTCATGAGCCATGTATGGGGAACAGAGTCATAGGCCTTCTTATAATCTACCCAGCATGTCGACAGATCCTTGCGGGATCGACGAACCTGTTGGCTTATGGCCATGTCAATGAGGAGTAGCTCCTTAGTACCACGGGACCCATTCCTACACCCGTTCTGAGAGGCAGACATTATCAAATTTTTCTCTATATGTACATTAATTTTTGCTCTCAGAATGGATGTAAGAAGGTTATAGACCGTCGACAAACATGTAATCGGCCTATAATTCTTGGGTTCCGTGGGACTACCTGTCTTATGGAGCAGGTGGGTGATACCAGTTGTTAGAAACTCAGGTAGCGACCCAGAATCTAAAGATGACTGGAATTGCGATGCCAGAGGCGCGTGTGAGCTGCTATACCATTTTAACCAAAAATTGTGCAGTCCGTCCGTACCTGGAGACTTCAAATTAGGCAACGGACGAACTGCTCTGGCTACGTCTAGTGGAGTAATTATAACTTTTTCCATTTCTGGTACAGCTACGCACACGCGCTCGACATCACGCATCCAGCCACCCTCAGTGTGACAGACGGGCACCGACCAAATGCTACGCCAGAATGCATTCGTGGTGGCATCATCCGGGCGGAGCACGTCAATCACACTATGTTCAGGTCGCTCCCAAGCTCTATACACCCACCTCTCATCGCTCTGAAACATGCGATTCTGCGAGTACCGATCAACCCGCCGCTTATACCGGCGAATGCGGCTCGCCCATGCACAAACTTTCTGCTTCAGGAAGTCGATGCGCTCTGTGACACGAGACATGTATTCTTGAGAGCTGACACCAGTCCCCAAAAACGCCCGCCTCACAAGGCGCATCACTCGTGGTCGTGTATTACCCTCCCTGAAGCAGTGTAGTTTGCCGATGAGTAACCTGGCCCCATCGATACGCTTCTCGATCCTGCACTGCCAGGCTGGTGCAGCAGGCTTTGGTCGAATAGTTCCATCTGAGTTAGGAAACTTGATGTTGGCTAAACGACATGCCGCAACAGCCCCACAATACAGGATTGAGTGCGTATCAACGAGGTTCTCGCTACTTTCAAAGATGTTCTTAAGCAGTGAGTCCAAAGCACACACCAGCGCCCTATTTTTTTTGTGCATGGGTAACCTTGGCAAACGGGGTCTAAGCTCAGTCGGAGTTAATCTGTATTCGCGAAGCGCATCCTCCAGTGCGCTCCTCAGTCGATCGTTGACTTACTGTGACAACCCTATCATCTGCATCATCGTTATTATGATTGGACCGCGGCGAGATTGCGTTAGTAGTCGGCGTTACCGCGGTCTGTGTTTGTGTAGATGTTGAGACGATTTGGTTGCTCAGTACCTCTGAGCGCAACCGATCAAGTGCAGCGTCGTCCAACCTGTGGTTGCGTTGGATAACCCGCACCTGATCCGACAATCGTTGGGCCGAGACGTTCACGGTTGGTTCCAAGTCCTGAAAAAGAGACAGCATCCTATCACGGTACGCAGTGAGGTTAGTTCCCCGCTCTGTACACCCGTAATATGCGCGCATGACGTTCTCATTCATAGTCTGAGTCCATCTCATGCGCTGCACACAACCACCGGCAGCGGGGACCCGGCTCGGGGCCGGTTGGCTCCTAGGTCCTAAGCTCTTCGGTGGCCGGCCTCTCCCCGGCCGACGTACAGGTGTTGGTAACGTCGGCGGAGAGAAATACTCGTCGCTCGAGCTCGACGCAACTGCAGCCGTCGGTGACACTGGTGATCCGAGGTCTGGCGGCGGCGAGGCGGAGCTGAGCGACGAGCCCGGGGGTGAAGGGCGTGCGCGACGGGCAGCTGCTCTCGTCAACATACAGATGTTTTTTCATTCTTTTATTAGTATTCATTATGTTATTTTTGTTGGTGACATCTGTCATCTGTCTGGTCTTGTGCATATTTTTCCTTTTCTTGTTGATTTTCGCTATAATTATTATGATTTTGATTAAGTTTTTATTACGTATTGTTTCTTGTTAGCTATTGTAAAAATTGTGAAAAAATGGGACCAAAAATTAATATTTAAAAATCTTCGTCAGTGAAAAAACAACTTGTTGACATCGGGTGTTGATAGCTTTATTATTATTATTATAACTGTTGAAAAAGTTTTATGTGTTCCCCAGTTGGCCACAAACTTGTTGTCAGTGAGCCAACGAGTGAAACAGGGCAACAAGGTGCGTTTCACAAGCAAAGGATGTGAAATATTTAACAAACAGGATACTCTGGTAGCTACTGCGTCACTTGTCAATGGTGTTTATAAACTGAACTACTTGTTTGGTGGGGGCAGCGGTTAAGTCACCAGTTGTTTGGCATCGCCAATTGGGACACGTCAACAGCTTCAACATGAATAAAATGCCTAGTGCTGTGGAAGGAATTCAGCTTTCAGAGACGGCTAACATCAACAAGTCAAACTGTATTGTGTGCTGCGAAGGGAAGCAGAGTCGCTTACCTTTTGCACATGAAGGAAACAGAAGTACGAAACTTTTCGGTGTAATACACTGTGATATTTGTGATCCAATGGAGAATGCATCGCTCGGAGGATCAAGGTATTTTATAATTTTTGTTGATGACCATAGTCGCATTACACAAGTTTATTTTTTAAAAAGTAAAGATCAGGCCTTGCAGAGTTTCATAGATTATAAAGCTAAGTTTCATAGATTATAAAGCTAAAGTTGAGAACTTGTCAAGAAGAATTAAAACTCTGAGAAGTGATAATGGCACAGAATTTTGTAACAGAAAATTTGAAAGCTATTTAAAGATATCTGGCATTAGTCATCAAAAAACTAACCCATACACACCTGAACAAAATGGGTTATGTGAAAGAATGAACCGAACAATTATACAGAAGGCTAGATGTCTCCTGTTTGATGCTAAACTTAGTAAAGAATTCTGGGCAGAAGCCGTTAACACTGCTGTCTATTTACAGAACAGAATAGTGAAAGCTGGACTGAAGAACCGCACACCATATGAGATATGGACAGGTTCTAAGCCAAACCTCAGTCACTTAAGGATATTTGGTAGTACAGTTATGAAACACATACCTAAAATAAAAAGGCATAAATGGGATGAAAAATCTGAACAATGCATACTTGTTGGCTATCCTGAGGATGTCAAGGAATACCGAATATGTAATCCTGCAACACGGACTATCACAACAAGTCGAGATGTGATATTCATAAAGGAAAATAACTTGTGTGAAGAGAATATGATTGAAATAGAAGAAAAGGATGAAACATATAAAGAATCATCATCTTCAGTGGGAGATTTGTCAGCAACCAGTGGAGAAGATTCATTTACTTCAGTTCAAAATGCTACTGATATGGGTGAAACGTATGTACCATCATCTGAGGATGAGGAGCCTTTGAGATCTGAAGAAGACATGATGGCGAGATTATTTTCAAAAAGGCACAGACAGCAAACTGATAGGTATGGATATATGTGTGCAGAAGAATGTAACAAGCCTATCAGCGATGAACTGACATTAGAAGAGGCACTGGAGGGACCAGAAAAAGAACACTGGGAACAGGCCATCAAAGAAGAGCTGAAAAGTTTTGAAAACAATAAGGCATGGGATCTTGTTGATGTTCCTACAAGTGGAAATATTGTAAAGTGTAAGTGGGTCTTAAGAAAAAAGTGTGACTCTGAAAATAATGTGTGTTATTGAGCGAGACTTGTGGCTAAGGGTTGTTCTCAAAGATATGGTGTGGACTATAGTGAAACTTTTTCTCCCGTGGTGTGGCATGCAACACTTAGACTATTATTTGCATTATCAGTGCAGATGAATCTGAAAGTGACTCATCTTGATGTGAAAACAGCATTCTTGAATGGAGATCTGTCTGAGACTATATACATGCAAAAACCTATAGGCTATGCCTGTAAAGATGATAAAAAGGTTCTTAAATTAAACAAGGCTATATATGGTCTCAAACAGGCTTCTCGAGCATGGCATAAGAAGGTTGATGCTTGTATGTTAGCTGATGGTTATATTAAATCTGAAATAGAACCATGTTTATATATAAAAAATGTTGGTATTAGCAAAACAATTGTTAGTCTGTATGTCGATGATTTCTTTGTTTTTTCAAATGACGATACTGAATTGAGTCATCTTAAAAGCATGTTAAATAAGAATTTTGAATTAAAAGACTTAGGTATTGCTAAGGAATGTTTGGAAATGTCGGTTAAATTTGAGGTGCAAAATCGTATAGTTACTTTAAGTCAAGAGAATTATATTGATAAATTGCTGTCTCAATTCAATATGACTGAATGTAAAACAATTAATACTCCTATGGAAGTCAATTTAAAAAGTAAAAAGGAGGATAGTTGTAAAAGTCAGAATCCCTATCAGCAACTTATTGGGAGCCTGATGTACTTAGTTGTTCTTACACGACCTGATATAGCATTTGCAGTATCATTTCTAAGCCAATTTAATAATTGTAACACTGAAGAGCAGTGGCTTTATGCAAAAAGAGTGTTAAGATATTTAAAGAAGACAAAGGATTTATTAAAGTATTGTAAAGGTAAAAATATTAATATTGAAGGTTATGTAGATGCTGACTGGAGCAATGATATCAATGATAGAAAGTCATACTCAGGGTTTTGTTTTATGTTATCGGGGCCTGTTATATCTTGGAGTTGTAAAAAGCAAAAATGTATTGCGCTTTCTACTACAGAAGCTGAATATGTGTCAATTTCAGAAGCCTGCAAAGAGGCTGTATACTTAAGAAACTTGCAATATGAGATAACAAAGAAACTGTATAAAATTGTTATTTATAATGATAGCATGAGTGCACAAAAACTATTACTTCACCCGGTTTTTCATAATAAAACTAAGCATATTGATGTCAGGTATCATTATTGTAGGGAAATGGTAAATAAAAACATTGTTAGTGTTGATTATTTGTCTACATCAGAGATGCCTGCAGACCTCCTTACTAAGAGCTTAGGTACTATAAAACATTATAGGCATTTAAATACTTTAGGTATTGTTAAGGTATAGATGGTTTTTGTTTATTTTTTGTTTTAATATCTGCATTTTGAGTGGGAGTGTTGAAAATATCAAAATACAGATAGACACTAATTACTAGCGGCATCTAGTGATGCATAGATATAAGATATGTAACGTCTGTGGTTCAGTCTGTTCAGTCACTCAATAAAAATATCATTCGCTCGTTTTCTGGTCACAGAAGTTCACGTTGTTTTATTTTTTAGATGATTTCTGCATTTGGTGATGAAACCCCATCCAAAACCACAATTTACCGCTGGTTTGCTGAATTTCAACGTGGACGTGTCAAGCTCAGTGATGATCCCCGTCAAGGTCGTCCGAAAACTGCAGTCAGTCAAGAAAACGTTGATGCTGTGCGTAAGCTGATTGAGGAAGATCGACATGTAACATACCGCGAAATTCAGGAAACTTTAGACATCGTTAGGACAACAATTAGGTGTAAAAAAGTTGTTTTCCCGATGGATACCGCATTCGCTCTGTGAAGAGCAGAAAGCGACTCGCGTTACTTGGTGCGTCAGAACTCTCAAAAGATTCCACGCAGGATCCTCAAATGCTGTATACAACATCGTATCAGGTGAGGAATCCTGGATATACGCGTACGAACCCGAAACAAAAAACCAGTCACGAGTTTGGGTGTTCGAAAATGAGTTAAAGCCAACAAAAATTTTTCGTTCACGGAGTGTTGCAAAAAAAATGGTGGCCACGTTTGTCTCCAAAACCGGCCATGTTGCGACTATTCCTCTTGAGGGACAACATAGAATTATTAGACCATCCGCCGTACAGCCCCGACCTAAGCCCTAATGGTTTCTATACTTTCCCTAAAATAA
The DNA here is from genome assembly GCA_961205895.1 of Mythimna pallens. Classification (NCBI taxonomy): domain Eukaryota; kingdom Metazoa; phylum Arthropoda; class Insecta; order Lepidoptera; family Noctuidae; genus Mythimna; species Mythimna pallens. The sequence continues at coordinate 19,844,297 of OY540839.1, read as the reverse complement.
AGAATAAATTGCGTGGTCAGAGATTTTCATCACCTGAAGAAGTTGTGGACGCCTACAAAACGGCCGTTTTGGAGACACCAACTTCTGAATGGAATGGTTGCTTCAATGATTGGTTCCATCGTATGGAAAAATGTGTCAAATTTCGCGGAGAATACTTCGAAAAGCAATAAATACATTTTTAAATTGTAATGTTGTGTCACTTCCTTGATTCCCGAAATTTTCAGTGCCGCCCTCGTACCTACATCAAGCAATACTCCGACTTATTCTTATTAAGTGTATCAAAGAACGTGAAATTATTTATTTATAACAGCTCGGAGGACTTACAGCTTATAAAAAAAAACTTTATATAGTGTATGTAAATAGGGTATTTTCTTTCATAGTGGAAAATACCTACTTCAGATTGAGGCACACTGAGACCTTTTTCTAAATCGAACACTGCAACGGTAGAACTTGTTGAATCAACTGCAGCTTTGTCCAATCCTGACTGTTTTGGCGGTACCCTTCATATTGTTCGCAACGTCGCGATCGACAGGACTAATAACATGGATAGTACTGATGGCAGTAATGTATAATGTGGAGTGCTACAACGGAATAACTTTCGACATAACAGGTAAAACAGAGGGCAATAGGATATTGTACGAGACCAATCTTAACATGCATACGGGCGATACTGTTAGAATGGGCAATGCGACGATAACGATGAAGGCCATTAGACAACGCAAAGAGTATGACTACGCTTATTCATTGCCCACCACGATAGCTAACAGGGCAATATGCACCAAGTGGGATTGTACTGACACTGCTCCAAATTGCGAGAACACATGTGACGGAGATTGCAACGGCTTCAAATACAAGAGATGTACTAAAATGAATATGTACAACTCGTGTATATGGTCTGCGCTGGGCTGTCTAAAGTGCCAAGGTGTGGGAGCACATTTCGAGCATTTGTGTTTTGAATCTATTGACGTATGCCACATGTTCAATAGTCCTAGCAATGTCGGCGATCGGGAAATATTGCTACAATACAACTATGAAGGAAGAAGCGAGGACCACATTATACGGGTCGGCGAAGACGCGTACGCCACCGGTGGTCTTATCAAGATCACCGATGTAGAAATTATGGAAACCAATTCAATAGGATCGGTGACAAAATGCAAGTCATCAGTGTGGTGTAGAAGACAAAAGATGCCGATGAAAGAATTTTGCGGTTGGTACGGAATGGAATCAAATATAACACAAATAGACGCTTCGTGCCTACGAATCAAAGACACGGTAGCATACGCAGACGGTAGCTCAATGAAATCGAAGCTGGAATATAGGAGTGAAAACTTTTATCCGCCTTCGTACGGGTTCACGGGACAGATAGCTTGCACCCGGCGGTTATCTGCCTAATTAAAAGTAGGCTCAGTGGTCTTGACATAGACGTAATAGCGTACGAAGGTTACTTAAACTCATGGTTATCAATCTTCCACATCTCGTTGGGCATTCGAATCGCTAAACCGGACACCTTCGAAGAAACCATCAAAGCGGCTTAACTAGACAACCAGTCAACATTTATCTCATACGGCATCAGTAAGCCCGTTTCCACCAGGTTTTATTGTTCCTTCATAATACTTTGTTCCTCAACAAAATAATACGACCCCCGAATAGCGTCAATAATGGGTACAATCTGTATTCTCCTGAAAATCCAGACCAGCATCAGGTATCTCAAGAATAAATGGGTGAAGTAACTATAGGCATCAGCCTAACATACCAAAACCATCGGTTCCTATGCCAGTATCATCGGACGTCGCAATGCGTACGGCAAATAAGCCAGAAAAACCACAGTTCGCACAGCAGTTGTTCTATATCCCGATTCAGATGGCCACTCAAGATCAACCAGAGGCTGGTGACATGGGGATCTATAGCAATATTACAAACGGCAAAGGCGTAGCGCTTGAGCCGAATTACATTCGGCCCAAGGCGTAGCTTGGAAGTACCAGAGGTAAGTTGTGACCATGATTTTACCTTGGACACCAACCGAAACAGCCAGACTTAATTTAAATAAATTTCCAGACCCTAAAAGATTTACCGTACATAATACTACCACAGTTTGGATTCTATTAGACACAGGGACTAGCCATTCAACTATACTGACGTTATTGCAGTTACCATATTTAAGTATCGTGTAGAAACTTAACCTTTCCAAATTAATACGGCTCACAGTTTATCAATTCATAATAAGGTAGTTTATCTTCCCTTACCTCTCGCGTTTAATAGCTATATAACACATAAGTTTCTAATATTCGACTTTGTTTCTAAATATAAAAGTATTATCAGAATTGACCTTCTGCAAAAGTTAAAGACTAATATTGATTTAAATAATAATTTTTTACGTACATCTACAGCAGAAATATCAAAACACTTTACAACATCCTATAACCCTAACATCACCACTGCACGAATGCACGAGGAAGGCGGCCATCAGAGAGGAGTGACGCTTGCCACCAACACCTGAAGTGATGACCACGACCACTCTGTCAAGAGTGATATCGACAAGGAAGAAGAAGATAACCCTAACTGTATTGGACGTTTCTCGGCTAGGGTAGATCCCTAGCCGAGATAATTAGGATACAAAGAATGACTAACAAAGATGATCCTATATAGCTAATTATGAAATACTCTATAATATCGTATAACAACACTATCCATTCAGCCACGGATTACACACCTCATGAGTTCGGAAACACAGCATCCAGAAACCCACTAGAGTTGTACTACCCAAAAGAATTTTACCTGGACTATGTTATTAAGCATCTTTCCAATGCAGAGGCAATTCAAGAGTGCATCGCTGCACATATGTCCAAAAACAAGAAGCAGGTGATTGCTAACCGGAACCAAGAAGCAGAAGAAATTAAATTCAAGTTATGTAAGCCAGAGTCTATGAGTAAGTATGCATTTAAGCGAAAGTTGCGGAATTACTTTCTACACAAATAGCAGAATCATCTCAAAACTCCTTTACTGTGTTTAAATATAATTATATGTATGTATGTATGTAAAGGTATATATTTTATTAAATATGTATGTATGTTTAGTTTTATATATAATTTTGTAATACTTGTTGTCTAAATAATATTTTCTTTTTTTTTTTTGCACCTGCCATATTGTCTCTCCACTACCTTAGGTTGACTGGTAGAGAATGCCTAAGGCATTAACAAGTTCGCTGCCACCCCCGCACCGGTGCGGGGAGGGGTGTCCATGCGAGAGGCCGACCACGCACCGGTGCGGTCTCGCGCCTTAGTAGATTCATACACTCAGTTTGGCGCCGGCACTGGGCCAAGAACGTTGTGTTTGAAGCGGCACTGCGCTTGAAATTTTAAATTTTCGTAACGTGTTTTTGGTTTTTTCGTATGTTTGACGGTTGAGTGTTTATGCAGAAATAAATATCAAGTAAAATGGATTGCGAAGAAGGCCCTTCTAGGCCTAAAAGGCAGCGAAAACAATTGTTTTCTATTATGCACGACAGTGATATAGAAGAGGTATTGTTTTCTGATAATTCTGAAGACGATTATCAGCCTGGTGACGAGGAGTCAGCATCAGAGAGTGAAGGTGAGGAGCACCCCTTAGATATCGAATTACGCTCTCCAGCACGTCAATTAGTGTCACCTACAGCTCAGGATCAAGACCTGCAGCCAAACTCACCATCTGTATCAGACACTCAAGGTCAAGCCCAGCTGAACCAACCCTCTGCAGTAGGCTCAACCGCTGAATGGACTACAACTGGCGAGATGAGAGAAATTTATTTTACAAAATCAAACGAATTTTATGGTGAAATTGCAGGAGCAAATCCTATTGATTATTTTAATTTTTTTTTTACTGAAGATTTTTTGACGATGATTTGTACTGAGACAAATGCACAGGCACAGAGGTTGATAAGTAGACATAATCAGGAAGTTTCAAGCAGACGAAGTAGAGATTTTGCCAGGATTTCTGGATGGAAACAGGTCACTGTCTGCGAGCTGAAAATTTTCCTTGGTTTGCTGTTCCACATGGGAACTATCCCTCTCAGTCGTTTACAGGATTACTGGAAAAAAGATAGGCTGTTTTCAATTCCAATTTTTGGGAAACAAATGAGCAGAAACAGATTTCTCCTCATACTGAGATGTTTGCATTTTACCTCAGAGGAAGAAAGTGAGGATCCAATGTTCAAGGTTAGAAGTGTCATTGATTACTTCAACAACAAAATGACTGAATGTTATTATCCTGCAGCACAATTATCTCTGGATGAAAGTATGGTGCTATGGAGAGGGCGACTGAGTTTTCGGCAGTTCATCAAAAATAAACGCCACAAATACGGCATAAAGTTATATATGCTAACTGAACCAGATGGATTGGTATTGAAGTTCCGTGTTTATGCAGGTGGAAAAGATACAGACGTATCTGGGAAGGGTCACGCTGAGAAAGTTGTCATGGAGCTGCTTCAGGGAAAACTAAATAATGGCCACGAATTGTACATGGACAACTTTTATAATAGTTTTGGTTTGGCGAAGAAGCTGCTTGATCACAACACCTATTGTACGGGCACTCTACGTAAAGACTTGAAAGAAAATCCTCAGGAAATCAGGAAAAAAAATATTAAGAAAGGAGAAAATATCTCAATGTTTCGTGAAGGAGTGCATGTTGGCGTGTGGAAAGATAAACGCGTTGTGACGTATATTACTACCCAGTATAAAGACAGAATGGTTCCAGTCCAAAATAAACGTGGCCAAGTTACTCAAAAGCCAGAAGCTATCTCGAAATATAACGATTTACATGTCAGGAGTAGACATGCAAGATCAGCTTCTAGCGTACTATCCTTGCGAAAGAAAAACTTTACGCTGGTATCTGAAATTAGCCATCCACACATTCCAATTACTTTTCTTGAATTCAATGAAGATGTACAATAAATATTCAGGGCAACGTAAAATGTCTCTCTATGATTATCGCATGAATGTCATAAATGCTCTGCTGCCCGAAAATGTACCAGGAAATAGACCTTCAAATACCCAAACTCATAAAATAAAGAAAGCCACTGAAACTACTTCAAATGGGCGTCTCAAACGAAAGACATGCCGTCAGTGCACCAAGAATAAAAAGCGTACTGACTCTCCTTGGTATTGTGACACCTGTCCTGACAAACCTGGACTTTGTGTGGAATGTTTTGAAAATTACCACTCAGAACTTCCTCTGTAAATGTTATAATTCATGGTTTTATAACTTTTTTAAATATGACATTGTTGATTGATAATTTCTGCGTTTTTCTCTGATTGTTTTTGTTTTATAAGATATTTTATTCACATTGATGCCAAAGTGTAATGCCATTTCTAAGTAAAGTTCAATTAGAAAATATTTATTTGTTTTACTTTTCTCTAAATCAATGTTGATTTTGCAGTTTATTTCATTACAAAAATGCAAGAAGTATCTAATATAAACCACATTTAAATAAATAAAAGCGTATTATTCCTAATTAACCATAAAAACGTAATAAATTCATAACCCGCACCCGTGCGTTCTTTGGCACTGAGAATGAAAATTTCATTCCCAGTGCCTAGCACGCACCGGTGCGGTGTAGTTGCCCTCCTCATTTAAAATACTGTAAAATATCATATAGATAATTAAGTATAATTACAATCTTATATAATCACTTTTAAAGTCGATCAAACAAAAAAAAATATTTGGCCTCCCGGTGACCTTCAATTTTTGCAAGTGGCAGTCAACCTGTTAAGTCCGCCTTTGTACCTTTTGTTGCATGAAGATTAAATAAATAAATAAACAGTTATCAAAATTAAATAATAACCAGAAACATTTGGCTAGTTTTTAACAAAATTTTACTAATAGTTCCAACGAACTGTCTAACCATCTACATTTCTTAGATATTTACGTACAGATAGATTTTAGTTTACAGATATTCGTAATCTTAGATAGGTTAATGTTATTAGAAGATGCTATGACGTTTGCTCAAATGGGCAGCATGCATCCTAGTATTATAAGTCCTCAGAATTTAATAGAAGAGTTAAGAAACTTAGAGTTGTAAGAGATGTTTATGTTTAAACCAGTAGCTAGTATTAGTATTAGTAACATATACAAGTAACATAGTCAAAACTTTATAGTACAGAACACTCTGTTAATTTAATTTTCGAAATCCCTTCAATTACCTCAAAAACCTATGACCTTGTAGCGCTTAGGTGGTGTGCAGTAATAATACTCCAGATGTAATGATAAATTTATATTGTTGTAATCAGAAGGGAATGCATTTACATTTTTTTTTTTTTTTTTGTGTGGCCTCTCGCAGGTCAACCTAGGAGGTTGTCGGCTGCTTAACCGGACTTGCCTGTGGCGGCCTCAATTCGAGAATCAAAGCCTCCAGCCAGGGCTTATTTAACTAAACTTAAAAACTAAGCGACTACACGCTAAGGGCACCCCCTGTGGGGTACGGACCTCGGCTTAGGGCGTCGCTGGGGGGGGACAGCAAGGGACGGGCTGGATCGAACAAAGATTTTATTATTATTATCGGGGAATTTTAAAACTACGGCTCAGCGACGCGGGCTGGCTCGAGCAAGGGACGGGGAGGACGTTTACGGGACTGACGCGGCGGGCCTCGGCGGCGAGGACGGAAGGACGGCGGTCTGTATTGTCTGCGGAATGCATTTACAGAAATATGTACAGAACTTATAACTAAATACATAGGCTCAAGTAGTGGACAGTTGAAGCATCTAATTTCCGAAGTATGGTTCCTTGGAAATACGTGCGGGGGCGCGCGAATCGCTGTTGTCGAAACCGCTCACTATTGGGCTCAACGCTCGCTCTAAGCGCGGCCAGTGTGGTTCGCGTATAAGTATTTCCGAGCGGCGCGCGAGGCGCCATTGACGCCTGAGTGAGCCGCCTTCACCTACACGCGACTCACTCACACAAATTAGACTTCTCAACAGCACACGCACCCGGTACACGTTGTGTGCTAAGTTAATATAGGCATGACGTGTACTAGCCCTCATACAGTCACGACTCTACACACACAATACTCACGCAGCAGACGCGTAGCGCGGTTGCGCGTTTTGCATGCCCACATGAGCGGTGTATTACACACATTCAATGCCGCTCATACTCTCACCACGTCCCCTTAGCCTGAAGCGTGACCGGCTCGACCTGGAAGCGTGACAGGCGGGGGTCTACATCCTCAGTAGGGAAAAAAGCCGGCATTCTCGTCGCTGGTCGTCTCTCGCTGGGCTTCCTCCGGGCAACCGGGGGTTCCACCCGGCGGGGACTGACCGCCGAGATGTCGTGAAAAATCGGCACTGCAGGAGCAGTGTCGAGGCGCTCCTACTGAACACAATGCAGTTACTCTCAGGCAAGCTGCGCACGCGCGCCTGCACCCGAGGTCGCCGCCTATAGGGCGCCCCCAACGCAGGTCCCGTATTTACGGGGCCCTACCCCGACACTGCGGGACAAAGGCTTAGCCTATACCCCGCCGCCGCGCCCCCTTGCGGGGACGCAGCGACTTCCACGGCCACGAGGCGCCAGTACACCGATGGCGGCGGCAGCGAACGGATGCGTAACAATGTATTGCAGCTACAGTACTCCCCCCCTAGCGAAAGCGTACGGGCATCTTGGATATCCTGCCTGATCTGGTCCGGTGTTCGTTGGTGTTCGCTGGGAGTATGCTGGAGTGATCTTCGGTGGTAGTTGCAGCTGGTTGGAGTATCTCACCACTTGTGTGTTCGTGTTCTTCGATGTTGACAGTGAACGCCGGCTTGAGTCGATCGATCGATATAGTGCTTGATCTTCCTGGTAGTTGTACAGTGAAGTATTTGTTATTGCGATTGATGACTCGGTACGGACCTTTGTAGGGATGTTGCAGTGGCTTTCGGACGGTGTCATCGCGTACAAACACATGGCTGCATGTTTGCAAGGCGTTGTGCACGAACATACATCGCTTGTTGGAATGCGGTTTGAATGTAGGTGTGAGCTTCGTAATTACGTCATGTAGGTGATCAGCGTAGTTGTTGTCCATTTTTGTAACAGCTGGTGATGGTGATATGAAATCGCCGGGTAGTCGCAATGCTTGACCGTAGGTGAGTTGCGCGGCACTAGTATTGGTGTCTGTGCGCACGGCGGCTCGTAATCCCATCAGCACTGTGGGCAGCTCGGAAATCCATTTGTTGCTGTTTTGTCGTCGGGGTCACCACTGTAGCGCTTAGGTGGTGTGCAGTAATAATACTCCAGATGTAATGATAAATTTATATTGTTGTAATCAGAAGGGAATGCATTTACAGAAATATGTACAGAACTTATAACTAAATACAAAGGCTCAAGTAGTGGACAGTTGAAGCATCTAATTTCCGAAGTATGGTTCCTTGGAAATACGTGCGGGGGCGCGCGGATCGCTGTTGTCGAAACCGCTCACTATTGGGCTCAACGCTCGCTCTAAGCGCGGCCAGTGTGGTTCGCGTATAAGTATTTCAGAGCGGCGCGCGAGGCGCCAGTACACCGATGGCGGCGGCAGCGAACGGATGCGTAACAATGTATTGCAGCTACAACCTTATCCATCTTTATTCTATCTCAAATAAAAATAACCTTACTATCATCCCTAAATCCAAATACCTAGAGCACTTGGTAACGATGAGTACGCTTGTCTGGAAGAAGTTTGTCAGCTACTGACTGACAGCAGCTCTGCAAGCTCCTCGACACCAGAATAATCGAAGACAGATATATTATCACTTATAAGCATATTATCAGTTATTCAGCATCGCCCAGCAAATTGCACTTATGCTAAGATGGATTTAAGAAGATAAAAAGTTGAGAAGATCGGAGACAACAACTGGCTACTTGTACTCAGAGACAATGAAGTCACGAAAACGCAATGCAATACCAAGACAGATTACAAGAAGTTATTAGAATAAAGAAGAAGTTGTTAGTTAGAATTCATCTTATCTCAGTTACACTAACAGAAGACTGCCACATGAACGTCATGAACAAAACACTGCGGTCTCACACCGACACGATCGTCATCAACGAGGTCATACCACAAGCGAAGCAGCATCAAGTCTCAGAACAATTAATACAATACGAACTCCAATTAGAAGACATTTCACTAGACAGCATCCACGAACTCGTCAACAGAGCAGGCGACATCTCCGTGTCAGAAGAAGATAGTAGGCCAATCATAGCGGCTACACCTAGCTGGATCACAATCATCCTATATATCCTACTGGCCGCAGTAGCATCCTGGAAGCTGTATCAATGGAAAACTAAGAACATGCCAGATGACACCAAAAGGAGCGCGGACGCCTCCAGAATCAAAAGTTGCTTCTATCTTATGGAGGGAGGAGTTAATTCATCATAACCGACACGTTTATTATGCTGAGTACGCAGTCTCCGCATGCGCCGTTTTTGCAGATATGCATTTATTATGAAATTGGATATAATCGTTTTTATTGCATTATACTCAGCCTTGTATCCGCCATTGTAGTAATATCTGCCACGGTTTTAATGGGAGGTAGTATTGTGTTTATAGATTACAATAGTAAAGATATCGATTAATCCTTTGTATTTTTTTTTTCATACAAAAAAATAGACGTATAAATTTGTGCATATTTTTTTACAAAACTTACAAAAAGCCACTGAAATTCAAACACGTTAAACAAGTAGATCGTGATACTGTTTTAGAATACTCTTATAGTCAAGAAAGTTCGCCTGTCTCAAAATCCTAGAAATTCCAAAGAATTTCTTTTGGATAAAGAAGATCATTTATATTTTTCTTAAATATAAAATGAGGCGCTGTACGCCAATTTAATTGATTCAAGTGCCTTGCTTCAAAAATAAATTCACATATTTTATTAAGAAAGAAGAATTAAAAGACTGATTCGCAATGTTGATCTCGTTAAATACTGCCACTGTTAGTTTTAAAGAGTAACTAACTGAGGAAACTAGTTAGGGAGAGACTGTTTATTATTAGGTAATTGGGTGTTTGTATCTTTAAATAAATATAGAATTATTACTTGTCGACTTCTTTTAGATTGCCGCCCCTGATCGAACCTGTATGTCCGTCCTTCTTACCCCGCTTTGATTTATTCTTCTTTTTCATTCCAAATGATACCTTATTTCTTCGCCATTAAAATCCAATATTGACCGAAGCCGTTCTACCTACATATTCACGAACATTTAGCAACGAATATTTTAATTCAAACTCCAATCTTAAGAAATACAATGACTCTCTTACCCCGTATGAGGGCGAAGAGGAACGTTTATTTAATCTTGAAATTTACGTCAATATCGACGTAAGAACTGTTATTAGCGTAATGACATTTAGCCCACGGGAAGCTAATACATAAAGGCAAGTTTTGTGTATTTCAAAGATCTTAAAAGTTCCTAGCAGTCAAAATATTTTACTGAAAATAAAGTATGTCCCTCTTACCCCACCTGACCTTAAGGCGTAGACTCTCAATTTCAATTTTATTTTAGATGTGTATTGTATTGGAGTATTTTTTAATTTAAAATTAATGACATAAAGTTTTGGACTTAAAGCTGTCCCTGTTACATCTATTTACATGGCTATAAAAAAAAAACAAATGCAGCCGGAATCTTACAACTTTCTCAAAAATTTTCTAGTTTATCTTCTTACTAGTGATGTGCTACATGCCATAAAAATCTATTTATAACTTTGTGAATTAGCTAGAATTGTGAATCGAGTCACATAAGACTAATATTCAAAATTATGATTTAAAAAATATTTTTGCTTAAATTATATCTGAAAAACCAATTAAAAATGTTATCTCACTCTTATAAGGTAAAATCTGTCTCGAGGATTTACTAGAAAAAAAAAAATAAATAATTGTATTTTGAACATTCATTTCATAATATTTACAAATCATGCTCAAATTGTTGGCCTCTGTTGCGAATGCAGGCCCGACATCTGTTTCGTATTTCGACAATTGTTGTACAAAGTCGTATTTCCTCCTTAACTGTATTGAAAGCCGTTTCAATAGTCAGTAGCTGAAGCCTTTGGAACGGCACAATCTTACACTGAGAAAGCGATTGAAGAGAGATGAACCTTCTACTACATTAGGTAGATATAAAACAACATTTTCAGTTAAAATTAAAACAGATTTCTGTCAATATTTAAAACTTTTGGATGATATATATTTTGGGGGGTTTATTTATTTATTTATGTACACACAAACACTTAAAAATGAAAAGAATAAAAGCAGATAAAAGAGCACAAAGGTACTGCTTATTTCAAATGAAATCTCTTCCAGCAGACCTGCGAAAGGAGAGTTGGATGAGAGATGTAGACACAGTGTGTACACATAAGTTAAAAAACTAAAAGTATACTATATTATCTAAATTAAATCATATACATAATTATATATATCAATAAAAATATATAAAACACATAAATAGATACAATACATAAACTAAATTATAAAAATATATATCTATACAATATAACTTTACGAGATGGTAGAGAGGTAATGTTCTTTGACTAGCTTCTTGAAGACAGATACACTTTTAGCGCCACGGATCTTAGCTGGAAGTGAGTTCCACAATCGTACCGCATAAAAAGAGAAGGAGTTGGAATAGAAATGGGTGTTATGGGATGGGAAATTGAGATGGTATTTAAAGTGGGATCTGCATGGGGCATCGGCAGGGCGAGTGAACGAAAAACGATCACGCAAGTAGCCAGGTTATACAGGGTTGAAGAGGATGTTGTACAGGAGACATAATACCCGAGTGTTCCTACGAAGACGGATAGGGAGCCACTTGAGATCCTTACGGAATTGAAGGACATGGTCGTATTTTCTTAGGTCAAAAATAAAACGAATGCACAGGTTTTGCAAGCGCTCAAGCTTATTTAGTAGCTCCTCAGTGGCACCCAGTTAGCAGGCATCCGCATAATCAATAATCGGCTGAATCAATGTTTGAGCTAAATATATTTTAGTTTCAAGGGGCAAGAACCTTTGAAGGGATTTATGGTTGTGGAAGGAAAAGTGAACCTTACGGCTAACCTCATTTACCTGCGCTCGCTAAGAGAGGTTGCTGTCAATTGTGACACCGAGATTCTTGGCTGAGTCAGTGTAAGCAATAGTCGAGCCGTTAAGAGATAAAGGCGTCAAAGTTGAAATGTCAAGCGCAGTGCGATAGTATCGACTGCCTATGATCATGGCCTGGGACTTAGAAGGATTTATCTGTAAGCCGTAAGACTTGGCCCACTGATTAATACTCTCCAGGTCACGATTCATGGCATTAATCGCTGAGTCTGTATCAGCCAGTAAGAAATGACGATAAAGCTGCAAATCGTCTGCGTACAGATGGAAGTTGGAAGTGATTAGTTTAGTAATAGCATTTATGAAGATAATAAAAAGAAGAGGAGAGAGAACGCCACCCTGAGGAACACCAGCAGTGAGATCACACCAATCAGAGAAAGTCTCTTCAAAGCGGACACACTGAGAGCGACCTCGAAGATAAGAATCAAACCAGGCTAACGCTGAGGAAGAGAAGTTGATAGAATTAAGAACGCCAAGAAGTATGTCGAAATTCACTGAATTGAACGCACAACTGAAGTCAAGCAAAACAAGTAAAGTGAGAGATTTGTTGTCCAAAGCCCAGCGGATATCGTCAGTGACTTTCAAAAGAGCAGTTACAATTTTTGTTGTTTCGAACGCCACTGTTGCGACACACGCTGTTGCGAATTATTTTTCCGCTGTCTCACAGGTTCGAAAGCTCATGGACTCGAATAAACATCAAGAATTTTACTCAAAACGCGAAGACATTCAGACGCGCTATCTACTCAGACACCGATCAAGGCTAAACTTGCCAAGTTCTCGATTGAAAATGCATTCTACAAGCCCTTATGTTATGTCCATTAAAGTATATAATAAACTACCCACAGACATAAAAAAAAGAAGAGAAAATTAATGTATTTCTAAAAAAGGTTAGACAGTTTTTACTAACTAAATGCTATTACTCGGTAAACGAATACCTAAATGATAGACTTATAAAGTCATAACTTAAGTACAGTCAAACGGGGTGAATAGGAACGCAGGGGTGAATAGCAAGAAAAGTTTGAAGGGGATCTTCGCGTTAATTAACAATTTTTCCCAGCATTTAAGTACTCCTATTTATTCACTAATTGTAATAAAAACGGATGCTTTGACAGAAATTAATTATATAAATATATACCAATGTGAAAAACCTAACCAAAGTTTTGTTCCTATTCACCCCTGCGTTCCTATTCACCCCGTTTGACGGTACGCTCTCAATTTTACATTGTATTTAATTCATTATTATTGTTGAATCTCTCAAATAGACACATAAATAATGACATAATTTAATTTAATAATAATGACGATAAAAAAAAACTTACATAACTAACCTACTCATATACGTGATTTTCAGGCCAGACAATAAGCGATACACATTCGTGCCCAATTTCTCATTATGTGGTACAGCTCTAAAAAAAGTCGAGCAATTTAAGTATTTGGGCCACTGGGTCACCTTAAGGACAGAGTGGATATTGATAGGGAGCGCAGGGCGCTGTCTGTCCGATGCAACATGTTGGCCCGCGGTTTTCACGGTGTACGGGGACTGTCAAAGTTGCGCTTTTTAAAGCGTACTGTCAGTCATTTTACACCTGTAGCCTGTGGGTTAACTATACGCAGCGGGCATACAGCGATCTGCGCGTTCAATACAATAACGCGTTCCGGGTGCTGATGGGACTGCCGCGCCACTGCAGCGCCTCTACAATGTTCGCGGCGGCCCACACAGACGGCTTCGCAGCCATCATGCGCAAACGGTGCGCTTCTATCATGCGCCGTACGCGCGACACTCCCATCTTGCGCGCGATGGTGGACCGGTGGAACTCCCCGATGCTGGCTCGCTGGATACGGCTGCATGCAGTCGTACAGTGATTTTCCACCATCATCGGGAGGTTCACCCGGACTGGCCACAATAATATTTTTATTTTATTTTTTTACTAACACTAGTTTGTAAGCTCGCATTGTACTAACAAATATGGATGTAGAATCTGAAATAAATAATTTATTATTATATACACTGACATAATAATAATATATTTATAAAACTTGACTTAAATAAAAATATAATTTAATAATAATGACGATGAAAATAAATAAAATACTTGACATAACAAACCTATTTATATACACTGACATAATAATAATATATTCACAAAATTTGCCTTAAATAAAAATATGATTTAATAATAATCACGATAAGAATAAACAAAATACCTGACATCATTTATCTATACATATACATAGACATAATAATAGTACACATACATAATTTAATTGACATATGAACATAATTTAATAATAATGACGTTACAAGATAAATAAACATACCTGACATAATTTACTAATACTTATACACAGACATAATTATTATAATAATGTACATGCACAATTAAACGCATCACATTCTAAATAAAATTCTATTGAATTCCGTAAATTACTACCTAACTCTCTTCCTCTCTCCTAACTTTGCTGTGCCCGACAGGGTCCATATTGGTCTATGAAAATTTTTTGACACCATCTATGTATACATATGGATTGCAATAAAGTATTGAGTATTTGAGTAAAGTAGTCGCGAAAGACGCTGTTTCGAAAAACATTTTCACTGCCTCATACGCTCGAATGCTTGTGATTTCGATTTATTTAGTCATAAAGTGTACAGAAAAATATTTAGGCAGTAATTAAATAAAATCAACAAATTCGGTGTCAACATCATCATTCAATATTATTATTAACAAAGTAACAATCAAAAATATTAGTACCTCAACTGTACATTTTTTTCTATGAGTACTGAACACAACATCTAAGACTGACCCAAAATCTTTTCGATTTTTTGTTCCGTGACACTTTAAAATCGCAAAGATTTTGCATTCACAATTTTGAAAAAAAAAGTACAATGGGCACGCCTGAATTTATAAAAGCTTTAGCGTTAAGTATTCATATATACTAACTAATACTAACACGTGTGCAATTGATTATTTTTTTTAAAAATACCACTAATAATTAACACCACTTAAGAAAAATTAGTCTTAGATTAAATAAAACATGTGTTACCTTTTGTTTGTAAACCTTTTATAAAGGTGACTGCGGGGTATGCGGTGAGTCGGGGATGCGGGGGAGGGGGGGGGGGGTTAGAGTATGCCGGTCGCTGCGCGCTGTGTCTGGTGTCTTGTCAGTCCCTTTCTTTAATTAATTGTGCGTATACAAATTAGTGGTTGCGCGTGCGCCAAGCAATAAAATATGTCAGGTTATATTTGGAATAACGATAATGTTTACAAATTGATTGAAATGTTTCAAGCAAGAGAAATACTGTGGAACACACGATGCTTGGATAAAAATTGCCAGTGAATTTAATTTGGATAAAAAAAGTAATTGAAAAAAGATTCGATCACTCGTAGGTCAATTTAACCGAGAATGTAAACCTAAATCTGGTGCAGGAGCTGATGAATCAAGTAAATGGTTTGCATTTAAAAAAGCTCATGTTCCTTAAGGGCAAAAATATCCCAAGTTCCAACTGTCGATGGAGGGTTGCAGGTCTTTTAATAGTATTTAGATGACCAGTCCAATAACCCTTCATTTGAAAAATATTCAGCAAATTCTTTTCTTATTTGTTTCTCATCATCTGCCTGGGAATTCACATGCTTCAAGTGATGTTAATTGCTGCTGTTCTAATCTCCATTGTCCATCGATACCTGTACCAGTTATTTCGTCTTCGCTATCATAGTATTGAGATGGAGCGTAAATCATGCTCGATCCAGTTTTTCTTAGAAAATTATGCAGTAGCACACATGTCATAATTAAAGTATTAGTTTTTGTGTATCTAATAATATTGTAGTTCGTAAAACTCTAAATCTGGCCGACAAAATACCAAATGCGCAGTCTATAACTGAAAATTCTTTCCTTAGAATTGCTATCCTGTGGTCCTGTAAAAGGTTTTAACAAGTGTTTTTCTAACGGGAACGCATCATCTGTTACGAACACATAAGGAACAGGTTTGTTTCTGCCTGGTAGTAAGCTGTCATTGGGTATTTTCAAACTATTGTCGTTAATTTTATTTCGAAATTTTGTGTTTGCGAAAACTCCACCATCACTTATGCGTCCTTGGCAGCCAATATTCACGTATAAAAAGTTATATTCTGCGTCCACTAGCGCTAAAAGTACATCGCTGTAAAATTCTTTATAATTGTAATATTCACTGCCGCTATCAATTGGCTTTTGTATGACGACGTGCTTTCCATCGATACTTCCTAAGCAATTTGGGAAATTCCGTTTTTTCTTTAAAGTTTTTGCCACATGTAGCCACTCTTGAGGTGTTGTTGGTATCTGGAACAACAACAGGAGATTAAGTAATTTGAAGTTATCGTTTACTTCTCTTCTTTCAGAGTAACGAAGAAAACGGGGTAACGAGAAACAGAAGTGATTCAGAAAACACTCTCAGTTTAAACGAAACAGAAAATACTGTCAACGTAACCGAAACTACGGGCACGCTTTTCGCCACCCTAAAACCATTTCGCAAAAGAAGACTGCCAGTAGAAAAAGATACAACACAACAAGAAGCTGTAAAGATTTTACAAAGCATGTACGAAACTAGAAAGAGCAGGGATGAAAGTGACGCTTTTGGAGAGTATGTCTCTATGAAACTGAAACAAATAAAAAAGAGTTATGCTAGGAATACTGCTCAACATCACATTAACAATATTTTGTACAATGCATCAATACAAACCTAGCGAACGGCGGTATTACTCCGGTGTCACCCCGAGGAACTCGAACGTCAGGACATAGCAGAGACACAAAATGCTGACAACTTTCGGCGATTTGACTCTATCAAACCCAATGATGACTTCGACCCACAAGTGATTGCAACAGATGATGATGATTAGGGCTAGTGTCAAGTTTAGGAAGTAATTAAAACCGCTGCTGAATTTGAGTTGTAAAAAACTTAACAAAACTTCCATCAATTTATATTATTACCCACTAGTTTCCCAATAGTTCTACATATACAAAATACTTGCATTCTACAACCTTTTCTGTTTAAAGATAATCCAGTTGCCGTTTTGTACATACCCTTGTAAGGTTCTTAGCTAGCTGGTCTACTTGTTAGTTACTAACATCTTTTTTATTCTAATTTCAGGAGACAAAATTTAATAAAAGCTAATCTTTTGAAATACCGGCCCTACGAGCAAATACTTGCTGACCATAACTTTATAAGTGAAATCACAAATCGAGCGAAGATACATCAAATGGGAGTGCTGAAACTGTCTATGAGAGTGGGTGATAATGATGTCACTCTGATGTCTAATTCAGAACCAATCTGCTCGATGTCCACACTTATTACTCCGGTGTCACCCCGAGGAACTCGAACGTCAGGACATAGCAGAGACACAAAATGATGACAACTTTCTGCGATTTGATTCTATCAAACTCAATGATGACTTCGACCCACAAGTGATTGCAACAGATGATGTTGATGATTAGGGCTAGTGTCATGTTTAGGAAGTAATTAAAACCGCTGCTGAATTTGACTTGTAAAAATCTTAACAAAACGTCCATCAATTTACATTATTAGGTACCCACTAGTTCCCCAATAGTTCTACATTATACAAAATACTTGCATTCTATAACCTTTTCTGTTTAAAGATAATCCTGTTGCCGTTTTGTACATACCCTTGTAAGGTTCTTAGCTAGGTAGTCATGGGCACGCCACAATTATGGCGGTAAGTCCCCTCTTTGAGGCGTGGTTGGAAAGACCTCACGGCGTCCTCACCTACCGTATGACGCAGGTTCTCACCGAACACGGTAAGTTCGGGAAGTTCCTGCACCGGATTCGTGCGGAAGCGACGCCCGGGTGTCGCCACTGTGTGGACCGCCCGGAGGACACGGTGGAGCATACGGTGGAGGTGTGCCCCGCATGGGCAGAGCAACGCCGTGTCCTCGTGGGGGCGATCGGCGGCGGCGATCTCTCGCGTCGGGCCTTGGTACAGGCCATGGTCCGTAGCGAGGAGGAGTGGCAGGCGGTCGCTTCCTTCTGCGAAGCAGTAATGCTAGCAAAGGAGGCGGCCGATCGCGTGAGGCAACGCTCCTCACGCCCAAGTCGCCGCCGGGATGCCGATCCCGATTTCCGGCCACCGTAGGCGCGGGCTTGCGGACGGCGAGCAATGGGTAGCCCGCCGTCCAACCGTCCGGTAACCGTCCGGACCGAGTCTAAGTCGTCGACGGCGCGTATTGTTCCACGCGCGCCTCAGGGAGATGTCAACAAATCGTAGGGGCCCAGCAGGGTCGAAGCCTACTGGGGCCATGGGTAGTGTGAAAGCGAAACCCGGGGCCTTGGGACGAAGGCAACGAAGGAACAGGAGTGGGTTTTTAGTCAGTAAAAGTCTGACACTATCTCCCGCCCCGCCCAGGAGCGGGGGATGTCATAAGATGATTTTCCCACTGAAAAAAAAAAAAAAGCTAGGTAGTCAACTTTTTAGTTACTAACATCTTTTTTATTCTAATTTCAGGAGACAAAATTTAATAAAAGCTAATCTTTTGAAATACCTGCCCTACGAGCAAATACTTGCTGCCTGTAACTTTATAACTGCAATCACAAATCGAGCGAAGATGCATCAAATGGGAGTGCTGAAACTATCTATGAGAATGGGTGATAATGATGTCATTCTGATATCTAATTCAGAACCAATCTGCTCGATGTCCACACTTATTACTCCGGTGTCACCCCCGAGGAACTCGAACGTCAGGACATAGCAGAGACACAAAATGCTAACAACTTTCTGCGATTTGACTTTATCAAACCCAATGATGACTTCGACCCACAAGTGATTGCAACAGATGATGATGATGATTAGGGCTAGTGTCAAGTTTAGGAAGTAATTAAAACCGCTAAAAAAAATGCTCCATGGTACTTCACATTCACAAAACTTGAAACACAAAGTGCTTCTACATTATACAATGCTATTGTTTCCAAATATAAAAGGTAATAAATTATCATAAGCTCTATTGAAACAAACAAATAAAATAAAATAAAAAATGTTTCGAAAACAACAATACAAAAAGGGGAATAGTTCAGATTGGCTAACAATCTGAACCGAGGTTGATCTAATGTATTCTTGTTCCTAGTATTAAAATTGTGCCTGTCACTTATCTTAGTAAAAAGATGAATATTTTCCGAACATACATAATGTTTTCATAAATGTATTGACAAGGGACCGTCAGGATGTTTATTTCCTTAAATAGTTCCCTAAGAGAATCGCGTCTGCGAAGATTATATATGGCTCTATATGCAGCCCGTCCCCATAGCAAAATACCGTAAGACATGATACTATGAAAGTAACTAAAATAAACTAGTCGCGCAATATCCACATCAGTAAATTGACGGATTTTTCTGACAGCATATGCTGCTGAACTAAGCCGACCTGTCAGAGATGTTAAATGAGGACCCCATTGTAGCCTCGAGTCAAGCGTGATCCCTAGGAAAACCGTATTCTCGACGAATTCAAGTTTCTCCTTGTTCAATACTATGTCGGAGTAATTACTTTTAACATTCGATAACGCAAATCTTATGCACTTAGTTTTTTTTTTTCCATTTAATACTAAATTATTAACAGTAAACCAGTTTTGGACTTGCTGTAAAGCATTGTTTACGTCATCAAGATTTGTGGGACGTCTATTGATCTTAAAAATTAACGACGTATCGTCAGCAAACAATACAATATGAGGTTGTTTTTTTAATAGATGCGGTAGATCATTTATATATACTAAAAAGAGGAAAGGACCTAATATTGAGCCTTGTGGCACACCCATTTTGACTTTTAGACCCGGAGAATTGACACCGTTTATCTGAACTTGCTGTTGTCTGTCAATTAAATAAGATTTCACCAAGCTGAGTGCAAGTTTACTTAGTCCATAAAGTTCTAGCTTTAAAAGCAAGGTTTCGTGATTAACACAACCAAAAGCCTTTGAGAAGGTCATAAAAAAATCCTATCGCATCTTGGGCAAGATAATCCTGTTGCCGTTTTGTACATACCCTTGTAAGGTTCTTAGCTAGCTGGTCCACTTGTTAGTTACTAACATCTTTTTTATTCTAATTTCAGGAGACAAAATTTAATAAAAGCTAATCTTTTTAAATACCTGCCCTACGAGCAAATACTTGCTGACCGTAACTTTATAATTGAAATCACAAATCGAGCGAAGATACATCAAATGGGAGTGCTGAAACTGTCTATGAGAGTGGGTGATAATGATGTCATTCTGATATCTAATTCAGAACCAATGTGCTCGATGTTCACACTTATTACTCCGATGTCACCCAGAGGAACTCGAACGTCAGGACATAGCAGAGACACAAAATGATGCCAACTTTCTGCGATTTGACTCTATCAAACTCATTGATGATTTCGACCCACAAGTAATTGCAACAGATGATGATGATTAGGGCTAGTGTCAAGTTTAGGAAGTAATTAAAACCGCTGCTGAATTTGACTTGTAAAAATCTTAACAAAACGTCTATCAATTTATATTATTACCCACTAGTTTGCCAAAGTTCTACATATACAAAATACTTGCATTCTACAACCTTTTCTGTTTAAAGATAATCCTGTTGCCGTTTTGTACATACCCTTGTAAGGTCCTTAGCTAGCTGGTCCACTTGTTAGTTACAAACATCTTTTTTATTCTAATTTCAGGAGACAAAATTTAATAAAAGCTAATCTTTTGAAATACCTGCCCTACGAGCAAATACTTGCTGACCGTAACTTTATAACTGAAATCACAAATCGAGCGAAGATACATCAAATGGGAGTGCTGAAACTGTCTATGAGAGTGGGTGATAATGATGTCATTCTGATATCTAATTCAGAACCAATCTGCTCGATGTCCACACTTATTACTCCGGTGTCACCCCGAGGAACTCGAACGTCAGGACATAGCAGAGACACAAAATGATGACAACTTTCTGCGATTTGACTCTTTCAAACTCATTGATGACTTCGACCCACAAGTAATTGCAACAGATGATGATGATTAGGGCTAGTGTCAAGTTTAGGAAGTAATTAAAACGCTGCTGAATTTGACTTGTAAAAATCTTAACAAAACGTACATCAATTTATATTATTACCCACTAGTTTCCCAATAGTTCTACATATACAAAATACTTGCATTCTACAACCTTTTCTGTTTAAAGATAATCCTTTTGCCGTTTTGTACATACTCTTGTAAGGTTCTTAGCTAGCTGGTCCACTTGTTAGTTACAAACATCTTTTTTATTCTAATTTCAGGAGACAAAATTTAATAAAAGCTAATCTTTTGAAATACCTGCCCTACGAGCAAATACTTGCTGACCGTAACTTTATAACTGAAATCACAAATCGAGCGAAGATACATCAAATGGGAGTGCTGAAACTGTCTATGAGAGTGGGTGATAATGATGTCATTCTGATATCTAATTCAGAACCAATCTACTCGATGTCCACACTTATTACTCCGGTGTCACCCCGAGGAACTCGAACGTCAGGACATAGCAGAGACACAAAATGATGACAACTTTCTGCGATTTGACTCTTTCAAACTCATTGATGACTTCGACCCACAAGTAATTGCAACAGATGATGATGATTAGGGCTGCGATTTGACTCTATCAAACTCATTGATGACTTCGGCCCACAAGTAATTGCAACAGATGATGATGATTAGGGCTAGTGTCAAGTTTAGGAAGTAATTAAAACGCTGCTGAATTTGACTTGTAAAAATCTTAACAAAACGTACATCAATTTATATTATTACCCACTAGTTTCCCAATAGTTCTACATATACAAAATACTTGCATTCTACAACCTTTTCTGTTTAAAGATAATCCTTTTGCCGTTTTGTACATACTCTTGTAAGGTTCAAAGTCAAAGTCAAAGTCAAAAAATTTTTATTTCACATAGGCCTACATGGGCACTTATAAAACGTCAGAAGCTAGTGCACGGTTCCAAATTGGTCGTTTCCTATGGAGAAGAACCGGCAAGAAACTCCATGGTTACTCTTTTAAAAAAATGATTGTTTACAATATTTTCATATTACAGTATTAATAGACATTATGTAAGAACAGTGTAGACCGGTCGATATTGTACCCAAAAGCACAATAAAAATAATAATATTTTAAAAAAAAAAAAGTGAGTCGTAATAGGAAGTAACCTAAGAATTCGAGAAGTCCACGGTGTTCTCACATTCACATTAAAAAAAAAGAAGCTATATAAAAAAAAAAAAAACAAGAACAATAATTAATTACAATTAGCAATAAATGACATGTCAACAAAAAGAAAATTACTAACGAATTTATGGTGGTTGGCGTCTACTAATATAAAAAATATTGCAAAAGCAATGTGTAGGAAGAAAAGAAAAAATGTATATATTACAACAAATGTGGAGCAGTTAATAGACAGATGTACACAACATTATGAGTTACCAGGGGGCCACATGTGCAGAAGCAGTCATTGCCAAACAAGCGTGTCTTCGACATAGTCTTTAACCTTGTAATAGGCTTTTTTAGTTAGGACACGCTTAATATGGGTTTTGAACTTGCCCTCGCTAAGTTCAGTCACCGCCTTTGGTAGCTTGTTATAAAAGCGTATGCTGTTTACTAAAAATGACTTGCTGGTCTTAGCTAATCTCCATTTGGGTAATACAATTTCGTGTTTACTGCGCGTATTTATGTTATGAAAATCGCTTCTAATTTTGAAAAGTCCTAGGTTTTTACGAACGTACAAAATACTTTCCAAGATATAAAGAGAAGGCAGAGTAAGTATATCGATTTCTTTGAATTTATTTCTGAGGGACTCGCGAGGACCCATTTTATAAATAGCCCGGATTGCTCTCTTTTGCAATATGAAAATTGAGTCCACATCAGCTGCAGATCCCCACAGTAAAATGCCATAAGACATGATACTGTGGAAATAAGCATAGTAAACTAACCTAGCGGTGGCTACATCTGTCAATTGCCTTATTTTTCGTACTGCATATGCGGCTGAGCTTAATCTACCTGAAAGAGTTCTAATATGAGCGCCCCACTGCAGTTTAGAATCGATAGTTATACCTAAAAACACAGTTTCCGTAGTAACATCAAGTTTGTTGCCGTCTAGAATTAGATTGACGCCAACTTGAGGGACATTTGGTAATGAAAATTTCATACATTTAGTTTTATTCGCATTTAATAAGAGATTATTAGCTGCGAACCATTTCGAAAGAACAGTCAGACTTTCATTGACTTGCAAGACATCCCTATCTTTTCTATCCACTTTAAAAATAAGAGAAGTGTCATCAGCAAACAGAATTATATCGGATAAATTAGCCATCATATAAGGAAGGTCATTAATATAAACTAGAAAAAGAAAAGGGCCAAGAATTGAACCCTGGGGCACGCCCATCTTTATTAAAGACCCCGAAGACGTCGCCCCATTAATGGATACTTTTTGCTGCCTGTAAGATAAATAGGAAAAAACAAGATCAGCAGCTCGTCCACGAATTCCGTAATGATGTAATTTACGGATCAGAGTATTATGGTCAACACAGTCAAATGCTTTTGAGAGGTCACAGAATATGCCAATAGCATCCTGGGACTTCTCCCAGGATTCCAAAATGTGACTGATGAGTTTCACTCCTGCATCCGTCGTTGACCTTCCTTTCGTGAAGCCAAACTGATGACTATGCAAAATCCTATTTGAATTGAAATGAGACAACATCTGGTCGAGCATGATTTTTTCATAGATTTTACTCAATGCTGGAAGCACAGATATAGGTCTATAATTAGAGGGATCACTCTTACTACCTGATTTGAAAATTGGTACTACTTTACTATGTTTCATTAAATCAGGGAACATTCCGCTGTCTAAGCATTGATTAAATATGCCTGTTAGGACAGGAGCAATAGTATCAATAATATCTCCAAGAACCTTAACGGATATACCCCATAAGTCTTCAGTGTTTTTTATATTAAGACTTTTGAATGTTTTTATAATTGTATCAACAGAGATACGCTTAAATTCAAAGGTTGGTATATCCTTAGTGAAATGTTCTTTCAAAAAAGATTCAGCCAACAAAGACGAGGAAGGGAGAGATTTCGTAACTTCTATTGGGATGTTGGTGAAAAAGTTTTCTAACGTCTCAGCCACTTCTGACCTATCTGAGATAATTTTATTATCAATTTTTAGCGACAATTCATTCCGATCTCGTTGGTTTGTCTTTCCAGTTTCCCTGCTTATCACCTTCCAGACAGCTTTTATTTTATTATTAGAATTTTCAATTAACTTACTTATTGATTTAGATTTAGCTTGGGCGCAGACTCTTTTGAATAACTTTGAATACATTCTAACGTGGTTATGCAAGTTAAGATCAGATGACAAGGATTTTTCATGATATAGCTGATATAAAGTATCTCTGCTTTTTCTTATTCCAGCAGTAGCCCATTCATTAAATTTGGATTTATTATTGATTTTAACTTTTTTAACTGGGCACGCCTTATTAAATTCTCGGCATACTGTAGAGAATAATGTATCATAGTTTACATTGGGGTCTTGCGAATCAAAATTGGCTGTTGAGAGACTACTAAAAACATTATGATTAAAATAATTTAATTTATTTTTAGTAAGCGGTCTAAACTCTGCAGGTGAATCTAATTGTAACGTTTTGACTAACTCGAAAGATACGAGTTGACCAGTGTGGTCAGACCTCGCGCCACTAATTATGGAAGAGTTTTTTATATTACAATTAGTAAATATATTATCTATGCATGAAGCTGAGGTAGGTGTTATTCTTGTTGCTTCATGAAAAATACATTTTAGATTAAAAGAACTAAACAGTGAGAGAAGTTTAAATTTTTCTGGTGAATTTACCAGTAAATTGATATTTAAGTCCCCACAAACGAAGACTAATTTGTTATCTCTAATAAGTTTATTTAGTATTTCTTCTATTAAGATCAAAAAAGATGTCAAGTTTGATGCAGGTGGTCTATAGACACATAAGAAAGTTTGGCCTTCAACCTCTGCACATGCTACCTCACATAAGCGATCAACAGAGCAAGCAGTGATATCTTTCCTTTCCTTATATCTTAAAGAATTATTACATAATATCAAGGTACCACCCCCTACCGATGATCTATTGTACGCACTGGCAACTGAAAAATTATCCACATTGAACACCATTCTATCTGGTTTTAACCAAGTTTCACAAAAACACAAGATATCCATATGATATTTATCTATTAACATTTCCACATCTAGAATTTTGCCAGAGAAGCGATTTATATTCTGATGGTACAATAAAATGTTATTATTAGGCTTCTCTTTTGTCGTTTCTAAAAGTTTAAAGAATCCATATCAGTATTATTAGGAATACTAGATAATACTGATTCGTCACTTAACCTAATCTCAGTTAAATTATCAATAACTGCATGTATATTAAAAGCTAACAAAGTAGCCAATAAATGTCGACTTTTTTTGGGAAGAAACATATGTTCCCGTATCAAAACAAAATCTCTAACAAAATTGTTAGTATCAAAATACAATAAACGGTCACTATGACGGCATGACAAGATGTGCATTAAGTTATTAAGGCTAAAAATATGATCATTTTCATGATCATGTAAACAGTCCGAATAAGGCAATGCACATAATATTAATTTAGCCAATTTCAAATTAAGCAGGGTTTCGATACCTATAACTATGTCCCTTTTAGTTATACTTAGACTATTTCCCATTAAGAGTACCACTGTGGTCTGCTCATTCATTGGTGTATTTTTTATTTTATGAACAAGCTCATTAAAATGCAGGTTATGGTAACAATGACTCACAATGGTGTGTTTGCAACGGTTATTTAACAAAGATCCAAAACCTGTCCCTAATCTATCCGAATACACCAAAATATTACTTTGACAAGGGATTACAGATTCTGTAGTATGAGGTTCATGTTTAGAGGATCCTGATATTTCATGCTGGGGCATGGGAGGTGGCGGAGTGGGAGCACAACTACAGGTGAGATGGTTGGTCAATGACTCATACCGCTCTGCATTGTACTTCACCAAGTCCACCAACTCACAAGCCTCCTGCATGCGCTCACTCAACATCTGTTGGCTAGACTCATACTTACAAAAGATTTCTTTTATTGTATTTTCCCTACACTGTAGTTCCTTTTGAAGGTTCTGTATATCAAAGTTATACATTAATTTGCTATTTTCCAACTTATAATTACTTTCTTTTAATTGTTTTTGTAAGTTAAAACGCTGCTGTCTAAGATCAATATTACATTTATAAACACTCTGAGTCTTTAAGAGTTTCTTATACTTTTTAATGTTCTTAGTGATTTTAATGTATTTCTTAATTTTATTGTGACTACCTAAAATTGGACATTTAGTTAGGGTATCGTCCCCAGTTAGGTCTATGGTTACGGTGGGTTTCTTACACTCACATTCAGATGTACTGCCAATCAGCTTATCAAAGAGGTTGTTGGTGTTGGCAACCTGTTCACTAGCTCTCAAAGTATCGACGGTGGATATAGTGTTGCGAGCCTTGCACAATTCCGCTTCAAGGCCTGATATGCGATTCAGTGCCTGGTGATGGGTGTCTCTGCATTCTTGAAAATCTGACACCAGTTGACGGAGATGGTTATGCTGGTCTAGTATATCCACATGCTGGGTGTGCAGTTCTGCAAGTTGCCTCTTCAATTGAGTGTTTCTATCAACTATTTTCTTGACTTCCACCTCACTTTCCTCTCTTTCCCGTAGCAGGTCATTGCAAGTCTTTCTTGACGCTTCGAGTTCCTTCAGCGCGGCATTCAGTTTCTCGTTCATGTCACGAACAGTTGCTCCACGGGTCATCATGTTTATAAATTACCCCGAATGGCTCCTACAATGACACAAGAAACAGCTGAGTATTTGAGGAGATATTTAGTGAGTTGAAAACTTGAGGTTAGGTGGGGAAATATGAGTTAACAAGAGAAAAAGGTGAAAAAAAAAGTAATAAATAGATGGGAAAGAAATGATAATAAAAACGTAGGTAGGAGAAAAATTAAAAATTAATCCTGGATTATTTAAAATCTAATTAATCAAGCTAAAAGATGAGAGATAATTAGTAAATGTGTGAAGTACTTATTGCAGTGAGTGTTTTGTCTGGGCTAATGTTTTCGTCATCGATTCTGCTTCCACAATTTGTCAAGCAAAAGGAGACATAAACGGTGCCGGTGTGTGCTGGACGTAGCTCAGAAACCTGAGCAGTGTTTATAGGTGTTGAATAGTGTGAAACAATAACTATAATAAACAAGAAAATGAAACTAAATACTCCCCGGGTTTGATGATTTCAAATCAGCAATTCAAACAGTCCAAACTTTTGACAGCCGGTCGAAGATATCAACTTGATCGATTTTTGAACAATTATCGCGTCAAAAACACGGTACAAAC
The DNA here is from genome assembly GCA_961205895.1 of Mythimna pallens. NCBI lineage: Eukaryota > Metazoa > Arthropoda > Insecta > Lepidoptera > Noctuidae > Mythimna > Mythimna pallens. Next base: position 19,816,826 of record OY540839.1, on the reverse strand, counting down.
AGTGGCTAGGTCACTTTACACTTAGATTCTAAAGTAAACAAAAGATTTAAACAAAAATATACACAATTAATTAATATTTAAAAATAATTTATCTAAGAGGTCGTTTTTTTCACGACCTGCCACCAGTGTTGCCAGGGAAAACAGGGTTCTTAGCTAGCTGGTCCACTTGTTAGTTACAAACATCTTTTTTATTCTAATTTCAGGAGACAAAATTTAATAAAAGCTAATCTTTTGAAATACCTGCCCTACGAGCAAATACTTGCTGACCGTAACTTTATAACTGAAATCACAAATCGAGCGAAGATACATCAAATGGGAGTGCTGAAACTGTCTATGAGAGTGGGTGATAATGATGTCATTCTGATATCTAATTCAGAACCAATCTGCTCGATGTCCACACGTATTACTCCGGTGTCACCCCGAGGAACTCGAACGTCAGGACATAGCAGAGACACAAAATGATGACAACTTTCTGCGATTTGACTCTATCAAACTCATTGATGATTTCGACCCACAAGTAATTGCAACAGATGATGATGATTAGGGCTGCGATTTGACTCTATCAAACTCATTGATGACTTCGGCCCACAAGTAATTGCAACAGATGATGATGATTAGGGCTAGTGTCAAGTTTAGGAAGTAATTAAAACGCTGCTGAATTTGACTTGTAAAAATCTTAACAAAACGTACATCAATTTATATTATTACCCACTAGTTTCCCAATAGTTCTACATATACAAAATACTTGCATTCTACAACCTTTTCTGTTTAAAGATAATCCTTTTGCCGTTTTGTACATACTCTTGTAAGGTTCTTAGCTAGCTGGTCCACTTGTTAGTTACTAACATCTTTTTTATTCTAATTTCAGGAGACAAAATTTAATAAAAGCTAATCTTTTGAAATACCTGCCCTACGAGCAAATACTTGCTGACCGTAACTTTATAACTGAAATCACAAATCGAGCGAAGATACATCAAATGGGAGTGCTGAAACTGTCTATGAGAGTGGGTGATAATGATGTCATTCTGATATCTAATTCAGAACCAATCTGCTCGATGTCCACACTTATTACTCCGGTGTCACCCCGAGGAACTCGAACGTCAGGACATAGCAGAGACACAAAATGATGACAACTTTCTGCGATTTGACTCTATCAAACTCATTGATGATTTCGACCCACAAGTAATTGCAACAGATGATGATGATTAGGGCTGCGATTTGACTCTATCAAACTCATTGATGACTTCGGCCCACAAGTAATTGCAACAGATGATGATGATTAGGGCTAGTGTCAAGTTTAGGAAGTAATTAAAACGCTGCTGAATTTGACTTGTAAAAATCTTAACAAAACGTACATCAATTTATATTATTACCCACTAGTTTCCCAATAGTTCTACATATACAAAATACTTGCATTCTACAACCTTTTCTGTTTAAAGATAATCCTTTTGCCGTTTTGTACATACTCTTGTAAGGTTCTTAGCTAGCTGGTCCACTTGTTAGTTACTAACATCTTTTTTATTCTAATTTCAGGAGACAAAATTTAATAAAAGCTAATCTTTTGAAATACCTGCCCTACGAGCAAATACTTGCTGACCGTAACTTTATAACTGAAATCACAAATCGAGCGAAGATACATCAAATGGGAGTGCTGAAACTGTCTATGAGAGTGGGTGATAATGATGTCATTCTGATATCTAATTCAGAACCAATCTGCTCGATGTCCACACTTATTACTCCGGTGTCACCCCGAGGAACTCGAACGTCAGGACATAGCAGAGACACAAAATGATGACAACTTTCTGCGATTTGACTCTATCAAACTCATTGATGATTTCGACCCACAAGTAATTGCAACAGATGATGATGATTGTGAGTGACAAGTTTAGGAAGTAATTAAAACCGCTGCTGAATTTGACTTGAAAAAATCTTAACAAAACGTCTATCAATTTATATTATTACCCACTAGTTTCCCTAAGTTCTACATACACAAAATACTTGCATTCTACAACCTTTTCTGTTTAAAGATAATCCTGTTGCCGTTTTGTACATACCCTTGTAAGGTTCTTAGCTAGCTGGTCCACTTGTTAGTTACTAACATCTTTTTTATTCTAATTTCAGGAGACAAAATTTAATAAAAGCTAATCTTTTGAAATACCTGCCCTACGAGCAAATACTTGCTGACCGTAACTTTATAACTGAAATCACAAATCGAGCGAAGATACATCAAATGGGAGTGCTGAAACTGTCTATGAGAGTGGGTGATAATGATGTCATTCTGATATCTAATTCATAACCAATCTGCTCGATGTCCACACTTATTACTCCGGTGTCACCCCCGAGGAACTCGAACGTCAGGACATAGCAGAGACACAAAATGCTGACAACTTTCTGCGATTTGACTTTATCAAACCCAATGATGACTTCGACCCACAAGTGATTGCAACAGATGATGATGATGATTAGGGCTAGTGTCAAGTTTAGGAAGTAATTAAAACCGCTAAAAAAAATGCTCCATGGTACTTCACATTCACAAAACTTGAAAAACAAAGTGCTTCTACATTATACAATGCTATTGTTTCCAAATACAAAAGGTAATAAATTATCATAAGCTCTATTGAAACAAACAAATAAAATAAAATAAAAATGTTTCGAAAACAACAATACAAAAAGGGGAATAGTTCAGATTGGCTAACAATCTGAACCGAGGTTGATCTAATGTATTCTTGTTCCTAGTATTAAAATTGTGCCTGTCACTTATCTTAGTAAAAAGATGAATATTTTCCGAACATACATAATGTTTTCATAAATGTATTGACAAGGGACCGTCAGGATGTTTATTTCCTTAAATAGTTCCCTAAGAGAATCGCGTCTGCGAAGATTATATATGGCTCTATCTGCAGCCCGTCCCCATAGCAAAATACCGTAAGACATGATACTATGAAAGTGACTAAAATAAACTAGTCGCGCAATATCCACATCAGTAAATTGACGGATTTTTCTGACAGCATATGCTGCTGAACTAAGCCGACCTGTCAGAGATGTTAAATGAGGACCCCATTGTAGCCTCGAGTCAAGCGTGATCCCTAGGAAAACCGTATTCTCGACGAATTCAAGTTTCTCCTTGTTCAATACTATGTCGGAGTAATAACTTTTAACATTCGATAACGCAAATCTTATGCACTTAGTTTTTTTTTTTCCATTTAATACTAAATTATTAACAGTAAACCAGTTTTGGACTTGCTGTAAAGCATTGTTTACGTCATCAAGATTTGTGGGACGTCTATTGATCTTAAAAATTAACGACGTATCGTCAGCAAACAATACAATATGAGGTTGTTTTTTTAATAGATGCGGTAGATCATTTATATATACTAAAAAGAGGAAAGGACCTAATATTGAGCCTTGTGGCACACCCATTTTGACTTTTAGACCCGGAGAATTGACACCGTTTATCTGAACTTGCTGTTGTCTGTCAATTAAATAAGATTTCACCAAGCTGAGTGCAAGTTTACTTAGTCCATAAAGTTCTAGCTTTAAAAGCAAGGTTTCGTGATTAACACAACCAAAAGCCTTTGAGAAGGTCATAAAAAAATCCTATCGCATCTTGGGCAAGATAATCCTGTTGCCGTTTTGTACATACCCTTGTAAGGTTCTTAGCTAGCTGGTCCACTTGTTAGTTACTAACATCTTTTTTATTCTAATTTCAGGAGACAAAATTTAATAAAAGCTAATCTTTTGAAATACCTGCCCTACGAGCAAATACTTGCTGACCGTAACTTTATAATTGAAATCACAAATCGAGCGAAGATACATCAAATGGGAGTGCTGAAACTGTCTATGAGAGTGGGTGATAATGATGTCATTCTGATATCTAATTCAGAACCAATCTGCTCGATGTTCACACTTATTACTCCGATGTCACCCAGAGGAACTCGAACGTCAGGACATAGCAGAGACACAAAATGATGCCAACTTTCTGCGATTTGACTCTATCAAACTCATTGATGATTTCGACCCACAAGTAATTGCAACAGATGATGATGATTAGGGCTGCGATTTGACTCTATCAAACTCATTGATGACTTCGGCCCACAAGTAATTGCAACAGATGATGATGATTAGGGCTAGTGTCAAGTTTAGGAAGTAATTAAAACGCTGCTGAATTTGACTTGTAAAAATCTTAACAAAACGTACATCAATTTATATTATTACCCACTAGTTTCCCAATAGTTCTACATATACAAAATACTTGCATTCTACAACCTTTTCTGTTTAAAGATAATCCTTTTGCCCTTTTGTACATACTCTTGTAAGGTTCTTAGCTAGCTGGTCCACTTGTTAGTTACTAACATCTTTTTTATTCTAATTTCAGGAGACAAAATTTAATAAAAGCTAATCTTTTGAAATACCTGCCCTACGAGCAAATACTTGCTGACCGTAACTTTATAACTGAAATCACAAATCGAGCGAAGATACATCAAATGGGAGTGCTGAAACTGTCTATGAGAGTGGGTGATAATGATGTCATTCTGATATCTAATTCAGAACCAATCTGCTCGATGTCCACACTTATTACTCCGGTGTCACCCCGAGGAACTCGAACGTCAGGACATAGCAGAGACACAAAATGATGACAACTTTCTGCGATTTGACTCTATCAAACTCATTGATGATTTCGACCCACAAGTAATTGCAACAGATGACGATGATTGTGAGTGTCAAGTTTAGGAAGTAATTAAAACCGCTGCTGAATTTGACTGCAAAAAATCTTAACAAAACGTCTATCAATTTATATTATTACACACTAGTTTCCCTAAGTTCTACATACACAAAATACTTGCATTCTACAACCTTTTCTGTTTAAAGATAATCCTGTTGCCGTTTTGTACATACCCTTGTAAGGTTCTTAGCTAGCTGGTCCACTTGTTAGTTACTAACATCTTTTTTATTCTAATTTCAGGAGACAAAATTTAATAAAAGCTAATCTTTTGAAATACCTGCCCTACGAGCAAATACTTGCTGACCGTAACTTTATAACTGAAATCACAAATCGAGCGAAGATACATCAAATGGGAGTGCTGAAACTGTCTATGAGAGTGGGTGATAATGATGTCATTCTGATATCTAATTCATAACCAATCTGCTCGATGTCCACACTTATTACTCCGGTGTCACCCCCGAGGAACTCGAACGTCAGGACATAGCAGAGACACAAAATGCTGACAACTTTCTGCGATTTGACTTTATCAAACCCAATGATGACTTCGACCCACAAGTGATTGCAACAGATGATGATGATGATTAGGGCTAGTGTCAAGTTTAGGAAGTAATTAAAACCGCTAAAAAAAATGCTCCATGGTACTTCACATTCACAAAACTTGAAAAACAAAGTGCTTCTACATTATACAATGCTATTGTTTCCAAATACAAAAGGTAATAAATTATCATAAGCTCTATTGAAACAAACAAATAAAATAAAATAAAAATGTTTCGAAAACAACAATACAAAAAGGGGAATAGTTCAGATTGGCTAACAATCTGAACCGAGGTTGATCTAATGTATTCTTGTTCCTAGTATTAAAATTGTGCCTGTCACTTATCTTAGTAAAAAGATGAATATTTTCCGAACATACATAATGTTTTCATAAATGTATTGACAAGGGACCGTCAGGATGTTTATTTCCTTAAATAGTTCCCTAAGAGAATCGCGTCTGCGAAGATTATATATGGCTCTATCTGCAGCCCGTCCCCATAGCAAAATACCGTAAGACATGATACTATGAAAGTGACTAAAATAAACTAGTCGCGCAATATCCACATCAGTAAATTGACGGATTTTTCTGACAGCATATGCTGCTGAACTAAGCCGACCTGTCAGAGATGTTAAATGAGGACCCCATTGTAGCCTCGAGTCAAGCGTGATCCCTAGGAAAACCGTATTCTCGACGAATTCAAGTTTCTCCTTGTTCAATACTATGTCGGAGTAATAACTTTTAACATTCGATAACGCAAATCTTATGCACTTAGTTTTTTTTTTTCCATTTAATACTAAATTATTAACAGTAAACCAGTTTTGGACTTGCTGTAAAGCATTGTTTACGTCATCAAGATTTGTGGGACGTCTATTGATCTTAAAAATTAACGACGTATCGTCAGCAAACAATACAATATGAGGTTGTTTTTTTAATAGATGCGGTAGATCATTTATATATACTAAAAAGAGGAAAGGACCTAATATTGAGCCTTGTGGCACACCCATTTTGACTTTTAGACCCGGAGAATTGACACCGTTTATCTGAACTTGCTGTTGTCTGTCAATTAAATAAGATTTCACCAAGCTGAGTGCAAGTTTACTTAGTCCATAAAGTTCTAGCTTTAAAAGCAAGGTTTCGTGATTAACACAACCAAAAGCCTTTGAGAAGGTCATAAAAAAATCCTATCGCATCTTGGGCAAGATAATCCTGTTGCCGTTTTGTACATACCCTTGTAAGGTTCTTAGCTAGCTGGTCCACTTGTTAGTTACTAACATCTTTTTTATTCTAATTTCAGGAGACAAAATTTAATAAAAGCTAATCTTTTGAAATACCTGCCCTACGAGCAAATACTTGCTGACCGTAACTTTATAATTGAAATCACAAATCGAGCGAAGATACATCAAATGGGAGTGCTGAAACTGTCTATGAGAGTGGGTGATAATGATGTCATTCTGATATCTAATTCAGAACCAATCTGCTCGATGTTCACACTTATTACTCCGATGTCACCCAGAGGAACTCGAACGTCAGGACATAGCAGAGACACAAAATGATGCCAACTTTCTGCGATTTGACTCTATCAAACTCATTGATGATTTCGACCCACAAGTAATTGCAACAGATGATGATGATTAGGGCTGCGATTTGACTCTATCAAACTCATTGATGACTTCGGCCCACAAGTAATTGCAACAGATGATGATGATTAGGGCTAGTGTCAAGTTTAGGAAGTAATTAAAACGCTGCTGAATTTGACTTGTAAAAATCTTAACAAAACGTACATCAATTTATATTATTACCCACTAGTTTCCCAATAGTTCTACATATACAAAATACTTGCATTCTACAACCTTTTCTGTTTAAAGATAATCCTTTTGCCGTTTTGTACATACTCTTGTAAGGTTCTTAGCTAGCTGGTCCACTTGTTAGTTACTAACATCTTTTTTATTCTAATTTCAGGAGACAAAATTTAATAAAAGCTAATCTTTTGAAATACCTGCCCTACGAGCAAATACTTGCTGACCGTAACTTTATAACTGAAATCACAAATCGAGCGAAGATACATCAAATGGGAGTGCTGAAACTGTCTATGAGAGTGGGTGATAATGATGTCATTCTGATATCTAATTCAGAACCAATCTGCTCGATGTCCACACTTATTACTCCGGTGTCACCCCGAGGAACTCGAACGTCAGGACATAGCAGAGACACAAAATGATGACAACTTTCTGCGATTTGACTCTATCAAACTCATTGATGATTTCGACCCACAAGTAATTGCAACAGATGACGATGATTGTGAGTGTCAAGTTTAGGAAGTAATTAAAACCGCTGCTGAATTTGACTTGAAAAAATCTTAACAAAACGTCTATCAATTTATATTATTACCCACTAGTTTCCCTAAGTTCTACATACACAAAATACTTGCATTCTACAACCTTTTCTGTTTAAAGATAATCCTGTTGCCGTTTTGTACATACCCTTGTAAGGTTCTTAGCTAGCTGGTCCACTTGTTAGTTACTAACATCTTTTTTATTCTAATTTCAGGAGACAAAATTTAATAAAAGCTAATCTTTTGAAATACCTGCCCTACGAGCAAATACTTGCTGACCGTAACTTTATAACTGAAATCACAAATCGAGCGAAGATACATCAAATGGGAGTGCTGAAACTGTCTATGAGAGTGGGTGATAATGATGTCATTCTGATATCTAATTCATAACCAATCTGCTCGATGTCCACACTTATTACTCCGGTGTCACCCCCGAGGAACTCGAACGTCAGGACATAGCAGAGACACAAAATGCTGACAACTTTCTGCGATTTGACTTTATCAAACCCAATGATGACTTCGACCCACAAGTGATTGCAACAGATGATGATGATGATTAGGGCTAGTGTCAAGTTTAGGAAGTAATTAAAACCGCTAAAAAAAATGCTCCATGGTACTTCACATTCACAAAACTTGAAAAACAAAGTGCTTCTACATTATACAATGCTATTGTTTCCAAATACAAAAGGTAATAAATTATCATAAGCTCTATTGAAACAAACAAATAAAATAAAATAAAAAATGTTTCGAAAACAACAATACAAAAAGGGGAATAGTTCAGATTGGCTAACAATCTGAACCGAGGTTGATCTAATGTATTCTTGTTCCTAGTATTAAAATTGTGCCTGTCACTTATCTTAGTAAAAAGATGAATATTTTCCGAACATACATAATGTTTTCATAAATGTATTGACAAGGGACCGTCAGGATGTTTATTTCCTTAAATAGTTCCCTAAGAGAATCGCGTCTGCGAAGATTATATATGGCTCTATCTGCAGCCCGTCCCCATAGCAAAATACCGTAAGACATGATACTATGAAAGTAACTAAAATAAACTAGTCGCGCAATATCCACATCAGTAAATTGACGGATTTTTCTGACAGCATATGCTGCTGAACTAAGCCGACCTGTCAGAGATGTTAAATGAGGACCCCATTGTAGCCTCGAGTCAAGCGTGATCCCTAGGAAAACCGTATTCTCGACGAATTCAAGTTTCTCCTTGTTCAATACTATGTCGGAGTAATTACTTTTAACATTCGATAACGCAAATCTTATGCACTTAGTTTTTTTTTTTCCATTTAATACTAAATTATTAACAGTAAACCAGTTTTGGACTTGCTGTAAAGCATTGTTTACGTCATCAAGATTTGTGGGACGTCTATTGATCTTAAAAATTAACGACGTATCGTCAGCAAACAATACAATATGAGGTTGTTTTTTTAATAGATGCGGTAGATCATTTATATATACTAAAAAGAGGAAAGGACCTAATATTGAGCCTTGTGGCACACCCATTTTGACTTTTAGACCCGGAGAATTGACACCGTTTATCTGAACTTGCTGTTGCCTGTCAATTAAATAAGATTTCACCAAGCTGAGTGCAAGTTTACTTAGTCCATAAAGTTCTAGCTTTAAAAGCAAGGTTTCGTGATTAACACAACCAAAAGCCTTTGAGAAGGTCATAAAAAAATCCTATCGCATCTTGGGCAAGATAATCCTGTTGCCGTTTTGTACATACCCTTGTAAGGTTCTTAGCTAGCTGGTCCACTTGTTAGTTACTAACATCTTTTTTATTCTAATTTCAGGAGACAAAATTTAATAAAAGCTAATCTTTTTAAATACCTGCCCTACGAGCAAATACTTGCTGACCGTAACTTTATAATTGAAATCACAAATCGAGCGAAGATACATCAAATGGGAGTGCTGAAACTGTCTATGAGAGTGGGTGATAATGATGTCATTCTGATATCTAATTCAGAACCAATCTGCTCGATGTTCACACTTATTACTCCGATGTCACCCAGAGGAACTCGAACGTCAGGACATAGCAGAGACACAAAATGATGCCAACTTTCTGCGATTTGACTCTATCAAACTCATTGATGATTTCGACCCACAAGTAATTGCAACAGATGATGATGATTAGGGCTAGTGTCAAGTTTAGGAAGTATTTAAAACGCTGCTGAATTTGACTTGTAAAAATCTTAACAAAACGTACATCAATTTATATTATTACCCACTAGTTTCCCAATAGTTCTACGTATACAAAATACTTGCATTCTACAACCTTTTCTGTTTAAAGATAATCCTTTTGCCGTTTTGTACATACTCTTGTAAGGTTCTTAGCTAGCTGGTCCACTTGTTAGTTACTAACATCTTTATTATTCTAATTTCAGGAGACAAAATTTAATAAAAGCTAATCTTTTGAAATACCCGCCCTACGAGCAAATACTTGCTGACCGTAACTTTATAACTGAAATCACAAATCGAGCGAAGATACATCAAATGGGAGTGCTGAAACTGTCTATGAGAGTGGGTGATAATGATGTCATTCTGATATCTAATTCAGAACCAATCTGCTCGATGTCCACACTTATTACTCCGGTGTCACCCCGAGGAACTCGAACGTCAGGACATAGCAGAGACACAAAATGATGACAACTTTCTGCGATTTGACTCTATCAAACTCATTGATGATTTCGACCCACAAGTAATTGCAACAGATGACGATGATTGTGAGTGTCAAGTTTAGGAAGTAATTAAAACCGCTGCTGAATTTGACTTGAAAAAATCTTAACAAAACGTCTATCAATTTATATTATTACCCACTAGTTTCCCAAAGTTCTACATACACAAAATACTTGCATTCTACAACCTTTTCTGTTTAAAGATAATGCTGTTGCCGTTTTGTACATACCCTTGTAAGGTTCTTAGCTAGCTGGTCCACTTGTTAGTTACTAACATCTTTTTTATTCTAATTTCAGGAGACAAAATTTAATAAAAGCTAATCTTTTGAAATACCTGCCCTACGAGCAAATACTTGCTGACCGTAACTTTATAACTGAAATCACAAATCGAGCGAAGATACATCAAATGGGAGTGCTGAAACTGTCTATGAGAGTGGGTGATAATGATGTCATTCTGATATCTAATTCAGAACCAATCTGCTCGATGTCCACACTTATTACTCCGGTGTCACCCCGAGGAACTCGAACGTCAGGACATAGCAGAGACACAAAATGATGACAACTTTCTGCGATTTGACTCTATCAAACTCATTGATGATTTCGACCCACAAGTAATTGCAACAGATGATGATGATTGTGAGTGACAAGTTTAGGAAGTAATTAAAACCGCTGCTGAATTTGACTTGAAAAAATCTTAACAAAACGTCTATCAATTTATATTATTACCCACTAGTTTCCCTAAGTTCTACATACACAAAATACTTGCATTCTACAACCTTTTCTGTTTAAAGATAATCCTGTTGCCGTTTTGTACATACCCTTGTAAGGTTCTTAGCTAGCTGGTCCACTTGTTAGTTACTAACATCTTTTTTATTCTAATTTCAGGAGACAAAATTTAATAAAAGCTAATCTTTTGAAATACCTGCCCTACGAGCAAATACTTGCTGACCGTAACTTTATAACTGAAATCACAAATCGAGCGAAGATACATCAAATGGGAGTGCTGAAACTGTCTATGAGAGTGGGTGATAATGATGTCATTCTGATATCTAATTCAGAACCAATCTGCTCGATGTTCACACTTATTACTCCGATGTCACCCAGAGGAACTCGAACGTCAGGACATAGCAGAGACACAAAATGATGCCAACTTTCTGCGATTTGACTCTATCAAACTCATTGATGATTTCGACCCACAAGTAATTGCAACAGATGATGATGATTAGGGCTGCGATTTGACTCTATCAAACTCATTGATGACTTCGGCCCACAAGTAATTGCAACAGATGATGATGATTAGGGCTAGTGTCAAGTTTAGGAAGTAATTAAAACGCTGCTGAATTTGACTTGTAAAAATCTTAACAAAACGTACATCAATTTATATTATTACCCACTAGTTTCCCAATAGTTCTACATATACAAAATACTTGCATTCTACAACCTTTTCTGTTTAAAGATAATCCTTTTGCCGTTTTGTACATACTCTTGTAAGGTTCTTAGCTAGCTGGTCCACTTGTTAGTTACTAACATCTTTTTTATTCTAATTTCAGGAGACAAAATTTAATAAAAGCTAATCTTTTGAAATACCTGCCCTACGAGCAAATACTTGCTGACCGTAACTTTATAACTGAAATCACAAATCGAGCGAAGATACATCAAATGGGAGTGCTGAAACTGTCTATGAGAGTGGGTGATAATGATGTCATTCTGATATCTAATTCAGAACCAATCTGCTCGATGTCCACACTTATTACTCCGGTGTCACCCCGAGGAACTCGAACGTCAGGACATAGCAGAGACACAAAATGATGACAACTTTCTGCGATTTGACTCTATCAAACTCATTGATGATTTCGACCCACAAGTAATTGCAACAGATGACGATGATTGTGAGTGTCAAGTTTAGGAAGTAATTAAAACCGCTGCTGAATTTGACTTGAAAAAATCTTAACAAAACGTCTATCAATTTATATTATTACCCACTAGTTTCCCTAAGTTCTACATACACAAAATACTTGCATTCTACAACCTTTTCTGTTTAAAGATAATCCTGTTGCCGTTTTGTACATACCCTTGTAAGGTTCTTAGCTAGCTGGTCCACTTGTTAGTTACTAACATCTTTTTTATTCTAATTTCAGGAGACAAAATTTAATAAAAGCTAATCTTTTGAAATACCTGCCCTACGAGCAAATACTTGCTGACCGTAACTTTATAACTGAAATCACAAATCGAGCGAAGATACATCAAATGGGAGTGCTGAAACTGTCTATGAGAGTGGGTGATAATGATGTCATTCTGATATCTAATTCATAACCAATCTGCTCGATGTCCACACTTATTACTCCGGTGTCACCCCCGAGGAACTCGAACGTCAGGACATAGCAGAGACACAAAATGCTGACAACTTTCTGCGATTTGACTTTATCAAACCCAATGATGACTTCGACCCACAAGTGATTGCAACAGATGATGATGATGATTAGGGCTAGTGTCAAGTTTAGGAAGTAATTAAAACCGCTAAAAAAAATGCTCCATGGTACTTCACATTCACAAAACTTGAAAAACAAAGTGCTTCTACATTATACAATGCTATTGTTTCCAAATACAAAAGGTAATAAATTATCATAAGCTCTATTGAAACAAACAAATAAAATAAAATAAAAAATGTTTCGAAAACAACAATACAAAAAGGGGAATAGTTCAGATTGGCTAACAATCTGAACCGAGGTTGATCTAATGTATTCTTGTTCCTAGTATTAAAATTGTGCCTGTCACTTATCTTAGTAAAAAGATGAATATTTTCCGAACATACATAATGTTTTCATAAATGTATTGACAAGGGACCGTCAGGATGTTTATTTCCTTAAATAGTTCCCTAAAAGAATCGCGTCTGCGAAGATTATATATGGCTCTATCTGCAGCCCGTCCCCATAGCAAAATACCGTAAGACATGATACTATGAAAGTAACTAAAATAAACTAGTCGCGCAATATCCACATCAGTAAATTGACGGATTTTTCTGACAGCATATGCTGCTGAACTAAGCCGACCTGTCAGAGATGTTAAATGAGGACCCCATTGTAGCCTCGAGTCAAGCGTGATCCCTAGGAAAACCGTATTCTCGACGAATTCAAGTTTCTCCTTGTTCAATACTATGTCGGAGTAATTACTTTTAACATTCGATAACGCAAATCTTATGCACTTAGTTTTTTTTTTTTCCATTTAATACTAAATTATTAACAGTAAACCAGTTTTGGACTTGCTGTAAAGCATTGTTTACGTCATCAAGATTTGTGGGACGTCTATTGATCTTAAAAATTAACGACGTATCGTCAGCAAACAATACAATATGAGGTTGTTTTTTTAATAGATGCGGTAGATCATTTATATATACTAAAAACTGGAAAGGACCTAATATTGAGCCTTGTGGCACACCCATTTTGACTTTTAGACCCGGAGAATTGACACCGTTTATCTGAACTTGCTGTTGCCTGTCAATTAAATAAGATTTCACCAAGCTGAGTGCAAGTTTACTTAGTCCATAAAGTTCTAGCTTTAAAAGCAAGGTTTCGTGATTAACACAACCAAAAGCCTTTGAGAAGGTCATAAAAAAATCCTATCGCATCTTGGGCAAGATAATCCTGTTGCCGTTTTGTACATACCCTTGTAAGGTTCTTAGCTAGCTGGTCCACTTGTTAGTTACTAACATCTTTTTTATTCTAATTTCAGGAGACAAAATTTAATAAAAGCTAATCTTTTTAAATACCTGCCCTACGAGCAAATACTTGCTGACCGTAACTTTATAATTGAAATCACAAATCGAGCGAAGATACATCAAATGGGAGTGCTGAAACTGTCTATGAGAGTGGGTGATAATGATGTCATTCTGATATCTAATTCAGAACCAATCTGCTCGATGTTCACACTTATTACTCCGATGTCACCCAGAGGAACTCGAACGTCAGGACATAGCAGAGACACAAAATGATGCCAACTTTCTGCGATTTGACTCTATCAAACTCATTGATGATTTCGACCCACAAGTAATTGCAACAGATGATGATGATTAGGGCTAGTGTCAAGTTTAGGAAGTATTTAAAACGCTGCTGAATTTGACTTGTAAAAATCTTAACAAAACGTACATCAATTTATATTATTACCCACTAGTTTCCCAATAGTTCTACGTATACAAAATACTTGCATTCTACAACCTTTTCTGTTTAAAGATAATCCTTTTGCCGTTTTGTACATACTCTTGTAAGGTTCTTAGCTAGCTGGTCCACTTGTTAGTTACTAACATCTTTATTATTCTAATTTCAGGAGACAAAATTTAATAAAAGCTAATCTTTTGAAATACCCGCCCTACGAGCAAATACTTGCTGACCGTAACTTTATAACTGAAATCACAAATCGAGCGAAGATACATCAAATGGGAGTGCTGAAACTGTCTATGAGAGTGGGTGATAATGATGTCATTCTGATATCTAATTCAGAACCAATCTGCTCGATGTCCACACTTATTACTCCGGTGTCACCCCGAGGAACTCGAACGTCAGGACATAGCAGAGACACAAAATGATGACAACTTTCTGCGATTTGACTCTATCAAACTCATTGATGATTTCGACCCACAAGTAATTGCAACAGATGACGATGATTGTGAGTGTCAAGTTTAGGAAGTAATTAAAACCGCTGCTGAATTTGACTTGAAAAAATCTTAACAAAACGTCTATCAATTTATATTATTACCCACTAGTTTCCCAAAGTTCTACATACACAAAATACTTGCATTCTACAACCTTTTCTGTTTAAAGATAATGCTGTTGCCGTTTTGTACATACCCTTGTAAGGTTCTTAGCTAGCTGGTCCACTTGTTAGTTACTAACATCTTTTTTATTCTAATTTCAGGAGACAAAATTTAATAAAAGCTAATCTTTTGAAATACCTGCCCTACGAGCAAATACTTGCTGACCGTAACTTTATAACTGAAATCACAAATCGAGCGAAGATACATCAAATGGGAGTGCTGAAACTGTCTATGAGAGTGGGTGATAATGATGTCATTCTGATATCTAATTCAGAACCAATCTGCTCGATGTCCACACTTATTACTCCGGTGTCACCCCGAGGAACTCGAACGTCAGGACATAGCAGAGACACAAAATGATGACAACTTTCTGCGATTTGACTCTATCAAACTCATTGATGATTTCGACCCACAAGTAATTGCAACAGATGATGATGATTGTGAGTGACAAGTTTAGGAAGTAATTAAAACCGCTGCTGAATTTGACTTGAAAAAATCTTAACAAAACGTCTATCAATTTATATTATTACCCACTAGTTTCCCTAAGTTCTACATACACAAAATACTTGCATTCTACAACCTTTTCTGTTTAAAGATAATCCTGTTGCCGTTTTGTACATACCCTTGTAAGGTTCTTAGCTAGCTGGTCCACTTGTTAGTTACTAACATCTTTTTTATTCTAATTTCAGGAGACAAAATTTAATAAAAGCTAATCTTTTGAAATACCTGCCCTACGAGCAAATACTTGCTGACCGTAACTTTATAACTGAAATCACAAATCGAGCGAAGATACATCAAATGGGAGTGCTGAAACTGTCTATGAGAGTGGGTGATAATGATGTCATTCTGATATCTAATTCAGAACCAATCTGCTCGATGTTCACACTTATTACTCCGATGTCACCCAGAGGAACTCGAACGTCAGGACATAGCAGAGACACAAAATGATGCCAACTTTCTGCGATTTGACTCTATCAAACTCATTGATGATTTCGACCCACAAGTAATTGCAACAGATGATGATGATTAGGGCTGCGATTTGACTCTATCAAACTCATTGATGACTTCGGCCCACAAGTAATTGCAACAGATGATGATGATTAGGGCTAGTGTCAAGTTTAGGAAGTAATTAAAACGCTGCTGAATTTGACTTGTAAAAATCTTAACAAAACGTACATCAATTTATATTATTACCCACTAGTTTCCCAATAGTTCTACATATACAAAATACTTGCATTCTACAACCTTTTCTGTTTAAAGATAATCCTTTTGCCGTTTTGTACATACTCTTGTAAGGTTCTTAGCTAGCTGGTCCACTTGTTAGTTACTAACATCTTTTTTATTCTAATTTCAGGAGACAAAATTTAATAAAAGCTAATCTTTTGAAATACCTGCCCTACGAGCAAATACTTGCTGACCGTAACTTTATAACTGAAATCACAAATCGAGCGAAGATACATCAAATGGGAGTGCTGAAACTGTCTATGAGAGTGGGTGATAATGATGTCATTCTGATATCTAATTCAGAACCAATCTGCTCGATGTCCACACTTATTACTCCGGTGTCACCCCGAGGAACTCGAACGTCAGGACATAGCAGAGACACAAAATGATGACAACTTTCTGCGATTTGACTCTATCAAACTCATTGATGATTTCGACCCACAAGTAATTGCAACAGATGATGATGATTGTGAGTGTCAAGTTTAGGAAGTAATTAAAACCGCTGCTGAATTTGACTTGAAAAAATCTTAACAAAACGTCTATCAATTTATATTATTACCCACTAGTTTCCCTAAGTTCTACATACACAAAATACTTGCATTCTACAACCTTTTCTGTTTAAAGATAATCCTGTTGCCGTTTTGTACATACCCTTGTAAGGTTCTTAGCTAGCTGGTCCACTTGTTAGTTACTAACATCTTTTTTATTCTAATTTCAGGAGACAAAATTTAATAAAAGCTAATCTTTTGAAATACCTGCCCTACGAGCAAATACTTGCTGACCGTAACTTTATAACTGAAATCACAAATCGAGCGAAGATACATCAAATGGGAGTGCTGAAACTGTCTATGAGAGTGGGTGATAATGATGTCATTCTGATATCTAATTCATAACCAATCTGCTCGATGTCCACACTTATTACTCCGGTGTCACCCCCGAGGAACTCGAACGTCAGGACATAGCAGAGACACAAAATGCTGACAACTTTCTGCGATTTGACTTTATCAAACCCAATGATGACTTCGACCCACAAGTGATTGCAACAGATGATGATGATGATTAGGGCTAGTGTCAAGTTTAGGAAGTAATTAAAACCGCTAAAAAAAATGCTCCATGGTACTTCACATTCACAAAACTTGAAAAACAAAGTGCTTCTACATTATACAATGCTATTGTTTCCAAATACAAAAAGTAATAAATTATCATAAGCTCTATTGAAACAAACAAATAAAATAAAATAAAAAATGTTTCGAAAACAACAATACAAAAAGGGGAATAGTTCAGATTGGCTAACAATCTGAACCGAGGTTGATCTAATGTATTCTTGTTCCTAGTATTAAAATTGTGCCTGTCACTTATCTTAGTAAAAAGATGAATATTTTCCGAACATACATAATGTTTTCATAAATGTATTGACAAGGGACCGTCAGGATGTTTATTTCCTTAAATAGTTCCCTAAGAGAATCGCGTCTGCGAAGATTATATATGGCTCTATCTGCAGCCCGTCCCCATAGCAAAATACCGTAAGACATGATACTATGAAAGTAACTAAAATAAACTAGTCGCGCAATATCCACATCAGTAAATTGACGGATTTTTCTGACAGCATATGCTGCTGAACTAAGCCGACCTGTCAGATATGTTAAATGAGGACCCCATTGTAGCCTCGAGTCAAGCGTGATCCCTAGGAAAACCGTATTCTCGACGAATTCAAGTTTCTCCTTGTTCAATACTATGTCGGAGTAATTACTTTTAACATTCGATAACGCAAATCTTATGCACTTAGTTTTTTTTTTCCATTTAATACTAAATTATTAACAGTAAACCAGTTTTGGACTTGCTGTAAAGCATTGTTTACGTCATCAAGATTTGTGGGACGTCTATTGATCTTAAAAATTAACGACGTATCGTCAGCAAACAATACAATATGAGGTTGTTTTTTTAATAGATGCGGTAGATCATTTATATATACTAAAAAGAGGAAAGGACCTAATATTGAGCCTTGTGGCACACCCATTTTGACTTTTAGACCCGGAGAATTGACACCGTTTATCTGAACTTGCTGTTGCCTGTCAATTAAATAAGATTTCACCAAGCTGAGTGCAAGTTTACTTAGTCCATAAAGTTCTAGCTTTAAAAGCAAGGTTTCGTGATTAACACAACCAAAAGCCTTTGAGAAGGTCATAAAAAAATCCTATCGCATCTTGGGCAAGATAATCCTGTTGCCGTTTTGTACATACCCTTGTAAGGTTCTTAGCTAGCTGGTCCACTTGTTAGTTACTAACATCTTTTTTATTCTAATCTCAGGAGACAAAATTTAATAAAAGCTAATCTTTTTAAATACCTGCCCTACGAGCAAATACTTGCTGACCGTAACTTTATAACTGAAATCACAAATCGAGCGAAGATACATCAAATGGGAGTGCTGAAACTGTCTATGAGAGTGGGTGATAATGATGTCATTCTGATATCTAATTCAGAACCAATCTGCTCGATGTCCACACTTATTACTCCGGTGTCACCCGAGGAACTCGAACGTCAGGACATAGCAGAGACACAAAATGATGACAACTTTCTGCGATTTGACTCTATCAAACTCATTGATGATTTCGACCCACAAGTAATTGCAACAGATGATGATGATTAGGGCTGCGATTTGACTCTATCAAACTCATTGATGACTTCGGCCCACAAGTAATTGCAACAGATGATGATGATTAGGGCTAGTGTCAAGTTTAGGAAGTAATTAAAACGCTGCTGAATTTGACTTGTAAAAATCTTAACAAATCGTACATCAATTTATATTATTACCTACTAGTTTCCCAATAGTTCTACATATACAAAATACTTGCATTCTACAACCTTTTCTGTTTAAAGATAATCCTTTTGCCGTTTTGTACATACTCTTGTAAGGTTCTTAGCTAGCTGGTCCACTTGTTAGTTACTAACATCTTTTTTATTCTAATTTCAGGAGACAAAATTTAATAAAAGCTAATCTTTTGAAATACCTGCCCTACGAGCAAATACTTGCTGACCGTAACTTTATAACTGAAATCACAAATCGAGCGAAGATACATCAAATGGGAGTGCTGAAACTGTCTATGAGAGTGGGTGATAATGATGTCATTCTGATATCTAATTCAGAACCAATCTGCTCGATGTCCACACTTATTACTCCGGTGTCACCCCGAGGAACTCGAACGTCAGGACATAGCAGAGACACAAAATGATGCCAACTTTCTGCGATTTGACTCTATCAAACTCATTGATGATTTCGACCCACAAGTAATTGCAACAGATGATGATGATTGTGAGTGTCAAGTTTAGGAAGTAATTAAAACCGCTGCTGAATTTGACTTGTAAAAATCTTAACAAAACGTACATCAATTTATATTATTACCCACTAGTTTCCCAATAGTTCTACGTATACAAAATACTTGCATTCTACAACCTTTTCTGTTTAAAGATAATCCTTTTGCCGTTTTGTACATACTCTTGTAAGGTTCTTAGCTAGCTGGTCCACTTGTTAGTTACTAACATCTTTATTATTCTAATTTCAGGAGACAAAATTTAATAAAAGCTAATCTTTTGAAATACCCGCCCTACGAGCAAATACTTGCTGACCGTAACTTTATAACTGAAATCACAAATCGAGCGAAGATACATCAAATGGGAGTGCTGAAACTGTCTATGAGAGTGGGTGATAATGATGTCATTCTGATATCTAATTCAGAACCAATCTGCTCGATGTCCACACTTATTACTCCGGTGTTACCCCGAGGAACTCGAACGTCAGGACATAGCAGAGACACAAAATGATGACAACTTTCTGCGATTTGACTCTATCAAACTCATTGATGATTTCGACCCACAAGTAATTGCAACAGATGATGATGATTGTGAGTGTCAAGTTTAGGAAGTAATTAAAACCGCTGCTGAATTTGACTTGAAAAAATCTTAACAAAACGTCTATCAATTTATATTATTACCCACTAGTTTCCCAAAGTTCTACATACACAAAATACTTGCATTCTACAACCTTTTCTGTTTAAAGATAATGCTGTTGCCGTTTTGTACATACCCTTGTAAGGTTCTTAGCTAGCTGGTCCACTTGTTAGTTACTAACATCTTTTTTATTCTAATTTCAGGAGACAAAATTTAATAAAAGCTAATCTTTTGAAATACCTGCCCTACGAGCAAATACTTGCTGACCGTAACTTTATAACTGAAATCACAAATCGAGCGAAGATACATCAAATGGGAGTGCTGAAACTGTCTATGAGAGTGGGTGATAATGATGTCATTCTGATATCTAATTCAGAACCAATCTGCTCGATGTCCACACTTATTACTCCGGTGTCACCCCGAGGAACTCGAACGTCAGGACATAGCAGAGACACAAAATGAAGACAACTTTCTGCGATTTGACTCTATCAAACTCATTGATGATTTCGAACCACAAGTAATTGCAACAGATGATGATGATTAGGGCTAGTGTCAAGTTTAGGAAGTAATTAAAACCGCTGCTGAATTTGACTTGTAAAAATCTTAACAAAACGTCTATCAATTTATATTATTACCCACTAGTTTCCCAAAGTTCTACATACACAAAATACTTGCATTCTACAACCTTTTCTGTTTAAAGATAATCCTGTTGCCGTTTTTGTACATACCCTTGTATGGTTCTTAGCTAGCTGGTCCACTTGTTAGTTACTAACATCTTTTTTATTCTAATTTCAGTAGACAAAATTTAATAAAAGCTAATCTTTTGAAATACCTGCCCTACGAGCAAATACTTGCTGACCGTAACTTTATAACTGAAATCACAAATCGAGCGAAGATACATCAAATGGGAGTGCTGAAACTATCTATGAGAATGGGTGATAATGATGTCATTCTGATATCTAATTCAGAACCAATCTGCTCGATGTCCACACTTATTACTCCGGTGTCACCCCCGAGGAACTCGAACGTCAGGACATAGCAGAGACACAAAATGCTAACAACTTTCTGCGATTTGACTTTATCAAACCCAATGATGACTTCGACCCACAAGTGATTGCAACAGATGATGATGATGATTAGGGCTAGTGTCAAGTTTAGGAAGTAATTAAAACCGCTAAAAAAAATGCTCCATGGTACTTCACATTCACAAAACTTGAAACACAAAGTGCTTCTACATTATACAATGCTATTGTTTCCAAATATAAAAGGTAATAAATTATCATAAGCTCTATTGAAACAAACAAATAAAATAAAATAAAAAATGTTTCGAAAACAACAATACAAAAAGGGGAATAGTTCAGATTGGCTAACAATCTGAACCGAGGTTGATCTAATGTATTCTTGTTCCTAGTATTAAAATTGTGCCTGTCACTTATCTTAGTAAAAAGATGAATATTTTCCGAACATACATAATGTTTTCATAAATGTATTGACAAGGGACCGTCAGGATGTTTATTTCCTTAAATAGTTCCCTAAGAGAATCGCGTCTGCGAAGATTATATATGGCTCTATCTGCAGCCCGTCCCCATAGCAAAATACCGTAAGACATGATACTATGAAAGTAACTAAAATAAACTAGTCGCGCAATATCCACATCAGTAAATTGACGGATTTTTCTGACAGCATATGCTGCTGAACTAAGCCGACCTGACAGAGATGTTAAATGAGGACCCCATTGTAGCCTCGAGTCAAGCGTGATCCCTAGGAAAACCGTATTCTCGACGAATTCAAGTTTCTCCTTGTTCAATACTATGTCGGAGTAATTACTTTTAACATTCGATAACGCAAATCTTATGCACTTAGTTTTTTTTTTTCCATTTAATACTAAATTATTAACAGTAAACCAGTTTTGGACTTGCTGTAAAGCATTGTTTACGTCATCAAGATTTGTGGGACGTCTATTGATCTTAAAAATTAACGACGTATCGTCAGCAAACAATACAATATGAGGTTGTTTTTTTAATAGATGCGGTAGATCATTTATATATACTAAAAAGAGGAAAGGACCTAATATTGAGCCTTGTGGCACACCCATTTTGACTTTTAGACCCGGAGAATTGACACCGTTTATCTGAACTTGCTGTTGCCTGTCAATTAAATAAGATTTCACCAAGCTGAGTGCAAGTTTACTTAGTCCATAAAGTTCTAGCTTTAAAAGCAAGGTTTCGTGATTAACACAACCAAAAGCCTTTGAGAAGGTCATAAAAAAATCCTATCGCATCTTGGGCAAGATAATCCTGTTGCCGTTTTGTACATACCCTTGTAAGGTTCTTAGCTAGCTGGTCCACTTGTTAGTTACTAACATCTTTTTTATTCTAATTTCAGGAGACAAAATTTAATAAAAGCTAATCTTTTTAAATACCTGCCCTACGAGCAAATACTTGCTGACCGTAACTTTATAATTGAAATCACAAATCGAGCGAAGATACATCAAATGGGAGTGCTGAAACTGTCTATGAGAGTGGGTGATAATGATGTCATTCTGATATCTAATTCAGAACCAATCTGCTCGATGTTCACACTTATTACTCCGATGTCACCCAGAGGAACTCGAACGTCAGGACATAGCAGAGACACAAAATGATGCCAACTTTCTGCGATTTGACTCTATCAAACTCATTGATGATTTCGACCCACAAGTAATTGCAACAGATGATGATGATTAGGGCTAGTGTCAAGTTTAGGAAGTAATTAAAACGCTGCTGAATTTGACTTGTAAAAATCTTAACAAAACGTACATCAATTTATATTATTACCCACTAGTTTCCCAATAGTTCTACATATACAAAATACTTGCATTCTACAACCTTTTCTGTTTAAAGATAATCCTTTTGCCGTTTTGTACATACTCTTGTAAGGTTCTTAGCTAGCTGGTCCACTTGTTAGTTACTAACATCTTTTTTATTCTTATTTCAGGAGACAAAATTTAATAAAAGCTAATCTTTTGAAATACCTGCCCTACGAGCAAATACTTGCTGACCGTAACTTTATAACTGAAATCACAAATCGAGCGAAGATACATCAAATGGGAGTGCTGAAACTGTCTATGAGAGTGGGTGATAATGATGTCATTCTGATATCTAATTCAGAACCAATCTGCTCGATGTCCACACTTATTACTCCGGTGTCACCCCGAGGAACTCGAACGTCAGGACATAGCAGAGACACAAAATGAAGACAACTTTCTGCGATTTGACTCTATCAAACTCATTGATGATTTCGAACCACAAGTAATTGCAACAGATGATGATGATTAGGGCTAGTGTCAAGTTTAGGAAGTAATTAAAACCGCTGCTGAATTTGACTTGTAAAAATCTTAACAAAACGTCTATCAATTTATATTATTACCCACTAGTTTGCCAAAGTTCTACATATACAAAATACTTGCATTCTACAACCTTATCTGTTTAAAGATAATCCTGTTGCCGTTTTGTACATACCCTTGTAAGGTTCTTAGCTAGCTGGTCCACTTGTTAGTTACTAACATCTTTTTTATTCTAATTTCAGGAGACAAAATTTAATAAAAACTAATCTTTTGAAATACCTGCCCTACGAGCAAATACTTGCTGACCGTAACTTTATAACTAAAATCACAAATCGAGCGAAGATACATCAAATGGGAGTGCTGAAACTGTCTATGAGAGTGGGTGATAATGATGTCATTCTGATATCTAATTCAGAACCAATCTGCTCGATGTCCACACTTATTACTCCGGTGTCACCCCGAGGAACTCGAACGTCAGGGCATAGCAGAGACACAAAATGAAGACAACTTTCTGCGATTTGACTCTATCAAACTCATTGATGATTTCGAACCACAAGTAATTGCAACAGATGATGATGATGATTAGGGCTAGTGTCAAGTTTAGGAAGTAATTAAAACCGCTGCTGAATTTGACTTGTAAAAATCTTAACAAAACGTCTATCAATTTATATTATTACCCACTAGTTTGCCAAAGTTCTACATATACAAAATACTTGCATTCTACAACCTTATCTGTTTAAAGATAATCCTGTTGCCGTTTTGTACATACCCTTGTAAGGTTCTTAGCTAGCTGGTCCACTTGTTAGTTACTAACATCTTTTTTATTCTAATTTCAGGAGACAAAATTTAATAAAAACTAATCATTTGAAATACCTGCCCTACGAGCAAATACTTGCTGACCGTAACTTTATAACTAAAATCACAAATCGAGCGAAGATACATCAAATGGGAGTGCTGAAACTGTCTATGAGAGTGGGTGATAATGATGTCATTCTGATATCTAATTCAGAACCAATCTACTCGATGTCCACACTTATTACTCCGGTGTCACCCCGAGGAACTCGAACGTCAGGACATAGCAGAGACACAAAATGATGACAACTTTCTGCGATTTGACTCTATCAAACTCATTGATGACTTCGACCCACAAGTAATTGCAACAGATGATGATGATTAGGGCTGCGATTCATTGATGACTTCGGCCCACAAGTAATTGCAACAGATGATGATGATTAGGGCTAGTGTCAAGTTTAGGAAGTAATTAAAACGCTGCTGAATTTGACTTGTAAAAATCTTAACAAAACGTACATCAATTTATATTATTACCCACTAGTTTCCCAATAGTTCTACATATACAAAATACTTGCATTCTACAACCTTTTCTGTTTAAAGATAATCCTGTTGCCGTTTTGTACATACCCTTGTAAGGTTCTTAGCTAGCTGGCCCACTTGTTAGTTACTAACATCTTTTTTATTCTAATTTCAGGAGACAAAATTTAATAAAAGCTAATCTTTTGAAATCCCCTTGTCTGTGGCGCGCGCTTTAAAAGCTGGCCGCCAAAAACACGTATCTGTGGGGAACGCTTTTAAAGCGTGATGACGTATTGGCGATATTTTAACCTCAATACGTCGTGAAAACTATTTCTTTACTGCTCTAACTTGTACAAAATGTAGGGAAAAGAACAAGGATGGCAAATAGTCGCGCTTCATGTGTTTTGGCCACGCCTACAACGGTTACTAGAAAGTTTCAAATATCACATGACCAAACAGTTTACGCGCGCAAACGTGTTTTTTTAAACGGTCCGTGTTTTGTGACAAAAATAAACAAAAGAGTGTAGTGAGTGCAGAAACAAGCTGTAAAAACATGAATAGGTAAGTAATAAACAGTTTTTAAGTAATACATTATGTATTTTGTACAGATTTCAGAAAGAAATTGTTATTTCAACGAACATCGTTTGCCATTTTACGCGCGAATTTGGCGCCAAGTCGGCGTCATGCTCGTACTTTTTCACATGTTACGAGTATTAAACATACAAATAACAATAAACTGTTGGTACTACGAATGTTGTTACATATCTTCTCAATGATAACAAGTATTTAACATAAAAACTACCGCAAGGATTTTGCAGTTTCAAATTGAAAAGATACGCAACAACCGCACAGCTGCGGAACGTTGAGGTCATTGGCACGTGTCCGCCATTTTTGTTAGTTGAACCCCGGGGAATCGGCTACAGTAAAACCACGTCAATCGCGTAACAGATTTATTGAGAGACTGGCTCACACATGCAAGGTTGTACCTACCCACTTATTGCTATAAATATAAAATATAGAATTACCTACATCACACCTTAACACTTAAACTTCTAGTATATAACTAATATAGGAAGATATAAAACTAAACGTTAACATTAACTTACACACTAACTTAACCTAATTATAATTAGACTTTTACTCTATGTACTATAATAATAAATATAACAATATATTCTTACATCTAATCGAACTCAAATCCATATCTAACCGGTTTCTTGCGAATACGGATGGGACGGTTCACGGAATCCGGAACGGTCGCGGCCGTCGGCGATGATTTACTGCCGACTGGTGGTGACGATGGTGCCCTACGGGTTGGTGAGGTCTCAGTGACTGCTGTATCCACCGCGTCACTCACTACTGGGCCGTCACCCCCGACTTCGCCCCTACTCGTCTCCTCACGAACCCTTGGCTCCGATATACTTGGAGACAGCTGTTGCTGTTGCGGTTCAACGACATCCCCACTGACCTGTCCTTCGGACATAACGTCTGGGTACATTATACTTGAACGTCGAGTTCTCTGCCTAATTTGATCGCTATGCCGTGTGAGAAGTCGACCATCATCGCTGTTTACTACATACCTACGTGAACCTTGTTGGTTTACTACTGTTCCTTTTAACCACTTGTCTTTGCTACCGTAGTTCCTGGCCCATATCGTATCACCAACGGTGTGTTGCAATGGTTCAGTGCCCGAACTAATCGACTGCTGACGCTGCACCCCTTCCACCCGGTCCTGACGCGCGCGGTCTGCGCGCAAAAGATCTAATCGGGAACGTAACGACCTACGTTGCAACAGCATGGCGGGACTTTCCCCTGTAGTGCTTTGAATACTATTTCTATACGCTAGTAGGTATGTCTGTAAAGCTGTGTCGATGTCTACTGCCTCTCGGACTGCCTTTTTTATTGTTCGCTTACATAATTTGACGGCATTTTCTGCTGCCCCGTTTGAAGCTGGATGATATACTGGGGAATACGACTGCTTAATACCGTTCAATTTTAAGAATTCTCCCCACTCCGTACTTGTAAATGGTGGGCCCTGGTCGGATACAACCTCCAAAGGCAAACCGAATCGCGCAAATAATGACCTCATAACCTTAATGACTGCCGAAGCATTTGTTTTATTCATTTCAAAAATTTCAATCCATTTTGTACTGGAATCTATAATTACGAAAAACGTTTTTCCCTGGTATGGGCCTAAAAAGTCTACATGTAATCTACTCCACGGCTGGGCTAAATACGGCCAACTACGTGGTGCAGCCTGCGGCGGCGCAGCTGCCTCCATCGCACATGTTTCGCAAGAGCGGCATGTCGATTCGATGTCTGCGTCTATATTGGGCCACCACACAAAACTTCGAGCCATCGACTTGGTCTTAACTATGCCCATGTGGCTAACATGAAGTTCTTTTAGTATTGTGTTCCGAAGAGTTGGTGGTACAACAATTCTGTAGCCCCACATAACACAACCCCGTTCCACATATAATTCGTGTCGCCTATTAAAATACGGTTTCATCAATTCGTCTGTGCAATGCGACGGCCACCCTGACTGTACGCTCACCATCACTCTACTAAGCACCTGATCCCGCGCTGTTGCTAGACGTACATCATCATTCGTCACTGGCAAAAAACTTTCTGCAAAATTTAAATAGGTATATTCACGCCCGATTTTATTCTTATCTGATGGTTGAGGCAGTCGCGACAATGCGTCGGCACAGTTTTTAGCAGACGCAACATACTCTATATCATACGAATAACCTGTTAATATTATTGCCCACCTTTGTAACCTGGATGCTGCCATAACCGGAATGCCTACTTTATTTCCAAAAATGTATGTTAAGGGTTTGTGGTCTGTTCTTAAAGTAAACTTCCTACCGTACAAGTACTGATGGAATTTTTTAACACCGTATATAATCGCTAATGCCTCCCTGTCTATTTGAGCATACGATCTCTCCGCGGAGTTGAGTGTGCGTGACGCGTATGCGATTGGGCGTTCGCCTTCCGGCGTGATGTGCGAGATGACGGCGCCTATCCCAGTGGCGCTAGCGTCTGCCGTCAGCACAAGCGGTAGCTCCAGGGAGTAATGCACAAGCACTTCACTCGTGCTCAGTGCCCGCTTAACCCGAGCAAAGGCTACCTCACAAGCATCGCTCCATACATACTTCACCCCGGCACGCAACAGATTATACAATGGTGTAAGGATCGAACTTACATTTTTTATAAATTTACCATAATACATGACCATCCCAATGAAAGCTTTCAACTCCGATACGTTCCTCGGTGTCGGAGTTTTAACAATTGCTTCCACTTTATCTTTGCACGTGTGAACACCTTCCTTACTTATTACATACCCTAAATATTCGAGCGATTCCACAAAGAAAGAACATTTTTCTTTTTTTACTTTTAAACCACTCGACTTCAGGCGTTCAAAAACTTTATGTAGGCTACTTAAGTGTTGGGGTGTATCCTTTCCTGTTATAATAATATCATCTAAAAAGACTCCTACGTGGGGTATATCTGCAAACAATTGTTCTAAACATCGTTGAAATATTCCTGGGCTCGACGACAGCCCATACACTAATCGTTTATACATGAAAAGCCCTTTATGTGTGTTAATTACCGCGTATCTCCTAGTATCATCCAGTTCAAACTGAGCGTACGCCTGTGACAAATCGATTTTACTAAATCTTTCGCCTCCGTGCAACCGAGACAAAAGATCTTCTACCTTAGGTAATGGATAACGGTCGACTTCTAACACTTTATTTAAGGTTAGTTTAAAATCGGCGCAGACTCTAATGGTACCATCTTTCTTGACGACCGGCACGATTGGTGTTGCCCAGTCTGAGTGGTGGACGGGAGTGAGGATGTCGTCGCGCACCAGCTGTTCCAGTGCGCGCTCAACCGGCTTCCGCAGCGCGTACGCCAACGGGCGCGCGCGCAGGAAAATCGGCCGCGCGCCCTCGCGCACTTGGATGCTCACTTGTCCTCCCGTGAACCGCCCCAGGCCATCCGCAAACACCTCACCGTATCTGGAACTGAATTCCGAGAAATTAAAATCCAAATTCCGATTATTATTGACTTTATTATAATGCATAGTCGACACCGATACATTTAGCTCCGCTAACCATTGTCTACCTATTAAAATGGTATTTCCATTGTCAATAACATATAAATCTAATATCTTTTCAGTATTATTGTATTTAACAACGGGTTTAATAACACCTACAGGCCTAACTAGTTCACCCGTGTAATATCTTAAAACCAACTTAGTGGGTTTAATACTTAAACTGGAAAACATTTCCTGATATAATTGGTAATTAATGCACGAGATTGCACTCCCCGTGTCACATTCCATTCTTAAGTCACAACCGTGCACACTTACAGAAATCATAATAGGTTCACACTGTCCAAGTGATAAGCGATTAATAGGTACTATTACCTCGTCACTGTCGCTCCCCGTCGAGTAAGCGCCACACCTGTCGTCGCTGCCATGCCCGTCTTCTTGTATGTTATTTATGAAATTATTCCTGGTCAACCTTGGACACATCCTCTTCAAATGTCCCTCCTGGGTACAAATTCTACACACATACAGTTTGAATTTACACGTATTCGAATTGTGTTTGCCTCCACATACTTTGCATTCCTCATTTTTTGTGCCCGATCGAAGTAAGTTGTAACCCGCTCCGCTTATGGTACTTGGACCGCCGCCGCCGGATTGTCGTGAGTCACGCGTCGAGCGAGTGTTTCGCCTCGCGGCCGGCCGATAGCCACCGCCGCCGCCGCCTCCCAACGCCCCGCGCCTTCCTCCGCCGCCGTCATGCCCGATCTTATGAACGGGTATGGACTCCGCATCCGCTGCACTGCCGCCGGTCCTTCTTCTCGTACCGTCTTCCACTATTGCCGCGTTTGTCTCAGCCGCCTCCATCGATAAGGCCAGCTTATACGCCCGGTCGATACTGATGCTGTCGTCTTCAGTAAACAACTTCTGCCGAATGTCATCGTTTACTAAGCCGCACACAAATTGATCTCTCATATTTTCTTTTAAACTGTCCGCCGTAAAAGAACAATCTTTACTCAGTCTTTTAAGCTCCGAGAAGTACGTCGCGATATTTTCACCAGGTTTTTGAATCCGTTGCCGAAATTTGAACCTCTCAGCGAGCATACACGGTTTGGGGTTTAAGTGTCCTTTCATTACCGCTATTAACTCCGAATAAGTCTTTGTGGATGGTTTAACGGGTGTACATAAATTAACCATCAACTCATATGCACTATTACCAACGACAGTAATTAAAGTTGCGACTTTTAATTCACTTTTTACACTGTTGGCAATAAAGTATTGATCTAATCGATCCACATACGTGTCCCAATTGTCTTTCGTTAGGTCAAACGCACCGATCTTTCCAACCGCCATTTTAAGTCCGTTATTTAACTTTACACCGCACAGTTCTTACGAAAAAAATAAAAATATCCACAGCACCTTTAGAGTTTTCTGGTCGCAACATAAAATTTTCACGCGTGAAATCACTTAATCGTCGCCACTGAGGAATCTCTGGACACTGGGAACCCCGGGGAATCGGCTACAGTAAAACCACGTCAATCGCGTAACAGATTTATTGAGAGACTGGCTCACACATGCAAAGTTGTACCTACCCACTTATTGCTATAAATATAAAATATAGAATTACCTACATCACAGTTAGTTATGATGCAATGTTCGACTAGTATGGAGAAGGCTTTTGTGGATTTGAATTTTTATTTCTTTTGGTGACTGCCTTGTTTTCAAACTTTAAAAAAAATATAATTTACTAATTTGACTTTTGCGTATTTCTTACTAAAAACTTGCATGTCTTTTTTGCTTGTTTATTGCATTGCACGTTTATTTTTTGATTGTTTTATTTTATAATAGTGAGATAAGAGGCCCACGAATGCGAGGTGCGCGGCGTGGTAGGGGTGTACGGGTGCGTGGTGGACGAGGTGGTCCAGGTGGACCGGCACCGGTGGCGGAAGTGGTGGATGTGGTAGTGGCCCACGATCGTGGTGGTCCTAGCGGGCGTGGCAGAGGTCGCGGAAGCCGTGCTCGTCCGGATATACCTGGCCCTCGCACGATTGATGAGTAAGTCTTATAGCTTGATTAACGCTTTTTTATTCTTTTCCATTAATCTATTTCTTATTTTCTAATCAAAGTCATTGTGGGTACTACAATTTAATAAATTTGAATTTTAGGATCGTCGTCCGGGATATAGACCAGCTGCCTGCAAGCCACGGCCTCGAATCGGCCTTACATCCAAAAAGGATGCGCATGTGGCAACCGTAAGTAGATCTGCTAGAGCTAGAGTATGTTATTGGAACGTAGATATTTTGGTTATAATTTTTACTAGCGAGTTTTAACTTTTGTTTTAAAATGTCCATCTAGGCCAAATCCTGCACGAGGACCACCACCACAACCAAGGCTGACACCACCATCGCCGTCAGCACCATTGACGCCGTCAACACCACCCTTGCCGTCACCACTACCGTCGCCATCAGCACCACCATTACAATGCTCGCCGTCAAGGTAAGTCGCTATTTTTTCACTTTTCTTTTTATCTGTTTAAATAGTCATAGTCATAGTAGTCATAGTAATTTATTGGTAAGGGATTCTTACAAGTCATTTAAGAATGTTACATAAAATTTGTCAACAAATGATTAATTACATAACAATGTCAAATAATAAAAAATGTCAAACAAATAAAAGAAATTACAAAGAAAAAAAAAATAATAATAATACTCGAAGTCAAATTACCAAATTAAAATAAAAGTCAAAACATTCCAAATTAGCGTCAAAGTTAAATTAAATTAAATCGTAAATTCGTCAAAAGAATAAAAAGCTTGCTCGATAAGCCATTTTTTCAAACGAGCTTTGAAGCTCCCTATAGTTGGGGCACCAGAAACAGCTACAGGCAGCTGATTATGAACTGTTGGGCCCATAACATGAGTCGTCTTGGAAGATTTGGTGAGCGTTCTGGAGACCGTCGATAACTGACCCCTGCTTCTGGTGCAATATGAATGACGGCTGCCTACCTTTGGGTAAAGGTCGAGGTTCTTCCTAACGTACAGTGCGACCTGATATATAAGTATAGAAGGTAACGTGAGGATGCCTAGTCTAGCAAAATGGGGTCTAGCGGACATGTCCTGCGGTATCCCGACGATGGCTCGCACGGCACGCTTCTGCATTCGGAAGGCGCGCTGCCAATCGGCAGCACGTCCCCATAGCTCAGCGCCGTATTGGAGTAACGAGTGCACCGTCGCGAAATAACAGGTCCGTACATCGCGTTCGGGTAAGACGCGCGATATTCTGCCAAGAGCAAAACATGCACTACCCAATTTTCCACACACTTTGCTAATATGACCATCCCACTTGAGGCACCCGTCAATTTCAAATCCAAGGAAGGTTATTGTCTTCACCTGAACCAGAGCCACTCCACCCGCAGATACCGCCAGTGGTCGTGAAGAACGCCCTGACAGAACAAAGTGAATGAAGTGGGTCTTTTTCAGATTCAGAGCAAGACCATTTCCCTGGAACCATAACGCCAATTGATTCGCGGCATCGTTGAGCCTTTGCTCCAACTGATCCACTGATTCAGCTGTTACCAACGCTGCAACATCATCAGCGTACATGAGTACTTCTGCGTCAGTCACAGCATCAGGCAAGTCATTCAGCAGCAGCGAAAAGAGAATGTTGGATACGGATGACCCTTGAGCCACTCCCGTCTCCGATTTAAGAGGTTTCGACCTCACCTTTCCTTGGCCACCTACCACAACTTGAGTCCTGTCGTGCAGCAAATCCGTCACTAAAGCATGCGACGGCCCCACCACTCCGTAGTGCTGTAGTTTTACAGCTAACACGGCGCGGTCAGCAACGTCGAATGCTTTGGATAGGTCGCAGCATAGGACAGCCACTTGCCTCTTTTGCTCACGTGCAGACATGACTCGATGTACGAGTTCACGTGCTAAGCACGTGGTCGAGCGGCCTTCTCGGTACGCATACTGACGGTCAGAAAGGGCGTTCGTCTCCGACATAAATTTAATAAGTCGGGAACTCAAACCGTTCTCAAATACTTTGGCAATTGTCGGTATAATAGAGACTGGTCTGTAATTGTCCATGCAGTCTTTTTTCCCTTTTCCTTTGTACAGGGGGGACACTTTACTGAGCTTTAATGGCTCTGGAAAAGAACCTTCCCTTACGCAAGCATTAAACAAGTCAGCAAGAACATGGGCCAGAGGAGCCGCTACCAGTTTTAAAAGTCTCATCGAGATGCCGTACGTGTCTTTCGACGGTTTAGGTGGGATCCGTGACGTGATGATCTGGTGAACTTCATATGCACCAAAAGCAGTGAGCCGAAGTGAGCGACCAGCCGGCGGCCGCGACGCGCGCAGCTCAGCCTGCACTCGTAGCACGTCAGCGCGCGGCGCGCCACTCGCAGACGCCGCGCTCAAGAAACGTTCATTCATTGCGTCAACTACCGATTCTTTTGTGAGAAACGGTGTTCCGTCCGAATTTTTTACAATATCTGTAAAGTCAAGAATTGGAGAATTGTCCTTGCCTCGCTCCTTATTTATGACTGTCCACATTGCCTTTGAGGAATTTTTAGAACACTTTATAATGTCAGAATAATGTCCAGATTTTTTATTCTTAATTAGGTCTACATATTTCTGTTGCATGTCTGTAATTAAATTGTGCATGTCATTATTCGGGTAACGCTCGCAAATGTCAACTAATTCAAATAATAGTAATTTATAATCGTCATAAGGTTACTACAACGCTGCTGTTTTTCCAGGTTTATTGAATGCGGTACTGCATCGGGGAATCAGCCACCGATGCAGCATCCACCACCACCACCACCTGTTCATCGTCCACTCCGGGAAGACGACATTTCGGTCCTCGCCAATTGTGGTAAGACCTGTTCATTTTATTTGAGTCTTGGGACATATTTCTGGTTCACACCGAATCTGAACACACTATTTATTATTTGTCTCAGGAAGCGACGATGACTCTGATGATGACGACGAAGAGTCGGGCGGGATGGTGCCTGCTATAATTCCAAGGGCGTTTCGGAGCCTTTTAGAGACGCCCTTGGATAATGAAGACGAGCAGGAAGACCCAGCACCTGCCACAAGTTCAGTCCCTGCTGGGGACTGGGAGCTCGCAGATGTGCTGCCTGAGATGACAGAACAGCCAAGGGAGCTATTTAATTTTGACTGGAGAGACTTTCCGACTACTTCGATTCCACCTGAATCGAGGCGGGAAAAGTTCTCCGAAATTAATGTCGGACCGACAACTCATGTGTCGACCCGTATGAGATCTTCATTCAAATATGGGATCGGCCAATTATGGAGCACATTGTCTCGGAGATAAATAAATATGCTCAGCAGGTGGCATCCCAGATGCTCAATAACCACACTCTCCATCCCAATAGCCGCATCTGCGGATGTCGTGATACATCCGTAGATGAATTATACGTGTTTTTTGCCATAATTTTGGCGATGGGGGTTGTGGTTAAGACGAGGTTGGAGGAGTACTGGGCTTCCACCCCTGACATATTTTATACTCCGGGTTTTAGCGCACACATGTCTGTCGACCGTTTTCAATTGTTAAACGAGTGTTTACATTTTAACGATAACGAAGACATGTGTGCGCTAAGACTGGAGTACTCCGAGGCCAGGCTATATAAAATACAGCCAATACTGTCACACCTGAACCAAAAATTTCAAGCAATGTATCGTCCAGCGCAAAACCTCGCGCTGGACGAGAGTTTGCTTATGTGGAAAGGCTGGCTAGAATTTAGCCAGCTAATCCCCAACAAAGCCGCAAACCGTGGCATCAAAACATATGAGATTTGTGAATCTCAAACCGGTTACCTATGGCGGTTTGAAGTGCATGCTCGTAGAAAACAATCCCCACAGCAAGTTGTAGATCCTTTAGAGGCGTCTACACCTGCGATTGTGTTGCAGCTTGTTCAAGGCTTGGAGCACAAGGGGTACACGTTGTGGATGGATAATTACTATCAGTCCCCATGCCTGGCTCGACGACTTAAGTGTTTGGGGTTTGACTGTGTTCGCAGGCCCTAAACAGTCTTACCAAAAACAACATGCGCCAGGGGCAGATCTCTGGCCTTACGACCGGCGACGTCGATGTCATGGTATGGAGAGATAAAAATAGAGTGGCTATGATCTCTACATACCATGGCAATGGCCAGCAGAGAGTCGGAGGGTCCACCAAACCCATCTTGATAGCGGATTACAATATCATGATGGGTGGGGTGGACAAAAAAGATCAGCTCCTGGCCATGTATCCCATCGAACGAAAACGTACAAAGGTGTGGTACAAAACATTCTTCAAACATCTTCTTAACATTTCGACTGTCAATGCTTTTATCATCCACCGCCACTCATCTTCTTCTCCTTTCAGTCATCGCAACTTCAGATACAAACTTATTAGATCTCTTTTATCTATCCATTCCCCTTCGCCCATCCCTACGATTCTGTCTGCAACCATACAGAATAAAGTGGACGTGACTCACCGTGTGGCTGAGTACCCTATGCGGAATCGCCAACGGATACGACGGAACTGTGTAGTTTGCAAAAAGCAGGTCCACACATTCTGTATTGGTTGCAGCAGAACTGTCTGCATCGACCCCTGCTTCCTCACTATTCATTCTTAGTTTATGTAAAATTTATTTATAAATATACATTTTTTTCTTATGTGTCTATATATTTGTATGTATATTTTTGTACCACACTTTTGTTCGTTAGTGTTCCCAGGTGTAGAGCCAACATGAAGGGCGGTAGCAGTCATTTGATGATTTCCCATCCCAAACTTACTTGTTTTTATTTAATTGTTTTTTTTTACCACCGATTTCCGAAAGTAAAGTATTTTTTTTTTCTTTTTATGTTTGTTTAGTTGTGATATTAAACACGTATTCTTGGCGTATATAATTTGCTAATACGCGTATTACAATTCAATCGCAACAATCACGGTCGATTTTCTGGCATATATTGAAAAAAGTTTAAACATGAATTAAGAACAACCTTTTTTGAAGTCGGTTAAAATGTAAAAACTTTTTTTTAATAGGTATGTTCATTCTTATTTTTATAAAACAAGATTTACTTAAACTTATTTAATTTCTTATTTTAGGAATTTTAATTTTGGTTCAGGTGCGGCAGTATTGACTGTATCCATACTATGTTAGCATGTACTTGTTCCCTTGGCTGTTGGTCGCTCTCTTTTTTTAGTTAAATTGTTAACTTTCGTTGTAAATTTCTGGAATGTATTTGTTAGGCAGCATGCCTTTTTATTGTGCTAATTGGTTTGTAAAATCCATCAAATTCTAAAATATTAATTATTATTTCAAGTATGTGCATCAGAATTTAATCTGTGCTTCAAAGTTTGAAGGGTCTTTTTTTACACTTATTTTCAAGTGCTTGGTTTATTGTGTGATTTCTAATAAACTGAATACTTCTAACAACTGAAACTCTGTATGTGTTAAGTATGTGAACGATACTAAAGTACAAGTCCATAACCGAATCCACTTGACCTACATTATCCTCGGATTTCAAGTATAAACTTACCCGTTTTTTTTGCCGAGACGATCGGGTCGCGTAGTCGAGGCGTTTTTGTAAAGCTTGTGGGATGAAAAATACGTATGGCGTGGTGTGTTATTTTTATTAATTAAAGTAAACTAATGTTTAAATAAGTAAATGAAATAAAAGTTTTTTGAAATAATGGTACGTTTTATTAAATACAACTACTTTTGTACAGTACCCTGGAAAAATCTCGCTCGTCCTGATTTCAAATTACAATAAATAATTCATTACATTGTAAACCTAATTAAATCTATGTTTAAATGCTTAGCTTGTTTAATAAAGATTCCAATGACATCAGCTTTATAAACGGCTCTCGTATAACACTTGAGTTATCGTCATTTTAAACTTACGCGCCATAATAGCGCGAGTCCACCGCACGGTGGCGCCACGGATAGTATTTTTCCAAAAAAATGGCCGCCACAGCTGAGAGGCTGCCCTACGAGCAAATACTTGCTGACCGTAACTTTATAACTGAAATCACAAATCGAGCGAAGATACATCAAATGGGAGTGCTGAAACTGTCTATGAGAGTGGGTGATAATGATGTCATTCTGATATCTAATTCAGAACCAATCTACTCGATGTCCACACTTATTACTCCGGTGTCACCCCGAGGAACTCGAACGTCAGGACATAGCAGAGACACAAAATGATGACAACTTTCTGCGATTTGACTCTATCAAACTCATTGATGACTTCGACCCACAAGTAATTGCAACAGATGATGATGATTAGGGCTGCGATTTGACTCTATCAAACTCATTGATGACTTCGGCCCACAAGTAATTGCAACAGATGATGATGATTAGGGCTATTGTCAAGTTTAGGAAGTAATTAAAACGCTGCTGAATTTGACTTGTAAAAATCTTAACAAAACGTACATAAATTTATATTATTACCCACTAGTTTCTCAATAGTTCTACATACACAAAATACTTGCATTCTACAACCTTTTCTGTTTAAAGATAATCCTGTTGCCGTTTTGTACATACCCTTGTACGGTTCTTAGCTAGCTGGTCCACTTGTTAGTTACTAACATCTTTTTTATTCTAATTTCAGGAGACAAAATTTAATAAAAGCTAATCTTTTGAAATACCTGCCCTACGAGCAAATACTTGCTGACCGTAACTTTATAACTGAAACCACAAATCGAGCGAAGATACATCAAATGGGAGTGCTGAAACTGTCTATGAGAGTGGGTGATAATGATGTCATTCTGATATCTAATTCAGAACCAATCTACTCGATGTCCACACTTATTACTCCGGTGTCACCCCGAGGAACTCGAACGTCAGGACATAGCAGAGACACAAAATGATGACAACTTTCTGCGATTTGACTCTATCAAACTCATTGATGACTTCGACCCACAAGTAATTGCAACAGATGACTCTATGAAACTCATTGATGACTTCGGCCCACAAGTAATTGCAACAGATGATGATGATTAGGGCTAGTGTCAAGTTTAGGAAGTAATAAAAACGCTGCTGAATTTGACTTGTAAAAATCTTAACAAAACGTCTACCAATTTATATTATTACCCACTAGTTTCCCAAAGTTCTACATATACAAAATACTTGCATTCTACAACCTTTTCTGTTTAAAGATAATCCTATTGCCGTTTTGTACATACCCTTGTAAGGTTCTTAGCTAGCTAGTCCACTTGTTAGTTACTAACATCTCTTTTATTCTAATTTCAGGAGACAAAATTTAATAAAAGCTAATCTTTTGAAATACCTGCCCTACGAGCAAATACTTGCTGCCCGTAACTTTATAACTGAAATCACAAATCGAGCGAAGATACATCAAATGGGAGTGCTGAAACTGTCTATGAGAGTGGGTGATAATGATGTCATTCTGATATCTAATTCAAAACCAATTTGCTCGATGTCCACACTTATTACTCCGGTGTCACCCCGAGGAACTCGAACGTCAGGACATAGCAGAGACACAAAATGATGACAACTTTCTGCGATTTGACCCTATCAAACTCATTGATGATTTCGACCCACAAGTTATTGCAACAGATGATGATGATTAGGGCTAGTGTCAAGTTTAGGAAGTAATTAAAACCGCTGCTGAATTTGACTTGTAAAAATCTTAACAAAACGTCTATCAATTTATATTATTACCCACTAGTTTCCCAAAGTTCTACATATACAAAATACTTGCATTCTACAACGTTTCTGTTTAAAGATAATCCTGTTGCCGTTTTGTACATACCCTTGTAAGGTTCTTAGCTAGCTGGTCCACTTGTTAGTTACTAACATCTTTTTTATTCTAATTTCAGGAGACAAAATTTAACAAAAGCTAATCTTTTGAAATACCTGCCCTACGAGCAAATACTTGCTGACCGTAACTTTATAACTGAAATCACAAATCGAGCGAAGATACATCAAATGGGAGTGCTGAAACTGTCTATGAGAGTGGGTGATAATGATGTCATTCTGATATCTAATTCAGAACCAATCTACTCGATGTCCACACTTATTACTCCGGTGTCACCCCGAGGAACTCGAACGTCAGGACATAGCAGAGACACAAAATGATGACAACTTTCTGCGATTTGACTCTATCAAACTCATTGATGACTTCGACCCACAAGTAATTGCAACAGATGACTCTATGAAACTCATTGATGACTTCGGCCCACAAGTAATTGCAACAGATGATGATGATTAGGGCTAGTGTCAAGTTTAGGAAGTAATTAAAACGCTGCTGAATTTGACTTGTAAAAATCTTAACAAAACGTCTACCAATTTATATTATTACCCACTTGTTTCCCAAAGTTCTACATATACAAAATACTTGCATTCTACAACCTTTTCTGTTTAAAGATAATCCTATTGCCGTTTTGTACATACCCTTGTAAGGTTCTTAGCTAGCTAGTCCACTTGTTAGTTACTAACATCTCTTTTATTCTAATTTCAGGAGACAAAATTTAATAAAAGCTAATCTTTTGAAATACCTGCCCTACGAGCAAATACTTGCTGCCCGTAACTTTATAACTGAAATCACAAATCGAGCGAAGATACATCAAATGGGAGTGCTGAAACTGTCTATGAGAGTGGGTGATAATGATGTCATTCTGATATCTAATTCAAAACCAATTTGCTCGATGTCCACACTTATTACTCCGGTGTCACCCCGAGGAACTCGAACGTCAGGACATAGCAGAGACACAAAATGATGACAACTTTCTGCGATTTGACCCTATCAAACTCATTGATGATTTCGACCCACAAGTTATTGCAACAGATGATGATGATTAGGGCTAGTGTCAAGTTTAGGAAGTAATTAAAACCGCTGCTGAATTTGACTTGTAAAAATCTTAACAAAACGTCTATCAATTTATATTATTACCCACTAGTTTCCCAAAGTTCTACATATACAAAATACTTGCATTCTACAACCTTTTCTGTTTAAAGATAATCCTGTTGCCGTTTTGTACATACCCTTGTAAGGTTCTTAGCTAGCTGGTCCACTTGTTAGTTACTAACATCTTTTTTATTCTAATTTCAGGAGACAAAATTTAACAAAAGCTAATCTTTTGAAATACTTGCCCTACGAGCAAATACTTGCTGACCGTAACTTTATAACTGAAATCACAAATCGAGCGAAGATACATCAAATGGGAGTGCTGAAACTGTCTATGAGAGTGGGTGATAATGATGTCATTCTGATATCTAATTCAGAATCAATCTACTCGATGTCCACACTTATTACTCCGGTGTCACCCCGAGGAACTCGAACGTCAGGACATAGCAGAGACACAAAATGATGACAACTTTCTGCGATTTGACTCTATCAAACTCATTGATGACTTCGACCCACAAGTAATTGCAACAGATGATGATGATTAGGGCTGCAATTTGACTCTATCAAACTCATTGATTACTTGGGCCCACAAGTAATTGCAACAGATGATGATGATTAGGGCTAGTGTCAAGTTTAGGAAGTAATTAAAACGCTGCTGAATTTGACTTGTAAAAATCTTAACAAAACGTCTACCAATTTATATTATTACCCACTAGTTTCCCAAAGTTCTACATATACAAAATACTTGCATTCTACAACCTTTTCTGTTTAAAGATAATCCTATTGCCGTTTTGTACATACCCTTGTAAGGTTCTTAGCTAGCTAGTCCACTTGTTAGTTACTAACATCTCTTTTATTCTAATTTCAGGAGACAAAATTTAATAAAAGCTAAT
Source organism: Mythimna pallens (assembly GCA_961205895.1). Taxonomy (NCBI): domain Eukaryota; kingdom Metazoa; phylum Arthropoda; class Insecta; order Lepidoptera; family Noctuidae; genus Mythimna; species Mythimna pallens. Next base: position 19,776,110 of record OY540839.1, on the reverse strand, counting down.
CGTTAGAAATACCTGCCCTACGAGCAAATACTTGCTGACCGTAACTTTATAACTGAAATCACAAATCGAGCGAAGATACATCAAATGGGAGTGCTGAAACTGTCTATGAGAGTGGGTGATAATGATGTCATTCTGATATCTAATTCAGAACCAATCTGCTCGATGTCCACACTTATTACTCCGGTGTCACCCCGAGGAACTCGAACGTCAGGACATAGCAGAGACACAAAATGATGACAACTTTCTGCGATTTGACTCTATCAAACTCATTGATGATTTCGACCCACAAGTAATTGCAACAGATGATGATGATTAGAGCTAGTGTCAAGTTTAGGAAGTAATTAAAACCGCTGCTGAATTTGACTTGTAAAAATCTTAACAAAACGTCTATCAATTTATATTATTACCCACTAGTTTCCCAAAGTTCTACATATACAAAATACTTGCATTCTACAACCTTTTCTGTTTAAAGATAATCCTGTTGCCGTTTTGTACATACCCTTGTAAGGTTCTTAGCTAGCTGGTCCACTTGTTAGTTACTAACATCTTTTTTATTCTAATTTCAGGAGACAAAATTTAATAAAAGCTAATCTTTTGAAATACCTGCCCTACGAGCAAATACTTGCTGACCGTAACTTTATAACTGAAATCACAAATCGAGCGAAGATACATCAAATGGGAGTGCTGAAACTGTCTATGAGAGTGGGTGATAATGATGTCATTCTGATATCTAATTCAGAACCAATCTACTCGATGTCCACACTTATTACTCCGGTGTCACCCCGAGGAACTCGAACGTCAGGACATAGCAGAGACACAAAATGATGACAACTTTCTGCGATTTGACTGTATCAAACTCATTGATGACTTCGACCCACAAGTAATTGCAACAGATGATGATGATTAGGGCTGCAATTTGACTCTATCAAACTCATTGATTACTTGGGCCCACAAGTAATTGCAACAGATGATGATGATTAGGGCTAGTGTCAAGTTTAGGAAGTAATTAAAACGCTGCTGAATTTGACTTGTAAAAATCTTAACAAAACGTCTACCAATTTATATTATTACCCACTAGTTTCCCAAAGTTCTACATATACAAAATACTTGCATTCTACAACCTTTTCTGTTTAAAGATAATCCTATTGCCGTTTTGTACATACCCTTGTAAGGTTCTTAGCTAGCTAGTCCACTTGTTAGTTACTAACATCTCTTTTATTCTAATTTCAGGAGACAAAATTTAATAAAAGCTAATCGTTAGAAATACCTGCCCTACGAGCAAATACTTGCTGACCGTAACTTTATAACTGAAATCACAAATCGAGCGAAGATACATCAAATGGGAGTGCTGAAACTGTCTATGAGAGTGGGTGATAATGATGTCATTCTGATATCTAATTCAGAACCAATCTGCTCGATGTCCACACTTATTACTCCGGTGTCACCCCGAGGAACTCGAACGTCAGGACATAGCAGAGACACAAAATGATGACAACTTTCTGCGATTTGACTCTATCAAACTCATTGATGATTTCGACCCACAAGTAATTGCAACAGATGATGATGATTAGAGCTAGTGTCAAGTTTAGGAAGTAATTAAAACCGCTGCTGAATTTGACTTGTAAAAATCTTAACAAAACGTCTATCAATTTATATTATTACCCACTAGTTTCCCAAAGTTCTACATATACAAAATACTTGCATTCTACAACCTTTTCTGTTTAAAGATAATCCTGTTGCCGTTTTGTACATACCCTTGTAAGGTTCTTAGCTAGCTGGTCCACTTGTTAGTTACTAACATCTTTTTTATTCTAATTTCAGGAGACAAAATTTAATAAAAGCTAATCTTTTGAAATACCTGCCCTACGAGCAAATACTTGCTGACCGTAACTTTATAACTGAAATCACAAATCGAGCGAAGATACATCAAATGGGAGTGCTGAAACTGTCTATGAGAGTGGGTGATAATGATGTCATTCTGATATCTAATTCAGAACCAATCTACTCGATGTCCACACTTATTACTCCGGTGTCACCCCGAGGAACTCGAACGTCAGGACATAGCAGAGACACAAAATGATGACAACTTTCTGCGATTTGACTGTATCAAACTCATTGATGACTTCGACCCACAAGTAATTGCAACAGATGATGATGATTAGGGCTGCGATTTGACTCTATCAAACTCATTGATGACTTCGGCCCACAAGTAATTGCAACAGATGATGATGATTAGGGCTAGTGTCAAGTTTAGGAAGTAATTAAAACGCTGCTGAATTTGACTTGTAAAAATCTTAACAAAACGTCTACCAATTTATATTATTACCCACTAGTTTCCCAAAGTTCTACATATACAAAATACTTGCATTCTACAACCTTTTCTGTTTAAAGATAATCCTATTGCCGTTTTGTACATACCCCTGTAAGGTTCTTAGCTAGCTAGTCCACTTGTTAGTTACTAACATCTCTTTTATTCTAATTTCAGGAGACAAAATTTAATAAAAGCTAATCTTTTGAAATACCTGCCCTACGAGCAAATACTTGCTGCCCGTAACTTTATAACTGAAATCACAAATCGAGCGAAGATACATCAAATGGGAGTGCTGAAACTGTCTATGAGAGTGGGTGATAATGATGTCATTCTGATATCTAATTCAGAACCAATCTGCTCGATGTCCACACTTATTACTCCGGTGTCACCCCGAGGAACTCGAACGTCAGGACATAGCAGAGACACAAAATGATGACAACTTTCTGTGATTTGATTCTATCAAAATCAATGATGACTTTGACCCACAAGTGATTGCAACAGATGATGATGATTAGGGCTAGTGTCAAGTTTAGGAAGTAATTAAAACCGCTGCTGAATTCGACTTGTAAAAATCTTAGCAAAACGTCCATCAATTTATATTATTACCCACTAGTTTCCCAATAGTTCTACATATACAAACTACTTGCATTCTACAACCTTTTCTGTTCAAAGATAATCCTGTTGCCGTTTTGTACATACCCTTGTAAGGCTCTTAGCTAGGTAGTCCACTTTTTAGTTACTAACACCTTTTTTATTCTTATTTCAGGAGACAAAATTTAATAAAAGCTAATCGTTTGAAATACCTGCCCTACGAGCAAATACTTGCTGACCGTAACTTTATAACTGAAATCACAAATCGAGCGAAGATACATCAAATGGGAGTGCTGAAACTGTCTATGAGAGTGGGTGATAATGATGTCATTCTGATATCTAATTCAGAACCAATCTGCTCGATGTCCACACTTATTACTCCGGTGTCACCCCGAGGAACTCGAACGTCAGGACATAGCAGAGACACAAAATGATGACAACTTTCTGCGATTTGATTCTATCAAAATCAATGATGACTTTGACCCACAAGTGATTGCAACAGATGATGATGATTAGGGCTAGTGTCAAGTTTAGGAAGTAATTAAAACCGCTGCTGAATTCGACTTGTAAAAATCTTAGCAAAACGTCCATCAATTTATATTATTACCCACTAGTTTCCCAATAGTTCTACATATACAAACTACTTGCATTCTACAACCTTTTCTGTTCAAAGATAATCCTGTTGCCGTTTTGTACATACCCTTGTAAGGCTCTTAGCTAGGTAGTCCACTTTTTAGTTACTAACATCTTTTTTATTCTAATTTCAGGAGACAAAATTTAATAAAAGCTAATCTTTTGAAATACCTGCCCTACGAGCAAATACTTGCTGACCGTAACTTTATAACTGAAATCACAAATCGAGCGAAGATACATCAAATGGGAGTGCTGAAACTGTCTATGAGAGTGGGTGATAATGATGTCATTCTGATATCTAATTCAGAACCAATCTGCTCGATGTCCACACTTATTACTCCGGTGTCACCCCGAGGAACTCGAACGTCAGGACATAGCAGAGACACAAAATGATGACAACTTTCTGCGATTTGACTCTATCAAACTCATTGATGATTTCGACCCACAAGTAATTGCAACAGATGATGATGATTAGAGCTAGTGTCAAGTTTAGGAAGTAATTAAAACCGCTGCTGAATTTGACTTGTAAAAATCTTAACAAAACGTCTATCAATTTATATTATTACCCACTAGTTTCCCAAAGTTCTACATATACAAAATACTTGCATTCTACAACCTTTTCTGTTTAAAGATAATCCTGTTGCCGTTTTGTACATACCCTTGTAAGGTTCTTAGCTAGCTGGTCCACTTGTTAGTTACTAACATCTTTTTTATTCTAATTTCAGGAGACAAAATTTAATAAAAGCTAATCTTTTGAAATACCTGCCCTACGAGCAAATACTTGCTGACCGTAACTTTATAACTGAAATCACAAATCGAGCGAAGATACATCAAATGGGAGTGCTGAAACTGTCTATGAGAGTGGGTGATAATGATGTCATTCTGATATCTAATTCAGAACCAATCTACTCGATGTCCACACTTATTACTCCGGTGTCACCCCGAGGAACTCGAACGTCAGGACATAGCAGAGACACAAAATGATGACAACTTTCTGCGATTTGACTGTATCAAACTCATTGATGACTTCGACCCACAAGTAATTGCAACAGATGATGATGATTAGGGCTGCGATTTGACTCTATCAAACTCATTGATGACTTCGGCCCACAAGTAATTGCAACAGATGATGATGATTAGGGCTAGTGTCAAGTTTAGGAAGTAATTAAAACGCTGCTGAATTTGACTTGTAAAAATCTTAACAAAACGTCTACCAATTTATATTATTACCCACTAGTTTCCCAAAGTTCTACATATACAAAATACTTGCATTCTACAACCTTTTCTGTTTAAAGATAATCCTATTGCCGTTTTGTACATACCCCTGTAAGGTTCTTAGCTAGCTAGTCCACTTGTTAGTTACTAACATCTCTTTTATTCTAATTTCAGGAGACAAAATTTAATAAAAGCTAATCTTTTGAAATACCTGCCCTACGAGCAAATACTTGCTGCCCGTAACTTTATAACTGAAATCACAAATCGAGCGAAGATACATCAAATGGGAGTGCTGAAACTGTCTATGAGAGTGGGTGATAATGATGTCATTCTGATATCTAATTCAGAACCAATCTGCTCGATGTCCACACTTATTACTCCGGTGTCACCCCGAGGAACTCGAACGTCAGGACATAGCAGAGACACAAAATGATGACAACTTTCTGTGATTTGATTCTATCAAAATCAATGATGACTTTGACCCACAAGTGATTGCAACAGATGATGATGATTAGGGCTAGTGTCAAGTTTAGGAAGTAATTAAAACCGCTGCTGAATTCGACTTGTAAAAATCTTAGCAAAACGTCCATCAATTTATATTATTACCCACTAGTTTCCCAATAGTTCTACATATACAAACTACTTGCATTCTACAACCTTTTCTGTTCAAAGATAATCCTGTTGCCGTTTTGTACATACCCTTGTAAGGCTCTTAGCTAGGTAGTCCACTTTTTAGTTACTAACACCTTTTTTATTCTTATTTCAGGAGACAAAATTTAATAAAAGCTAATCGTTTGAAATACCTGCCCTACGAGCAAATACTTGCTGACCGTAACTTTATAACTGAAATCACAAATCGAGCGAAGATACATCAAATGGGAGTGCTGAAACTGTCTATGAGAGTGGGTGATAATGATGTCATTCTGATATCTAATTCAGAACCAATCTGCTCGATGTCCACACTTATTACTCCGGTGTCACCCCGAGGAACTCGAACGTCAGGACATAGCAGAGACACAAAATGATGACAACTTTCTGCGATTTGATTCTATCAAAATCAATGATGACTTTGACCCACAAGTGATTGCAACAGATGATGATGATTAGGGCTAGTGTCAAGTTTAGGAAGTAATTAAAACCGCTGCAGAATTCGACTTGTAAAAATCTTAACAAAACGTCCATCAATTTATATTATTACCCACTAGTTTCCCAATAGTTCTACATATACAAACTACTTGCATTCTACAACCTTTTCTGTTCAAAGATAATCCTGTTGCCGTTTTGTACATACCCTTGTAAGGCTCTTAGCTAGGTAGTCCACTTTTTAGTTACTAACATCTTTTTTATTCTAATTTCAGGAGACAAAATTTAATAAAAGCTAATCTTTTGAAATACCTGCCCTACGAGCAAATACTTGCTGACCGTAACTTTATAACTGAAATCACAAATCGAGCGAAGATACATCAAATGGGAGTGCTGAAACTGTCTATGAGAGTGGGTGATAATGATGTCATTCTGATATCTAATTCAGAACCAATCTGCTCGATGTCCACACTTATTACTCCGGTGTCACCCCGAGGAACTCGAACGTCAGGACATAGCAGAGACACAAAATGATGACAACTTTCTGCGATTTGACTCTATCAAACTCATTGATGATTTCGACCCACAAGTAATTGCAACAGATGATGATGATTAGAGCTAGTGTCAAGTTTAGGAAGTAATTAAAACCGCTGCTGAATTTGACTTGTAAAAATCTTAACAAAACGTCTATCAATTTATATTATTACCCACTAGTTTGCCAAAGTTCTACATATACAAAATACTTGCATTCTACAACCTTTTCTGTTTAAAGACAATCCTGTTGCCGTTTTGTACATACCCTTGTAAGGTTCTTAGCTAGCTGGTCCACTTGTTAGTTACTAACATCTTTTTTATTCTAATTTCAGGAGACAAAATTTAATAAAAGCTAATCTTTTGAAATACCTGCCCTACGAGCAAATACTTGCTGACCGTAACTTTATAACTGAAATCACAAATCGAGCGAAGATACATCAAATGGGAGTGCTGAAACTGTCTATGAGAGTGGGTGATAATGATGTCATTCTGATATCTAATTCAGAACCAATCTGCTCGATGTCCACACTTATTACTCCGGTGTCACCCCGAGGAACTCGAACGTCAGGACATAGCAGAGACACAAAATGATGACAACTTTCTGCGATTTGACTCTATCAAACTCATTGATGACTTCGACCCACAAGTAATTGCAACAGATGATGATGATTAGGGCTGCGATTTGACTCTATCAAACTCATTGATGACTTCGGCCCACAAGTAATTGCAACAGATGATGATGATTAGGGCTATTGTCAAGTTTAGGAAGTAATTAACACGCTGCTGAATTTGACTTGTAAAAATCTTAACAAAACGTACATCAATTTATATGATTACCCACTAGTTTCCCAATAGTTCTACATATACAAAATACTTGCATTCTACAACCTTTTCTGTTTAAAGATAATCCTGTTGCCGTTTTGTACATACCCTTGTTAGGTTCTTAGCTAGCTGGTCCACTTGTTAGTTACTAACATCTTTTTTATTCTAATTTCAGGAGACAAAATTTAATAAAAGCTAATCTTTTGAAATACCTGCCCTACGAGCAAATACTTGCTGACCGTAACTTTATAACTGAAATCACAAATCGAGCGAAGATACATCAAATGGGAGTGCTGAAACTGTCTATGAGAGTGGGTGATAATGATGTCATTCTGATATCTAATTCAGAACCAATCTACTCGATGTCCACACTTATTACTCCGGTGTCACCCCGAGGAACTCGAACGTCAGGACATAGCAGAGACACAAAATGATGACAACTTTCTGCGATTTGACTCTATCAAACTCATTGATGACTTCGACCCACAAGTAATTGCAACAGATGATGATGATTAGGGCTGCGATTTGACTCTATCAAACTCATTGATGACTTCGGCCCACAAGTAATTGCAACAGATGATGATGATTAGGGCTATTGTCAAGTTTAGGAAGTAATTAAAACGCTGCTGAATTTGACTTGTAAAAATCTTAACAAAACGTACATCAATTTATATTATTACCCACTAGTTTCCCAATAGTTCTACATATACAAAATACTTGCATTCTACAACCTTTTCTGTTTAAAGATAATCCTGTTGCCGTTTTGTACATACCCTTGTAAGGTTCTTAGCTAGCTGGTCCACTTGTTAGTTACTAACATCTTTTTTATTCTAATTTCAGGAGACAAAATTTAATAAAAGCTAATCTTTTGAAATACCTGCCCTACGAGCAAATACTTGCTGACCGTAACTTTATAACTGAAATCACAAATCGAGCGAAGATACATCAAATGGGAGTGCTGAAACTGTCTATGAGAGTGGGTGATAATGATGTCATTCTGATATCTAATTCAGAACCAATCTGCTCGATGTCCCCACTTATTACTCCGGTGTCACCCCGAGGAACTCGAACGTCAGGACATAGCAGAGACACAAAATGATGACAACTTTCTGCGATTTGACTCTATCAAACCCAATGATGACGGCCGCTTATGTCGCAAAAAACGTATATTTCGACACTCTCGAGAAAATAAAAATTCATAGGGTACCTCCCGTTGACCTAGAATCCTGAAATTTGGCATAAAGCAAGGTCTCACAGCACAAGTATAGAAGAAAATTTGAAAACAGTAAATTTGTAGTTGTTTCTATCGGCAAATTTCCTGCTACTCTGATGTAAACTATATTACAGTGATTGGTAACGGTTATCTCTCGCGTCCGGACTGAGTTCGGGCCATTGTCCAGAGCAAGAGCGAATGGGAACCGGTCACCTCCTTCTGCAAAGCAGATGGCTCCCTCCTAGATTCCGATCATATACCTAAGTAGGCCTTGGACTGAAATCCTCAAGGGAAATGGAAGCGTCGTCGCCCTCGACAAACCTGGCGACGGACGCACCGTGCTGGCAGAAGCAGCGGCCTACGAATTGACATGAAACGAGGTGAAGTGTGAAGCTCAAGACCAGTCGTTTTGTTTAAAATTGTTAAATCTCGTTTGGTTTATATTCTCTGCATTCTTCGGCTACTTTCGTGAGACATCGGAGGCGGCGAGCGGCGGTGGCAACTGACAACTGCGCCTGCGGCGCGGTGACGTCCTGCAGCGAGCGGTGGATCATTCGTCGGCCGGCATTCGTGCTATAAGCACGTAATCCTGCGCGATAATTCTTTCCGAATGACGGTATGCGAGCTTGTATGACGAGCCAGTGCGTAAGGAAATAATAATTGCGGGTGACTTAGTTGATATTTTGTCCATGTTGTTTTGTGTGCACTGCGCTTCCACAATTACTCATAGCAGGTAATAGGCGTTATAAATTTCTTCTTTTATTTAATCGTTGTTTGCTTTTAGTAAAATCACTCCAGAATTGTATACATACGTAGTTTTGAGCTCAACCTTTTTTATTTTATTTTTTTGTTCTATTTTGTATAAGTACCTTCACGCTATATATAAAATACAGCCAGTCAAAATTGATTGTACATGTTCGATGGGTGGGGCACTGGTGATCCGTAACACAGGCATCTCACGCCTTTCTCGGACACCAGCTCCTCACATATGTAACACTTAGACTGAGTAATTGTACCATTTTAGCTATAAACAAAATATTGTGAGAAATTAATAAATTATTATTATTATATCGTCATATATTAAGATCAAAATCTAGAAAAAATCTTCCCGTCTTATAAAATTGTACAGATTGCAAATAAAGAATGCTACCCACAGCCTAATAAAATCCATGTTAGTGAAACTTCTGTAGACGTTGATTTGCAGACAATGCCACCACTACCACTGAACGTTTGGTCTTAGAATGAGGTGTTGCATACACAGAACAGTCAAGAGTTAGAAAAAATGTCTTTATTTTCAAAATGGGGTTTTGATGGTAGTAGCGGCCATAGCTCTTATAAACAGGCTTTTTATGGTCCTGAAGCCTGTGATGCAGTTCGTTTTGTACAGGGGTACGCTTGACATCTGGATCTAAGGTCATTACGCAAAACCCTAGACTAAGTTCGACGAGATATTGCAGACCTTTAAAACTAGAATTTGTCAAGGAAAGCACCACAGTTCCTGTGGAAGAAAAAAGGCTCGACCACCAAATAAAAAATCTTCAAACAAGTATCATACAACAAGATGGACACACTATGAAAGTTAAACATAATTTGATGTTTGCTATGATTGACGGAAAAGTCTGTAATGCAATTACAAAAACAACATCAACACAGATGTGCTATATATGTGGAGCGGCATCCAAAGAGTTCAATGACATATCCAAAATCCTTAGTAGACCAATAAAAACTGAAAATTTGGAGTTGACATTTCAGTGTTACACGGATGTTTACGTTTCTTCGTATGTCTTTTGCACCTCGCATACAGACAGCATATTTAAAAAAAGCAGGCTCGTAAAAACAAGAAAAATGTAACAGGAGTTTCAGATAAGGAGAAGGTCGAAGAAATCAAGAGAACAATTCAGACTAGGACAAAGACTACGCTTGATAGTGGACAAGCCCAAACCATTTGGAAATTATAGATTTGGAAATGTCAATGACGGCAACACAACGAGGCAATTTTTTAAATATGCCGCAGTGTCTGCAGAAATTACAAAGCTGGATTTACAATTGATAAAGAGAATGCATAATATATTAATTGTCATCATCTAGCTATGACATTGATGTGGAAAAATTCCGCACGTATGCATCTGAGAGCGCCAAATATTGAGTGCAAATGTACCCTTGGTATGCCTCCCACTGTACACAAGATTTTTATTAAAAAAATCACTTTTACCGTTAGGCCAAGAAGAGGAAGAGGCCCAAGAAGCCCGTAATAAAGACTAAAAAATTCAGGGAACACCACTCTCGTAAATGTAGTCGCGAGAAATCAAACACTGATATTTTCAATCTGTTACTTATATCATCAGATCCTGTCATAACCAGCAAAAACCTGCCAAAGAAAAGCTGACTTCACTGCCTAAAGAAGCTCTAAATCTTCTGATACCACCATCATTACAGCCGACAAGAGAAGATTCTACGGATGATGACACAGAAGGTGATTCTGACTGTAACGATGATACTGACTGTAATGCTGATAGTGATTAGTTTTTTTATGACCTATATATTCGTCGTTGCCTAGGGTAGTAATAATATATAACATGCAACACATTATAAATATGATTTTGTTTGTACATAAACAACATATACAAACAATTTAGTTTTTCACCAACCCTATCATTTCACCTTCGAAATATCTAAGCCAAATCATCATTATAAATTAACGACACGTTTTAATAATCCTACCCCACGCGACAGTCACATAAAAACGAACTCTTGTTTACGAAATTTGGTTTGCCACAAGAGAACCGAGACAAAGACAAGACAACGAAATGTAACAATTCAATTTTTTTCTTCGGTGCTGTAAAAGAAATAACATCAACCTAAGTATTGAGTTGGTATTTGAGTTTCTTTTCGAAGGATTCGAATAATAAAAGACGACCTCAGAGTACACAAAATATTTTTGACAAGAAACAAAATCAGAACCAAATACAGAAAAAAATATATTAAAAAAAAATAGATAACTCCAAGCTGTTTTTTTTTTTCATTTACTATTACCATATCTACCATTTTAAGACACTTTTAAATATTTTACTTTCGTAAAGTTGTTAACCACCACTTCAAAACCATCACTTCCATTTATTATTTGACGTTCGAGCCCGCCCCCTCAATTTTGCTTGATGGGAAGCAATTGACGAAGCCTCTGATGATGCCAGTTCACAAGAGTGCACAGGCATCTTCTTTCAAAGCAAGAGCATTGAAAGCTGTTGCGTTGATTGTTGAGACCATAGACGCTGGAGAGTTTCAACGACAATTTATGACAAAAATTAGATATTACGACAGTATAGGACAACATCCACCCAAAAATATTTTATAGCAAATCAAAAAACAACTCTGATGAATATAAAACACGATATTACTGCTAATCAACGATGAATAAAAGGCAGGGCCTCTATTGACAAATGTGAAATGTTGATGCGGTAGGAAGAAATGAAAATACAAAAACAAATGTAGTTCCCCTACATTAGACCGACGCACACGTGGGTGAAGCCTGAGTCGTACTTAGAATCGCGTCACCGGGCGTGGATCTAATGTAGCTCTACAAACATAGTTGCCATATAAAATGCATGGAGACCGACGCGCCCAGATCAGCGTACGTGGCCCACGTGGGCCCAATGTAATCCAACCTTTAAGGTCGTATAGCGTTATCCTTTTCGCGCACTAAAACTACAGTTTCAACACTAACCTGAAAAGTAATGAAGCTATTAGCTAGAGGGTAAATAAAAAACGTCCAATGTTTTAAAATCGTTTTATAAAACATAATAAATACAGGCTATAACGTAATGGACAACAAATAAGGTGGGTACGCGATGAAATTGAAATTACACAGGACGGCAAGTGTCTTTGAAACTTATGGTGACTTCACAATCTTTTTAAATTTATATTCTGTATTTGAAATAATACTTACTTTTCGGATTGACTTTAAGGCTGTTTGACAAGAAAGTTAAAGAAGTACGTGATGCTTTTTGTGGATTTGCACACTCACTTTCAAGGGTCATAGCCTAAGAATCTCACTATGGTAATAAGTCATAATGATGAAGGTGTGTTCAAACGTCAATGAAATAGTTGTGAAGACACCAACAGATCATAAATCATGTTATCTTATTCATATACGGTTAACATTTCTGTTAGGCTTAATACAATGTCGGTCACATTTTCTCGTAAAAAAGAAACGCAATTTACTGTACTTTGAAACTGACGATACGTCATTGTGTCCCTAATACGTTGTTAAATATTGAAGTTCTTAAATTATTGAACACAAAAAGAAACTCGAAATTTACCTTCATTTAAAGTTTCATAGTTAATAAACATTTCTCTTGTTAAAAAAAAGAATTCACTCAGTGACAAGGTACAGCAAAACACATTTACACAATCTATTCCTACTAGCACTTATAATAACTATTTATTATGAGAAAACAAGGTTGTATGAACACATTAATGTCATGTAAGGCGAAGCTAAAATTAATTGCACTGACCACTTGGTACGAATAAAATGACAATGCGTTGTTAAAAATGACTAGTACTTAGCATATTAGAATTCCATTAAAGGTTGGACTATTTGAATCCGAGTTCTACATAGTTGCCAATTGAAATGGAAATCGCCAAGAAATGGAACTATTACTTTGTGGGGAATTCATCAAGGGATTCTTATGTAAGGATTCTATATTTGAAATGTTCAACAATTCTTTCAAAAGACAGATTTATATCATAGGCTCGCGCTTGAAAACTATTTCATATGATGGTACGCGATGTAAACGACGATTGAGCACAAAAAGCGAAAAAATACTTCGATAAGCAAACTTGAGTTTTCAAAAAATAATTCAAAGTAGAAGTTCCCAAAATTCAAATAGTCACATTTCTATCTTAGATAAAAATTATATAATTATATCCAAAAAAATATTCAAGCGTAGAGATTCGTTATCTAGAAGACGAACCAGATAAAAATAGAAATATTTAAAAAAAATATCGCGAAAAGTAAAGCTCAATACACAAGGCATCTCGTTTGTCACCTTTTAATAATAGTAATTACCAATATAACTAACACAAACCTCTTAATAATACAGTGATTTCTTAAATAGCTGTTTGTGATATATTTTATGTTAAAATAAGTGTGTCATAAAAGAGCATTATTGGTGTACAAGTTCCTTTATTGTCTCCACTAAGATCTTTTTTACATATCAAGAGTAGGATGACACCAGGACGAAAATATGCATCTTTAAGATGAGAAAAAGGATAGGTGCTACATTGCATGAATCCGACAGCTGTCACCCGCACCATCCTATAGCAATTGTAGTGTTAAGAAACTTGTATGTACGTCTTCAACTAATATTTGTACCAAAATAAGTGTTCTATCTAATAAAGAAACGATGCGAGTTTCCTGACACATGAGATTCCAAGGTTCTGACAAGCTTCTACAAAATTTAGACCCACATTTTATCACCTAAGGGGGTACATTTTGAAAAATCCTTTCTTATTCTTTTTCTGCATCATAAACGGAAACTTTGTATAAAAGTTCAGTATTCTAGGTCTATAGGCTGGGCATTGATGAATCAGTGAGTCAGGACATTGCCTTATAAATAAACAGATATATGAGTATATAGGTACTTATTACGTATAGATCCAACTCACGTTACGAAAGTCAGTCTAAAACCATATAAATACCAATTCTTTGTTTTTTTTTTACTAATACTTTGCCACGATTGACTTAAATCCTTTAGGTATATTTTTCTTGAGCTACCTCGAACTAGCCCTTGCGGTAGGCGTCTAGATTGTCTCCCATCTCATCTCCGATCGTCCATCGTTAGACACTCACTTCGTGGAGACTATCACCCAGCGGTCAATGTCCATGCGGCTGACGTGACCTGCCCAATAACAGAATGGTACTTAGCCTTTTTTCCTACGTCCCCCGTACTATACCCGTTTCTGAGCACAGCTTTCCAAAGCTTGTGTGTGTTTCTATACTAAATAAATAACTTATTTTGGCACATAATTTTTCTTCCTCCTAAATCTACTGAGTGGATCTATTGTAATTTCCTTAACAGTGTAAAACTGATTCTATGGTGTAAGAACACACATTTTATTATAGATGCAAACGTATTGTTAAGAGTCTTGATTAAAATTTGTGACTGTGGTTTATATATTGTATTAAATTATGAATAAACAACACCTTAATTTCTAAATGACATTGTCTGACAGATCAATTAAAGCTCTAGAAATGTTCTTGAATCCTCCAGAACTTCCCATCTATTCTATGTATAATTTTATTCTAAATAAATATTAACATTTATGTACCACTCAACTAGAAATAAATAATTTTTTTAACAATTAATACTGCCTTATCAGCCGATTTGTGTACAATTACTGAGAATATACAACAGGTATGTCGTAGAAATGTATAAATTCAATAGGTTATTTGCAAAATGGCAGTGAAGTCAGTGCGTTAACTATGTGAATCATACACTGTAATTTAAGAAAGTTAGTTGCCTTTTTTTGACATAAATATTTATATTAGTACATTACTACGTAAGTAGAAATAAAGATTTCGACAATTATTTTGTAGAGGCTAGCGCATACTAAAACGAGCTGCACCGCAATGCAACACAACGCTTAATAAAAAAACATCCATTTATTTCGCCTGGATCGTTTTGATGATTTGTAAAAAATGTGTATGAAACATCACGCAAACCGAAGTCGCAGCGGGTTTTAAGCGGGAACTACATAAGATTGACGCACACATGAGTTGTACGTAGATGCACGTCGCGTGGCATGGGTCTAATGTAGCTCTGCTAATCTAGTTGCCATATAAAATGTACGGAGAGCGATGCGCCCAGATCGGCGTACGTGGCTCACGTGGGCCCAATGTAGTTCTACCTTTGTTTTTCCATGCGATACACTACGACTCATCATCTTCCTGCCCATGTGGAAGGGCCATTCTGTCCTGTCACGCTATCACTAACTCCCTTTTCTTTTATATCACTTCTCACACAATCTATCCATCTTTTCTTTGGCCTCCCTTTCCCTCTACATCCATCCACATGACTCTAAACTAAACTCTTTTAGCAACATGCGTTACACAACGACCCAATGCAGTTTTAACATGCGCTGGCCTTTAGTTTTTATTTTTTCTTCACAATATTTAAGTTAGGACCCAATTAGTGCAGCTTCGATAATTACAGCATGATACTCGTAATTTTTTCGTTTGAAAATCAACAACCACTTCTTTGTGAACGTTCAAACCTAATAGCTACTAAAGTAATAATAATTAAAACTACAATAATAATAATATTATGCGTCATTTAAAGATCGCCACCTTACCACCAGCAGAATAGAAAATTCAACAAAACATTACTGTTTAATCTATGGGCAATTTGGTAAAGACTGTAGAGCTCGAATTTTAATTAATTTAACGAATAAAGGCCTGCCTTTAAGCAGAGGCCACACCACTCTTAACGCCATCCATTTGACGACCTAAACTGAACTGTTAAAAGGATGGAGCTATATAAGGCGTATAGCTCTATCCCTCTTTCTCGCTTGCACGCCTGACAGTTTAACACTTCATGGTAAGGCCCGAGTACTCACCTTTGTATTGAACTTTTAATTTGGTATAAGTGGTTCTCATGATTTCTATTCAAAACAAAATAGAAATAATGAACCACTCCAGATTAAAATTAATAAACCAACCAACCATTTTCAAATGGCAAGGTTATCAGCAAACATCAAAATAAATAGATTGGTTTTGTGCAGTCTTGTTTCAAATTGGTCTTGTATAAAGCAAGAATTGGCGTAAAATAAATATTTTTCAGTACACCTACTCGAAAAGCCGCTCTTAGGCACACAATTTACCGTTTTCCGCATTAGTGTATCATGCTGGGCGCTAGCGACCCTTTATGATCGATTTATATCTCTGTAAGTGTATTGAAAAACCTCGTTTGATACATGTGGAAATTTGTCTCTGCAGCACTCGGCTCCATCACACTCTCACCAGCGGCTCGGGTGAATTTCGGCTCGCTCGCAATGACAAACTTTCTCCACTTGTATCGAAATGTACTATTCTTTAGCAAAACGCACAAACTTTCTCCACTTGTATCAAAATGTACTATTCTTTAGCAAAACGTAATAGTTTTAGCTGTGCAGATTTTTGAAGTAAAACTTCTTTAGGCGTACTGAGCAATTTTTTTTGTGTGTATTGAATGAGACTGAGCAGTCACGCTTAGCTATGTAACGCTCGTTCAGGTAAAGTCGGTTCGAGTCAGCCGACCTATCCCGAACGACTACGACTTTATATTATAAACCTCACCTTGATGAAAGTTTTCACTTCCGTTCTTTTTTTTTAAGGTGGGAAATCATCCAATAACTTCTACCGCTCTAGGGCGGAGCGAGACGGCGTATCAGATTTGACTGATTAAACCACACCTATGTTCCTTCTTTGCGCTTTGCGTTCCGAGACCACGGGTTTCCCTTTCGGAAGTAAACCCATATTCACTTCTGTCATGTGGTCTCAAGCACATACTGCTTTTTTTTTTTGCAAATCCCACTTTATGCACTTCTTATGTAACGTAATTGTAATTCAATTATTTATTTATTTTTAATTCTTTCGACCTGACTAATTTTTTTGAGCTGCTAGGACAAAACATTGACAGTGTCTTTGTATCAAAAAACAACCTTTTCTATTGGTTTAATTTAGGGTTTTTGTCTTTCATAATGCTATCACATTCTTTGGTATGTAATAAATAATAAACTTCACAGGTTTAGAATTAAGCAGCAAATCCATAAATCAAATATAAAATGTTTTATTTTATAGAATTATTGACATATGTTTATTGACAGATCATAAAATACTTTTTTTATAGTGCAGTATACAGGCAGCTGCAGTAAAAAAATAAATTGCAAATATAAATTTGAAAGATACCTTTAAAAGCATTTAAATGCTTTTGTCATATAACTACCATGATTTAACTTTCATACACAAATATCATGTCTTATCTAAATCCTTTAACAAGCCCACATTACAGACCAAGCTTTGCTTTAGCGTACCACGAATATGAACCTTAAGACTAGTATGAATAGTTTTAATTTGCCTTATCCTGAGACCTATGAATTCTCTTACAAGTTAAATAAAAACAATTGAATGTCGCTATAATTTTACTTGTTAGGCATTGTTCAGACCAAACATATTGTCGGCCGCTGAGTGTGAGCGCGCGCTACACAATTCATCGCTTTTCCATATATGTATGTTAACTTCTCATCCACTCCAAACCGACTATACGCTATTCGTAGTGCATTGTCACTGTATCTCGGTGGCTAATTATTGTAATACGCTTAGCAAACCGACTCTTTTGTTCACACAAGCAACGCATTCTACACTATAACGTATTGTCGGTTTGTTGAGAACACATACTGCAGAGTAAGTCTACGTTCACACTGGGGCTAACAGT
The DNA here is from genome assembly GCA_961205895.1 of Mythimna pallens. Lineage (NCBI taxonomy): Eukaryota > Metazoa > Arthropoda > Insecta > Lepidoptera > Noctuidae > Mythimna > Mythimna pallens. The sequence continues at coordinate 19,758,238 of OY540839.1, read as the reverse complement.
GAGCATACTCACAGTCGGTGGCGTACAATACGTTTGGTGTTACGATGCCTTAAAGAGATAGTATACTTCGATTCTTGCATAATTGTGAAAACAATATTTTTCAGGCTTAATAACTATGCGTAGCTGCTGTGTCTTAGAATATAATTCTTTGGTAATTTAGCTGCACACCATATTTCTAGCTACCTACGTCATATTTTATACACTAACATAATTTTCAAACAAAAAATCTATGAAATGTCAAAATAATTAGGTACAACGCAACGAGTTTGTCGATGACATGATTACAGAAGAAACAAATCTGATGTCGAGAAGTCTCTGATGTCGAATCATTGTATGTCACTGACACAAAAGTAGTTTGTAGTGTTGTGCAGTTCGCGAACGAAATAGGTCGTTACAGTAATTCTACTGGTGAACCACGCGAACTGAGTCCCAGATCCGACATTCTTGAGTTTATTCGATATGACCGACTTAATTGTAGAAACGTGAGCGAGCGAGAAGGCAGCGACGCACAAGCTAATCGTATCACTACTACCCCACACTTAGGTCTACTACGCGTAGAACGCTTTTTCCGTAACTTTGTCCGCGTCAGACTCTTATAACAGCACAATGCCATTTGGTCACAATTCCATGGACAAATTTTTGCATGGTACCCTAAATCTTCCTTAGTTACATCTCCAATTTACCAGTGAAAGTCCTGTCAAAATCGGTCCAACTTTTTCGGAGAGTAGCCGGAACGAACAGAGAAAAAGTATTTAATTTGATTTAAAAAAAATATTTTTATATTGCAGAGACACTTCAATTTTATTTATACACTAGTGTAATGATTTTTAAAGAAAATATTCATAAATCGTTAAACTTCCATCTATAAGCGATAGATGGCGCTAGTAGTTACATGAACTTGAGGCATTCGTTGTAGACATTAAGTAACAATTTGTGGTATTAGAGTTTATGTAGGTATTTGCTTATTATAAAAATAATTATCAAAATTGTTAAAATGAAATATTTACTTGCAGTTAATTATTGATAAACCCTAATGTATATTAGTTAGTCAATTGATGTTACGTACTGTTTACTTTGCTCTGATTGGTCGGACCGAGTGTTTGTGAAAGTTTGTGGTGGGGAAACATTGAGCTTGTAACTGTCATTCTGGACAGAATCAGTCTGCTTTGAGCTGTTGAACAGTGAACATGTCCTACCAATCCGTATTTCAAAATGATTGTTAATGGAATGATAAATATGAAATTGTGTTGATCAAAGTGAATAAAATATTTATATAACTGGAGCTTGAAGTTTATGATTCATCACACTAGCATACTAGCTAACCGAAAGCTGGCTTTCGGTCAGGATAATCTCTGTGGTCTTTTTTCGTCAGAACAAAGATTAAGAACCCGATTGCAACTCCACCCACCGGGTTCAATTTTCAAACCATCCAGGGATTGACTCAAATATGTTTCATCCAAATCGGTCAAGCCGTTTAGGTGGAGGTAGGTGACAAATACACGTACAGCAAAATTATATACCTATTTAAAGATCGAAGATAGATTTCGTATACTATCTCTTTAATCAAGTATAACAACGGTATTGTGAGTCGACAACGCCCAGACGTGTCCACTCTACGTACCTGCTTCTGCTAGTCGGCGATGACGTCACATTCCCTTGATTCGACATCCACTTCTGTCGTTTCTTCTGCCGATCTCTCTTCTATAACGGACTCGGTCCGCTCTATACCCAGAGCGGCCGTTTCGTTTGATTTTTCACTGCAATAATTTTACATTAGTAATTTCTTAGTACTTATACTACATTCGCAATAAGATTAGACACTTAAACAAAACTTTTTACTGTGCGTTCAACCGATTTTGACTTCTATTCCGTAAGCGTAAGGATGGCGTTAAAAGCAAAAAAGTGATTACCAACTTTTATTATACTCAAACAATTGAGAAGCGAGCCAAGAGGATCATCGGTGATGATGCACTTGTCGAATCAAAACTCCAAAGCCTTGAGCAACGAAGCCGAGTTGCTAGCCTGTCTGTTTTGATTCAGAGTGTGCGTTGGAATTGTACAATTTAATTCCACCAAGTCCATTCCATCATCGGACCACTAGACGTACGGGGTTGCGCCATCGGTACATGGTAGACATCTCACCCATACGTACAAAGCGTTTTGGGAACACATTCATAATGCAAACAGCTAAGGAGTGGAATTCCCTGCCGGAGTCTGTGTTTCCTGATAGCTACAACCCAGGGGTCTTTAAGTCAAGAGTGAATAGGTTACTTCTAAGCAAGCGTGCTCCATCGTCGGCCACATCATCGCTTACCATCATGTGAGATAGTAGACACGCGAGCCTATCAATAATAATAAAAAAAAAAAACAACTATGTAGAGCAGCCGCCATTTATCATAGCATAGCATAGTCGGCCTTATAATGTTCCCACTGCTGGGACTCAGGCCTCCTCTCCAGGAGAGGGAATGGGCCGTAATCCACCACGCGGGCCCAGCGCGGGTTGGTGGATGTCACATGTCTTCGAATTTTTGATTCTAGGACATGCCGGTTTCCTCACAATGTTTCCTTCACCGTTTTGAGAGCAGTGGTGATGAAATAAGTTACACAAAGTAATGCGCCTGGCTGGGTTTGAACCCGCGACCTACAACTCGTAAGTCGGGGCCGTTGCCACTCGCCCACCACTGTCCATTTACATTTACCACCAACGAAATAACAGTCAAAATCGGTTGACAGTAAAAAAAGGTTTGTTGAAAGGTTTGGAAATGTCTAATCATATTTGGAATGGACTGTACTCCATTCGAAGTTACAAATTATAGAATGGGTACGATACGGGTCGATCCCAATCATCTGAACTTATATTCACAGTTCACACTGCGTAAACAAGTTATTCCAACAGGAGCATGTCTTCTATAAATAATCTTTGATGTTTATACAGGGTGGCGCAAAAATAATGACATAATTTGAATGGGATGCCATTTTAATAGATATGAAAAAAAAGGACTTTGCTTTCATGAAAAGTTTGTTTGAAAGCAAAAAATTGATGACATTAATAGGAAAAAATTTAATCGCTCAAATGGCCACATCCCGAGCTGATGCACACACAACGCTCCTTTTACGGCATTTACAATTGTGACCTGCAAAACATCTGGTTTTTCAACACTTAGGTGATTTCTTCTTCAATGTTAGCTTTAAAGACTTGCAAGGTCCATTTTTGCTGTGATAAACTTACGCAAGATTTCAAAAAGCTCCAAAGGAAGTCTGGCGCCGTTAGATCTGGCGATCTGCCCCCCTAGCCAAGTTACGATCGTTTCGTTTGCGTCGAACGCCTCGAGTAGTAGGCCAAGCCTCCGATTTCGTCAGAACAAAGGAATATTCCGTCAGAAAAAAACGACAGATTGAAAATTTATCAAATTAGCAATAACAATAATTCTACATCCTATCGTTCCATGGCTTATTGACAGCTATTTTTCTAAATGTCTATACCATAAATTTAAAAGTACAATGATATTTGGCGCCATCTGCAAAAATTAAGGCACATTCAATTTATGACATTGCTTTTGCGCCACCCGTTAAGTACAAACGACCGGTTTAGTTCGCGAGTTTCGCGGCGGCCAGCAACTTTAGTTTACTCTGTATTAAAACGTTGGTTTATTAACACTAATAAGTTCGCTGTTACAACTTCGTCTTTTACTTACTTGTGTTCCCTCCGCGGAGGATGAGGGGCGAGAGGTGCGAGGGCGGGCTCACGTGCGCCGCACAGCGGTAAGGACTGCGGCCTCTTCAGCCATGTGCAGCGCTCCTCCTGCCACATACCGCCTTGTTAGCTCTTTGACAAACTATATTTTAACTGAAGAAACGAGTGTGTTAAAAAGATTTAGCGCCACTGGGGACTGTCTTATACAATTTTTGACTGTCAAGAAGTACAAATTTTCAGCCTTTGGCTTTGATTTTTTTTTAAATAGCCGCAAATGGACTGCACCCGAAGAAGAACCACAAAGATTCTTGTTTCAAAGTAATTCTCTACGCTAGGCGTATGCAACTCTTTACTGAAGAGACTCACGGTTCCAACATTTTAGTGTTCCGATAGATTGGAACAGCAGTAATGTTTTTTGGAACAATTGGAACACTGAAACACTCTTTACTTTAAGTGAGTCTTTTTAAAATTCAAATTAAAACGTAAATAGTGTAAATTTTAATGAAATGAACTTAAAACATCTGCTTTAAATTATTATCAAATCAAAATTCAATTAAAAAAAACTGTTGGTGTTCATGGCGCAACGTGACAGATCACGATTCATAACAGTTAGTGTCGTATGTGTTTTTATATTTTGACTACTTTTGAGCCGATGTCTCAAATGTTCCGTTTGTATCTTTTGAGCCGATGTTCCAAATGATCCAAATGATACATAATTATCACTGTTTCGGAACATTTCAGTGATTCAGATGCAAATGTTCCAATCGCAAAAATGACAAACTGCCCACGCCTACTGTACGCAAAATAGTATATTTTGATACAAGTGGAGAGTTTGTCATTGCGACCAAGGCGGAATAGAGCCGAGTACTGCAGTGACCATTTACCACATGTATGAAACGATATTTTTCAATACTCTTACGAAGAAATAAATAAACAGGGACTGACCTGCGGCTAGTGGGGCGGGCTTAGCGCCCAGTCTGATACGATACCTGTCCTGTAATGAAAAAAATATTTCAGTTACCTGAGGTGTGATGATAGCCGTGATATCCGTCTGCGTTGCCACTGGCTCCGCGTGGTTTTTAGTCGACACTGCCTTCAGAACTTCTTGCATACAGCCTTGCAGTTCCGCTACCTACGAACAGAGGAAATATGTGCCACGGCTGTCATCTAGCGGTAGAAAATGTACAGACGTAAATATCTACCGTAATACTTTATAGTGTTAAAACTTCCTTCAACGTACGAAGACGAAAGAGATTTGAATTCAGAATCATATAAAAGGACATTTAATACTACTTCTTATAAGAATATTAAGTGGGTCTATACTGCATTCGTGTTAGAATTTAAACAAACCTTTTTACTGGTTGTTCAACCTATTTTGACTTTTATTCCGTAAACATTAATTACGAATGGAGTATAATCTATATATATAAAAGAAGAAACTGACTGACTGACTGACATATCAACGCACAGCCGAAACTACTGGGACTAGGAACATGAAATTCTGCACAAGGCTTCCTTTTATGACGTAAGCGAGCACTAAGAGAGGATTTTCCCAAATTCATCTCCTAAGGGGATAAAACGCGGGCAAAGCCGCTGGCAGTAGCTAGTAATGTATATCTACTTTAAGATTCATACATCAATTACGACACCGTCAATTCATGACATAAAACATACTTTAATAAAAATCGTAAGACACCGCCCCACACGTCTTATCTTATCTTATAGTGGGGCTGGCCATAAACCAGAGCACTTCGACCCTTCTGGATCCTTTGTGCTAATCCCCCTCCCTTCTACTCAACCCCCAGCCCTCCGTGCACTTTCTTTATGAGTCCCCACACGTCAGTCTTGTCAAATCTAAATCATCAATCAAAAAAAAGTAACCAAACCTATAATCTATTCGCATCAAGAAAATAATGACGAATTAGTGCTATTACCAAGCAAAGGCGTATTGATAGTGGGCTTAAACCATTAAAATATTTTTTTTTTACTAATACTGAGTAAAACCCACTCCTATGTTACTTCTTTGTCTTGTGTTCCAGAGCCCCAGGTTTTCTTTTCTTATTTTTACTAACAGGTGTTGCATTTATTTTTAAAATTGACAAAAGACGCGTCCGTACTGTCTGAAGGGTTTACATCAAGTGGTTAATGTGAATACGGCTTTTTAATTTGCTGCAATCTAATTGGTCAAGGGGCGTGGTTAAGATGAGTGACAACGATGAGTCACTATTTTCTTAACGCGAAGTGACTATAATGTTGTTTTCGCAATGCATTTCTAACTTTGCTACATTTGACATAAGATTCAAAATTTCAATTGACATTTGGTACATACCTGTGCTTGAAGGCTGAAACACGTCTCTGACAGTTGTCGTAACGCGTCCGAGTTGTCATCCGACTCCGATAACCTTTGCTTCTGGTTATCTAAACGAAATGAGTAATCGAAAGGTTAAAACTCGAATATTATTCACATTACCTATCTTCAAGGTTAAGCAACGCTTGCAGAGGTCAGTCTGGGGACCATCTTAACATACCGAGATTCCTCTGTGCCTCGGAAAGAACGTTGAGCCGTTGGTCCTGTCTGTCATTATCTTCGATTTTAGAAACCGTGGTGATGCTTGAAGGAGTTTTATGTCCAACAGTAAAAGTCTTTTAGCTGAGATGATAATGATAATAAAAACAAAAAAATTCAGACGACTAGAAAAGGGGAAGTCCCTTTTATGAAAGTTGGTTAAAAATTATGACAAGAACCAAAACAAAAAGGTTACTCTATAATCAAGGTTCACTCACCAACAGCCTGTAAAGTGGACACTTTCTTCCACAACGCGTTGATAGCCTGCATCTGTAGTTGCTGTATCTTCCGTTCTGACTCTAGAGCTGCCTTCGTCGCCTCCATGTCGCACGTTAACCTTCTACGAATCGGAAAACCAAACTTGGTAAGTTTATTAAAATGATGCTTACAACAGAACCGCAAATACGGGTGATCGGATGAAAAAGTATAGTAGATCAGCTATCCACCCGGCTTGGCATACCATAGGAGCCCGGCAGTCGACTTCTGAAAGAGAAACTCGTAGTCCTAAAACGCAAGGGCAACTGAAGTAACAAAGGTGTGGTTTTAGTCAGTAAAAGTCTGACACGCCCTCCCGCTAAAGCGGGAGATGACATTAGATGATTTACAAACTTAAAAAAAAAACAGCTTGGCATGGATGCAATTTATTATCTGGAGGAATTAACAAAAAAAAAAAAATTCAAAAAAAACAATCCTGATATTACTAACCTAACAAAAACCAATTCTGGCAAATAGGTCAAACCATTTCTCAAGTGATGACCTTTCATATATTTTTTTTTTGTAGGGTGTCGTTAAATAACTACTCCCGCCTTGGGTGGAGGGAGAGGGAGTGTCAGCATTACTTTACTGACATAATCCCACCCGTGTTCCTTTCTCTTTGCCTTTGCGTTCCATATAAGCACCCACGGAATCGGCGCCTCTGAACACACGTACAGAAGAACACATATATAAAGATAGTTTTAAAATACAATTTAAACCCGGTAGGTAACACTGCAATCGGGTTCTCATTATTTTTTCCTAACGAAAGGTCAGTTTTCGGGTAGGACAACATCTGTTGGGACCGCTAGCTTAATATTAAATACAAGGTAGAGAGCTAGATATTCCGATTTATCTGAACTAATACTATGAAAGTAAAAGCGGTGGAAGGAAACCCGAAATACCCGAATACAAAATAAACTCTTACTGAAAGCTACGGTATTGTCGAGTGCCATGTCAAGTGTAGAAATAAAACTTCACGCGACAAAAGTTGCGGGCAGAAAATGTGTTACTTCAGGACCATTTTTCAATCGCCAATCAACTCCACGATAAGGCGTAAAACTACAACAGACAAAAACAGTAGTGCATTGAACTTACTGTATATGTTGTCTGGCTCTCGCCGCTTGAATAGCGTGCAGTATTCGCAGAGTATCCTTATTGAGGTTCCTACTTCTATACCCCCTCCACATCTTCTGTATGGTGACGGCAGCCATAGATTCCACACTCATCTTCTTCTGCCTTCTCTGATTCGACGCTAACTTCATGATATCTGCCCCTAAATTCTCCGAATCATTTGTGATGCCATTTATTTTTTTCTCATCATTTTTCACTTCTATTTTCGATAAGCTGCCTTTCCTTTGTTCCATTCTCGTTTTTAGTTTAGGTGATGAAGTAGCGCTCTTTGGTAGTTTCGGGGAACCTTTCATGTTTTTGGCGTGTCTTGGTTTGTCTTCGTGGATGCTACTGTTGCTGGACTGCGAAGAGGTGTTGGAAACACTGTGTATCGAGTTATTGGTAGGCTTTGGTATGGTTCTTTGGATATCGTATATTGGATCTTGGTAATCGGGACTCATTAATGATTCGGGTACGGGAACCATTTTCGATGCTGCTTCTAGTGAATGGTTTACTGGCTTGGGTTGCGGTATCTCTGTTTGTGTTCTCTCTGTGAAAATCAAAAAGTTCGAAACAATTAAACAAGTCACGCTCGTACATAGCTAAATATGTAAATCACGCGACCGTAAGAGTTATATAACCTTGTTCGATGCCGGTGTCGATAATGTCACATTGACTTTTACATTTCATCATCATCAACATTTCAACATCATTACATTGGCAAGAGACAGCCATACAGATGTGTGATAGAAGAGCAGTGATGGCCCAGTAGTAACAGCCCCGCCTTTCCGAGTTTTATACGATGTGAGTTCAAAGCCAGGCACTATACTTGATGTAACTTATTTCATTATCACTACTCTAAAAACATGTTCTAGAACCACAATTAAGTGACCTCCAAGAAACCGCACTGGCGCGAACAGCGTGGTGGATTACGGCCTATTCTCTTTCTTAGAGAGGAGGCCTAAGTCCTAGCAGTGGGAACATTGCAAGGCCGATTATGCGAAAGAGACCACTCTCTACAAGCCAATCTTTTCTTAAAGAGTTCTAGCATCGAGTCCTGGACTCGGTATCAACATTCGAATAACAAATATAGAACTCGAATCGCGGAATCGATTCAACATTCTAACACTAAACAAAGATTTCGAGTGCTGGGCTCGAATCGCAGAATAGAGGCATAATGAGGATCAGTCATGATTTTTGTGGAGTATGCAAACTTATAGCGTCAAAAAAACACAGTAAATACTGTGAAGAAATTATTTAAATCGGACCAAAAATGACGAAGATATAGCAATTTTAGTATATTAGTTCCAGAAACGCGCAGAATGAAGCGAGTCACTGTGACGTCATCTGTTGTGATCGGTCTCCACCGGCGAATGAATACGGGGGGGCAATTCACGTGAAGCGGACCACTAAAAATTTCGATGTTTCTGATTTTAGTAACAAGTATTTGAGTATGTTATATATGTCTATGTTCCTGATATACGTACATAATATTTTTATCGTGTTTCGTATGATTTACGAGTTACGAGGGTTTGAAGATTTGACGAACTCTCAGGTATGCGCTACTTCGAATGCTATTCAGCTTAAGGAAGTTGAAATTGAGTAATGGATTTTATTCTTCATTTAATGAGGTTTTTAACTAAATATTCGATAACGAAAAAACAACAACAACATTCCTTCATGAAGAATTGATAGTTGGAGGTGATTTTAATGAACATGTGGGAAGAATGAAAGGTGTTTATGAAAGAGTACATGGGGGATGGCGATTCGGTAGTCCGAACAGTGAAGGAGAGACCCTGCTGCAATCAGCTACTGCATTTGACCTGGCAGAAGCCAATATGTGGTTCCAAAAAAGAGACGAACACATGATCACGTACAAAAGTGGTAATCATAAGACCCAAATCGACTACTTTCTAGTTCGGCGCAACCACTTAAAGCACGTCAAGACTGCAAAGTTCTGCTAGGAGAAGACCTAGTCTCACAACACAGACACCTGGTTATGACATCAGTGGTTAAAATACTGTCTACCGAATACAAAGAGCGTCCTCCCCCTTAAATAAAATGGCATATGTTAGAGAGGAATGATTGTGCGAAGAAGTTCAGGGAGCGAGTGGTGGACAAAATGATAGAGGTGTAAATATAAATGAAAGCTGGAATGAGATGGCTGAGTGTATCAGGCAAGCAGCGAAAGATATTTTGGGAGAGACGAGAGAAAAGGGCATAATAGACAGGGATACATGGTGGTGGTCGACAGAAGTTCAAAGTGTATTGAAAGAAAAGAAGAGAAAATTCAAGGAATGGCAGCGTGTAGAGCCTGGAAACGCTAGTTTAAAAACCGAAAAAAAGAGTGAGTATGACGTTTTAAAGAAGAAAGCCAAGAAAGCCGTGGCAATAGCAAAATCAAAAGCCCAAGACAATCTATATGACGCACTGGACAGTCCTGCAGGCCAAAAAGAGCTATATCGGCTTACTAGAATAAGAGAGAGAAAGGCGAGGCATGTTTGTCATGTAAGATGTATAAGAGATGAAACTGGAATGGTTCTATCGGATGATGAAAAAATCAGAAAGAGGTGGAAGGAATGTTTTGAAAGATTGATGAATGAGGAAAATAGTCGGAGTGGGGTGTTAGAGAATAAACCAGTGAATGTGGGATTAGTGAGAATGGTTAGTATGGATGAAGTCAGAATAGCAGTAAATGGAATGAAGAATGGTAAAGCCATTGGTCCAGATGGAATACCAGTTGAAGTGTGGAAGTTATTGCGCGTGGATGGATGGACGTGATTAGCTTTGTTCTTCAATAAGTTGTTGCTGGAAGAAGCCATACCTGATGAGTGGTGCAATAGCTCTTTGGTGCCGATTTTTAAAAACGAAGGTGATGTGCTTGAGTGCAACAATTATAGAGGAATAAAGCTAATGTCACATACTATGAAAGCCTGGGAGAAAGTTATTGAAAGGCGACTTAGCGGTTTTATGCCTGCTCGCAGTACAACGAATGCCATTTTCGCTATACGCCAGCTGTGCGAGAAATACAGCGGTACGCATAAAAACTTGCACATGGTATTCATTGACCTCGAAAAGGCATACGACCGGGTACCTCGTAAGGTTCTGTGGTGGGCCCTTAAGGAGAAAGGTGTGCCTGGGAAGTATGTGCAGTTGATCCGAGCGATGTACAGTCGATGCAGTACCCAAGTCCGGTCTACAGTGGGCACCACTGGCAGCTTTGATGTGGCTGTCGACTTACATCAAGGGTCGGCTCTCAGCCCTTACCTCTTCCTGATGATAATGGACGCTCTGATGTCGGACATTAAGGAAGAGGCTCCCTGGTGTATGCTGTTTGCCGATGACATTGTGTTGGTTGCCGAGAGTGGCCTAGAGGTCCAGAACCGATTGGAGTTGTGGTGGCACAGACTGGAAAGTGTTGGCCTGAAATTGAGTAGAACCAAAACGGAATACTTGTTCTGCGATTTCGGCGGTCTCTCCAATCCAGTGCCTTTAGCTCTTGCTGGAACGCCCATACCGATCTGCTCCGACTTTCGGTACCTCGGGTCACTCATCCAAAGGGAATGGTGAGGTAGACCAGCGAATATACATTTTTAATGTTATGTTTTGTTTTTTTGGGACATATCCCGCCCTTGGGCGGAGCGGGAGATGGTGTCAGACTTTTACTGCCTAAAAACCCACTCCTGTTTCTTCGCTGCCTTCGTCCCAGGGTCCTGGGTTTCGTTTTCACTCTACCCATGGCCCCAGTAGGCTTCGACCCTGCTGGGCCCCTTCAGTTGCTGACATCTACTTAAGGCGCGCGTGGAATTGTACGCGCCGTCAACGACTTGGGCTTGGTCCGGACGGTTCGCCTACTGCGGCACGGAAGAGTGGCCACGGCCTCCCTCTCCCTCTACGCAGCCTCCTTCTGCGAAATTACGGCTTCACAGAAGGAGATCACCGCATCCCACGACTCGACGCTCCCGACCATCGAACGAACGACGGCCGGCAGCGACAGGTCGGGGCCCACTTCAGATACAAGGACTCGGCGCTACTCCTCCCATGCGGCACACTCGGCCAGTGTGTGTTGCGCCGTGTCCTCCCGACAGTCGGTGCAGTGATGGCACCGAGCGTCCGGCTCCCTGTTTATGCGACACAAGTACTTCTCGAAGCAGCCATGCCCCGAGAGCACCTGCGTCACCCTAAACGACAGGGAGCCGTGCTTCCTCCCGAGCCATTCGTCGAGCACTGGTCGGATCGCATCGACGGTGGCGAGGCCGGCGGTAGGGCGCAGAAGCCTGTCCCGCCATTCCGCCACCATGACCTCGCGGAGTTGAGACCGACGCAGCTCGATCTCGCGCTGCATCGGTTCACCACCCCGCGTCTTCATCTCCTCGCGCCACCGGTACAGTGAGGCATGGACTCTCGCCTCCAGTTCCCAGGGCGGAGAACCGGCCTGGGAACTGGAGAAAAAAAAATGGTCCGGACGGTTACCGGAAGTAAAAATGGTAAAAATCGAAAGATGTGAAATGTTGCAGTGTCGTATTTTAAATCGTCATATCATGACAATACTGCCGCGTTTAAACTCTCCTTATTTTTTGTAACAATACACAGATATCAGGAAAGTGGCCTGGTCATTGTTCCAGTGAAACGATTGGGCAGCGTCAACCTCCCCCACTGTAATCGATCTGTCTCTTATACGACTTTTAAGTGCACATATCGCTCGCTAAGTTTCACAATGAAACTTAGCGAGCGATATGTTAACACTAAGAGCTTTGATTACAAAGAAAATAAAATAAAGTGGTCCAAGTTTGTGAATATGAAAAAAAATTAAACTGGTTTTTTTTCCACAAATATTTTTTTATCTTTATAGAATATTTAGTTTAAAAAACCACATTAAATAAAGAATAAAATACATTACTTCATTTATTTGATTTCAACTTCCATAAGCTTTTTTTTTAAGGTGGGAATTCATCTAATGACAAATCACGCTCTTGGGTGGAGCGAGAGATAGTGTCAGACTTTTACTGACTAAAAACCCACTCCTGTTCCCTCTTTTCCTTCATCCCGGGGCCCCGGGCTTCGCTTTCACACTACCCGTGGCCCCTGTAGACTTCGACCCTGCTGGGCCCCTACGGTTTCGCTGACATCTCCTTGAGGCGCGCGTGGAACACTACGCGCCGTCGACACCTTGAGCTCGGTCCGGACGGTTACCGGACTATCGAACGGCGAGCCACCCATTGCTCGCCGTCCGCAAGCCCGCGCCTACGGTGGCGACACCCAGGCGTGTCTTCCGCACGAATTCGGTGCAGGAACCTCCCGAACTTAACATGTCCGGTGAGGACCTGCGTCATGAGGTAGGTAAGGACGCCATGTGGTCTTTCCAGCCACTCTTCAAAGAGGGGACTTACCGCCATAATTGTAGCGTGCCCAGCACTGCGTTGCGATAGTCGCTGTCGCCATTCCACCATATCCCGCCGGAGTTCTTCTTGCCATGCCGCAAATTGGCGCGGCAGCGGAGTTTCGCCCCGGCGTTGCATCTCCACGCGCAGATCGTGCATGCGTGCAAGGACTGTTGCCTCCAGATACCATGGTGGCTGGCCAACAAGGAGGCTCGCCGCTTCATGGGAAACCGTGCGATATCCCCGCACCATCCGGATGGCCATAACCCTCTGGCATGCGTTCAGTTTGGTCGCCGGTCGTTTTCGCAGCGACGGCGCCCATACCGGCGCCCCATAAATGGACCTAACGATTCCTGCGTAGAGCCTCCGGCAGGAGGTGTCTGGACCCCCTAGGTTAGGCAGAAGCCGCTTAAGGGCAGCCCCAGTCCGATCCAGTTTAGGAGCCAGACGTCGGAAGTGCTCTTCGAAATTACATCGGTTGTCGAGGACGAGTCCCAGGTACTTCATCGTCGACCCGACGCCGATGTGAACTCCTCCTAACGTTATTAACTTCCATAAGCTGGATAATGGCATTCGAAGTAGCGCATACCTGAGAGTTCGTCAAATCTTCAAACCCTCATAACTCGTAAATCATACGAAACACGATAAAAAATATTGTGTACATATCGGGAACATAGACATATATAACATACTCAAATATTACTAAAATCGGAAACATCGCAATTTTTAATTGTTCACTTTACGTGAAATGCCCCTACGATTAAGCCGTTCGTCGCACGGATCACGTCAGATGAATAGGTACTACAAAATCTAAGTGTTACACGCATATTCTAATGGTAAACAAAGTATCTGTATTAATACGAAGACGTGATTTAAAGAACTTAGTATCCAAGCCAAAAACATCATATCAACTATTATTATTACATTGGTGGAGCTAGAGGTCAATTTCGCTACGACTCTGTATCAATTTATATTGAGCCTAACACGTACCTTGTACTTTCTCCCGCTCCTTTTCTCTAGCGCTGTCTCGTTTCTCCGTAGCATACATAAGTCCGGGCGAGTCAAAGCTCTGGCTCATGGCCGTGGGTATGCCGGGTAGGTCACCACAGAGGGATGACGTCATCTGATGTGACGGTGATGAGGACTTGGTAAACGCTGCGTGATAGCTTGACGTGAGGCGGTCGGGCGAACGGCCCATGTGACGGGGCGTTGATATACGTGCTGTAAGTTTACTATTAATAAAGTATCGACACATAATAATAAACTCTATGCTGGTTACTTTAAAGTTTGATGTCGTAATATAACATTTAGTCACGACAAAATATAGTTTCGTAAAAATCGTGTGCGAGGACTGATATAAAAGGAAAGGGAGTCAATAATAGCGACGACGTCAATGGTAGCGGTGGTTGACGGCAAAGAATGGAAGAACAAAGTGTTTTGCACCGACCTCACGTAACATGGGGCAAGGGTAGGAAGACGATGATGATGAGAAGTCGTTGGACATTGACTCCAGACTTCACAACCGGTGCGTCTGTTATTTACATACAATGACTGATCGGCAACTTGACGATTGACGTTGACTGATGCGTACATATGAATCGTCATTGCCCATAATGGCATTAGAGTGCGAAAGAGATGGAGCTATACAATAAGACACGACTGCTACCACCATCTTATTTTCACAACCATTAATTAATGGCATGACGGCCACTGGAGCACTACCATGAGGTGCTAGTTAACTTAAAAGATTCTTGACCAGGATAACTACGTCATCATCTTCCCGCCCTTGTCCTTTGTTACTTGGGGCCGACGCAACATGTTTATTCTTCTATTCTGTCCTGTCACCCCTCATACTATCACTACAACTCCCTTTTCTTTCAGGATATGACAAGTAAGAGTAAATTTTATTTCTTAGTGACTGTTGGTTTATACTTGCCACTTGAATCGCCACAAATAGTGAAAACGCTAATTAAAATATTCATCTACAATAGCCAGATTTCACAAATTCCAACTTATAATGAACTCACCAAGAATTTTTTTAACGAAACATGTCTGCATAACATAAACGTTTTGTTTTATTGAGTTTGAAAATGGAACATTTTAAATTATAAGTAGGTAGTTTAGACCACCAAGGAGATTGGCGGGACGACTTATATTTATTCTTTAGAAATTAGCAAGAAATGGTCCAGAGGCGGGAACAACAGATGGAATGGAGAAAGGCCTTTACCCAGCATTGACACAGTACAACCTAGAACACATCACAGTAATATTATGAAGGCAAAAGTTTGTGAGTGTTTTTGCATGTTTATTACTTCGTTACGCTTGAATGGCTTTGGATAAAAGTAGGCACACGGATAGACTATGTACTGAAATAGCACATAAAATACTATTTGTCTCAGGAGTGGGACAATTTTCTGCTTTCACGCGGGCGAAGCCGCTAGCAGCAGCTAGTATATATGTTTTTATGATTAGGTAGGCTCGCGTTTGATCACTATCTCACCTGATGTAGCGATGATGTGGTCGACGATGATTAGTTTGGATTTTGATGCATATGGAAATATGAATATACTTATATTCTTCATGAATAGCCACAAACTACTTACATTGCATCCTTGGTGACTGCAACTTTGGTTTCAACGGACTGTGGTTTTGGTCTTTCAGTTGCTGCTGGTGATGTTGAGCCTGCATAATACAGTTAATGTTTGTGAGATTAAGAAGAACTAGGCTTTACCTTATAACAGGTTGATTTAATATGAATCATGAAATAAGTCAAATCAGAAGAATTTAGTTATTCAATTCCGCTCATCAGTGTCTGAGTAGTGGTGAATGGTAGAAGGCAAATTGTTGCAAACAATGAAATATAAAAGAGAAAACAGTATTTTTTAAACTAATTATAACTTAAATCTTAATCTTCACTAAGATTTAACTGAGAATCGGTTAAACAAAGACCGTTATTGATACGCAAATAAGTTTTCTTTGAAAACCGCACTTTTCAAGTGACATTTGACAGATAGAGGTCATTGACGTTTCTATTCTTTTTTGAATCGCACTACGCTCGAGTAATACGTTTTTGATAAAGAATAGTCGCTTTGTTTTCTATTAGACTGTGGATGTCTGTTACATATAAAATGTTTATGCAGTAGTTGGCAGCAAATGGATCGAGTCAGCCTTATCGGCAAGCTTCGCTGAGGTAGTCAACACTACAATAAAATTCTCAGTTCCTTTTTACCGAGATCACGCCTGCTTCAACGGTCCACGTAATACATATGACACGAAACTACATCAATTTTACATCACAATATCCACCAGGAATCGATTTTAAAAATAAGAGTGGCTTGATCATCATCATCATCATCATCATTTCAGCCGAAAGACGGCCACTGTTGGACATAGGCCTCCCCCAAGCGTCGCCACAACGACCGATCCTGTGCTTCTTGTTGTATGTGTGAGTGGCTTGATATTAAATACTTATATGACCTAATATCAAACCACTCCTTTTTTTAATTATGGCAATTGAGCCAATTTCGACTATTCTGGCTGTGTCACGTTAAGAAATCATACTTACCAAAGCAATAATAGCTACTATACTGCGTTGCTGGCATGACAAATAGCAACTGCAGTGAATAGTTAGTATTGAAACCACTTTTTTACTTTGAATGACATTGTTATGCCTATGGAATAGAAGTCAAAATAGGTTGAACGGACAGTTAAGAAAGGTTTGTTTAAATGCCTAATCTTATTGCAAATGGTGTATAAAGACGTATTTTGATCAGCTGCGCTCTTGTTACTAATGGCGGCAGTACTAATATTAAAACGCTTTCCTAAAATCTACCCTACCTTGCTAAGTATAAGGCGCAGTTTCCTCTGGTCCTCAGTCTCCAGCGCATCAGCTGTAAGGGGGCATGTAGACGCCAAGTATTCGCACAGCTCTTGATGCTGCCCCGCGTGATAATGCCGCCCTTTGCCTTGACTGTACAGCCATTCTGCTTTTAAACTGAAACGGTAGGAATTATTTAAAGAGGACTACAATAAAAATATAACATTTTATCACTCTAGCTGCTTGCGTCGGATTAGTCCCGTGTCCTATTCGCAAAGGTCGTGTGTGCCAGTCGCAACTGGATACTCCATCTCGTTTAGCTCTTCAATCCCCATAGGTGACAGAAGAGCTGACGAGATGGAATCCCCTAATAATCAATGTTTAATCCAAGGCGTCCCTTGCTGGCCTCTCCAAGCGACGCCTCTCAGCCAAGGAACCTGCCCTACCCCTTAACGTGTAGTCGCTTAGTTTTAGATGTTTTATGAGTCCTGGCTGGAGCTTTTAATTCTTATTACAAGCCGCCACAGGCACGTCCGCTTGAACAGTTCAGACGACAACCTCACAAGTTGACCAGCAAAAAAACTATCATAAAAATTTTTGAAATGACTAACAAAGCCAGAAATATCAGATTCAGGCATAACCTCTCTGAACATTGGGTCTACTAATCGGCCTTAATCATTTTTAATTCTTACCTTTCTATAGCACTGACGACGAAGCCGTCAATAGACTTGACGCTCATTATCCAGTTCAGTACGAATGGACGGTAATCAAATCCTCTGTTTTAGAAGTCAAGAAATTTATTTATAATTTTTGTGATTATATTAGCAGACCAGCCCTGCGTTCAAAAATGAGATTAGAGTTAACTCTAATGACGTCATCGGGTAGATACTCTTAGCTCGCATTTTTGAACGCGAACGTAGAGTTCAACTGTCAGTCATGTCAATGCCAAACAACTGTCATTCCTACCGCTTACACCAACCTACCCTGCCTGCTCGAAGTTAGAGTTCTAACACAGAATAAGGCATAGTACAAGTGTTATAATAATAGTTGGGTTAACTCTAGGGTAGCTACTCGAGTTATAAAAGAACGACTCTGGGTTGCAACTCGAAGCTACTCCGGTTATTTTTGAAGGCAAGGCCGGCGAACTTTATACCGCCTACCTAATAAATAGTCAACGAATGATGGAATGTTTGACCGAATGATGGAATGACTGAGACGTATGTATTTGACAGTTGCTGTTAATTTTCGATGTACGAGTATTTGGATACTTTTTTAACGAGTTTCCGATATTTTTTTAATAATTATTCTGCTGATCGGGACGGAAACGAATATAATAATATTAAAAATCCACAACTATCACACAACGCCGTCTAGTCTCAAGCTAAGCAGAGCTTGTATTATGAGTACGAGTCAATTGATAAACACACTTATAAATTTCTAAATACATATTATAGATAAATTACACCCTGACTACAAAAATTATTGAATCCAACAAAGTAAAGATCATTAAAATCGGTCTAGTCGTTCTTGAATTATAAATGGTGTAACTAACACGACTTGTGTTATTTATATAGACTGAGATATTGAAGGAGATCGCATTGGTTCTTGTTCTTTTATTAACTTGCAAACTGGCAAGATTGAAGTTTTTGAATTTGATAGAATGAAAAATTGTTTTGTAATGTCAAGCGGCCAGGCGGAAATAATTTTATAAATAATGTAACATAAATGCTTAAAAGAATATAAACTAATGATTAACTACACAGAAGCCTGTCATTACATTTCCGCCTTGATTATATCGCCTTTTAAAACTCGCGATAAGACCGCATATTGTACACTTATTTTTATGAATGCTTATCCTGTTTTAATTTAAGCTTAAAATAAGCATAATCGACCTTATATTGTTCCTACTGCTGGGACTCAGGGCCCAGTGCGGATTGGTGGATGTCATGTCATATGTCTTCGAATTTTTGGTTCTAGAAAATGCCGGTTTACTCACGATGTTTTCTACACCGTTTTGAGAGCAGTGGTAATGAAATAAATTACACAAAGTTCAAACGCAGCCAGGCGGGCTGCATTTGAACCCACGACCTACGACTTTATAAATACAATATCTACTAAATATACAAAAATCACATGCTATAAGTGTTTGTTATCGAACTCTTTTGAAACGTACGTAACGTTTTATGTATATTTGGTAGGTCTGTAAATAGGTCTTAAACAATTTTTTTACACCACCTGCTCAATAAAGCCCTTTTATATGTCATACAACCATCACCTAAAACAAGTCATTCTGTCCCTAGGGAGATAATGTAGTATGGGCGATCCCTAGGGAATAATGAGATTTGAATTTGGAACGTCAAAAACGTGAATATAAATGTACGAGCATCAAACAAGTTTAATGAAAGAGCGGGAGCGATATATAAAATTGAAACTATAGAATCTTAGAGTAGCTAATTTTGTTTGTTTCAAATTTCTCTCTTTCATGTTGAGTGATAGTTAAGATTAACTTGTAAATAATACTTATATTTCTCTAATGTATGATTTCTTTGAATATATTGTCTTTTAATTATCTCACAGATGGTGTAAAAAGTAGAGTATCCAACACGGGGATAAAGATGTCTTTGTCTTGGGCGGCTTGAATTCCTCACCTCACTCAGGTTTCTTTATTAACTCCCTCGTAATGCTCACTGACGTTCGGTATTAAAATTAGCAACCTTCGTTTCGTTCGGAATTCAACATGCCACCCGCGACTTAAAGACACTGCTTTATCCCCTAGTCGCATAATCTACTATTACCCTCCTACCCTCGATTTTTTTGTTTGATAATAATTCGTATGGCAGAACAATATTTGCCGGGTCTAGCTAATTATAAATAAATAATTTAGTTACTACGTAATTAAATAAAAAGGATACAGTTTGTCTTTCCCAGCCATAGCGACGCACGGATTACCCTGTATAGAAAAGCTCTCCAGTTTGTTCAGATGCACCAAGTGACTGATCTCATTCAAGTCTTGGATAGTGTTGTGAGCCAGCCCTAAGTGTTCCAAGTGTGTAGGTAGGTAACGGTCGCACTGTCGCAGATCTGATATCCTGTTTCTTTCGAGGTTTAAGTGCTGAAAAATTTATATGTTATAAAAATATGTACTTTTCATATGGGGGTTTGGAAGGCCTCCCACAAGGTGGACCGATGACCTGGTGAGGGCCGCGGGAATCTGATGGATGCGAGACGAATATGACCGGTCCTTCACTTGGCGGAGGCCTATGTCCAACAGTGGACGTCTTTCGGCTGAAATGATGATGTTGATGAAAGATATGTATTGTATATGTATTTGCAGTCCAAATGTATCTTGCTATACTGGAAGCCAATCCTAACAGTTTTGTTTCTTGGGTAGATTTATTAAATTCTGTTCATTTTAGTTTTTTGGTTTGTAGGAAGATGATTTATTTTTTTTGTCTAATTTTCTTTTTGTGTAACACATTGGATCATTCATTTCTCAGATTTTGGGGTTATAATAGATGTCTCAAGAAGGAAGCTTCTAAAAATTATAAGATGTTCCATTACTGTTCAAACCAACAATATTAGATATTTACCTATCATGTTTTTGTTTTATGAAACGGATCGCTTTGAGCTGTATTTAATTTTGATGGTCTAAGTTCAAATAAACTAAGTATATTGAAGACATATTTTATTTTCTTTTTTATTAAAATTAGTTATAATTATTACAGAAAATATAAAACCCAAAGAGAGCAATCTTTGGGTTTTATATTTTCTGTAATATATTTATAATATTTTATTTGAACCCGAATTCTAAGTTAAGAAATTACAACTCAAAGTGAACTATTTCACAAAACCACAACTTCATAGGTCCTAGAAGACCTAATAAAAACACACAATTTTACTTTTTTACTAAAGTTAACAAGTTACATACTAACCTTTAAATTCTTCAAATAAGATATATCTGCTATGAAGGATATTTGATTGTTGGACAAGTCTAAATGTTCCAAGTGCATGTTGTGGTTCAAGTGTTCTATTGATTTTATGTTGTTACCTGTAAAAGAGATCATACAATTATGGAATGTTCAAAAACAGATCACAGGTTAATGGATTGTATAAGAAAAACTCACTTATACATAGAATTAAGGTACAAGGACAGTTTTGAGGTGTCTACTTTGTCTGGATAGAAATGTGTGCTTCATGCAGTGGAGATAATAATTAAATTGTCTTCGACATTACGCACAGCCGTTGAATTATCAATTGGGTTTAAGTAATTTTTATAGAGCAGTGGTGGCCGAGTGGTAACGGCCCAGACTTACAAGTTGTAGGTCGTGGGTTCAAACCCAACCGGGTGCATTACATGGTTTAACTTATTTCATCACCACTGCTCTTAAAACCGTGAAGGAAAACATCGTGCGAATGCACACATTTTCACATTCACCAACCCACACTGGGCCCGCGTGGTGGATTACGGCCCATTCCCTCTCCCACAAAGGAAGCCTGAGTCCCAGCAGTGAGAACATTATAAGGCCGACTATGCTATGCTATATTTTTTATAGATGGGTTTATTAAACCCAATATTCAAATTTAAAGCTGGTTGAATGGCTAAATATAGACAACTAGACATTGTTGTCAACCACATCATCGCTTACCATTAGGTGTTATAGTGGTCTATCAATAACAAAATAAAATAAATAAATGTAGAAATTGAAACTTTAAATCAGATCAATTCCACTAATATTATGAACGCGAAAGTTTGTATGTATGGATGTTTCTTAATCTTTCACGCAAAAACTACTGAATGGATTTTCTATTATGACGCGGATGAAGCCACTAGCAGCAACTAAGTAAGTAGTCAAAAATAAAACAAACACAGAATGTTTTTTTCCAATGCAATAATGCTGTTCTAAACATGTTTACATTGATGAAACACGTCTAATAGCTGATTTTTCACTAATCTAATAACTGTTATCAGATTAGTGACAGCGATTTTCCATACGAAGATGGAAAATCACCATTTTTAAGTTCTCATTGGAAAATTAGCTCCAATTAGCAAATAATTGTTGATTAACTTAAGTAAAAATATCCTACACCACAAATTACAAACAATGATATCTAAATGCAATGACTCCAAATATAGAACATTCTATATTCACTTTCCTTCATAGTGAAACTAGTAATAATCATTGTAGCATGGATATCTCTGTGATGATTTATTCTATGCCATTAACTTGATGGATAGCAGCTACTACATAGTCATAAGTACTATATGTATAAGTGCTGTTTTGCGCTTCAATTTGCAAACAAACTTAGTAGTAGAAACATATTCTGTGACTGAGATATTTTTATTTCAATCGACAGGAGAGTCATGTAAAATAAATAGAAAAGTAAAAAACCCTGGCATAATCAAAACCTCAAAATTTACCCACAATGAAAACCAGCTGTGGTTTCATCACTTTTTTTATTATTGTTAAACGTACAAAATAAAAGATTTATTATTATTTACTTTATGCTTATTAGTGTCCTTATGCAACTGTTGTATGTTGAACTTTCGACAGTTTTGCGCGGATGTGACGCATATTTTCTCCATATACAGATTATAATTGTAAGTTAATTTTAAATGATATTTATTTTGCAAATTGGTTTTTAAAATTTTTTTGTTCGACATTTTAAACTAGACGACACGGAAACAAACTCAGGGGTCATTGTCTCTTTAAAGTCCATACAGAAAATATGTAATGGTCAAATCACATGAGAACCATGCAAATTTGTCAGAGATGGTCTTTTGAAGAAAGAACCATTCAGATTTGAGTGGAAGTGCCAGTATTCGCAAACAGAAACATTAAGACATTAAGATTGCATCATTTCACACAATTTTTGTTTTTCCTCAAAATTAAACAGAATTGAGTAACTTTAAAAGTTCAGCATAAATATGATATTTATATTTCTTTTCTAGGGGGACAAACAATGGTATATGTCTATCTCTTAGGGATAACCCACAATAATCCTTTTCTTTTTACGAGAAATAATGGCTTATTTACGATGCAACACAAGCATTAATCCTTATCCAATTATGTCCGTACCTTAAATACATTGTGCATTTAATATAAATCATTATGGCCCTTTACAGAATGTATTTTAACCTATTGAGTAGCGTAATTAGAAACACAATAGAAAGACAATGACCAAGCAAACGCCGGCGTTCCCTCGGGGTTTAATGAATTAAATAAATATTTTCAAAGATATTACATATTAAAAATACAGGGACATTGCAGTGGTATCAGCAATACACCCGTTCAAAGCCAGGGTGGGTCGCTAGTTAAATATAAAATTCTTGTGTGATTGTCACTATCTCCTTCTAAATGGATTGTCCAATTTGAATGGAATTATGTATATACATTTAGATGGGTCTCTAGATAGTATAAAAATAAAATTGAACCCAGTAGGCGGCAATACAATAGAGTTTTAAATTTAGATTTTTGACTATTAGCCAGCTTTCAGACAGAACACTGTACGTTGGGCCCAGTTCAACGTGGCTCCATTCGGGTGGCTCTCAAAAGGTTAATAAGCCATTAGTAAATAAGTAACATTTAAGGTGTCGACTTACCTGCTAGTTTTAATACTTTAAGATATATCAGGTCTTTCAGCCCTTCTATTTGTAGTATTCCATTGTTGCTAAGAGCCAAGATACGGATGTTTGTCAATCTGGACACACCATGCATGCGTAGCAGGAAATTGTTGCATATTGACAACTAAACACAAACAGAAGTTTCATGGTTAACTATAAATAATATATATTTAGAATAAATGGACAATATAATGTATGAACAAACACTTAGCCATGCACATAATTAATTTGAGATGACATTTCATTAATAATAAGTGTTATTTTCTAAACAGTTCAGTTTACTGCTTTTAGAGAAATGACATACTTAGTAAAATAATATAACAAATATGTACCTAGATGAGGATAGCTAAAATCTGAATGAAAATTTGTTAAATAATTTGAGTAAATAGATAATAATTTTTATTCTAAGAATGCAAGGCTTACATTTTCAACACGGTTGTATGTATCGATGTTATCGAGCCGTTGTAATTCATTTTGGTCTAGGATTAAATTAATTATCGTCTTAGATTCCTCAGCGGGCGCTTTCTCTATTTTCTTCAACCCACGCCTCGAAAGGTCCACAGTTTCTTTTTTCGCCTCATCTATAAACAAACGCCATGATATAATTGTTTAATACCCGTAGTTTCTTATTTTTTTAAGATCATAAACACTTACCCATTCTTGAATATTATCACCACATTCTAATTATTTATCAAGAGATTCCAAGATTATTTTCCCAACAAAATCAACATTCGTAAATTGACGTTCAAAACCCATTTCAAACAAAATTTACAATGCTACTCGGTGTTTACTTTTTTTTTCTCCTGCTATATCTTCCCTGTTGGCCTAGCTTTTGAATGAACCATTGTAAATTATTTTCGAAGAAATAATGAGCAATGAACAACAATATCAATTACACCACTCTACCCTATTAATCTGGCCTATTATATGAAAACATAAAAATTATTTTAATAGTTTTCGAACACGCCCAAGCAACGACAAAGTAGCAAAGACAAACTGAACCAGACTACAGAAACTGAACATGGTGGACTGGACACATATTTAGTGTTGTCACAGATGTTTTTTTTTTTTTTTTAATTTTTGTGGCATGGCTTTTTGGCCTTTGTGCCATTTCTTCTTTTTTATTTGCAAATCGTATCGTCTTATGATTTTTATTTTATCTTTAACAATCTCTCTTTATATTTTTCCGATGGTATTTTTAATATATTTATATAACGGCAAAAAGCAGTCTTTATTTTGCAACATAACAATAAGGTGGCGGGATTCAATATTTGTTGACATTTCTTCGGATAAGTCACAAAGCTCACTCGCAAGAATTAAGCGTTGGAGGTTATGTTCTTCACAACTGAATATAATATGCTCTGCTGTTCCTGGGAACTTTCTACAAGCAGTGCATGTTGCATCTTCAATTATGTTGAGTCTACTCAAATGAGCGGGTGCGGTGTTATGCCCAAATCGGAGTCTATTTATTGTTGTAATGAAGTCTCTACTAGCAGTCTTCAATTTGTAATACCAGGGTTTTCTAGGTAAGTCCATTTGTATGCTGCCATACCACTTGCCTTTCTGTTCTTGATCTTTTTTCCATAATCTTCTCCATACTTCATTTATTTTCATATTAATGTCAGTATAACAATCAGTGAAAGGAGTCTTAACAACAGCACTTACATCTATTGAATTAATTCCATTATATGCTGCTTTATCAGCAATTTCATTTCCACTTATACCTCTATGTGAAGGTATCCACATGAAAAATACTTCTTTTCCCATAGAACTAAGATTATTTAAAATAATTTTAATTTTAAAAAGCAAGTAATTAGTTTTAAAGTTAATTTTTAGGTTTTTTAAACTTGTTATTAAACTTAGAGAATCAGTAAGGATTAAATAATATCTACATTTGTCTACAGAATCAATGTGCTTTAACGCTTCTAAAACTGCATATGCCTCAGCAGTAAATATACTACAACTATTATCTAACACAAAACTTTGTTCAAATTTAATTTGAGGGTCATAAACAGCGCTACGAACATGAGACTCTCCTTTACTCCCATCAGTATAAATTTTATAATATTCTTTATTGTGGTCTATGAAGTTAAGTAGATCTTGATTGGTGCAAACTGAGGCATCAATAGATTTTGGTACTTTAAATAAAATTTCAAATTGTGTTGAATAGCATGGCCATAAAGAATCAGAAAAAACTTTATTAAATTTACTTTTTATTTGTAGAAGTACTTGGGAGAGTTCTGTATTGTAGTGGTTAAGAAGTTCCTCACCAGTTACCATAGGAGTGCTACATTGAACAGGATAAGGTAAAATTTTGTTCATTACTAATTGATTCCTACAGGATAATAATTTTAAACAAAAGCGTTGAGCTAACAGTAATCTGCGTAGTGATAATGGCATTATTGCTGTTTCTACTTCCATAGCTCTAATAGGTGTAGAACACATAGCACCTGATATTATTCTGAGACCCTTATTCTGTATTATATCTAATTTATTTACAAACTTACTATTAATATTAATATATGCAAGGCAACTATAATCAAAATGACTTCGGACAATAGATTTATACAGAATTGTAAGAGTCTTAGGGTCTGCACCCCATGAAACACCAGCTAAACATCGAAGAATGTTAAGACCTTTTAAGGAATTTTGAGCTATGTATTTTAAATGATATTCAAAAGAAAGTTTCTTATCTATGATTATACCTAAAAATTTATGTTTATCTGTATGTGGAATAATTTCATTGTTAAACTTTATATCAGTGCTAGGTAAATCTTGACCAAAAACAACTACTCTACTTTTACTAGTATTGATTTTGAGGTCCAATTTATTATAATAAGTATGTAATTCCTTCAAAGCATTATTTAAAATATTTGCAGCTTGATTAATATTTCTGTTTGTACAATATAAAACAAGGTCATCTGCAAATTGCAGGATATTTACATTAGGATTATTCACATATTTACAAATTGCACTACAATATAGATTATAGAGCAAAGGGGACAACACTGCCCCTTGCATTGTCCCTTTTGATGCTGTTTTAGGTCCATGTATAATATTATTATATTTGACATATAAGGTTCTATTATGTAAAAATCTAAAAATCCATTTGCATACAACACCAGGTATACCAATTTTTGATAAAACTTTAACTAAAATTCCTGGCTGTACACTATCAAATGCTCCTTGTACATCTAAGAAAACACATATTACATTAAATTTATTATTTTTCGCGTGTTTCAAATCAGAGAGAAAGGATACAAAGCTGTCTGCACAACTTCGCCCTCGTCTGAAACCATATTGAATGTTTGGTAAAATTCCATTGTGTTCAACAAACCAGTCAAGACGAGTTTTTAACATGCTTTCAAATATTTTACCTATACAAGATGACAATGAAATAGGTCGATATGAATCAGCGCAATCCGGAGACTTATCAGTTTTTAAAATAGGTATCACACATTGAGTCTTCCAAGATTCAGGAATAATCTGTTTAATCCATAAATTATTAAGAATGTCTAAGAAAAGTTTTTGTACTGATTGATGAAGTTTTTTGACTAAGATATAAGGAAAACCATCTAAACCAGGTGTTGTATCTCTACGTGAATTTAAAGAAACTGAAAATTCCTGAAATGTAAACTTTTCTATAAGAAATTTCGTATTTTCACTGTCATTATGAACATTAAAATATGTTTCTAAGTTAGGGACCTCTAAGCCCTTATCTGCCAATTTATCTAAAAACGAATTAATGAATACATCAGAATAAGACCTATTATTAACCTTTCCACCATTTTTAAACATTCTAATGTTATTCCAAATTTTGCTAATGGGAGTTGTTCTATTAAAACTGTTACACAAACTATTCCAACCATTTCTTTTTTCTTCAGCAATTATCTTTTTCTTTATAGCATCTAACCTTTTGTAATAGATGAAATTTTCAATAGAAGGATTTTTCCTATAGTGCTTTAGTGCTTCATAGGAATTGATAACACTCTGTTTACATCTATCATTCCACCATGGTGCTGGAAGTTTACTTTTATAATGCGATTTTTGAACAAACTTAGGAATACACTCATCTTTTAAAGCGTTAAGTTGATCGCAAAAAAGGTTATATGTTTGTAAAGGATCTTTATTAACCACATTTATATTGCTAAAAAAGACTTTAGAAAGCTCACCATACCGCTTCCAATCAGTCTTATTATATAGATATTTTTCGGTGGGAGGATTTACTCTATATTTATCTACACTCAATAATATAGAAGTAATTGTTGGAAAATGATAACTACCCATGTTATTATCATAGACTGACCAGTCACAAAGTGGAGCAATACAAGGACTGACAAAAGTAACATCAATAGCTGATGGATTACGATTTGGATATTGAATAGTTGTACAACTACCATCATTGAGTATACATAAATTAGAGTCATCAATTATATCATAAAGCTGCTGTCCACGACCTTTTGTGGATACACAGCCAAAGGCAATATGATGTGCATTGAAATCACCACTAATAAAAACAGGTGTAGGCAATGAATTAATTAAATTTCGTAATCTGGTCATTCTCATATGTCCACTTGTAGGTGGGGAATAAACACATAAAACTGAAAGATTACCATATTCTGTAGTTAACGATATAGCTATGCTTTGTAAATCTTCATAAAATTGAGTATCCAACTGTTTATATTTAAAAGAAGGACGTATTAGTATTGCTACACCTCCATGCTTATTACTTGCATTACGAAAATGTAAATTATATCCAGGAATTTTAAATAACCTATTATCTTTAAACCATGTTTCATTTAATAGACAAATGTCAATATTTTCATTTACTAAAAAATCTATTAGTAAGGGTTTTTTATTATATGCACTCTGAATATTAAACTGTGCTATTCGTAACTGAGACTGTGATGATGTGCTATTTATATCCATAAATTTAAGGAAGGTATTTATGTAACATATCGTTGACTGTTTTACTATTAATTGGAGTCCCATCACCCTTATTACTGATTTCAAGTATAGTGCGAATAATAGCTGAATTTAAATCTGAATTATTTAATAATTGTTCTTTTAAATTAATTTCAAGAGCCTGTGTAATACAGCTACTATCATTTACTTTATGTACAGTTTTATTTACTTTTTGTACAATTTTATTTACAGGTGTAGTTTTAATTAAATTATTATTTACAACATTTTTTGTTTTATTTACATTTTCAGAAATTGTTGGAAAAGTTTGTTCATATTTTTTGGTTTCAACAACACTAGCATAAGTAATTTTCTTTTGTTTTTCTAACATTTTTTGAATTTTAACAGGACAAGATCTAGATACAGCCAAATGAGCTCCCCTACAGTTAACGCAGCAGAGTTCATCAGGCTTGTCACATTCTGTGTAAAGATGTTCTCCAGTGCAACGACTACAACGTTGCTTACCATTACAAACACGGGCTGAATGATTAAACTTGAAGCATCGGTAACATTGCTGCAGAGGCGGAATATAATCAAAAACCCTGTATGAGAATAGATCATACTGTACATTTTCAGGAAGATTATTTGATAAAAAGGTTAAGCTAACAGTTTGCAATGGAACCCGCTGCTGCCCTACCTTCTTTGTAAAGCGTCGCACAGCAATAATTTCAAAATGAGATGATAACTTTGTGTATAATTCCTTGGTAGAAATGTTAATAGGCACAAAGCGTATGACTCCTGTTTTCTCTATTTGGGCTGCCGGTATATATGCTTTTAAATTATATTTTTCTAAAAATCCAGAGTTGGCTATGAAGTTGTTAGCTGTGTTCGCCAATTTAAATATAACAACAATTTTACTTGCGTTGACTCTTTGTAGAGCCACCACACCCTTTATCTCTGTTGTAAATATATGGTTCAAGTAAATTGGGCTTTTATTTCCAAATCGTTCTTTCTTATCCTGAGACTCAACATATACTTTAAATTTTGTATTAGTAGAATGCTCTGGGTACTGTCTTATGTAATGAGGTTTAAAGAAAGGAGCAAAGTTGTAACTTTCCTTTTCGCGCTGCTGCTGCTGTGTGTCTATGTGTCGCTTAGCCACCTTAGCCGTCCTCTTGGAGTTGGGTCCATCTGGACTCTCATCCTCGTCGTCATCCATGTATTAAATGTTTTCTAACTATTTGGTAATTATTTTTTGCACTACTTAGCACTAATAGTAAAATAATGCAATAAAAATTCTTAAGGATACTTTTAAAGGATTCGCGCTCTTTGAGTTTCCCGCCAAAAGTTCTGTCACAGATGTAATGTCGATACCATATAGTTGATTCACAATGATAAATTTACTGATCTATTAGTATTATACCATTTAAAGGACTGAAGATAAAATAACTTTTTTATTCATATAGATATGGATTTCAACAATTTATTGATTGTTAATTTTGTTTGAATTGTTAATTTTGATCTATATATTAATAATAAGCTGAAGCTTCCTCCGATCAGTAGTGTGCGTTTCGCATTCATTAGATTCCTGAAACTCTCACCAGGCCATCGGTTCATCTTGTGGAAAGTCTTCCAACACTATGTATTTCAGTACCTGGCTACGACTCCAGAACCTTTCGGCCCCTTATATGTGTGGATTCATGTGTGGCTTAGATTAAATACCTCTAGATGTAGCCACCTAGTGACCGCATATAAGACAGCACTTTAACACTTAAAGGAGGCTATTATGTAATCTTTTCTTTAAATACTACTGAAATACACTAAAAACTTAACTATTGGAGTCTATTTCTCATATATACTACTAAAATTATTACCTTAATTGCCGAAATTATTCTTAAAATATAAAAAGTGACTCGAGTCTATCTCTCAGTGATAGTGATAGGCCTTTGGCTCACTTTTCAAAGTGCGCCAAGCAAAAAAACAGGCCAGGTCGAATGAAACAGAGCATGTTTTGTTTTGTCTTACTTTTCTTACTGTATAGTATAATATACTATACAGTAAAAAAAGTAAGACAAAACAAAACATGCACATGAGAGCAGTGGTGGCCGAGTGGTAATGGCCCTGACTTACGAGTTGTAGGTTGCGGGTTCAAACCCAGCCAGGCGCATTACTTTGTGTAATTTATTTCATCACCACTGCTCTCAAAACGGTGAAGGAAAACATCGTGAGGAAACCGGCATGCCCTAGAACCATATACCAATTAGTACCCAACCAATTGGTAACCCAATTTCACTATAAATTTGGGTTGGTTCTTGTATATATAAATGGACACCCCACTATGTATTCAAACTCCTCAGAAAAGATCTTGGATGATAAACCAAGCCATAAGAGAGAAAGGACGCTTAGGGTACCAAACCTAGAAAAGTTACTTTTCAAATGATAAACAGACACATGTTGCATGGTACCTTTAAGTCTTCAATATTTTCATTAAGATTATGTAGAATCAAATAAAAACAAAATAGAGGTAAGACAGACTCACTAAGTAAACACTTAATGGATCCCCATTGGCGTAATAGAAAAAAGGGAAGTTGAATGACTTAAAAAACTTATTTCATCTTAACCCAGAAGATGACCAAAAAAATTAATGGGAGATGTAAAGGTTTTTTTTTTGTTAGGTAGGAAAATCATCTTATGACCCACTAAAAACCCGCTCCTGTTCCTTCTTTGCCTTCGTCCCAGGGCCCCGGGTTTCACTTTCATACTACCCGTGGGAAATGTGATGGTTAAAGATGACATAGACAGGTTTTCCGGGAAAGATTTTGAGGTAATATTGAACCATGATTATTAGGTAACAGCAGAAGGATGAATCACAGTGTTCTATTTTGGTTTTAATGATTAAAACTAATATTTAAATTATAATTACAATAAAAATTTAATTAAAATAAATAATTTATTAAATATAAAAATAATGTTTTTAATCTAAACTAAATATTACAAAAAAAAATCTACGTTATTCTTTGCGATGATAAGTTGATATTTCATACAAGTTGCGTTTTTTTTACACACTTTTTAAAACAATACACGTAAAAATTTTGTGAGTTGGTTCTTGTTAGCATAACTATGTCCATTTGATATTTTGACGCTTTTTCACAAGTATTTAGCATTTATGGGTACATAAATAGTAGCGATCGATATGATTTTCAGCCAAACCAAAACGTAACCGAATATTTGTCTACTCTTTCAGTTTCACCTAATACTGAAGCCATTCAGCGGCAACAGTAAAACTGTAAAAAATTCGAAATTATGTTTCAAAACACTTGCAAAGTCGTAAGTAAGTTACATAAATTCTCATAAGACTAGAGCACATAACTGGGCAACTATTTCTTTTTTTTTTATTGATATAAACCAGTGCTTGACTGCGATCCCACCTGATGGTAAGCACAGATGTAATCATTGATGGTGCCTATGGTGAGGCACACTAGCTGAAATTGATATAGTTTCAGTCATTCAACCTACCGAGAAATACAAATACAGATCAAGTGCCGAGCGTGTACACAAGGCATTACAATTCAGAGTTGAGACTTGAGGCACAAACATACATTACAAATAGTAATGACTGTTAGATACGTGAACTACTAAGTGAATTTGTATTACGGATATGATTATTACTAATGAATTAATGATGTCTTATTTTGCTTTTAAAATACATGTCAAAAAAATGTGAATAAAAATAAAAATCTTACTAACAAATAAACAATTAGTTTTTCAGTTTCACAAAGCAAGTACAGCACTACTTCGCGGTGGCGGCGGGTTTTGTTGAGGTTAGTGAAATAATTACGAAAAAAGTGTTTTTGTGTGTATTTTTAGATGTATCAATAGATTAAATTGCTTTGAAAACAATCATGAAAAAGTGTTACATAATTACATTGTGTTAAAAGTATATTGTTCATTCAATTCCAGTGATAATAATAAGGACGCGTTAGTTGACATTTTTGTGAGTAAAGTTTGTTGCGATTGCTAAAGTTATAAACACCAAGTTTTCTAATTAGAACTAAGTTTTTATGACTTTCATTGTATGAAGTGTTAATCTTGATCAAACCTTTTAGAATTGCTATGTTTAATGAGCACATTATAGCTTTCTATTTATAGACAATTCACATGTAACCTCTTTTAATTTAGGCGGGAGAATGGTGTTGGCAAAGGGCCTGAGGCCCCTTCAGGTGGCTTCCGTGATTTTATTCGTCAGGATTTTGTCTGTATTCCTCGTGCAGACGTGGTATGTGCCCGACGAGTACTGGCAGACCTTGGAAGTTGCTCACAAGCAAGCGTTTGGGTATGGCGCCCTGACCTGGGAGTGGCAGCAAGGCATCAGGAGCTATTTGTACCCGAGTGTAGTAGCTGCACTCTACAGTCTGCTGAAATTTACTGGTCTTGACTACCCAGAAGCTCTGGTAAGCAAATAATTAAAAATGAACACACAAAACACCAATGCTCAGTGGCTGAGAGATTTGCTGCTGTGCTGTGTATCGCGAGTTCGATTCCTGCACAAAACAAATATTTGTGTGTCCTACAGATAGTTATTCCAGATCTGGGTGTTTGTGTGTTAGTGGTGCATTAGAAATTCTTAGTGTGGGGCAGTTTTTAAAAATATATGTAATTCTAATAGTGTATAAGGTTACAATTCAAGTTTGTAACCTGAGTAACTGTTATTTAATATATGTAATGAAGTAGATACATTGTAACTCATATATATTATAATTATTATACATAATCAGTATTAGTCATGGAAATGTATAAAATACAGAGTTGAGGAATGGCATGTAGGACACACTTTTAACTGCTTACATCAGATTAACCTGTTGAATACTGTAATTAGAGTCACAATAGAAAGACAATGAGAGAGTGAAGTGTGTTCGCTTGGGTTTAATAGGTTAAACCGACAATTTTTTATTTTTTTTAATTGTGGATATGTTCGCGCTTGACCACTATCTCACCTGATGGAAACAAATATTTTGCATGACCATTCACCAGGATCTTTATTTACGACCAAATACTCCATCATTACAGGGTTAAAGACAAATATAAGAGATACAATTACTTTTAATTGTTAGTGAGAGACCCTTCTTCATTTAAAAATAAAGATTACTTTGCAATGGTTCTTTTATCAATTATTGTATACTCTAATTGTTTACAGGTTTTCCTGCCTCGCATCCTTCAAGCCATCATCAGTGCTGCTGCCGACTACAGTTTCTATAAATGGACAGGCAACCGCAAATGGGCATTGTTCCTGATTCTCACGTCATGGTTCTGGTTCTACACATCTGGTAGAACTTTACTGCAGACTTTAGAAACGGCACTGGTTGCTATTGCCTTGTCTTTGTTCCCATTCAAGGGAGGAAAGCTGGGATATTACGAAAAAGGTATAATTTACAATCTCTTCAGTTTCACTACTTCAATAAAAACATACCAGAGGAACTACAACATTTGTCAATTTAAACTAAATTATTGGATTATTGTAAAAATTAATATTAATAAATATTATATAATATAATATATAATAATATACAATATTATATTAATAATATTATAATATAATATAATAATTCTCTAGGACAGAGCATCTGTGGCATTATTCGAAAGTTCGCAAAAGGCAACTGAGAGAACACAGGTAGGTTTTAATCAGTAAGTCTGACACAACGTGTCTCCACCCTAGAGCGGGAGAAATCATTTATTTTGACCCCTACCTCAAAATGAGGGCCTTTGGAGTTTACTTGATAAATATTATTATGTTTATTTATTTGTATATACTTTATTTATATATACATTATTGCATACCAAGATTACAAATTGAAATTATAATACAAAAGAAACATACAATTGGTGGCCTTATCGCACTCGGCGATTTTTTTCAGGCAACCCAGAATGGATAGAGATTGCCTGGACACAAAATGGGGTACAAAATTCATTAATAATTAATACTAAAATAGATAAACATATACATACATACAAAATATAAATATATAAGCAAGAGATATGTTTGTGCATTTACAGTAACAGGATAAACTATCTGTGACAAATCTGCGGCCAATTAGGAAGTTCTGGACATCAATGAATAATTTTCCTGCTATAGAGCAGTCTATAGTAATATTGCAAAATTAATAATTAGACATTTGTCCACATTTGCCCTTTGGGCCTTTGCATTCTAAGGTCACTGTAACTTGTTCAAACATTCCAGCAATCATCAAATGATCTTAGCGATGCAATATAGTTTTATAGGTAAACAAGTTTATAGTTTACTAATAAATGTTTCTTGGTAACGCCTGTCAGATGAGGAAAATCCAATAAAAATCATTGGGGCCATCTAGTAAAACTCATATAATAAAAATATCCGTAAGTCCATGGAGATACCTGATCTGTGATCGTATTAACACCTGGGGCCCTACCACAAGCTCTTAACGCAATCCACATGATAACCTAAACTGAACTGTTAAAGGGATGGAGCTATAAAAGGTGTATAACTTTGACTGGCCTGTTGGTCTGGTTAGTGGCCATGACTGCTATGCCGGAGGTCGTGGGTTTGATTCCCACCCAGGACAAATGCTTGTGTGATGAGCGCGATCATTTGTTCTGTGTCTGGGTGTAATCTATATATATATCAAAGGAGAAACTGACTGACTGACTGACATATCAACGCACAGCCGAGACTACTGGGACTAGGAGCGTGAATTTTTGCACAAGGTTTCCTTTTATAACGTAAGCAAGCACTAAGAGAGGATTTTCCAAAATTCACCCCCTAAGGGGATGAAACGGGGGTCCAAAGTTTATCCGCGGGTGAAGCCGCTGGCAGAAGCTAATCTATAATATGTGTGTATTTAGAAATATATATGTATGTTTATCAGTTGACTAGTACTCATAACACAAGCTCAGCCTAGACCAGACTAGATGGCGTTGTGTGATAGTTGTGGAATATTATATTATAACTCCATCGCCCTTTCTCGCTCGCACGCCCGAAATTTTAACTCGTTATGGTAACGCCCCTGGTCTCCTACTATGACAT
This sequence comes from Mythimna pallens, assembly GCA_961205895.1. Classification (NCBI taxonomy): domain Eukaryota; kingdom Metazoa; phylum Arthropoda; class Insecta; order Lepidoptera; family Noctuidae; genus Mythimna; species Mythimna pallens. The sequence goes on along the minus strand of OY540839.1, from coordinate 19,722,834 downwards.
GCCGATGCCAACATAATGCCGTTGTGAGAGACAGAGACAGAACGAATGGAATGGCCATAGAACATGGTACGGGCCTAGGGAGTTGTTTTCTGAAACGACAAACTTACAACACCCCCCTTTACCGTCGGGGGTTAAAAATGAAACAAACATGCTAACATAATCAACATTTTTAATAATTTTTTGACATCAGCCATAGGATACTTGTTGACATGAATTTTATTACGGACTGTCGTTGATCATCCATTCCAGAATTGATGAAGCAAAGCCAAGCAAAATTGTGTTGTGCAAGGCAAATAGATGCAAATAATAAGTCTAGTGTCTGCTTGTTACAGAAAATCCGCAGTGGATATGGCTGGCAGTGCTGTGCGTGTTCCTGCGCCCGACATCGGCGCCGCTGTGGCTGGTGCTCGGGGCGTACAACTTGCTCACCACCAACCAGGGACGGCTCAGGCTTGCCGTCCGCACATACGTGCCGATTGCGTGAGTTCCTTTTTTTAATCAATCATTTGCAATAAAGTACATTGACCCAGGGTCTTAGCCGTTGTGAGGGTGGCTGATCTTTACACATCCCTTGTTCTTTTTGCAAAGTATGTGAATTAAAATTGTAAAATTGGGTATATCTTGTGATAATTGTTAAATGCAAAATTTATAAAACAGCCGGCCTTCACGGGTTGCCCTGCTCGTCAACTGTTAACACCACCATTGCACCTTTTCTTAATACTGTTTTTCATTACTAGAAAATGAAAAAAAATCACGATAGATGTCGATTCAAGATAGGTTGATGTCTTTTTTGTTTCGTTTTTAGGGTTCCATACCTCAAAAGGAAAAATCGGAACCCTTATAGGATCACTTGTTTGTTCGTCTGTCTCTCTGTCCGTCTGTCAGACCTTTTATTTCGAGAACGCGTAAAGGTATCGAGTTGAAATTAAAACCATATACTCAGGTTTGCGGTCCCTTGAAGCTGTGAAAAAATCAAACTTCTAAGCTAACGAAAAAAAAAGATACGGCCGTTTATGCCGCAAAAAACGTATATGACGACACTCTCAAGGGAATCAAAATTCATAGGGTACTTCCGTTGACCTAGAACCCCGAAATTTAGCATGAAGCAAGGTCACATAGAACAAGTATAGGAATAAATTTGAAAACTGAAAATTTGTCGATAGGTCACAAAAACAACTTTTTTCTATTCAGAAAAATCTTCGAGACTCGATTCGGAAATTAAATTATTTACATAAGTTAGTTTGTACGGAACCCTCAGAGTGCGAGTCCGACTCGCACTTGGCCAGTTTTTTAAATTGAAAATGTCCATCAATTTAAGATTGTCTACTTTGCTTTATAAATAAGTGTACTGGAAGTCGATATAGTTGCTATATCGACTTCCAGTACAGTTGTTTTTCATGGAGCGACTGCCTTTCTGACCTCCACAGCCCAGAAACTAGGTAACTCAGTGCCTCACGGCAACATCCGAAGTACGCAAATAATACTCTGTACAATTAATTTCGATAAGCGCAGTGCTGCGGCTTTATAGTCTGATTATTTATCACCCATAACATAAAACACACTTTCATACATGTGTGTATTGTTTCAGTTTGGTCGCCGGCGGCGCCCTCGTGGCACTTGACTCGTACTTCTACGGCCGCCTCGTGGTGACGCCCTGGGAGTTCTTTAGGTTCAATGTCCTGCATGACGTCGCCTCGTTCTATGGACAACACCCGTGGTATGTATTGAATTTATACTTTTCCATAATAATTTCTTAAAAGAACCAGCGACCCACCCAAGCTTCGCACGGTTGTTAGAAATCTTTGAAATTCTCGCCTTTTTTCATCACTTAAACTCTTGCCATGAATTTACTCTATATTATATTGGTGAAAACCGCATAAAAATTCGTTCAGTTGTTTTTGAATTTATCGCAAACGTTCATATAGACATGGTTCCTTTTGATGTAAGACTGAATAGAAAATAATTAATTATAAAGGTGAATGTTTGTGAAAGTGTGTGTTTGTATGTTTGTTACTTCTTCACGCTCGAACGGCTGAACGGATTTCGATGAAACTTGGTACACGGGTAGATTTTATCTCAGGAGTATGTTCCCTTGGGATAATATTCTGTAATCATGCGGGTGAAGTTGCTGGCAGCAGCTAGAGGGGTATAAATTATTTTCATATCATGAAGTATTACCCTGGGGCCCTGGAATGAAGGCAAATAAGAAACAGGAGTGGGTTTTAGTCAGTGAAAGTCTGACACGTCCTCCCGCCCCGCCCAAGGGCCAGAGATGTCATTGGATGATTTCCCACTTTAAATATCATGAAGGTATTAGTTTCACACCGACGAAGCTGATATGCTGTCTATTGGTAAGCACCTCACTTAAAAACGGCTGGTAATAAAAATGCACATCTTTATCTGTTTTTACAGGCACTGGTACCTAACGCAAGGAATCCCGGCGGTACTAGGCATCAATCTGTTGCCAGTTCTCTGGGGAATCACCAACGTAGTGCGACGACCGAAGGATAACAAGATAGGAAGCCTGCTCTTAGCTGCCGCCGCTTTGCACGTCGCTTTGTACAGGTAAGTGTCCTCATTGTCGTCCTAGTTTTTTATTTGGGGTGGACCTTCCGAAAAACGAGGAATTACATCGGTAAACAGATTTTACAATAAAAATATTATGTATTAGTAAAAGGAGAAACAGACGGACTGACATATCAACGCACAGCCGTAACTACTGGGACTAGGAATGTGAAATTTTGCATAAGGTTTCCTTTTTTGACCTATGCGTTTTCCAAAACTCACTCCCTAAGGGGAGACCTGTATTCAAGCGGGGGAAGCCGCTGGCAGAAGCTAGTATACATAAAATTTTAAAAAAATAGCGTTGACCAAATAGTTATGTGAATATAGTACAGCGTCGCGTTACTCCTATGTGTATAAAGGTGTTCGTAAAGGCCGCGACAGATTAATTGTAATAAAATAAAGGTCAGAATCTAGAGTTTCGAATCCAAGTTTACTGGCCACTCCATCAACAATTTTGGTGCCAAGGACTCGGCCATATGGTTCATATAGTAGTTGAAAAATATAAAAAACTCGAAACTTAGAGTTGGACTCGGAACCGAGGCCCTACCACGAGCTCTTAACGCGATCCATTTTATGACCTAAACTGAACTGTTAAAGGTAATAGACCTATATAGCTAAATTCGGCTTTCTCGCTCGCATCCTTTACAATTTAACATGTCATGGTAAGGCCCCTCGTCATGAACATAATTCAACAATAGCGTGAAAGCAACATGTGTGAGAGGAGGCCTGAGTCCCAGCAGTGGGAACATAGGCTGATTATGTATATGCTAACGTATAACAAGAGTAGTAGTGACCCTGTGGGGACGGCCCCGACTTACGAGTTGTAGGTCGCGAGTTCAAACCCAGCCAGGCGGATTACTTTTTGTAATTTATGTCATCACCACTGCTCTCAATATGGTGGAGAAAAACATCGTGAGGAAACCGGCATGTACTAGAACCGAAAATATGTGACATCCAAAAATCCGTATTGGACTCGCGTGGTAATTTATATGGCAGAACAATGTTTCATTTATGTTTCAGCTTCGTTCCACACAAGGAGTTCCGTTTCGTGTTGCCACTGCTGCCGATCTTCATGTATTTGGCACAAGACGTTATAGTTCCGTGGAGCAGGAAAGCTAACAAGTAAGCTTTTTTTATATAACTTGAGCTTCATATTTGGAATTTCTTCTATATGAGTAACAAACAACAATAAGATACGAAAAAACATTAAAACACGACCGATGAGCGTTCTGTGTTCCTTGTTTATTAGCTTCATTTTAGGTGTGGTAGACTACATCGCGTGCGACATCTTTCACTACTACTGGTAGTGAAACATGTCGCACGCGTGACTTTTAGCGTACGCCCTTAGAATTGATGCAGACGAATGTTACGGGCCCGAGTGTGGAGTGGATTTTGAGGCAATAATTTGACGAAGTTCAATAAAGTGGAATTACATATGATTGAATAATGCTCCCATACACTAAAAAAAAACAAATAAACTAAAAATGTTGAATTCCTTCCAACCCTCTAGCGAAAACATGGCTACGTTCGGACCCGTAGCTTTAAGTGTCGCCGCACATGGGCCACATGCCACAGCCACTAACGCCGCCACGAGAAGCTAGAAGCGGGCACAAGCCAGTTGTGGCCGGTGCCACTTACTACTTTTTTACCTGATTACGGCAAAGCCAAAGGAGGGTTATGATTTTGACAGGCTATGTATGTATGTGAGTGTGTTCATCTGTTCTCTCATAGCTCCTAATCTACTTATCGGAACTCGACGTATGAGGTATCGTTAGAACCGTCTTAATTGTCCGCTGAACATAGGCTACTACTAGCGTGACGTGTCACAAAAATTGATATGGCGCCCTCTAGCGGACAAAAAGTAATGTGTTAAAAATAAATATGGATTAAAATACGCCGTGTTTGGTATCATTTGAAAGGGCTTTACTTGTACATTTCCAATATATTGCTCAAATTTAAAGTGACGCCCTCTAGCCGACAAAGTCATGTTTTAAAAAAATGTTAAGATAAATATACCGTGTTTGATATCATTTGAAAGGGCTTCATTGGTACTTATAAAAAAATATCATCAAAATTCAATGTGGCGCCCTCTAGTAGACAAAAAGTATTGTGTTAAAAAAAAACATAAATACGTCGTGTTTCGTATCATTTGAAAATGCTTCACTCGTACATATCAAAATAAATAGTATAGAAGCACAGTGATTTAACACCAAAATCTTTTAAATAAAAAAAAAAGTAAATAACGAATACAACGATGGGTTCGTGGAAATTGTCCATACGGTCGGGTCTAAATTCTATAAGACTCGTACAAATAGTAGCAAGAGGCTCACAGATCGAACTCTCCAACTTATGAATGAAAGGCGTGAGATGATTCTGCAGTCTTCAGACGACGCGTGCACATATCGGCAGCTCAATAAACGGATCTCTAAGTCCTTGAAACGATCTCCGTCACTTTAATACTGGGAAAATTAAGGACGCGATTGAGCGAAATAAGGGCTCTAAGGTGTTTGCAAGAAATCTGTCTATTGGGCAGAGCCAGCTCACGAAACTGAAGACCGCAGATGGCAGAGTCATATCCGCCAAATCGGAGCTTCTGGGAGAGATCGAGGCTTTTTATGGACAGTTGTACACGTCAATCACAAAACCCACTACGAATCTAGCAAACGAGCCAAGAGCTAGGTTGAACCGACACTATACCGAAGATATCCCGGACGTCAGCCTGTAAGAGATTAGGATGGCTCTGAAGCAGCTTAATAACAACAAGGCACCGGGTGATGACGGAATTACAGCCGAACTCCTGAAGGCGGGTGGGAATCCGATCGTTAAGGCCCTTCAGAAGCTGTTTGATTCCGTCATATTCGAGGGAAAACACCACAGGCATGGAGCGGAGGTATGGTGGTACTCTTCTTTAAGAAGGGCGACAAGGCCCTGCTCAAGAATTATAGGCTCATCTCACTTCTGAGCTATGTCTACGAGCTGTGTTCCAGAGTCATCACGAACCATCTCGCGCGCAGGTTCGACGACTTCCAGCCTCCCGAACAAGCCGGATTCCGAAACGGCTTCAGCACCATAGACCACATACACACGCTACGGCAGGTTATACAGAAGACCGAGGAGTATAATCTGTCTCTCTGCTTAGCGTTTGTGGACTACGAGAAAGCCTTTGATACGATCGAGACCTGGGCTGTGCTGCAGTCTCTCCAACGGTGCCAGCTTGACTATCGGTACATCGAGGTGCTGAAGTGTTTGTACGAAAACGCCACTATGTCAGTCACACTGCTGGACCAGACCTCGAAACCTATCCTCTTGCAGCGGGGTGTGAGGCAGGGAGACGTCATTTCTCCGAAACTGTTCACGGCCGCAATGGAGGATGTCTTCAAGGTTCTGGACTGGAGTGGATTGGGCATTAATGTCAATGGCGAGTACATCACTCATCTTCGGTTTGCCGACGACATAGTAGTCATGGCTGAGACTACGGAAGAGCTCAGCACAATGCTCAATGACCTCAGTAGAGCTTTCGAAAGAGTCGGTCTTAAAATGAACTTGGACAAAACTAAAGTCATGATAAACAATCATGTAGCTCCACTCCTATCAAGATTGGAGACTCTATACTCGAAGTTGTGGACGATTACGTCTATCTTGGACAGACAGTCCAGTTGGGTAGATCTAATTTCGAGAAAGAGGTCAACCGTCGAATCCGATTCGGCTGGGCAGCGTTCGGGAAGCTGCGCGGTGTCTTCTCATCCAATATACCACAGTGTCTCAAGACGAAAGTCTATGTAGTGCGTGTTGCCAATGATGACATATGGTTCCGAAACCTGGTAGCTCACAATGGGCCTCAAAGTCACCCAAAGGGCAATGGAAAGGGCTATGCTCGGAGTTTCCTTGAGTGATCGAATCAGAAATGAAGATATCCGCAGGAGAACCAAGGTTGCCGACATAGCACGAAGAATCGCCAAACTTAAGTGGCAATGGGCAGGGCACATTGCTCGCAGAACGGATGGCCGTTGGGGCCGAAAGTTTCTGGAGTGGCGACCGCGTACCGGAAGACGCAGTGTTGGAAGGCCCCTTACAAGGTGGACCGATGACTTGGTGAAGGTTGCGGGAATCCGATGGATGCGAGACGCACTAGACCGTTCGTTGTGGCGACATTTGGGGGAGGCCTATGTCCAGCAGTCGACGTCTATAAGCTGAAATTATGAAATAACTAAAACCCGACTACGACAAAAAAAATGACGCTGAAAAAGTATGAATAAGATTTTCAAGATGCTGAAATAGGCAAGGTAACTGGAAAAACAAGAATAGAACAAAAAGCCGTAGTCACACGTTATTAAAGTGTTTCGATTATTACCTACCTTACCTACGTGTGACTACGGCTTTTCTTTTTGTTCTATTCTTGTTTTTCCAGTTATCTTGTCTATTTCAGCATCTTGAAAATCTTGTTTCATTCTTTTTCGGCGTCATTTTTTTTTGTCGTAGTCGTGTTTTAGTTTTTTACTTTTTTTTTGTTGTTTAACCCGTTAGCACAGTAACATAATGGACTTAGACGAAGAAGGTGTGACGGCGTTTTGTTTCGGCGTTTAGTGGCTAATGCGAGCCACAAGAAGCAAGCAGTGGCGATTTGAAGCGTATGGCGGCCACCGGCGTCAACCGTGTGCGGCAAATCCATATAAAATATATGAAACCTACAGAATAAGTGCCGGTGGCGGCGTTTTGTGGTTATGGCCGGTGGTCCGTGTGCGGCGACCCTAATGTGTTGTTAGATTTTTCAGAAATTTATAACAGCCTGAAGATTGGATTTATCTTAATATTCATATATTACGATTGCATCACTGCTTACTATCAGGTGTTAAACACTAGTATACATTGGTTAAAAAAATAATAAAACTATATTAGTAGTTTATGTGAAAATATTGTGGAATGTGTGAACTGTTACGTACTATGAACCTTTAGAAGTGGTTGGGTACCTTAACGCCTATTTTCCCTTGCACGTTAAAGTTCAAGTTTTACAAAATTAAACTAGATGGCGTTGGTTTCTTCACAGCTAAGTAGCTACCAAAGGCAATCTCACAAAGTATAAACTTGACTTTTAGTTCAACAAATAATAGACACTAGCGTCATCCATCATTGTCGTCAACAACTGATTGTAGTTCATAATTTCATCATTCAAACTAGAGTCATGTTGACCTAGTGGTTTAGCATGTGCAGATAGATGCGTAAATCAATGAGCCGTGAGTTCAAATCTCACGTAGTACTCACACTTTTTGTAAGTTATGAATGACAAACTAAAGAAATCGGTAGGAATATTATATCAAAGTTAACAAGTGGATATTTATTTGTAATATAATATTCAAGTGGGTAGTTACTCAGCAAGACGAGAAAAATGCTGGTAAACAGGCTCATCAAACAAAAAAGCACTATTAAAAAAATAATATGTTTATTTCTTACAATTTCTTATTCAAATTTAACAATCACCGTTTATTAATCACCGAATAAGATTATAATATTATATATAATTTCTTATTGAGGCCATAGCTTAAGTATTCGTTTCCAATATTGGAAAGAGGATTGAAGCTTATGTAACCTTAACAAAAAGAAACAAAAGACCAGATAATTTTATCACAAAGATCAAAAAGATTAAATGTAGGCTAAAAACTATAAAATTGCACAACAACATATCAAGTGTTCATAACTTTTTTAATGTATTAATTACGGATATTAAGTTAAACACACATAACAAGGTCTCCAGTTAATACAGAGAATAAGTACTGAGTGAATAATTTTAAATCAGTATTATAATTATTTATTATCTTGTAGCCACAAACAAAACCGTCCGTGTTCACTGGACTTAAAAGTTTTTTCATGAGTAAACATGATATTACTCTAATCAAAGTTTATGTGATCCAAAGCAAACTGCAATCTTGCCCTTTTATGGTTTTCTGTAAGCAAGCCTCCGACGGACAGTGCCAACGCTTGTGTCAAATAAACTAGCATAGTGGTTCGTCGACAGATGTCCGTTTTCTTCGTATACTCCCTTATCATGGTTTGACACTGCAATATGTTTATTAGTTTTAGTCTGCCAGCTTTTTGTTGGTGTTTTAAAGAACCCTCTTCTTCAAATCGTCATATCCATAGAACAACTTTTTTTCTCTGCAACAATAAAACATAAATATATAATACCCAATAATGATTATTATATAGGAGTTTTTTGTTATATAAAAGAGTTAAAAAAACTACTTACATTTACACTGGTCTCTCTGGCGTCTTCTGACAAGTTTTTACATTGATTATGCTTAGCAATTATTGGAGCTCTTTTTACTAAATCTTTATAACAATGCATATTTACTCATTTTGGTAAAATAAGTAGACAATACACCTGGTTAAAAAAAAAAATTAACGAAAGGCGCTGGTACGAGATAATCGAAATTAACTTGGCAAACAAACAATTGAGCTTAGTTATAATTTGTTGGTCTAAGTATCAATTATACTCTATACTACCTACTAGTTATTATTTATAAATCCTTATTCAACCTACCCTCTCAAGTTTGAAAACTAACACATAGATAATCAAATATTTATTAATTGATATTCAATTTTAATATCTTCATCTCTTTAAAATAAATTATAAATTATTTCAATATTTAAAGAAACAAAAAGAAAGTACTACAATAATAAGCATTAATTAAGCACAGTGACGCCATCTATTAACAGTACAATGTAATGTTATCAATAGCAACATTTCAATCTGGTTTTACGCTAGATGGCGTCATTTCTCGCTTCACACGATTTTATTTCTGTTTTTACTATGGACTTTTGCTTCTTTAGTGTACATCAGATCTCTGCCTAAATTTAATTTCTAGGGAAACATATGTGCAGCCTAAAATGTTCCTTATGCTCGGACATCTTCTCTGTGAGAGTTAGAGGTCTTTAATGTACTATGTGGGCACAGTTGGTGGATATTTATCTCTAGCCACTGTTTCACTGCTGGGCGAAGGCCTGCCCAAGTCTTTCCAGACATTCTTTCCCGAAAGTGGTGATGAGTCAATTAGAACTTGTTTTAAGACTGAACGAGAACAGAATGTGTGGATTATTGATTAACTGTTGTGTTTGTTCACCAGAATCCACCTATACCTGCTAGCCAGTACGATCCTCGTGGGCAACTTCGTGCCGGCCGCTTACTTCAGCGTGGTGCACCAGGCGGGCACGCTGCAGGTCATGCCGGTGCTCCGGGACGCCGCTAACAACAGGAGCTCCATCACTTTCCTTATGCCGTGCCACTCCACGCCGCTCTATAGGTGAGGCAATTACGCTAATTTATAAAGGTGAAAATGTGTATGTATGTATACAACATGTAACTGGAGTAGTGCTCGGGAGTTACTTATATAAATCCCTCACTGCCTTCGTGATTAAAACTTAGCAACCTTCGTTTCGTTTGTAAATCGACATGCCGCCCCCGACTTAAAGGCATTGCTTTATCCACTAGTCACATAATTTACTATTAAATACACTTAGTTTAGTTTTTTTTTTAATTGTAGGCAAATAACGTGGGGTATTGGTATCAGTACACGCACACAAACATTCTAGAGTCACGTAAAACACAGCTGAATCGATTCAGTTGCTAATTCTGAACATATTATATTCAGGATCTGAGTTGCTTGCTTAGGAAACACACTCATAATTCACTCTATAATATAAAAGACGCTGTTGAATAAATTATTTAAGTTTAAGTTGTGCTCAGGTTTTGACAATATACCCTTTTTAATGTTCTCCGGTAACAATACACAATGTAGTTAGCTCGTGAATAAAAAACTGAGCAAGTGCGAGTCTGACTCGCGTAATGAGGGATAAACCCTCATTACGCGAGTCAGACTCGCACTTGCGTTCTGTAATAGCACATAAAATACTTTTAACCCGGGAGTGCAGATACCGGCATGGATCTTGAGCATTGACTTCCACATGCGCAGAAGTGAAATATCGGGTCTATTTAGTGGTATGAAGTGAGACGCGGGGGCGGGGAGTGCAATCCTTGTGCAGTGATTGGCTCGCCGATGTGTACGATGCGCAAAGCGATCCCCTCTCTTTCGCCGAGCACTCAAGTTACGTGCCGGTATCTGTATGTTTCCTTGGGATAATTTTCTACTATGATGCACACTGAGCCGCTAGCTGGTATCAATAATTTAAGCTCCTCCTAAAATTCTGTAAGGTGTACAATAAAGGGTATGATTTTGTTTCGTAGCCACCTGCACCTCAACATATCGACGCGCTACCTGCGCTGCGAGCCGCCGCTCAACTCGTCCAGCAGCACGACGGAGGCGGAAGCCTTCTTCAACAACCCGCAGCGCTGGTGGCGCGCCGAGCACACGCACCGACAGACGCCCGACCTCGTCGTGCTGTTCGACCGCCTCAAGGGGAGGGTGGAGACACTGCTCGCGGGCTACAAGCTCATCCATGAGATACCACACACACAGGTAAATATATCACTTGTATGTACAACTCAATCAGTGACGTAACTATATCATCTGGGCCGTGGCAAATTCGTTCAAAGGGGTCTCAGAAAAATCGATTTAATTTTAAATGTTGTAAAACAAGGTTACTTCTTTTGAGCTCGCGGCGTGTCCACCCTTAGTTGCCACCTTATGATTTCGTCACTGTACTCAAATTGCCTTGTTTTTTTCCAAATATGTTGGCGAAAGTTTCCAGACCAATTTAGCTAACTACTGTATACCAATGTTTTATGTGGAGCGCCTTTTACAACAGGTAACCAAGGAATATCCTGCTACCCAGTGGCTAGGTTGTGGAAAACCTGACAACTGGATATCACGATATCTCTTAGCAAGAATGTAGTCGGATTTTTTATCTTCTGGCTACCATAACGATTGTCAAATATTTACAAATGACAGTCGGGACCAACAGGTTATGTGTTCCAAGTCAAGTGGTTTAGAATGTGGAACAGAGTGTAAAATCCCGCAAACCGTCGTTGTAGGCGCGGGTAAAGTGTGCCGACTTTGCGATTGGAAAATTTGCATCTGAATCACTGAAATGTTCCGGAACAGTGATCTGTGATATGTATCATTTGGGACATCGGCTCAATAGATACAAACGGAACATTTGGAACATCGGTTCAAATGAATCGTGAGCTGTTACGTCCCGTCATAATCACACTGAGACAGAGAAATGTTAGATGATACATATCTTTAATCAGGAACATTCAAACTTCCACACTGATTCCTTTTGAAGTGCCGTGCTTCACCGAGGCTATGGATGCCTGGAGAATCGCATGCCCGAATACAAATACGCCTGACAACCTTACCTCCCAGAGACGGTGGGATGAACCGCTCTGCAAAGTAGTCCAGAAAAACCTAATCCTAACATCTGCTACTACTGCGGAGCGTGCGCGCCTCCTGGCTGTGGGAAATTGGGAGTCAGGTATTTGGCTTCACGCACTGCCGTCGTCAAATATGGGCACCTTATTCGACGATACTACTTTCCGCCTAGCTGTTGCCCTATGCCTAGGCGCTCCTTGCTGTTCTCCGCATCGCTGCCACTGTGGCGAAGTTGTCAACAGCCTCGGTCGCCACGGCCTGTCATGCAGTCGAAGCGCGGGACGGATAGCACGGCACGCGAATATTAACGTTATCATCCGACGAGCCCTTGTCACCGTCGGCGTTCCGGCTGTTTTGGAACCTCATGGCTTGGCACGCGACGATGGTAAGAGACCGGACGGTATGTCTTTATTTCCGTGGAAGATGGGTAGGCCTTTAGTGTGAGACGCTACCTGTGTCGACACTCTTGCGCTATCCCATCTTCCTAGCTCTTTTTGCTGTGCTGGTGCTGCCGCTGCGGCTGCGGAGAACCTCAAGCGGCGGAAATATAACAACCTCGTCAAACGGCAAACTTCCAGTCGACAGCGATGCGGAGGAATTTTATGACGCCATATTTTAGCTAGTAGTTTTTGTCTTTAGTGTATATATAGTTTTTTAATCTTAATCAAAATGAATAAACTCACCCCGATTATTTTCATTAAAAAGAATACAAGAATAATATCAAAGTTACAAAATGTATGTCAGAATTAGAAGATTTTATGCCAAATTTACAATGTTGATGACAAAATTACAATATGAATGTCAAAATTACAAGATTTAAGTCAGAATTACTATTCATTATAAAACTTATCTTTACTCAGTTCCCTGAAGGCGAAGTCAGCGAAAACGTGTTGGTGTACCAAAAGTCGCAGAGCCAACCCAAGCCGGTCACCGACGACGCCGTGTAACTTGCTTCGAGTTCCACCGCCAAGTGTTCACCTTACTGAACCCACTTCTATAGCCACGTAGCTACACGACTGCACGCAATTTGAGATCTTGTTGTCAAGGCAATAAGAATCATAACAGTGCGAGTCTTCTTATATGCATAGACTGTTCTCGATTTTTTGATAATAAGCAAGTCAATTTGTAAGCAAAAAACAAAAAAAAAGATGTGCCAAAACCCTTGTGTTTGATGACTGAGATTTTATGCCCATTCTTTCTTGAGCGTTCACTACTTATTTCGTTTTGAATCCTAGCTATTGGGTTGTATTTTTTTGTTTATTAATTCTGTTAGTATTTTAGGCGTTCTCAAGTTTTTTTTATTTTACTTTGACTTAGAAAGTAAGTTAAAAAAACTGTAAATTCCTGAATATAGGTCACAAGCGTGCGTAATTTAAATAAAATCGTACCTACTATTTATATAAGAATATTTCCTAATGTTATTAGTAAATCACATGTTTGTACAATAAGTAATTAATGGATATAAATGAGCTTGAAAATCATAGTTTTTGAGCCAAATAGCGCACAAGGGGTAGTGAACGCTCATAACAAAGGGCATATATTCCTATGATCTTTCTTAGGATATAACGTTAACGACGTAGATGTAATAACTAGGTAACATGTCCAATAACACGTTTTTGTGTTATCGAATTATGTGTCATCCCCCCAAGCCTCCCCAAGCGAAAGTCGGCTTCCGCGTGCACCACGATTATGCGGTAAATGTGAAACCGAAAAACAAAACGGCGGAGCATAGAATATAAAATATTATGCGTTCAAATTGTAGGAAATTTAACCAAGAACGTAAATAATCAAACCTCTTTCTACTAAAGTAGTCTGTGAAAATCGAAAATAAGTTCTACAATGAAGTGGGAGAAAGCGGAAGCCGCGAAACTCTTGGGGATAAAGGGCTAAAACTGCGTAAGGCGGACGCACTCGTCACGGAAATCGGATTATTACCTGCGAAGTGTCGCTGGTTCAACTTTAACGGTGTGCATGTAGTCGTGTCGTTGGAGAACTTAATATATTATTACGCAGCAAAAGGGGCGCGGGGACCGCGAGCCGCGACGGGTGCCCGCGCGGGTCCCTGCGACGCAGCACTTTTGCATGGGACCGCACGGGTGCCCCCTTTATGCAGTTTCAGCCCTAAAAGTAGCAAAAATCCGGGTACAGTGTAACGAAGTTCTTCCAGCTTTATGAACAAGTCTATGCTTATAAACGTCCTAACGATGCTATCGCAAAACATACGATTTCGACCTTTTTGATGACATTCACGATTTTCATTCTAATTTTAATGACTCGAATTATTTTTCCGCTTAGATTAATTGGCTTTTGGTATTAAATTAAATTTTAATAATTAATTATTGACTATATGGGAATGTTTCCCTATGAAAACGTGTTCGAAATAGAAAATTTACACTTTATTATGTATTTTATACGTAATTGTATACTTATAAATTTAAATAATGATATGTAATATTATATACATGGATAGTTTTTACAGTAACTCAAAGACCACAGAATGATATTTCTAAAAGTTTAAGTTAAATAAAATGCATTTTCTAATTGTGACGCATATAAAAATAATATAGGGAACGTTTAAAATATGTACTGTGACCGACTAAGGGTTCATTTCCACTGATAAGGAACTGGGCAGAGTGGAAAGTCGCTGAGCGTGAATTGGCCAATCACAGTGCTCGAAATCTCCACTCTGCGTCACAGTTGAAGTGGAGCGGAGTGGAGCTCAGCGTACTTTCAAATAAAACAAATGAACACGCGGCCTCGAACTCGACGGAACGGAGTTGTGCGCCGAGCGGAGAGCACGAAGCAGAGGGTAGCTCAAATCCACTCCGCTTTTTCGGAATCACTTACTGCTCTTCTCTCTCTAGAACGCTCAGCTCCGCTTCAGTAGAAATGCATCCTTAAGGTATGATATGACTACATAATATTATACCAAAATGTAAACATTTGTCATTATAATATTTCATGCACGCCTTCCACTAATTTAAAAACAAAGAACCAATAAATTCGGAGCGATCTATAAATACAAAGTCTATAACACATAATGCTACGGTTGCATGTTGTTTTAAGATAATTTATTATGTTCAAAAATAACAGTTGACAATAACACCAGTGGTTCAGATTTCATTAACATAATCATTCGCTGTAGAATTGACGTGTTTTTAATAAGTAAAAAAAAAATACCGTTGCCTTTTACGCGTAAGTCATAAGGCAAAAAGTGAATTTTTCAAGTAGAGCCGTTTCTGTCAAAAATTTAAGTAATTTGGAAACACAACTTTTTTTGCATTATGTAATCAATAATAATAAGTTTAAAGATCACAGTACCAGATGATCGATGTAATAAAAATATGTTACGACTTTACGCGTAGGAGCCATCGTCAACAAGTCCTTTTATGTTTATTGCATGCCGTGGCAGCCTTTAATTAAGGCTACACTTTATAATGTAAGAATACTGAATCTTTAGCATGTAGTGTATGCTTTGTTGGTTGTCCTAAAATAAATAAATAAACAAGTATTTTGTAGTCATATCAAATATCTTGGGTAATTAAATAATTTGTAATGTGTGAGTTAAACATGATCCGTCAGTCCGCTGTCCATAATATCCATGACTGATCTTGGCAGACGCAAGTACAAATAGTGAACATATAATATGTAGTTTATATGCTTGCCAAAGTTAATCATAAAGTGTAATGATACTAACATATTTTGTGCTATGCCCGACTAGAAATATACCTACTGGCTTTTATTATATAGAGAGTTTTAGGTTGTCCAGTAATATTAGGTCAAATTATTTTAACTGGTGATCACACTAATCGACCCTTTTAGAAAGAATCATCGTAAACCAGTTTGCGATTTTTTGCAGAAATGTGTTTTCACTTCTATAGTATAGCATAATCAGAATTATATATACCGCTGGGACTCGGGCTCCTCTCTAGGAGAGGGAATGGGCCGTAATCCACCACACGGTCTTCGAATGTCATGTCAAGTCTTCGAATTTTTGGATCAAGAACATGCCATTTTGAGAGCAGTGGCGATGAAATAAATTACACAAAGTATTGCGCCTGGGCGGGTGAACCTGCGACTGTAAGTCGGGTCCGTTACTACTCGACTTCACTTACATAAATAAAAAGTATTTATTATTAGCTTTTGCCAGGGACTTTGCTAGCGGCAAAATAGGAAATATATAGCCTATGTTACTTAGTGATAAAATAGCGTTCTACCGGTGAAAGAGTTTTGAATCGGTTCAGTATTTCTTGAGTTTATTCATTACAAACAAAAATACAAATGTCTTCTCTTTATAATATAAGTATAGTTCATAGTATCTTTCTAAAAAAATAAACAACTTATTATTCATTTATCTACTTATCTAATAGAATAGAAAACCTTTTTTTTACAAAAAACGTAAATTATAAAATTGCCGCTTACAATGTTCTTCCTGAAAAGACGCGACATGTTAAAAACACTTTCAAACGTCTGAACGGATTTCATGTCCTGGAATAGGACATAGGGTATTTTTTATCCTGGAAGCATATCTCCTTATGATAGTTTTCTTTTTTGACGCGGGCGAAACTGCTTACAGAAACTAGTATCTGATAAAGTAAGAATAAAAATAAAAACAGCATATTTGTAACCATAAACATTAAAAAAAAATAACAATATTTATAAAAATAGCGTCTCATCCGAGCAAACGACTATCGCTCGTTATAGACTCATGTGCGAGATAAAGTCAAAGAGTTAGTTCCAAAAGATAACATTTTTTTTTAAATTCAAAACTCATAAATTGTATGTCACACACACACACATTACAGCCGATTACGGGGTCAACGGTCTCGAGTGGTAGTTATTTGGTATTATTATTTTATCGCATTTGTAATCTTTCACCAGTTAATTCTAATTTGACCTTTTATGAAACGGTACTTTATGCTAGTATCTCGATGCCTCCTATGCATATAGGGTTGTAAAGTAAGAAGTGCATTTTTTTCAGGCGAGCAGTTTTATTATTTTTAATGATATAAGTATTTTGTGAAACCCGATGTTTTTATATTATGTAATCAATCAGATTAAAATGACAGTTCCAGACGCTAATTAATGTAATAAGAATGTTTTGTTTTCATAGTGCAATTTTACTTGGCTGAAACTGCGTAATGAGCGCGCTCGCGCAGTTACATAGGTACAAAAGTGCTTCGTTGCGGGGACCCGCGTGAACACTTCTCTAAGGAACCGCGCGGGCGCACGCTATACGCAGTATGTTACGACTTGATACGTAAGAGGCATCGATCTATTAAAAATGTTAAGTAACGTGAGACCAAATTGACGATAACCAGACTTTTTGTTCCTAAATTCGTTCTTGCATCGCCAAAACCCTGCCTATTTTATTTACCTCATTATTACTATTGTTTCCTTCTCTCACGTCGTAACTTATGTTTTAGGTACAAATAATTAATTGATCACTTTATATTTTTTGTCGGGCTCATATTTATTTTGTTACACAGTTTTATTATTTCATCCGGCAATTTTGAGGAATTCTTCGCATCCACCGAAAAAACATCATAAATAGTTTTAAGAGTTCTGTGTTGTCTTCAAGTAAAGGATTTCATTTCAAAATAATTATATTTGTAACATGTTTAGAATTAAGCATAAGGATTTCATGTTGAATTAAAAATATATTGTTTTTTTTTCAGTGTTCCACAATCTTCTCATAATAATGTATTTTTTCACTTCTTAAAATGTGCAATGAAAGTGTCAGTATAAGATATGTATGTATCACTTAACCTTTGCTTGAAGCTGGCTATAAGAATAACAATTCTTTCTTTATTATAATTTGACCTTTATAAATTAATTTTTATTTAATGTCTATGGATTTTAATTGCAATACATTATTAAGATTTATATTTTAACGTAATTATAAATTAGATTTATATGTATTTTAGGGACGCTCAAAATGTAAAGACAGACAAGTATTTTAAGATCTCTTTGTCTTAATTTAACCCTGCAATAGTTGTCGTTACTTTGTATTGTCCTATTAATTAAGTGGCAACTTCGTGGAATTAAATATTCAAAACTATTGGTAGAGTTAAAGCAAAGTTTAATAACAAAGTTTATTGTCACAAATGATTAAAAGAAATTTTACGTCTTTTTTTAAAATCTGTTAAAAGAGAGCCAATCTCAACACTGTCTGTGTTTCCTGATGTCTACAAGCAACCCGGGAATCTTTAAGTTAAGAGTGAATAGGTTACTTCTAGGTAAGCGCGCTCCATCGTCGACCGCATCGTCGCTTTTCATCAGGTGAGATAGCGGTCAAGCGCGAACCAATCAAGAATATAAAAAAAAGTCTCAAGTTCGAACAAATAAATAACATTTTATGTTTCAAAAATTGTTTCACGGAGTAGCCATTTATGGGACAACGCAAAAGAACGAGAACGTAACGGATTTCAAATATTATGTATAAACAATCTTAGAATAAAGTGCTATAGTCCTACTGAAACATACAGGTGTTCATTAGACCTGCCTTGTTAACTGATCATGTTAATTACTGCCTTGTGTGGAAGTAATAACCTAGCCTTTTCCCATGTTGGAGTGAGGTTCCAGTCTAAGAGAATGTAGCTAAACACCAGTTTTTTATATAGAACGACTACTTTTCGTGACTACACAACCCCGTATCTGGTTAAACCGCTTACGTGGGATATATCCGACACTCGCGTTTATTTCGTCAGGGTCGCACTTCCACGACCAAATACTCCATCTCGTCAGCTCTTCTGTCACCTATGGGGATTGAAAAGGTAAACGAGATGGGAGTACCCAGTCGCAATCACACGACCCTGGTGAATAGGACGCGAAAACACTTGTCGGAACAATCCGATGCCAGTGCGTGGTTAAAGGGTACCAGGGACCCAGTCATACAATAAATGAAAAATCTAAGTATGTTAGTTACACTAAACGGAGTTTCATGCTATTTTCACCAATGAACAGATTGATCCCTGAAGAAGGTTTAGTTGTATAATACTTAGATTATAGTAGAGAAAAGATTACGCACGAGGGGAAGATGGGACGGATCGCTCATAAAGTGCCAAAATAGACTACCCTTACAAAACCGCATCTTTGTTTACTTATTTTCATAGACATAGTTTGCTTCCACACAAAGCACTTTATGAGTAAGTGTAAGAAACAAATTTTGAGCAGTAGTCTAGGTGAATAGGTTGTTTTTCGTATTTAAGTCGACCAGAATGTCTTCTATACAGATGTCGAGTGTGAATTTTAAATAAAGATTTTATTTTTAAAAACGTGTTTTATTTTTAACACGCTTTTATTAGTTTCACCTGTGGGTTTCACATGTATGTATGTTTGTTTGTAACCGACCCCTTTGAGCTCGATTTTGTCCTACTTTGAACGATCAGATTTAATTCAAACTTTGCACACCTGTCAAGGATCGATGACAATGCAATAATCCGATCAAAATATCCGATTATCCTAATTAGATTCGCCAGGATTAATTAATTTCTAAAAAATGAAAAATAAATAATAGTTTAAAAAAACTAAAAAAACACGCGTTTATAGAAAATCCAACTAAAAAAATAGAAAATAAAGTTTAATAAATTTGGATTAAGAATAGTGTACATAAGAAATAAATGTATATTATTGTAAAAAAGCGTGGGGTGCATTCAAAGTGTTTTTTAAGATATTATCAAAGTGATGATCCTTCTACTCATCTGTCAATAAAATGTTCATAATTATTGACATTATATGTCGATGCAGTACCCAAGTCCGGTCTACAGTGGGCACCACTGGCAGCTTTAATGTGGCTGTCGGGTTACATCAAGGGTCGGCGCTCAGCCCTTACCTCTTCCTGATGATAATGGACGCTCTGACGTCGGACATTCAGGAAGAGGCTCCCTGGTGTATGCTGTTTGCCGATGACATTGTGTTGGTTGCCGAGAGTGGCCTAGAGGTTCAGAACAGATTGGAGGTGTGGTGGCACAGACTGGAGAGTGTTGGCCTGAAATTGAGTAGAACCAAAACGGAATACTTGTTCTGCGATTTCGGCGGTCTCTCCAATCCAGTGCCTTTAGCTCTCGCTGGAACGCCCATACCGATCTGCTCCGACTTTCGGTACCTCGGGTCACTCGTCCAAGGGGATGGTGAGGTAGACCGGGACGTAACACATCGGATCAACGCAGGATGGATGAAATGGCGACAGGTCACGGGCACAACTTGTGACCCACGGATGCCCCTCAAGTTGAAGGGTAAAATCTACAAGTCCGTGATAAGACCTGTCATACTGTATGGATCAGAATGTTGGGCTGTGAAAAAGACGGATGAAAAAAGATTGCACGTAGCGGAGATGAGAATGTTAAGATGGATGTGTGGTGTGACGAGAATGGATAAAGTGAGAAATGAGTATATTAGGGGAAGTTTGAAAGTGGCGCCAGTGACTGAAAAATTGAAAGGGAATCGTTTGTCTTGGTATGGTCATGTGAAGAAGAGGGATGAAGCGCATGTTACTAAAAGAGTTATGAGTTTACATGTGGATGGATGGAGAGGGAGAGGGAGACCAAAGAAAAGATGGATGGATTGTGTGAAGAGTGATATGAAAGAAAAGGAAGTTAATGATAGCATGACGAGTGACAGGGCAGAATGGAAGAAAAAAACATGTTGCGCCGACCCCAAATAACACGGGACAAGGGCAGGAAGATGATGATTCGCTAGTCCTACTTCCGCTACGTAAATCGACCTCAGCGTCATCCGTGGCCGCACCTGGAACTAAAAGTGCAGAGCAAGCCACCATTCCTGTATCATTGTTGCGTCGTTTTTCATACCGCGCGCATGTCGCTAGATTTTGAATTTAGAAAACATACAAAACTCCATTTTGTTTAATTTTTTTTAATAAAATACTTATTTTAACTCTCGAGATTGAAGTAGAAAGTTACCATTTTTATTTTTCCGTTACGTAAAATTATTTCGTTCGTTTTTAAAATGGACGACCGTTAACAACTTCGTGAGCGTTTAAGTAGTCAGTAATAATTAATTACTACTCGGCTCGGTTATGTAAAAGTGTTAATGTACGCGTTAATGCGTCTATTGAGTCAAGTTGTATCAGATTTGAATTCAAGTTCGAGTGAAGATGATGAAGCCTCCCTTAAACCGGACCCGATCACAAAATAGGTTTGAAGTACAATATCTGGTAAGTCATTTTACTACTTTATTTTGGCCGAATGTTCCTTGTTCGAGTATGGCGCCTGCAAATGTTATTGCCGAGCAATTCGTATTTTTCGAGGTTCATAATTATATCATCATCAGCTTCAATGAAAACAGTTGACTCTTTGGATTAGAATGGAGAGTAATATCTTGCCATTCCGACGTATACAATGCAGGAATGGGATGAGGGTATGAGAATCTTTGGACAATTTATTTGAACCAAGTTTTTGAACAATTTTTTTTTGTTTTGGTATACCTGCCAAAATTTTTAAAACGACATTTTATTCGATCTCGACTACATAAAACACTCTTCTTTTTGCAATAAAAATAGCCCAGGAAGGATCATCTAATCTCGCAACTTTTGATGGAGGGAGGGGAGCCGAAAATGTACAATTACCAGAAGTAAGCTCAGTGAGCCTTATTCGGGCAAACTAAAATTAATGTCAAATTGATTTCTATGCCTTTGGCTTTATCCACTATCACCACTTTTAATTATTAACAAAAACCAGTGAAAAACCTACGCCTCATTTTTACAAACGTGCTGAGAGGTAGAGCTTGATCCAAGCCTAGAAGACCGTGTTTGTAGATTTTCTTAGCAGCCAGCAGTTGATTCCTCAAGCAGGCCAAGCCTCTTAGGGTATCTCAACTTGCGACCTTTATCACCCTCCGGGGAAGGTTGCTTGGCGTACGTAGCTACAGTAATCGTCTTGGGAGAGGTTCCAGTTATCCGACACAGTTTGCAGACGAGTTACGCGGACTACTACATTGACGAGAAAGAAATCCTGAGGACAAAACTGTAAGTAACACCGACGGGCCGTCTGATATCTGTGCTCGTGTATTGGGACTAAACAATACCGAACGAGATTTGCTGAGCGACGTGACTACACTACACTAGCTCTTTTGCCACTTGTGTTACGTCACCACCGCGCATCTAGGTGAAGTTCATGGCCTACAGCTGGAAACCTGACCAATTTGGTTACGACTCCCTAGCAGGAAACTGGTAAAGTGAGGTTTAGGAAGTTTTGGTTGATGGAAGAGAAAGTTTCAACACTTATACATCCGTATAAAACTGCAGATGGGTGTTGACCCTATTCGTCTGATGTAGTCTAGTATTTATCAAATCATTATTTTAGCTTAGTGTACTGTTCTCACTGACAAACAAGCTACAGCATCAGTTTCTGATTATCTCTACAAAAATTCCTTTGAAAATTTGCAAATATACGTGCATACGTACTACGTGACGAACTGCTACTATATGATTGCTAGCATTGAGTCAGACTTCATACTTCGAATCTCTTTGATTGTAACTCAAAATTATTTTGTGGACAATAAAGTTCCAACAGCCTTGCATCCGTAATTTGACTTAAACTATTTGATTAGACGTCATTATTTTTCCAGATAGAAATGCTATATTTTTGTAAAGAACATTAATAGATGGTTAACAAAATTTCAAAGGTTCCCTGAAAAAAATATTTTTCACCTACAACCGAGTCTCCTCAAACAACTAGTACTACTAGTAGATAAAACACTATTTCCGGGATATACACTGTTTCCGGTCCTTACCAATGTGGGTCAGCAATTTCATCACGTAACTGTTACGTAACCCGTTAATATACATATTCAAACTAAAGTTTACTTTATAACTTGTGCAGTAACAAACTTTTACGAAATATCAATGCAGTGCTGTTAAACGCCGATTTCATTAATAGAACGAAATCAGTTTTATTATAGATAACTAAGCAATGCTGATTTCTTTTGTGTCCTATATTCTTTCTTATACAATTATAGGAATATTGTTCACATTGTTGCGTTTTACTAAGCAAGCCACCAGGAGATAACAAACAGATCTCTCATAATGGACTTCGGACGTCTTAGGAAACATAATACAAATTTTATTTTAAGGTATTTTTTTATATTATTATCCCTTTAAGAGTTCTGTTTAGATCGTCAAATGATTAAGAGCTCGTGGTAGGGTCAGCACGACACAAATCTGTTAATAACATGCCTAAAATAATGATTGCGTATAGTTAATTTCATGGAAAGGAGAATAACTTTAGAGCAATATTAATACTGCTGATCAAGACCATTTTGAATCCAAAAAAACTTGCTTTTCTGTTAGTGTACCCGCCAAACGCCAAATACAAAATGTTTGACAATGACATAATCTGCAGAGAAGTCATGTGACTTGTGGTTTTTTTTTTCCGTGGGAAAATCACCTTAGGATATCCCCCGCCCTTAGGCGGAGTGGGAGATAGTGTCAGACTTTTACTGACTAAAAAGCCGAGTCTTCCTTTCAGAATCAGACCCTCGGCCCCAGTAGGCTTCCGGTGGCGGTTGGGGCGTGAGGACCGTTGCCTCACACGATCGGCCGCCTCCTTTGCTAGCATTACTGCTTCGCAGAAGGAGGCGACCGCATCCTCCTCGCTCCGGACCATGGCCTGTACCAAGGCCCTGCGCGAGAGATCGCTGCCACAATAGCCCCTACTAGGACACGGCGTTGCTCAGCTCAAGCGGGGCACACCTCCGCCATGTGCTCCACTGTGTCCTCCGGGCGGTCCACACAATGGCGACACCCGGGCGTTTCTTCTGCACGAATCCGGTGCAGGAATCTCCCGAACTTATCATGTCCGGTGAGGACCTGCGTCATGCGGAAAGCTCAAAGAGGGGACTTACTGCCATAATTATGGCGTGACAAACGTGACAGATGAATGTCAATTGTACAATTTCTGCAATTGTCTGCTGCCCTTGTTATGAAAGTGCGATTTGTTTGAATCTACTAAAACATGTGCCGGTCAAGAAAAGCTCCGTCAGAAAAAGTTATTCACCCATTTAAAAAAAGAAAGTGCTCGGTGTGCTAATACCTATGCCATAAAGAAAGCTGCTCATAGTAAGATACGACGAGAAAAAAAGGCGTATGAAAAAATCGTACGTGACATTAGTGTTACATTTCTGCCGAATCACACCTACCGCAAGACGCATTACGAAACTTCGTTTCAAAAGCACAATTTCTGTCTGAAACGATGGTGCCTACCTACTTTTTTTTGTCTAGCCCTTACTGTCCGACTGCTCGGCAAAGGCCTTCTCCAAGTCCTTCCAGACTTTCTTCTCCCGTGCCGTCTCAAACCAGTCGGTACGCGTCCAGACCATCCCGCCACCTCTTTATATCGCCGCCTCGACAGCGGGCTCTGACGCTTTCCCTCTGATAGTACCGTTATCTAATTGTTATATTAGAAATATTCTAAACGCAATTCTAAAGATTAGATCTTTAGAATTGCGTTTAGAATATTTGGCTGCTAAGCCTAGTTAGCATTTAGATATAATTTTAAAAAATATATGACCTAGTATGTTTGTGATTATTCATTATTTCCACATATGATCATTATGAAATGTCTTACTGATAAGGGTGCTTACTCGGACTCAAGATTATACGATTGAGTTATTACCCTGTTTAGGGTTAGTGCACACTTAATCGAATATACAAAGTCAAATCAAGCGAAACTCCTTTTTTTAAATTGATATAAACCAGTGCTTGACTGCGATCCCACCTGATGGTAAGCAGTGATGCAATCATTGATGGTGAGGCGCACTAGTTTATTAAGAGCCTATTCATTGTGGCCTTGAAGACACATAAATTACATTTGGACGGCAGTAGGCAAATTGTTCCAGACCTTCGATGTACGCGGTATAAACGACGAAGCGAAACGCTTAGTCCGGACCGTTGAAGTTTCAACAACGTAAGGGTGGATACTCGGCGTACGTCGGGTTGTCTTATGGTAGAAAGGAGATGGCGGAATTAAGTCATACAATTCCCGCGCACACTCTCCAAAATGCAACCTGTAAAATAAGTACCTCAGACATGATGGGTATGGATTAGGGTTGCACGTACTCGTAGATGAAAATATTGACATTCACATGAATGTCGATATTTGTATCGAAACCTTGAATAAGCCGATAATATCGATTATTTCAACGCCAATAATTGATCATTTAATATTTTGTATGTTTCGATCGGTAGGTATCCTTTTATCAAGGACTTTCAGTTCCATCTGAGTGTACCTGAGTATGCCATAAGAGTACGTACATCAAACCGAAATCTGACCTGGGCGCTGAAGGCATGCACTTTGTTTTAGCCTGATTTACTCCAGCAGCATTGATGGCTGACGCTTTGTTTCAACATACCAAAAATTGGTAATTGTCACACAGTGTAACCAAGTGTGACCAAAAATTGGTGTTTTAAAACACAGATACACGAATGAACCCTAAAAATAAGCTAATTTGTATAAATGGTAATTAAATGGCCACAAACAGCTTTAGGTAAATTTTGGCTGGGTGGTTTTAATCAGATGAGGTTTTTTTTGAGGTCGGAAATCATCCATTGACTTCTCCTGATTTGAGTGGAGCGAGAGGGTGTGTCCGACTTACTGATTAAAATCACACCTGTGTCCTTCAGTTGCCCTTTACATTCTAGAACTACGGGTTTTCTTTTCAGATAATCCCCGCTGTCCTAGCTGGCAATAATAAGCGCCGCGGACGACTCGGCTCGGTCCTTACAGGACGACCGGTCAGTGTTTTATTTGGAGCGAGATCCTATCTAGCCTCCACAACCCAGTAGCTGTGTGTACCTATAGCTCGATATAGCTATAGTTTTTTTTGTATAATATATATGATACCTATGATTGGAGCCTCCTTTTAGGCAGATAATATTTGTGTTAGGAGTCTCCTTGTCTTCTTATAATTTATAATCAGAAACTCTTCCCCAAACTCATGTGCAACCGCTCTTAACATAAATACACTCAAGTACATTATTTCCTTACTCCAACCCACATTGATTACTCGGTCAGAGGTTACAGATAAGTCCATTAAAACAGACCACTACACTTCAAGTAAAAAAACGTTTAAGTACTAAAGCACCATGTATTAGTTCTAAAAATGTTTGGGAAAGTGAAGTGTTTCCTCTTGTTAACTTGTGTACTTTTATTTGTTGTGGACTGTAAGGCGTTTAATAGAAGATCGACCATTGATAAGGATGAGGGAAAGAGTAGTTTGGCATTTGTTTTCGATACTACTGGATCAATGTTTAATGACTTGAGGCAGTTACGTGAAGGCGCTGAAATGATCCTCAATACTGCTTTGAATGAGAGTAATGTGATCGCTGATTTTGTGTTTGTGCCGTTCCATGATCCCTGTAAGTACTAACTTTTTTTTATTTGCAACTTTGAAAATGTTCCTTAATTTGAAAGAAAGATATAGAATGATGTCTAACTGGTATAATCTCTAATGTGAGATAACAACAAAAAAAAAAATTAATAAAACATTCAATGAATTTGATGATTCTTTACGACAAAATTATTTAAAACAAAAATTATTCTGAAATGTACTTATTTGTTATTCGTTGAAAAACTAGAACGTACGTGTATTTTTAAATATTCTATCACTTGCAGTTTTTTTGAACAAAGCTTGTCACTAGACAAGGATTCATCAGGATCATAGTTAACTATAAACTTTTTAATCTTAATCATAATTACTTAAGCACATTCAGTACCTTATAATGAAGATCAGTGAAAAGTCTTATACGCCCTCCCGTTCCACTCTAGAGCTCCCGTGGTTCCGTGTGTGGTCCTGTGATTCCGAAAATTAAAAGCAAAATCTCCCCCATTCACAGCCGTAGGCCCAGTAACAGTCACCCGCCGAAAAGAAACATTCAAGAGGGCGCTGAACAGAGTTTACGTTCAGGGCGGAGGGGACTGCCCTGAAAAGTCGCTGACTGGCATTTATCTCGCGCTGAACGTCAGTAGACCTCGGTCCTTCCTGTATGTGTTTACTGATGCCACGGCAGGGGACCACCGCATTGTCGGGAAAGTTCTGGACACGATACAGAGGAAACAGAGTCAGGTAAGATGGTGCTTAATATTGTACCTATTCTCCAAAGAAACATTCCAATTTTCATCTATGAGAGAAAAACAAAAACATAATATTTTAAATCTAACCACAACATTTGGCCTTTTACTTGGCTCCAAAAGGTAATAAAAATATCCGCAGAAGAACCTAGGTTGCCGACATAGCCTGAAGAATTGCTAAACTTAAGGGACATTGCTGCGGGGCCGAAAGATTCTGGAGTAGAAAGACGCAGCGTTGGAAGGCCTCCGATGAGGTTAACCGATGACCTGATGAGGGTCGCGGGAATCCGACGGCTGCAAAACACACAGGACCGGACGCATCTAATGTAACTTTACAAGTCTAGTTGTTTTATATAAAATGTGAGGGGGACCGACGCGCCCAGGTCGGCTTACGTGGCCCACGTGTGCCCAATGTAGTTCTACCTTTATTAGGTATTTAGAAAATAAGGATACAAAAATTCATACTGAAAAAGCAATTCACTTTTCAAGCAGTCTGATACTGTCACTAAAGTCGTTTGCAGGTGGTGTTCATATTGACGGGTCATTGCAACGATTTGGACCGACCTTCTTACAAAGTGTACCAGGAAATCGCAGCCGCTAGCTCCGGACAAATATTCAATTTGAACAAAACTAATGTGCATATGGTAAGTAATGCGTTTTGTTGTAAGAATTTTACGTATGAAGAAGGTAGATGGAATGTATTTATAGTTACTATTGCGTCTGCTAGCAGTTTCGCCCGTATGATATTAGAAAATTAAAATTATATCCACATCAAAAGTGCATATCCTATAGGCTATTCCAGGACATGGGCTACCCGTGTGCCTGTGTGTAAATTTCATTCAAATATGTTCAGCCATTCGAGCGTAATGAAGTAACAAACATAGAAATATACTCACTCGCAAACTTTTGCCTTTATAATTGGTTCGTTGTCACTAGTACCATTAACAGTTCCATGATGGAACTACTGAGGTTTTTTTAAATCACTAATTCCATTTGAAAAGAATCTATAAATAATGGAACTTATGTTGAAATTTATTATCACTAGTACCACTATTTATTTTATATTATTTTAAGCACTTGTGATTTTTTTTAAGAGTAGAAAAACACTAGAGGTAGATTTCGAGTTACGAATTTGAAAATTAGTATTATTTAAACTCTACTGCAGCTAGAAAACCAGTTAAACTAACCCTTAAACTTGCCACATCAGCAGGCAATAGTATAACTACTGCCATCCTTCTTATGTTCCAGATGCTGGATTTCGTGAAGAGTTCAATAAAAGGCCGCACGGTGAACCTCGCTTCTGTATCAAACCCGCCGGGATATAATTATACGCAAGAGGTAAGATACTTATGAAATCAATATTTTGAGACGGTTAGGGACAAAGCCTACTTTTTTGGGTATTGATTTTTTTTATGCAAACGTTGCTTCACACAAGGAATAACTCCTGTATCGTGAGTATACAAAAGCCACCCAGAGGCCAGACCCAGAACTGTCTGGGTCTGAATGTGTAGGTCATATTTACGAAAATTTGTCGGTACTGTGCGAGAATCGAACCCATAACACGCAGCGTAACAACCAATCTCTCAACCACTGCGCTAACCTTGTCGTCATATGTGCAGTTCCTATGGGAAAAACCTCGGAAGTAAAGATATAAGTTGTACTGTAACACTTCGTCATCATGACACAAGCGAAAAAATCATCCAATGAACTTACAGATAACGCTGTTTCTGAAAGTACGTAAAACATTAAATAGATTTTTAATGTTCTGTTGTGGGTGACCACGTACCAGAAGACGCAGCATCTCAAGGCCTCCATCAAGAAGGACCGATGGGCTGATGAAACACAAAAGAATCTGCTGTAAATGAGACGCATAAGGCCGATTGGTCGATGTGGTGATACTTGGGAGAAATATATTCAACAGTGGACATCTTTCAGATGCAATTATGATGAGATTTCCACACGTTAACTAATCATCATCATCATTTCAGCCGAAAGACGTCCACTGTTGGACATAGGCCTCGCCTCCCCCAAGTGTCGCATACGACGATGTCATAACGGCCGGTCCAGCGTGTCTCGCATCCATCGGATTCCCGCGACTCACACTAGGTCATCGGTCCACCTTATGGGAGGTGGACCGATTACGGAAGACCCAGCGTGAACTAATACAACAACACAATGTAATAAGTTATACCTTTTAAATATTTTCACAGGCCTGTTGGTCTAGTGGTCAGTGGCCCTGACTGCTATTCCGGAGGTTGTGGGTTCGATTCCCACCCAGGACAAATGTTTGTGTGATGAGCACGATCATTTGTTCTGTCTGGGTGTAGTTTATTATGTTTCTCAGTTGTGTAGTACTCATAGTCATAGCACAAGCTCTGCTTAGTTTGGGACTAGATGGCGTTGTGTGATAGTTGTAGAATATTATTTAAGCCCAAAGTATTTCTTATTATTTGTGTTCTCCAGATCCCAGTGGACAGTACTTTGGGGGAAGTGACGGTGTCTGTATCGGGGGCCAAGCCGAAGATCACAGTGGTGGACCCTAATGGGGACCAGCTAACTGGACCCCCCAAGTTGATCACCACACTAGATTTGTCAGAGATTATGGTGAGTTAACCACGTCCGAATGAAGCACACGAATTGGCGAACGCATCAGACTGATTTGTATTGTTGCAGCTCGATTTTGCTTTGTTCTCAAAAAAATCGCAATGAGGCACAGGCCTGGCCTGGCCTAGGGCGGTCTGATGATAGGAGCGATCAGTCTGAGCGATATCTGCTCGAAAATATAATAGGGAGCACAGTAGTACACTACGAGCGAAGAACTACTTGATTTTATAATTACATTGCATAAATTGACCAATATCTTCATTTAATGAGGACCAATCACATAATAGCAAATGCGATTTTTACTAAGTTCATCGTATGTGTAATAATTTACTGAGCATTTAATTTTTGAAATTATTAAAATCCGTCAAGAAATGGTGGATTTATTTAAGTTTTTCTAAACGGCTACTTGGAAACGCGCGCTCTCGTTGGACTGTTTACGATGACGTCATCTGTCATGAATTGATCCGTGCGACGAACAGCTTGATCGTATTCATTCTTCGGTGGAGACCGATCGTGACAAATTTTAATGACGTCACAGCGAGTTGCTTCATTCTCGGGTGCGTTTCTGGAACTAATACACTAAAATTGCTGTATCTTCGTAATTTTTGGTCCGATTTACGAAGTATTTACTGTTTGTTTTTTGACGCTATAAGCCTGCATACTCCACAAAAATCATGACTGAAACTCATTGCACTTTTCTACCCTAAATTAGCAGGTATTAAAGAGCCATCGGTACTAAACGCCGTAGGGACTGCTACCTCTTTTGTTGCCAAAATTCACACTAGAAACGGAAAAACTGGGCAAGAGCGAGTCGGACTCGCGCCCTGACGACTTCCGTACAAACTTACCTATGTAAAGAGTTCATTTCCCGATTGGAGTCTAGAAGTTTTTTCCAAATCGCAAAAATAATGTTGTTTTTTTTTTGTGACGTAACAACAAATTTTCTGTTTTATGATTTATTCCTATAATTGTGTTATAAGATCTTGCTTTATGCAAAATTTCAGGATTCTGAGTCAACGGGAAGTAGGTAATCTAGATTTTTTTTCCCTTGAGTGTCGAAATATACCTTTTTTTGTGCCATATCTTTTTTTTTGTTAACTTAGAAGTTTGATTTTTACACAGCTTCATGGGACCACAGACCTAAGTATGGTTTTAATTTCAACTCGATACGTCTACGCGTTCCCGAGATAAAGGGTCTTGACAGACAGACAGACAGAAAGACGGACGGACAACAAAGTGGGTCTAAAATGGCAAAAACGTATACTTAATCTTTTTTTACAAGTAGGTATAATATTAAATAGTTTTTATCAGCGATTTTGCAAAAGCCAAACTGTATCAATCCTAAGGGAACATAAAAAAGTATCCTCTGTGCTATTCCAGAATATGATTCAACTAACCCAATATCTTGCCTAAATCCAGATAGTGAAGGTAATGCAGCCAGAGCCAGGCAACTGGACGATCACAGTGGGTAGTGAAGAGGAGCATTCAGTGAAAGTCGTCGGTCTTTCCAACGTGACCTTCAACCACGGCTTCTCAGTGGAAAAGCCACAGACTATGAAGGAGACCAGCTATAGACCATTGAGAGGTAAGCATATTTGAAAAATGATACACACATATGAGAGCAATGGGTTGACTTCCGAAAAGGAAACCCGGAGTCTTGGAACACTAGGCAAAGAAAGAACATAGGTGGTTTTAGTCAATAAAAGTTTGACACTCCCTCCCGCTTCTCCCTAAATCGGGAGAAGTTATTGGATGATTTCCTACTTTAAAAAAACATTCGGGTTGAATATACATATTATAATAAGAATAGTAATAATTTATTTTTCAACACGCTTGCTCAGAAAGTGACTCTTATTGCACTGCACGTAGGTACATATAATGGCACTCGTTACCAAACTGTGACATTTTGATTACCATTACGCACTAGTGCTATAATGTAGTTAAAACCTTTTTGTTCAACCTCTTTGTTCGCAAAACTTTACTTATGACTTGAATCACATCTACAATTAATTGATAAAAAACACTTAACTAATTAAAACTATATATACACTAAAGACAAAAACTACTAGCTAAAATATGGCGTCATAAAATTCCTCCGCATCGCTGTCGACTGGAAGTGTGCCCAAAAGGCTGGCGGCATTGCCACGTTGTATGGCAATGCTTAATCTTTGACCGAGGTAAAAGCCAGCCCTTGGGTCACGCGAAGAGTCAATTAAGCGTCTGGATAGTTCTTTGAAAAGCTTATGAGCACTCGGACCCCACGACCCAAGAGTTTCAACCCCAAACGGCTCAAAAATATAACTTTCGACGAGGTTGTTATATTTTCGCCGCTTGAGGTTCTCCGCAGCCGCAGCGGCAGCGCCAGCACAGCACGAAGAGCTAGGAAGATGGGATGGCGCAAGAGTGTCGACACAGGTAGCGTCCCACACTAAAGGCCTACCCATCTTCCACGGTAATAAAGACATACCGTCCGGTCTCTTACCATCGTCGCGTGCCAGGCCATGAGGTTCCAAAACAGCCGGAACGCCGACGGTGACAAGGGCTCGTCGGACGATGTCGTTAATATTCGCGTGCCGTGCTATCCGTCCCGCGCTTCGACTGCATGACAGGCCGTGGTGGCCGAGGCTGTTGACAACTTCGTCACAGTGGCAGCGATGAGGAGAACAGCAAGGAGCGCCTAGGCGTAGGGCAACAGCTAGGCGGAAAGTAGTATCGTCGAATAAGGTGCCAATATTCGACGACGGCAGTGCGTGAAGCCAAAGACCTGACTCCCAATTTCCCACAGCTAGGAGGCGCGCACGCTCCGCAGTAGTAGCAGATGTTAGTATTAGGTTTTTCTGGACTACTTTGCAGAGCGGTTCATCCCACCGTCTCTGGGAGGTAAGGTTGTCAGGCGGATTTGTATTCGGGCAAGCGATTCTCCAGGCATCCATAGCCTCGGTGAAGCACGGCACTTCAAAAGGAATCAGTGTGGAAGTTAGAATGTTCCTGATTAATTTATCAGTGCTGTGAATCGAAGATATGAATGCCGGTAAACTAATACTGGTAATTTTGCGCCATCCCATCTTCCTAGCTCTTCGTGCTGTGCTGGTGCTGCCGCTGCGGCTGCGGAGAACCTCAAGCGACGAAAATATAACAACCTCGTCGGAAGTTATATTTTTGAGCCGTTTGGGGTTGAAACTCTTGGGTCGTGGGGTCCGAGTGCTCATAAGCTTTTCAAAGAACTATCCAGACGCTTAATTGACACTTTGCGTGACCCAAGGGCTGGCTTTTACCTCGGTCAAAGATTAAGCATTGCCATACAACGTGGCAATGCCGCAAAACTTTGAATTGTAATAAAATTCCCATAAGTTATTGCGTTCAATATAGTACTTATATAAATTAGTATCTTACTTACTTATTTCATCCAATTTACAAGTTAAATGAACAAATTTAACTTGTACAAACGATTTATTTAATAAAAAACATTTAGTAAATAAATCGTACGTTCAAATAAAATTTGTTTTCTTTTTGTGCCGCTATTTTAAGAAGCGCGCGGTTTTTGGCGTGATTTTTTTATTCCAGTGAAGTTCAGTGGCTGTATTAATTAAATAAAATTAATATACTACAAAATCATTAGAAAATGTTACATCCGTATTCTATTGACACTACGAAAGACATTATCGTAAAAACTATTCACGCAAGAAAACATAAACGTAAAACTAGGCAGTATGATCAAAATACCTTAGCCTACCTCTTGGGGTAAATAAAAAAAACAATGATGCGCGGCTTATGAAAACAGATTTTTACCGCCATGTCATAGAAAATTTTACTAGTGTTACTGTTATTTTCTTCACAAGTGTAGTAATTACTCACGTGTGTCATACGACGTTTTTCAACGTCGTATGACACACGTGAGTAATTAATGATTACCGTTCTTGGCTCTCTTAAGACCCTCGCCACGGCTCGGGTCTAAATACCGCCTCGACGGTAATCACTAAAATTACACACTTATATCATAATGTACTATTATCACCACTGCTGTAGCTGCAGCTGTCCGTTCAACCCATGTTGAAAGTGGTTACAATACATTTTTTTTTCTTTGAATGCCATTCTAATGCCTATGGAATAGAATTCAAAATCGGTTGAACAGACAGTTAAAAATATTTGTTTCAATGTCTATTCTTATTGCGAATGGAGTGTAGAACAAAGGATTCGAAGACATATACCTACTTTTCAGAATTTTAATTAACATTGACATTTTGTTTTCAGGCACATACAACCACATGATGATAGCTCTTTCCCCACCGAACGTGATCGCCGACATTCAGTACGCAGAGGTGCTTACTCTGGCAGGACACATTGTGTTCGAGCTGCCCCTTAAGCAGATAAATCATAGCAACGTTTACATCGCTGACCCTTTTATACCGCCTGACGAGTTTTTTTATATTTCTGTGAGTATCTTTTATTAATGGTTCGTGTAAAATAACTCACGGCTGGTATGTCACCTTTTTGCTTCACGGACTTGACTGTGTGTCCAAATCTAAACTACTATAAAGCATCCATATAATAAACGGGGTTCATGGGTTGACTTCTGTATACTTACCTATATACATATGTCGTAGCCAGACCTTAGAATTGATCACATCATGATATGGCCAACTAAAACTTACCAGCCAGCCAGATCGTTTAAACGTTAACATTTGATGACATGTCAATCCTCGTTTGGCCATATCATTGATTTAGGATTTCAATGATAATAAAAGTTCTAAAGAAAGTAGGCCAAACGAACATTGAAATATCATCTTTTCGTTTAAAACGATATGGCCACCACGACATATATATATAAAGAGTCTGCTCGACAATTTCCAGATTAATGGTAAAGACGAGCACAAACAAGATCTCAAGAGGATCGGAGCAACTGCTATTCAAGCGCAGTTACCAGGTAAAAATAATTTAATTCTTTTTCACAAGAAAATTGGGACTCAGAATGCCACTTGGTCTACTGTGCGCTAAGTGCGAGTTTTTTTTACGTTACTGCAATCGAAACGTTTACCGCGTTTGGCTCTCTGATTGGTAAAGAGCTTGGAGCGAGCCAATCGGAGCGCCCAACGTCATAAACGTGTCCATCGTGTTAAGGCAAAACAAACTCGCACTAGGCATTCTGATATGTGAGGTAATGTCACTGTCAAAGTGACACAATGGTTAAGAGGGATGGAACCATACAACCTATATAACCCATTCCCCTTAACAGTTCAGCTTAGGCCGTCAAATGTATAGCATTAAGAGCTCGTGGTAGGGAAGTTGACTGAAATGAACAGTCTAGTTTATGTCTTGCTAGTTTGCCAGAATTGCGGGTTTGTTCGGAAGAGTGACCGCGGCCCTGGAACGCAAAGGGAAGGAACACGGTGGGTTTTGGTCAGTAAAAGTAGGACGAACCCTCTTGCTCTACCCATAGCAAGAGAAGTTTGATAAATTGCTATAAAAAAAAAATCTTGCTGGTTCAAAAACTATAATCATTGAGCGTTTAGAAGTTATGATGGTATACATAAACCCTGAAATGATAACACTCCTTTTTTTAAAAGCCCTGTAATAATTTACTTCACGAACTTTTCTTACAGATGTTCCTTATCTAACAGCACCCCGAAAGGTAAGAATTTCTTCTTGAATTAACTACTTGGAAGACAATTACATGTTGCGAAGATAAGCTAAGTCATCATCGACTTAGCTCCAGGATGAAAAATATATCATGAGGAAAGTTTTGAGCCAAAAAAGACCTGCACCTTGCATTAATTGACCTTTTAAAGGCCTTTGATAGGGTGTCATGTAAACTTGTGTGGCAGGCTCTTAAGGCGCAGAAAGTGGTAGAATAATATATAGACTTAATACGGTACATGTACAACAATGTCAGTATAAAAGTGAAAACCTTAGTAGGCTTGAGTAAAGCGTTCGAAATCAAAGTTGGTGTTCATTAGGGATCTGCATTGAGCCCCTTCCTGTTCAACATTGTGATGGACTGTCTCACAAACCACATCCTGGCACTATTACCATGGACCTTGCTCTACCCTGACGATATCGTACTGGTGGCGAATACAGCACAAGATCTGCAAGGTACGAAAGGTACGGACTCCGAATGAGCAAGGAGCAAAACAGAGTAGGAACTTGATATACCCTTTTAGAGCGAACACAACTCCTCCTTATTTGCATCACCCATCCCTATTGTTAACAATTTTAAATATTTGGGCTCTGTGATAACTGCGGATGCCAATATGGATACCGTCGTTGCGCACCGAGTAAACGTAGCGTAGTAAAAATGGCGGTCGCCCACTGGAGTTATGTGTGATCCTCGCATGCGCGAAAAAACTAAAGGCAAAGTCGAAAGTCGAAGACAGTTCGGCCGGCATTACTGTGCAAATTTGTGCTGGACAGTGGTCCTCGTAAATGAAATGAAGATACTGCGGTGGGCGGAAGGTGTGACCAGAATATATGTATATTACTGTGATATTTTCAGGTGGAAGCCCATCCCCACTCAAGGGTCGTGCTGTCGTGTAATGTGGAAAGTCTGGTGCCTGTCACCGCCATGTGGACCAAGGACGCATCAAGTATACAACAGCAGATATCTAGCTTGTAAGTTTTATAATCTTGTTTATTTATTACCTGATTGTACCAGACAAAGTGGCCATGTTTTGTGAGTTTGGTGTCCGTCACAGCGATGGCCCCACCGAATAAACGTGCAAGAGTTCTTACACGATTTTTTTTTTTTTTTCATTTTTCGTTTCTTTTGCCTATCCTGGATCTACTTAATTTTTTTTATGAATTTCAGACCCAAAACAAGGCCTATTATGATAGTGTGTTTTTTTATTCTAGGGAAATAATTTATTCAAAAATTATAAGAATAATAGTTTATGCTTTCCTTACATGTTTTTTGAGTCGTCTAGTACACAAGAATAAACATATTAAAACCTACAGGCGTTTCAGAACATTTGTGATTAGTTTCGACTTTGGGTAATGTCGTCTTACACGTTTATTCGTGTAGAAATGTGTGCAAATTTTATTATTAATATTTTATTCCACGAAATTGAAGTTTTAATATAAATGGGTTATTAAAACTAAAATATTGCATTGTCTCTCACTATAATATTTTTTTTATAACAATTTGTATTAAAGATTCCAACATTAATATTCGTTGCATATTAGTTTAAGTTTATTTCTAGTAACGGTAAATAAACAAATATTTACGTATGTGGAAAATCATCTATTGACATCCCCCGCTCTTAGACAGAGCGCGAAATAGTGTCATACTTTCACTGACTAAAAACCCACTCCTGTTCCTTCTTTGCCATTTTTCCAGGGCCCCAGGTATCTCTTTCGCATCACCCATGGCCCCAGTAGGCTTCGACCCTGCTGGGCCCCTACGGTTGCTGACATCTCTTTGAGGGGCGCGTGGAACATTACGCGCCGTCGACGATTTGGTTTACCGGACCGTCGGACGGCGAGCTACCCAATGCTCGTCGTCTGCAAGTCCACGCCTGCGGTGGCCGGAAATCGAGATTGTAATTCTGGGCTGGGGCGCGAGGGCCATTGCCTCGCGCGTGCACCTGCGGCCTCCTACTTTGCTAGCATTATTGCTTCGCAGAAGGAGGCGACCGCCTGCCACTCTTCCTCGCTCCGGACCATGACCTGTACCAAGGCCCGGCGCAAGAGATCGCTGCCGCCGATCTCCTCCATGAGGACACGGCGGTGCTCTGCCCAGGCGGGGCACACCTCTACCATATGCTCCACCATGTCCACACAATGGTGACACCCGGACGTTTCTTCCGCACGAATCCGGTGCAGGAACCTCCCGAAACCGGTGTAGGAATCTCCCAAATCCGGTGCAGGAATCTAACGAACTTACCATGTCCGATGAGGACCTGCGTCATGTGGAAGGTGAGGACGCCGTGAGGTCTTTCCAGCCACGCCTCAAAGAGGGGACTTACCGCCATAATTATGGCGTGCCCAGTACTGGGTTGCGACAGTCGCTGTCGCCATTCCATTCCACCCGAAGTCTGTCCGCCATGCCGCGACTTGGCGTGTCAGCGGAGTTTCGCCCCGGCGTTACATCTCCACGCGCAGATCGTGCATGCGTGCAAGGACTGTTGCCACCAAATCCCACGGGGCCAGCAAGGAAGCTCGCCGCTTCGCGGGAAACCGTGCAGTATCCCCGCACCATCCGGATGGCCATGATCCTCTGGCTTGCGTTCAGCTTGGCTACCGGTCGCTTTCGTAGTGACGGCGCCCATACCAGCGCTCCATAAACCGAACGATTCCTGCATAGAGCCTCCGGCAGAAGTCGTTCGGACCTGCGGTTTTGTTGACTTCTCCTTGAGGCGTGCGTGGAACACTACGCACCGTTGACTACTTGGGCTCGGTCCGGATGGTTACGGCGAGCTACACATTGCTCGCCATTCGCATGCCCTCGCCTATGGTGGCTGGAAATCAGGGTTGGAATCTCGGCGCCTGATCTAAGGTCCAAACAATCGCACATGCGGCTGCCTCCTTCGCTAGCATTACTGCTTCGCAGAAGGAGGCGTCTGCCTGCGGTCGGGAGCGAGGAGAAATATCTCCTCACTTCAGACCATTGCCTATACCAGTGCCCGGTGTGAGGTCGTTGCCGCCGATCACACCCACGAGGACACGGTGGTGCTCTTTCCCAGCGGGGCACACCTCTACCGTATGCTTAACCGCGTCCTCCGGGCGGTCCACACAATGGTGACAACCGGGCGTTTCTTCCGCACGGATCCGGTGCACGAACGAACGATACGGTATGATGATCGGTTTGCTACACCTTGTTATAAGAATACATTAAAGGGATTCGATTGTTTCATTTATTTCAGAAAGTTTGACATATCAGTCACGAAGTTCCTTTCCTATTGATGCTATATTAGAGTTTAATAGAGTCAACTCAGATTGCGAAGAGGGGAGCCATAGAAATTGCAGGTTGTCTGTGGTTATTTATCCAGCTCACGTTGAATTAGAAATTAAAAATATATTTTTAATTCCTAATTCAATAGAGAAGGGCCTATAAGAAAGTGACTCTATGCTTGCTGCTATCGGGCGTTCAAAGAAAAGTCATACTATATAGATCTCTCGATCGAATGTATTAGGTATTTGATAGAGAATGCTAAAGTTACTGGGCACAAGTACCAAGTAAAACAAATGACACAAAATGATTTTATGGATTTTAAAGAGTTAGTAAAGGGGAAGAATTGGTTAAAGGACACAAACAACGATAAAATTTACTGGAGCAAAATAAAAGTAGTAAACTTCTCTCATGATCATCCTAATACAATTTACTGCAGGTATAGTTTGGAAGATGAATTACGAGAGATGCAAATCATGATAAGGACTAACTCAAGCGGCGTGGAGAACCTACAGAAGATGCTGAAAGCTTAAAACTAGCGTACACTGGAATGTTACCTAAACCACTTACGTTATTTAAGGATTTGATAAGTCTTTGTGATTCAGGAGCAATACCAAACCATTATCAAAGCTTGTATATAAATCTACTGCCATTGGATAACTCCATTGCGGTCTCCAATGACAGTGTAGAGGAGGACTAGGTTTTCTAATATTGCAATTTGTAATTTTTTTAATCAAGAAGACTAGTACTTTGTGTTCACGTGCATAAATACATGATTATATCTTTTTTTATTCATTTAAATATCAGTATTTTATTTCATCTTTTTATAAAATTATTTTTATTATTATACCATGCATTAGCAAAGATGTATTACATAAATGATAACTGATCTTATTAACACTAATATAAATGCTTACGATCTTTGCAATCATATAATAGCAGAACAATGTACTGTAAAAAAGCGTGTAAATAGTTATAGCTGGGTCCAAAAACAAACTTGATTTACGGAGAATAATAGTATAACCTTACAGTGCGTTTTATTCGTTGTGTTTTATTACACGAATAAACGTGTAATAATTATTACTGAGACCTAGTCATGCGAATTTCACAAGAGTAAAAATATTAAATAGTTTTTCATGAATTTCTTGAAACTCGTTGAAGTTTTTAAAGAAGTATATATAAAATTCTATAGTTTATTTTTTTATCTTTAATTTGATTATGCATTATGTATACCTATTTACAATGACATGAGCGTTATTGAAGTTTAAACGTTTTTATTTTTTGCTGAAAAGTTGTCATTTTTCTCTTACACGTTTATTCGGTGGGGCCATCGACAGGTCTTTTGACCAACTAGTCGTCGATTACAAGCAACAATACAACAAATATAGAAATTTGTTCCGGTCCTGGTACCTTTTTTAAAATGATATAAACTAGTGCCTGACCGCGATCCCACCTGAAGATAAGCAGTGATGCATTCGTTGATTGTGAATCGCAATAGTTTATTAAGAGCCTATTCACTCTAGCCTTGAAGACACCTAAATTATAATCGGATGGGAAGAACGCAAAAAAGAAATTGTTCCTATACACGCGGTTTAAACGATGACGCAATACGCTTATTCCGGACCGTAGAGGTGTTAACAATGTAAGAGTGGACACTCGGCGTACGACGGGTTGACCGATGATAGAAAGGTGATGACAGAATTAGTTTCTTCGCACGCCTTTTCACTGAGTCCAAAGCTGCCACATACTCCTAACATCTCCTTCTCGCGTTTTACGAGCGCGTATAAAAGCTAGCTTGTTATAGTTACTACGTTCTGATGTTGGCGAGTGTGATTTAATTTAGGGTGGTTATCACATTTGAAATGTTTAGATCTCATCTTCTATAGACTTTAAATAACAAATGAACCAAGATTGTTTCCACAGGCACGCCAAGCAAATATTATTGCTACATGATCGCTTCAATTTACCTGGCGCAGCCCAGCCGGTGGAAATCATAAAATATCGGCAAATGCGAATCCCACTCGTGCACTGAGGGTTCCGTACAAAGTACAATTCCCGAATGAAGTCTCGAAGATTTTTCCGAATCGCTAAAAAATTTTTTGGTATGACGTAACAACAAATTTACAATTTTCAGATTTATTCCTATACCTGTGCTATAAGACCTTGCTTTATGCAAAATTTCAGGATTCTGGGTCAACGAGAAGTACCCTATGATTTCCTCGAGAGTGTCGAAATATACGTTTTTTGAGACATAAACGGCCGTATTTTTTTTCTTTAACTTAGAAATTTGTTTTTTTCTCCACTTTAAGACACCGCATACTTGAATATATGGTTTTAATTTCAACTCGATACCTCCACGCGTTCCCGAGGTAAAGGGTCTTAATAGACAGATAGACAGACAGACGGACGGACAACAAAGTGATCCTATAAGGGTTTCGTTTTTTCCTTTTGAGGTATTTTGAGGTAGGAACCCTAAACGTCTTTGTTTGCATAGGCCATAATGTACAATTTTTAATTTGATTGGTTAAGAGCTCGGCCACATTGCCATGGTGCGGCGTCGTTACCTTGAAACGGTCAGTGCCGTTTCAAGGTTGTTGCGTCTTCAGGAGGAGAATGGAGAGGGGTTGAGTTTGCCATGCCTGTGCCATTAAAACACAGTGATTTCACAATTCATGTACAAAAGCTTAAGCTTAACTCAACAATTCAATTTTATTCTTTTCTATTTTATATCTTGTATTATTTCCAGACAGACCACGTCGATAGACTATGTGATAGAGAACATGAATGAGGAGCACGTCGGGACCTACAGGTGCGTCGCGAACAACGTGGCAGGGGTCAGCAACACTGGCACAGAACTTACGCTCATCGGTAATGTACTACCTACCATTTTTTTCGTTATTATTTACATTAATTTTAAGTTACTTAGAAACTCACTAAGTTATTTTTATGTTTATTTTTTTAATAGAGTAAAAGCTGTTTTTTTTTTCTGTTAAACATTGCCCTGCACTAGAAATTACTCCTGTATCGTGTGTGGGTGATTTTCAAATTTTTTGTACAATTACAAAAATGAAACAAAATTGAACATCGTTACAAAAGTGACCAATGTTTTTGTAACGCGCTCTCGCTTAGAGACATGAGGTAGATGTATGGAAATAAAGAAAAAAATTATGACACTAAGAGCATGCATGAATGTCATATATTTCAGACTACTTATTTTTTTTTTTAAACTGAAATGATTAAAATCCTTCTCAATAAACCTTTATTCAATGATAATAACAATAATTTGATCGTTTAACATGTTATGTCTGGACAATATTTCGGGGGGCGTTTTCACGTCCCAAAATGTACATAAATTTTGAAAATCACCCGGGTATGTTCAAAAAGATGTGAACTCACGTACACAATACACCCAGGTCCGGTACTACCATGTGGGGTTCACACCAGCAATACGCAGCGTAGCAGCCCATCGCTCGACCACTGCGCCTATCATGCCGTCTATTTTATTAATTAGCTTAAATATATAATCATTCCCGGCTCAATTGAGACAGCGTGTGATTAGAGTTACTAGGTGTGCCCAACACTGGGACTACAATTGTTAGATAAAAAAACAACAACAATAGACGAGAAATATTTTAAGAGCTTCAGTATACAACATTATTTTTATTATATGCGAAACCCGAAACACGTGTCTAGTATTTTTATGTAAAGAATCTATGTACAAAATTTCAGAACTTTATTATGAAAAATCACAGTTATAAGCTTGTTATCTTAACTAGTTGTCCGCAAAAATACTTGGTCACCGGGCTATCCGGGCGACTGAGGGGTTGTTATGCTCTCGCACCCAGCTGTCCACTGGCGCCTAATGCCCGCTATGACCTGCCGTAACCTATGTTGTACGTAGTGTCGGTGGTGTCCAACTTGTGATCTTTTTAAATATTTTTGGGAAAAAATATAACATGGTGTAAAAATGATTGAAATCGATTCAGTTACTGATTCTGAACAAACTATATTCAGGATTCGCATAAACTAAAAATTATGTTGTATAGCTATTGCACTTTTCAATTTACTACATTATATTCAATCAAACCTGTTTGCTAAGATCCAGGAAATATAAGCTAACACACATGTATCGTTTATTTGTTACTTTACAGTGGAACCTCCACAAGTGACGATAGGACCTGGCAACACTACGATAGAGCTAGGCGACAGTGTTACAATATCGTGCACTGTGTATAGTGAGGCGCTTCTGTTGGTGAACCGACTGGTCTACAACGGCACTCTGGCACACTATGGTACGTATGATAAACTAGCTTTAGCCACCGGTTTCACCAGCGTGTAAGTAGGTTTCTCCATACAAACTTTGGGCCCCCGTTTCATCCCCTTAGAGGGTTAATTTTGGAAAATCTTGTCTAATTTGCAAAATTTCACATTCCTAGGCCTTGTAGTTTCGGCTGTGTGTTAATATGTCTGTCAGTCAGTTTCTCCTTTTATATAGATTATGTGGGATTGTTCGAAAGAGTTAATGCGGCCATGGAACGCAAAAGTCCATTTCACATGGGCACAAATACGAGCCTATCAACAGTTCAAAAATTATATTGATAAGGCAGATGTTTGCAAAGTTATATGTGACTCTGTTAAATAAAAACAGGGCAAGTGCGAGTCAGACTCGCGCACTGAGGGTTCCACACAAACTTACCTATGAAAACAGTTTGATTCCCGAATTGAGTTACGAAGATTTTTCTGAATTGTGTGACGTAAAACTACTATAAGACCTTGCTTTATGCCAAATTTCAGGATTCTGGGTCAGCGGGAAGTACCCTATGAATTTTGATTTCCTAGAGAGAGTGTTGAAATTTCGCGAGACACTTCGCGTGACCCAACGTGAAGTGTCTACTAAGCGTTTGGATAATTCTTTGAAAAGCTTATGAGTGAGCACTCGGACCCCACGGCCCAAGAGTTTCAACCCCAAACGGCTCAAAAATATAACTGTCGACGAGGTTGTTATATTTCCGCCGCTTGAGGTTCTTCGCAGCCGCAGCGGCAGCACCAGCACAGCAGCAAGAACTAGGAAGATGGGATGGCGCAAGAGTGTCGATACAGGTAGCGTCCCACACTAAAGGCCTACCCATCTTCCATGGAAATAAAGACATACCGTCCGGTCTTTTACCATCGTCGCGTGCCAGGCCATGAGCTTCCAAAACAGCCGGAACGCCGACGGTGACAAGGGCTCGTCGGATGATGTCGTTAATATTCGCGTGCCGCGCTATACGTCCCGCGCTTCGACTGCATGACAGGCCGTGGTGACCGAGGCTGTTGACAACTTCGCCGCAGTGGCAGCGATGAGGAGAACAGTAAGGAGCGCGTAGGCGTAGGGCAACAGCTAGGCGGAAAGTAGTATCGTCGAATAAGGTGCCAATATTCGACGACGGCAGTGCGTGAAGCCAAAGACCTGACTCCCAATTTCCCACAGCCAGGAGGCGCGCACGCTCCGCAGTAGTAGCAGATGTTAGGATTAGGTTTTTCTGGACTACTTTGCAGAGCGGTTCATCCCACCGTCTCTGGGAGGTTGGGTTGTCAGGCGGATTTGTATTCGGGCAAGCGAGTCTCCAGGCATCCATAGCCTCGGTGACTCTGTTACATAAAAAGAAATGTACAAAAGCAACGTAGTGACGTTCTACCATAGCGTGTACTGTTCCAGGCGCTCCCCAAGATATCAGCAAGGCACCCAGTAGGGCCGATGATCGGGCTATGGGAACATTTGAAAAAGTTACCGGGGCCCTAGAACACAAGAAGCAATTGAAAGAACACGATGGGTTTTAGTAAAAAAAGGAGTGACATTCCCTCTCGATCCACTTGGAGGAGTGTGGATTCCACCATAAAAGTGGAGGTTTATATTCTTGAGTACACATGAAATTGAGTACAATGAACTAAA
Organism: Mythimna pallens; assembly: GCA_961205895.1. Taxonomy (NCBI): domain Eukaryota; kingdom Metazoa; phylum Arthropoda; class Insecta; order Lepidoptera; family Noctuidae; genus Mythimna; species Mythimna pallens. Next base: position 19,678,443 of record OY540839.1, on the reverse strand, counting down.
ATTCAACCTGTATTGTTATAGTTAAGCCTGAAACCTTTAGAGTGCCTAGTGCGAGTTCGACTCGTTAATGACGTTCGGCGCTCTGATTGACCCGTTCCAAAGTCTCAGCCAATCAGAGAGCCAAATGCGGTAAACGTTTCAATCGCGATAACGTAAAAACAACTCGCAGTCAGCACACAGAATAGATAAATCTATGAAATCCCCAACTATGATGAAATTTCTTTCTTTTACAGCTCTTGATTTAAACAAGAAGCCGAACGTAGAGGGAGTGTATTCATTCAATAAAACTATAGAAATGAGTGAAAAAGATGCTGGAGTTTATACCTGTATAGCTGTTAATAGAGGTATGTGTAGATTGTAGTACAGTGAAACCTGGATAACTCGGATCTCAAGGCATCTAGGGTGTGTCCACATCTGGCGAATGTGACGCTAGAGACCCGCACGCGAGCTGGTCGCGCACTGCACGCGTGCCGTTACTGCAATCATGTGGTGCGCCTCTTTTGCGCAAAGATCGGAATAATCGCGCCTGGAATAGGTCAGGTTAGAAAGTGACCAATAGAATACGATGGCGAGCGAACGAAGCGATCATATAGGTCAGGTTAAGTTAAAACAGTGACCACTAAAGATCCCTTTCTAATATTAGTGAATCATCTGAGTTAACTTAAAAGCTATTATTATTTATTAATAACGTGTAAACATCATTCCATTATATGAATAAATGATTTTTATTAAATTATATCTCAGCTTTTGTCAGGCATAAGTGATGTTAACATTACTGTAGTATCTGTTTGGAAACAGGACACCCGTGTACATGTTACAAACTATACAAGACCAGTGCGCAGATTTTGTGTATACGTTGTAATTGCAGATTAAAAAATAGCAATACGCGAGCAGTTTCCGAGCTGCATTCAGGCCTTGTATGGAAATACGCGATTGCGCGCGGTGCGAAGTTGGTGCGTGGCACGCAGCTCGCGAGCGGTTCACAAGCGGCGCATTCGTGGCGCATTCGCCTGATGTGAACACACTCTTAGACTTTCGCGTATAGCGAAGTTTGAAACTTTTTTGAAGTGTTAAAAATCAGCAACTATGCATTGAAAGCCTAAATGCTTCTTAATCCACTGCTTTCATATCCACACCATAATAACATTAATTTCTTTTCTAGGAGGAAAAGTAAAGCAATCCACACATATAAAGACAAAACCGAACCCAACAGCGCAAATATTAGGACCCCACACACTATCTAAGCTGATAAACTCAGACCTCCAACTTGTGTGTGCTGTGGAGAACGCGGCGACGGTAGTGTGGGGTGCGCCTAATGGGACGACTGTGACTTCACATGACGTTGTCGGAACCACTAACGATGTGTTGAATGTGAAGAATGTTACTGAAGATGGAGACTGGACCTGTTCGGCGATTAGGGGAGCTCTAAAAGGTATTTCAAGTAGGGTCAGAATGGTTTACCACTTCTACTTTTCATAATAATCCCAGTACCATCACAAATCATACTTATATTAGGGTCAGCGCACACCCTGCCGAATGTTCGAAATTGTCAGCAACTAAACGAATACGGTTGGGTTTTGGTTAGTAAAAATCTGACACACCCTCTTCCATAAACAAATTCAGTTCATACAAGACACAACAATGCGCTCACTTCTAAGCTAGCTATACAATATAGAACTTTATTTTCTGCACGGATAGATACACATCCAGTCAGGTCAGTGAGAGAATTCGAATGCATACCGCGAAGCTTCGCCACTGGACGCGGGCGTGCAATAGCTTAAGTTAATGCGCTGCGCGAAGCAGCTGGCCTTTGGTGTGTGAGATAACCCTTAAAAATAGTTTGGCTTCGTAGTGCTTCTCCGTTACTCATACCTATATGTCAATTTATTCCTAATGATAGGTGTAGCAAAAGCAAAAAGTCTCTAATTATCGGCAAAAACGTTAGCGTAAAAATTTATTTTAACTTTATATAAAAACAATTCATGCTGAGCCTTCATTGACTAAGACTGTCCACGGACGCGTAACTGCAATGACGCGTATTCGGCAATATACAGTGTGGAAAAATAAGTCGGGCCCTGGAGGGAAACTACCTTAAATCTTGTTTGAAAGTTGGCTCATTTTATTTAAAAGAAAACATTCCTTTATTTTTAAAAAGAAGCAAAACTGCATTCAAAGACTTTCTAAAACTCGCTTGTATCAACCGGGACTCGAACCGTGGACAGTGCGCCAAATTAAACTAACTTACAAAAAACGATTATTTCAGGTTCAGACTCCGTACACGTTTCAGTACTAATAAAGCCAGTCGTGAATATAATCGGTTCTAAGAATATCAGCATAGTAGAGGGCAGGGTCATCGAGGTGACGTGTGAAGTGCGCGCCAAGCCGCCGCCGAGGATACTGTGGCACCGGGAGACCGACGCCTTCTTGAACCACACAGTGAGTACACATGAACCAGCACTTGAGTATAACAGTTGTTAGAATATAACCATATTGTGTAATTGTGAGTGGCTCTGTGTGAAGTGCGTATATGAATGTCAATGTTTGGCAGTTTAGATGTGAATTAACGGGCAGACCCTAATCAATTTATTTATTTTTTTGGGCAGTTTTACTTTTCCTGATGTCACATTTGGATACTACCACTTTCCACCACCACCACCACTCACTCCACCACTACAGCAGACTCCAGCACCACCTCTCCACTCCACTTTCGCCACTAATTCCACCACAACCACCATACCACTACCACCATCACTCCACCACCACCACTCCAGTTTTGGAAAATAATTGATTGATTCTAAGACGGTCGGAAATTTTTAAAACGCATTTTATTTAAATCTTCAGTTTGAAAATGTATCTTTTACTACCATCAAATAGTTTACAAGTTTATCAAAAACAGTGAGTCTGTCATCATCCGATAATTAATCGGAACCAATAGGGATGTGGTTGAAGCACACTAATATTATAAAGGCGATAGTTTATGAGTTTGTGTTTATGTATGTTTGTTACTTTTTCAGGCTCGAACGGTTGAACGGATTTGAATGAAATTTGGCATACGGGTAGATCATGTACTGAAATAGCATATAGGATACTTTTTGTTCCGGACGTATGTTCCCCTTAGACAAACATACTGTCTACTACAAAATGGTCATAACTTTATTATTGCCCACTTTCAGATATCGCAACTCAAACCGGACGTGTACCGTAGTGTCTTAAGACTGAACTCTACCGCGGAAGCCGTCAACGCTACGTACTTCTGTTTCGGAGAGAACTCTCAAGGAATACACCAGGACAGTCTCGTTGTCAATGTTAGGAAGAAAATGACGCTGGTGAAAGGGTTCACAGGTAAACAGTATAATTTTGTGTTTTTACGGCCCCCGGAGCGCGCCGCCTCGGCGCTCCTAATTAACGGTAGGAGGAGTTCACATCGGCGTCGGGTCGACGACGATGATGACCTGGGACTCGTCCTTGACAGCCGGTGGAATTTCGAGGAGCACTTCCGACGTCTGGCTCCCAAACTGAATCGGACTGGGGCTGCCCTCAAACGGCTCCTGCCCAACCTCGGGGGTCCAGACGCCTCCTGCCGGAGGCTCTACGCCGGCATCGTCCAGTCCATGGCCCTTTATGGGGCGCCGGTATGGGCGCCGTCCCTGCGAAAGCGACCGGCGGCCCAGCTGAACGCGTGCCAGAGGGTCATGGCCATACGGATGGTGCGGGGATACCTCACGGTCTCCCGCGAAGCGGCGAGCCTCCTTGCTGGTCAGCCACCATGGGATCTGGTAGCAAAAGGCCTTGCACGCATGCACGATCTCCGCGTGGAGATGCAACGCCGGGGTGAAACTCCGCTGCCGCGACAAGTCACGGCATGGCGGAAAGAGTTCCGGCGGGATCTCATGGCTGAATGGCGACAGCGACTATCGCAACCCAGTGCTGGGTACGCCGTAATTACGGCGGTAAGTCCCCTCTTTGAGGAGTGGCTGGAAAGGCAACACGGCGTCATTACCTTCCGCATGACGCAGGTCCTCACCGGACACGGTAAGTTCGGGAAGTTCCTGCACCGGATTCGTGCGGAAGCGACGCCCGGGTGTCACCACTGTGTGGACCGCCCGGAGGACACGGTGGAGCATACGGTGGAGGTGTGCCCCGCTTGGGCAGAGCAACACCGTGTCCTCGTGGGGGCGATCGGCGTCTGCGACCTCTCGCGCCGGGCCTTGGTACAGGCCATGATCCGGAGCGAGGAGGAATGGCAGGCGGTCGCCTCCTTCTGCGAAGCAGTAATGCTTGCAAAGGAGGCGGCCGATCGCGTGAAGCAGCGGTCCTCACGCCCCAACCGCCGCCGGGATTCTGATCCCGATTTCCGGCCAACGGCGACGGCCGACGGCGAGCAATGGGCGGCTCGCCGTCCGACCGTCCGGTAACCGTCCGGACCGAGCCCAAGTCGTCAACGGCGCGTGCTGTTCCACGCGCGCCTCAAGGAGATGTCAGCAACTGTAGAGGCCCAGCAGGGTCGAAGCCTACTGGGGCCAAGGGTCTGATTCTGAAAGGAAAACTCGGCCCTGGTACGAAAGGCAACGAAGGAACAGGAGTGGGTTTTTAGTCAGTAAAAGTCTGACACTATCTCCCGCCCCGCCCAAGAGCGGGGGATGTCATAAGATGATTTTCCCACAAAAAAAAAAGGTAAACAGTATAATTTATGTTTTGTGAGCTATAATAATAATAATTGATTCATACATAAGCCTAATACAGATGGAGCGAAATATACATTGTTATGTTGATATAATCCTTACTGTGATTAGGCTATGTGATAGAGCATGCAGTAAACCGTCTGCCTTCTGACACCTAAACTAGGACATAAGTTCTTTATCTCAGATGTCTAGGGGACGGACGGGCAAGAAGGAGAAGACGGGCATGAAGAATACCTCGTCTAGTTCACCGCTTGATTGATAGAAAGAGACAAGTATTGTGTTACTAGACGCGTCACACATAAGCGGCTAGCGGTCAGTGCACGCGGTGACTGCGCGACTTAGAGACAAGTTTTTACGAGCACGGAAAGGATTTTCGTTAAAAAATTGTGATAAAACAGCCGTAAGTACAATCAGTTTGTTTTATTGTGTTCAGGGATATCCCTGTTCTACCATTTTTAAGTTAGTTTGTTGTAATTTGACGTGCAAATCACATTGTCGTCTTAAGTTTTCGTCTCACGGTTTTTATTTGAAATTTAGGTTATTTCGAAAACTACCCGACGGGCAAGACGGAGCCGGGTAAAAAGGATAGTGTCCGTCTTGCCCTCCTTCTTTAATATTGATCGATTATTTGAGTGTGTTTCCATTTGTGTTAATAAAAAATAATATTTGTTGCAGATGGTGTATAACTATAAGCGGAAGACGGATCGGGCCAGTTGGTCCGAATAAAATTTGGCGAAGGCAATAGAAGAAGCCAAAATGACTTCAATATTAAGTGCAAGTAAGAAGTATGGAATTCCATATGCAACATTACATAGACATATTAAGAGTGGTTCTACTGAAAAGAAATTGGGCCGGTTTGAGACTGTTTTTACGCTGGAGGAGGAAAAAGAACTCTTGAAGTATGTTCAAAAGATGGATAGTTTATTCTATGGCGTCACGCGAACCGAGTTTCTGCAGATTGCTGGTGAGTTTGCTAAAAGGAAAGGAAAATCTGGAGTTTTTTCGGTTTATAGCTGGAAAGGGGTGGTTCAAAAATTTCAGGCTTCGCCATCCAACACTGACTTTGAGATCACCTGAACCCACATCTATTGCTCGAGTTAGAGGGTTTAATCGCGAAGCTGTTAATCGATTTTATTCTTTGTTGGAAGAAGTCGTAGAAAAATACAAATTAGCACCGGATATGATTTTTAACATGGATGAAACAACGGGAGTGAGAACTTCATCAACAAGACCACCTAAAGTTCTGTCAACTTATGGAAAAAAGCAGGTTGGGATAGTTTCCAGCAATGAAAAAGGAGTCTTAACGACCGTTGTTTGTTGCTGTAGTGCATCGGGAACATTTATCCCACCCTTTTTCATTTTCAAAAGAAAAAGGCTCAATCCGAGACTCTTAGACGGTGCTCCACCTGGTGCTGAAGCAACGACCACTGACAGTGGATGGATTAACTCTCAGAAATTTTTGGATTGGTTGCATATTTTTGTGCAAAAAGTACGTCCCAGTAATGATCATAAAGCACTTTTGATTCTAGACGGTCATGAATCACATAAAAGTTACGAAGCACTTGATTTTGCAACAAAAAATATCATATTTTTGACTATTCCTCCTCATACGTCACATAAACTACAACCTTTGGATGTTGCAGTATACGGACCAATAAAAAAATACTTCGAGATCGAAGTCAACATTTTTCAAAAACAACATCCAGGAAGAATTATTAGCCAGTATGAGATTGCAAAAATCTTCTCTGGGGCGTATTTGAAAGGAGCTACACCTGCAAACGCAATCAGTGGATTCCGTGCCAGTGGCATCTATCCATTCAATAGTCACATTATTGGTGATGAACATTTTGCGCCGTCTGAGGTTTATCAGGGGAATGCTCCGAACATCATATCCGAAACAAATACCAGTACTAGTCCTAGTAGAGGAGATCAGCACAATACACCAGTAAATAACAACGCAATAGAGAATGATACATCATCGTCAGCCAATCGCTGTCCAACACCGGACACAGACTCCATCCAAAATGTGCCACCTAAGCCTGTTCCCGGATCTCCGCAGCCAGTCACTTCCGTCAATGAAAAAATAAATGAAAACACACAGTATTCAGCCAGATTGTAATATTTTGCAAGAAATTCGCCCCATACCCATTGAGGTAAAAAAAAGAAATATGCCAGGGCGCAAACAACAAAAATCAGAAATATTAACGAGCACGCCTATAAAGATGGCACAAAGAGAAAAACATGATGCTGCCGCAGCGAAAAAGAAAGTTTCTTTCGATTCCCCTGGTCCATCAAATGTTAAAAAAAGGAAGACACGTGCCAAAGCAGGTCTATCGAAAGGCAAAGAAAACGAAAAAAGAGACTTCTTTTGCACTGTATGCAAAGAACAATATATATATCCCCCCTTTGAAGATTGGATACAGTGTGATGTTTGTCGAGAATGGACCCATGAATCATGCTCGTCATATTCTGGAAGAGGGTCTTATTTCTGTGATGATTGCTTTGATTAGTTAACATTACTTGTTTTGCCCGACTCTTGTATTCATTTTGCCCGCTATGGGTGGGCAAAACGGATAATGAGCCAAATTAAAAAAAAATGGTATTAAATTAAGTAAGAAGATTTTTCTTTTTTTTCTTTTAGTTTCTAATCATAATTTAGTTACCAAAGATTGTAACCAGAATAGTCAATTACAAGTATGATTATAATAAATATTTTTTTCTTATTTTTTTAATTAACATGTCCTTCTTGCCCGTCCGTCCCCTACGTTTCTTCCTGGCAATTCACAAAATGCAGCTTACATTTAAATTACAATAAAATCAAAATCAGAAAAATTAAATTAAATTTTTGATTGTAATTGATTTAAAAGCCATTTTTGAATTATACCACTACTTTTATATTGTTCTAGACCAATCCGTCCAACTCTACTACCAATTGGAACTCCACTGTGTCTTCAACTCTCAGCCGCCACCTCTCACCACTTGGTACCACAACGGTACCGAACTATTCAATAGTAATAACGTGGATATATCTGAAGATCGCTCGACGGTATACTTGAAGAAAATTGACTTTAGTGACCTAGGTCCTTATGAGTGTGAAGCCGATAATGGGTACGAGAAATTGAGTGTCAAAGGGAGTGTTAGTGTGACTGGATTGGGTAAGATTATTTTTTTGTCTATCTATATATATATAAATGAATAGCTGCTCGTTAGTTTCGCTAAAACTCGAGAATGGCTGGACCGATTCGGCTAATTTTGGTCTTGAAATATTCGTGATAGTCCAGGGAAGGGTTAAACGGTGAGAAAAAAAATAACGGAAAAAAAATCGAATACAACGCCATCTCTAATTAAAATGTCATTTTAAAATGAATTATGCTGTTCAGGTAATACCAGTAGATGGCGTTATCCTTACTATTAGGCGGTATGAAGTTTGCCGGGTCAGCTAGTTATTTATAAACTATAGTAGCAGTGGCGGTCTTAGGGGTTGGTGAGCAGAACCACGTCCGGGGTACTTTTTATTTTAACCTACCTTTAGCTTTCATAATAAAGTTTATATTAATGGTAGGATAAGAATCTACTTCTAAAATTCGATGACACGAGAAAGGTTTTCAGCTCTTGCTATTTTTCAAATAAAAATGACTAGTTTTTTTATTTTACTATTGAAATACTATTGAAAAGCAGTAAACATCATTTTCAATTCCGTGTGATTTATAAGGCTATTTATAAATTATACTTACCTGAATACAACGTGTTTTTTGTCACCAACCAAATATTTGTTTTCTATCTAGTATTTTTTGCTAACATTATTACCTTAAATACTATAAGTATTTAAGGGTTATGAAGCTTGTATTTCGTATAAACTCACGAGCCGCTTCCTCTTTTGCGAAAGAAAACTTATTTCATTTTAAAAAGTGTTTTTGTATGAAGTCATTTTTCCAAAAAAAAATATTTTTCGTTGCAGCATCCCCAGTGTTATCTAAGGAGCCTGCAACATTGACGGCGCGCGAAGGACGCTCCATTAAAATCACATGTAGGTGAGACTATGTATCGTTTTAAAATAATTGTTATACGTTTGCATAATTTCATCCACCTCAATCAAAATTCTCGGTCTCCTAGTAAAACATTTTAAAAAAGAAAAGAAAAATATAAAAATTAACACCACAAAACCAATTCATTTGTTTTTAAAAAACAAATGAATTGAAATGAACTAGCTATTCAAGTTGTAAGCCATGTTACCAAATTTTATCCAAATCAAAAGGACGCATACATACAAACTTTTGTCTTTGTAATATTAGTGTAATGAAACATTATACTTAAAATCCTCATTACAATACATAAAACAACTAGCTGCCACTCGTGGCTTTCTAATTACTTTCCACCATTATTAATTAATAGAGATGAAACGGATATCCAGTATCCGGCCTTTCGGCCTTGTTTTGTCTATCCAGCCGGATACCGGATAGTAATTCAGTATCCGGCCGGATTCCGGATCATAAAATTCAAACAATTCTCATTATTTTACACAAGGCAAATCATATCACAATCGGTTGTGGACACTGTTTGTTTTATTAATTAGTTTAGTATTCAAAATTAACAATTGGAAAATTGTGGTGAATACCAAATTTTCCGCATTTTTTAGGAAAGAGGGACTCCACTTGGCTTCGTAAACTTCCTAAAACCAGCTTCTGAAAATAGCCTTTCACTGCAAATTCTTGCAAAACAAACCAATCGCGTCATGAAACGCGATAAAGAGCTGAATATCCGGTAGCCGGATATCCGGCTAGCCTCGTAGCTTGCCAAATATCCGATATCTGGTCAAACCATTATCTGTTTCATCTCTATCAATTACTTCCTTACCATGACGTGTTAAAATGACAAGCGTGTGAGTGAGAAAGGGAGACGGAGCTATACACCCTATATTGACTGGCCTGTTGGTCTAGTGGTTAGTGACCCTGACTGCTATGCCGGAGGTCGTGGGTTCGATTCCCACCCAGGACAAATGTTTGTGTGATAAGTATGATCATTTGTTCTGTGTCTGGGTGTAATTTATCTATATACGTATGTATTTAGGAATATATAAGTACGTTTATCAGTTGTCTAGTACCCATAACACAAGCTCAGCTTAGCTTGGGACTAGACGGCGTTGTGTGATAGTTGTGGAATATTATTATTATTATTATTATTATTATATAGCTACATCCCTTTAACAATTCGGTTTAGGTCGTCAAATAGATCGTGTTAAGAGCTCGTGGTAGGGCTTCTGAAATCTTTCATCCAAATCCATTCAGACGTTTTTAAGCGTGAAGGACTAACAAACATACATACATACTTACTAACTTTCGCCTTTATAATATTAGTGTGATAATTATGTATCTTTTATTACAGTGTCATCCAAGGCAACCCAGAGCCCACTATATCGTGGCAATACAAAGGCGTTTCTGGGACAGACTTCGCTCCACTCCCCAAGGACGTGATAACGGATGATAATGAGTTAACTATATCTAGTACGACTGAAGATCATGTCGGTGTTTACCGCTGTGTGGCTCTGAATGTGATCGGAAGAGACCAGTATGATGTTAGTTTGGTGGTGCAATGTAAGTACATATGTACAGTTATGCATACGGATAGAATATATGCAGTTATATATTTCACAACTATCACACAACGCCATCTAGTCCCAAACTAAGCAGAGCTTGTGCTATGGGTACTAGACAACTGATAAACATACTTATATATGTCTAAATACATACATATTATCATTTACGAGGACATTCCTTAAAGTTATGGGGAAATGCATCCAAAAAGAAGCCTTTGAAGCAATTTCTACCTAACCGAGTTGGTTCTACCGGCATGAAACAGGCTCCTGGAAAGTGTTGTGAAAGCTCCCACATTGAACTGCTTTAAAAATCGGTTGGACAGACTAAACATCTCCAAACTATATGAAACACACGCATCAGCTAATAGCTGCTAGTGTGAGTTACCAAATAATAATAATAATATTATAGACACCCAAACACAGAACAATTGATTGTGCTCATCACACAAACATTTGTCCTGGGTGGAAATCGAACCCACGATTTTCGGCATAGCAGCCAGGACCACTAACCACTAGATCAACAGGCCAGTCGCGCCAATTTGAATCACTTGGCTGAGTCTTGGTTTGTCATCTTCGTAGGGCTAACATTAATACACCAAGTTGTTAAACGTTGAGTGATTCTAACCCAATTATCCATCGGCTTAGGTATCCCATTGGATGCCGGCGTTTAATGCAATTTAACCAGATAACTGCGACATATATGTACGTATACGGAAAGAAGACTCTTTCCGTAAATTTATTGGGGCCATTTGATCAAGTCTCTAAGAATATTTTGGGTCGAATACACTTGCGCTATCTCACCAATACAAAATCTTTATTAAGTTCGAGACATATGTCCTGCAGTGGACGTCTTTCCACATAAATGAGGATGTTGAAGTTTTCTATAGTCCTTATCCAAATATGAATGCATCAAGGTAGGGTTTAGACCCGTTTTACGGTTGAATAAAGACTTAGCAGTTTAATTTCATTATTAAGAATTATTACTTAATAGCTACTTATGTTATTTTCAGACCCACCACGCTTCGACAAAACTGTAGAAAGAGATGAGAAACCTCGACAGATAAAGCTAGGCGAGACAGTGACGTTCTCTTGCGACGCGGTTGGCTCTCCGCCGCCCCTTACTGTGTGGACCAAAGATATGCGTCCACTCGTATTTACTGACAACTTGTAAGTTAATTTAGAGTTCTCTACGATTACTGAGTGTGCCAATAGCGATATCTATACTTATAATAAACCTGTAGAAGTGAAAATTCTGTACTTTGAAAATATCAAAATAATAAATGGCTGGGGGTGTTACTAGACCGACACCGAAACCAAAAAAGTGATTAAAAAAAATTTTGTCTGCCTGTCTGTCTGTTTGTTCAGGCATCACGCAAAAACTACCGGTTCGATTACGATGAAACTTGGTATAATTATTCTTTAATATCCTGGGCACTACACTGGGTACTTTTTATCCCGGAAAAGTATATACAATAAAAAACAAACTTAATTTTGCGGTTCGATCCCTAGACTCGATTACTGTTCCAACCGCAAATAATAAGTTTGTCGTAGGTTACGTCACCCGCAGTAGAGTTCACTAAAGGGCGCTGCACACGGCTAAGATACTATAATATTTTATCTTAGGATACAATATCGCCCGCCATACAATTCAATGGACTATTACACACGACGAAGATAATAAAGAATATTTCATATTTTCGTATCTTAAGATGAATTTGTATGGCGAGCGATATTGTATCTTTATCGAGTATTATATTATCTATATATATAAAAGGAGAAACTGACTGACTGACATATCAACGCACAGCCGAAAGTACTGGGAGTAAGAGCGTGAAATTTGGTACGAGGTTTCCTTTTATGACGTGGGCGAGCACTAAGAGAGGATTTTCCAAAATTCACCCCCTAAGAGGATGAAACGGGGGTCCAAACTTTGTATAGAGAAACCTAATTTCACGCGGGCGAAGCCGCTGGCACAGGCTAGTCGAGTATAAAAGGAGAAACTGACTGACTGACATATCAACGCATAGCCGAAACTACTGGCACTAGGAGCGTGAAATTGCACAAGGCTTCCTTTCATGACGTAGGCGAGCATTAAGAAAGGATTTTCGAAAATTCACACTTAAAGTTTGTATGGAGAAAGCTAAATGGCGGATAAAAAATCCCAAACTCAAAGCTGGGTTTGAGAATTTTCCGTTTAAAAAGAACTCTATAAAAGCCTGTCGGACAAATGAATAAACCTGGGGCCTAACCATGATGTGTTAGCCCCGCGGAGAATTTCTGAAAGGGAAACCCGTAGTCCTAGAACGCAAAGGGTAATTGAAGGATACAGGTGTGGTTTTAGTTAGTCAGTAAAAGTCTGACACGCCCTCCCACTCCATCCAGAGCGCGAGAAGTCATTTTGATGATTTTTCAATTTAAAAAAAAAACCATGATGTGTTAAAATGTCAAGCGTGCGAGCGAGAAAGAGGGATGAAGCTATACACTTTATATAGCTCCATCCCTTTAACAGTTCAGTTTAGGTCGTCAAATGGATCGCGTTAAAGTTCGAGGCAGCACTGCCTCCATAGAAGTTGTGCGTACCATCAGGGCTCCTAAGAGTTCGACTACAACGTTATGTCTTTATGTTGACCTAACATTCGTTTTCCACAGATTTCTGGCTAACAACGGCGAGTTAACAATAAAGAAGGCATCGGCATATGACAGCGGTACCTACACTTGCAACGCGACAAGCAGCATGGGTTCCACTCACAAAAACTTCACACTAATCGTATACGGTAAGTATTAGTGATGCAACGGAAGCGTCTTAATGGAAACAGATGTCAAAAGTAAATCTTTGCGAAGCGGAAGCGGAAGTGTTAATACTATGAAGATAAAGCACAATTTTAATAAAAAACAACAGTAAGTTGAAGTCGTAATCAAGGCACGAGGCGTGATGAAGCGCAGGAAGAACCAAAAAAATATAAAAAAAACTTGAGAGGTGTCAAGGGACACCCGGATGGAACGAAGTTCTTTTCGATTGATTAGTGAAGGAATTGTAATAAAATTTTATTTCATTGCATTTCATTCCATTTCATTTCATTCCATTTCATTCCATTTCATTTCATTTCATTTCGTTTCATTTCATTTCATTCCATTCCATGAGCATGTTTTCCATTCCATTCCATGTGCATACTTTCTATGAGAGAAAGAAAGAGAGGCAGACAGAAACGCGCACGCCGCACTTCGTTCGCGTTAAGGAACTTCGTTCCAAAAATATATAATAGAAAAAAAAGTGTCGTGACAACTTTTCGTAAGAATTTTTTCCGTCTAGCACCCTTTCACAACGCGCGATAAGGAACTTCGTTCCAATAATAATAAAACTCGTTGCGACACGTTTGTGTACCGCCCCCGCCCCTTCCCCGCGCCTCTTCCGATGTGTGCAGTCGTCCACGCGCCCCTCACTCCCGCGCTCCTCGCTGTATTCTTCCGTTTAGAGTTCTGTTATAAATTTTGCGGAAACTGAAGTGAAAATGCTTGCGGAACTTCTGCGAAAGCGGAATCAGAGTTCTGTTGCAACACTAGTAAGTATTTAAAAAAATAACTAAGAGTACTTTACCGTACTATACCTGTCACCTGCAACTACTTCATGTCAATCAATCAGTCTAGCTTTTATCCAACAAATTTTTTTTGAGGTGGTAATTCATTTAATACCTTCTCTCGCTCTGGGGTGGAGTGAGAGGGCGTGTCAAACTTTTACTGACTACTTATAAGAAAAGCTAGGTTGATTGATTGACATGAAGTAATTGTAACTTACAGGTATAGTACGGTAAAGTATTCCTAGTTATTTTTTAGTAAGTACTTTTAATTCGTTTCAGTATATTGTCTTATAATTATCTCACAGAAAGTGTGAAAAATAGAGTATCCAACACAGAGATAAAGTTGTCTTTGTCTTGGACGGCTTGAATTCCTCACTTCCCTCAGGTTTCTATATAAACTCCCTTGCAGTGCTCGGGAGTTAACTCACTGCGTTCGGGATTAAAACTTAGCAACCTTCGCTTCGTTTAGAATTCAACATGCTGCCCGCAAGTCTAAGACACTGTTGTTTTATCCCCTAGTCACATAATCTACTCTTAATTATGGAAGAGAGAATTATTTCCTGCAATAACCAAAAACTCTCGCTTAAGTTATTCTTTCTAAAAACGGTAAATATTAAGGAACTCAGCTTATTTCCTAAAACTTTCAGACCCACCCACAATATCGCCTGTGACTTCTGACCCTATAGAAGTGTTAGAAGGACAGCGAGTAGAACTGCCTTGTTCTGCACAGGGACTGCCGTTACCTGTTGTGGAGTGGACTCAGAATGGAGATCCTGTTACTGGCGATAGGAAGTATGTTGATGGGAATGGATTGAGGTAAGAAAATAAGTCAGCTAATGGCTTAATAGCCACGATCCTCGACCAGTATCTTAGGAGGCTCTCGTTAGGCGGCTGGATCAATGGCTTGATTCGGAAAGTGGTACTCTTGAACACGGCTCATATAGTCAGCAGGTTCCTGTTTTTGGAGCCCTGACCGCCGGTAGCTTGGATCCTGTTTTCGATACCGGCTACTTTTATTTACATTATTAAATGTAAAAAAAGTTTATATGTCAATATTTAAAAATGTAAATCATATGTTAATAAGTTAAATAAAAGGAATTCTAAACAAAAATTGTGCTATGGGTACTAGACAACTGATAAGCATACTTATATATTTCTAAATACATACATATCTATTATACATAAATTACACCCATACACAGAACAAATGATTGTGCACGTCACGCAAACAGTTGTCTTGGGTGGGAATCGAACCCACGACCTCCGGCATAGTAGTCAGGGCCAGTAACTACTAGAACAACAGGCCTGTCAAACTACCCACACACACTAAAAGTTTTGTGAACACATTAATTGTACGTACAGCTTAGGAGTGGAATTCCCAACCGGAGTATGTGTTTCTTGATAGCTACAACCTGAGGGTCTTTAAGACGAGTGATAGATTACTTCTAGACAAGCGTGCTCTATTATTATATTTTATATTATTATAGTTAATATTGTGTGACTTGGCCGTTGAACAATACGTTTTCTAAGTGGCAATTTTCCATCGTCAATGGGTAACGGTTCTGGCGACAGATTGGTGCAAAGGTGTCATGGAGCAACTGGTTTTGTACCCTTGTGTACCCTTCAACGGCCAAGTTTCAGTAAAGGATGGTACGGTAGCGTTTGCTTCGCGCTCGGCTTGGCGGGGGCACTGCCGTGCCCCCCGATTAAAAAAAAGCCATCGTATTAATATTATAAAGGTGGTGATTTATATGTGTGTGTTCGTATGTGTTACTTCTTCACGCTTAAATGCCTGAGCGGATTTTCATGAAACTTTCCGGTAATATAGCTTATGCATTAGAATAACATATACATATTAAGCTTTAATTTATAATAGGAGTGAATGAAATTCAGAAATCATGAAACTAATAATATAATTTTCTTGGAAAAACTCTCTGACCTAAGATCATCACTAGAACCACTTCATCGAACTTCACTATTATTATTTTTTTCCAGTTTTGTAGCAAACTTGACTGATTTTGGAGAATACGTGTGCACCGCTAAAAATATATACGGCAACACTTCTGTTACTTTCATGCTACTTGTTTGGGGTGAGTAAATATTTTATTATAAGAAAAGGGCTTATTTAATTTTTGTTATTAGTTATTTGTTTTAAAAAGTAACTTTCTCCAAAGTAATAAAAAAAAAAAAATGAATAACAGAAATAAATTTTGAAATCTATTCAATATTAACTTATTTAGAGATTTTTCATGTCATTTAGATTTAAATTTTTCAAGATGGCAGGAGACCATGTCAAGTTGATAACAGAATAAGGATGCAGTTACTGAAATGTGACGTCATTGACATTACGTAACGTGTGTAATAAAATAAATAACGAGATGTTCGCACCACGCGCCTACTCTTGCTCATACCAATATTTGTAATGCAGAGTGCTGTTGTTTTAAATAAAAAAGATTTTTATTGTCATTTGTTGTTTAGTATACAATATTTAAAACAAGTGGGCAAGTAAGAGTCGGACTCGTGTAATGAGGGTTCCGTACATTTTCACTTACCGATGAAAATAGTTCAATTCCTGAAGATTTTTTCGAATCGCAAAACAGTTTTTTTAGTTTTCTGATTCCTATATTTGTGCTATAAGACCTTGCTTCATGCCAAATTTTAGGATTCTAGTTCAACGGGAAGTGCCCTATGAATTTTGATTCCTTTCAGAGTGTCGACATGTACGTTTTTTGCGACATAAATCGGCGTATTTTTTTTACTTAGAAGTTTAAGTATATGGTTTTAATTTCAACTCGATGCCTCCACGCGTTCCCGAGATCAAGGGTCTTGACAAACAGATAGACAGACGGACGGACAATAAAGTGATCCTATAAGGGTTCCGTTTTTTCCTTTTGGGTACTTAGTTGTGTTATTTTAAGGTTCCGTACCTAACCCTAAAAATAACACAACTAAATACCCAATGGTTGCACTAGTGGTAATTTTGTTACTATTTTCAGTACCACCATACATAGCACCTCCACTACAGAACCTAAAGGAGGTTCTCCTCGGTTCTAACGTGTCATTACAATGTGACGTCACTGGTTTCCCGATACCTAGTGTACAGTGGCAGTTCCAAGACGAATTACTAGCGAAAAATACTACGGATATGAGGTAAGGAAGCTGGGCAGTATATTAGTAGATTATATGACTAGTGGATAAAGCACAGTGCGGGTTGGTTTCGGAGTGTATCTGTCGTGGCTAGATTATAGAATTGATCACTTCATGATATGGCCAACTAAAACTGGCCGGATAGTTAAAACGTTAACATTTGATGATATGTCAATCCTCGTTAGGTCATATCATTGATGTAGGATTTCTATGATAATAAAAGATCTAAAAAAAGTAGGCCAAACGAGGATTGAGATATCATCAAACTTTAACATTTAAAATGATCTGGACAGTTTTACTTGGCCATTTCATGAAGTGATTAATTTCTAAAATCTGGCCACGACATATCTAATATAGAATTAAATAATTATTGCTCTCTTCAGTAAAACAGAATGGATTTACATATTTGAATTTCATGTTCGTCTACTGGCTAAAGGAATAAAGTTACATATAAAAAATCTCAATATTTTGACCGTCGATATTATGACCGTTGTGTCCATCCATCTCATATTCCAAAGTCACTAATATTGTTCTAGTTTCAACGAAATCGGTAATCTATACATACCGAGCGCAAGTTCAAAGCACGAAGGACTGTATGTCTGTATCGCCGAGAACAACGGAGGGGTCGCACATCAAACTACGTACGTCAAAGTTTATGGTAATGTATTTAAATTCTCTATAGCCTGTAATAGATAGCAAATATTTGCTATTTGGTTTTCAAGTACCTACTTGAAAACCCACTTTTATCCCTAGCGCGTTTAGGAACGTAATATAATAATACTGTCTTTCGCACTAGTGCGGAAAAATGCGCGAGCGCGCCCCCCCTAATATTTTATTGTATTTATCATATCAGATTGCCACGAGTCGCCGGTCAACCCCCATTTATTAATCGAGTGTTGTGAAAAACATCGTTTGATACACGTGGAAATTTTTCACAGCAGCACTTGGCTCCATAATATCCTCGCCTGTGACTCGGGCGAATTCCGCCTCGTTCGCAATGACAAACTTTCTCCACTTATATCAAAATGTACTTGTATATTTGTACATCGGCTACTTGGTATGGAAACTCCAGCTGCTCAATCTCTATCGAGCGTATGTTCGCCCCTGTGAGAGATGAAAGCAGTACTCTATACTGCTTTCATCTCTGGGACGAACTTACCAGGTACCAGCTTGATGCGCTTGATCAGTCTTTAGAAATAGGAGCCAAGAAGACCATCGGCAATGATGAACTAGTCGAGGCGACGTTCCAAAGTCTTCAGCATCGACACGAGTTGTTAGCCTGATTTTATATCGATTACAAGAAAGTTACAATTAAGTCAAGAGTGAATTGGTTACTTCTAGGCAAGCGTTCTCCATCGTCGGCCACTTCATCGCTTGCCATCAAGTGAGTTAGTGGTCAAACGCGAACCTATAAATAATAATTTAAAAAAAAACAGCAGCTCATAGCTTAATTAAGTTTGCACTGAAACTGAAGACTGGCATTGTACAGTCGTATAAAAGTCCGTAATACAAAATAAAGAGAAAACAAAAAATTGCAAAATTCTGCTTAGCTCGTTCTAACATTGCGTCGGGTCAATAGACATACGGCGATATGCTACCACCGCAATTTGGGAAGACATGTCTTGGGCGTACAGCTGAGGAATCGATTTCCCTACGGGATTCTGTGTTTCCTGATAGCTGCAACCTGGGGATATTTAAGTCAAGAGTGAATGGGTTACTTCTAGGCAAGCGTGCTCCAGTGTCGACGATATCATCGCTTATTATTATCAAGTGAGATAGTGGTTAAATGCGAGCCTAAATTTACATATTCTAAAACAAAGTCTGTTTACCGGTCTGTTCTCCACTTCCACTCCTTGGCTGTACGCATAATGAAAACGTGTTCTCAAAACGTTTTCTACGTACTTGTGGGTGGGATGTTAACCATGCTACGGTGGCGCATCGCCGTACGATTACTCATACTCACTGCCAAAGCGATGTATCTATCAAAAGCGCGATAAAGTTAAAGAGGAATCAATATTATAAATTCAATCCTTCTATTTTTCGCCTCCTGCAGAAGAATTGTTTTTTTTTCTATCATAATACTGGACATTTGCGAGTCGGACTTGCGCCCTGAGGGTTCCGTACAAACTTACCTATGTAAACAGTTCAATTCCCGAATGGAAGATTTTTCCGAATAGCAATTTTTTTTTTGTTGTGACGTAACAACTAATTTACAGATTTCAGTATACCTATACCTAGTGCTATAAGATCTTGCTTTATGCAAAATTTCAGGGTTCTGAATCAACGGGAAAAATCCAAATTCATAGGGTACTCCTATGAATTTGGATTTTTTCGAGAGTGTCGAAATATACGTTTTTTGAGACATAAACGGCTGTATCTTTTTTTTTCGTTAACTTAGAAATTTCATTTTTTTCTCAGATTCAAGAGACCGCAGACTTGAGTATATGATTTTATTTTCAACTTAATATCTCCACGTGTTTCCAAAATAAAAGGACTTGACAGACAAACAGACGGACGGACAACAAAGTGATCCTATAAGGGTTCCGCTTTTTCCTTTTGAGGTACGGAACCCTAAAAATTACCATTTTTTTACCAGAACATTTCACGATAACATCAGTTAGTTTGAATGCCTCATGCCTGTTTTTTTTTTGTTTTCAGAACCTCCAAAAATACTAGAAGACAACTACGCTGGACCATATTTAGCCACTAATATGGATACAGTGCTCACAATACCCTGCCGGACTACAGGCAAACCTAAACCCTATGTAATATGGACTAAGGACGAGTTTAATCTGAACAATGGTTAGTATGATACCTTCATCGAGATATTATAAACTAGCTTTTGTCTTCGACTTCATTCACGTGAATATCGGTTATAACGGAAGCAAAGTCAAAGTCGAGGCCAGATGTAGATACAGAGAAAAAGTAACCTATGTTCTCTTTCTTACTCCATACCCCATTAAACTTGGTTCAGAAGTTTAACCGAGAATGCGTAACAGACAAAGTTACTTTCACATTTATAGTATTAGGATGTAAGGAATCAGTAAAGCCTTTGGCCAGAAGTGGGATAGTTCAGGACAGCAAAAAAAAACTATCTATGAATGAAATGGTCTACCCGGGGGCCAAATTTCATTCAAATTTGTTTAGCAGTCTGCGCGTAAAGGAGTAACAAACCCACAACACACACACAGACTTCTGTTAAAATAAAAGAAATTATAAGTCAAACCACATATTTCTTTACTGGCCACGTGATCAGGCTTCTCGTTTTGCAACGCCGCCAAATAAATTATTTTAGTCCAGGAGCGAGCGAAGCGAGCTCGGATTTGTAGGACAAGTTAGGTTATTTTTTAGCTTACATAGTAGATAACTAGTGGCTAAGACAGTATCATGTGATTAGTAAATAAAGGCGTTTACCCCTTACCCCTCCGTAATGACAAACGTGATGAAATCGTATGATTGTGTATTTCAGATCCTCGCTACGCTGTCGATGTTGACGGTACGTTGAACATAAAGACTCCTTCTGAAGACATGAGCGGCAACTACACTTGTGCTGTACACAACTCGGTGGGGACGGTCAGCAAGACGGTGCCTGTCGAAATATACTGTGAGTGATATAATGTAGAGCAACCGCCGAGACTGGTCTAGGAAGAGGTGGCGAGACGACCTAGACGCCTTCCGTAAGATCTGGCTCGAGGTGGTATGAGAAAATAATAGGTACCTGGACTATTTGGGGGAGGCCTTTGCTCAGCATTGGAAAAGGCTATTTAAAAATATATTAAAAAAAATATGATTGAACAAAGAAAACTATACAATCATCACCTTTCGACAATTACCCCGTGTTATTTCGGGTCGGTGGCGGCGCAACATGCTTTTTCTTCCATTCTGTCCCGCCACCCGTCATGCTATCACTAACTCCATTTTCTTTCATATGACTCCTCACATAATCCATCAATCTTTTCTTCGGCCTCCCTCTTCCTCTCCATCTATCCACATGTATACTAACTCTTTTAGTAACATGCGTTTTATCCCAAGTCTTCACATTACATACCAAACCAAACGATTCCCCTTCAACTTCAATCACTGGCCCCGCTTTCATACTTTTTCTTTATCCATTCTCGTCGCACCACACATCCATCTCAACATTCTCATCTCCACAACATACATTTTTATTTCATCAGTATTTTTCATAGCCCAACATTTTGATGCATACAGTAA
Organism: Mythimna pallens; assembly: GCA_961205895.1. Lineage (NCBI taxonomy): Eukaryota > Metazoa > Arthropoda > Insecta > Lepidoptera > Noctuidae > Mythimna > Mythimna pallens. Next base: position 19,657,231 of record OY540839.1, on the reverse strand, counting down.
CGTTTTATCACGAACTTGTAGATTTAACAGAGAAGACTATCAATACTTAACTTTTTTTTTAATTTTTCTCAGCCATCCCAACTCGCACTCAGTCGGAAGAGAGTTTGACCTCAGTGACACTACTGGAAGGAACGGCCGCGACCGTGGAGTGTCCCGTGCGAGGCGCACACTCACTCAAATGGTATAAGGTTCGATGTTACACTATGAACTTAAAAAGCATTAAATGTACGAGTAACTAAAATATTATAGTGTGTTAAATAGAATATGTACCTACTTTTTATATATTTATTTAAAAAAGGTAAAAAAAACACTGTACTAAGGCGGATTTAAGGGGCCTACCACACGCACGAGCTTCACCATAGTTTTGACTGCGCAGGCCGGTTTATACACGGAACCCCGTGTAAAACTCAACCTAAAACACGCGGCGCGCGAGACTTGAACTTTTTATGCCTTTTTTAATACAAATGCTCATTTAAAAATCGACTTAAAAACACAACATTAAAGTCTATACTTACTGGTGATATTATCCCGAATTATAAAATCACTTGAGTATAGTCAAAGAAAATATGTTGTAAAAAGCTCTCGGCAATCGTCTGGCCTCTTTTACAGGATACAATTAAAGTCTAAGCATAAAGTTATCTCATAAAATTAAGACAAATGAAGATCACTATAACGCAAACCATTGTATTCCTTACTACCTTTTTCATAAAGCTTTATTTCCTTTTACAGAACGCCAAACTAATATCAACCGGCCCACTGAAGCTATCAAACGTGTCTCGAATAGACGCATCCACGTACGCGTGTGTGGTGTCCAACGTTGTTGGCTCTGCGTACTCTAAAGTACAAGTACTGGTGGATTGGCCACCGTCTTTTGTGGCGAATGACTCTGTGGAGGTGGAGGTCGTCAAAGGAGACGATTTGTACTTCGACTGTGCTGTGGACGCGAAACCCAGAGGAAAGGTTAGTATACTCTGAAGTACAAATCTTAGTAGAATGGTCGCCATCTTTTGTAGTGACTGTCTCTGTAGGCGGAGATGAAAATGTTAAGATGGATGTGTGGTGTGACGAGAATGGATAAAGTGAGAAATGAGTATATTAGGGACAGTTTAAAAGTGGCGCCAGTGACTAAAAAGTTGAAAGGGAATCGTTTGTCTTGGTATGGTCATGTGAAGAGGAGGGATGAAAGGCATGTTAATAAAAGAGTTATGAGTTTACATGTAGATGGATGTAGAAGGAGAGGGAGACCAAAGAAAAGATGGATGGATTGTGTGAAAAGTGATATGAAAGAAAAGGGAGTTAGTAATAGTGTGACGAGTGACAGGTCAGAATGGAAGAAAAAAAACGTGTTGCACCGACCCCGAATACAACGGACAATGGCAGGAAGATGATGTCTCTGTAGTGGTGGGGGTCATGATAGGAGACGATTGGTACTTTGTCTGCGCTGCAGAAGTAATTATAGTAGATTTTGCCTGCCGCCTCGCTACTTACTGTGTGGAGGAGTTTACCATGACAAAAAGTGCTTATGAAACTCCGTGCACAGAGTGGACACCGCCTATCATATGCTAATTGATCAGAAATCAGAAAATCAGAAACGTTTATTTCAAATAGACCAATTACAAGCACTTTTGAATTGCCAAAATGTCGGTCAGTCAAAAAAAAAAGTTAAGCTAAATTGCACGTTCCAAAGCGTAGATCTCTATGGAGAAGAACGTGCAAGAAACTCCATGGACACTCTTTTAAATCATATTACGAGTTAAATCGTACATAAATCTTGTTACATATTTCTAGTCGCTTCTAACATGTGAGCACAATTTACTTAAGTAACAATAATTTTAAAAAAATCTAATTTAAAAATTGAAATTAAATTAAGCAATAATTGACGGCACCCGTTCACGAGCATGACGCGTGCATCAGCCCCACTCAGCTCAACCATTTTGAAGGGAACTGAATGACCCAATATCACGTGCCACCATCAGCGAGACATTTGAGTGTGAATATGACATGTTAAAATGTCAGCCGGGCGATCGAGAAAGTGGGATGGAGCTATACACCCTATATAGCTCCATCCCTTTAACAGTTTAGTTTAGGACGTAAAATAGATCGTGTCAAGGGCTCGTGGTTGCACTGCTGTTGGTGGTCTAGCTTTGATGTCGTCGCGTCCTATTATCCTCAAAGGCTTGCACAACTCCTGTACACGACGGCGTCGTCTCTACTCTACTCAAGCCGGTTTTTTGCCTGTTTCTCCAAAGTCATTTATTAAGTCTTTGTACTTGTCGTGTATGTGGAAGAGGCCCAAAGCCTAAAAGCCCTAAAAGACTTAAAAATTAAAATTGAAAGTGCATTTCATGAAGTAAAAAATAACACTGTAGTGCCCAATAAATTAAAAACAATGTGCAAACGTGCAAGACTCTGCTTAGACAATAATGGTGAACATTTTGAACAGTTGTTAAAATATTGTTAAAGTAGTGCTAATAGGATTGAGATGATTTGATTTACGAAAGTTGAAATAAGTTGATTAAATTTTTTTAAATACGCCGTTATGTAAAAGACATGATCTGGTTTTATTTTTAAAATTAGTTTTTAAATTGTATTAAAATAATTGCAAATTAAAAAGCCGCCCGTAAAAGTATGAAGGGAAAATTTGCAACTTATGTTTTGATTGTTATCAATGCTTGGGGGCGGGGACACGCGCGTACGACGACCGGTTTGTGTCTGACACGGCGCGCGCTATGCATTATGTCTATAAACATTGTATTTTCGTAGACAAGTTTGTGATGCTATATCTCAATTTTTTTGTATTAAGTGATACTAAAAGAAAAAACATATGTTTCATTATTTTTCACAAAGATCTTTAAATTTGGAAGGGGATAAAAATGACTTACCTACTGTATAATTATATAGTTTTATGACTATATAATTATACAGTAAGTCATAGTACATATACTTTTTCAGACAAAATGGGTGTTCAACTCCAAGCCTTTAGTATTTGAAGACGGAGACCGCTTGAAGCTCATCAACATTCAATCACACAACGCGGGCGCATACAAATGTATCGTCAGCAACGTTCACGGGACGGTTGTTAAGCAGTTCACTTTGAAAGTATTAGGTAAGTTCCTCTCGTATAGGTATTAAAAAGGCTATACCTTTTTATTCTTTTAAATAAGTTCAAATCAATAATAAATCCAAATTTAATGAATAGGCTACTGCTGGAATAAAAAAAGCAGAGATACTTTATATCAGCTATATCATGAAAAATCCTTGTCATCTGATCTTAACTTGCATAACCACGTTAGAATGTATTCAAAGATATTCAAAAGAGTCTGCGCCCAAGCTAAATCTAAATCAATAAGTAAGTTAATTGAAAATTCTAATAATAAAATAATAGCTGTCTGGAAGGTGATAAACAGGGAAACTGGAAAGACAAACCAACGAGATCGGAATGAATTGTCGCTAAAAATTGATAATAAAATCATCTCAGATAGGTCAAAAGTGACTGAGACGTTAGAAAACTTTTTCACCAACATCCCAATAGAAGTTACGAAATCTCCCGTCTTCGTCTTTGTTAGCTGAATCTTTTTTAAAAGAACATTTCACTAAGGATATACCTTTGAATTTAAGCGTATCTCTGTTGATACAATTATAAAAACATTCAAAAGTATTATCATAAAAAACACTGAATACTTATGGGGTATATCCATTAAGGTTCTTGGAGATATTATTGATACTATTGCTCCTGTCCTAACAGGCATATTTAATCAATGCTTAGACAGCGGAATGTTTCCTGATTTAATGAAACATAGTAAAGTAGTACCAATTTTCAAAACAGGTAGTAAGAGTGATCTCTCTAATTATAGACCTATATCTGTGCTTCCAGCATTGAGTAAAATCTATGAAAAGTCATGCTCGACCAAATATTGTCTCATTTCAATTCAATTAGGATTTTGCATAGTCATCAGTTTGGCTTCACGAAAGGAAGGTCAAAGACGGCTGCAGGAGTGAAACTCATCAGTCACATCTTGGAATCTTGGGAGAAGTCCCAGGATGCTATTGGCATATTCTGTGACCTCTCAAAAGCATTTGACTTTGTTGACCATAATACTCTGATCCGTAAATTACATCATTACGGAATTCGTGGACGAGCTGCTGATCTTGTTTTTTCCTATTTATCTTGCAGGCAGCAAAAAGTATCCATTAATGGGGCGACGTCCTCGGGGTCTTTAGTAAAGATGGGCGTGCCTCAGGGTTCAATTCTTGGCCCTTTCCTTTTTCTAGTTTATATTAATGACCTTCCTTACATGATTGCTAATTTATCCGATATAATTCTGTTTGCTGATGACACTTCTCTTATTTTTAAAGTAGATAGAAAAGATGGGGATGTCTTGCATGTCAACGAAAGTCTCGCTGTTCTTTCGAAATAGTTCGCAGCTAATAATCTCTTATTAAATGCGAATAAAACTAAATATATAAAATTTTCATTACCGAATGTCTCTCAAGTTGGCGTCAATCTAATTCTTGACGGCAACAAACTTGATGTTACTACGGAAACTGTGTTTTTAGGTATAACTATCGATTCTAAACTGCAGTGGGGCGCTCATATTAGAACTCTTTCGGGTAGATTAAGCTCAGCCGCATATGCAGTAAGAAAAATAAGGCAATTGACAGATGTAGCCACAGCTAGCTTAGTTTACTATGCTTATTTCCACAGTATTATGTCTTATGGCATTTTACTGTGGGGATCTGCAGCTGATGTGGACTCAATTTTCATATTGCAAAAGAGAGCAATCCGGGCTATTTATAAAATGGGTCCTTGCGAGTCCCTAAGAAATAAATTCAAAGAAATCGATATACTTACTCTGCCTTCTCTTTATATTTTAGAAAGTATTTTGTACGTTCCTAAAAACCTAGAACTTTTCAAAATTAGAAGCGATTTTCATAACATACGCGTAGTAAACACGAAATATTATTACTCAAATGGAGATTAGCTAAGACCAGCTAGTCATTTTTAGTAAACAGCATACGCTTTTATAACAAGCTACCAAAGGCGGTGACTGAACTTAGCGAGGGCAAGTTCAAAACCCATATTAAGCGTGTCCTAACTAAAAAAGCGTATTACAAGGTTAAAGACTATGTCGAAGACACGCTTGTTTGGGAATGACTGCTTCTGCACATGTGGCCCCCTGGTAACTCATTATATTGTGTACATCTATCTATTAACTGCTCCACATTTGTTGTAATATATACATTTTTTTTTCTTTTCTTCTTACACATTGCTTTTGCAATATTTTCTATATATAAATTCGTTAGTAATTTTCTTTTGTTGACATGTCATGTATTGATAAGTGTAATTATTTATTTTTCTTGTTTTTTTTTTAATATAGCCTCTTTTTATAATGTGAATGTGAGAACACTGTAGACTTAGAATAGAATAGAATTTTATTGTAAAACATGAGTATCATACATCATAATTATAATATGTGCAAGGTCTTAAATTAACAGGAATCTGCATGTTTTGCCATTTATGGCGTACAACAGATTTGGTTTAGAATAAACCACAAAAGATTTGAGTCTAGACAACAAACAATAAAATTTTCATCGTAGTACTTAATTAAAAAAGAGGGGAAAAACACACAAAAATACAGATTAGGTTATGCAGATTTAAGGCTAAAATTGTGAAAATGTCGTAATTACAAATATATGTTTAATTAATTGCGTTCATTTAAGAATTCCGATATCGTATAAAATAGCATTTATTTATGAGATATTTTTTTTAAATGTATTTTAAATAGAGCAGTAGGCATTTGTCTAATAGGTTTTAGGATTTTATTATATTATATTTATTATATTTATTGAATTCATTGGTGCTAAACACAAAATACTTCTGTGCATCAATGCCGTGGTTGACCTTGGTACGCATAATTTATTATTATCCCGTCGATTACGAATAGATACGTTTAGTTTATAGAGAGCATATGCAGAAGAACATATTTATTTATTTAATTCTTCTGTATGTGCTCTCCAGTTCAGACGATTGTCAAAGGTTAGACCTAAGAATTTAGCTGTATCTATACCTTTTTAATTATAGTGGATTTGTGTTGAACATTAACATTTGGTGCTTCTAAACGTTGACTGAAGAACATATTTTTTTTTCTCAAAATTGATCTTTAAATTATTGTTATCTAGCCAGTTAATTATTGAACTGATTATATTTGAATTCGCGAATTCTTAGGTTACTTCCTATTACGACTCATTTTTTTTTAATATGATTATTTTTATTGTGCTTTTGGGTACAATATCGACTGGTCTACACTGTTCGTACATAATGTCTATTAATACTGTTATATGAAAATATTGTAAACAACCACTTTTAAAAAAATAACCATGGCGTTTCTTGCCGGTTCTTGTCCATAGGAAATGACCAATTTAGAACCGTGCACTAGCTTCTGACGTTTTATAAGTGATGGGCACTTATAAAACGTCAGACGTCAGTGGTAGGCCTATGTGAAATAAAAACTTTTTACTTTGACTTTGATTCTTTCCTATATGCTCAAAAGCTACCAACGTTTAAAAAAATGGTGAAGGAACATTACCTTTCACTTTGATTTTGCTTCTTCCGACTTAATTATATATTTGATATTTTTTAGTATATTATTTGGTATTGTGGGAATGTATTTGTGTTATTGTGTCTTATTAGTATTATTTCTGATGTTTGTACACTGACAGCCATCTTTCTCTTATTTCAGTCCATCCAAAGGTTGTCACTATTCTTTATTGTATTATTAATAATGTTTCTCTATCTCAATCTACACTTATTATTAATAATGTTTGTCCTGTATTTTTTGTTTATGCGATGTACAATAAAGAATATAATAAATATTAACTATATGAAAGTACACACACAACTGCGATACGACATCGCATCGTAAAAATCTACGAGCTTGCACGACGCATCGCAAGAACTTGCGAATCGCTTGGCCGCACAAATTCGTATTACAGCAATTCGCATTGCAAGTTGCTCGTATCGCAATTTTGTGTGGGAGCTCTAACGAGAGATGGTGAAACGCCACAGTCTTTAGGCAACAATGATAACGAATGTTCAAAACCAAAATTAAAAAGCAGAAAATTAATTAAATCTCAATCTTATCTAACTAAAAACAAATTAAAATATGATCGTGACTGTGTCGATGCGTAGGTTACGAGAGTCTACTGGATGCAAAAAGCACAGGGCCAATGGATGTGATGTGACAGCATTCTGTAGGCTTATGATCAGCCGTGAACATATGTTGGTATTAGTAATAAAAATCCATTCCGTGGAACGTGGAGCGAGAGGGCGTGTCAGACTTTTACTGACTAAAACCCACCGGTGTCCTACAGTTGCTCTCTGCGTTTTTATAACTATTTGTAAATTCTATCTACCTATATTTATAAATATCGAAAATGTCTATCTTCCAGATAGACATTTTCGATATTTCAATTTTAGTATGACACTAGGTTTATAAAGGAAAAGTTTTTATGTATTTATGTGTAATTTGTGTATGTTTATTGCTGCATACGGGCAGTCGATGTCCTGGGAATATAGGATAATTTCTTTTTATTTTAGGAGTACGTCCCTTGGGATAATTTCCTACTTTCACGCGGTTGAAGCTACTGGCAGAAGCTAGTTTTACAATAAATTCTGTTTATTTTACAAAGTACTAGCTGCTGCCAGCAGCTTCGCCCGCGCAAAAGCAAAAAAATTACCTACCTTAATACCTCCCGCGATAAAATATATGGACATGGTTTAATTTCATCCAAATCCCTTCAGCCGTTCGAGCATGAAAACAAACATATCCACACACATACTCTCGCAAACATTCACCCTTATAATATTAGTGTTTTTTTTTTTATTGATATAAACCAGTGCTTGAGTGCGATCCCACCTCATGGTAAGCAGGGTTGTCTATTGTTTACCCGAAGATTATATACCATAATCATCATATTCCCGAATTTCATTTGCCTGAATGTTTTGTTTGCCCTAAAAGACATATGACATACTGTTAATTGCCGGAAACTTAGATACCATAAGATACGAGTGCCATACGTATTGTTTTTTCATATTTTTAAGTGCCGTAATAATTATCAAACATAATATTTAAACGCCATAATGATTATTAGACATGACATTTAAATGCGAGCGAAGCGAGCGAATAGACCAAGCCAAACCTTAAAATATTCTATGCATGGTTGATGGTGGGCTTGGTTGACGGAGCCCTGCTTCGCGAAGCTCCTACTTCTGTGTGGTTTATAAAAAAATAACCACGAAGGGGATGGCGGGGTTTATTCGCTCGCTTCGCTCGCTCACACGACCGCGCCATCCCCTTCTAACCTAACCTATCCGAGTCGGAGTGCCCTAAACTCCCGATTGCATCCAGGTTCTCCTGACATAACAACCGTTACATACCCAATGTCGATGGCAAATGATGTTATGGCATATGATAATTATGGTATGTGATAATTAGGGCTAATGATGTTATGGTAAGTGAATTTATGGAAAACAAAGTTTCTAGCACGTGACTAATATAGCAAATAAGAGTAGGGCAAATTAATATTTCGTCGTATAATATTATGGCTGTTGACTATTATGGCAAATGATATTAGGGTAAATAAAATTCGGGCAAACGGCCGTATACCGGTAAGCAGTGATGCAATCATTGATCGTGAGGAGCACTTGTTTATTAATGTGTGATCGTAGTTTTTAGGGTTCCGTAGCCAAATGGTAAAAACATATATATAAGACATACATATATATAAGTATGTGCAGTTGATCCGAGCGATGTACAGTCGATGCAGTACCCAAGTCCGGTCTACAGTGGGCACCGCTAGCAGCTTCAATGTGGCTGTCGGCTTACATCAAGGGTCGGCTCTCAGCCCTTACCTCTCCCTGATGATAATGGACGCTCTGACGTCGGACATTCAGGAAGAGGCTCCCTGGTGTATGCTGTTAGCCGATGACATTGTGTTGGTTGCCGAGAGTGGCCTAGAGGTCCAGAACAGATTGGAGGTGTGGTGGCACAGACTGGAGAGTGTTGGCCTGAAATTGAGTAGAACCAAAACTGAATACTTGTTCTGCGATTTCGGCGGTCTTTCCAATCCAGCTCTCGCTGGAACGCCCATAACGATCTGCTCCGACTTTCGGTACCTCGGGTCACTCGTCCAAGGGGATGGTGAGGTAGACCGGGACGTAATACATCGGATCAACGCAGGATGGATGAAATGGCGAAAGGTCACGGGAAGAACTTGTTACCCACGGATGCCCCTCAAGTTGAAAGGTAAAATCTACAAGTCCGTGATAAGGCCTGTCATACTGTATGGATCAGAATGTTGGGCTGTGAAAAAGACGGATGAAAAAAGATTGCACGTAGCGGAGATGAGAATGTTAAGAAGGATGTGTGGTGTGACGAGAATGGAAAAAGTAAGAAATTTATAGAAGAGAAGAGAATTTAGAGGAGAAATAAGAATTAGGGAAAGTTTGAAAGTGGCGCCAGTGACTGAAAAGTTGAAAGGGAATCGTTTGTCTTGGTATGGTCATGTGTAGAGGAGGAATGAAACGCATGTTACTAAAAGAGTTATGTGTTTACATGTGGATGGATGAAAAATGGATGGCTTGTGTGAAGAGTGGTGTAAAAGAAAAGTAAGTTAGTGATAGCATGACGAGTGACAGGGCAGAATGGAAGAAAAAAACGTGTTGCGCCGACCCTAAATAACACGGGACAAGGGCAGGAAGATGATGAGCCAAATGGCAAAAAACAAAACCCTTATGGAATCATCATGTCTGTCTGTCCGTCCGTACGTCACAAGCCAGCTTTTTCCGAAACTATAAGAACTATACCGTGAAACTTGGTGAGTAGATATATTCTGTGAACCGATATTAAGATTTTCACACAAAAATAGAAAAAAAACACAAAATTTTTTTGGGGTTCCCCATAGAACTGAATCTCAAAAATATTTTTTCATCAATCCCATACTTTTACATCTATTGATAACTCTTCAAAAATTATATTGAGGTTTCTAATATCGTTTTTTTCTAAACTGAATAGTTTGCGCGAGAGACACTCTCAAAGTGGTAAAATGTTTCCCCCCCCCTGTAACTTCCAAAATAAGAGAATGATAAAACTAAAAAAAATATATGATGTACATTATCATGCAACCTTCTACCGAAAATTGGTTTTAACGAGATCTAGTAAGTAGTTTTTTTTAATACGTCATAAATCGTAAACCGCAATTTACCTTTCAAGTTTGTACGGAACCCTCAGTGCGCGATCCCGACTCTAACTTGCCCAGTTTTTTATAAATTTATTCTGAACAAGCCTAATTATGTTTCAGAGCCACCATTTATTTCGGAGTTCGACATGCTAGACGTGCAACTAAAGGAAGGTGTGAATGCGACACTGGAATGTAACGCTAAAGGCACACCTCCACCGAACCTTATTTGGACTTACAAGTTAGTATACTTTACTCACAGACCACTGAGATGCTTCCATAGCTGCTACTGAAGGTAGAACTCTCTGGCTCAATGTACTTTTCGCGGGCACAAATGGGTCATTGTCAAACCTCGGGTTTTTTTTCATAAAAAAATGAAACGCGTGATTTATAAAAATTAAAGCTATATTATTACACGTTACTTACTTTAAAACAAAAATGAGTATCAGTCTGAGATCAATAATTCGAAAAAAGCTATTTATAAGGAAATAACGATATTTCGGTTCAACCGAAAAGATTAATATGTCCACCAAGTGGACTAAAATGTCAAATAATGACCAAAAAACCACATAAAATGCGATTAACATCTTGACCAAAAATAATGTTAATGCTGTCTTAACATAATTACAAACAATTAGTCACCTAAAAGCAATGATGAAGTAAATAAAAAATGTTTTGTGCCTGTCTACCAAAAAGACTATTCATTTCGGTGGTCTAAATATGTCTTCGTTGTCAGAAGACCACCAGCGTTGAACGCGTTCACTCATGCAAATAAGGTTTGATGGCGCTTCTAATGTTGACGTTGACGTATCTGAGCTGTTAGAATATACATCCGAAGATCTTATTTTTTATGAACATTATCTATCTAATTAGCAGTGATGGACTGCACTCGCCAACATTCAATAGTTGCTGCATCGAGCCCAGAATGGGACTGGACCATTGGCTTGCCACTGGAATGTGCAAAAAATTCAAGCTTAGACTTGGTGAATTTATCATCTCGGTGGGAGCTGGTGTGTCATTCCGGGTAGGACTTTTGAACTGTCAAAATAGGCTGATTGTGTTTCAGTGGCATAGTTGCAGTTATAATTTTAAGGGAGTCGTTGAGAATTGCTGTTGTTGTTATCGTCTCTTTTTACCCAGATTTAAGACGACTTGATTCATCCTTAACTCCTTGTCCTTCGTAGAACCTTTATTCCTGTTCTTTTTTTTGTGTTTTCTGTGAATTCTTTCGTTTCTAGTTCTGTAATCGCATTCTATACTTACCAAGTTTACATTCTAAACTCATCAACTTCTTTTTCAGTAAACTGTTCTCTACCTTCAATCTTCTTCTGTTTCTTACTGCAATATGGGTACCAATTTCAGGCCTTGATGATACTAAAGTTACTGGATTCGAGGGCGGTGTTTTGCATGCAATGTACTTTTCAGCCTCTTTTTGTATCTTGATTTTTACACTGCGTCGTCTTGCACCCTATCTCCATTTCTTCCTCAAAAGCTTTTTTTGCACATCTGGTTAATCTTGTACAGTTTTATTTTCGGCTTTCTATTGATAGTAATATTCTCTGTCCTTTCTTCGCTTTTCTTCCAATGCATGTGGTTCTTGTTTAAGTTTTTCATGCGCCATTCTCACCCTCAAAGTTTTTTGCTCACGGTGTCGTTTTCTGGTTATTGGTTAGTTCATTCCTCGTTTTCGCCATAGCCTGAAAGCTCACAATAAGAAATGCACACAAACGAAAAGAGAGTAAAACTGTTCAAAGAAAGAGCATCAGATTTTATAAATAAAAAGTTTACATAAAGGAGAAAACCATGCTTATGAAATATTATTATCACCCATAAGCATTACAGTTACAAGTACCAATCATTGTTAACTTATAGCATGTAGCTATGGATAACTACATTAACAAGTCGACATGGTGTAGAAAAGCTTTAAGGAAGCAATGGTTTAAAACATACCCGTATTTATTTATAAAAATCAAGCGAATTGAAAGAAAAATAGGTCATTAGCCCTTTCCTGATAAAAACACCAGTAATGAGAAGCAGTTGACAAGTTATATTAACAAAATAATCCATACCTATTCAAGAAAAGATTCCACTCGGTGGACATCTGTCATTTCGGTGGTCAAAAGTTCCACCGAAAAGATGTCCACCGAATGGATTTTTTTCTAAAAATCATTCATACCACCCGCCGTTTATAGTTTATGTCAAAAGCCAAGGTATATTTGTAAAGTTTAATTGTTTAACTAATTAATAAGAATGTTTGATGAATTTGTAGTGATTTACTTACCAAAATACAGCAGTAACCGAAAAGACAACTCAACTTTGACACCACCAAATGTTCTTCTTGATATAGCAATAACGTGTTCTGCGTACGAGTCACGGCAAAATGAACGCTGGCAGGGATAGTACGATATTGGATGCGTTCAATGTTACGTTTCGTTCCATTCATTGGACATTTCCTTTATTTTAGTCAGGATCGAAAGTAATGTCCACCGGAAAGACAAAAAATATTGTGACAAGATTCAATGATGCAAAAAGTGTGTTTAATTTTTATCTATTTTTTTTAATACTTTTAATGTTAAAAGAAAAATATGCGAAGATGAGGAAAATAAATCATTTTTGTATAAAATAACAAAATACACATTTTTTAAAAGGTCCATTCTATTAAAAGGTAGGACCTGAACGGTCCACCGAAGTGGACTTTCATTTGTATTGTGATAATATAAAGTAATAAATAAATAAATATATAGTAAATCTGTTACAGTATGGTGTAGTACGCTTTGTTTACTTTATTATAATGATGTCATATTTTTAAAAAATGTTAAAAGAGTCTTAAATGATTCGTATGAACAGTTTTTTTTAGGGTTATGACAATGAGCCAAATATTATATGAAACCAGCAAGCTTAGCTTCGCACGCGCCATTGATTGTGGCAAACATGTCTGGATATTTCTTTTTTGTCAGCCACCATGCACTTTTTTTAGGGTTCCGTACCTCAAAAGGAAAAAACGGAACCCTTATAGGATCACTTTGTTGTCCGTCCGTCTGTCTGTCTGTCCAGACCCTTTATCTCGGAAACGCGTAGAGATATACATAGAGTTAAAATTAAAACCATATATTTAAGTCTGCGGTCCCTTGAAGCTGTGAAAAAATCAAACTTCTAATAATGTAATAAATAAATAAGTTAACGAAAAAAAAGATACGACCGTTTATGTCGCAAAAAACGTACATTAGTATATTTCGAGACTCTCAAAGGAATCAAAATTCATAGGCTACTTCCATTGACCTAGAATCCTGATATTTGGCATAAAGCAAGATCTTATAGTATAGTTAAAGGAATAAACCTAAAAACAGATTTTTTTTTTTGTTACATCACAAAACAAAAAATGGTGATTCGGAAAAATCTTCGATAATTGAACTATTATTTATTTTTAAGTTTACGGAACCGTCAGTGCGCGAGTAATAAAACGAAGTAGGTTTTCTTTTAATTTAAATAATAAATAATATTTTGTTTCTTAAACGTTACGGGGTCTAATAAGCCCCTTACCGCAATAATGATAATTTTCAAACGAGGTCTTAAACGCCCCGTACAATAAGAATAGAAATAATACAAAAATGAGTGCCGCTATCAACGTGTTTACACATTAGTACATTAAAATATACTTTTCAGTAACACTGACTGGCAACAACATAACTCCGGTTTAACAAGTACAAAAATAACCAGGCAATCGGAAGGCTTATACCGGTGTGACGCTATCAACAAAGCAGGGAAGACGCATATTGTGTATAGAGTGAACATAGTCGCAGGTGCCAAGGTCAAGGAAATTGTGGCGTTCAGCAATGGAGAGGGGGTCACTGTAAATGGAACCGTCGAAATTGTGGTGAGTGGCAGTTTAAAAAAAAAGCGATCATGCGATCGCGTTCTTAAGATTGCATTAATAGGTCATTACAGGACGGAACTCAAATCGTGATGAGTAAGGGCACTGAGTGAATCCAAGTTCAATCGTTTCTATGGACATTTTCAATAGTACAGAGAGTGAATCAAAGTATCGTTGCAATTTTTGTGAGCAATCATCATATCGTGGTGGAATTAGTTTTAAGGTAAATAATACTTGCTAAAGTGGCTATGTTACGAACAAAACTGACGGATAGTGAGCGCATATACACTTCTGCCTACCCATTTTTAGGGTTCCGTAGCCAAATGGCAACAAACGGAACCCTTATAGATTCGTCATGTCTGTCTGTCTGTCCGTCCGTATATCACAGCAACTTTTTTTCCGAAACTATAAGAACTCTTCTCTTTTGTTTCTGTTGAAACTTGGTAAGTAGATGTAGTCTGTAAAACGCATTAAGATTTTCACACAAAAATAGAAAAGAAAACAATAAATTTTGGGGGTTCCCCATACTTAGAAATGAAACAAAAATTTTTTTTATACGTGTGGGGTATCTATGGATAGGTCTTCAAAAATGATATAAAGGTTTCTAATATCATTTATTTCTAAACTGAATAGTTTGCGCGAGAGACACTCTCAAAGTGGTAAAATGTCCCCCCTGTAACTTCTAAAATAAGAGAATGATAAAACTAAAAAAAATGATGATGTACATTACCATACAAACTTCCACCGAAAATTGGTTTGAACGAGATCTAGTAAGTAGTTTTTTTTAATACGTCAGTAATTGTTAATCTCAATTTACCTTTCAAGTTTGTACGGAACCCTCAGTGCGGAGTCCGACTCGCACTTGCCCAGTTTTTACAAACTTTTATTTAACATAAAATTTCTTAATATTTCAATGTTTATTTATTTAGGGAAAATCTTGAAATTGAATTTTGAAGTAGTGACACCGCTATCGGACCGATTGAGCTAAAATTTTACAGATATGTTTAGTTTGGACACAGAATAAGAACTATTTCAACAAGGTTGGATGGCAATGTATATGATAGCTGAGTGTCGTCATTCTAAATTCAATATGGCGGACTCTTAAAGATGGTGGACTGGTTATTTTTTATGTACTCCCGGTATCAATTAAAAGGGTGAACATTTTTAAAAGTAAGCCTAATTTTTCTATCGTATAATATAACTTATAAAATTTAATATATTGATGAGTTTGATGAGTTTTTTTTTTTGACCAATAAGGATCAATCACATAATAGCAAATTCGATTTTTACTAAGTACATTGTATGTGTAATAATTTACTGAGACTTTAATTTTTAAATTATTAAAATCCGTCAAGAAATGGTGGATTTATTAAAGTTTTTCTGAACGGCTACTTGGAAACGCGCGCTCTCGCTGGACTCTTTACAATGACGTTATCTGTCATGCTCCGTGCGACGAACGGCTAGATCGCATTCATTCGCCGGAGGAGATCGATCATGACAGTAGACGTTACAGCGAGTCGCTTCAGCCTCGGGCGCGTTTCTGGAACTAATACACTAAAATTTATTTATTTATTAAATACTTTTTGCACAAACGTACAGCGGCGGACTAAATCCCTTAGGCATTTTCTACCAGTCAACCTTAAGGTGATGCAGAGATAAATAGTGGTAGGTGCAATACAAGAGAGAGAAAAGGCGAAAAGGTACAAGAAAAGATATACTAATAAACCATAAATATCATACAATTATACAATACATACACAAATTAATAAGCTATCTACATATATATCTGCACTAATAAAGTCAAACAATTAGTTCAAATCGAAAATTTGAAAACATTAACGCTGTGATGACAATACTGTCAACTTCTTACGAATTAGCTTGCGAACTTTGGTTTTGATCATAGCATATATCATCATCAACATCCTAATCTCTTGGGGAAGTGCATTCCACAAATAAATAGCTTAAACAAAATTGCTGTTTTTTTTGTCATTTTTGGTCCGATTTAAATAATTTCTTCACAGTATTTACTATTTCTTTTTTACGCTATAAGTATGCATATTCCACAAAAATCATGACTGTTCCTCATTAAATAAAAGCTTGAATTATTCAAAATTAAAATGTATTTGCATTTTATTTTCTAGCAAGGCTCGCGCACTCGCATAGCATGTAAAGCCACAGGGAACCCTATTCCAGATATACAGTGGATAAAACAAGGGCGAGCGGTCAGTGAGAACTCGTACGACATTGACTACGCAGACCTGGTGTTGAACAATGTTCAGGTGTCACAAGGAGGCGTGTATATCTGTGTGGCGGCCAACGAAGGGGGGACCGACGAGAGGAAGGTGAAGATTGAAGTACTTGGTGAGTTCTTTGATTAATATAATTTCTTTGGTTTAGTTAAAACATTCGAAAACGGTACATACAGATTTACATGGACAGAGCTCTTACCATAACGTGTTTGGAGCATACGTTAGAGGTGTGCCCCGCCTGGGCAGAGCACCGCCGTATCCTCGTGGGGGAGGCGGCAGTGATCTCTCGCGCCGGGCATTGGTACATGCCATGGTCCGGAGCGAGGAGGAATGGTAGGCGGTCGCCTCCTTCTGCGAAGCAGTAATGTTAGCAAAGGAGGAGGCCGCACGTGCACGCGCGCCCTAGGCGCCGGGCCACGCATGCCTCAAGGAGATGTCAGCAACCGTAGGGGCACAGCAGTGTCGAGGCCTACTGGGGCCATGGGTGATGCGAAAGAAATCCCCGGGGCCCTGGAAAAATGGCATAGAAGGAACAGGTAGATTTTTAGTCAGTAAAAGTCTGACACTGTCTCCCGCTTCGCCCAAGAGCGAGGGATGTCATTAGATGATTTTACCACCCGAAAAAAAAAAACATGACGTGTTAAAATGTCAAGCATGCGATCGAGAAAGAGGAATGGAGCTATACACTTTATATAGCTCCATCCCTTTAACAGTTCAGTTTAGGTCGTCAAATGGATCGCTTTAAGAGCTCGTGGAAGGGCCTCGGGTCTTCTCTTAGTAGAGTGACATAACCTTTCTTAATTTAAAGACATAAAACGTTGAAACGACAGATGGGCTTTTCCCCCTCGCCCGTATAGAGATATTATCATTGTGCGTTTTTACGTAAAATCACCAAAAAAATTTAAAAAAACTTTTTCCGGATTATTCTAGGAAAAACGAAAATATAGAGACCAAAATTTTCGGCCGAATAAATTTCGTACACCGTGTGTACAAAACGACAATTAAACGTTTTTCAAGTTCACTCAAGTTGTACAGACGTACAATTGACGCTCGACATTTTAAAATGGATCATTGTTCTCATCAATATGAACAACTTTTACAATGCGACTACCCCTGAAATCACGAAAAAATCCGCTGCTCCATACATTTATATTCACATAAGTCAACAAAATATGTATATACAGCAGCTAATTTTTTTTCGTGATTTTAGTGTTGGTGACAAAGTAAAAGTTGTCCATTCATAATTATTCATATTGATGACTACAATGACTGGAAAGCCAATCTGTCGTTTCGATGTTATACAAAGTGCAGTTTTCTACACAAAAATTCATGAGGTTGTAATCATCACGATACCTGGTCAATATTCAATAATATATATGTATGATATATATAATAGGTATGTTACTTCGTTTTTTTAATGTATAATTCTCTCTCAGACTAATTCTCTTAATAAAAAACTGGGCAAGAGCGAGTCGGTCTCGTGTCGAATGAAGTCTCCAAGATTTTTCCAAATCGTGTGATGACAATCGTTTGTGACGTGATAACAAATTTACTGTTTTCAGATTTATTCCTACACCTGTGCTTTGATACCTTGCTTTACGTCGAATTTCAGGATTCTGGGTCAACGGGAAAGTACCCTATGAATTTTGATTCCTTTGAGAGTGTCGAAATATACGTTTTACGACATAAACGGCCGTATCTTTTTTTCTCGTTGCCCTATAATTATGATTTTTGCACAGCCTCAAGGGACTGCAAACCAGAGTATATAGATTTTATTTCAACTCGATACCTCCACGCGTTGAGATAAAGGGTCTTGACAGACGGACGGACAGACGGACACCAAAGTGATCCTATAAGGGTTCCGTTTTTTCCTTTTGAGGTTCGGAACCCTAAAAATAAACAAATAAACAGAATCACCCATTAAAATTTATTGCGCGTCATGTCACTGTGTGCGTGAGTGTGATAGCCTGTACGAAGCTACGCCCACTTACTCCAGGAATCGCTTTTACCGCTTTCCTTAAATAAAAATAAAATTCTAAATAAATTCCGACCCCAATCAACGTTTTATTTTTGATTCGGGTCGAGAATCAACATATTGCCTCCTGGATTTTTTACAGATCTCATCAACACTGCACCTAGTATAAAATGACAGACAAAACCAAGGCGGGTATAATACCGAAAGCTTTTTAAATAACTACTTAACCATAATCTTTGATATCCTAACTTTCTCTTACAGAACCGCCAAAAATCTTCCAAGCCCTATTCCAAAATGCGAACTCCAGTACAAACGAGGTTCACATAGAGGTGATATCAGGCCAACCATTCTACATGCACTGCCATCCGTACGGAAACCCGCTTCCCTCCGTCTACTGGTTCAAGGACGACGTGCCTTTGAAACTGTTTGATGAGTCTATGGTGTCTACGAACTTTGGAGAGGTTATCGTGGTGAAGAAAGCGGTGGAAGAACAGACGGGCAACTATACTTGTGTAGCCAGAAATAAAGTTGGGAATACTAGTGTCGTTTATTTGGTTGATGTTCTTGGTGAGTACTAGATGTGTGTTCTATAAATAAATTCTAAATAGTATGTTTTCTCAATTTTTGAGATGGGGAGGCAATACTTGGTCGCTTCTATTTAGCCGTCCGTCCGCCGTCCATTAAGTTATCAGAAATTTTTAAGTGCATTCAAAGAAATTGTGAAAATGACAGTTTACTAAAAAAGATTTTTTAGAAAAGATGATCAAAAAGCATTCCATTTTTGTAAGGGAAATTGTGATTTTTTATAGAACTTATCTACTCAGACGCATAGTAGGTATTATATCTGTTGGTACTTTTTAAAAGTAGTTAGTTTCATTCGGTTCAGATTTTCGAAAAGTTAGGGGTAGCTACACAACTAAGCGGGGCGGTATTGTCGGGTCGGCTGTATTTGTCGAACAACAATGCCAACCCGAAGTAGTGACTGCACTTGTTCGGTTTCAATTAGCTTGTGCCGTTTGGACAGATCATTCGGGTCGACACGTTATTCGTTTGACAGTATTTATGGAATGACAACGCCAATCCGTTGAAATTACTACCTACATTACGTTCAGGATCATTCGGCTTGTGGCTAGCGAAAGCCGAGCGGCATATATACATAATTTTATTCCATTTTACCACCCTCTCGGCTGTGCCGAGTATTGCCAGGCCGCTTGTGTGTGTGTACCCTGAGCTAGTTCTTATTCGTTTTTCATTTACTCACGATTTCTTTCAGTACCTCCACCAACGCCCAAAGAATCTACTAAAAAGATCACAGCAAGTTTCGAAAAGAAATTGGTATTGACTTGCCCAGCTGTGGGTAGTCCATTGCCCAGCGTCATGTGGATCAAGCACCCCTACACTGAAATAAGTGGAGATGAGAGAGTGCTTCTGTCTGATGATAACTTTAGCTTGGTGAGATTAATTTAACACATTGACAGCTGCACAAATTTTTGTACTATTTCCATTCCACGGGGCGTTAAAGACCTCGTTTGAAAATTATCAATATGGCGGTAAGGGGTTTATTAGACCCCGTAACGTTTAAGAAAGTAAAAGATTTTTTAGCAAAACTAAAAAAATAAAAATTGCGTAAAGCTAAATTTAAAAAAAAAAAAATCAGTGCGTTACGAAGTCAAATACCATTGGATACTGTTTCACTAGGGCATCTTAGATTTTTTAAATGTTTTTTTTTTTATTTAAATATTTTAAAATGTAATTTATCCATGTACCTATAAAGTTAATAAAGAGATAATCTTATCTTGATGTGGGGCTGGCCTTAAAACCAGAGCACTTCGACCCTTCTGGATCTTTTGTGCTAAAAAGAGGTAATAATAATAGGTAACAATTAACCCATATTCATTTAAATTAATAATTATCTTTCAGACCATCAACAAAACAGAAATAACAGATGGTGGAAAATATTCCTGCATCATGATGAACAAGGTCGGCACCACAGAGGTTACATTCGACGTCAGCGTACAAAAACCACCGTCCATTGCTGGGAATGTTGGCAACAACTTGGTGGAAGGACACGTCGTTGCATACAAAAGGAGCATTGTATTGAAATGTGAGGCTGATGGACATCCGATGCCTAAGATTTCGTGGTTGAAGGTACTTTTTTTAACCGACTTCAAAAAGAATGAGGTTATATGTTCGGCTGTATGTATTTTTACTAGATTATTTCTACACCGCACAGGATTCTTACAACAAAACCGTAGGAGCCCAGTAGGGCCCAAGCCAGTAGGGCCATGGATCGACTTCTGAAAGGAAACCCCCAGACCCTAGCACTCAAAGGGTAACTGAAAGAACATAGGTGTGGTTTCAGTCAGTAAAAGTCTGACACGCTTTCCCGCTCCGACCTAGACCGGAACTAGTCATTATCTGTTTCCCACCCTAAAAAAAGAAACAGGATCCTTACTTTATCTGCGATAAAAGCCAAAGTATGACACTCAGCGATTGTATAACTATACATAGTAAAACTGTTAAACAATTTTCATAATCAGATCAGACTTTTCAATGTCCACTCCGTTACTAGCTCGAGCCAACCATCCAGCTCCTCCCTTGCTGTCCTCTCCCGAACGACGCCCTAAACTGATGTCCGGACATCCCTTTCTTGGGGGGTGCCATTAGCATGTAGTCACTACTTTTTAATCACACTAATATTCTAAAGGCGAAAGTTTGTGTGTGTGTGTGTGTGTATGTGTGTGTATATTTGCTACATCTTCACGTTCGAACGACTAGGGTACTCGGGTAGGCCATGTCGTAGAATAGCACTTACTTTTATCCCGGGAGTATGTTCCCTTAGGACAATCTTTTTCTTTCACTCGAGTGAAGCTGCTGCAAGCTATAATACTATACACGAGAGTGCTGGTAAATTCTTTTGACATTTGTAAAATTAAAAATAAACTTCATTTTTTTCCAGGATACACAAGCACTGAGCGAGAATTTATCTAACATACAGAGAGTGCTCGGGAACAGTTTACTAGCAATATGGAGCGCTGACGTCAAGGATGCTGGGCAGTATATCTGTGTGGTAGAGAATGAAGCGGGTACGGCACATCGCAGGTTCAATATAGCCATACAAGGTAAGACAAATGTTGCTAGACAACGTTTCTTACATATGACGTCACAGTACGTCTATGTGGTAGAGAACGAAGCGGCGCCGCGCATCGCAGGTTCAATATAGCCGTACAAGGTGAAACATCTGTTGCTAGGCAACACTTCTTACATATGATGTCACAGTACATCTGTGTGGTAGAGAACGAAGCGGCACCGCGCATCGCAGGTTAAATATAGCCATACAAGGTGAGACAACTGTTGCTAGACAACGCTTCTTACATATGACGTCACAGTACATCTATGTGGTAGAGAACGAAGCGGGCATTGCACATTTCAGATGCAACGGATAATTAATATTTGTGTTGCAATCGCGTACGTGCACTTGGTCTGACCCCAGCATGAATAACTTATTTTAGAAGTAAACATTTTTTTTTAGTACCTGCGAAATGGAGTCCGTTCACACAGTGGTCTTTATGTAATGTTACCTGCGGGTTGGGGTACCAAGAGAGATCCAGATCCTGTCATTTTATCGATGATAAAAATAATACTATCGGTAAGCAAATTTTTATTAAATATTTTCTGTCCTTTTTATTTTTGTGCCTCCTATAGCTCGTAAATATTGTAAATTTATCTTTCATATCAACTTTATAGTCCCTACGGCACTTAGTCTTAAAAATTATGATATCATCAGTCTCGATAGTTTACTTTTCAAAAGCATTTGATAAAGATAAACACGTGGTGTCGGAAAAAAAGACAATAAATAGTAACAAACCTTTTCTTTCTCCAACTTAAAAGTGTAATTGCAATTTAGCTAGTTTTATTATTTAGGAAAACTTAAAACAGCATGAACTTTTTATCTACTTTTATATGTTTTAAATAACATTGTCTAAGGTGTACCACAAGGGTCTGTTCTGGGCCTATCTTTAATTTCATAAAAAAAAATGTTAGACGCGTTTTTTAAACTGACCATATTACAGATAGTTCTTCAAAGTCCGAGAAGATAATTCTAGATCAGTCTGCGTGTAAGGGCCCTACCATCGATAAAAGGAAATGTCACATGCCTCCCTGTGAAGTAAGTAGCAGCTTATTTTAACAATATCTATTGCGTAGTTGAGTAGTGAACTGTAAGAATTAGGCTGGTTGAAGATAGGTAACGAGTCGTTCTGTACTGAACTCGCTTTGAGCTAACCCAATGTTTGAACAAATGACAACGAATAAGCCAGGTACGACCTACCTTTCGCTGACCAGCAGTTTTCTCAGGAGTACTTCTTGAGGTAACAGCGCTGTTAAAGTTAACCAACACAACACGGTTATGGACCATTTGTTTTTTTACGGAGCACCTCAAACATGCAGGTTGGCCTCGTGGCGAGTCGTAACAAACTGATTTCGTAGAAGACGCCACACTCCCAGCTCATTTCCTGCGTCCTGGTCTACATCATTAGACGATTGCTTGGCGAATTAAGTTGTCCCATGCCTTACGCTAATAAATGGGCCAATCACAGGTTACATACAGAACATCTATTTAATTTAATTTTACATTATTTATGTATTTAATTTCTCCCAATCGAGAAATGCGTGCATTGACATGTAAGGCCGATGTCTGACGCCTTCAACTAAACTATACATTTATTGGGTTTGATTGGAGACTAGATGGTGATATAATTTATGTGAGCATTTAATCTTACTGCAGGTGTATATGAAATATTTTAGGTTGACCAGTCGAAGCCCCGCTGGTCGCAGTGGTCGCAGTGGTCGGAGTGTTCGGTGACGTGTGGTGTCGGCACGCAGTCGCGGACCCGCCGCTGTAAAACCACAGCCAAGTGCGATGGAGACAATGTACAGGTAACCAGCTTATAGTACTGTCATTCATCATTTCAGCCGAAAAAGAACATGTCCTTAAAGATGAAAAAAAAAAAACGTTTTTCAACGTCAAACGTCTTGTATTGTTTCTTTCAGATAAAGAAATGTACTGATCTGCCCCTGTGCAATCCTGCTTCGAGTTCAACTGACAACGATGTTTTAGACAGCAAAGAAAATAACGGCGATGATGTGAGTTATATTCACTAGAAATATATTTTAGAAATCATCATTCTGTTGCTTCTTTTGCACTATATTTCACACAGCCAAAGTAACGTAACCCAAGGTGGTAAGGTAACCCAACTCTACCATACCCTACCCGACTCTACCTCACTCTACCCCATCTACCCTACTCCACCCTACTCTACAGTATATTAATTTAATATACCATTAAACACATCAACCGTCAATTTCAAATATTTCAAATTGACAAATTTTCAACCATACTTAACCACAGACAACATTACGTTTAGCTGTCAGTTGCGTTGTTATACCACGTTTTATGTCACGTTCCACGGGAACGGGATAAAAGTCCGTCTCCTGGTTCTAAGCTACCTCCCCACTAATTTTCAGCCAAATCGGTTCAGCCGTTCTTGAGTTATAAATAGTGTAACTAAGACGACTTTCTTCTATATACATATATAGATAAAGAGGTACTTTGTTATTATAAAGAGGTAAAGTTTGTTTTTTTTTGTGGGGGAGGTATTCTCTAATAGTTTTATGTACGCGGTTGAAGCCGCGGGCATCACTTACCATCAGTTTAGATAGTGGTCAAGCGTGAACCTAAATATATTTTTTTTAATCTAGCATAACACACACTCTGTATGTGAACTACACATAAAGAGTGTGTGTTATGCCTACCTAACCTATAATTTCTTTTAATAAATTCATCCTTATTAATATTAATCTAGCGGTGCCGGCAGACGTTCTGTCCGGAAGCTGGCTTTTCGTCAGAATAAACCTACCACCTACCGTGTCCAATTATTTTTTTGACCTAGGGACCCATTCAAATATACACACAACATCTTATTCGGTCAAATCGTTTAGGAGGTATTAGGTGACAAATACGTAGGTACAGTAAAATTATACACAGGGTGTCTGACATCGACGCACAAACGAATACCACGGATCCAGCACCATGATTCTGGATCCCCCAGTGGTAGAATTTTTCTTCGGTTTTTTACTAGTTTTTTTTTAATCTTTAAGTTTTTAATTTGAACTGTATAAAATCGTTGTTCTAATATTTTTAGTGAAAAAAAATGAATGAATTACTTTTAAAATTAAAAACGTCATCGTTTTATCTATCCCGATGACTTTTTAATTAATTAACTTTTTTTTTTAATCTTTTTACTAAAAATATCATCGGGGTTGGTTAGAATAACGATTTCATAATATAAATAAAGATTTATTTTAATTGTTTTAATTACATTTATTCATTTTTGCAGGACTCTTACTTGCCGGACGCAACTTTCGAGTTACAACCTGAGATGGTAAACTCGCATTTCTCGCCGGAAGTTGAACAATTTTACGAAACATCAGGTAAACTTTTCGTTAGGCCTATAGGGTTGCCAAAATTTCTTAGACGAAATATAGGATTTTTCAAATTAAGCAATAAAAAGTATAGTACACTTCAAAAAATATAGTATTTTATGGAAAAAGCAAAAAAAAGACAAAGATATATTTTATTTATTTATTTTTATAAAATCTATATTTATTTGCACTTCTTGCATTTTTCAACAATTGTTTTGTCTAAAATAAAAGCGTCATTATGATTTATGACATTCAATTTTTAAATTAATATTAATCGAAAGCTCTATATTTCTGTTAGGTTAGTTTAGGTTTTTATTTCTGTAAGGTTTATATTATGTTTGAAGTCTTTTTGTATTTTTCTTTTTTTTATCGGTGGTAGCGACCCACTTTCTTTTTCGCTACTATTCATAACTAATTCATTTTGGACTTTAATTTCTTAAAGAAAATAACAATATTTAATTGAAAATAATCACCAAAATCTATGAACAAACATAGCAGACCAATGACCAAACATTCGTTTGACATTAACAGCTTCCAAATGTAATAAGATCAACAACAGCATCAGTCAAATGTACACTTATAGCAGTATACCTAGAGTATTTTTTAATGACGTGTAAAAGTGATTCATTTAAACTTATTTGCAAAATAAATATCATTTATCATGCATGGCCAATCTGTTCTCTCCAATACATAATTATAAGAATAGATAAAATGTTTTCAACAAAAATGCTGAAACATTATCCAGCCGAGAGCAGTGGTGGCCCAATGGTAATGGTCGCAGTTTCAAACCTAGCCAAGCGCATTACTTTGTACATATAATTTATTTCATCACCACTGCTCTCAAAATGGTGAAAGAAAACATCGTGAAGAAACCGGCATGTCCTAGAACCAAAAATTTGAAGATATGTAACATGTACCACCCCCACTGGGCTTGCGTGGTGGATATCTAGCATTTCCTCTCTAGGAGAGGAGGCCTGAGTCCCAGCAGTGAGAACATTATAAGACGTTTATGCTATTTTTTTATTTAACCAACCGATGTCCTATGAAGATAGTTACTGTTGTCGAATGTATTTTCTTGACTCTTATGCTACTTACATAAGGTTCTATTTCCAGGTTCGCAATCACCAACGGTGTTCTTCGACGTGAGTGTGACAGAAAACCTGGACCACAGCGATAGAGGGCCGTGTGACGTCGGGTATAGCCATAACAAGACTACTAATGCTTGCGATGGTAAGTTCCAAGAAAGTTTGTTTTATTTATAATTACGAGTAGCTTCTACCAACGTCTCCACACCCACGTGAAAGTAGAAAATGATCCCATGAGAACACACTCCTGGGATGAAAACTACTATAGGCGTAGGTTTGCCGGCAACCAGCAATGGGTAGCTCGTCGTGCGGCCGTCCGGACTTCCGGTAACCGTCCGGACTTCCACGCGCGCCTCAAGAAGATGTCAGCCAAACCGTAGGGGCCCAGCAGGGTCGAAGCCTACTGGGGCCATGGGTTCGCTTCTAAAAGGAAAACCCAGGACCCTGGAATGCAAGGCAAAGAAGGAACACGAGTGAGTTTTAGTCAGTAAAAATCTGACACGCCCTCTCCCCTGTCTCCGCCCAAGAGCGAGAGAAATCGTAGGATGATTTCCCAACTAAAAAAAACTCCCTGGATAAAAAATATAATTTATGTGTTATTCCAGGGCAGGGACAAAATTTCATCCAAATTCATTCAACCGTATGAGCATGAAGAAGTTGCAAACATCCACATCTAACTCTTGCCACTGTACAAGTGACAAGAAAAAAAAGACAACTGTATTATTCTAATATCACATTATATTAAGAGACCAGAATAACAAGGGAAGAATCTGACGAAATTAGTCGATAACATAAAGACAGTCCCACACTGTATTAAATAGTGATGTCAATGGTGGAGAAGCATTTTCATCGGACGTGGCATCATTAATGTATTATAAAAAAATATTTTTGTTTGTTACAGACGTGGACGAGTGTTTGGTGGACACAAACCAGTGTCACTCAACGCAGCTGTGCGTGAACACAGAAGGCGCGTACCGGTGTCAGTGTTCACCCGGCTACCTGTCGTTAGCGGCCGGGCAGAGGTGTCTGGGTGAGTAGTAGACAGTTACACACGGGTCAGTGTCACTCGACGCAGTTGTGCGTGAACATAGAGGGCGCGTACCGCTGTCAGTGTTCACCCGGCTACCTGTGTCTAGCGGCCGGCCAGAGGTGTCTGGGTGAGTAGTAAATAGTTACACACGGGTCAGTGTCACTCGACGCAGTTGTGCGTGAACACAGAGGGCGCGCACCGCTGTCAGTACTTTTTCCTATTTATTACTTTTTTCATTATATTTATTATGGTGGTACAAAAGATCCTAAAGCCTATATTTATAAAAACGTGTCTAGATATCTTTCCTCACTCACCACCCCTATCAACCAACGTGATTTTACCCACTCCTATCAAGAACGGAGACTCTACACTCGAAGTTGTGGACGACTACGTTTACCTGGGACAGACGGTCCAGTTGGGAAGGTCTATCTTCGAGAAAGATTAGAGGTCAATCGTCGAATTAGACTCGGCTAGGCAGCGTTCGGGAAGCTGCGCGTTGTCTTCTTGTTCAATATACCACAGTGACGAAAGTCTATGACTAGTGCGTGTTGCCAGTGATGACATATCGTTTCGAAACGCGGTGGTCGCTTACAATGGGACTCATCAGAAAGCGTAAATAAATAAATAAGCCTTTTATTTCATTCCCTTAATAATACTACATTCCAATTACGTATATATTACAATTAATTATAGTTGATAATACTCGTTTATATGAATTCTATTATGTATTTATTGTAACATGCACTTATAATTTTAATTTAATTAAAATGTTTTATGTAATGACTTTGATTATATATGTATAGCATACAATTAAAGGGAACCCCTGTGCAGGTAAAGGCCTCCTCCAGACTAGACCATTTTTCTCTGTCTTAAGCTTCCCTCATCCAGCTCCCACCAGCGACAGCACGGAGGTCACCCGCCCAGCGCTTTAGCGGGCGCCCACACGGCGCTTGCCAGTGCTGGGCCCTCTCCACCTTGTTACTCTCTTTGTCCATCTTCCATCCTCACCACACCACCACCGCATCACCACCACCGCATCACCGCAGGCCCTAACAGAATACCAGCGCTGCGTTATTTATCGTTTTATCGCAGCATAATCATGCTGAGTTAGGCGCCTTTTTGACCTTGCACAGATCATACAGTTATTATTATTATTACATATTTTTTTTTACTGTTTTTTTTTTAATTTTACTGTGTGTGTGAGGTACGAATAAACGTTTTTCTTTCTTTTTATCCTCGCAGCGAGACAGGTGACCCGCCACATGGTATATTGCCCATGTAAGAAAATTGAAATTGAAATGGTCTGTGACCTGTGTTCGCTTGCGAATTTCAGTATTCTTCACCTTATCCGAAAGTTTAAGGTTCAGTATAATCCTTTCCATCGCTCTTTGACAGATTGAAATTTTGTTAGGCGTTTTTTCTGTTAAGCACCATGTCTGGCAGCCATATGTGAGGCAGGGCAGCACACAAGAATCTAATACTTTCTCTTTTAGTTTGGTAGACAATTTGGGTTTCATTATGTGTTTTAATGACCATTATCGTTTCCATGCTGAGCCGATCCTTCTCTCCACCTCTTCTTTATCTATCTCTGTAAAGGATAGTTGCTTACCCAGGTATATGTAGTCATTGACATACTCTACATTTTCGCCGTTTATTAGAATTGGTGTTAAGATGTTGTTAGTCATTATTTTAGTTTTGTCAAAATTTATTTCTAATCCGACTTTAATGCTTCGTAAATGTAGAGTTGTTAGCATGTCATTGAGTTCCTCAGCGGTGCTAGCTAGTAGTGCAATATCATCCGCGAACCGCAGATGGCTCAGATACTGTCCATCTATTTTTATGCCCTTATTTTTCCAGGTTGAATCCTTGAGAATAGTTCGAGAACGGCTATGAAAATTTTCGGTGACAAAGGATCTCCCTGGCGGACGCCGCGTTCTATTTTGAAAATTGGTCCGGTTGGATGCAAGACGCACAGGATCGGTCATTATAGTGACATTTGGGGGAGGCCTATGTCCAATAGCGGACGTCTTTCGGCTGAAATGATGATATCTTTCCTATACTTTTTTTATAAAATTATTTATTGTTTGCAGACATAAATGAGTGCGAGCTGCAGACGGACGGCTGTTCCTACTCTTGTGTGAACACGGCCGGCGGGTACGTCTGTGCGTGTCCACGACATCTGAGACTACACGTTGACAAGCACCACTGTGTTACACGTGAGTACACACACAGGTATCCATGCACACGTCCGTATCTACACACAGATATGCACGTGTGCAAGTTTTTCCTTTGTACCCGGGGAATAACAGGCACGGGATTGATCCGCATGCGTGGTGTCATTTAGGCCTCCGACTACCAAAAGTATTTTATTGCTGGGTACATTAACCTCCTACTTACACTCTGACACCAG
This sequence comes from Mythimna pallens, assembly GCA_961205895.1. NCBI lineage: Eukaryota > Metazoa > Arthropoda > Insecta > Lepidoptera > Noctuidae > Mythimna > Mythimna pallens. The sequence goes on along the minus strand of OY540839.1, from coordinate 19,627,892 downwards.
TGTTACCAAGGGGTGGGAAATTATCATATAACTTTTTCCGCTCTCGGTGGAGTTAGGAGGGTCAGACTTTTACTGACTAATACACGTCTATGTTCCTTCAGTTGCCCATTGCCGTCCAGGTAAGCGGTAACACTTACCAACAATAAAGACCATTAACTTTTTTTTCAGCTGCTTTATATCGAAGACCGCTCGGAGAGTTGGAAAATGAATACTTGAGTACTACCATAGAATTCCCGACGAAGTACAAGAAACCGATAAGAAATACTTAGCACTCACCTCTTCAAATTACCAACCTTGCACATAGAATCATTCTGAATGCTGACGAAGTTCATGCTTACGGTGAATGCTACGAGCCCAAGCGTAGCCATGTAAACGTGCCAAACTAACATCTGACTACCCAAGTACAGTGCCGTAACTAACCTTTTCTACACCAAGTTAGTTTCTGTAACTGTGCCCCTAAAAAAAGAACTGGGTAAATTTAATCCGCCTGACGCAGGTGAGTCCCGAGTGTTGCGGGAGGTACCTATTTCGAATCTAGCGGAAAGAAGCGCTCGGGTGTCACCATTGTGCGGAATGTTGCAAACTTTCACCATATGTTGGTGAATATGGTGAAAGTTGGCCCCGTTTGAGCGGAGCCTCGCCATGTCCTTCGGCAAGAGGCGATGGTGATCTGAACTGAACGTCCGGCCCTGGTTCTGGCCATAGCGAGAAGGAATGAGAAACAATAACCTCCTAATGTAATGAATTATAAAAAACTTGCCTTAGTTTGTTCATTTCTACACCCCATTAGAGTTTTTGCCCTGCGCCTGGGCACCGCTGGCACCACCTTAGTTAAGGCGCTTCCTAAGGATAGTCAAAGATAACACTAAAAACAAAATAAATTATTGAGTTTAGCTTCATCTAGTGCGAACTCGTCAGGAATCACTCTCAGGCTCGTAGCTTTCACCTTATGAATGAAATATAGTAAGCGATATACTATTAGGGTAGTCGCGCACAGGCCACTCGTGACACTCACAAACGCCGTCTCGAGAAGCTAAAAGTGGCCGACAATTTGTAGCGTGTGGTGACCACAGGCGTCAACTGTATGCGGCGAATCTGTATATAAAAATAGTTTAAAAAACACGCTTATAGCACGCACTAAAAATTACAACCCTTTCATTTGATTCCCATATCATGGAGGTGCAATTCAAATAGCCAGTCCGCCATCTTGGACGTCCGCCATATTGGATTTAAGTCCCGTGACTATTTTTTTCGTTTTCCTGACAGCAAACCCTTTCATTTGATACCCATATCACGGGGGTGGATTTCAAACAGCCAGTCCGCCATCTTGGGGAGGCCGCCATATTGGATTTGTAATGACGTTTCTTAGCTAGTCATGTATTGTTATCAGAACTCAGAGCGTGTGCAAAATTTCATCCTAATCGAAGACCGGGAAGTGGGTCAAATTAAGATTCCAAGATTTTCTTACATACATAGTTACAAGTGAAACTAATAAAAGCATGTTAATGAAGCTAATAAAAGCGTGTTAAAAATGTATGAAAACTACAGGAATTTCCTGTAGTTTTCATACATTTTATGCCGGTGACGGCGTTTTGTGGTTGTGGCCAGTGACCTGCGTGCGGGAACCATTACTTATACCTAATTTTTAAAATATTTTTTACGAACTGAATCTGTTTGCGTGACACTTCGACTAGACTGTGTCAATGTGTGCCCTTAGACTCCGCGCAAGATAACTCTGCGCGTCACTGGGGGCGTGCTCAATGTTGCCAGCCTAAAAAATCTGTTTTTCCTCATAAACTTAAAAACAATATTTCGTAACTCTAATTGTAATTAAAAGAATTTACTATATAGCTATAATACATTTGTATGGGTATTTAAAGGAAAGTAAACAAATGGATTGGATTATAGTTTATTTTCATTAGCGACATAAACGTCAAGATAGCGGCAAACGATTAGTTCCGATATCTTGCGTGGAGTCTACCTACCTCAGGCTCACCATAACATAATGTGTTCAAGTGTAATTTTGTCCCAACTGTATTTGAAACATAGTATGTAAAGCATTAATTAAATTATTCTGTAAAAAGTTTTTAATGGAAATAAAACACTATAACTTAATTTTGTACTATTTATTTTACTCTACGTGTCAAGTACAACATAGGTAAGTATGTGAATATTTCTATTATCTCTTTGTTATCTCATAGTTAATTGTAAAATATGGATATAATTAATTAGTTTGCAGTCAATAATATACATTTTTCTACGTACAACCTACATTAAACTAAGTTATATTTTTGCTCTTGGTATGTAATATTTGCACCGAGCGCGCGAGCGGACCACGCCGGAACGCATTTTCCGTGTTGAGGGAAATTAAGTAATAGTAAAGTGATGTCATATTTACATGGAATTGGGTTTATCGTATCAGGCTGGCCGCCACGCAGCCCACACTAGTCGTAAGGGAACCCCCGTTTATTTATTTCTTCGTAAGTGTAATGAAAGACATCGTTTGATACACGTGGAAATTTGTCACTGCAGCACTCAGCTCCATAATACCCTCACCTGCGGCTCAGGCGAATTCAGCCTCGGTCGCAATGACAAACTTTCTCCATTTATATGTAAATGTACTATTATATGTTAATAACTCTTCGGACCTGCTCGCAGGCCGCGGTCCGCTACCATGCAAATGTGTCATTGTATTTTCAATTCTCTTCTTGCAAAATTGCACTGAATTTTACAATGCGGCCTGGCTCGGTCGGTGAAAATCGTACATATTTAGAATCCCTATATACAATTAGTATCTACATTCATTTTCATGCATTCAAAGCCTCAGAATAGTGAGAATATAGAGTTCATGTCATAAATCAGAGTATCCGGTAAGGCTGCCATCAGACGGACTGCATCATAGCAACTGCGCGCAGTCCATAGGTATATTCAACTGCATTCAGTTGCACGTTCGACTTCGTTCAGTCATGATATCAACTTCACGCGGTCGGCTGGAGTCGTGTTACTTCATTATTAACTGCATACAGTCGTGACTTCAATTTTACGCGGTCGGCTACTGTTGTATAATGTCGACGTACGCTGTCCATCGCTACTCGCATACAGTTAATGCACGCATTGACATTAAGTGATCAATATCATCTTTATTTTGAGACTCTTAAAGATCAAATCTTACACTAAGCTCCTGGCTTAGATGCATGGCGTCAACTGCGCAAAGTCAGATCCGACTGCAGATAACTGCTTGCAGTTGAATATATCTACTGCGCGCGGTTGTTGCGATGCAGTCCGTCAGGTGGTATGGCCATTATCTACGTTTAAAAGAAGGTTGGATTTGTAGATCGTCATTCGTTTCTGTCACTCATACAAGACTTATGTGCCTTATTCATTATCATCTTCTAGAGCGTCTAGCCATTGCTTGCAACCTTTATTGCGACATAAAATTGGTACAATCTAGAAAATAACTAATGTGTTTGCTAGATAGCTCTATTTATTTTAGTGCCTTTTATGACTCCGTGTAAACATTATGCCTGCAAGGAGCCGTTGCTATCTGTCGATACAGAATATTGATGAAAGTTTACAGTTTGCCTACGATTCTAACGTACCTACAATATTATTTTGTCCTATTTCGTCCTGTGTAAGAAAATAAACTCTACTTGTGTATTAATAAGATTTGATTTAGGTTGCAATAGGTGGAAGCCGCTCGTTGCCTATAATCTTCTTTATATGTCCTCGCTTTGCGTCCAGCACTCGCTCGTCCTGCTTTCTGGCAACATTCCTGGAACGTAATACCAGTAGGAATAAGAACGAATCAAACCTGAACTGTAGCCTCGTTTTATAGAAGAAATAATAACTATTAAAGTAGACAGAGATAAATGTAAGAAGGCCCTGCAGCGAGATTATACTGATAAAGACTTCAGATTTACGTTTACAGACTTAATCCTCAGACACATTAGGGTACAAAATGTCCCCCAATATAACGCGCAACGCTCAATCTATGTGACGCTGCAACGTTGCCCAGTGTCCCGCAACTTGCCCCCTAGCATTTTACGACACATTCACGTGACGCTGGACATGTTGTTGGACAATTTGACAGCGTTGCGCGTCATGTTGGGGGCATTTTGACCCCTAAGGTATCTGAAGCTTAAAGCCTTTGATACATTAGGGTACAAAATGTCCCCCGAAATGCCGCGCATAGCTCAATTTACGTGACGCTGCATAGTTGGTAAGTGTCCTGCAACTTGCCCCCCAACATTTTACAACGCATTCACGTGACGCGGGACATGTTGTTGGCCTATTTGACAGAGTTGCGCGTAATGTTGGAGGACATTTTGTCCCCTAATGTATCTGAAGCTTAAAGCCTTTGATACATTAGAGTACATGTCCCCCAACATGCCGCGCATCGCTCAATTTACGTGACGCTGCAACGTTGGTAAGTGTCCTGCAACGTTGGTAAGTGTCCTGCAACGTTGGTAAGTATCCTGCAACGTTAGTAAGTGTCCTGCAACGTTGGTAAGTGTCCTGCAACGTTGGTAAGTGTCCTGCAACGTTGATAAGTGTCCTGCAACATTGATAAGTGTCCTGCAACGTTGGTAAGTGTCCTGCAACGTTGGTAAGTGTCCTGCAACGTTGGTAAGTGTCCTGCAACGTTGGTAAGTGTCCTGCAACGTTGGTAAGTGTCCTGCAACGTTGGTAAGTGTCCTGCAACGTTGGTAAGTGTCCTGCAACGTTGATAAGTGTCCTGCAACGATGTTAAGTGTCCTGCAACGTTGGTAAGTGTCCTGCAACGTTGATAAGTGTCCCGCAACGTTGGTAAGTGTCCTACAACGTTGATAAGTGTCCTGCAACTTGCCCCCAACCTTTTACAACGCATTCACGTGACGCGCGACATGTTGTTGGCCAATTTGACAGAGTTGCGCGTAATGTTGGGGAACATTTTGTGCCCCTAAGTATCTGAGGCTTTATCAAGGAAATATTGCAGAGATTAATCCTTAATTTTTAAATATGAATTTTATGCTGCGTTTTTGTCAGTCTCAAAATACTCAAATCAAAAGCCGAGTAAAATGATTATTGGTACTTAGAAGACCTTGGTACATGAAATTCAAGGGCGAAAAATCGACATTAATTTTAAAAGTAATCAAGTTGCTCACTTATCACTCCATGTTAGTGCTAATCTGTGCTGTCAATTGATGAATGAGCAAGCACAAACTTTATACAGGAGGGAACATTTTTACATATTTGACAAAAAGATTATAGACCTTAAGGCTTTGGTTAGAACTTATATATTCATCGCCTCGCTAATCAGAGTTCAAGTTGCTTGCCGTTAGAAATATATATATTTTTTTTATTTCCATATTCAATTGATTTTGAACCTAGTAACACAGGTTCACAATCAATTTAATATGGGACAGGACAGGAGTCCTGTTCCCTTCATGTTCCTTCCTGTGTCTTCTCAAGAAGAACTCTAACAAATATTCCTAAGCACTTTGGCTGTGTTATTATTTGCCTTAATACTTACTGCCAGTAGCTGCTATTCTTCTGTAGTCTCATGATGTTATTCTGGCATATCATCAACTCGTTTTGCAAGTAGGTTCTTTGGTCGTTCACTCTAACAAACAACTGAAATTCGAGAAGTATTCAGTTATTTTTAAAGTAACTATTTGACTTTACAGGAACTAGGCATCAAAAGAAAATGTGTGTATCAACCCACATCATATACCTACTATAATTATGTAATATTATATACTATAGATTATACCTATTTTTTTGCCGCCATAGTGGCTAGTGTCCGTTAGCACTTCGTCAGTGCTGGGTGCCAACTGAACGGGCATACACTACCCGCACATACTGAAGACAAAGGGCATACACCATAACCAGCGTCGGGTGTTTAATGCCCAGAAAATGCTGAGGTGAACCTTTCGCTACGAGTAAGCTTGCATATTCTTGTACTTTTATTCTTTTTGTGTTTGTAACCGTTGTGCTGTGTCTGTTCCGAATAAAAGTTTTTCTCTTCTAGTGCGAGTTTGTTTCACGTTAACGCGATCGACACGTTTATGACGGTCGGCGCTCTGATTGGACCGCTCCGAGCTCTTAACCAATCAGAGAGCCAAACGCGGTAAACAACTCTCACCGTGCGTACATTCAAGCTTACGTTTGCACAGAAGCAAAAATGTATTTTACATATCTACTCATCGAAAAAAGCTTTGACTGGTCTGTTGGTCTACTGGTCAGTGGCCCTGACTGCTATGCAGGGTTCGATTCCCACCCAAGACAAATTTTTGTGCGATTAGTTCGATCATTTGTTCCGTGTCTGGGTGTAATTTATATATAGTATGTACCATGTATTTAGAAGTATAAGTATGTTACTTATACCACAAGCTCTTCTTAGTTTGGGACTAGATGGCGTTGAGCGAAAGTAATACTAAAAAAAAAAGCTGGAACGCCATGCTTGGTCTCAGCCATGTCACTGCTAATTAAATTTTTAAGGTCTTTTTTTTCTTACATAGGTAGGATGACAGCAGGATGAAATTACGCATAACTATGTAAGATGAGAGAAAAGGATAGATAGCTAAATTGTATGATTCCAACAGCCGTCACCCGCACCATCATATAGCAATTGTAGTGTAGCACATACTTAAAATATTAAATGCATACATACCTATGTATCGTTAGTATCAACTTGCAGGCACTAATCCGAGCGGTTAAAATGTAACCGCCCTGTTTTACCCAGGCATTCATTTAACCTAGATGGTTAAATGAATGCCTGGATAAAACAGGTCTAGCGCTAGCATCATCATCCAATGACATCCCCCGCTCTTGGGCGGAGCAATAGGGCGTGTCAGACTTTTACTGACTAAAAACCCACTCCTGTTCTTTCGTTGCCTTTCGTACCAGGGCCGAGTCTTCCTTTCAGAAGCAGACCCTTGGCCCCAGTAGGCTTCGACCCTGCTGGGCCCTTACGGTTTGCTGACATCTCCTTGAGGCTCGTATGGCACGCGCCGTCGACGCCTTGGGCTCGGTCCGGACGGTCGGACGGCGAGCTACCCATTGCTCACCGTTTGCAAGCATGCGCCTACGGTGGCCGGAAATCAGGATCGGAATCCCGGCGGTTGAGGGCGTGAAGGCCGCGCCCTCGCGCGTGCACGTGCGGCTGCTTCTTTTGCAAGCATTATTGCTTCGCAGAAGATGGCGACCGGCGCCTGCTTCGGACTCTACTACTACTTCGACTCCTCCTCGCTTCGGACCATGACCTGTACCAAGGCCCGACGCGAGTGATCATTGCCGCCGATCTCCCCCACGAGGACATGGCGGTGCTCTGCCTAAGCGGGGCACACGTCTACCGTGTGTTCCACCGTGCCCTCCGGGCGGTCCACACAGTGGTGGCACCCGGGCGTCACTTCCGCACGAATTGCTCTTACCTTAGATTCCGAGTCCAAGCGCCACTCCTTGCTTCGCAGAGTGCTAATCAAGTCGGTTTTCAGACGCTCAAATCTTTTCACCGTTCGTAACAATTCTGCCTGTAAACGGATAAAAAAAATTAACATTTCTTGCAGAGAGAATCGATAATTCTGATAGGCATTTATCATGTGAAACAATGATATAAAATTCAAAAATGGTTGAGAATAAGATGACGCAGCACTTAGTGAGGCTGCCTACTCACCGGTGTAAGAATATCCAGGTTTATGTTGAGGTCATCGTGTTTTAATTTGCAATCTGAAATATTAAAGAATAATACTTTAATATGATATTTTTAGGGCCGACAAAAGTCAAGTCAAAAGTTTTTATTTCACATAGGCCTACATGGGCACTTATAAAACGCGCTGCGACGCTCGACGCTGCGTTATGCGTGCGCCCGCGACGGGCACCCGTCGCATGACATCACGTGTGTGTCATGCGTGCGACGGTCCGTGTCGTGGAACCCGGATTATTACCTGCGCAGTGTCGCTGGTTCAACTTTAACGGAGTGCATGTAGTCGTGTCGATGGTATTATTACGTAGCAAAACGGGCGCGGAGCGAGGCTCTCCGAGATGGGTGCCCGCGCGGTGAGCCGCGACCAAGCACTTAAAGGAAGGACCTTCGCTCCGGGCAGAAACGACTTCATGAATGGCTTATGCACTGACAGTCTTATCGCTAAGCGCCTAGCAAGCCACCTGGTAACTAACTTAGTGGAACGTATATTCTAAAATGTTTTCTATACACTTACTCGAAAACCCGCTATTATCCCTATCGCTTTTAGGCACACAATTTAAAGTTTTCCGCACTAGTGCAGGAAATTGCTGCCATAATTGATTGTATTTATAGTATCAGGCTAGGCGCTAAGCGACCCCCACGAATCGCGCTCAACCCCCATTTAAGTATTTATTTTTACACGTGGAAATTAATTTGTCAGTGAACGAGTAGGTAATATTGCATCTGGCCGCACTGATATTCGCAAAGGTGTCATACGGGCAGTTCCGACAGACAGTTACGAACATATTCGGTATAACTTACCCAGTCCGCATATTTTAGCGTTTTTAATCTTTTCTTTCAATGCTGGCAGTTGTTCCCTCAACGTTTCTATGGTGTCCTGATACACCTTGTGTCTCGCGCTCTCCTTCATCAACTCATCATCGTGATCCCAGGTATAGTCGGTCTTGCGCAGTTCGTCTTGTACCTGTACTATCTGTTTCTCTAGCTCTCCATTCTGCCAGGCCGCTGTTTCTCTATTTGAAAAAGAATTAAAGATTTTCTACAGTCTTCCCGTGGTTTTTATCCAATAGATTTTGAAAAGAGGGGGTTCGTTTTATTGGCTGCGGTTTAATTTTCTTTGTCTATTGATGTGGGAAATCATTAAATAACTTCTCCTGCTCTGGGTAAGGCTAGAGGGAGTGGCAGATGGGGATGCAACTCGACATACATTTTCTCTATTTTTAACCGACTTCAAAAAGGAGGAGGTTCTATGTACAATTGAATGTATGTTTTTTTTATGTATTTTCACCGATTTCTCGGTCAATTGTGTTTGTTTGAAAGGTTATGCTTCCGAGTTGGTCCTCCGATCACAGCAGAACCGTCGTAACAAGTAAAATTGCTTTGTTTATACGTGTAGTTGATGACTGACTGAGTGTGGATGGGGAATATATCGAACTGATCTGATGATAAAGCCTGAAGTTAGGCACCGGAACTGTGTAATAAATTAATGTAATCTAACCGTGTTTAGGATTATTAGAATTGTCATGAGATGCACTCTGGCTATAAGGTATTTAAGTTTGACTGAGGGGTACTTTTTAGTGGTGGTATCATAACTAAAAAGTGTAAAATAAAAAAACCTTTTTACAAAAAAAAATATATAACCGACTTCAAACCAAAAAAAAACACTGAGAAGTGCAAAATAACTTTAAGTACGGAAGTCGGTGTTAAATAACGAAGAGACAAAACTATTATAGAAACACCGACTTCCACAATTAAAGTTATTTTGCACTTTTCAGTGTTTTTTTTTTACTTTGAAGTCGGTTATATTTTTTTTTTGTAAAAAGTTTTTTTCATACAACCGCTCTTACGCGATTATGATGTTATTACACATTTTTCGTTAGATAGGAAACATAGGATTTTGTGGATATTATCTAGACTTCTATTGAGATCAATTTATAAATTCGTGTAAAACTTATACAGTAAAAACCTCTGAAAATCTGCTATTTTGCATGAACTTTGACACTTCATAATTTACTCAAAAATTAAAAATGTCAAAAAAGTATATCAATAGAAGCTTTGAATTTTAATCAAGATTCTTAATGAAGATAATTTTTTTCAAAAACTTTTAAGGGTTAAAAAAACACGTATTTCCTGGAACAAGTTTTGTAAAATATTCGAGTAAATCACGGAATTACCGAATGCTAACAGAGTTCTCAGGCGTTATCTCTCTTTTTTCGCGTTGCGTTTTCGTCAAACAGCCCGTTGGATTGCGTTAGATGAAGTAAAGTAAAGAAAAAACAAGCTTTAACCATGCTCGATGTTGACGATAAGCGACTGAAAAAGGACCTGAGTTGATGAGCTTTCTTTGATTGTAATTTTTTTGAATGCGTATTGTACATGGGACTATTCTACTCACTTGTCACATCTGCTATATCGCCATAAACGACATTGAAAATGAGAAGAAAGCAGAGGCATCTATATTCAAGGACTTATTTAGGTACTATTTTTTTTTTATTGATATAAAACAGTGCTTGACTACGATCGACGATCCCACCTGATGGTAAGCAGTGATGCAATCATTGATGGTGAGGCACACTAGTTTATTAAGAGCCTATTCACTCTAGCCTTGCACCTAAATTATAGTTGGACGGGAAGACCGCAGCAGGCAAATTGTTCCAGTCCTTCGATGTACGCGGTGTAAACGACGAAGCGAAACGCTTAGTCCGGACCGTTGAAGTTTCAATAACGTAAGGGTGGATACCGGCCGTAAGTCGGGTTATCCGATGGTAGAAAGGAGATGGCGGAATGCAAAATGCAACCTATAAAATCCCGATAGGCTGGCTACCCTGCGCCTATGCTCGAGGCGTTGTAGATTGGACTTAACCAAATCTGGATCCCCAATTAGCCTCTTCGCACGCCTTTCCACTGAGTCCAAAGCTGCTAGATGGCATTTTGCAGCACCAGCCCATATGTGACTGCAGTACTCCACACACGATCGGACCTGTGCTTTGTATAACATTAGAAGCTGTCCCGATGTGAAGTACCATTGGATCTTTGCAAGAATGGCTAGTTTTCAAGCAGCTACCTTGGCTTTGGACTCAATGAACCGCCCAAAATTGAGGTCTGAGGAAATTTCAACTCCCAAGAGCTGAAGGCGGACGGTGCAATCCAGGGATACATTTCAAAAAGCAGAAGCCAAGATGAACGGGCTTCTTTTGTCGGTGAACAGACACGCCTGTGTTTTGGCGGCGTTGAATTCTACCAGATTGGTTTTGTCCCACTTGGAGACTGCCTGAAGTAAGACATTCGTACGCTCTACCATAGCCTCTCGTTCGGACCGGATTAGTTCCTTTACTAGCCCGAGCACCTGGAAGGTACCTTTTTACAACTGTGCTATCATCTGCATACCCATAGATACCGGGCATCAACAGATCGTTAATATGCAGCAGGAAAAGAGTTGCAGAGAGAACTGACCCCTGAGGAACTCCGGCTTTAGTGGTCATGGGCTCTGATGAGCATCCATCGACAACAACTTGGAGAGACCGTTGACTCAGGAAGTCTTTTACCCAGTTAATCAGACCAGAGGAAATGCCGTATGCCGGAAGCTTACTCAAAAGGCTGGCGTGCCATACCTACCCTGTCGACGGCCTTCGAGATGTCTCAGGAGACAGCAATCGCTTCTCCATCTTCTCGTGGGCCTCGCCCCACACGTAAGTGGACACTAGTAGGTCCCCAGTAGACCGATAGTGGCGAAACCTATACTGTCGGTCACTGCAGAGATCGTTACCTTCCAGGTATGCCATGAGGCGCGAGTTCAATACACGCTCCATAATCTTACAGAGTATGGAGGTTATTGAAATCGGCCGATAGTTGGCAAGATCGGCACGACTGCCCTTTTTGGGCCCGAGTTGCTCGTTGGCAAGCTTCCAGGGCTTGGGCACTATACCAGTCATAAATGAGAGGCGATACAAGCGCGTCAATAAAAATAAAATCCTCAGACCAATAAAAAATTGGTCTGAGCTAAAATAAATATAATAAATATCTTGGACATATCGTGACTGAGAGATTATGTGATGATCAGAATATAGAAAGGGGGCGCAGGGCACTGTCAGTGCGTGGTAATATGCTGGCATACAGGTTTGCTCGGTGTACAACCGAAGTAAAAATTACGCTATTTAAAGCCTTTTGCCGAACGTTTTATACCAGCGGGCTGTGGGCAAGCTTTACACAGAAAGCTTACAGTGCCTTACGCGTCCAGTACAACAATGTGTTCAGGGCGCTGTTCCGACTCCCTAGATACTGTAGTGTCTCTGGGATGTTTGCCGATGCCAGTGTGGACGACTGCTACGCATTACTGCGCAAGAAGGTTGCGTCGGTAATGAAACGTGTCCGTGGGAGCCGAAACAGTGTACTGAGAATGATAGGAGACGGGTATGATACTGCACTGCTGGGCAGGTTTACGGAGCTGCATGTTATGGGGTCTCTCTGGGCCTGCTGAGTTGGACGGTAGCTAAACTTATTTATTTTAAATATTTTGACATGCATTTAAATTTTAATAATTTTTGATTTTAATTTATTTATTGCTATTTTAATTTATGATTTGATTTTATTATGAATTTTATCTTGAATTTAATTTTATCTTATCCAGTGTTTTTAAAATATTTACTGGCTATGGACTAATGTCTGGACTGCGTTCAAAAATAACTATAGTAGCTTCGAGTTGCAAACCAGTCTTTTGTCGTTGCAACTCCGAGCAGGGTAGGTTGCATTGATGTAATGACAGTTGCTTTGCTTGGCATTGCTTTTTTGTTCTGTGGCATTGACAGTTGAACTCTACGTTCGCGTTCAAAAATGCGAGCTTCCCGATGACGTCATTAAAGTTAACTCTAATCTCATTTTTGAACGCAAGGCTGATTATAAATGTTTTTTTTAAATCATGCACTTTCTAGAGCCCGCACGTAGAGGCTCCCCAGATAGTAGATTTTTTAATCATATGCAGCAAGTAGGTAAACTGGTTGTTCATAGCCTTGACCCATAAAAATGAGGCCAATTTTAAGTAGGTTGCTATGGGTCGCATAATCAAGTAGGTAGATATACATCTTACTATAATGTGGGTACTCTGCAGCATTAATTAAGAATTATTACAGTATTTCCATAGAACTTCAATTAATAAAGATAGCAAAAGAATAATTCTGTGCGAAATTGATACAATGCATGATAGGCAAGTACTTAACGATGTTATTATGGTAGGTATTACTAGAATGGCACATTTACTGACCTAGAAGTTTTCTCGTGTTCCAGTTCATTTTTCAAACATTCAATTTCACATTCGTTCATTGTGGCAATAATTATTTTGGCTATTTTTTGGATCAGTTATTGTCGACTGCCCCGCTAAAGTGAACACAGTGATGCTTGATGTTTCAATTGATTAAACAAACTATGGCAACCAATTAATAATCCATACAGAGGTAAAAAGTTTATTTACATCTAATTTCCATAATCTATATCTGTAAAATAGTTGGTTAATTTTATATATAAGTGCCAATTTGCTATAACTCTTTCGTTCGGACACACGAATTAATTGTTTATAATTTTGTGGAAAAATGCTCCTGAGCAAATTAATTGACTCATAAGATTATAAAACACCATGTATTATTTTGAATACTTTATTACACTTAAGTCTCAATTTAATTTGTTAAAATCACCAGCGGCGTCATGATTTTACTTTAAATGGATTTTGCAGCAACTTTGAAGTTGTAACGAAACGCAGCATTTTGACGTGCCCTGACTTCTTACGTCAAAACAAGTTCAATTTTTGAATTTGAACCGTGAGACAGTAACCGAAACAAAAGTTAGCTAAAATTAAAGTTTAATTGTACTGTTTAAAATGAGTTTATTAAGTGCTGTTTTGCAAGAGGCCGACAAAGTGAGTACTCAAGACTTGAAGAAAAGTCGTGATCAAGTACTGCCCATTATAAAAGACTTGACTGAACGAGTGCAGCTACTATCTTGGGCTCTACAACAAAATATTATCGATACTTATGTTAATTTCACTATAACAAAGAGCTTAGAGCAACTAAATTACAACAATCGAAAGGCTAAGATACTGTCTGATCATTCAAAATGTATCGAAGACATGCAATCTTTACAAGAAAGATTTGAAATGAATGATGAAGAGTTTAAAAATCATTGTACAAAACTAAACAAATCAATTGATATTTTCAAAGACTTATGCATTGTTGTGGATGGAAAACGTATCTTGGAGAAGGCAAATCATGAATTCGGTAGATATAACTACAGAGACGCTATGTTAGCAGTAAAAAAAATGAAAAAGGAACTGAAGAATTTGAAATTCGAAGGTAACATGGCGAAGGCTTTAACGGCCATTAATGCACAGGCTGAGAACCAACTATCCTTGTACATTGCACAGTTGAGTGTTGAATGGGAGGATATCTTCACATGGTCAGAGAAAAAAGGACTTAAGTTCTTAACATACTCATTGTCTGTTCAACAAAGTGACCCATTCCTGCTTCAGAAAATATTGAATACCTTATATGCTACAGAGAGGATGTACGCGGAACTCGGTCTCTTCTCACATTTCTTTATAAACAACCTCCTGCACAATGTTATCCGACATAACTGTGATATATTCACAGAAGATCACACCGGAGCTATAGTTTTTAACATCAAAATTAGTCTAAATGACTCCAATAAACCAAACTACCAAACAATATTCAATAATTTAACTGCTATCTTTGAATTTCTTCACTCAACGTTGGGCTCACAATTTGAAAGTGAGACCACTTTTATAGAAATCTTTGCTGAAACAATCCGTCAGAAATTCTTCAACAAAATTATTGAAGACTGCATCAGAATGAATTTACCGTCTTGTGACAGCAGCTATCAGAACTATAAAAACATAGTTATTGAATTAGATTCATTCAACAAATTTCTTATTGATTTAAAGTTTGTAAAAGCTGATGAGTCACCTTTGAATAAGTACATTGATGATACAGAATGTGTTTTGTATAACAAGAAATGTGATAAATTGCTTTCTGATGTCCGAATTCTGCTGAAAGAAAGTCTTTCTCATGGTATTATTATGGTTGGCTCTGAACCGATTAATGGAAATGAATCTATATTAGATGTTACGGACAACAATGTTGTGTGGGACATAACTAAGCCGCTGTTCCTTCCAAAATGCAAGATATCACAGAACGTGAAAGCCATCATGTCATTAATTGTGGAGCATTTGGAGGAGAGTGCAAAGTTACCAGAGAAATACAGTCTGCAACTGGTTAGTTACATAAAAGACATTGCTGTTATGTATCAGAGTTTTGTTCCAAAGAAGTTTAAAGTTAATTTGGAGTGCTGTTCTGCTGAAATTGGTAAGTACTTATCACTTATTGTAATTTGTAAAATTAAATGATATGTTGAGTTGGATTTTGTGTCTTAATATATTGGACATTATTTTAACTTCAAAAGGATTCCAGGGTCATGTGGGCAGGGTTCGATCACGGACCCAACTCTGCCTAATCGTTTTGGAAATACAGGCTTAGAATAGAATAGATATTTATTTGCACAAAAAGCAGGGACAGGTTACAGATCAGTTTGATGATCCTACCTTAACTAAGACATTTATTTACTTATAAATTTATATTCAAAATACTTCTACTATGCAATGTGATATTCTATGGTTGGCAATGTTGGTATAGGCAACGTTTTAAAAATGAATTATGATTCCTAAAATATTTAATAATATTGATAATTACCTTTATGGCATATATTACGAACCTTTAATTACTTTAACCAAATATAATTATTTTCAGCTCTATTCTTCAACAACTGCTTCTACCTAGCCCATGGTCTCCTGGGACCTCCATGGTGCAACAGTCTGCCCAGGAGCCTCGCTGACCAGCTAACTGTGGTGTTGCTGGAGTGCATCCAGGACCTCAGGGTGTTGGGGTTGGAGAAGATATCACTGTATTTACAGAACCAGAAGAGTAGTATCATGCAGAGTATTGAAGCTAATGGTGAATATGGTTTTACTGATTATCAATGCCAGTAATCATATTGCATGATTATTTTTAAGAGCAGAAATTAGTTGACATTTCTAAAATGCCTGTTAATAATTTGAAATAAAATACTTTGTATATACAATATTTTATAGTAAATGACAAATAACACTAAACAGAAATCTTTTTCTGAAAATTCAGCACGTAACATTTTAAATATTGAAGTGGCGAAGTGTGGGGGCGAGGTGGCAACATCTCGCTATCTCTTGCATGCACGAGTGGTGGCACGAGAGTCACAACTAATGGCAGTGACGTGACATTTCAGTGTGCGCATCCTTTTTCTAAAACTTGGCAGTTTCCCCTACTCCAGATTTAAAAGGTTTCTAAATTACTTAATTTTGAGTTGATTTGAAAAACAATATAATAAATAATACTTAATAATAAATATTCCACAATTTTCACACAACTCCATCTAGTCCGAAGCTTTTTTTAGATGGGAAAGTCATTCAATAACATCCTCCGCTCTTGGGCGGGGCGAGAGGGCGTACAGTACAGTCTAGTAGTCTGGAAGTAATTTACAGCTCTCCAACTGCACGCCTTTTAAGTCCATGCATTGTTACCCTACCTAGCCTGAAGGCAAGTTGCCAGGTTTTTTCTACAATAAAAAGCAAGATTAATACAAATACTCATTACAAATTTCAGGTACTCCGTGGACCCACGACTCCTACGAACAATTCGACTGCGCGATCAACAACGCCATCGCCATAATGAAAGACCTAAAATCCTGCTGGCTCAACGTACTGCCCTCGCGCATGTATGAGATGTCAGTGTGCACGATAGTTCAAACGCTCTGCCAGTCGGTACTTGAGCGAGTACTGGCGGACAGTAAACCGGTCAGTGAAGAACTCGTGTTTATGCTGGCGACGAGAGTGGAAAGGATCGTCGATGATGTTTTTATGCTTTTTGAGGTAAGTTTTTTCGATTTTTAAACTGATAATTTTTAAATGATACGTCGTGACACGGACTTATCATGGGATGAAATTGGCTCGTGACGATTGTAAAACTGACGCCAATATTTGCAGGACTTCGTACTCATTATCGACGCGTTTATACGTCTCAGTGTGGCCCGAGCTTTATTAACCAACTAGACCACTGGTAGTCGGCAAGTCCCGAGAGCCTCTGACCGTAAGCCATCGGACTCTGGGGCCGTATTTTGGTTTTTCTGCAGTAGATTTTGTGGTAGATTTGTTTCCTTTTCACACTTATAGGTACTTCCGAAACTTTGACAGGATTTTACAGATTTTTTTTCCCATTTCTTGATATTGAACAGGCAAGTACTTACACTGTACCAACACTATCTACTGTCTAACAAGCGCACGGGCCGCATTATCGGGCTGTTTTCAAAACTGATTTGGGCCGCAGGAAAACGACCAGTGGGCCGCATGTTTGACATGGCTAGATTATAATACAAATGATACTTGAATAGTATTTCGAGTTCGGAGGCTGGGAATATAATTCAAGCATAATTTGTTTTTTAAATCCAACTATTGAATGCAGAGGCGCCGGCTTTTAGGAAACCTCATGGGTGCTCATGCTCATTTGATGACTCGAAAAAATTGCTAAGTGTGAGAAGAGACATGCCACACACTATGACACTGATTGACCGACAAATAAATTAATAACTAATGATAAATTGGGACAACATTACATACATTGTTCTGTTCCCAAACTAATGTTTTCCTTTGAAACAACGAAGGTACCACAAACACCTATAAACCACTGCGCTAAAAGGGTCGTCGGGTAATAAAAAAACGCCCATCCCTAAAAGGCGATTACTGATCTGTTTCTTGATGTCTATTCTCAGGGGTGCTTGGCACCCACTGTTTATTTCTCATGACTGCTCAAGCCCCCAAGCACCCACGGAGTCGGCGCCCCTGATTGAATGAATGAAGATTTTAAATATGTAGTACGATTCCACACCTACAACCTATAATGTTGCCACTGCTGTCTCTCTTTGAGAAGGGAGGGGTGAGCTAAATATCACACACGGGCCCAATGCGGATAGTTGTCAGCAACATTGAAGACACTCAGCTGTATCTTATTATTACATACCTCAGCATTCACCTTGGCAGTTGCAAATAGTTTGTAGATGTCAAATAATTAATCATTTTGAAATATATGTTATAGTTTTTTTTATTGTACGTCCAAATTACATTTAAACACAGAAATAACACAATTATTATTATTACGTGCTCATTACATAATTATAATGTAAATAAAATAAATTATTGAAACAATAAACTTGAGGGAACTGAGCCGAAACGCGAAAGCGAAGCGGCATTTTATTCGTTTCTTTAATGCTTTATAATTGATTAGAGTACTTGTGTCAAGTACGTAAATACATTTAAGTAATTAAATGTATTTACGTACTTGTTATGCTTTTTTTGGGAGGAAGATTATATTAAGCTAGCTTCTGCCAGTGGCTTCGCCCGCGTAAAAATCGGTTTCTCTATACAAACTTTGGACCCCCGTTTCATCCCGGTGAATGGGTGGAGGTGAATTTTGGAAAATCTTCTCTTAGCCTTACGCCTAAGTCATAAAAAGAAACCTTGAACAAAATATCACGCTCCTAGATCCTGTAGTTTTGGGTGTGTGTTGATGTTGAAAGAAGAAAATGACTGACTGACATAGTATATATGACATATATATGTATAAAAGAAGAAACTGACTGACTGACATAGTCAGTAAGTTTCTTCTTTTATACATATATATAGCATAGCATAGTCGGCCTTATCATGTTCCCACTGTTGGGACCCAGGCCTCCTCTCTAGGAGAGGAAATGCGCCGTAATCCACCACGCGTGCCCAGTGCGGGTTGGACTTCCAACGCCAGCAGCGTCTCCGGCGGGGGGCAGGGGCGTGAGGCTTGTCTGATGTCTCCACCTTACGGATGATTGTACTCATGATTACAAACAAGTTTCCCAAAAAAACATCATTAGTTTTAGCACAATAATAAAACAGCTGTTTAAATACGCGCGCGCCTGCAACAGGCGACCGCTCAGCTGTTACCCGCGTGACGCCGTCGTACCTACAATAGTGATGAACACGCACCTAATCAGTGAGTGTGCCTACAAACTAGTGAGTATATAAAAAGTTTCTTTGGGAAAGTTGTTTGTAATCATGAGTACAAACACGTGTTCAAGTATCGGTCACTAATTACCAGTCACCCTATATAGATAACTTCTTTAATTCTGGGTGCAGCGAGAGCGAGTGTTAGACTTTTACTGAATAAAACCCACCCATTCTTTCAATACGGAATCATCATCTTCCTGCCCTCACACACTCAAATAAAAAAATTGCATGCATATTCCCTATTGTAAAAAGATTGCAAGTAGCGGAGATGTTGAGATAGATGTGTGGTGTGAGTGTGACGAGAATGGGTAAAGTGAGAAATGAGTATACTAGAGGAAGTTTGAAGGTGGCAGCAGTTACTGTAAAGTTGAAGGGGAATCGTTTAACTTGGTATGGTCATGTGAAGAGCTGGGCTGAAACGCATGTTACTAAAAGAGTTATGATTATACATGTAGATTAATGGACAAGGGAGAGCGAGGCCAAAGAATAGGTAGATGGATTGTGTGAGGAGCAATATGAAAGAAAAGGGAGTTAGTGCTAGTCTGATAGGTGACTAGACAGAATGGAAGAAAAAAACGTGTTCTACAGACCCCAAATAAATCGGGACAAGGGCAGGAAGATGATGACACTAAAAAAAATTGAGTTCAGCGCCATCTAGTGAGGACATGGCCGCGCTCGAGTAAGTAGCTTTCAGCTTAAATTCGTAATTCGAACACAATTTTTTTTTTGTTTTCAGGAGCCCATACAATTTGAATCAAAGATCAATGTTTGGTGCAAGTTCACGAAACTGCCGCAATTACTAAAGGCACAACTGCTGGAGACATCAGACCTATGGAATAAAGACAGAGATCAGTTCAAGAGCTATACCTGCGAGGAAGTGAGACAGATCGTGAAGATGAGGTTCCCGGATGATAAATATAGGCTTAAGATATTAAAGGAAATACAATAAACTACATAATTATTTATTTTTAAAGCAGTTTTTTTTTTTAAATTGATATAAACTATTGCTTGAATGCAATCCCACCTGATGGCAAGCAGTGATGAAATCGTTGATGGTGAGGCTCACTTGTTTATTAAGGCCCCAGCTCCCGAGCAGTGCCATTAAAGTTATTTTCTGAAGCCTGCTCCACGGTAACGGCTAGTTAAGAAAAATATATAGCTGACCCGGCGAACTTCGTACCGCCTAATAATTAAGATAACGCCATCTACTGGCATTACCAGAACAGCATAATTCATTTTATAATGACATTTTAATTAGAGATGGTGTTGTATTCGGATGTTTTTTTTTTTCGTAATTTTTTCCATTTTTCTCACCGTTTAAACTTTCCCTGGACTATCTCGAATATTTCAAGATCAAAATTATCCAAATCGTTTAACCCGTTTTTATGTTTTAGCGAGACTAACGAACAGCTATTCATTCTTATGTATATAGATTATTGTAGATCCATAACATTATCAACATATTATGATTTTTTCGTATGACTAAAACTTTTGCCAAATATAAAAATTTACTCCCTTCAAACGGCTTTGATCTTTAAAAATATGTTTACACAAAAAAAATCTGGTTGTTTTCTTCAGAATGTACATAGCATATGTAAATCCATCAATATATATTTCGCAAAGAAAAACGATTTAAAGGTCAGCAGGCGCAAGCAAGCAAAAGCAAAAAGCAATCTTTTCTCTTTTCTCTTTCAAGCAAAGGAAGCGGCCGAAACCGTGAGGCGGAGACATCAGACAAGCCTCACGCCCCTGCCCCCCGCCGGAGACTCTGCTGGCGTTGGAAGTCGCAGAACGGTGAGCCATGGGTAGCTCGCCGTCCGACTATCCGGTAAGAACCAAGCCCGGGACGACGGCACGTTTTGTTCTACGCTCGCCACAAAGAAATGTCAGCAAAGCTGTAGAGAGAGCCGACGCCTACCAAGATGCAGATTGTGGTTCGAAGGAGTTATCGTAGCTCTCTCAATAAAGCGCAACTGAAGGGACAGTGTGGGTTTTATTCAGTAAAGTCTAACACAGGGAGTGCCAAACTTTTTCTGACAAATTTTTGATACGTAACACATGTCACACTGTTTTCAATTAGTGCTAATGTAACAGTTCTATGGTAATTCGCTTTTGCTGTTTTACCTTCTAGGGCCGTGGTTATTCTTTCGAACAACCTCGCTCTGCTCGTGTTGTTATACAGGTCATTGGTAGACCGTACATTGTCGCGATTTATAATCTAAAATGGAACTGGGGCGGTCACATCTGCCGCATGTCGCAGCAAAATTGGGCGAAGGCAACCACTGACTGGATTCCGAACAGCAGGAGCCGGCGACGCGGTAGGCCCAGAAGGAGATGGCGTGACGATTTAGACTCTTACCTTAAGGATTGGCCAGAAGTGGCTAAGGACAGAAAGGAATGGAATAACGGAAGGGAGGCCTTTGCCCTGCAGTGGGACACAACGGGCTCATAATAATAAATAACTAGGTAACCTAAGATAAGAATATTGTTACTAACCTAATAGATCTTTGTTGCCTGTTTACAAATAAATTATTATTATTACCACTTTTTTTACGAGGGAAATCATCTAATAACTTCCCTCTCCGGGTGGAACGAGAGCGAGTGTCAGACTTTTAATTGACTGCTAACGGTTTTGTTCGTGTGAAAGTAGAAAACTGTCCCAAGGGAATATACTCCCGGAATACAAAGTATCATTTAAGCTATTACAGGATTGTCTACCCGTATGCCAAATTTCATCCAAATCCGTCCAGCCGTTCGAAGAAATAACAATCATACATAATAATAGATTATGTGACTAGAGGATAAAGCAGTGTCTTTAAGTAGCGGGCGGCATGTTGAATTCCGAACGAAACGAAGGTTGCCAATTTTAATCCCGAACGTCAGTGAGGGATTTATTTAATTAACTCCCGAGCACTGCGAGGGAGTTAATAAAGAAACCTGAGTGAAGTGAGGAATTCAAGCCGCTCAAGACAAAGACAGCTTTATCCCCGTGTTGGATACTCTACTTTTTACACCATCTGTGAGATAATTAAAAGACAATTTAGTAAAACAAATCATATAATAGAGAAATAGAAGTATTATTTACGAGTTAATCTTAACTATCACTCGAAAATGTTTTGAGATTTGAAACGAACAAAATTTACTACTCAAAGATTCTATATTTTAAATTTTCTATAACGCTCCCGCTTGTTCATTACTTACTTTTTTTTAGAAACTAGATATCCGCGGATGCACTACATTTTATTCACATAATTCTGACGGTTTTTCAGGTTCCAAATTCGAATCTCAATATTCCCTAGGGATCGCCTATACTACATTATCTCCCTAGGGACCTAATGACTTGCTTTAAGTGATAGTTGTATGACGTATAAAAGGGCATTATCGAGCAGGTGGTGTAAAAACTATATAATATTTTAGTATGAAGACTCACCTGAGTCACCTATGCTTCCTTTAGTAGGTTTTTTCGTTCCAGGACCACGGTAACACTTTGGAAGAGAATCCCCCAAGTGGAACACTTGCCATAAAACAAGTGCCGTAACTAGGGCGGTGCCAGCGGTGCCCAGGAACAGGGCGTAGAAATGATAAAACCAAGGCCAAGTATTGTATCATTCTTTTCATCAGGAGGTTACAGTTTCCCACTGCCTCTTTCTTCGTACCATAGCATGAATTAGGGCCGAACGCTCAGAACAACATCGTCGATCGCCTCCACGAGGACACGGCGGGGCTCCGCCTAAACGAGCCTACTTCCACCATATGCTGCCACCGTGAGCTCTGGGTGATCCGCACAATGGTGACACCCGAGTGTTTCTTCCCGTCAGATCCGAAACCCTCATGTCCGGTAAGGACCTGCATCAGGCGGATTAACTTACCCAACATAGACTTTTTTTAGGGGCGCAGTTTCAGAAACTAGCACGGGGCGTAAAAAAGGTTAGTTATGGCACTGCCGTTATAACAACGCGAACAACTGCGCCAAAGGCATTCAATTTCATTTATTTTGTTTACCAATTACATAACAGTAATATTGTTATAAAAAGCAGGAATTGTGTTAACACTGTATTACATAGGTACTAGTATTTATTAAACGACGTGTGAACGTAGATCATGCAGCGTGATTTAACATCGCTTACGTTCTAGTGATTAACTAGTCTTTGTGTAAGAAATGCGTCGTTAGTTCTACTCGTAAACTTATGTTGAATATTAAGACAGCCGGTAGTGACGACTAAATCACTACGCTTTTTACCCGACTGCCAAGAAGGGTCATGTTTCGTATCTTGTATGTATGTAAGTAATCGGGGGGCACGGCAGTGCCCCCGCCAAGCCGAGCGCGAAGCAAACACTGCCGTCCCATCCTTTACTGGTACCATTTCGCCGAATTTTCAGGCTCCTATTTGAGAACCTCTGGATAAGAACAGAACGCAGAAATTTTCGTCATCCAGTAAGCTATAATCACATACTTAACATCTAAAATTTCAAGTGGTCATTTAGTTCCGAAGTTAAGCAAAAGCAAAGTTTTGCATTTATGACACTCACTCACTCATTCATGATCATCAGAATAGAACTAGTACTTCCCATAAACTCAGAGAGCTAAAATTCGGTACAGAGTTAGGGTTTAATGACCACATAAAGGGAAAACTATAAAAACTAGGATAATCGAAGATCAGAAGTACCTGGTGACCCTGATTAGAAAACACAAGAGCCCAACCAAACTATTAGAGATCGACATACCGCCTTTACAAAAAATATTCATCTTGGTGGGCCGCTTTATTTAATGTCAAAAATCGAAGGTCTGAAGTATCTGATGAAGAACCCTCAGCTGGTCTCAGCTGTATTAGAGATACCTATTGTAATGCCCCCTTCTACTATTGGTGCATAAAAAATTCGACTGTCATTGCAAAAATCAATATGCCCACGAAAAGTGGCCCAAAAACCCACGTTTCTACAAAAAGAAGTGAAATCCCACCAAAAATATTCTGTAAAAAACTAGCCAAGTCTTGATGGAGCTGCTTGTTTATCTCTAAAAAGTGATGAAATCTAGACAAAGCGTGCCAAGTCTAAGGTTCCTTACTGCGATTTCTTTATTATTATAGTTAAAGTTGTGTGACTTGGCCGTTAAATACACTTAATATACATTTAGTAAATTAATGTTTTATTGATATTACAATCGGACACTTCAATTTCATTTAAGATATTAAATACGTGAGGCGGACGACTAGGTAGGTTTGTGAAATTTTAAAGTGATAAATGTACTCCTAGCATAGAATGAATAAATAGTGATATTAGATTATCATCATCATTATCACATCAGCCACTGTTGGACATAGGCCTCCCCCTAGCGTCGCCACAACTACCGACTCAATATTAGATTATAATAACTAAAAAGTAAGTATAAAATAAAAAAGTAAAAACTAAAAATCTCGACTGCGTAAAAAATAACTTAAATTGGGACCCACATCAGATGGAACGATTTTAATGGATCCCGTCTGTTGCAGTCAATATGTTCCGTATTAAAAATGATTTGTTTTATTTTATGTGTTTAATGCAATTGGATTGGTTTCTACTCTTCTTGGTTACTTCTCCCCGTTCTGAAACGGAATGAAAGGGCGTATCAAACTTTAACTGACTAAAACCACACCTATGTTGCTTCTATGTCTTGCGTTCCAGGTCCCCGGGGTTGCCTTTCGGACTACCCATGGTCCCCAACGGTTTTACAGGCATTTCTTTGAGGCGAGCGTGAAACACTACGCGCCGCCGATGACTCGGGCTTGGGCCAGACCAGGTGACAAACTGCCCATCACTAACCGTCCACAAGCCAGGCAGATGCATGGCTTACAGCCAGTTCCATCATCTCTACCCTGCTGCCAACACCCGATCATAAATCCAGACTCGGGGCTGCAACTGTGAAACAAATGGAAAAACCTAAAGATTCTTACCCGATCTAGAAATCGAAACCAAGACTTCGAGTTCAGCACCAGTGGCACTTGCGACTGCCAAACCCAGAAAGGAAGGGGTGCCGTTGACCGTCCTAATAGAGGTAAGTAGAGAGAGTGCCTTTGAAATGCGTGTCTGAAACATGTATATTAATAACTTAGGTCCATAGGAAATACGAGAAACGATATAGAACCAATAATTGCGTGTTTTATTTACATGATTGCATAAAATCGCAACACTATTTTACTTTTGGTGCGTGAGGAAAAACGGAAGCAGGAAAATGGATATAACAGATATTTCAGTGAGCAACTATTCACTGTTGAATAACGGATTTGGCGGGAAAACATAGTAATTTTAAATCTTACACACGCTACTTCTTAGATCACAGTTCTGTTATAGGTGTAGGAACTCAGACGCATGTTCAATTAATAAAACACAATTACTTATATCAGTGATTTAGATAATTGCTAAGAAATTCTTTACCTTTTATTTAGAGCTATGTAAGATTTAATTTATTAGAGTATTACGTGAAAATATGATAAAGTGTCTTATCCTTTCGACAGCTTTCACAATTTCCAAAAAAAATCTTATCATTGTGAGGGATAAACCATAGGCAACAAAAACCCTGTCTCTATACGTATACCTTTGATCTGGATACGTTTACGTATACAGACCAGAGACCGTAACGTAGACAAAGCAACAGCTCAGGCAGTTTTAATAATACACTCTACAGTGCGTAGGTACCTACAATGGAAAAGATAAGCTTAAATCAAGATTAAGTTCAATATCGAAAATGCCCTCTGGCCTTTGAACTAGGCCACCTGCCATGTTCAAGCCATGTTGCTTGACTGGTAGATTTTACCTAAATCATTGAGTACCTATACCTACCTACCTCTATGCACCTATCTTTGTGATGCATGAAGCTTAGGTCATCATAATAGGTACCAATTACTACGCTATTTTGAATATTTGAATAAGTACAATCTACCAATGCACATTGGCAAAGATCTGTTCCAAATGATTTTCTAAAACACTAGGTACTACAAAGGGCCATCAATGATATTGGCAGAGAAAGTAATCGTCCTGGAACTCAGCCACCCATTACGTGAATGCTATATAAGTGTGTTGCGCTTCCTCAGACCTATCATTACGTTCATGTCTGCATTGGCCGCAGGCACCGCAATATGCAACACTTATCGGTAGGTAAATCAATTAAAAATAAATGTTACCTAAAGAAAATGTACAAATAAAACAAAAAAAAAACGTAACTAAACGTTTTCTGAAATAAACTCGCTATTTTTATGTAAATTCTGCTTGAGTAACAAAACGTTTCAAACATGGTGCAATGCATTTTGGCGGGAAACCAGTAATGTGTTTTGTGAAAAAATTATCGTGTTAAAGTGCAAATTAAATAATGTGAAAGTGATTTTCAAAATGAATTGTGTTTATTGTGATTCGAGTTTTTGGAGTGTGGTAATGTATTCACCTAGTAATAAGACAGTTAAATTAAAATAAAACCAGTTTAGTGTGAACGTGGAACGTGATGCAAAATACTACCTAGATATTTATTTAAAGATTTAATAAAATCAATATTGTTTTCCATGGCCACTGTAGGTATTGTTGATGTAATTTAATCTTAAACGATAATATTATAATTCTTAAACGATTTTTTTTTATTTCTTAATCTGGCATAAATTTGCTATTTTTTTTTACAATTTGAAACCCAATTTTTTGATTTTACGTTAGTTAAGTACTTAGTTATTGACATTTTCTCATTATCGTTTCACAAAATTTTGGCCATCACATCGCTGTAAAAATTTTAGGATTTTTTAATGGGATTTTTCCGAATGAAGTTCAGTGGCTGTTTTAATTATTCACAACTAGATTACTAGTAGATATTGTGATGTAAAATTGGTGTAGTTTTATATTTGAAGTGTATCATGCACACCTGGACAGTTTATGTGGAATCATTGAAACAGGCGCGATCTCTGTAAAATGGAGCTGAAAATTTTGTTGTACCTAGTTTTGACTACCTCAGCAAATTTTCCCAAGAAGCTTGACTCGATTTACTGACAAATACAGCAAAAGCATTAAAATGTTTTAAATGGACATTAAAACCAAAAAAAAAAACTTAAAAATGCAAAAAAAAAAACTAATGAAAACAAAGTGAAACAAACAAAACAAAACAAACCTATGTATCAAAAAATTAACGCTAAACTTGACATTGTTTGATTATATTGGCTAATATATAAATAAATTCTGCAAAGCCAAAAAAAAAATTGGTAGTTACCTTTTTACCTACAGGTACCTACAGGAAACCTACGTTTATGAAAGTATGACGATGTGAGAGTATGCACATTTCAATAAATTACAACAAAAAATACTTTTCCGTTACCCATCAGGAAGAGGATCTATGCCATTAATTACTTACTTACCCACTTGCAGCCGCGTTCAATAGAACAATTAAGAAAACACCCCATATTGTTTATTCACATAGATATGTACAGACCTATTACGTAGAATTTCTCAGCGTCATGCGATTTGTCGCCTAAAATGGAAGAATACGGAAAGATGGATCGCGTGTAAAGTAAACGCACGCACCGACAACGTCGATAGTAAAAACGATTTAAAAAATATATTAAACAACGAGATATTTGCAGCAAACACGTCTTATTTAATTGTCTTTTTGCACCTATCTGTTTCTTATCATTGACAAGAACTGAATTCACAGACGTTGATGGATTAGGTTTGTTTGACTTTTCTGTTCTCGAACTACAAACATGCAAGGAAAAAATGTTATTTATTTTTAACATAAACACATAAAGCACATAGGTGATTCGATACTCACCGAGTTACCGCAAACCTCAAACTTTCAGTCAAATGCAAGTGATTTATTACTACAATAAAAGTTCACTTGCGTTAAAACACTAAAAATACTGAAAAGCTTTATTTTGACTGATAGTAATATTTTCTTTTCAGACGGCATTCCTGATCATTACGTTAGTGATCGTCGTCAATCAAGGAAGTGGCGTGACGGCACAAGATGACAACGTAAACGAGCCACTCGCTATAGAGTCGAAGAACAGAGCAGTCACTATAATACATAACCCAAAGTACGTAGCGCCACCAAAACCTAACAACCAATCACTGACGAAACCTGACTTGCCTACTCATAAACCTGAACAAAGACCGCCAAGTAAACCGCCCAATATTCCTGACAAACTAGTGAAACAAAACCCCAAAGTCGATGCTCCTCGGCCCTACCACGGGCAGATACACAAACTACCGCCGCCACGCCTTTATCCTAAACAACCTGTGAAGCTGCATCATTCACCAAACTCTATTTACAAGTTTCCTAGAGTGATTCCGCTACCACCGCACCATAGGACATATTACTTCAAGACTAACCGACCGTTATTGTATGCCACCTCGTCAACTGGCAGACCCATAGTTGCAAAGAGTCCTAAGTTCAGCTTGCCCGTCCAAGTGATCAATGGCATTCGATCCGACTTTGTCAGACCACCGAAAATTAATACGACGTCATCGTCAACCACGACCACGTCCAGTACCACCACCGAAGCCACCACCACGACCACACAAAAAGTCCTGCGAACGAAAAGAATATGGCCCAAACGTGAACTAGATAAAGTGAACTCGACTTTATTTATACACAACACGACATTGACTAAAGGCAACACGACATTGACTAAAGACAACACGACTCTAACAAAAACTAACACCAATGACGAACCTGATCGTGACACCTCAGAGAGCATCACCCACCGAACAAGATACGCGTACAGAAACACAACGACAGTGACGACTACGACGCCTATTACGCCATCAACGCCGCGGGTTTACCGCCCCGTCACCAGAAAGCTTAAAACCAAAACCACCACGCAACTACCACCGATCAATTTCACTCAAATCGAACCTAATGACTGGGTGCCGATATTGCCATCACATTATCCTAAATTCAAGAAGCCCGTGCCGACACCAATCACTAAACGATCGGACATAATCACTGCCCATCCCGCCGCGCCTCAAAGTAAGCAAATGATGTACTTACAATCTTTTGGGCTTGTCCCAGTGCCGAGTTCTCAAAGTCCATTAAAAATTATGGGCAGAAAAAAAATGGTTTTCTTTAAACGAAAACGTCAATTGAACCCGTATTATTCTGGTTACAGTGGGAAGCGGGGACGCTCGCCGATGCACTACATGTACGGGGACCTAGAAAGCGATGGCAGCCACAGTCACCCACGAGTCGTCACCAAAATCAAACACCACCATCACCATCACCACCACAGATACATTAAAACTGTTGAGAAACCTGTCAAGGTACCATACAAAGTCGAGGTTCCTAAGCCATACCCGGTCCAAGTGGAGAAGAAAGTTCCAGTGCCAGTGGAGAAGATCAAAGTGGTAGAGAAACCGGTGCCATACCCGGTAACCGTCGAGAAAAAGGTTCCTTATCCAATAGGAATCAAGATACCACACCCTGTGCCTGTAAAAGTGGTCGAAAAGGAGTATGTATCAAAACCGTATCCAGTAATTCACCATGTGCCAGTAGTGAAACACGTGCAAGTGAAAGTGCCTTATCCAGTGGAAAAGAAGGTGCCGTACCCAGTAGAAGTGAAAGTGCCGGTACCAGTGGACAGGCCTGTCCCAGTACCCGTTCACGTAGAGAAAAGGGTACCTTACCCAGTTCCCGTCAAAGTTCTCGTCCCCCAGCCGTACCCAGTCGAAACGAAAGTGCCTTATCCAGTCCAAGTGAAAGTGAAAGAGCCAGTCGAAGTAATAAAACACGTTCCGGTAAGGGTGCCTTATCCGCAACCGTATCCCGTTAAAGTGCCGCATCCGGTTCCAGTGCCCTACGAGAAAAGAGTGCCTTATCCAGTCGAAGTGGAGAAAAAAGTGCCGGTGCCAGTAGAAGTGCTTGTTCCACATAGAGTAGAAGTGGAGAAACGAGTGCCTGTTTACGTGCCGAAGCCGTACCCGGTTGAGAAGAAGGTTCCTTATCCTGTGAGAGTTCCGTATCCAGTTAAAGTAAACGTGCCTGTTAAAGTGCCGGTAAAGGTTCCTGTACAAGTCCCGGTGTACCTACATCACCCGTTCCAAGTGTATACTGATGATCAATACAATTCTCAGTACGGGGGAAATTCTGTGACTCAGACCCCTATAATTTCAAGTACAGATCACCATACAGTTACAGTGCATGGTAACACGGGCTTCACCGGTTTCCAGTCTCGGTCTGACAAAGAGGAAACATCAACATCTGCCACACCCATTAGCACTCCTAGTTAAATAACGAACTTTTGTAGAATATTCAAGTTAAGTTGTTAAAGCACAGTGGAAAGTACCCGACCCACTAGAATAATATACCTTGTTATTGATAAGTTATTGTGGTGTGTGTGAAATGATGATAAAAGTTGGATATGAGTAAATGAATGGTGCTGTGATAAAAATGTGTTGTCATTTTGTAGGACAATTCTTATCCTGGTTTGCTGGGCAGTAGACTAAGGTAACCTCGCTTCGGGAATAAGTGTTACTAAGATTGCTTGTATCCTCGAAAAACTAGGCAGAAATCTGATAGGTACAATTACATTTCACCAGTTATTTTTAAGTGCCATGTGAATGGGGCCAGCTCATTGCTATCACACGGGCCCAAATTCTGACTCGTGGCTACTACTAAGATATTTCAGATGGACAAACTTATTAGCTGTTTGCTTGACCCAAAAATGCTTAAAATTAGCGCTTGCAACCACTAGTCTAACAAGACAGACATACTTCTTGGTTTATTATGACCAACTGGATCGAATTCTTTAGCATAGCGAGGACCAAATAACTTAATTTCCAGTTGTTTTTCCTAATCGTATCCATTATATAGGTACCCTGTACGGCTGGAAATTTTAAGAGTGACCGTGGCCCTAGAAAAAAGGCAACTGAAGGATACGTTTTGGTACAGTAAAAGTCTGACAAGCCCTCTCGTTACACCCTGGAGCGCGAGAGATCATTGATTGATTTCAAACCTCGAAAATACCTGTCTTATTCCTGTAAAAATTGACTATCAGTATCCAAGTAGATCGATCAAGTTCAATGGTAAACCGGCTGGGTGGAGCTAGCGAAAAATTACATGCTGCTAAATGTCACTCACCTTCGCAATGAACCGTTTATGACTTCGTTAATACACGCACGCGAATATGGTCGCGATTTCACGACAGATTGAAAAATGTACAAGAATTTTGTAGAAAATCATCGGATTCATTGAGTTGCTTGGGAATTTCATATAAAAATCCAAACGGCTGACAGTCAGTATCACTTGCAACTATACAGTTAAGGATAGCACTTTTCATAAGCATAAATATCATGCTTACATGGAGAAAGATTTATTTTTGGACAAGTAGGTAAAAGTAATCAAAGACCAGTCGATACGGCGACGTTCGGGGTAGGCCTACGTCCAGCAGCAGATATATTTGAGCTGATAATTTTGTTGAAACATCTCCCATATTATGCCCCAAAAGAACATCCTTGCCTTTGGAAGGACTAAATCGAAAGGCTCATAGCTACACTGTAAACGAACGCGTTACAAAAGTTCCTTCAGCATAGATGAATCTTCTAGAGCTGCGGTATTGTCCGAGAGATTTACCGTGGCTTTGGACCGCAAAAGGAATCGGCCTTCAGTTGCCCTTAGCGGTCCAAGGGCCTTACCTAGACGTGTTCAAATGTCAAGCGTGCGATTGAGAAAGAGGGATATAACTCCATCCCTTTAACAATTCAGTTTAGGTCGCCAATGGATCGCGAAAAGACCTCGTGGTAGGATCTCAGGGCCACATACCTACAGGTGAGTTTTAAGTCTGACTCTTCCTCTCGCTCCGTTCAATATGAGATTACCTAATAAAAAAGGTTATGAATGGCCTAGACACTAGACAAGTCTACAACGCGACAGTCTTTCCCCATACAAATCAAACAATTATAAAACAGTACTAATGGACAAAGATTAACTGCGGAATAGGAAGTGTCGATCGAAAGTGAAGTCACAGTTGAGCTGGCGCGCGAAAACACAAACGTCACACTCATATGGTTCAATCCGACGCATTACGTTAGTCGAAGAAAAAAGTCAATCAACGTCAATCATAGTTATAAATACACAGCTTACAAGTAATCCGCCAGGACTAGGCTGGGGTTTATTGGATAATGATCAATAATGTATGTTTGATAGGTGTTATTCATTTTTCTTCACGGTCTAATGCGATGTTGAGCCTGCTTAAATGCTAGTTTTTTCACGCGACTCTTGTTATATATACATAATGTGCCTGTCCCGAATTCAAACATCTCTGGGAAAATCGTACTTTTATATTATGAAGAAATTTGACTATGCCTAGGCCAATTTTGCGAATCGATTTCGCGAAAATGCCATCAAGTTTGATCCTACGTAGCCGTTGATCACAGAATTTTCGATTACGGATCAGCAAAGGGCTTAAATGTACCTATTTCAAACTAAGTACCCTACTTAGAAATAAACTGTTGCCAAACAACCAACTGAACCTATCGTAGTCCACGGCTGGACAAGGCCTCTGCCTTGCTGCACCAACACTACTGTTTTACCTTCTGCATCAAATCTACAGACACCTTTTAAACACGTCGTTAGTCCATCTAGCTAGACGGCTGTCACCAATATCAGAAGCTAATTTCCTGACATTTAAGTACCTACTCCCAATTTCATGTATTTCTACTGCATATGTAAGCTTTGTTTGTTTAGAAAAACCTTGCACATTATTCCCAATTATTACTTCACTGCCACTCCTGAAAGCATTCGTTGGAAGAACAGCGTCTGACAACATCTGTCTAGCAACATAGCTGAAATGCCCCAACCATTTTGGCGCAGCCGTGAGGCACACACAATATAATTGTTTTTTTTTTTTATTATTGTTACTTTTTTATTGGTATTGTGTGTACTTGGTTACTGTTGCCGAATAAGTATTGTTCTTTCTTTATTTGAAAGGCAGAATCAATAGTGGTGACCTCCAGGATAGTGCCTACCTAGGTATTCGAGCTTCATTGACTTATAGTCAAAGGTTTGGCGAGGCCCGGAGAAACGATTTAAATATCTTGGACCGCAAAAGAACTGCGGAGGTGTTAAAAATTTGCACCATAAGTAAACCGGAGCCAAGTCCAACAATTTTCATATACCAAGTTCAAATTAAATATCTCCGCACCAATTATAAAGTGAATCCAATGGGGACGCTCGCGCCGTGACTTTGTCGCTTCCTGAAAGGTATTGTATCTCTAATGTATGCCACGGCATACATCGCGTGTAGGTGAACGTTTCGGAAGTATCGAAGTAAAATGGAACAACAGAAGTAGCAATTACATTTGTGTAAAATTAATCATTTTAAGTCAGAACATGTAAATGAAATAGCGTGTTTATATAAGGTTCGTGCTTGGATGACTGCGATTATTAATCTACGATCGTAGTGCCATGCTGAATCTTGCGCTGAACAAATATTTGTTGGTCTAAATATAGTTTTACCGGGACTGTTCAGGTGTTAAATGGCCGACTAAAACAATTTATGCTAGCCACTAATCCGGTATTAAACGCGCCCGTAAGGTGTGAACAATTGCGGCCATAAGTTCGCTCTTTGAGCAGTGGTTAGAGAGGTGCCACGGTGTCCTCAATCCTCACTTGCCGCCTGACACAGGTCCTCACCGGGTACGAGTTTCGCAAGGTTCCTGTTTCGAATTCGATGGCTGTTACCATTGTCCAGATCGCTCGGAAGACCAGTTGGACCATAAGGCAAAGAGAATTATCCCACTTGGGCCGCGTCTTTGTGGAAGCGATCGCTAGCGGCAATCTCTAGCGTCCGGCCCCTAGAGTCTGGAGCAGGCTATCTGAAGCGAGAGGGCGTGGGAAGCGGTTACCTCTTTCTGTAAAGTAGTAATGCCAGCGAGAGATGGCGGAAGGCGTGAAGGAGAGGCAATCCTTGCGCCCCAGCTGCCACAAAGACGCGGAGTGTATTGTGAGATTATGGGGCCTAAACTGTGCGTTACGCGGTCTCATACAAAAGTGTTCCGTCGCGGCTCCCCACGCGGGCACCCGTCACGTGGAGCCGCTCCCGTGCCCCTTCTGCTACGTAATATCGACACGACTACATGCACACCGTTAAAGTTGAACTAGCGACACTGCGAGTATCTGGTTTCCGTGACGGAGACCGTCGCACACAACACACGCGCGACGTCTCGCGACAGGTGTCCGTCGCGGGCGCACGCTTGACGCAGCGTCGTGTCGGCCCTTAGGGCATTTCCTAACCGCCGCAGGCGCAGACATGCGGATGGTACTAGTCACTCCCTCTCACTCCACCCGGAACGGGAGTTGTTTTTGGATTTGATGATTTCCCATGAAAAAAATAATAATCTGGTAAGTAGTTTTTTGTACTAGTCGAGGTTATCAAACCTTACAAGATTTATGATAGAACGAGCGTATTGTAAAACTATGGCTTATAATAGGGGATGTATCAGTAAACCTGTGAACAGAATGTTTGAGGCATATATTTAAATTATTCAGGTAAAGAAAACTTAAATATATTATTCACATTTTTATTTAAAAACACTTAATTAACATATTGTATAAAGATATTGCCTTGTAACTTTTAAATATGACTTCAATAAATGCATTTCACATTTTAGTAGAGACTTACGAGTATCCAATCTATTTCCAATTGTATAACTATTGAATATTATAAAATTATTTAACTTTAATAAATTGCCATTCCAACTCATACACTCCAACAGAAGTTTGGTTTTTCTCATCATAATCCACCCATTCTTTTTCAGTTAAGTCAACATCTTCAAATGTTTTTCCTGAAATATAAAAGGTTTTTTTTCAATTATTAGAATTTTTTAATGTACTAATTAATAAATAAAGGAGGATTGTAATTTTTTTGTAATTCAGAAATTTTATGTAAGTTTCTCTAAGGTTACGACGAAGAAATCAACCAGATTGTCTAAGAAAACTACAGCTAGCAATAACTATAATTTTTGTAAAAGAAAACTGGGCCTCACTTTGTGGCCCATTTTTATATGTTTCCACTAAGTTGAAAACTATATCATAGTATCTGGGCCAACCATTTCCAAGACCAGAGGTCTACAGGCTCAGCCCCATCAAGGCCATACAGGGACTCATGAAGAAGGTGCACGGAAGGCTAGGGGTTGAGTAGAAGGGAGGGGAATAGTACAAAAGATCCAGAAGGACTGCGTCGAAAGCTCTGGCCTAGGGCCAGCCCCACAATAAGATAAGATAAGATGGTGAAAACTACGCGCCCGATTGTGGCCATGTTGTTGTGTTGTGCTAGATGGAGTTGTGCAACTAAATAAATTAATAAAAAAAAATCACAACAATAATTGCAGGCTTAGACTATGATGATAATTTAATATTATTTTATTTTACATAGGGGACTGTCTTTTTTAAATGTTGCCATTCAAAGCATTGATTCTCACTGAGAATTCAGTCAGAACTATAAATTAAAATTTTAACTGCTTGGGTCAGATTGCTCCGAAGTAATTTCGTGTCCTATTTGCCAGGGTCATGTTTTTTTTTTTTTTTTTTTTTTTCGGTAGGAGTGGGAAATCCTCATGGACGCCCAAGCTGCCTCACAGACGAGCCAGTCTGGGCAGTGTCAGACTCCTACTGACTAAAACCGCACTCCTACCTTACATTTAAACCACGGACATGACGTCCGTGCCCTTGTTTGGTAATTCTACATTGTTTGCTTCTGGGCAACTCCACGTGCAAGTGGCGTCACTCCAGAGCACCTTTCAGCGATCATCACAATAAAAACCGTCAGAATTTCAGGGTTTAGAGGCCACCAGCCCGAATCGATACCCAAGCGACAACGACCCACATACGCATCAAAAATCAGGAATCTCCCAACCTTCAACACACATACAACTCATCGCCGCCCGTAATGCCGCACCAAACAAATGGCCCCTCAACCCCAACAACTATACTTAAAACTAATACTAATAGGGTCATATGTTTGCGACTAGGTACTCCGTCTAGTTTAGGTCCAATCCTCATAGGAGACAGAAGAACTGAAGAGATGGAGTATTTGGTTGTGGATGTGTGACCCTGATGACACAAGAGTGTTTGTCAATTATTTTTGGTGTAGGCGGTTAAAAGATTAATAAATCACTTTGATTATGATTGTTTTTTTATACTTTTGATTTTCTCAGTGGTCAAGTTGACCACATGAATAAAAATGTGATATTTATTTATATATAAGTGATTATGATAGTAATGACTGAGTTACCATCATCCTCAGCAACTGCTATCCATCCAGATTTAGGCTCAAAATCGACTGGCTCTACACCTCGACAATCAAATATCACCAATGTTTTGAACTTGCCCTCATCACTGCTTGTCAGCTGACCTGAAGAAAAGAAATGTTTATTAGTAAATAGTCACTCTAAAATTCCAATCTATCCTATGAGTTTATAAAAGTGAACAAACACACAGAAGAAACATTTTCAGTGCTAAGTACATACAATAATTCATTGGAATGGCTATAATCCACCTACCAAGACATTGTATAGATTTCCAACTTCAACACAGGCAAAGCTGTTGGAAAACAAATTAGTATTGTTATAATTGAGGTATTAGACAGTAGTACATAGGTACTTTAGTAAGAAAACAAGCATTATAATCAGCTACCTAATACAAAACTTACAGTAAAATAATATAGCTTAGCTATGAATATACTCTATACCTTGACATTAAAATTTAGAACTCAAAACAGGAGGAAAATAATACATGATACAAAGGTTATGTTCAATAAGATTGCTTGAACCTACCATTGCTGCCTTCAATGACGTCCATGCTGTTCTCTCTGGAACACAATTTGCATTTTATTAACAAGTTAGTTTCCGATCTATTATGCTTCTGCGGTATTTTCTCTGCCTCAGTAAGGTCGTGGAACTTTTCAGTCACTTCACCGCAACTTCCACACTTTAGTTTTAAAAACCACTGATAGTATGGATGGTTTGTGTATAACTTTTCGATGCATTCTAAAGTAGCTTTGATCTGGAGAGCAATTTTAACCATCTTGCGATTCCTTTATTTGTATTTTTGTGTAGAAAATTGGTGTAACAACAACAGCAAATCACCGACAGCCAATGAAAATATTCAAACTTCAATGCAATGTCAACGTCAATAAAAAAAAGTCAAAATGTCATTCACACCATGGAGAAATCTGGGATAGGTATGAATCTTTTTGCATGAATCAATGTAAAGAGACCTACCTAACGAAGATTCTATTTCGTTTTCGGCTTAAAAAACTGGTTTCGGCGTCTTTGAGCTGTTGTTTGTGATAGATACCTTAAAACTAACTGACTCTCTTCGTATACGTGTATTATCTTTTCACGTACCTCATTGTCGATTTATTCGATTATTTAGCAAAGTTATAGTCCGGTCAATTTAGACATTCGAAGGTGCATAAACACGCTAAGTACCTACCTCCGTGGCGTGGAAACGTGTGCATATTATGACGATAACAACTTTTATAACTTTTTGAATCGTTTTATCTCAGAAACGGTGGCTCGTAGGAAAAAAGTATTGCAACATTTTTTTATAGATAATTTTATGATCTACAATTTTTGTCTAAGGTACTTTTATGATAAAACTTACCGTTTTGCTGAAAATCGCGAAAAACTCATTTTTTATGAGCCTCGAATAAAAAAAATTCCATACACGGGAATAATGGGGAACTTTTAAATATTATTTATAATTATGTTTTGAACAATTTTACTGATTTTCAGCTTGTTGGGACTTTATGTACCTTCACTCCCATTTTTTGGTCTAGATTGACCGGACTATTGTAACATAATTAAGCATACAAATAACGAAATATTACTTTTATTTTTTGTTAATTTTTCTGCTACGGCCGAAATTGGAAACAGACGATTCACTCGGTTACGGTTTAGGTCGATCGTCTTTCGGTCGGTCACGATCTACATTTTAGTAAGTATTTAGTAATTACTGACATAACGTTACTTAATCAAAGATGTTTAGTGTGCGTGACACAGACGTTGCTGAAAGCGTAAGGGCCTTTGCCAGGCTTTTTTTTTATTGGCCTGCCTAATAAATACGTTGTGCCTGTGATAGCAATCAATTCGCTTCAGCGCCAGCGTAGTGCTGTTTGGGAACTTAAAGGCTAAAATAAAATATTATATAATATATATATATAATAGTTCAAATAAAATCTTCAAACTGTATGTATTCATAATTTATTTTCACATATGAATAAAATCTTGGATATTATAATATTGTTGTAGAACTTGCAACAAGCAAAGGAAACTATTATAGTTCATTATTATATTTGCGTAATACAGAACGACTGGCTTTACATGCCCAATGCCAAGCTATAAGATTAGCTGAACCCTCCTTTATCATTCTATACAAAATCTATATTAACAATTACACTCTGAAGCAATGTTGCTTGCAACTGGACCAAGGTACCTAGGGTCAATGAGACACGATTTGTCTGTCTGAGCGTGGTTCCTGCCATCCTACTTCGACAACAGTCAAACTAACCATTTGATCCAATCACCAAATGCATTTACATATTTTGCCCGCATAATCATAAATAGAATTGAAATTTAATCATAAACCATAGATTCAATTTCTTTTTATGATTAAGCCAGCCTCGATAAGCCTTATTTTCCTCCATGTAATGTTACTGTTAGTATTTTTGACAAATCTATTCAGTCTATCCGCGGGACATTGGTACAATCTTGATGCCGTTCCCTTGGTTGTCAGTATGTAGGGTCAGTCCCATCTCTTGAAGGAGCTCATTATCCACTGGAGCTTGGAGCGTCATCTTTGATATCACCTCCTGCAGAAAAAAACAAAATATACAGCAATCCATAAAGTAGGCAAAATAATAACATTTTTTTATTGTTTTTCGAATACTAGGCCTTTAACATATAAAGGCCTAGTATTAGAAAAACAATAACACATGAACAACAACACAATACAAAATGTTTAGTAGGGAGTTTATGGCGAGATTTCTTCGAGTGTAGTTCAGTGGCGTTTTAATTATTCGCAAATTGATTCTTAGTGGTTATTGTGATGTAAAATTGTTGCAGTTTTGTATCTCAAGTGTCTGCGCAACTGGACAATATGTGGAATCATTGAAACAGGCGCGATCTCAATAAAATGGAGCTGAGAATTTTATTGTACTGTTTACTACCTCAGTGGTGTTTACCGAGAAGGTTGACTTGATACATTTGCTGCCAAATACTACAGAAACATCAGAATGTGTCCATCCATCCTCTAATGGTAAACAAATCAACTCAATCTATTAAAAAAACAACCACATATTGTATTGTTTGCTGACGATACGTCGTTAATTTTTAAGATCAATAGATGTTCCACAAATCTTGATGACCAAGTCCATAACTGGTTTACTGTTAATAATTTAGTATTAAATGGAAAAAAAACTAAGTGCATAAGATTTGCGTTACTGAATGTTAAAAGTAATTACTCCGACATAGTATTGAACAAGGAGAAACTAGAATTCGTCGAGAATACGGTTTTCCTAGGGATCACACTTGACTCGAGGCTACAATGGGGTCCTCATTTAACATCCCTGGCAGGTCGGCTTAGTTCAGCAGCATATGCTGTAAGAAAAATCCGTCAATTTATGTAGATACTGCGCGACTAGTTTATTTTAGTTACCGACATAGAGTCTATTTTTATTCTGCAGAAAAGAGCTATCAGAGCCATATATAATCTTCGCAGACGCGATTCTCTTAGGGAACTATTTAAGGAAATAAACATCCTGACGGTCTCTTGTCAATACATTTATGAAAACATTATGTGTGTTCGGAAAAATATTCATCTTTTTACTAAAATAAGTGACAGGCACAATTTTAATACTAGGAATAGGAACAAGTTAGATCAACCTCGATTCAGATTGGCTAAAGTACATAGTTCTTTTATGGGGTACTGTGTAAAATTTTATAATAAAATACCAGTTGAGATTCTACAACTAAATGAGTTCAAATTTAAAGCATGCATTAAACGCACACTATGTAGACAAGCATATAAACTGGAAGATTATATCCTTGATAAAAACGCTTGGCTAAATGCCGGTCCTGCTCCACAGCCACAGCCACTTTTACCTTCAAATTAGTTTTTTTTAAATATATTTATAAATATTGGAAGAGATACTATTCCCCTTTTTGTATTATTGTTTTCGAAATGCTTTTTAATTTTATTTTATTTGTTTATTTCAACAGAGCTTATGATAATTTATTACCTTTTGTATTTGGAAACAATAGCATTGTATAATCTAGTAGCACTTTTTTTTTAAGTTTTGTGAATGTGAAGTACCAAGGAGCAATTTTATTAGGTTACAACTTGTTTGACATTACGAGCATGGCAGTTGAGAGTTTGTCATGCTCACTCAAATGTCTCGCTGATGGTGGCACGTATTATTGGGTTATTCAGTTCCCTTCAAAATATATGAGCTGAGTGGGGCTGATGCACGCGTCATACTCGTGAACGGGTGCCGTCAGTTGAGTCTGGTCATCTCTTAGCTGCCATTGGCTTAATTTAATTTTTATTTTTTAATTAGTTTTTATTTTTATTTATTTAATTATTATTACTTACCTACATTGTGCTCACATATTAGAAGCGACAGGAAATATGTAACCAAGATTTATGTAACTCATAATATGATTTAAAAGAGTGTCCGTGGAGTTTCTTGCACGTTCTTCTCCACTTCTGCTTCACTTGACTTTTTTTTGACTGACCGACATTTTGACAATTCAAAGGTGCCTGTAATTGGTCTATTTGAAATAAACGTTTCTGATTTCTGAACTATTAAGAAATATGTAATCTCTATTATTCCGCTTGAAGGACTTTGTATCCATGGTAAAAAAAAATGTTTAGTCGATTTTCTGACTGAATAAAGTGAAACGAGTATGTCAGTAGCGGAATGTCCGCCCTATACAGCGACCGACCGCGAGGATAAAAACGGCCGTCCGCCAATTGGTGGTCAAGTATGCAGAAATTGAACCTGAGCACTCAAACCATCCAGAACAGTTCTCTGGCGCAGATATACGAGGAAACCTAACTCCAGCTAAACTAAGAAGAGGGTTGAACTAAGAAGAATTCTAACTTTTAGCTGTAGTATGTTATTATTAGAATAGAATAATATAATAGTCGGCACCAACACGTAATAATAAAAACGCGTTCATTTCGCGTCGTCATCGCTCCAATGGAGGTCCGATTTTGCCAAACTAATGAAGACGACGCCTTAATCTATGCGTCGTGGTTTGCAACGCCTCGTAAGTGACCTGCAGGTTTTGGGTGTGTCCACATCTGGCGAATGCGCCGTTAGGGACCCGCACGTGAGCTGCTCGTGGACTGCACGCGTGCAGTTACTGCAATTATTTGGTGCGCCTTTTTGGCACAACTCGGGCACTCCGTTTCTTTTTATACTGTATATCTATCTAAAGGCGGGAGGAAGTACGTGCAGCGCGCGCGGCGCTCGCGCGTATCTCTTGCGCCGTTCACGCTCGGCACGAACCTGGCGCGCGGGCAGCGCAGGAAAGGTGCGCGGATTTGAAATGCACACGCCCAGCTCGCGGGGCGGGTCGCTAGCGGCGCATTCGCCAGATGTGGATGTGTCCACATCTAAGCCTACCGGCGAGTGACGAAGTGAAACGAACATTTTAAACTGTTCGTTATCGGCTGTACTGCTACACGCTAATTAACCCACTTAACTTTAGGAGCTAAGTAAGTTTTCTGCCTTAGCTTTACCAATTCCGATCCCAAAAGGAACCCCAAGTTTCAGAGTATTTTAAAAATAAATGATTAAAAATATGTACCTGGTTCTCCGGACAGTTCTCGCACAAGTTACGAACAGCGAAGATGACCCACTGCATTATTACTGTTTACCATATAAGGAATATTATTT
Source organism: Mythimna pallens (assembly GCA_961205895.1). Taxonomy (NCBI): domain Eukaryota; kingdom Metazoa; phylum Arthropoda; class Insecta; order Lepidoptera; family Noctuidae; genus Mythimna; species Mythimna pallens. The sequence goes on along the minus strand of OY540839.1, from coordinate 19,586,176 downwards.
TGGATAGGAAGTTTTCTTTGGAACTAATGACCCATTTTACATCGGTTTAAACTAAATTTAGCGCCAACTTATCAAGAATAAAAAACAAAAAAGAATTGGGCTCATATACTTTTCTCTTTCATCGGCAATATATAAAAAACTGTAAATTTCTGTGTGAGCGGTTTCGCCCGTGTGTACATAGAAAGATACATACTACAGGGATAAATCTATCCAAGATGCTAAAAAAAAGATTAATTTTTTACTTTTAATATTTCTTTACCAAAGCTAAAAAGTACTTAACTTAGAAAAAAAAAATGAATACGTACATAAATTCCTCCTTAGACACACACACACACACACACACACACACATTAATTTTGACATAAGTTTCGTTCCAGGAAGTGAGTTTATGCATTGTCACTCGATGAAAGTGTTTTAAATTTATAAAAGGATACAAGGATTGCGAGCGTCGATGTTGCAGCAATCTAGAAGCACTGGGATCACTTCTAGTTCTCGAATCTGAAAAAAAAAAGTATTTGTTGGATTCAATGGGTATGTTGGATTCAGTGGTGGATTAGCCACTTAGCAAGAGTAGCCAATTCTACAGCCCGGCGCGTCCGTGGATCCCGTGTTTGAACACAAAAAAAATCTAGTCAAAGTATATATACCAAGTAAATGAAAACCAAATATAGCGTAGGCCACATCATCACTTTCCATCAGGTGAGATCGTGATCAAACGTGACGTGACGCCTATCAATAATAATAAAAAAAAAAATTTGTTTGGATGTGATTGACAATTTACTTCAGACCGAGAAGATCTTTTAGAATTGCCCTATTATCGTATTCTTCACGAAACTAATCTCATAATGTACAAAATATTTTATTTTATTATTATTTTTGATAAGTTCGCGCTTGACCGCTATCTCACCTGATGGAAAGCGACGATGCGGTCGACGATGGAGCGCGCTTACCTAGAAGTAAAGTATTCACTCTTGACTTAAAGATTCCCGGGTTGTTGTTTTTTATCTTAATAAAGAATTGTCTACATTGGGGCCACTTGTAGAATTTGCTGCAGGTCCCGCGCTGACTTAATCCACCACCGAATGGGTACATTGGTAAGGTAAAGAGAAATAAAAAAAAAGATTTTGCTTTTTTGTAGGTGGGAAAATCATCCAATGACATCTCTCGCTCTTGGGCGAAGAGCGAAGGCGTATCGGACTTTTACTGCTAAAAACCCACTCCTGTTCCTTCTTTGCCTTCGTCCCAGGACCGAGTTTTTCTTTCAGACATAAACCCTTGGCCCCAGTAGTCTTCGACCCTGCTGGGGCCCTACGGTTTGCTGACATCTCGGTATCATCATGGCGCGCGTGGAACAGTACGCGCCGTTAAAGACTTGGGCTCGGTCCGGTCGGTTACCGGACGGTCGGACGGCGAGCTACCCATTGCACGCCGACCGCAAGTCCGTGCCTACGGTGGCCGGAAATCGGGATCGGGATCCCAGCGGCTGAGGCGTGAGAGCAGCTCCCTCGCGCGTGCACGTGCGGCCTCCTCCTTTGCTAGCATTACTGATTCGCAGAAGGAGGTGTCCGCCTGCCACTCCTCCTCGCTTCGGGCCATGGCCTGTACCAAGGCCCGAGGATACGGCGGTGCCGCCGTATCCTCGTGCCACGGTAGGGGTGTGCCCCGCTTGGGTCTGCCCAAGCGGGGCACACCTCTACCGTGTGCTCCACCTGGGTCCTAAACAAATGGTCTTGCTGTATTTTCGTATGAAAACTCCCGTATAAAGGCAAAACCAATATTTACATCCCTTTTCAAAAATACATTTTTAGGGTTCCGTACCTCAAAAGGAAAAAACGGAACCTTAATAGGATTACATTGTCGTCCGTCTGTCTGTCAAGACCCTTTATCTCGGGAACGCGTGGAGGTATCAAGTCGAAATTAAAACCATATACTCTCCATATAGGTCTGCGGTCCCTTGGAGCTGTGAAAAAATCAAACTTCTGAGTTAACGAAAAAAAGATATGGCCGTTTATTTCGACACTCACAAAGGAATCAAAATTCATAGGGTACTTCCCGTTGACCTAGAATCATGAAATTTTGCGATTCGGAAAAATCTTCGAAACTCAAACTACTAAAACTTGAATAAAATAATGAACGTTATGTTAATTATGCATCACACTTTAGTTCAGATTTTGATAGAACAAAAAAATTTTTCACTCAATCTGAAAATTTTCACGACAAAGTAAAATTTTTCATATTTTTCATTTCAATAGAAATGAAAAAAAAAATGCCCATCCCTGGTTATTAGTTTAAAATAAGAAACTAGAAAACACTAAGAAGAAACTAGAAAATAATGGTATACTAAGACGGGTTGTCTTAGTATACCATTATTTTTAATTAGTTGGACTATAGTGACAGCTATAACAATGGTTAAAGTCAGAGATACACTAGGGGACAAGTATCTCACGACCTGTGTAGGCGACATGTCAAGCGAAGCCGGAAAATTTCGCTTGACATATCTGGTAATATCGCGCTACTTATATCCGTAGCGATGTCAGGCGAAGTCATACGACTTCATATACGTCGCGCCACTTCACTCGGCATCGCTAGCGACACGTGTCGCAGGACATTTGTCCCATAGCGTATGTGCATGCATGTGAGGCATTGTTCATCGACAGTTGGTTATCTTCCACTGCTGTCAGTTTAGTCCAAATACTTAAAAACAGAATATAGTTTAGTTTTAAAAAAGTCTTACCAGTTTCTTATTCTCCTGGTTCTTCCAGCAGAGGTTGGCCAGCGTCCGTACGAGCGCTGCCTTGAAGCCAAACGCGACGTGACGTTCCACTGTCTCCACGCAAGTGATAGCCTTCTTTGGAGTCGTCATGTCAATTGCACCTAACCTGCAATAACATGAACATCATGACATCATGCTTGTAGCAAATTAAATACTACGGCGCTTAGCGTAGGCATGCGCAAAAAAACAGTAATAATATGCGTTTCATCCCTCTTCTTCACATGGACCATACCCTTTCCACTTTTTATTCACTGGCGCCAGTTTCAAACTAAGCAAAACAAGCCAATAATAAAAAAAAAACGTAAAAAAAGCAGTGAAGTTATCTTACCTAGTCTTTGCCTCGTCAGGTGAGTCAATCTTTACCGACGGCACCTTATTAGTGACTTCATCAGAAATCTTCACTTCTTTAGCCGGCTCATTCTTTTTCTCCACAGTAGCCGTGTCCCCGCGAGTCTTCTCCGACGATATACCAAGTATCTTCTGCAACTGTTCGCTAAGATCGAAATCCGTCGACAAATTCTGACTTTTCTTCACCTCCTTAGGAGTATCGGGCGACTGTTTCTGCGACTCCGTTTCAGGTACAATATCGGCTAAAGGAGGAGAGATCTCGCTTGGGGAAGCTTTCACCTCACATTTCAGTTCATCTTTCGTAATGTGTATCTCTGTAGGAGGATCGTTCGGTGAACTCTCTTGAGAGTCTGTTCTGCTTGTTGGCTGAAGATCCAATCTCGGTTGCATGGCTACAGGTATCATTTCTGCTATTGTATTCATACTACCGTTTGGCGACGCGGCGTCTATAATCAACGGAGGTTCATTATCATCGCCTATATCAATTTTATGTTCTAAGCTTATTCGTCTTGTGGGCAAAGGCACGCGGTCATCATTCTTCGGAACCGAACTACTTCGTTTGTACGCGACTTTGGACATGTCTGCGTCGATTTTAACTCCAACGTTGGAATTGCTTCTACCGTTCTTCATTTCCGGGTATGAATCAGCGAATTTAAGCGGTTGCATATTATCTACGGCGTCGAACTTGTCCATGTATGAAGGGTTCTCGTTGCATTCGAAGTATTGTTCGCTGCTTTCAGATTCCGTACATTCTGATGTGGTTTCGTTACACGATAGCATGTTGTCGGCAGAATCGTTTTTAGTTAGAGGATCTGTAATAGGTAATGGATTAGTTAGTTAATGGAGTGTTGTATGTTTATCGTCTGTTTAGGTCTTTGGGCATGGCTTAGTACATTGAGAAAATATATAGTGGTTTTTCATTGTTCGTTGATGTAAGCATAATAGCATAATCAGCCTTATAATGATTAGAATATTGCTGCTGGGACTCAGACCTCTCTATGAGAGGGAATAGCTGTAATAAACCACGCGGGTTGGTTTCCATTTCAAAAGATAACCCATGGCCCCAGTAGGCTTCGGCTCTGCTGGGCCCCTAGGGTCTCACTTCTCTTTGTGGCGCGTGTGGTACACGCCGCTTACGCTGACCTCTCAAATACAGCGAACGGAAATAGTTACAAAAATATGCATGTGTGAGCATTCCATTTCCTAACTACTCCATCTTTGTAACGCTCATCAATTAGTTTCAATAGTTGGTAAAGTCGGTGTTTGTAGAGCCATGATTTTCGATTACACGGTCGGTTACCCGTTTTATCATTAACACCGTGAAGCTGTACAATTTGAGTGCTTATTTCACGCATTTCAGTAATAATACGATTAAAATTTCATAGATGTCTTTATTTCTTTAGTTCACATAGATAATGAGGAAACACTTTGTACGACCTGAGAATTGGACCCGGGACCTCACGCGCATTCCAGCCAGCGATGCTTTCCGATGCCTGCCAGGGCTGTGGATTGTTCGAAAGAGAACCGTGGCCCTCGCAAAAAACAGAAGAGGGAAAAGTCAAATGATGATTGCATGATGCCCAGGTAAAATTAAAAAAAGGCTATGTATTTATCCTATATACATATGACTATGAGAGCAGTTGCGCTCACACTTGCTATAACATCTCCGCGCTTAGATGACTAGGCTCCGCTTAGAATGACCTCTGGCCGAATTTCGATCTGGAGGACTATTCATTTTTTAATGTGGAGTAAAAGATAAAACCAGCCGAAAATGTGGAACATCTAGCTTTAGATGAAATTCATGAAAATTGATGTTCGGAACATACATGACAAGGAAAGTCGTGTCGCGATGGATCAATGGCGGCCTTATGGGGTGGCGACCGGGGCAACAGCCCGGGGTCTCGCTCTTTTCTCATGTATCATAAGAAGTAAGTACCCAGTCTTGATTCACATAGTTTGCAAAAAGTGGGTTCGATTCCCACCCAGGACAAATGTTTGTAAGAGGAGTACGATCATTTGTTCTGTGTCTGGGTGTAATTTATCTATAATATGTATGTATTTTGAAATACGATATATAAGTATGTTTATCAGTCGTCTAGTACTCTTATCACAAGCTTTGCTTAGTTTGGAACTTTGTGTGAAAATTGTGCAATATAAAAAAAGGGATATAAAGATCCGCCGTGGGCCTCATAACGGTCTTTGGCATTAGGGGACTTTTCCCCAAATATTGAGGTCGGCTTCCAGTAAAAGAAAGAAAGAAAGAAAACATTTATTTGAGACTCGCACAGGACAAACAAAATAAAATAAAAAGTAACTACTTAAATCTATAAATACTTAACTTAAAAATAATAGATTGTTTTGGTGTTTCTTTTCAGGGTAGTTAGTTAGAAAACCCCAAACTCATACCCTGAGAAGAAACAGCGAAACAAACTCAGAGGTCAAAGTCTCTTTTAAAGTCCATACAATAAATGGTCAAATCATATGAGAAACATACAGGTTAGTGACTGACATGGTCTTTAGAGGAAAGAACCACACAGATTTGAGTGGATCTGTCCAAACAGTGCAAGCATTTGTCAGTACTCATATAGCTCATATCAGGACTACTAAAGAGCTTAACGACTTGACGAACAATACCGAGAAAAATATAAACTTATTACTACTCGTTTAGACATACGGATATTTTTTAGGAGTGGACGTAAACGAACGACTACGTGTGAACGAAAATGGAGACTCATGTTTATAAAAACCCACGCACGGTGAACACACCTTGGCCTAACTCTAAGAGGGCATACATTAATTACGTGATGTGTTTATTTAGGGGGAGAGGGTTTTTTTTTATGTGGGAAAATCATCAAATGACAAATCTCGCTCTTGGGCGGAGCGCGAGATAGTGTCGGACTTTTACTGACTAAAAACCCACTCCTGTGTCTTCTTTGTCTTCATCTCGGGACTTCGGGCTTCGCTTTCACACTACCCGTGGCTCCAGTAGGCTCCGACCCTGCTGAGCCCCTACGATTTGCTGACGTCTCCCTGAGGCGCGCATGGAACAATACGCGCCGTCGACGACTTGGGCTCGGTCCGGACGGTTACCGTACGGTCGGACGGCGAGCCACCCATTACTCGCCGTCCGCAAACCCGCGTCTACGGTGGCCGGAAATCGGGATCGGAATCACGGCGGCGGCGGTTAGGGCGTGAGGACCGTTGCCTCACGCGATCAGCCGCCTCCTTTGCTAGCATTACTGCTTCGCAGAAGGAGGCGACCGCCTGCCAATCCTCCTCACTGCGGACCATAGCCTGTACCAATGCCCTGCGCGAGAGATCACTGCCGCCGATCGCCCCCACGAGGACACGGCGGTGCTCTGCCCAGGCGGGGCACACCTCTAGCTTATGCTCCACCGTGTCCTCCGGACGATCCACACAATGGCGGCACCCAGGCGTTTCTTCTGCACGAATTCGGTGCAGGAGAACCCCCCCAAACTTACCATGTCCGGTGAGGACTTGCGTCATGCGGTAGGTAAGAACGCCATATGGTCTTTCCAGACACTCCTCAAAGAGCGGACTTACCGCCATAATTGTGGCGTGCCCAAGGGGGAGGGAGGTCAAGTCGAATGTCACGATTGGAGGAGAATGGACTCGGCAAGTGATACGTAATTAAACTGTATAATATCCCAGAAACTGGGTTAAATTGAGTAAAACTTAAATTATGTTTTTTTTTGCACAAAATAACGTATTTACACAAAAAAAAAATGCATTTTGAGCAATCTCACTTGAGATAAGAAGTCAAAGCTTACGATAATATGTTCAAAATATTTTTAAAATCACTTCATGTAATTAATGGACGCCCCATAAGTGATATACCTTTGGTGTGTGATTTTTCAGGAAATATCTAAAGGTATAATTATGTTTACTCCATTAGAAATAAGATTAGACGGTTTTCTCTGTCCGTTCAATCCATTTTGACTTCTATTGCGGTGGTAGCATGACTAATGGCAGGAGCAGTAAAAACTTTGTACTGTAACCACTTTTTTAGGGTTCCGGACCTCAAAAGGAAAAAACGGAACCCTTATAAGATCACTTTGTTGACCGTCCGTCTGTCTGTCTGTCTGTCAAGACCCTTTATCTCGGGAACGCGTAAAGGTATCGAGTTGAAATTAAAACCATATACTCAAGTCTGCGGCCTCTTGAACTGAAAAAAACTGGGCAAGTGCGAGTCGAACTCGCGCACTGAGGGTTCCGTACAAACTTAAAAGGTAAATTGCTGTGTACGATTTATAACGTATAAAAAAAAAAACTACTTACTAGATCTCGTTAAAACTAATTTTCGGTGGAAGTTTATAAGGAAATGTACATCATATATTTTTTTTAGTTTTATCATTCTCTTATTTTAGAAGTTACGGGGGGGGGGGGACACATTTTACCACTTTGGAAGTGTCTCTCGCGCAAACTATTCAGTATATAAAAAAATTATATTAGAAACCTCAATATCATTTTTGAAGACCTATCCATAGATACCTCACACGTATGGGTTTGATGAAAAAAAAACAATTTAGAGTTTCAGTTCTAAGTATGGGGAACTCTCAAAATTTATTGTTTTTTTTTTCTATTTTTTGTGAAAATCTTAATGCGGTTCACATCTACTTACCAAGTTTCAACAGTACAGCTCTTATAGTTTCGGAAAAAAGTGGCTGTGACATACGGACGGACAGACAGACACATGACGAATCTATAAGGGTTCCGTGTTTTGCCATTTGGCTACGGAACCCTAAAAAGATACGGCCGTTTATGTCGCAAAAAACGTATATTTCGACAGTCTCGAGGGAACCAAAATTCATGGGGTACTTTCTGTTGACCCAGAATCCTGTTTGCATAAAGCAAGGTCTTATAGCACAGAATTTATAGGAATAAATCTGAAAACTGTAAATTTGTAGTTACGTCACAAAAAAAAACATTTTTGCGATTCATAAAAATCTTTGAGACTCGATTCGGAAATTGAACCTTTTTCATCGGCAAGTTAGTACGGAACCCATAGTGCGCGAGTCCGACTCGCACTTGCCCAGTTTTTTTGCATTGAATGCCACCTTTACGCCTGCGAAATAGAAGTCAAAATTGGTTGAACGGACAGTGAAAAGGGTTTGTTTAAATGTCTAATCTTATTGCGAATGGAGTGTTGTTGATGTTCCGGCACGAGCACACTCGGCGCATTCTGTACTTTTTTACTTTGTGTTTGTTACCGTTATGCTGTGTCTATCCTGTCCTGTAGTATTCCTATTCTATATAACAAATAACTCACTTTCACCAGGACTGCTGACTGGCACATCAGTGGTATTCTCATTCTCATCATCAATAAACGTCCTGCCGGTAGCCTCGTACAGCTTGTTCAGGGACGAAAAGAAGTTACTGCTCTCTTTGCCGAGCTTGTGAATTGCTTGAAGTAGAACTGAAAAAAGACCATGCAATAAATATTATTTTACGATGAAGAATTACGGACTGATGGGCAAAGATCGTCACTCACAAGATGCCTTTTTATGACGGGTGGAAAATCATCAAAAAACTTCTCCGTTCAGACTTTTACTGACTAAAACTCATCGCCCTGGCCAGCCAACGAATTCCCAGTCGCCACCGGTCGCAACTGGGAAGTTATTGTGACCCACTTACGGCCGTAAGACAGACAGCGATTATGGATGGATCCATGATGCAATGTACAACGGATTTAGAATAGAAGAATAGAATAGATTAGGATTTATTCGATTTATTTGATTTGAAGATGGGGGCAATAACTTCCCACTTGCCAGATTGCCATCTGGTGGGAATCCATGTGGGGTTTTTTTTTTTTTAAGGCGGGAAATCATCCAATGACTTCTCGCGCTCTGGGTGGAGCGCGAGGGCGTGTCAGACTTTTACTGACTAAAACCAAACCTGTATCCTTCAATTACCCTTTGCGTCCTAGGACTACGGGTTTCCCTTTCAGAAATTCTCCGCGGTCCTAGTTAGCGGGCATCGGCCCTGCTGGGCCCCTACGGTTTGCTGACATCTCTTTGAGGAGCGCGAGGATCTCAACGCGTTATTGACGACTGGGCTCGGTCCGGTTAATTACCGAACAGCCGGACGGCGAGCTACCCAGTGCTCGACGTCCGCAAGCCCGCGTCTACCATGGCTGGTAGTCGGGGTCGGAATTACGGCGGCTAGGGCGTGAGGACCTTCGTTCCCTCACGCGTGCAGCCTCCTCCCTCCAGAAGGAGGCAACCGCCTGCCATTCCTCCTCGCTACGGACCATAGCCTGAACCAGGGCCCGTCGCGAAAGGTCAATTGCCTCCACGAGGACACGGCGGTGCTCCGCCCAAGCGGGGCACACCTCCACTGTATGCTCCACCGTGTCCTCTGGGTGGTCCGCACAATGATGGCACCCGGGCGTTGCTTCCGCCTGAATCCGATGAAGGAACCTCCCGAACTTGCCATGTCCGGTGAGGACCTGCGTCATGCGGAAGGTGAGGACGCCGTGTTGCCGCTCCAGCCACTCCTCAAAGAGGGGACTTACCTCCATAATTGTAGCGTGCCCAGCACTGGGTTGCGACAGTCGCCGTCGCCATTCCACCATGAGATCCCGCCGGAACTCTGTCCGCCATGCCGTGACTTGGCGCGGCAGCGGAGTTTCGCCCCCGCATTGCATCTCCACGCGCAAATCGTGAATGCATGCAAGGACTGTTGCCTCCAAATCCCATGGTGGCATGGGCGACTAGGAACATACCGCTATAGCGTGTCCTGTCAATGACTGTCGTGGACCACAACGCGAAGTCGAGATGGGCCTGGTCTTTATCCACAAGCCTGCGCTTACGGTGGCCATTGCAAATCCCAACACCCGGGGCGTCTCCTGCAGTGGCTGGGGTGTGAGGATTTTTTACAGCGCAACTTTAAAATTCCATAACTTGCTCATTTGTTGAGATATTTTAATGATTCTTTCTTATGTTACTTATAAATTATTTTAAATATAAATTAAATCATAAAGAAAATAAAATCTACTTCATTTTTAAATGGATTTTCTGTTACACAAATACAGGTAGGGGTTATTGCAAAACTTTAAAATAGAGATGTAATATAAAACTTTAAGCACTTACAAACTTAATACTTCATTGTTGAGTGTCATAGGCATAAACTTGTCTGTGATTAATAGTATATTTTATCCATGATTTTTGATGAAGTGTTACTAACATATTAAGTCTTATTTTACTAACAAAATGTTGATTTGCTTTATGTTATGGTAGTCTGTAAAGTATATACTTTATGTATGGGTCAAGATGCCTGGTAACTAATGATTTATTATTATTTTTAAAAGCCATAGGGGTGAAACCGCAGGAACAAACTAAAAACAAATATTATACTTACATGCGCAGTTAATGAATAATGAGCTATCTGTCTGCAAACAATCCATATATGCATCCATACTAGACGCAGTGGCGATGATCTCCAACAAGAACACCACTTCCTGAGGCTCAATGGAGTTCACGTACTTATCAACTGTCTTCAAAATACAATCTGATTTACTCTTAAATTCATGAGCCATAAACTTCACAAAGTTCACAGACACATTTATATCCTGCGATTCCGTTGACATCAAAATATTGTACGCTAAGTTCAACACAAGCATCCGACATTCAGGATCCAACTTTGAATATAACTTTTCTATGTAAGTATTCTCAACACCAATTAAATATTCTATTATTAAATGCGGATATTCAGTGTTGCCGTTACTATACATGTATGCTAATGAGTTCAATAACATGACATCATCGGGCAACACATTTGGCTGGCCTAGTAGTATGTTGTAAACAATCATAGCTGCTGCAGTAGCAATCTTATCATTTGATCCGACGAAGCTGTTGAGAATATTGGCATCGAATTTGTTCCAAATCATGATTTGATTGAAGGGATTGTTTACGACTAAATTTCCTAGGGTTTGCATGAGTACAGTCATGCACGACTCGAACTTTTTCTGCAGTTCTTCATTTATGAAGTCAACACTTGGATGTTGGTATTCTGTTGCTAAGATGAGCATAGAGTCTAGTATGGAGAGTTCTTTGGAGATGTATGTTTGCATCTTAGTGCCAGCAGCCGCACAAGAGCGGACTAAGCGTAGACATTGTTCTGCAACTGCTAAAGTACTCCTGTTGTATGAAGCTTGTTCTACATCAAGACGCATAATGTGAAGAACTTCTGCTATAAGCCGTAATGTATATTCTGATGCTTTTTTCCTGGAAAATAAATTTAATTTACTGTTTGTTTTCAACTCTACTCTTTTCTTTTCAGAATATTTTGGCATGGAGTGTATGTCAAAATATTCTATTAAAAAAGTATGATGATGATCCAGTGATCATTATCATGTGATAATCATCAGTGATAATAGGAACTGTCCCATAATCACTTATCAACACCCAGTTTTGATCATTTGATCACCTAAAATTGTACAGCTTACAGAATGGAACATTTTATTCAAAATAAGATTTGGATTACAACCTACTATTATTATTATTATTTGGTAAGACACACTGGTAAAACTGTACTATAGCGGACAACGAAATAGTGGGTTTTTTGGGGAGGGGGGGGGGGTGTCCCCACCCCCCCAAACCCCCTCCCAAATCTAGGAATCATATACTTTTGGAGATATTCAAGATTCAAATTTTGAGGTTAGGAATCACAAAATCGTACATTTTACGTATTTTTGGGGCAGATTTGGGGGTTTTAGGAAGGAGAATCACCCTAAACCCCTTGAACTATACACCCACAGTAGCAATTGTATACTTTCAAGTATTTAAAAATGAAAAAAACAAAATTTGTTCTCGGGGAGCGCTCTACTATTGTCTACAAATATTTGTGCACTGAAATATAGTCTTCTGGGTGGTTTAAAAAAAAATAACCCTAACCTAACCTCCCACTGTAGCCATTGTATACTTTCATGTATTTAGATGAAAAAAAAAAAAAATTGTTGTGTCGGAGAGCGCTCTACCATTGTATAAAAATATCTGTGCTCTAAAAATTGTTTTCTGGGTGGTTTAAAAAAAAAATAACCCTAACCTAACCTCCCACTGTAGCCATTGTATACTTTCATATATTTAGATTGAAAAAAAAAGCTTTCTGGGTGGTTTAAAAAAAAAATAACCCTAACCTAACCTCCCACTGTAGCCATTGTATACTTTCATATATTTAGATTGAAAAAAAAAGCTTTCTGGGTGGTTTAAAAAAAAAATAACCCTAACCTAACCAGTGGGTGGTAGCAATTGTATACTTTCATATATTTAGATTGAAAAAAAAAAGCTTTCTGGGTGGTTTAAAAAAAAAATAACCCTAACCTAACCAGTGGCTGGTAGCAATTGTATACTTTCATATAGTTAGATTGAAAAAAGTTTTCTGGGTGGTTTAAAAAAAAATAACCCTAACCTAACCAGTGGGTGGTAGCAATTGTATACTTTCATATATTTAGATTGAAAAAAAAAGCTTTGTGGGTGGTTTAAAAAAAAAATAACCCTAACCTAACCAGTGGGTGGTAGCAATTGTATACTTTCATATATTTAGATTGAAAAAAAAGTTTTCTGGGTGGTTTAAAAAAAAATAACCCTAACCTAACCAGTGGGTGGTAGCAATTGTATACTTTCATGTAAACTAAGTAATAAGAGCTTGATAAATTAAACACTAAAATTATAATAAACTATTTATTAAGTAGTAACATATATTTTACTTTTTTCAAATATTATTAATTTAGCATTGGACAAGCTAAATTCACTTAGATGATGTATAATATGTCATTTAGCTATATTACTCGTCATTTGGCTATATTATTCGTCATTTTTAATGCAAATAAAAGAAAATTTGCGTTTTGTAAATATTCATTGTGGCTGTATGAACTAATACCTTTGTCATAATATTACAAACAAAGTAAAAAGTGAACGAAATCTGTCAAAATGGCGTCAAATATTACGAAAAATTATCGATTTTAATTTTTTTTTTTCTCAAAAACTATATGTTTCCTAACATTGAGACTGCGTAATTACTTTTTAGACATATACCTTTCAAATATAAAATTATGAGCGTAAAACTCGTTGTCCGGTATAGTACAGTTTAGCCGACACACTAGCAGCTATTTAGCTGATGCGTGTGTTTCATATAGTTTGGAGATGTTTAGTCTCTCCAACCGATTTTTAAAGCAGTTCAATGTGGGAGCTTTCACAACACTTTCCGGGAGCCTGTTCCATACCGTTACAACTTGGTTAGGTAGAAATTGCTTCAAAGGCTTCTTTTTGGATGCATTTCCCCATAACTTAAAGGAATGTCCTCGTAAATGTTTGATGACTATAATAACATCTATACAACTTTGTCTATTACAACTTTAAGATAGCAGTAATATTAGAATCTACAATTATCCTATAAAAAATAAATAAAAGGGACGAGAGTCGCAGCAGAAACAAGCACATCTTAAAGGAATGTTACAAAATTTCTCCGTAAAGGGACAGATTTCATCCGTGAAATAGAGCTAAATATCTAAACTATAATGCATATCCTTTTAAATGAACGAATAAACTTTATAATTATACTATTCTTCATGTTTTTATTACTTACGGGCGCAATCGTCCGGTCTCGGCATCTCGGGAAAGTTGAGCCTCGGCTCGCAACATTTCCTCCACAGCGTCCCATTCTCCAGTTTCCAATTGAAAATTAATTAATTTGGCATCCAACAATATTTCTTCTGCAAACCACACGCTTTTATCGCGTGACATTTTTGGCAAATTCAAGAAAATAAAAGTCTGCGCTACGCAAAAAGGTCTGACATATTTTGACAGCCTTGCGTTTCATCTGACAGCTTGAGCTAACTGACGTACATTAGTGCGTTCAGAAATAAATACATTCAGGAACCTCGTGACATGACAGTATGAGCAATCGTCTTTCACCGAATTTTTCCAATTTATTGCTTTTATATTCATAATATTTTGGAAATTCCGACAAAATGATATGAAATAAGCAAGCCTTTTGAAAGAATGTTACAACAAGATTCTTGAGCAAAACATTTATATGCACAGAGCAGTGTTGGGCGTAGTTAACTACTATTCTGTATTCAGATTACAAATCATGATTAAAAGTAGTTAACTACAAGTAGTTAACTACAAGTAGTTTGATTACACGTAGTTATGATTACATGTAACTTAACTAAAGTAATCAAACTATATGTATGTATATAGTTTGATACATATAGTTTGATTACTATAGTAAACTGTATCAAACAGTATGAAGTAGTTTTAATTTGATTGCTGAAATCTAGAAGTTATAATTACAGATTATTTCAGTACTTACTAAGAACTTATATTTTGCAATTAAATAAACATGTAATGTGTTGGAATTATAGATTTATCAAAACTGAATTTGGTTCTAACATTTAAATAAAAAAAAACGGAATCTAAAAAAAATCATGTGTTTACTTTCTACAATTTGTAGTTAGTAATCAAAATGTTTAACTGCTTTTTACGATTTTTTAATGTAGTTTGTAGTTGTAATTACTAACTACTATGTAGTTAGTAATAATATGTAGTCGTAGTTATTAACCAGTAGTTAGATTACACATTGCCTAATACTGGTACAGAGTAAACATAAAGTCAATCCAAGCAACAGGCCACTCGATTCCTCATATATTATCATCTGTGCTGTAGCCAAAGCTGAATGCCCATTCTTGTTAAAATTCGTTGTGCTCGTAGTTGTTTAGTAAACAGTTTAGTCAATTAAAAGCTTTTGTTACTTATGACTCGGCCTCTTTGAATATGTCTATGTTAAATATTCTTTCAGTGCACCTCCATCCTTACAAAATGAGATGAGGCGCATTAGTTTAGTAAAAGACCAATGAATGAGATTTCAGTATTTTTAATGCATTAAATATAAGCACAGTTATCTTACCAATTGAATCATTAGGAAAATATGATCGAAATGCTTTCATTTTATTATTTTAGATATTATTATGAAACAGAATTTTAATCGTCCAATCGTCCTTAACTACTTTTTTTTTTTAGATAAGTTGCCATCTAAAACTACAATGTTAAATGTTTCTACTGCATTCTTGATTTTTCACAATTTATTTTTAATTTTTTCCTAATATTTACATAAATAGTTTTTGTTATTGACAATAATATTTTGGGGAATTATTTTTCAATACAGTTTTTTTTCAAGATAGATTAATCAGTGACTGGTAGAATTTGCAAGATCAGGATGTACACCCTCAGAGGTGATAGTCGCTTGCTCCCGCCCCCGCTTCACCGTCCGGTCGAACGAAGAAACGAAACGGCGAGAATGGCATTTGTGCGTGAAATTGTATCAGTTTTTATGTGAACAACTGCACATTTCTCACAACAGCACCTTCACCCTCCGACCTTTAGTCCCCTGGTGTAATTATCCCTTCACAGTGTTGAACTATGTGTCGTTTGCGATAGTTTTGTGTCGAAGAATTTTTGTGTGACTGGTTCGGGGTGGTATCCCGTGGATTTTGTTTCATTGTGCTTTAGCAATAATGGTCAGACTTCCCGCTAACATCGTTGGAATTTAAAACATTCGGTGAGTCATCAACATTTTGAGTTTTAACGTTAGATGTAATCATGTAAATCTCTAAGAACGTGCATGTCGATCTAAAAATACCAAGAAAACTTGCATTGTAGCGATGTTCCATTCGGCATCGTGTTAGTCGGGCTATTTATAATCAAATATATATGTTTTCCTGACACTTCCGTGCATTCTAAAGAATGCAAACATGAATGTGAAATTCTAACTTTACTATTTATAAAATCTCTCCACTTGGCAACATGCTTTTATCGAGAACTTCGTCTCTAAAAAGTTTTCTAGCTCGACGTCTGAAATACTCTCAAATTCTCATTTGTTCAATGTTTGGACATGTAAATCTGTTGGTAATTGCAGTAGCTTAGGTCAAAGTAAAGTAAGTAGCATTAATGAGTTATGCACTTCCTAATAATGAGTTGGTCACACATGCAGTAACAAGCTAACAACCTGACCCATGTTTTTATAAACAAAAATATTCTATCTATTGAAATGTTCAAAGTTCTTATCACCCTCTTATCATTTTATCACATAACACTCAAGATAATATTATAATGCATATTTGCAAGTAAGAGAAAAAAAAACGAACTTCTTTAGAATGTTTTAATTTTTGGCAACAGCATTTACATTATAGTGCCATGTCAATGTCAAGTCCAAGGAAATTGATGACCAAAAAGTTTGCTAACAGCTGAAAAATAAAGTAAACACTCATGTTGTAAGTACAATAAGTTTACCTAATCTATCAGCTGAGTGAGTAATTTATTACTCAGGGCTTAGTAGCTTCTAGAAAAATAATGTTTTTTATACTTTATTTTATCAAACAAAGTTTAGTTTTTTGAATGTAAATATTTCTTTGCTTTCTCAATCTCTTTAGTGTAAATATGCTGTCAAATGGTCAAAATCATAAACATTGAAATACATTATGCAATTATCTAGCTTGTTACTTATTACAAAATAATAAAATATTATTAACCAGGTATCAAATTAGAAATAAAATGGTCAGTTCATTTAAAAATTATAAAGAGAAGAGCAACAGTTAGTATGAAACTCAATATCCTCTCTTAAATTCATTCAGAGCAACACAAAAAATCAACAGGTGTAGATTTCCAAGAAAACACACCATTGTTATGAAAATTACAAAAGGAGTAATCAATCTGCGCTCTGCATTCTCTCTGGTCTTAATTAAAAAGGTCTTAATAAGGCAATGAAAATGATTTTATACCTAATTACTTCTTATCATCACTAGTTAGTATCTACTTGGCAAAATTGTCTGGCTTTCGTCTCTCAATATTTGCCTTTATATTACAAACTGTTTGTGTAAAAATAAACATGACTGCTTATGTTATTTTTTTTTTGTAGTCTTCCATGTTATAGAAGTTTTATTTGGAGCAATCATGTGTAGGTACACTGTGCATTTAAAAGATAAGCTCAAGAGTTTATTTGATTATGTATGAAAACTGTTGATAAGTAGATAGAGATGTAATTTATAAAACAGTAGTGAATGTTCTCAGTGAACTTATGAATTTGTGACCTTAATGGATTTGACACATATCTTAAAAGATTAATCTTTATAATTTGTATTAATAGAACTAGCTGATGCCAGCAGATTTGCTGGTGTGATAGTAGAAAATTATCACAAGAAAATATACTCTCCTAAAAAGTATGTACTATCCTATGTGCTATTCCAGTACATAGTCTACAAATGTACCAAGTTTCATTGGAACATACTCTAATAAAAAGTATGTTCTATCCTATGTACTATTCCAGGTCATGGTGTAACCATGTTCCAAGTTTAATGATTTGGTTGTATCAGTTCCGTATAATCCTTTCAGCTGTTTGAGGAAAGAAGTAACAAACATGCAAGCGGTTATTTGTTGTGACACTAATTTTCGTTTTTATAATATTATTATGATAAAGCTGAAGAGTTTCAATGTGCTGATTTCCGAAACTACTAGTTAGACATTGAAAAATACAGTTCTTGAGGAAGGTTATTTTTTATTTCTTCATTCTTAAAAAGTACAGAGGTGAACTTAATGTTTTAGACATTTCTTACCAGTCACCCGTTGGTTGATGCAGAAATAAATTATGGTAGGTAGGAGCAATATTGAAAATTAGTCCAATCATAATACTTATAAATGCAATATAACTGTATAATATACTCCAATGAATAAATACATGAATATACTTAAACAATTGGTACCAAGAGATAATACGGAAACAAATGAGTGCTGTCATGATACTACTGCCAACTTCTTATGAATGTTATTAAATATAACAAGGTTACAATGCATAAGAGGTAAGAAAAATGCAGGTTAAATCTCACATCTTATCTTTAAATATTATCTTCAGAGTTTGATTTCTGCACTTAGTCTATGATAGACCATTGTATGTCCCTGAATCTCGTGTCACAGCTAATATCTATAACTACTTGGTGTACAGAAAAGTCTCTCAAGTATTTTTTTAATTAACCATTTTTGTTTAAAAGGCTTCTATAAAAGTATGAAATTGAACTTTGTCAGATATGACATAAAGTATGTTTTTCAAAATTAATCTAGAATTTTGAATTCAAATATTTATTATAGACTAGCTCATCCGGCGAACTTCGTACCACCTAACAGTCAATTAATGTAAAGCCTAAGTAATACATTTAACAAGTTACACAATTAAAAAAGCAAAAAGTAGTAGTTAAAGTTATCTACATCGATTTCGTACATTTTACGTAATGCGCGCAAAACTAAAACCTTCTACAGATTTATTATAATTATGTATAGATTCACTAAGTTCACGCAGGTGCAAATTATATTGGGTGACTTTTTCAAGTAGGCATGGATGTCAAAATCCAAAACTAAGGGAAATTTAAAAAAAAAAAACTCGGAAGTTACGTGTACGTGTGATTTTGATGAAAATTAAAATTGCGTCATTGGATTTTTGAGAAATCGAAATTTCTAGTCATGTTTTTCAGTTGATTTTGAAGAAGAAAAAAAAACGCTGTCTTCTACACCATCTGATAGTGTTGATAAATAAATAGGGTCGCCGCACACAGAGCTCACCCGACAGCCATAAATACCGCCATGACAAGCTAGAAGCGGCCGCAAAAGTAGCTGAAGCACGCGACAGCCACGTGTGGCCTGTGGCTGTTACTTTTTTAGGGTTCCTCAAAAGGAAAAAACGGAACCCTTACAGGGTCACTTTGTTGTCCGTCCGTCTGTCTGTCAGTCAGTCAAGACAGAAACGCGTGGAGGCATTTAATTAAAATTAAAACCGTATATTCAAGTCTGCGGTTTTTCACAGCTTCAAGGGGAAGCTGTGAAAAAATCAAACTTCTAAATTAAAGGAAAAAAAAAGATACGGTCGTTTATGTCACAAAAAACGTACATAGGGTACTTCTAGTTGACCCAGAATCCTGAAATTTGGCAATAAAGCAAGGTCTTAAAGTATAGATATAGGAATAAATCCGAAAACTGTAAATTTGTAGTTACGTCACAAAAAAAAAAAAGATTATACAATTGGGAAAAAATCTTCGTAACTCAATTCGGGATACTACGTAGAGTATAATAGTAGTAATAGGCGCTTATGATTGACAATGTCGTGTTTTATTTCCAGTGCCCCAACCGGCATGGATGAGGGTTTACTCAACGACCTTCTCGAGTGCTCCGTTTGTCTGGAGCGACTCGACACCTCGTCGCGCGTCTTACCATGTCAACACACCTTCTGCCTCAAATGTTTGAAGGTAAGTTTTGATAATTAAGCAATTAAAACGAATACTAGATTTTTACTATCTCTATCTCACCCGATGGTTATCAATGGTGTTGTCGATGGTGGAGCATATTTGCCCAGAAGTAACCCATTCACGGCCCCAAGGCCCATTCGCTCTTAACTTAAGACTGTACGCACAATGAATGTTTTCCTGTAAAATGCTTTGCGTGCATGAGTGGGATATCCGTCATGTACCGCTGCCTGGCGCAACCCCGTACGTCTAGTGGTTTGATGATGGAATAGGTAACACAAAGGTTAAAAAAAACACCACCAACTACGATTCTTACGTACTCTTTTTTCATTCCTTTACGTCTTCCATCCCTCACTCCTAGTTTCAGGGCAGTGGTAAAGCGGGAACTGCATTAAACTGACGCACACGTGGGCCACGTAAAATGTACGGAAAGATATGATATAGATACTGCAACTAGACTTGTACGAGCCCCCTAGCCAAGTTACAACTGTTTCGTATCTATTCTCTTTTCGTCGACCGCCTCGAGTCGGTCACTCCTCCTGTTCCTTTGTTCTGACCACGTCACTGAGCGTTGAGATGACGTCAGAACAGGAATTGGCTGGCGTGGCCGACGTGTGCGTCGGTCTAATGTAGTTCCTGCTTAACTGTTTTGAACAATCCCGCAGAGATACATTTACGCAGGCAAGTCTTAGAATTACGTTAAAATCAAATGACCATGGCCAAGACCTAGGCGTTACAACGTTACAATGGTGGCTGCGCCATCACTGAAATTAACCATGTAGATTGCAGGGGATAAAATATTATCCCCGCGGTGTGAGTATCAGCAGGATCCATGCATGTTCCGGGAAAATAATAGCTTATGGCGCTCAACTACAGTGTAGTCTTCTTAGCAATAAAATCAATTTCTTAATCGAATCTGTACCTACTTCCTGAGCACTTTAAATAAACAATCTTCTCTATACTACTCTAAATCCGCGTTTATATATGCGATGTTAATCAGAAATCATTTGAACATGTTTAAAACTAATCGCCCTATGTAGATATAACCATTTTAAGGCCATTTTAATCAATTGCGCTAGGGGACCTCAGGACCCCTCCTGGGGTCCCCTAGCTACAAGATATCTAAGTTTGAAGTGGTTTTATAGACTTATAAGGTCTTTTTAACCCTTACCATTACTTTATTCGCGCCTCAAATGTTACACAGATAGTCGCGTGGGGTGCTAAGCTAACTGCTAGGGCCTGGCCTCAATGTAAAATGGTACAGCGCCTGACTGCGGCATGTTGCCCTGTCGTGCAGATTATATGGCGCCGTGTTGAGCGGATGGGATGTACAGCACGGTGCCGCGTCGTACTACGAGCACGACCGCTACACCTGATTTTTCAGGCACTGCGTTCGTCAAAAATTTTGCGATTGCGTTGCCTTGTCGTATATTTACGCGACGCGGTAACGTACAGCAGTCAAACGACGCGTCGTTTTGGCTGAACTGATTTCGATAAAACATCTCTAAGAACCGTCGCTAGAAAACCGGCTTTCAAATAAAAAAACAAAACCGAAACCGAAGCGGTTCACACGTTTAAGAGCTTCAGTGCTATAGACAGACACACATGGCCGTCAAACTTATAGCATCTCTCTTCATAACGTCTGTGGATAAAAATAAATGCCACCAACAGGATCGGACTGCTTGAATAGTGACTTGTTTGGAACGTTTTAGTTTTTTGTAAAAATTCAATTTTTTTTTGGTTACTGAAACGATCAGAAAATAACTTGGATCATAGCAAGGAATTAGTCAAGAAGTAATTTAATGCATTAATATTATAATTATTTCTTGTCTCCGGTCTACAACAGGATCCTAGAAATTCTTAGAATCCATTGTTGTTCATCATTGATATAACCTTTTAATTTTTTTTTTGGGTACTTGTTGGCGCGTGGATTAAATCCGTGTAGCCACAACACAATCCACAAATCAAGCTCCAACCAAAGCGACCTCTGTTAGTACGCTGGATTGCAACCGTCTGGCCCATTCTTTAAGGTTGCACTAGTCGGCGGCTCAGTATGATTCTCGGTGACCTCAGTAGAGCGTCCGAAAGAGAGGGTTTTAAAATGAACATGTTCAAAACCAAAGTCATGGTAAACAATCATGTAGCACCCACTCTTAACAAGATCGGAGACTCTACACTCGAAGTTGTGGATGACCTGGGATAGACGGTTCAGTAGGGTAGGTCTAACTTCGAGAAAGACAGCAATCGTCGAATCCGCTTCGGTTAGGCAGCGCGGGAAGTTGATGATGATGAGTCGGCGGCTCGAACTCCTTGATGGGTGCTTTTAAAATAATACACTCGACGTTGTAGACGATTACGTTTACCTGGGACAGACAATCCAGTAGGGTAGGTCCAATTTTGAGAAAAAGGTCAATCGTCGAATCCGACTCGGCTGGGCAGCGTTCGGGAAGCTGCGCGGTGTCTTCTCGTCCAACATGCCACAGTGTCTCAAGACGAAAGTCTATAGCCAGTGATGACATATATGGCACTGAAACATGGTCGCTTACAATGGGTCTATTCAAAAGGTTTACAGTCACCCAAAGGGCAATGGAAAGGGCTATGCTCGGAGTTTCTTTGCTGTTTTCTTGATCGCATCAAGAATGGAGCTATCCGCAGTAGAACCAAGGTCGCCGACATAGTCCGAAGAATCGCCAAACTCAAGTGGCAGTGGGGAGGGCACATTGCTCGTAGAACGGATGGTCGATGGGGCCGAAAGGTTCTAGAGTGGCGACCGCGCACCGGAAAACGCAGCGTTGGAAGACCTCTCATAAGGTGGACCGATGACCTGGTGAGAGTCGCGGGAATGCGGTGGAAGCGAGACGCACAGAATCGGTCGTTGTGGTGATGCTTGGGGGAGGCCTGATTACCAGCAGTTAGGACGTTGTAAGGCTAATTATGCTTATGCTATGCTTTTGTGGAAATCGAACCCCCGATACGCAACGCAGCAGGCAATCACTAAACCACTATGCCAACTGTTCCAAAGTCTTTATCTGTTCATCAAACTCTGTTATTATGTAAAGTTTTTATTGTTTAATCATATAAAAAATAACACGCAAATATTAATAGGACAGGAAAAACTAAAGGTGACAATTCATAATAATGTTGTAATAATAGCTAATGTTATATCAGGTTCATTTTATCCTTAAAGGAAAAAGCATGATGAATTCACTAAGTTTTTTGCGGTCTGTTACGTAATTCATATCATACTTCAGGAATTCATTCATATACCATTAAAGGTATTCTGTAAAGTCGTAAACGTTGACTATTGCACGTAGACGAGAGTGCACTGCAAAAAAATTAAATATAAATTCTGAAGAATTGTTTGCGTATAATTAATTAGTCGTTGTGGTAACATTAACAAGAAATAACAGTATTTATGAAGTAAACAAAACAGTATTTATGAAGTAGATATGTGCAATCGTCCACAGCTCAAAATGAGATTCTTCGTGAATCTCACCTAACTAAAAAAAACCTAGGGGGAAGGACTGTTATGTAGTGTTCTAGGGAACCCGTAAACCTAGAAAGCAAAGAGCAACTGAAGGAAAAACTCGAAGAGGTCGGACTTTTGTGATTTTGTGTTTTTGACTAAAATCCCAGGTGGATTTTAGTCAGGAAAAATCCGACCTCTTGCTTCTTGGGTGGAGTGCTCTCCTACTCGGGACCTTCTGGGTCTCATCGGGAGACACTGCAGGAGGCAGTATGCCTGGTGTCTCTCTCGCCTTCGCGCTGGTCACTGTTCTAACCTAATATATCCCAGGAGTGCTTATTCCGATCTATATACGGTTAGTCCGTATGCGTACTGGTACTGTATTATTTATATAAATAAAAGGAGAAACTGACTGACATATCAACGCACAGCCGAAATTAATGAGGCGTAGTATTATGACGTAGGCGAGAAATAAGAGAGGATTTTCCAAAATTCACCCCTTATGAGGATGAAACGGGAGTCCAAAGTTTGTATGGAGAATCCTACTTTCACGCGGGCAAAGTCGTTGGCAGAAGCTAGTGTGGCACAAGGTAGTTAGTTCACTACAAAGTATAAGGGTTTATTTGCGACCTACTCTTTTATAAATTGGTACACAGTAACAAAGTAAAGGAAAGACGGTGTGGGCGGTGTCATGTGCGCTGGCACATGACACCGTCCAGTGTCCGTGTTCCCAGGACCTGTCTATCTTCCTGTCATCGTATACAAAACTCCAGGAGAGAATCGCAGTGATCTATCAATCACCTCGTTGCCAAACACACCAGTAGCTGTTTTCCAATAAACATTGCGCCATTAAAACATCGAAGTCAATGTAGTAACAAAGTTTTTGTAACAAAGTCATATGTTCGGCTCTCGAATTGGGGCAGCGTAATATAAACAACTACTACCGGTCGCGCGGATGGGAATAGTTCTAGCGTATTTTTATAAAGGAGTATGACCCAGAACATTTGTACCGAAGACCTAAAAACATACTAAAGAAACTTAACGCCTGAAAACTGTTAGCATTCGGTAATTCCGTGATTTACTTGAATATTTTACAAAACTTGTTCTAGGAAATACGAGTTTTTTTAAACCTTTATATTATAAGCTTTAGAAAAAAAATTGTCGCCATTTAGAATCTTGATTAAATTTTCAAGGCTTCTATTGTTATACTTTTTAAATTTTTAAGTTAATTTACATAAAAGAAGCGTCAAAGTTCATGCAAAATAGCAGATTTTCAGAGGTCTTTACTGGATTAGTTTTACACAAATTTATTAATTGATTTCAACAGAAGCCGTGATAATACCACAAGATACTGTGTTTCCAAAATATCCAATGAAAATGGTGTAATAACGTCATAATCGCATAAGAGCGCTTGTATGAAAAACACTGAAAATGTGTGTCGAGTTGCATCCCCTTAAAATCATCAATATAACCTTCTCAGTTCGGCTGACCCTATTGAATGACAGCCATTCAATAATTCCGTCAAGTTTTAATATTTTTAGAAGATATCATCATACTTAAATACTTTTTAATTAGGAAAAGTAAAAACCCTTTTAGCAAAAAAACACGAACAGTTGTTTTCTATGGTCCACTGTTGGACATAGGCCTCTCCAAGTGTCGCCATAACGAACGATCCTGTGCGTCTCGCATCCATCTACTCTCACCAGGTCAACGGTCCACCTTGTGGGAGGCCTTCCAAAGCTGCGTCTTCCAGTTCGCGGTCGCCATTCCACAAACTTTCGAACCCACCAACCGTCCGTTCTACGGGCAATATGCCCTGCCCACTGCCACTTACGCCCTTTTGGCGATTCTTCGGGCTTCGGGTTGGCAAATGAATCCGCAGTTAGGCCCGTATTACAGAACCTTACTCAAGTACTACTTTAAACTGCGTTCAACCGATTGCAGCTTGAGCGAAGAATCTCGACTTAAGCGTTCACTTTATTTTAGAACTATCCTCAAACTCAAATGAAACGAAACTACGCTTGAGTAGTTTGATCTCTGATTTAAATCCACAACAATTTCCATGAGAATCTATGCTCAAGCGTGGTCTTGACTACACTTGCGAAAACAAAGATCAAATCTCGCCTCAAGCAGAGATTCTGAGCTGATTGTGATTTTAAAATGTTTATTTTTAGTGTAAGGTATTTATAGTTATATAAGTATTTATTAGTTTAATTTAAGATTTCACAAACTCTTCTTTGCTTATTTGCTACACACTATAGTCTACATCTCTTCTAATCTTTCCTTTCGCAGGTCTGCTGGAAGAAATTTCTTTTTGAAATAAGCAGTACCTTTGTACAAACTTTATATTAAGATACTTATCTTCTTCTTTGTATTTGTGTGTACATGAATTATAAAATAAATAAATAAAATAAGGACACATAGAACAGTGCTTGAGTGAGCTCCACTGCTCACTCTAGAACTGTTTTAAAATAGGTAAAAAATGACATTTTAAAGTGACATTGCTCAGGTGATTATTGATTGTAGTTTCTCTGCTCAAGTCAAGTTCTAAAATGAAAACTCCTTCCGATTCGATGGTAAACTCGTCAACAGACTTTTTAAACTCCTACTGAGACTCGTTTTAAGTAATGCTTGAGTCTTGATTGTAGTTCTGTAATACGGGCCTTAGAATGAAAGCCAACAAGAATAGGGTTTGAAAATGGCTAGGCAAATTGATATTTTGTTGCCGATGTGACGTGTCTTGAAAGTATATAGAGCGTAGTCTAGTCAGTCTAGTGCCTAATTCAAACAATCACATCTCATCGTCACCCGTCAAATCGTCGTACAACACACGTGGTCCCCTCCTCGCATCCTGACTTACCCGTCGTACATAGTAAATAAGCCTACTAGTTATCAGGTATGTTATAAAAATGAAATTTCGGATTTGAATACGGATATTAATGTAGGAATAATATTATACCGGTTTCGGATGGTTTCGGTTACGGATATTAGAAATTAAAAATTATAAAAGGAAAATAGTCTTGAAAATTGACTTTTATTTCTAGTCTAGATTATAATTATCATTATAATTTAGGTGTCTTCAAGAGTAGAGTGAACAGGCTTTTAATGAACTAGTGCGTTTCACTGTCAACGATTGTATCACTGCTTACCATACATATTAAATGTAGGCCAACTGAAGTGTGATGTCGTGGGCACTCTCGATCTGTTCCCGAGAACGACTAGACGTTATTCTCAAGTTGTTCCTACTTACTGATAATTTGGTTGTTTAATTTATAAATCCGAATTCCTAACTAGTCAAGCATGAATAGGTAGGTATATCAAACAAAATCCTATCGTAACCTGTCCTTTACGCCTTTATCTGAAATTGTCCGAACTTTTATATCGGTTTCGATTACGAATTTTTTTTTCGGATATCATATTGTTTAGTCTGGATAGTTATTGTAGTCGCCCCATCTACATACACACACCACTTTGACTCACGCCTGAATCATGCAGCCATTCATTTTGAATGACGTTCCCGTCTCCAGTTAATTGGTAGGTTTATGTCATAATATTTTGTGTTGTACCTGCTTATGTTGTTGTTTTGCGCGGTTTTAGTCTAGAAATATGTGGCGTATGGCGTCAGTTGGTTTTACTTTCAGTACTAGGTATACTTTTCCTCGAAATATTAATAGAGATTTATGCTCAAGTCTTTATCAATATTTCGTGGAAAAGCGCAACATGTACTCGTATCTAATATAAAGGGCTAGTGCTTTTTTTATGGGAAATCATCTAATTATTATGCCATCTCCCGCTCTGAGAGGTCTTTTATTAGCTAAGGAATTCATCAGTTGCCTTTTCGAGACATATTTTTGCTAAGCAAAGTCGTTGCTAAAAATGTCTGCAAATATGAAATCTGAAGCCTATTATCATATTCATTAATTTGAGGTAGATTGACACTGGATAAGATAATAAGTAAACTAAATGAAACACTATCAATCAGATATTTGTTTCAGAATCTGCTTTAGGTTTTAAACCATATTATCCATACCGTCATGAAATCCTGCTGAAACTCTGTCCGTTGAACTGTTGGTTCCATATCTCACGGTGACAAGCGACAAGGTGACTCGCTGCTTTGCAGCCCTGCTTTCAAAAATAACCAGAGTAGGGTAGGGTCGTTACTCTAACCGTTCAAAAAGGCTTCGAGTTGCTACCACCCTGGGTTGCAACTCGAAGCATTTTTTATAACTCGAGTAACTACCCTAGAGTTAACCCAACTAACTCTAACTCCGAGCAGGGTAGTTTGGTGTAAGCGGCAGGAAAGACAGCTTGGCATTGACAGTTGAACTCTACGTTCGCGTTCAAAAATGCGAGCGTCGAGTATCTACCCTAATGACGTCATTAGAGTTAACTCTAACCTCATTTTTGAACGCAGGGTGGGAGACCACAAGCTGTCTTCTGCGGTACATGCCACGGGAGCGAAGCCACTGGAAAAAGTTTGTTTAAAACTCACCGCTACACAATGGTCAACGAGGGACATTATCCTATTTATTCTTTTCACCTGACATTTAATGGAACCAGCCCCTTATGTCAGTAAACCTTCGTTATATAACATATATGGTATTTATACACGTTGGTTGCAGACTGGCTGGCTAGAAAGTTGCTACCTGTTTTTGGCATCACACACGCAGCATTCCAATTTTAAATCATACTTAAGTGTATAATTTATTTTTAAATAATTAATTGATTTATTGAATATTGTCGTGTTTACTTGTTACAAGAATTATTTTATCAGCGAACTCCTCTGAAATTACACTACTGAACTCGATTGCAGCGCCTACCTACCAGTCAAACATACACACAAAATTTCATTCAAATCGGTCAAGCCGTTTAGGAGTAGTTAGGTGACAAATTAACGTACGAAACAATTATATATGTTTATTATAAAGATGGAAGTTACTTAGACATAATTATGTAATAAGTATAAGTATCGATTATAAATATCTTTCGGGTCTCAGGGAGATGTCAGCAAATCGTAGGGGCCCAGCAGGGTCAAACCCTACTGGGGCCACGGGTAGTGTGAAAATGAAACCCGGAGCCCTGGGACGAAGGCAAAGAAGGATCAGGAGTGGGTTTTTAGTCAGTAAAAGTCTGGCACTCTGGCGCTCCGCCCAAGAGCGAGACTTGTCATTAGATGATATTCCCACATAAAAAAAATATCTATCGGGTCAAATTGCCACCACGCCAAAACGCACATGAACTAACACACACATTTACCACCCTTCCCTCCTGAAAGTGCATACTTGCATTTGTACTCGTAGAAGTTCACCACGATAAGCAAGTAAGGACGGGTTCAACTCATGACCTTTCGATCGCCATTCTCCAGCCAACGCCTGAGGCAACGGCTAGACTGTAACTAGGCTCTATTAATAACGTAGGGAGATATTGAATGCAAGTGATTATAATAGTGTTTTCAAGGCTAGAGTGAATAGGCTCTTAATAAACCAGTGCGATTCACCATCAACACTGCTTACCATCAGGTGGCATCGCAGTCAAGCACTATTTTATAACATTTAAAAGAAAAGCTATTTATTCTGTACGATAAAAATATTTGGGGAGGTAGCCATCCATCTAAAAACTGCAAATTATGCGCTTCAAAATGAATTTATGTACTATAAGAGAATAGATAAATATATTTATTTATATCTATCTCATTACTGGCCCTTTTTTAAGGTGGGAAATCATCAAATCACTTCTCTTTTGGGTGGGGTGGAAGGGAGTGTCAAACGTTTGCTGACCAAAACCAACCTGTGTTTCTTCAGTTGCCCTTTGCGTTTCAGAGCTGCAGTAACTCTTAAGCAATCACGCAGCTCGTATTAGTGCCGCGAGTTCCGTTAATTTAAATGAACTTTTTTTCCTAAAATTAACAAAATATATAGTTGAACAATATTTTTGCAAAATTGGCCTTCGTTTTTGCTATAGAGCAGACAATTTTTTCAAACAAATGAAATTGTAGTGCAAGTGCGTTGCGCAATTTCGGTGCTGCTGCACTACGACATCATCTTATGTAACTACCGTGTATTATGCAATTAATCCATAAACTAATAAGTATATGATAGTGTCGATTTCGCCACAATTCTGCTTAGCCTTTTCCCAAGTTAGGGTCGGCTTCCAGTCTCTTAACCAGGTGTAACAAAAAAAAACTACTAGTTATATTTCTATTTATGTAAATAAACAACTTATGGTGTGCCTATGCTGTCTCTACTTATTTCATTTTGGAGCGCAGTGGAACGACACATATCAGGGTATATCATCATACATCTAGCTTCTGCCTAACTGGCCACCACAACCTAGTAACTGAGTGACATACCCTTTGGTCAGACTGGTGTCAGATGTTCTACCTTTTGCGTTTCTGTACACACGTAACTACTGTCAAAATGTGTCTGTGATCTACAAATGATAGTGTCAACGGTAAACCGTTGGCCCTTTGCGAGTCTCCTCCATAAGTCGGATGGCAAGTTGAGAGTGCGTTTCCACTGACGCGGAGCTGGGCGGAGTGCAGAGGAGCAGACCGTGAATTTCCATCACAGTGCTTCAAATCTCCGTGGAAATATTGTAAGTGGAACGGAGTGGACCTGAGTAGACTTTCTAATAAAACAAATGAAAAAGCAGTCTCGAGCCGGACAGAACGCAGTCTGCTGCCGAGTGGAGAGTGCGAAGCGCGCGGTAGCTCAACTCCACTCCGCCCTGCTACACATCGATCGAAACACTTTTCACTCCACTTCTCCACTCCAATCCATTTCGCCCAGCTCCGCTTCAGTGAAAACGCATCCTAAGACTTGCTATTCGACGCACGGATCAGTCCCCGTATTTTTTTTTAAACGTTGCCCCATATTAGAAATTACTTATACTCTTTTGCTTTTTTTAGTACTTTAGGGCTTTTATTTTTATTTTGTAAGTTAGTGTAAGTATTAGATTAGATGTAAGTTTCTGTTAAATAAATATCTTATAATGTTGGCTGTGAAATTATAAGACACTGAGACCCGGAACAACTATCTGAAGTCAATACAAATATTTGTTCTGTGCGGGAACCAACCGTGTCGTCAAAAGCAATGGATGGTCACCCATCCGTGGGCCGACCGCGGCAACGGTACTTAAACTTGAAGATCGACTCGTTCAGTTATTATTGGTTATTCACGGATATCTATGGTTATCCACATTACCTGTTGAGCTCTTTAGTAGTCCTGAGTTGAGTTACACGAATACTGACAAATGCTTGCACTGACTGGACAGGTCCACTCAAATCTGTGTGGGTCTTTCCTCAAAAGATTATTTTAGACACCAATTTGCATGATTTTAACTGAAATATGATTTGACTATTACATGTTTGCTTTATGGACTGTAAAAGAGACTTTGACTCCTGGGTTTGTTTCGGTGTTTCTTCTCAGGGTAGTCAGCTAAGAAACGCCGCCGGCCTTATCATTGACGTGTAAGTGTTTTTTAGAAACCTATTTCCAAAATAAATATCATTAATCATTTTACCGATATCGAAATGAGTCGCTTTGCCAACGTTAAAGTCCCGTTACTTCGTAGAAGCCTCACCCATTTATAAATATTAGTCACAGAATTCAAGGAAAGCTTTGAAATACTAAATAATTTGATCAAAAAGCGTCCAATAACAGTTGTCTTATTAAAGCAGTCTGTTTCACAAGATTAAATAAAACGACCCTGTTGTAATTGAGTGTAGCGCCTGGGCGTGGATTTTATACGTCTTCTTCTAGTCTACTACATGATTGTATTGTATCGACATGGTCGATGCAGACTTGATTGATGTTGACATTTGTATCTATCATGTCATATGTTTATTTTACACTAGCTTCTGCCAGCGGCTCTGTCGTGTAAAAGTAGGCTATAAACTTTGGGCTCCCTTTTCATCTCCTTAGGGTGAATTTTGAAAAATGCTCTCTTAGTACTTGTTTACATCATAAAAGGAAGTCTTGTAGTTTCGACTGTGCGTTGATATGTCAGTCAGTTTCTCCTTTTATAACGGGTGGCGCAAAAGTAATGTCATAATGTAAACGTGCCTTAATTTTTGCAGGCGCCAAATGTCAGAAATAGAGAGTTAGGTCCATAAGCCACGGAGCGATACACGCCTCGAGAGCGTGGAATTATTGTTACTGCTAATTTGACAAATTTTCAATCTGTTGGTTTGAGATTTTAACTGGCCGTCCAGATCGCAAGATCTAACGGTGCCAGACTTCTTCTTTTGGGGCTGTTTGAAATCTCGCGTTTACCACAACTTAAACCACGAATCTTGCAAGTCTTAAAAGC
Source organism: Mythimna pallens (assembly GCA_961205895.1). Classification (NCBI taxonomy): domain Eukaryota; kingdom Metazoa; phylum Arthropoda; class Insecta; order Lepidoptera; family Noctuidae; genus Mythimna; species Mythimna pallens. The sequence continues at coordinate 19,554,976 of OY540839.1, read as the reverse complement.
TAACATCGAAGAAGGAATCGCCAATTTGGAGCAAGATGTTTTGCGAGAATTGTTAAATTCTAAATGCCATAAAACGAGCACTGTGTTTCAACTTCATCTGTCAGGTGGCTATTCGCGCGCTATAATTTTTTCCAAATAAAATCATCAATTTCACACTTTCAAGTAAACATTTCATGAAAACAAAATACAGTTTTTTTTTTTCTAATTAAATGGAAACCAATTCAAATTATGACATTACTTTTGCGCCACTCCGTATATATAGCTAATTAATTACAACAATTAGAGATCCAATTACAGTAACTAAAAAGAAACAATCCCTCTCACAGTACTCCTGAAGTGCGTCAATCTTCCATTCATCCACAAACAGGTCGTTTGTTGGAGTAAAATTTAAGAGATCTTTTAGTACAGCCAAAGTGCGAGGTATTGGAGACTGAGCACGGGTAACATTCTGTGCTTTTTGCCACGGCAGTATTTGTCCGGGACAAGGAAATGTGTCATCATAGCAAGCAGGTCAGGCGCGCATAATATGATATGGGCGCGAGGGTAGCCTATACTGGAATTTTATTATCCTCACCAGCTGTTGAAGTATCCACGAGGACTATGATGACGATGACAAGGTCTCCATCACACTAATATTATAAAAGCTAAAGTTTATAAGAGTGTGTGTTATTTTTCACGCTCGAAAGGCTGAATGGATTTCGATGAAACTTGGTACACGGGTAGTCATGTTCTGGAATAGTTTTCTACTATAACGCAGGTGAAGTCACTGGCAGCAGCTAGTATAGAATACTTGTTTTTTTTTGAGGTAGGAAATCAAATAATCTCTTTCCCGCCGTATCGAATTGCCATCCCATCGGACTATGAGAGTAAAGGAATAGAGAGTGCGCCTACACTCACATACACTTTTGCACTATAATATCTCGTCCGTACTTGACTAATATCTGTAAAGATTAGCCACCATGATCCATGATTATTATTCAAGTGAAGTAGTATATTACTATGACCCTTAACCGAACTAACTTTATGTTACCCCACTAAATACACTAATTTATCGGACGGCCAAAATTTACACTGACAGCTAAAAATGCCATTCTATTCAAAGCCATTCTTCAGATTCCGTGTCTACGTAACAAAACCTATTTACAGAAATCCTCTGCATATTTTAATAGTCACGAGTTGGTCGCTATTATAAAGTTTATCGATCGCCTGTTGCCTTGCGTGTCCGTAGTTCACTTTCACTGGTTGATGTTGATTCTGTAATCTCGATGCTAGTGATGTCATTGCGGCTAAGTGTACGATAAACGTAAACTCACGTACAGTCGAGACGCTTAATCGATCGCCAGTTTTTTTTTTTTTAATTTGCGAGTTTGCCCCACAATAGGAGTGACTCTTGTATCGTCAATTTATTTACAAACATGTAAAGTCTCATACGAAAGCCACTCAGACCCACAGTAATAACTGTAGGTTATACAAATATTGTTTCCGTGCGCCATAGAACCCACCACATGTAGCGCAGCAGCCAATCTTTTAACCACGGCTCCAAACTTGCCAAGCTTTTGAAGCTCAAGGTCCATACCATGACGTGTTAAAATGTCAAGCGTGTGAGCGAGAAAGAGGGATGGAGTTATACACCCAATATAGCTCCATCCCCTTATCAGTTCAATTTAGGTCGTCAAATGGATCCCGTTAAGAGTTCGAATAAGCGTCGTGGGCGAAGGAAACAATATCAGACCGTTGACGAACCTATCTATACCCTAACTGTGTAATATTGAATGTTATCATTTGGTCCATTTTTCCATCGTCCTCCACTCTGTGTCGGTGTATAGTATCCGGTATTATCTTGTCTAGCCAGTACAATAAGTTTTTTTTTATATGAGTGGTCAGACTATATTTCTCCCTCTGTTCCGTTCTCGTAGTCCATATCATACAAATTGTGCAATTTTTGGAGATGGGAAGTAGCCAATAGCAGTCAGCGATATTGTATCTTTCTACCAGCGAAATGTTTTTTTAAAATCAGATGATTGTAAAAGATAACTTGCTACGTCCAAACTTTCCTAATAATAATAGTGTAAACAGGTTGCTTAGTCAGTGGTTAAACTGCTGAGAAATATTCGGGTCTGTTATATCAATTACTTTTACTTTTTGGAAGTCTAGGGTGTCGCTTTCGAGTGACCATGGCCCTAGAACGTAAAGGGCAAGAACGTAAAGGTTTTAGTCAGTAAAAGTCTGACACACCCTCACACTCCACCCTTGAGTGGGAGAAATCATTAGATGACTTCCCACCTCAATAAAAAAGATGCGCACGCACTTCTTTACGTATAACAAATTAGCTTTCCCCGTCGGTCTGTTTATGCACTAAATCCAAAACCACGCAACGTATTTTGATTCGGTTTTCATTAATAGAAAGAGCAACAAACGAGGTAGATTTATGTATATAATTTGCCTACGTGCGAAGCCGAGGCAGGTCAGTAGTACCAATAAAACTTATGAACACCGCGTTATTATGAAATTGCACTACTGACCCAATGCTTAAACCATACCATACAAACATATACAAGCAGTATTGATAATATATGGGCGGGTTACTGAATTGAGTATTTTGAGCTAGGCCTACTGTCCATAGACGTGTAGCTTTATACACGCATATTCGTCATTATACGCTTATGACATTATACGCCTGCTCACAGCTTGCATACAAAACTATTAAACTCTGTCGACGAAGCGGCAACTACACGACGAAACGACGTTGCAGTGACAGTAAGCCTAATGTAGAGTCTAAGAAATCATCATCATCATTTCAGCCAATAGACGTCCACTGATGGACATAGGCTTCCTCCAAATGTCGCCATAATGAACGGTCCTGTGCGTCTTGCATCCATCGGATTCCCGCAACCTTCACCAGGTCATCGGTCCACGTAGGGGGCTTCCAACACTGCGTCTTCCGGTACGTGGTCGCCACTCCAGAACCTGAGTCTGAGTTTAAATACTTAAATAAGAAATCGGGGGTTAGTATATAAAACACGCTGCTCGGATTTCTGAATTGAGAATTTAAACTTAAGAACGTATCAATTTTTTCATGACAATATTTGGACAAGTCTTCAAGTTAAACTAGATTTTGAGAAGTTCTCAACTTCGTTCTGAAATCGGAGGATCGACTTTAACATCGTATAAAAAATTAATTCACCTAAAATACATCTACTGTTTTTTTACAACCCGTTTTCAAAGAACAAAACCCACAAATCGTTAAAATAGGTTCGTCGGGCACTAGTCTAGAAATGGTATCGATCACTAATTGTCCCACTTACGGATGTGCGCCAGTGGTTGTCCAACACGTACATTTCAGACGGGGCCGTCGTATAAATAGATCGCTCTGTTTCTGGCGTGTATTAACATCAAGGGCCGTAATTGTTTATTTATATTTACTGTCAAACCAAAAGCCAAAAGTAACGTATTTATATGTGGATGGAACCCTTAGTTTGAGGGTGATGGAGTCGATGGGATAAACTATCAGTGGGGAAGCAGATAGTTCTTCATAAAGTGTTTGTAGATTTTCGTTAAAGGTGTTTTAAAGAATAGGTTTTAGTTGTAAAACATTCTGGCTCCGATTTGTAAAGGACAAAAAAACAATTGTACGATCGTTTTTTGGCGATCTGTCTCACAGGTCTTTTCTATTCGAAAACTCACACTTAATCACACTAATATTAGTATATATTATAAAGTATAATTATAGTAAAATAATAAAAAATAATTAATTATGTTATGACAATTTAAATTTAAATTTTATTTAATTCTATAATATTGCTATGGGTTAATATGCCTGAAATAAACGATAAATAAATATTATAAAGGTGAAAGTTTGCTTGTATATTTGTTACTTTTTCTCGCTCGAATGGATTTAGATGAAACTTAGTACATGGGGATACGATGTCCTGTGTTACTTTTTATCCCGGGAGTATGTTCCCTTGGGATTATTTTCTACTATCACACGGGCAAAGCTGCTTACAGAAGTTAGTATGTCCTATAAGTTATGGTTTTTGTATTTAACTTAATTTCTGAACTACGCCAACGTTTAAAATCACTAACCGAATTTTGCTTGCATAACCTTGCCGGTCGCTTTGATAAAAAGCCTTAATTTGACTGTAAAACTATTATTTGTTTTTATAATCGAGAACCGGAAAAACGTAATCGCTAATAAACTGTGTGGTGTATCAAACCCATTTGTTTTGCTAGAACAAGACTGGCCAAAGCGCAAAGATACAGTCATCTTAACTTTTTGCAGCTATTAAGAATATTACGACATAAGCTCGCTGCCAAAGAGGTCATATTCTCTGGCACATGGGACTTGCTACTGCAGTTACGGAATGTATTACTCTTTAATTGTGGGCAGTGCCGTAACTAGGGCGGTGCCAGCGGTGCCCAGGCACAGGGCGCAAACTCCGATGGGGCGCAGAATGATCAAACCAATAACAAGTTTTGCGCCACTAATTTCATCAGGAGGTTACGGTTTTCCATTCCCTTTCACTTCGCACCATGACCTGAACCATAGCCGGACGCTTAGGTTGCCGTCGAACTCATCTACGAAGACACGGGGGAGCTCTGCCCAAGTGAGGCAAATTTCCACTATATATGCTTCACCATGGGCTCCAGATAATCCGCACAATGGTGACACTCGAGCGTTTCTTCCCGCCAGATCCAAAACAGGTACTTACCTTCCGAAACACTCATGTCCGTTGAGGACCTGCATCAGGCGGATTAAACTTACTCAGCTCGGAATTTTTTTAGGGGCGCAGTTTCAGAAACTGGCACCAAGCGTAGAAATGGCTAGTTACGGTACTGATTATGGGCTTAGGTTCCAAGATCTCCAACTGTTCATGTGGAGAGCAGTTTAATTACAGACTTGTTAGGCGTTTAGTTGGAATTGTAGCGAATAGCATGTCGCTGGATAAAGTTTGTATGTCTGTACAAGTAGGGGAGAGTTTTTGGCGGGATTTATTCGAGAGAAGTTCGATGGCCGTTTTGATTATTCGCAAATTGATTCCTAGTGGATATTTTGCTGCAAAATGGGTTAGTTTTGTATCTCAAGTGTCTATACAACTGGACATCGAGAATCATTGAAAGTTTGAAACGCGCGATCTCAGTAAAATGGGGCTAAGAATTTTATTAGTATTAACTACCTGAGACGTCTGAAGGAAAATCCATTGCGTGGTAGTTAACGGATAAACAGACAAACGCAGAAAGTGACTTAATTTATCATGATCATCATTCCTCCAAGTGTCTTCACAATGAATGGTCCTGTGCATCTCGCAGCCATCGGATTACCACGATCCTCACCAGGTCATCGTTCCACCTTATGGGAAGCCTTCCAACGCTGCGTCAGTGTCAGTGCGGTCGCCAGAACCTTGCAGCCCCAAAGGCTTTCTGCAAGCAATGTGCAGTGGGCAGGCCACTGCCACTTAAGTTGGTGACTCTTCAGGTTATATCGATACCTTGTTTTATGCTATGTAATAATTCAACGATTTTTCATTGCCCATTCTCTTTGAATATTACATACATATAACGAAAGTAGTTATGAATATAAAACAACAACAACCCGTAATCATCAACTAGGTTATGACTAGGTATTGATTTTAATGGCTTTCAAAAACTTATGGGTGAAATTGGACTGAAGCGGAAGCAAACGAAGTTATCTTTAACTTATCATTGATATATACACAAATACACACTATCGCCAATTAGTTCCACCTTGACTTACTAACTTGCTGGTCATTTAGAGATAAGATAAATCCGTCTTCGTGGTTTTATAAAATACACACACCTTTTGTTTTTATTAAAATGATAATCTAAATATTTATAGGTTTTATATGAAAAAATTATGTCAGTTACAATAAGAAATTTTCGATTTTCAAAAAGCGTCATATGCGCCTTAATATCGAAATGTCATTTTTCCAATGGCCACTTCACACACACTGAAATGGCTATCTCAAAACTAACCTAACCTCGGCAACATCATAAAATGACCAATTCTACGATATGGCTACGATATATAAAGGTGCTATTCGAACCTCGGCTGTAGGCTGCGGATGCAGGCTGCGAATGCAGCATACGCGTGACACGCAGCCGTTGCCTGCATCCGCAGCCGGGAGTGATTCCGAGGCTGGCTGCACCTACTGCCAGTCGCAAATCTACGCTTCAATCCAATATAAGCGCGCTGTCGGCTCCGAGTAGCGATTATTTCGGACTTGTCTAAACAGGTTGCGTCACACGTACGTAGCACGCACGTGTGTACGTAGTTGTACGCATCGACTTGCGGCCGCCGCACTACGGGTCTGTGATTAGCTGCGGCTGCAGGTCACGATCGCACTCGCAGCCGAAACTCGGCAGTACGTGCGCTGCGGCCGCAGCCGCGTTTGGAATGTTTTCACAAAAATCCATATTACTACATAGAAAACCAGTCGTGCAGCTGCAGCCGGCTTCGTGAAGCCGCCGCATATGCTGCCTGCATCCGCAGCCTGCAGCCGAGGTTCGAATGGCATCTTTATATGTCGTAGCCATATCGTAGAATTGGTCATTTTATGATGTGGCCGAGGTTAGGTTAGTTTTGAGATAGCCATTTCAAAGTGTGCGTGAAGTGGCCATTGGACAAATGCTAAAATAAGTTTTTCCGTCAGTGTGTTTATCAGACAGTGGACTGTTCCAAATGAACCGTAATAGGTAGACAGTTACAATTTTCACATAGTGTCCTAAGAGTATAGGAAAAGTGTTTGGTGATTTCCGTCATTTATAGTACGCATACCTTATTAATAGTTATTAAATAGTCCCATGGAGTCTTTTGATTCCTACATGAAATAGGATCATTAGGCATAAAAAATCAAAGAATATTTTGGCATTTTTAGCTGACAATTTTTTTTCAAAATCTGTAAATGCAGTTCAGAATATCTTAAAAAGTTGAAATTACTGGCCTAAGTACCTATGAATTTATACGAGCAATTGTCATTAAAAATAACTCATCCAGTCTGACAGATAAAAAAACAACTAAGCTGGAATGATAAAAACAGACATATTCAAAAATAGACATGAATATTATGTACCATTTGCAAGGACTAATTTCAGTCTGTTCATTCCAGCATTTTGCGTAGGACTGTAAGTGCTTCTACGGCTCACGGTTGAAACGAATTGTACGATTACATTGCTGCGTTCCTATTAAAACCACATTGATCTTGACAGTTTTGGCTTCAACACCTACGCTTAATTGATGGACATGCGATTCGGTCGCAAATATTGAGCACTTAAGGTAATTGTTTTGGTGACTCACTGGCTTACTGCGAAGAGCGTTACAATTTTGGGTTTAATTTCTTTAAGGGAGGGGCTTATTCTCAGTAATAAATTCTTATGTAAGTCTTTTTATATCAGTGCATTTTTTAAAAGCTTAACTACTTTATTGGTTTTTAGTTTCACAACTTTGAGTCGTAATGAAAGTTTGGTTGGCAGTGGTTGAGCAATGGGCTCTTGCGCTACGTGTCGCGGGTTCCGTTCCTGCTCGGAACTAAATTTTGTATGGCCTACAGATAGTTGTTCCGGGTCTGGGTGTATTTTATATGATTGTGTGTTCATATGTTTGTGAACGCACCAACGATACAGGAGTAAATAGTGTGAGACAACATTTAAAAAAAAAGCCTTAATTCTGCAAATCGTAGTTGTATTTTTAATTTGCATTTTTACAGTAAAACGTATGTAAAATAAATAAATTCTAAATATTTTTAAACCAAAAACAATTTCAATCTATAAAAAATCAATACTCGTTTTTTTATTGCATTCCACAATGTAGGCTTAGGTGGTAAACATTTGCCAAAAGAAAAAATCGTGGAACCCGTCGGGCACAGCAAAAGAAGGATATGCTGATATAATTCTTAACCATGACGAATTTCCATGTGTTTGCTGTGTCACCTATCATTTTCAATATTCCATTGAGTTATTCTTATGATGTGTCGATATGAGTGTCTTTAAAAATCATTAAAAACTTTTAATAATACCGCTTTTGTCGTTAACTAAAGTTGTAAAATACCTGTTCGGCTTGAAGGTTTTCGATGCTCGAAATATAGCAGAGAAAACCAATTTCATATTTGGTGGTATTGTTTGAATAGGTTCAATCAAAGCTACACTAGAATCAGCCCAACGCCTACGAGTATTAGGACAATTCGTTTTCCTCAATTTATTGCTCCAAGTAGCGTGGGATGATGAACGCCCTTCATTTCGTTTGAGTCAAAATCCGGTCGCTACCACTTGTTTAATTAGGTTCCTAAGGATCAAGGCACATTGACACAGAGTTGAAGCGAAAATATATTATTATGATATTGCGTAGGTAGCTTATTTGTCACCCTGTATAAGAGTGCCTCTGCCTATCCACTGAAGTGGAGCTGGGCGGAGACGATCGGAGAAGAGGCCCTACCACGAACTCTTAACGTGATCCATTTGCCGACCTAAACTGAATTGTTAAAGGGATGGAGCGATATAGGTTGTATAGCTCCATCCGCTCGAACGGCTGGCATTTTAACAGTATTTTAAAAAGTAGCAAGTCTTTCTATTGAAGCCGAGCGAGGCAGAGTGGAGTTGAGCTCATCTCCGCTTTGTGCTCTCCGTTCGACTTCGTTTTCTACGGCACGAGGCCGCCTGTTCATCATGTGTTTTATTTGAAAGTCAGCACTGCTCCACTCCGATCCACTTATACTGTTTCTACTGAAGCGGAGTGATGATTTCGAGCACTATGATTGGCCAATTCACGGTCCACTCCGTTTAGTTCCGCTTCAGTGGAAACGCACTGTATTGCACACGTTGATAGAAAAGATGATAACATTAGAAAATTCGAAGGTCGTGTACATGCGTCTTTCGCATTTTCTGTATGCGTATAGAAATAATAATGCCCATATTAGTATAGAGCTATTCCCCAGTCCCCAGTCACAATACCCAAAATGCAGATTTATGTCATATGAGACCATATGACATAAATCTGCATTCTGGGTCACATGTGCTCCGTCAGTTGCTTTATGCGTAGGGCCACGGTAACTTTCGAACATTCCCGCAGCCCAGGGGTCAATATGTGCTCCGTAGGAGAAGCCCCGGGTGTCGGGAGTCGCAAGGCGATTTCCGACCACCGCAGGCGCAAGCTTTTGGACGACGAGTAATGGGTAGCTACCCATACTACACGCCGTCCGGTAAGGACGGCATGTAGTGTTCCACGCGTACCTCAGAATTGTCAGCAAAATAGAAGGGGCCCAGTAGGGCCGATGCTTGATAAAGGCTACGGGAACGTTTGAAAGACTGACCATCCAAACCAAAAGGCAACTGAACGACACGGTGGGTTTTAGTCTCTCTCGCACAACCCTAGAGCGGAACAAGTCATTTAATTTCCCACAAAAAAGGGTCATTATTCTATGTACATTTTTAGATACTCGCTTCGACTCAGTGTCAATATGCCCTGCTCCTAAGCAGTCAAAGAACCCAATTCAATCTTTCGAATCCGTCTAAATGCCTTATTAATCTTGAAGAATGGTTGTTGTTTTCTGGTTGAAAATGTCCTTGTTGGTAGGCACTCATTTTCGACTAAGTTTGTTCTTCGATTGGCCTTCGGCGTCCTCGGAGGTCTTGATTGTAAATAATTTATCTGCTGTTATCAGAGTTCACGAGGTTGTCTGTACTCCGATATTATCGTGCAAGGTGTCGCTTAGGATCTTTATAGAATAAGTTAATTAATCATAATTGTAAGTTGTTGTGTTTCATTCTTATCTTTTAACGCCATGTATCGCTATAGAATTCTAAACGTTGAAGAATAACATTATGAGGAATGAGCATGTCCTAGAAAGAAAAAATCGGCCCAGTGTGATTCGGACTCGCACACGAAGGGTACCAAGCAATGCTTAACTTTTAAAATTGACCCCAGAGCGAGCATTTCCATGATGCATGAGAAATGGTGCTGGTGGTGTTTGTAGACCACGGGTTCAAACCCAGTCAGGCGTATAACTGTGTGTAATTTTTATTTTATTGCCACTGCTCTCAAAATGGTGAAGGAAAACATCGATAAGAAATCGGCAAGTCCTAGAACCAAAAATTCGAAGACATGTGACATCCACACACTGGAGCCGCTTGTTGGATTACGGCCCGTTCCCTCTCTTAAAGAGGTATGGCCCGATTAGGGGGAACATTACTAGGCCGATTATGCTTTGTTCTATTGAATTAAACAACTTTCTTTTTATTAATTTCAGGTGATAATAGAATCCCACAAGGAGCTACGATGCCCAGAATGCAGGGTTCTAGTAGAAGTGAAGGTGGAAGAGTTGCCTCCGAACGTCCTCCTCATGAGGATACTCGAAGGCATGAAGAATTCCGCTCCGAGGAAGCAGATCACTGGACCACGGACTTCAAGGAGCGGGCATTCCCAGGTGAGAACGGATAGATCTCTGGTTCTTATGCAGGCTTTGTTTTGACTGGCCTATTAGTCTAGTGGTTAGTGGCACTGGCTGCTATACAGGAGGTCGTGGGTTCGATTCCCACCCAAGACAAATGTTTGTGTGATAAACACGATCAGTTATTCTCTTGTCCGGGTGTAATTTATTTACAAAATTGTAATATATAAGTATATAAGTATGTTTATCTTTATAGTTGTATAATTATTAATAGTATTCATAGCACATGCTCTACTTTGTTTGGGACTAGATGACGTGTGAAAGTTGTGGTACATTATTATTATTTTCTCAAGAGCTTTACTTATTACTTAGACCAAAATTTCCGTGCGTTGTAAAACACAAGTTAATTTTAAGTAAATAAATTAACAAAACTAATATATGATTTTCGTGAATTGTTCAAGGCGTTACAAGGTGTTCAAGCAGGCGGTAAGCAGTTACCCCCGCACGCGAGGGCCCTATACGACTATATATCCAAGGAACCCGGGTAAGTTGACCTCATTTTGTTTATTATACTTTTGTTATTAGGTACCAAACAGGTATCGTGTTGCCCAGTAACTGGATTGTGGAGGCATTCGCTCCATTTAATGCAATTACTGTTCAGCTGCATCTGTTAAAACTAGAACCGACCCTAAGACAGTTGGGAAATAGCTAGACAAAGATTTTTGAAACTAATTGAGTGTGCAGCTATAAATGGGTGGTCGTATTTAGACTAGCTATCTCTTGCGGTTTCACACGTGTTTATTTTTATTTTTTTAAATTGATGTAAACTATTGCTTGATTTCGATCCCGTCTGATGGTATGTAGTGATGCGAAACTAGTGCGCTTCACCATCAAGGATTGGTGAAGCGCACTAGTTTATTAAGAGCCTATTCACTCTAGCCTTGAATATGAATACACCTAAATTATATTCGGACGGGAAGACAGCTGCAGGCAAATTGTTCCAATCCTTCGATGTATGCGGTATAAACGACGTGGCAAAACGCTTTGTCTGTACCGTTTGTCCGTTGTCCGATGATAGAAAGGTGATAGCTGAATCAAGTCATTTAATTCTTGCGTACTTTCCAAAATTCATCCTTTAAAATTCCAAAAGACTGGCAACCCAACGCATGTGCTCCAGGCTTTGAAGAGTGGTGTTAAGAGCATTACTCCAGAGCGGCGCGCTTCGATTTTAGGTAAATTTACTCACACTGCTTTACAGTTAGCGTGCACACAGCTGTCTGTATTGGAGTGCATTATAACCGCGTGTCGTACACCGCATTGATAATTTTGATACTTTGCCAACGTGTGCCGGCACTGGAGCGCAGACGCAATTCGCGTCTATTATATAGTAATTCTAAATAATTCATTGTAAATTAAAGAAATTAAATGTGTTCAATTACTAGGCCTAAAAATAGACAATAATGCCCCATATTTTATCCTAAACTAACATGTTTAATATCTCGAAAAATGGCTAAAAATGACAGTTTTGAGTTTACTTTTCTTGAATGAAAACTTACAGCAATCGTGTTTTTTTTTAGCCATCCATTAGTCAATGTTGTATTTTTTTTAAAGTAAAATTGTTGTAAGTTTATCATACACAGTTTTACTACTATCTCGTATCTGCGTAGATCATCGACCGCTAGATTTAAAAACGGCTTGGATAAGGACTGTTCTAATGGGAAAACTATACGACTATTTGAAAATGTTTTTAAACCACACACTAGATTATAAAATTCCCAATAATATGTCATCAATATCTTATCTAGAAATCAAACACATTATTGTTATATTGTCCATCGGAAATCATTGATTTTGACTTCTGCGTGTTTTTAACGGATGAATGCTCTTAACCAAATTCAGCTTTAGTTTTATAATATTAGTATACGAGTAGATACTATTTCTACCCATGGAAATAAGAAAGTCAGTTTCCAAAAAAAAACTTTAAATTGTTAAACATTACGAAATAGTCGGATTTAGATATTATTAACATCATGTCAATAGTATATAAATAGGTACGACTTTTTTAACTAACATTTTTTTTAAACAAATTTTAACTTTAAATCACCTGTAAAGTTTACTCAATGTCGCTTAGTAATTTTTGCCTTTCAAGTGTCAATTTAGACTTCTTACAAAGTTAACATCAGCTGATCCAGATAAGTAGGTATAAATAAGTAGGTCCTATTTTTTAAGATGAGAAATCATCAAATATCTTCTCCCGCTTTGAGTGCAGTGAGTCCCATCAGACTTTTACTGACTAAAACCCACCGTGTTCCTTCGGTTGCCCTGCGTTCCAGGGGTAACTCTTTCGAACTAACCCGCAACATTTTTTTTTATGTTTGAGTACATTATGAAGGGTCAAAGTTGCAAAATGGCAGATTTTCAGAGTGTTTTCTGTATTAGTTATTTTTTTATTACAGTAGTAATAGCCACAAGATATTTGTGTTTCCCAAATATCTGAAGGAAGATGGTGAAGAAGAGGTTGTATGTAAATCTATCTCGGGTTGAGCGCTCTTAACAATTTGAGCTACCAACATAACGCACGATTAACTATTCAGATCTATTTAGAATCTAACTTTTACAAAATTGTTGAACAAATCACGTGCATTGTAATAAGCGTGACAGTATGCGTGTGAAATTATAAAATTATGCTAATAACAACCATTTTCCATTTCGTTTACTTTGCGTTAATTTATTGTTAGTGTAGAAAATTATTGAGTGTTATTACTTACTGCGATACGTCTACGAGAATTTCCCATACACGTAATTGGATGACGATAACTCTTATTACATAGAACAGTAGGAAGATATGAATAATGTGATAACTTCAGTAAGCGCCAGTCCATACTAATATTACAAATTAGCTACTGCCAGCGGCTTAACCCACGTGTTAGTAGAAAATTGAAGAAATTATCCCAAAATGGTTGGGATCATCATCATACCATCATTTCAGCCGATAGACGTCCACTGTTGGACACAGGCCTCCCCCAACTGTCGTCACAATGAACTGTCCTGTGCATCTCGCATCCATCGGATTCCCACAACCTTTACCAGGTCATCGGTCCACCTTGTAGGAGCGCGTCTTCCGGTACGCGGTCGCCACTCCAAAACCTTTTGGCCCCAACGGCCACCTGTTCTGTGAGCAATATGCCCGCCCATTGCCATTTAAGTTTGGCGATTCTTCGTGCTATGTCGGCAACCTTGGTTCTCCTGCGGATATCTTCATTTTTGATTCGATCACGCAAGGAAACTCCGAGCATAGCCATTTCCATTGCCCTTTGGGTGACTTTAAGCTTTCTGATGAGGCACATTGTGGTTATAACTATCTAAAATTCATCTTCGTGGGATAAAAATACCCTGTTTGTGCCAAATTTCAGTGTGAAGGAGTAAAAAACATACACACTCAAACTTTTGCCTTTATAATATTGTAGTGTGATGTGACAGTAACTCTCTATCTCTGTCTCCCGAAACATAGCACACGGGTAGAATATGTCCTAGAATAGGACATAAGATACTCTTAACTTGAAAGTATAAACAGGTGGGAACAGAATCCTAAAGATGATCGCTCAAAACAGAATCGAAAGGTCATAAGTGTGGGATAGGTTTATTAAACTGCATGTATAAGTACATGACAAATATTATGATTATTGTGTTTTTGGAATGATTTATTTTAATTTAATTTATTTTTTTGTGAAATAATGTAATGCATTTGAATATTATACTAACGTAGTTTTAAGTTTCAGTTACTGACATAATATGGACATTGAAATTAGTCTGATTTTTTTTTTTCATAATCCCTTGTGATAATTTCGTTCTTAATCCTAAAGATGATCGCTGAAAGGTCATAGTTATAAGTGTGGGATAGGTTTATTAAACTGCATGTATAAGTACATGATAAATATTATGATTATTGTGTTTTTGGAATGATTTATTTTAATTTAATTTATTTTTTTGTGAAATAATTTAATGCATTTGAATATTATACTAACGTAGTTTTAAGTTTCAGTTACTAACATAACATGGACATTGAAATTAGTCTGAATTTTTTTTTCATAATCCCTTGTGATAATTTCATTCTTTATCTCTTGACGTAAATATAGTTTCGAAACGTTGAAATAATTTTGATATTAATATGTAGTCTGAGTCTAGGCGTCTTGTGTATGGGAATTCAAATGTTTATGAACGCACCCACGATACAGGAGCAATCCCTAAGGCAAGTCGTTTAAAAAAAAAAAGAAAATAAATAAGAACTATCTATATCAAAATATGAGTGATTCAGGAAGCACATTATTATGCATGCAGAATGCCTTGTTGCATCAATTCCCCCTATGCACTAGTATTGTAGGTACATGAAGTTTAAATAAATCAGTTATTATGTACTGGTAAACAAGTATCCTATGTAATTTATTTATAAGCTCTAATGATTCATATTGTTTATTGTGGCAGTATATAATTATTGATTTGTTGGTACAGTGATAACGTAGAGTTCAAGACATAAATCCGTTTGTGTACCTACCGGTCTACATTGTCTAAAAATGACGTAAGAAGGCACGACACACTTAAAAAAAAGTGCTGGCACTAGAAATTACACCTGTATCGTGGTGGGTGCGTTCACAAAGATGTAAACTCACGCATACAAGACACCCTGAGCCGGGATAACTATCTGTAGGCCATACAGATATTTAAACAGCAGCCAATCACTTAATTATTGTGTTAACGTGCCGTACCTTCAAAGGAACTTGATAATGGTCATGTCAATTTTTTTTGGTTACTTCACCCCACCTCAAATTATTATTTGAAGTATACTGGACAGTTACCAAATACACAGCGATCTATGACTGGAAAGTATGAGCAATATACTGGACAGTCCCAAGTTTGGAAGAACTGTTTGTTGTTGTTAGATTCTTAATTTCTAAATAAAAATTGGTTGCCAGTTTATCTAGGACTTTAATGACACCCCGTGCCTAAGTAAACGCGTAAAACCGTTGGTCTTGGTTGCCATCCGCAGATCTTTGACAGGCGTAGTCAGACGCCAGTAAGTCTGACCATCAGTCTACCCAAGGAGCATTGTTTTGGCCAGTAACTGGGTTGTGGAGGTCTATCAGACAGTCGCTCCATGTAAAATACGGGTATTCAGTCGAATCCGGGAACAAGCTAGGAAGATGAGTTGGTAGCCAGAATCGCTAAAACATTTTTATCAATAGGATTTATAAATCCTGTATGCTTATTTCTATTCTGAATTTTAAATTTATTGATGTTATGTTATTATTTGGTAAATTTTGATTTTTAAGTGATGATCTGTAGATGGTTATAAGGGTAGAAGGTTCAAAACTCGTTGGACCATGTGACAGATGATATGCCTATACAGGGGATGACTTCCCAGATGACGACTAATGTTGATAAAACCACAAATAAAATTAGTTTGGCCAAAAGACGTCCGCTGTTGGACATAGGTCAAGTGTCGCCACTACGACCGGACCTGTCCTCACATTCGCTGGATTCTCGCGACCCTAACCAGGTTATCGGTCCACCTTGTAGGAGGCCCTTTAACGCTGCCGGTTCTGATAATAATTCGCATCTTTTTTAACTCATCAATTTTGTTATGAATAAAATTGTTCCTGCAGGTATATATTTAGTGTGTCTGAGGACAATTCATGACTCGTATTGTTTATGTACGAGTTAAAAACAAGAGTAGAAGTAGATAATAATGTAATTTAACTTCCTAACTGACGGCCGTGGACTATTGAACGTCTTTTAAAAAAGACAAACGAGTCAATAACTGTCGAACATCAAGTAGCTACTAGAATACTAAGTGCGTACTTGCCAACTACCCGAATTGTATGAGTCAGTGGGAATGAGACTGATAACAATATATACTTAAAAGTTGATGAGATCGGCGGGCTGTGAACCACTTATTTTCAATTAGTAATCATTGAACTTGATGCATTATTGTTGGAGTGACTCATGGGCTATCCGCTCAGTATGCGCTTAGTAATGTGCTAAGCGGCACGTTAACATGTGCATTGTGTTATGAAATACATACATATGTATGGTACATATGTTGTATAAGTACAGATGGTAGACATCGTGAAGACTATAACGAGTTGATGAGACTCACAACGGTCTAAGTGACGCAGGTTTTACGATTTATGACAAGGTTTTATGAAACTGCAAAATTTTAACTGACTTGGAATTGCAAGTTCAAATAAACTTTATATCGGCGTCCTTGTCGGGCGCCGATCTACCCATTGCTAGTAGTTAGTGCGCTCCCCTTGCGCTCCATTCGTACTCGTCTCGTCTAGCTTAGACGCAGGTTATTTTTTCTAATTACGACCATTGGTTTCAAATGTGTGGTCTCTCAAATGAAATCAAAACATTTTATTTGTCTTCCGTATTTTCATATCAACTTTCCATACTTAATATAAATGTTAAATTACCTAACTTTGTCTGCTAAGTTTTAACGGTTAAACTACTAAACCGATTTTGATAAGATTTGGTAAGGGGTAAGCTTGAACTCCAAAGTAGGACATAGGCTACTTTTTATTTGACTTCGACTTCGCGTCCGGAATAAGCGACATTCACGCTATCGAAGCCGCTGACAGGAGCCAGTAATAAATTTTTGGATGTTCCCTTACTTATAAGGCTGTAAAAAATCCGCTCTTATTCGTCTCTTACCGCTTTTAGGCACGCAATATACTGTTTTCCGCACTAGTGCGAGAAATTGCGTAAGCTCGCCCCAACCACAAATTATTGTATTTATCGCATCAGGCAGGGCGCTAAGTAGCCCTTACTAGTAGCTGGGCAGCCCCCGTTTATTTATTTCTCCGTAAGGGTATTGAAAAACGTCGTTTGATTCACCTACTCCTGAACACCCTCTCCTGCGGCTCGGGCTTATTCCGCCTCGGTTGCAATGACCTACTTTCTCCACCACTTGTATCAAAATGTACTATTAATTACTCATCCCTTATTTAAATTCTTTACAGGGACCTGTCGTTCAAGAAAGGCGAGACGATACTATTACAGAAGAAATTGGATCCGTTTTGGTATCAAGGAGAATGTTCGGGGAGAACTGGCATGTTCCCCATCACATATGTGCAGGTTTGTTCTTTATTATTTTATATTTTCATTCTTTTTACCGACTGCAAAGCATAATTGAAATTATATTTTATTTTTTGCTCACTGGCTCATTCACACGAGGACGATACGCGTTTTTGACTCATCGTCTTTTGCCAATATTCGTATTTTTATTGACGATAACAATTATTTTAAAATGTCTATAATTATGTTCAACTCCATTATCGAATTCGCAACTGACGCAAAACCTCGAAATCGCCTATATCGCTGTGTTATGCACAGGTCCTAATGGGAACAGCTAGAGACGATAATTAACCGTTACGATATAGTGGGAACGCGGCCTTACGGTTACTCCAGCTACAAAATACTCATCACATGCTCGTACTTAATTTATATTTAGTTTTTGATACTTGCATAGTTTATTAATTTTATTCTAGCGCTGTCGTTTTTGTAGCTCATAAAATCACACTTTGTTTAACAATTTGTTTAGTTAATTTTCCTTATAATGTCCTAAGCAGTATTTCGAATTAACGAACAAAATATGAATTTACGAGTATTTCTCCTAAGAGGAAAAAAATATTTAATTCTTTTTTTATTACTTACGTAATTTAAAAAAAATACCAGTTTGGTACTATAACAACGTAAATAATTTTCCGTAAGAACAATTTTGTTGTTTAATATTTTTACACTGATCAATGATCTTCTTAATGTCTTCATATACTAATATATAACTTATATTAATATTTTAATACTTGATATATTGTATTATTAAAGTTAATCATTTACAATATTTTTTTGCAGGTTGTCGTACCACTTCCGGTGGCCACTGCGCTGTGCAAAGCATTGTACGACTTCCGAATGTCCGCACCTGATGAAGAAGGCTGTCTGGCGTTCGACAAAGGTATGATCTTTAGATTGGTATGATTATCCTAATGAGGGGCTCGTGTAACCACGTATTAATCGTAAGAGTCGGGCGGTCCAGGTTAATGTTATAATTAAAGACAAGACTACGTTGTCGGACGGATATAGGTCTATTGCAATGAACCAAGGTTTCGGCTAAAAAAAACTGATTTCTGTTTTTTTAGATGGGATATGTTCCCCAATGACTTTCTTTAATAATTTTTAGTTTGGCTTTTACTGACTAAAATCCACTCCTATGTTATGGGATAGACACAATATGGGATGGTGTGTTTCCAGGTGTTATAATAACGGTGCACCGTCGCGTGGACGACAACTGGGCGGAGGGGCGCCTCGACCAGCGCGTCGGCATCTTCCCCATCGCCTTCGTGGAGCTCAACCAGGCGGCCAGGCAGCTTATGAACAGGTTACACATTATTATATATTAAGGAAGATGCGTAAAGGTAGCCCGAGAAATTCCTTGTTTAAAATATGATTGGCGGCCATAATACGTGCTTATTAAAGGAATTATACAACCCTCGCATTTCGTCTTATTATTCAGTAGATTATAGGATTGATTGGTGATTATAATAATCGTGTTCTTTTAAAATTATTATCGCATTCAAGCTCTGGTTGCTTGACTGGCGATCCCACCTGATGGTAAGGAGAGATGCAACCATTGATGGTGAGGCGCACTAGTTTATTAAGAGCCTATTTACTCTAGCCTAGAAGAAATCTTAATTGTAGTTGGACGGGATACTCGCCGTACATCGGGTTGTCCGATGGTAGAAAGGAGATGGCGAAATCAAGCCATACAATTCGCGCGCACACAACACACAATTGTTTTAAGGACGCTTTTACTTTTTCCACGCGCTCAAATTTAGGTATCTTAACTGCAACACATCGACATTACGCGCACGCACACATAGAGCCCATTGTTCGCTCTATTTTATACTTTGACTGAACATATCTTGATACTTAAGGTATTATTTTATTTTTCGTATTATTGATTGAGTCAAGTTCGTATTTTTAGTATCAGTGATTACTAATTATAGTGCAATATGTTGGTGCCTACTTATCCAGTCTCGAATGCCAGTCGTAAATGAAAAATAAGTAGTTGTCATATCGTTACGAGAAATAACGACCAATTTCTTTGTAAACCTACGATTAATTCCCACGATTACTACCTGTATTACTTTGAAAAATTTTTTTTTTAAATTTTACAAATATTGCATAATCATATACATACATAAGGATTTTAAAAAATCAAATGGGTATCTGAGTTTAATTTTATCCAACAATTAGGTACAATTATGTACAACCCCTCTTCGACATAAATTAAATCTACAAACTCAATAAATACTCATAATAATATGATGTGTGAAGCAAGTAGGTATTTCCAATTAAAATTCGATCTAATCGTTAAAAATATACTTAAAAATATGAATAGGTACATAAGTCATGAGTTTTTATAATTTTAAGGTAACATATACAGTGGATTTAGCTTTTATGTTTACTATTCAGACCCTATTTGTAGACAAATTCTGTATTGTATTTGTGTGAAAAGATTGTAAGGACTGAATAATTTTAATGCATGTAAAGGGGAGATGAATAAATCATCATTAATTTGATACCATTACATTGTGGCAACTTTAATTCCTTGTTTTTCCAAAATTGTAACAGAAAAATATTGATTTTTAAATGCAAAAGTGTCCTAATTTATCTTGGTACTCGAAGATATTATTTTATTTTGTACTATACTCGAATTGCACTAAGATGTCATATATGTCATTATAACCACTATATTCTAAGCACAAACAATTATTTTTATCGAGTTTCAAGGTTCTCATAAACCCACTAAATGGTTTTCATAAACCCACAATATTTTTGAAAAACCTATTTAACGTCATTCCACACCGATAGCTTAGAAGAAAAATTTATTCTTACTGTAAGCGTAAAGATTCCCTGATTTTTTTAAAAGTTATCATCCTAATAATAATAATAACATTATCTCTAGTTATTCTCGTCTAGCTATCGGAGAGTACTTGCATAGACACAGCCTTGTAGCCAGTATTATCCATCAGCAACTTGCTTTGAAATACTCTCTTGTGGAATCGGAAGTGCCGTACTACAGGTATGAGCCCGACTCAGTTCTCGATAATGGTCATATCACTTTGTACTGGGATCGGTTCATCATCACTGACAGGACTATTGTAGCCAATTAGCCTGATATAGTGGTGAAGCGAAAGGCGTACAATGATTGTTGACATATCCGTTCCGCATGACGAGAACCTCGTGAAAGTCAAGAAAGACAAACAAATCAAGTATATTGACTTGCCTCGCGAGGTTGTCGACATGTGGGATGTGGACTCACCGATCATTGTACCGATAGTCGTGTCAGCCAACGGCTTAATAATTAACACCTTAGAAGGCTCGCGTCAGGCGGCTGGATCAAGGGCTTGATTCAGAAAGCGGTACTCCTGGACACGGCTCGTATTATTAGGAGGTTCCTCTCTCTGGAGCCCTGGCCGCCGGTAGCTTGGACCCTGTTCCCGATTCCGGTGGGACACGATTTTTTATATTTTTAAATGTTTTTTTTTTTATTTATTTTTTATTGAAATATTTAAAAATATAATTTATTTGTATATATTAATGATTAAATATAATATAATAATAAATTGTTTCTTATTTAACACTGACTTCTGTAATTAAAGTTATTTTGATTCTTTTAATGTTTTTTTAGTGAAGTCGGTTATAATTTATTTTTATTTTTTATAAGTTTATTATTTCACCCTTTTTAGTTGCGATACACTTATTACTAGACTGCCTATTTCTCATGACAATTCCAATTAACCCAAACATTGCTAGGATACATTGTTTTATTATAAAATTACCGTATCTCCCTTCCACCTTCTGGCTCCATCATCAGATCAGTTCGATAGTACCTTATAGCTAAAGTGCATCTCATGACAATTTTTATGAGCCCAAACATGGCTAGGATACAATGATTAATTACGGAGTTCCGGTACCTATCTTCCGGCTCCATCATCATCAGGTCACATTCAGAACCATTTATTTATTTGTATTGTCATAGTCGCTTAACTATCTACATTGTGATATCTATGCGAGTATGAAGTTCCGTTGGCCATTTTTGGTCTTCTTCATCAGTTCCACTTCATCAAATGTAACTTTTTGACTGTAAATGCTTAAGTTCTCGATGAAAATACCAAAATCACCATATAGTTGCCTATAATATTTGAGGAGTTCCCTCGATTCCTCAAGGATCCCATCATCAAAACTAGATTTTGAAGAATTGGACCAAGCTGGAAGCATATCCTATAAGAGGAAAAAAATATTGCAAATCGGTCCATAAACGGCGGAGTTCTGAGGTAACAACCAAAAATGTACAAATGAATTGATAACCTCCTCCTTTTTTTAGAAGTCGGTAAAAAAAATTACATCCACCTCATTTTGAATCATCCTTCATCCAAATCTAAAAATAAGTATGGTATTGGTACTTATTTTTATTTAAGTCCGAGAAAGTAGCACGTCTTTGCAGTCGCAGTATACAAGTTGGCACTCATTTTACTATAGGCTTCGACGTATTATTTTTTCTAAGAAAGCAGTACAGGCGTCCGTTCATAAGCGCTTCTGAGCGCGGAATGACGCGAGAAATCGTGAGTTCGGTGAAAAATGTATGAAGAAAAATTGTTAGTGGTTTTATTTTGGTCATAAATCCTAAAGTTATTTACGTAGGTTCAAAATAATTAGCTACATGGATAGAAGACTATATAAGCTGTATATGATATGATTTTTAAGCTAAAAATGTGCACTAGATTTAACTTACGTGCGCCTATTCAGACCCCGTTTGTTTCTAATTTTTACTACAATTAGTGCGTTGGTAAAATCGTATTTATATGAAAATTTTATATGAGACCATAATATTTTTTACGCCATCCTAGAGATGAATATATTTTCTTTTATTTGATACCATTACATCCTCATAGTTATGGTTCCTAGTGCATCATAATGGTACCCGAATAAACGAGATATTTGTCAAAAAGCGTAAAAGCGTCCTTGATATACAATTTGACACTGACATGCAAAATAAAAAATAAAAACTTAAGAAAATTTGAATTTCGCGGCGAAGTTGCGGCTTGAAGAGAGTTGTTAATAGGAGCTTGTTGTTTATTACAGTGTGCCGCTGAACCGACCCGTACCGCCTATTCCGGAACACTCGAGACCGTCGCATTCTGAACACAGACATCATGCGCAGGTACTACAAGTAAAAAGTTTTTTTTTTCTAGCTCATCTTTAACCAAAGGATATTATATCCATGTACAGTACATAAAACGAATAGTTACATTTTTAAATATTTAAAAAAATATTTGTTATAATTATAAAATGTGTTGTGTTTTCTCTTATGTCCTATGAAATTCAATGTCTAAAGAGCCCACACAATATGCGGAGATCTGTAGTTATGTTCATGGCAATTCTAGAAATAAATTGGAAACAAATAAATAAAATTATTTATGATGTAACCAAAATTTATATTTTCTGTTATTTCAGCAACACACTCACCGTTACCAACAGATGTCGATGTCCACCCCCTCCACAGTTCAGAGTAACTACCAAAACATGGCCACCATGAGCCAATCCCACCCCAACTACCACGCGGCGCAGGCGATGTTGGCCCAACAGGCGCAAATATTGGTGCCACAGCCGATCAACCAACACGTCACCGCTATCTCTCACGGAGGCCTGGTCACCACTACCGCCGTACCCAGGAACATTATGGAGCCAACACAAACCAAACACTCCCTAGACCTTATACAGTTCACCAATATGCATAACAAGTCCCACCAAGGTACTATGGGCATACAAAGCGTATCGCGAATCGGTGAAAACTACGACAGATTACGAACAGTGAAATATGACAGCTATAACTCAACTCCAATACATAAGGTCGAAACTACGTACCAAAATGTGAGGACACACGAACATTTTCCAGTGTCTGTTGCTAATTTTAACACTAGCAACGTCAGTTCCGATTCCAGTTCGAGTATGAACACTCCTTCAGTCGGTGTTAGCTCCACGACTACACCTAATACCAGTTCGAACACCAGTACATGCGAAAGCGCTGAACCGAGCCTCCCAAGCTCACCCGATAACAATACCGAACGAAATGCGACCGTAATCTCTTCTAATACGACTCAAAACCAAAACCTGATAAACCAGAACCCGCCAGAAGCAGAAACGAACAACGATGAGTCTCTTAACACTTCAATGGGAGTGCTGAGTTTGAACGAAAGTTCGACAGCAACGAACACCTCTCTGAATGTCAGTTTGCCGCCGTCAGAGAGTCCAAAATTAAATGCGTCGGGTGCGAGTAATGCGTCGCAAACACAGGAGGAAAATCAAGAAGGCGCAAGCAATAATGAGTCTTCAAGGCTTGAAGCGCCGTCGTCTAGTAAAAACGTGGTGCGTTCGAGTGGGCCGGATTCTTTGTTAAACTTTGGTTTGGGGCTTCAGGCGGCGCTGTCGCCCTCTCATGGCAAAGATGGTAACTATATGCTGACTAGAGCGCATCGAGACCATCACCATAGAGAAAGGGAGAAGAGGCATAGCTTGACTCCTTCGACGCATTTACAGGGGAATCATAATACGCAAAACAGGTAATTTTGTTTTTATTTCATTGAAATAATGGGGCTAGGTCAAGTAGCATTTTTACTCCCTTAAGCATGTTCCCTCAAAAAAATGTGACGAAAAGTTTAGTTCTTTGCAAAAATTTTTTTCGAAATAGTTTTTAACAAAATTTTTGGTTAGAAACTAACTTTTTGGACTTAAGTAGTTGGTAGGTTGTGACGATTTGATTAAAATTCCTCTACATATTTGTATGTTGCTTTATTTTGCTAATCTGCATTGTTCTCATATGATTTGACCATTACATGTTTACTGTATGGACTTTAAAAGAGACTTAGACCCCTGAGTTTGCTCCAGTTTTTTTTCCGAGGGTAGTCAGCTGGAAAACACCGGCCTCATCTATTTTAGATTGAAGAAAAGATTTACGTATAAAAATGTTAAAAAAAACCTATTTGCACAATAATAAATATCATTTATCATTTGGCAACATTGATCAATGATAGTCAGATAACTGGTTATTACGTACCGTTTGTATGCGGCTGAGTGAGACAAAAAGCACACGCGCGCATAACATCTTTTGACAGTCGGAAAAAAATGATGAGTCGTCACATCTTGTGAATTGAACACTCTCGATTCACGTGCTGAAAGATCAAGTGAATTCGTAGAAAAAAATGTATCATGACAATCGCATAAGATATCGTGCAAATCCTTCCTTATCGTATAAGCTATTGTTTTTGCCCTAAATTCTTACCTTACAGATTATAGAAATTTATACTACATTTTAAACGCTAACTTCAGAATTTCATTGTCAATCATCGCTAACCAGTGCATCCAAATAATATCTTGCATATCATTAGTTAGTAGTAAGTTAGTGTTCATTTTCAAGATTTTAGATTTGTATGAATAGGGAATATGCATGAAAAAAATATTAGTTATCAAACCCAATATTATTTATTTCACATAGGCCTTCATACTATAAAACGTCAGCAGCTAGTGCACGTATTACAGTTTAACAATAAATATAAAAAAATGAGTACTAACTGTGTAAAGAATATAAAAATCGGCAGAAAAGCAAACGAGATACATAATAACAATTTATAAAAAATATATGAATGGAATGTGATGTGATGTGAAAGAAAAGGGAGGGGGAGTGATAGCGTGACGAGTGACAGGACGGAATGGAAGAAAAAAACATGTTGCGTCGACCCCAATACCTGCCTCTCAAGACGCCTTTTTCTACGGCGACCGTACGGGTCTCGTAAACTTTGAGGTCAAAGTTCATATTGGACCTATTTTTTTTTATATTTGTTTAATAATGCTAAAAATGAATGAAATGAAAAAAATCATTGGAAAGAATGGAGGGAGGCCTTTGCCCAGCCGTGGGACAATATAGGCTAGCTATAGTAATAATAATAAAAAAATCTCTATTACCGTGTCGTGTCATACAGTTTTTTTTTTAGTTTTGATAAAATTATCATGACATGTTTTAGACATTCGGCGGAGATCCTGGCCACGAGCTTGTTAGACGCGGGCACCGAGGTTCGCTCGGAACGCTCGGAGCGCTCGGAGCGGCGGCGACGGCGCTCGCGCAGCAACGAGCGGCCGCTGCCGGCCGCCTACGTCGCCATCTACCCTTACAAGCCGCAGAAGCCAGACGAACTCGAGCTCAAGAAAGGAGGTACTACTGTGATATTATTAACTCCTTATACAAAACGCAAAAAAAGAACAAGCTATTTTGATGTAGTGGTCAAACGCGAGCCTTTCAATAATAAATAAAACCAACGATGTACGGCTGACCTGTGGGTCTAGTGTTTAGTGGCCCTGACTACTTTGCCGAAAGTCGTGGGATCGATTCCCACCCAAGTTGGGTGATGATTCCCCGAGCTTATCAATTTCTCGGTCTGGTAAAAGTATTGTCACCTAAATTAAAAGTACGTATCATAAAAAATATCTTATAAATTAACAAATTGATTTTCTTTCTGAAATAAAAGTATCAAAATAATAAAAAAATCTTTATTCACAGTTATAACTTTCATAGGAACAAGGAACTAAATTATCTTATCTCAAAAACAGAATATAAACAAAAAATAACAAAATCACTATCTTAGGAATGTTATTAATTAAAATTATCTTGTCTTAAAAACAAAATCTTAACACATAAAAAAAAATCATATTATGCCAAACAGACATGATTTATTTCTATTTTTCTTCTACCTTTTTTTTTGGATGAGTAATCGGATGATTACTACATTCTGGGTGTAGCTTGTGGGAGTATCAGTCTTTTACTGAATAAAATCCACCTGTGTTTCTTCTGTGATCCATGGCTGAGGTGACTCTTTGGAACAATCCCGCAGCCCGCCCATACTAATCCTTATACGAACATTTACCTGCCGCCAGATATTCCTTTTGTAATCGAAGTATGTCTCTTGCAATAAATGGTTTCTGGTCGAATGACTCGGTTACCTGGCACTACTGCACGTGACATTGACATTAACGGGACTATGGTGTATTCGCGTTGAGAAAATAGTGACGTCATCGTTGCCACTCGGCGGCGGCACACACTTTGAAAAATTAGATCATAGCAAATTAGAAAACCGCGTTCCCATTGACCAGTTAAGCCCTTCAGAAAGAACGGATGCGTCTTTTGTTAATTTTAAAATGAATACTTCACCTAATCATAAATAACAAGTGAAAATTATGTCGATTCTGATCAAATTTTAAAATGAATACTTACGTATTATGCGACCGGTGGCACCGACCTTTCGCGCCAGGTCCTAGTACAGACCAAGGTCCGGAGCGAAGAGGATTGGGCTGCGGTCGCCTCCTTCTACAAAACGGCCACACGCGTGAGAGAATACACGTCCTCACACCCCAGTCGCCAGTTTTCCAGACGACTAGCAATGTGTAGCTCGCCGTCCGGTTACCGTCCGAGTCCGAGGACCGAGCCCGAGTCGTCGACAGTGCGTAGCTTTACACAAGTCATCGCGCGCCTCAAAGAGACATCAGCAAAACCGTAGGGGCCCAGTAGGGCCGAAGCCCACTGTGGCGGGTTTACTTTCGAAAAGGAAATCGTGGTCCTGGAACGCAAAGGCAAAGAAGGAAAATAGGTGTGGTTTTATTCAGTTAAATTCTGACCGACCCTCGCGCTCCGCCCTATAGCGCGAGAAGATGATTTCTCAGCTTAAATAAAAAATAGTAATGCTTTAATTTTTACCTCAGTATGAATACGCCTTTACTTTGAAGTTGCTCTGATGAGTCACTATTTTCTTAACGCGAATAGACTATAGGTATGGGTCGGTTATTATTATATTATTATTACATCATGTCACGTCGCAAGCCTTACCACGGCTTAGAAAGAGACAGCAAAACGTACGCGTCATCTGGTGTCAGATTTTCTGGCTTGAGCTTATCCTCAACGACTGTTAGAGATCTACAAATAATAACCGGGATTGCGAGGAACTTGTCAAATTTGTTATATAAGGTAACTAATTTGTATGTTATTTTTGTAATGTGTTATGTATTTATAGGTATCTACACGGTGACAGAGCGCTGCCGCGACGGCTGGTACAAGGGCTGCTCGGAACGCTCGCAGCGCTGCGGCGTGTTCCCCGGGAACTACGTCGCGCCCGCCGCCAGCTCGCGCCCCAAGCATGACAAGGTTTTTCTCAAACAATAACAACATTTTTATCACCTGCTTAACTTCTAAAAATCTGCAAGAATAAGATTTATGTCACCGCGTAATTACAGGATTTGTTAAGGTTGTTTATGTGTTCGAAATGATTCAATTATTTACAAATAATTACTATTTTATAAATTGAAAGACATATTAGAATGTAACGGAGTTTAGCATAACTCACACGTAACACGTTTTCAAGTCGATGTATCCCCACAGACATCTCCAGCGGCAGTGTCGGGCGTCAGCGGAGTGGCGGCGGCGGGTGCTGCGAGCGCGGCGGCGGGCGCGCCGGACGCGCCGCCACGCGCGCGGGACCCCGCTCAGATCTTGGGTAATTACATTCAGAGAAAAGTATCGGGAATGGATGATTTGTTTATGGTACCAAATTAAATTTTTTTTTTGTTGTTGGTAGATTGGCACAACTGTTTTCCATTTTGGCGCGGAGTTTGAATTGCATCTGTTATTTATACTAAATACAGTGCTTTTTATAGTTATATCATATCTAGTGTGTATTGTGACGACTATGAAGGTCACAGCTATTATTAACTTGCACAACTGGCATGTTATACTTCTAAACTTTATGTTATAAAAAGTTTAGGTGATGGATGTTCAATCAATAGAATAAGAAGACGTCATTCATGTCGGGACGTATTTTTATAGAAAATAATATAGATGAAAGTGCTTAGAACAATTTAATAATATAGCTAAATTGCGTCTCCATCCCCCACACTATTGTAAATTTCATAATGGACAAAAACATCGAACAAAGAGTTTGTCTTAAATTTTGCATCGCTAATGGAATTTCGTGTTCGGAATCACTGAAAATCTTACAGAAGGCTTACGGTGAATCGACTTTATCAAAAACACGTGCTTCGTACAAAGCTCTCAAAAGCGGTCGAGATGTGATGGAAGATTTGCCTCACTCTGGTAGGGCATCAACGTCTTCAACTGAAGTTAACATCGCAAAAGTGAAGGAAATAGTGACTGAAAATCCTTATTCAACTTGTGAGAGAGATAGCCGCAGAACTTTCTGAATCTCACGAGTCGATCCGTACCATTTTAACTAATAATTTGGGTATGAACATGTTACCGCTCGGCTAGTCCCAAAAGACCTGAATTTTCTCCAAAAACTCAATCGCATGAAAGTCGCTGAGGACATGCTAGAACGATTCAATTCCGACCCAACATTCGTGAAACGCATTGTTACTGGTGACGAGACGTGGGTTTACGAGTTTGACATGCAAACTAGTCAATAAGCTTTGGAGTGGCGCCTTCCAACTGAACCGAAATCGGAAAAATCACGCCAAAGTCGACCAAAAGTCAAAGTCATGTTGACTGTTTTCTTTGATTGTCGCGGTGTTGTGCACTCAGAATTCTTGCCGGAAGGTCAAACGGTAAATAAAGAATATTATTAAACGGTAAAGGCCAGATTTGTGGAAAGAAAATTCCTGGACTTTGCACCACGATAATGCGCCTTCGCACAAAGCTATCATTGTGAACGAATTTTTGACCAAACATTCAACAAATACCATCTAGCAACCACTATATTCACCTAATATGGCTCCAGCCGACTTCTTTCTTTTTCCTAAACTCAAATTACCATTTCGTGGCACCCATTTTCAATCGGTAGAAGACATAAAGGAGAATTCGTGGCGAGAACTGAACTCAATTCCGGAAACGGCATTTAAAAAATTTTTCGATGGTTGGATTATTCGTTGGCCTAAGTGCATCGTTTCTGAAGGAGCATACTTTGAAGGTGATAAAATAAATTTGGATGAATAACAAACATTTTGTGTATTATTGATCTTTGCCCGGTACTTTCTTGAAAGAGTAGTATAACCATACATTCAATACGTGGGCTTGCGGACGTCGAGCACTGGGTAGCTCGCCGTCCGTCTGTTCGGAAATTAACCGGACCGAGCCCAGTCGTCAACAGCGCGTAGTAATCCACGCGCTTCTCAAAGAGATGTCAGCAAACCGTAGGGGCCCAGCAGGGCCGATGCCCCCTAGCTAGGACTGCGGAGAATTTCTGAAAGGGAAACCCATAGCCCTAGTACGCAAAGGGTAATTGAAGGATACAGGTGTGGTTTTAGTCAGTAAAAGTCTGACACGCCCTCCCGCTCCACCCAGAACGAAAAGTCATTTGGATAATTTCCCACCTTAAAAAAAAATACATTCAATACTAAACAGAGACTCAGTTGAACATTTATAAAAAATATAACCCTTCTGGCGCAGATTGGACTAAGATACCTGTGTGGGTTATTTTTCAATTATTAACCTAACTTTTCCAAACATTAAATAGGTATCAATCAAAACCATAATTTATATTGAAATCTAATTCAAAACAAACAGCTGTACATTTGCAAGATTTACAGAAATCTAAATTATGTACTGAACAGTTATTTTTTACCATACAAGCAACTTGCTGCATATTGAGTTGAAGAAAGAAAAAAGAGATAATTTAAATAACATTATTTAAAAGTGCTACTGACTTCTTGAGAATTCAAAAGTTCTTGTAAATGGTCCCCTTAGTAATCAATCAAAGCATTTATTGCTTTGATACCTGATTATTACGCCTGTAATAATCAGTTATCGGAATAGGTATTTATATGTGTATTTACTAAAAGTTCGAGGATGTAAGTAACATTGAGTTGATGACGATAAAATCTCGATTGTTATATTGTAAATTAAAGTTGATTTTCTTACTATAAAAGTGAAAAGAAGAGTACACTCCTCGGTGATAAAGCTGCCTTTGTCTTGGGTTAGCTTCATTCCTTCGCTACACTCAGGATTCTTAGCTTAACTCTCTTCGTTGCTCTCGGGGTTTAACCCCCGGAATCCTTCTTGACACTCGGGTTTCAATATGTCTGTGACATAATGTATTGCTTTATCTCCTTGGTGAATACTACTATCGTTTTAATCTAACAGCTTTGGTATTTCGGAATTCTAAAAACAGAACAAGATTCTTCAACGTAACAATTAGTGCAAATGTATTTAAATAACAAAAAGTAATTTTAAATTTCTTAATCCTGGGATTTAATCATCATGTTTATGATTCCGGAATTTTAATGAGGTATGTGAACTCTGTTACTTATTCCTAGAAATTTAGGTAAATATGCTCTGCCTATTCCGACCTCTGGTAATGATATACATGTTATAAGCAAGTAGCATTATCGTTTACGCCAATTATGTGTTCCAATCTAAATGAAGACATAAATTAAATCTTTATTCTGAACATTTACAGCTCAGCCACTGACTTATCCGTGGTGTTCGCCAGCGCAGAGTCAACAAAACACGCCTAGATCTGAAAAGGTAAGATATTCCTTTTTTTTTTGTTGCATTATTCCTTCGGTAAGTGAATGAGTATACCCGTGCACAACAATCTAGCAATTTGCCCTCACTCGCTTTTTCTGTTCCTTAAATATAGATCATATCCTATTCGTTTTCTTCAGATAATCTGTATAGAGACTGATATTATTACCGGTACTGCACGGGCTGCACGGCAAAGGGAGCGGTGCGGGCAGGGGAGGGGGAGAATGTGACTCGTGAGACGCTCTACTACTAGAACTACTAGTACATTGCCTTTTACCGAGCGCGCGCGAATTTCAAACAGCTGTTTTGTTATTATGATAAACTAATCAGTATAATTTAAAAAAATCTTTGGAAAAGTTGTTTGTAATCATGAGGACAGTCACGTGTTTAAGTATCGGTTACTAATTACCAGTCACCCTATATTGGGTGTATAGCTCCATCCCTCTCACGCTCGCACGCTTGACATTTTAACACGTCATGGTAACGTACCTGTGGTGACGAAAAATTTACACGAAGCAATACGCCTGGCTGGGTTTGAAACCGCTATCTACAACTCGGTAAGTCGGGGCCACTGGGCCACCACTGCTCATATAACAATTAAAAACCTCTTTAATTTCTTCTCAACAGCCAAAAGAAAAAGCGAAAACGGACAAATCGTCAATATCAACTGGCGTCAGTTTGATGAAGCGTCTCGCAGCCATGAAGAAGTGCAAATCTCCTCCGCCCGCCGGCTACAGTATGGACAACCCGGTGTTCGAGGACGGGCCCGGCACGTCGCTCATGCCGACCTTCAACTCGCAGCAGCATCACCCTGTACATGTCCGGTCAGTCACCCCGACTTAGTAATTTGACTCGAGTCCGACTCGGTCTGTTATTGCGACTGGCGCATGGCGCGTTCATTCGCGACTTGTTCCTCGATGGTATAGAGTTTCGCCGTAAGAACGACTGATTCGAACAATCGAAAATTAGCGGTCGATTCCGTTAACTCGGAACAATCGAAAAACATTTCGATTATTTTGTAGAACGTCGAGCCGATGGTTGAACCGATGGTTTATTTTAACGACTCCGATTCTTTCAATTATTAAAATAGGATTGCTATAGGATGGCACGGGTGACAGCTGTCGGATTCATACAATGTAGCTACTTATCATTTTCTTCTTAAATATGCATATTTTTGCCTGCTAAGTAAAAAAGATCTTTAATGAATTATTTTTAGCTCTATTATATAAAGTAATTTTTCAAATATCTTTATCAACAACAAAGTTAGTAGCTTCAAGGCTGCTAACAAGAAAAATAAGTCCGATATGTACTTTGACGTCAAATTCCATCACGCTCGTACGGCCGCCATAAAGGCGTCTTGGCGATAGAGAGAGAGAGAGACATATTTGTTTATAATTGTTATATCTCGTTTGCTTTTCTACCAATTTTGATTTTGTATCACAGTTACTATTCTAGTTTTGTATATTTATTGATAAATTAAGCTAGAGTGCATAGGCTCTTAATAAACTAGTGCGCTGCGCCATCCACGAATAGAAAGATGAAACCGTAAGTCAGTATAAGGCATCGGTCGCACCAAACGAATTGCCCGCCGCCGACTCTGAATATGCTCACTGTCAGCCCCAGTGTGTGCCTCCAGTCTAGGATGCGTTACTTGTGTGAACAAAAGAGTAGGCTTGCTACGCGTAGTATAACAATCGGCCACCGAGAGTCAGCGACAACGTACTACGTAATAGCGTATAGTCCGTCCGGTGTGAACGAGAAGTTAATATATATGGAAAAGCGATAAACTGCGTAACGCGCGCTCACAGTCAGCAGCCGACAATACGTTTGGTGTGAACGATGTCATAGCAGATGAGTTCGAAATCACAACGTCAGAAGCAACATTTTTATGTGTGCATCGGTATGCATATTGTGTGGTCCTAACATATACATCGACTCTATATTTGGAGAAATTAAATTAACAAGCATAACTCGACACAGACAAGATGGAGTATCGATGAAACATAAAAAGAATAATTATAATCAATATAATTTCTAAAACCACACTTATGAATAATTTGAAGATATTTGACAGTCGTTAATGGTAGCAAAGAAATCTGATAGATTTGCCAAGGGGTATCGTGGCACCCTGTTAATGGGTTTTCGAGGTCAGATAGTCAACCGCGTCATGTGAATTACTGGAATTGAACTGCGTCCGGTTAGGCTGGAAGCCGACCCCAATATAGTTGGGAAAAGGCTAAGTAGATTGATTTTATCGTCATAAGAAATCGATACTCATCACGATTGTGAAGTTTCTCTTGTTAATTTAATTTTACCTTGTACATATATTGTGTGTGCTTGAATGTTTTATCTGTTCTAACAGCACTCATTGTCCCTGCATTTTGTGTTTCACGTGTGTATTTTGCCACAAGCCAACATCGAGTATTTTTCTATTATTTCTGCCTTTAATTTGATCTTATTGCCAGTTCTTTATCAAATAATAAAATTTAAGAAGATCTGCAAACTATTTTCAAATTTATTAAAATTAGTTCCATCAATAAAATACAACTGTTATTATCAAATAAATACAAATACTCATTTCAGCAGTTGCTAAATTAATTTATTTTTTGATGATAATTCTCTCGTTTTAGTGTCTATAATAATATTTTTGATGTTGGCTCGTGGCATACTAACGGTGTGGGTACAGGTCGGGCTCATGTCCCTCGCAACTGCTGCGAGCACTGCCGCCGGCCACACGCACGAACACGCACAAGGAGAGACCCGCACCGGCGGCCCTGCACGAACACCATCATCTACACAGGTTGTATGCACAGACACACTTGTACACCCGCATGAACACTCACATGACCGCACCAACACGCATAAGGAGAGACCCGCATTGGCGGCCCTGCACAAACGATATTATCTTCACAGATTTTATGCACAGACACACATACGCACCCACACGAACACTCATACACCCGCACCATTATGCACAAGGAGAGACCCGCATCGGCGGCCATGCACAAACACTGTCATCTACACAGTCTGTATGCATAGACTCACTTATACACCCACACGAACACTCACACGCCCGCACCAACACGCACAAGGAAAAACCCGCATCGGCGGCCATACACAAACACTATCATCTACACAGGTTGTATGCACAGACACACTCGTACACCTGCATGAACACTCACACGCTCGCACTAACACGCAATAGAAGAGACCCGCATCGGCGGCCCTGCACAAACACAGCTACACAGGTTGTATGCATAGACTCACTTACACACCCAAACGAACACTCGCACGCCCGTACCAACACTTACAAAGAGAGACTCGCATTGGCGGCCCAGCACGAACACTCACACACCCGCACCAACATGCACAAGGAGAGATTCATACCGGCGGCCCTGGAAGAACACCAGCTTCTGCAGCCATTTTTCTTTATTGGCGCTATATTATATGAGCTACACAATACACACACTTTTTACTGTGGGAAATCATCAAATAACTCCCCCGCTCGTGTGTAGCGAGAGAGAGTGTCAGACTTTTAAACCCACCTGTTTTCCTTCAGTAGCCGTTTGTGTTCCAGGACCGTGGTAACTCTTTCGAAAAATCTAGCATCAACACTTTCCCATACACTTCCTAATAACACATACACAGTACTGCTAAAGCCTTAGATATACTAGGGGACAAAATGGCCCCAACATGACACGCAACGCTGTTAAATTGTTCAACAAAATGTCGAGCGTCAGGTTTGGACACTAGACAATGTTGCGTGTCGTGTACGTAGATTGAGCATTGCGTATATGTTGGGGGACAATTTGTCCCTTAATGTATCTGAGGCTTAAATGTGATGAATGAACAAGCTTCACGTATCGTTCATTCAGTGTCGTTCACGATTCTTGGAGCATGCTGCTTTACGTTTGCCGTTTGAGTGTCGCTTTGCTTCACATCATTGACAAGCTGAGCTAATGAAATGTCCATCTGGCATAATTTACTTCCAATTGATGAAAGATTTTTTTTCACGAAATTATCACTCTTTAAAACAGTGTTCAGACGTCGGTCGCACACCGAGTCGCAAAAGTTTCGCCTTGGGGTTTGTCAAAGAGCAATAGAGCGTAGCATTCTAGGTGTCAAAAGAATAAGGAACACCACGCTGCGTTTAAAAACGGGGATCATAGACGTAGGATAAAAGGCTGTCAGGCTAAAATAGGATTGGATGAGTCATGGCAGCCGCATGTAGATTGAGCACTGGGTGAAAGTCTCTACAAAGTGGATGTCTTAAGATAGAATAGGCCACCGTGGCGGACCTGAGAACAGGTGGCGAGATAACCTAGACGCCTACCGCAAGGGTTGGTTCAAGGTGGCCCGAAAAAAGAATTTCTGGAAGAAGTTGTCGAGGCCTTTGTCCTGCATTGGAAAAGTATAGACTAAAATAAAAATAAAAAATAGATATCAAATTATTAACTTTTTTAAGTTTATCTAGGACATTACTGACACCCCGCGCCTCGGAGAGCACGTAAAGCCGTTGGTCCTGGTTGTCTACGTAGATTATTGACAATCGTTACAGGTAGTCAGACGCTAGAAAGTCTGACCATCGGTCTATCCAAGGAGTGTCGTATTGCCCGGTGACTGGGTTATAGAAGACTGATATCCAGCCGCATCTGGTTAGACAGGAAGCCGACATCAAGCTAGTTGGGAAAAGGCTTATGATAACAAATTATAAATTGTATAAACCCTTAGCTTACTAAACAATAAGAGCTATTTAGAATAACGTATTGATCTATTTACAGAGCGGGCACAGAGAACCCGTGGCAGTCCCAACATCGAAAATCGCAGTCACTAGACGTGACCGCCTCGAGGCGAGACAGGCACCACTTGCAACCCAATAAAGAAAGGTAATATGGTTTTCGAAACATATAGTATAGAGAGCCGTCCGGTACGAACCCCGTCGTCGGCGCGTAGGGTTCCACGCGCGGCTGCAGGAGATGTCAGCAAAACCATAGGGGCCCAGCAGTGCTGAAGCCTACTGGGGCCATGGGTTGACTTCCGAAAGGAAAACCTGGAACTCAAGGGCAAAGATGGAATATAGGCGTGGTTTTAGTCGGTAAAAGTCTAACACACCCTCCTATATTATAGTATATTCGATATATGACAAAACTGCAATATTTTTTTGTCTGTCTGTCTGTTTGTTCCGGCTCATCTCCAAAACGGAGGGACTAATTTTGACGGAACTTTCACTGGTGCTACTTCAGCTGATGTCATAAGGAGTAACTTTGGTTACATTCAATTTATTTTAGAATAAGAATTGAAGGTACCATGCAAAACAAAAACCTTGAAATTGTGAACAAATGGCATTGTGTTGTCTTACGATTCTGTCGCGGACACCAGCTAATGTTTATTAAATAAAATTAATTATAACTATGAAAATTTATTTTGCAGATTCCGCTGCATAGTCCCGTATCCTCCGAACTCGGAGTACGAGTTAGAACTGAAAGTGGATGATATAGTGATAGTGTCGAAAAAGAGAGGCGACGGCTGGTATAAAGGAACCCTTCAACGAACCGGTCGCACCGGCCTATTCCCCGCCTCCTTTGTCCAAAGCTGTCCGCCGGAATGACGGAGGCCTACCCCCTCCAGGTTTGGGACTCTATTTTAGTACATAAATTGTGATGGGAACAGGTGTTTATAATATAAATGGCCCAATGTTTATAACTTGTGTTTTTTTATTGTGAAGAAAACGACGATTTTTAGAATAATATGTTGTGTATCTCTGTACTTGTGTAACTGATATTTATGCTGTGTTTTATGGACTTGATTGTAAACATAACTTATAAAATGGCGATATTTTATGTTATTAGAAAAGAGTTACAATCACTCATTTTTTAAATATAAAGAAGGTTAATGTAATTTTTTAAATGATCAAGTGATCGATTAATTTTTACGTCTGGTCTTTTTCCTCAATCTTTGGTCACATAAATATTCTTTATATTTTGTCAGTAATTATACTTTTTTACAAACTAAGGTAGTTGTCTCCTCATTATAAAAGTAGAGCCCTATCTTAGTATTTTTTTTTAACAAATGCAAGCAAATATTTTATTATTTGTGAAGATGGAAGGGCTCCCACACAAAACTGCGATGCGTTTTCGTTCGTCAAAGTCAAAGCATTTATTTCAAATAAACCATTTACAGGCACTTTTGAATTGTCAAGAAGTTAGTCAGTCAGAAAAATGTGCTAATTGCACATTCCAAAGCATTGATGTCTTTGGAGAAGAATGTGCAAGAAACTCCATGGCCACTGTTTTCAAACATTTTATGTATTACAAATATATCGATTACATGTTTTTTGCCGCTTCTAATATGTGAGATCAATGTAAATAATTTTAAAAAAAAAACATTGGTACAGGTGGTATAATCAATTCGCAAGTTCTTGCGATACGTCGTGCTAACTCGCAGTTTTTTTCGACGCGACTGCGCATCGCATTTTGAGACCTTAATTGGTAGATAACTTCCTGAAGTAGGTGATATACGATTTATACAAACGCTTTTGAATGTCACAATGTAATAAAATTTATAAGTGTGAATGCTCACAGAACGGCAGTTATTAATATTACATCATTCTTTTAATATTTTTAGAAACAATAGTGAATTGTTGAATAATGAATCGGATACGAGGTTTTAATTCTTTGTCAATCTTTCTGGGGGTGAAAGTACTCGTAAATATTAGCAACTTTTACTATGGAATAAACTTAGAAATATATTATATAAAGAAAATAGCACGCTAGATTAATGTTCATATAAGCATAATCCAGCCTTTTAATGTTCCCACTGCTGATACTCAGGCATTTTATCTAGAAGAGGGATTGGGCCGTAATCCACCACGCGGGCCCAGTGCGGGTTAGTGAATGTCACATGTCTATGAATTGTTGGGTCTAGGACATGCCGTTATCCTCGCAATGTTTTCGTTCGACGTTTAGAGAGCAGTGGTGATGAAATAAATTACACTTTCGTCTCCTGAAAGGTTCCCAACGAATTAAAAATCTTTTTGTTGAAATGTAATTTTAAATTGTTGTTAGATCAAATATTTGTGTTTAAAATTTAAACGATGTACTGTTCAATACTCTTAGAATATCATATAAATTCTTTTTACGATATTTGGACTACCATTTCAGTTTACAAACTTATAATTGTTTACTAGATCTAGTTTTCTTAAAATTATATCGTGACTGAACCTTACTGCCGACATTTCTGTAAATATTCTTCGTATAATTTAAAAAAAAAGTTATTTTTGAATCAAACAATGTGGGCCAAAATAAAGAGTCCATTATAAAAATGAAGTATTTTTGTAGTATTAAAGTTAAATCGATGATAATGACCGCTCGGCGTGGCGTGTATATTTTGATCTTAATTTAGTTATATAGCTGTTATTAGTAAATTAGTGTTTGACAATTAGAGACATTAATACTAGCCTGTAACTTGCTCACTGGTATTCTCATACCGAAAGGGCACGAACAGAAATCACCTGGTTTGGTCAAGGTGGCCTAGTGATCGTGAAAGTAGCTTTCTCCATACAAACTTTGCCTAGGCTGAAATGGCCCAATGTTGGCTGTCTCCCAGTTTAGACCCCAATCGGATGAAAGAGTACTTAATCTTACTTGCGCCTAAAAAGTATTAAAAACAAGACAAATGGACAGAATTCCTGAATATATAAGTAGAAGAACTTTATTTATATATTTACTTGAAAACTGATCATGTAGCAAGCTTCAAACCTAGGAGTTCTTGTGTCCATTTTATTCTTACCTGAAACGAACCTTGTTTTTAAGATGGGAAATTATCAAATGACTCCTCCCGCTCTGGTTGAAGCGAGAGGGGACTTAATGATTAAGGCCTCGAATACGTGCGGCAAAGCGTCGGTTCAGGTGACCATACGGGGTCGAAGCCTACTGGGGCCAAGGGTCTGATTCTGAAAGGAAGACTCGGCCCTGGTACGAAAGGCAACGAAGGAACAGGAGTGGGTTTTACGTCAGTAAAAGTCTGACACTATCTCCCGCCCCGCCCAAGGGCGGGGGATGTCATAAGATGATTTTCCCACCGAAAAAAAGAAAAAAAGTTCTTGCGATGCGTCGTGCCAGCATTACACTTTACATTTTACAGCTACAGTTGCTCTTTGCATTCCAGGGCCGCGGTAATTCTCGAACAATCCCGCAGCTTCCTGAAACGCACCTGAAATTTTAATATCCTTTATGGCTGAATAGGCTGATTGACAGCCTGTCAATCACAGCCAACTTTCATTTGTTTTCAAATGTCTCTAGTTATTGAACACTCGTAGCTTTAAATACACTCGCGTGCAAGTAAACTGCATCGAATAGATTTACAAAAATATTTCAATTAGCCATAATTATTTTGAACGAAACGTAAATAATATTTGATACCAGTATAATTGCAAACAAATAGACGATATTTTAATATGTTGAGCTTAATCCTTTTATGAACTAAAATAATATTATTTTAGATTAACTTAAATATAATTTTACAATTAAAAGTTAGGATTCAATATACGCTTACTATTTTTAACAACATTATATTATTTTTGTTTTAGGACACTGCCATATTATCGTTTTCTATACCTTTGATTTTTCTTTTAACGATATTAGTTTTAGTACTATACATGACTTCAAGGAATAGGGTAGGGTTGTAGCTAAGAAAAATGGTTGATTAAACTATTTATATAGTGAATAGTAATTTATATAAACTAAAAATTAACATAAAATTTGGTTTTTTAATACAATTTTGATGAAATTAAGACTGTATGATACCTTAGTTTTTAGATTTGTAATGTTAATAGGTATCATCTGGTAACGACATAAGTGTATTTAACCATTTACGTATGGATTGTTTTTCGTAATAAGTTATAAGATAAATATTTGAAAATGTTCATTGTTGTACCCATTTTTGTGGTCTGATGTGTGTTAACTTAATAATATGAATTTTTCACTGAATTTATATTTGTTTGAGATTTTCGCGATGTTTGGTGTTATCAAAGAAAACGATATATTTATCCTCACTACAAGTTTTATTGCAATATATTCGTAGCTAGAGAAATTTTGAACCAGTAACTGTTTTTAGGTCTATTTGACTTTGAGTAGACCAAAAATATTCAAAATTTAGACAAAAAAAAATAATTCAAATAGCGTTTTATTTATTCTAGTAGCAGAATTCAAAATTAAAATATACATTTTTAGTGATTTTTGACAATTAAAATTGTAATTGAAAACATCGATCCACGTCAGAAATGGTGTATAAAAATGATGTTATTTTTGTCTACGGAGAACAGCTCAAGTGCCCACTGGGCCTAGTTCTAGTGTTAGTTAATATAGGAACAATTGTACATTCGATGTCTTCTATCTATTTGTATAAAGAGAAGTGCATGAAACAGGTCTTTAGCCCTTTAGTTTAGACAAACCAGTTCGTTTGATATTTAGATATTGACTCTAGGGAAATCGCACTTTGATTTAGTACGAAGTTATTTCGTGAATTTAGATTACGACACTAGTAATGACTATTACTGTACTTCTACGCTTGTTTGTTCAGTCTGCAACAGACAAGCGCTCCATAATCCGTATTCATTTTGAGTCTAATGAAGTCTTTTTAAACTTTTATGTGAGTATTATTTACTAATGTATTCTAGTTCACTGAGTGCGTCTATCCTATACAACTCGACGATACGCGGATTAAACGACATAAAATGGCGAAACACTCTTTATTTGGGCAATAATTGATTTGCCTTATATTAATTATTCATATGGTTTACTTATTTATGTAGTGATATTTACGTGATAAACAATTTTATTTATCACGTAAATATCACTGAATAAAAGAAATATATATATATTTAACTATACATTTAAAAAATAGAAACAGAAACGTTTTTGAGTGTGTGATGAGCGAAAAATGCCCTTTATCAACCATCCGCCTTAATCTGGCGCCTAACTTAGGACAAGCAGGTTTCTCAGATGTCTAGTGTCGTAGTGTAAATACTATTTTCGAGGGACTGTGTACACCCTTCCTTAGTACAGTGAACATTGATTGTTTACGTAAATTTGTTGTGAACTGATTTTTAACGTATTTATTTTATTTCATAACTTGTATTCTTAGATTTTATTAGAGAATTCATAATTCGAGATAATTTCAATCCATTGCTAACAATACAAGATTTTGAGCATTAAAAAAATGCTAAGTAATTTATACTTTGTCACATAAATTTTGTTGTTATAAAATAATTACTTATCTCGAATTCTGATTTCAAATATACCTATACAACAACGAAGTTTTTTCAATGCTGCTTCTCCGGAAGTGGGACACAAATATTATTTCTCTAAATAAAAATCATAAGATTTTTCTAAAACTATTTATGTAAACATCGGTTGAATTTTCAATTTGTTGATGATTTATCACAATATTTTGTAATTTTGTAATATGCCGACGCCTTTCCATAATATTTCTGTAACATCAACCTCCTTTCGAGGTCTAAAGGTCCTTTTTGAGTACCTTGACTTATTATTTGAACAGTTTTAATATGTTAACTGTAGCGTTTTAAGCCAACATACCCCTAGAACTATGCGATGTACCCACCAAGTGACTATTTGACACGCGGAGCAAGTTTGTGTCCAATTTGTTTTGTATTGTGCGCTTCTTATTGTAAATTTTAAGTGAATCATATCGAAGTTATAATTAGGTGATTTCGAAAAGAATTAAAATTTCTTCGTAACAACGATTTGTTTTATTTATACGGTAACTCCGCAGCCCAGTATATTGAACCCCAAGTATAGCTACAACGTAATGCACACATTTCGAACAAGAGAATTCCACGCTTCACTTCGATAGACTCTGCATTAGTATGCACCCTTACTTCACATTACTTAAAACTAAAGATGAACACAGGCTGTATGACCACCTAAAGGTAAAACCACATTTTATGCAAAGGTAACATTTTGTTTCCTTTATAAGGGTCATTAATTAGAATGCGAAGTCTTAGTGTTACGGTTCACAATCTTTCGACAGTTTACAACCTCGCAGATAGATTATAATTTAACGGAATTTACAATTTTACCGTGACATAAATACCGTTGCGTTGCGACAAAAGGATAGCCACTTAAATGGCTTATCCATTTGTTAAATATGATTTCATCCTTAGGTATGCCTTAAAAAATAAAAATCTTATAAATTAAAGTTCATCCTTAACCAGCTTCATGATCTCATCCTCTGTATCGCCCCATTGTTCAGGATCTGTTGTAATTTTTCCGATCGCCGCCAAGCGTCGTTCCATCATCACCTGGTCTAAAATATGCTCCATTTTTATATGCATGCAATCGTTGAACACGGACGCGTACTCACAAACTTCGAAAATGCCATCGACAACCTTCGTGCATTCTCCTATGGCTGACTTCAGACGCGACATCACTTCACTGTCCTCGCCGTAGACAGCTCTGTTGGCCTCCAACAACTGGTCTTTACTGATCTTATTATTCTTTATAATTTCATTACGTTTGAGTATGCAAGCTACGAAACATTTACCTTGCATATTCGCCTGCGGGATTCTCTTCAAAAAGTTTTCGACGTCAACCATAGACGCTTTAACTTGGCGTGCGCATTCTGTCAGATTCTTTCTGAATGGTTCCACGTCCTCAGATATCTTATTGAATCTTTTAACATGCTCTTCCTTCGAAAGTGGTTCAAAGGAGATGGTGAGGTAGAAAGCAAATGCGAATAGTATAAATAGGACGCTTGTAAATAAATTTTGCATTTTTGCGGGCACCTGCTCTCTTCGCGTGCGTCTTGTTTTATTCTTCATTTTAAAGTAACAAAGTTTTGTTAATTGGTAGTTAGCAACTGTTATATTACATATACTGACCTACATAAGATATTGACTGTTTGTATGTTGAATGTATTAGATATCTTTGTCTATTTTGTCATACTGTCTGACGGACATAAGTAGGTATAAATTGTAAGTGAAAACTTGAAATTGTAGCTAATAAGTTAACATGTTTTTATTAGCTATACGTTTTCCAAATAAAATAAAATAAAAATAGCTGGGCAATCAAAGGAGGTTCTTTTTGCAGACTTGACACTTCGACAATATAAATAAATATCGTATTTACGCTTGTTTATGTTTCTCAATTTTCTTCAATTTTAAGTTTATATGAATAAAATCTTCTCTTATATCTTATAGGTACGTATGTAAAAATCTCGCGTTATCTATAGTGTGCCAGATCAAACTCCTTCGAAACGGATTGACCGCTTTTTATGTTTTTTTTTTTTTGTGTATATTATAAAAAATA
Source organism: Mythimna pallens (assembly GCA_961205895.1). NCBI lineage: Eukaryota > Metazoa > Arthropoda > Insecta > Lepidoptera > Noctuidae > Mythimna > Mythimna pallens. Next base: position 19,511,615 of record OY540839.1, on the reverse strand, counting down.
GTCTGCGAACTATTCTCAGACTTCAGTATCTGAGAATAGCTAACAGGTTTTTGAGGAGCGCGTGGAACACTACTCGCCTGTCGGCGACTTGGGCTCGGTCCGGACGATTATCGTACGGCCGGATGGCGAGCTACCCGATGCTCGTCGTCCGCAATCCCGCGCCTACCGTGGTTGGTAGTCGTGGTCAGGTCGGGTTGGGGTCAAGGTGGCGGGGGCGTAAGGATGTCTGTACTCTCATGCGTGAGACTATCTCCTTCGCATAAGGAGGTGACCGCCTGCCATTCCTTCTCTCTCCCGTTCGTGGCCTGAACCAGGGACCGGCGCGAGAGGTCGCTGTCACCGATCGTGCCACGTGGTCCACGAGGACACTGAGGTGCTCAGTCCAAGCCGGGCACACCACCACCGTCTGCTCCACCGTGTCATCCGGGCGGTTGCACCTGAATCCAGTGCAGGAACCTCCCGAACTTACCATGTGAGGACTTGAGGAGGTGCGTCATGCGGAAGTTGAGGATTCCTATCCAGCCACTCCTTAAAGAGGGGGTGTGCAATGTATCGAATATTAGTAATGTGTAATGTAGATACGTTTCTTAGACAGATACATTTCACAGACATTAGAAAAGTAATTGAATGTGATCAAAGTTTAACGTGCTTTGCTTTCATCAGGGCCGGACTTCATGTATGGTAAGTGTGGGTAACCCATCTGGAAAAAAAGGCCTATTATTTTTTTCATTATATTACTTCCATAAGAAATAGGTACCTATTTCAAGTAAAACCGGTTTGTATTAATAGCTTAAAAAATAGGAATGACGTGTTCTAAGCTGTGTTACACCGTTTATAGGCAGTTATTGATCCTGATAAGAAAGCAACACTTCAGTTAACGTAAGTAGGTAGGTATACTTACGATAACTGAAGTACATGGACGATCTAGCCTAGTGACCGTTTTTTGACTAGCCATTACTGCTGGGCAAAGGCCTCTCCCAAATCCTTCCAGATATTCTTCTACCGGGCAGTCTCGAACCATTCCCCGTCGTACGCGTCCAGATCATCTAGCCACCTCTTTCTAGGCCGGCCTCGACTGCGCTTTCCCTCTGTATGAACCCACTGCGTGGCGACACTTGTCCAGCGGTCACTGCACAAGAAAAAATGGCTTTTTTAAGGTAGGAACAACCCGGGAATCCTTAAGTCAAGAGTGAATAGGTTACTTCTAGGTAAGCGCGCTCCATCGTCGACCGCATCGTCGCTTTCCATCAGGTGAGATAGCGGTCAAGCGCAAACCTATCAAGAATAAAAAAAAGGAACTACATTGTGCCCACGTGGGCCACGTACGCCGATCTCGGCGCGTCGGTCTCCATACATTTTAAATGGCAACTAGACTTGTAGAGCTACATTACACGACGCCACGCGACACGACTCTACGTACAACTCAGGCATCGCCCACTTGTGTGTCGGGCTAATGTAGTTCTCGCTTAATTGTGTCTCTAATTACGGCATACGAAAGGTTAGGAGGCAACGCGAAAAAAGAAAGATAACGACGCCTGAAAGAAACTGACGTTGTGGGTGAACCTCATGAACCAACAAGCTTTTAAACCATACCTGCTCAAGATGATGATAAATGGGTCGGGAAGGACCAAACAGGCGAAGTGAAGTTTAGGGTAATAATGCTGGTTTAGTCTTAAGGGCTTATTACACTACGCGATATTCAGCACACGATATTCAGACAGTCTTATTTTTTGTTCTGAATAAGACCGGTCTAACCCTTATTACACTAGGCGACATCGAATAAGACTGTCTGTCTGTGTGTTGATAGGCCCTTTAAACTTATGGAGTTTCATGGCAGCCTGTCAATTAAAACTGAGGGCGGCGAAGTGCCGACGAATATAGTTAGAAAAACTATAACGGCAACTACAAATATTATACAGATTATACAGACGGATACAATTCCATAAAATTCTCATTATTCACGCTTCAGTGGACAGCGACACTGCGTCACTGCTAGGTACAGATTAGACTATTTATGTATCTTCCGCTTACTCGTTCCGTTCACTTGGACAGATAGTTTTAGGTAATGCTAAGTACTTACATAGTAAGGCTACAAATATAATTTAAATCTATCGACAGTTCAACTGGAAACCTACTAGGGCTGCCAACGGTACTCTCATGGATGATATTCCACCTCAAAATTAAACCGTACTCTCATTATAAAGTACTAGATTCAACCTGTGGCTCCGCCCGCGTGTAATATGTAGTAAGAAAGTATCTCAGTCCAGGGCATTTGCTACCTGCCCATGTCCTGGAATAGCACATGGTCCCGCAGTTTCATACAATTAATTAAAACTAATAAAATATCCGTTTATTAAAAAGTAAACCAAAGATTTATTTTCACTCCGTACTCTACATTTCCCTCTTCTACAATACAGATATAGCATAGTCGGCCTTATAATGTTCCCACAGTTGGGACTCAGGGCTCCTCTCTAGGAGAGGGAATCATATTTATAACATACTCTATTTCTTCTGAAAAAAGTGACAATCCTACCTACTTACGTAAATGCGGTTGTGAGCACTATTGTGCAGCTCAGATACATAGCGTAATAACATAATCATTTGCATAGCGTGAAGAACAATAAAATTATTGGCGCGGACGCAAAAAACAAATCGATTTTGCTAGCGTTTAAATTATACCAGTTTTAAACGCACGGATTCGGATAGCAACAGGTTTTTTGTGCATAATTTTGCTTGTGAGCAGCGAGTGCACTTACAGTATGGATAAGTTTTTGATAGTAACTACCCATGAAGCAATTATTTGCTTTATGTAACTACCGGTTTATGTAGTTTTAAAATAAAAATACTTAGAAGTAGACTAAGTAAATAATAGACTATTATTCTACATTGATTTTGTGTAAGATAAAAATATGGCTGCCTAGTGAGGTGTAAGGACATCCCACACTCGAATTTATATAACGTAGACCATATTTACCTAGGACAAACACAAAACAGTCTAACCTCGGGAAAGAGGTCAATCGTCAAATCCCACTCGGCTACAGCCGTACAGATCTTTCGGAAAACTGCGCGGTATCTTTTCATCTCGCACACTGCGCATGCTGCCCTGACGATATACGGTACTAATATGTGGTCGCTTACAATGAGTCTCAACAGAAGGCCACGCTTTTGTCACTCTTAGGAAAGGGATTCCATGGGAATTTTTGAAGGTGATACAGTGGTCTTGGAACGCAAAGGGCAACTGAAGGACATATGTGGATCATTAAAAGTCTGACACGCTCTCTCGTTCTACCCTAGAGCGGGAGAAGTCTAGGATGATTTCCCATCTCAAAAAAGGGGTATAGAGAGCACTATCCTTAGAGTTTCCATGTGTGATCGAATCGGATTTGAAGATATCCGCAGTTCGTCTTGCTAGGTTACCAACGTAGTCCGAATCCGGATGGCCAAACTTAGTGCATATTGCTCGCAGAGCTGATGGTCGATGGGGCCGAAAGTCGAATTAAAGACTAAGTACTCGAAAACTCAGTGTTAGAATAGAAAGCCGACAAGGTAGACCGATGGGTTTTAGTCAGTAAAAGTCTAACACTTCTTCTCACTTCTCCCTGAGCGGGAGAAGTCATATGATGATTTCCCACTTAAAAAGTGTCGGTACTGTAGAGCCCCTTTCATTAGTAGTATAACGTCTTTAGATTGTCTAGAACTGAAATAAACATTAAAAGAATAATGGTCTCGGTCACATGAGATTAGAACGGATGTCAAGTCGATAAGTGCAAGTAATTTTATATACGAACTAGCTTCTGCCAGTGGCTTCACCCGCATGAAAGTAAAAAATAACTAAAATAGCCTATGTTACTCAGGGAAGATATAGCTTTCCAACGGTGAAAGATTTTTAAAATCGGTCAAGTAGTTTTTAAGTTAAATCATAACATACAAACAAACCAAAAATCAAATCTTTTCTCTTTATAATATTAAGTATAGATATAAAATATTAATTTGATAGGAATAAATCATATAATATGCACAACCTTGCAATGTTCCCATAGCTAGAGCTGGGACTCGAACCTCCTCTCTAGGAGAGGGAATAGGCGGTAATCCACCACGTAGGCCAAGTGCGGGATGGTGGATGTCACGTCTGTGAATTTTTCGGACATACCGGTTTATATACGATGTTTTCCTGTGGTGATTAAATAGAATATACATAGTAATGCGCCTCTCGTAAATCGGGGCCGGTACCACTGGGCCACCACTGTATACTAACGCGCAATAGGACAATAGGTACCTATAAGACTGCGGAGTTTCTCTAATAAATCATTTTCTAAAAAATAATCTTTATTTTGAGTTGAGGTTTTAATTGATTCTTTTTAGGCACCAAATTAGTAACGAGGTCCTGTTAGCCCAGATTAGCTCATCGAATTCGGAACCCTACGTTTTAAAATAATTCATTTACTCACGTACCGTGCCGAATCATTCATGAAATTACAATGTGGAATTTTCGATACATCATTGAGATGTATCGAAATTTCGAACTACCCGAATCAAAATACCTCTGGAAACGGATCACAAGGGCTTAGGGAATTTGTGGCAGATGCCAATGATATTAGCATTTAGACGAGTTCCATTCGAATTGGTGATTTTAGCTGTTCTGTCAAGTTCCGAAAACGCTGAAACGTAGGTTTTAAGTAGCCTATTCTCGCTGTTTTTAGGAACAGACAATTATTTCTGTAAAAACAAAAAATGTGTGTGTGTGAGTTTGCATTTAAAATTTTCCATGATTTTAATTTTTATCTAAAAGCTGATTTTCAATTAAAGAAAACAAAAAAAAGGAAATTTTCTTTCAAGCGCAAAGTTCGGAACTACTTACCTACTACCTACTTTAGGCATGCTACAATTTTGGGGGTTGTTCCCCGCTTTGAGAACTGGCTGGAAAGACGTCATGGCGTCCTCACCTTCCGCATGACGCATACGGTAGAGGTGTGCCCCGCCTGGGCAGAGCACCGCCGTGACCTCGTGGAGGCGATCGACGGCTGTGATCTCTCGCGCCGGGCCTTGGTACAGGCCATGATCCGGAGCGAGGAGGAGTGGCAGGCGGTCTCTTCCTGCGAAACAGTAATTCTAGGAAAGGAGGCGGCAATATGGGCCTCGCGCCCCTGCCGCCGGGATTCCGATCCCGATTTCCGGCCACAGTAGGCGCGGGCTTGCGGACGGCGAGTAATGGGTAGCTCGCCGCCCGACCGTTCGGTAACCGTCCGGACCGAGCCCAAGCCGTCGACGGCACGTAGTGTTCCACGCGCGCCTCAAGGAGATGTCAGCAACCGTAGGGGCCCAGCAGGGTCGAAGCCTACTGGGGCCATGGGTGATGCGAAAGAGATCCCCGGGGTCCTGGAACAATGGCAAAGAAGGAACAGGAGTGTGTTTTTAGTCAGTAAAAGTCTGACACGCCCTCCGGCTCCGCCCAAGAGAGCGGAGAGAGATTTCACTAGATGATTTTCCCAACAAAAAAAAAAGAGTACCTACCTAACTTCCTACGTAGTACGTACTTCTGTACTCGTATGTACTTTCTATAACTACTTATGTACCTAGTTATTACTGCGTCTTAAATACGAGTGAAAGTATCAAAATCTCAGAAAAGAATGTCAAATACATAAGTACATTCTATTCTCTAGAATTTTAGCTTTGAGTAACCTGATTCTTCGCCAAAAGTAATCAGAGCTGGTAAATATTGTATGGGCAATGTACATTGTGTGACAAGTCTGTACACATAAGGATAGAAGGACTATATTGTGGATTATACACCCACACTAATCTATACTAATAATATATTTTTATATACATACATAATTATAGCTGAAGAGTTTGTTTGTTTGTTTGAACGCGCTAATCTCAAGAACTGCTGGTTTGAATTAAAATAGTACATTTTGGTACAAATGGAGAAAGTTTGTAATTTGCGATCAAGGCGGAATTCATCCGAACCACAAGCAATATGGAGCGTTATGTAGCCGAGTGCTGCAGTGACAATTTCCACGTGTATCAAACGTCATTTTTCAATACACTTTGTTTACAATTTCAAATGACATTCTTGCAGAAGGAGATCACTGCCTCCCAGGACTCCAGCACTGCCGATCATGAACCGAATCACGGCCGACCATGGATCGAACCACGGCCGGCAGTGACACACCGACTTCCGAAACGATAGCCACGGCGCGATTCCTCCCATTCGACACACTCGGCCTGTGGCCTAGTGTCCTCCGGGCAGTGGACGCAGAGATGGCACCGAGCATCCGGCTCTTTGTATATGCAACACAGGTATTTCCCAAGGCAGCCATGCCTCTAAACCACCTGTGTCGCCTGAAACGTTAGGGAACCGTAATGTTTCAGAAGTACCATACCTACTTTATGTTCGGATCATTTCCGACTTTTACGCAGGCAAAGCCGCTGGCAAAAGCGGTTTTACTTGAGCCAATACGTGAAGGTATGACTCATAAAGTCTGTGCTCACAATATTTAGAAGCTACATTTAAATCGACGGACAAGAAAAAAAGGCGACTAGTAAAGGAAATACGGTTTCAAGCGTCTTGGCAAATACCTAACTAACTTCAATAGAATGCGACGCGACGCAACGACAAGGTCGTCCGACATTCATAAAATATTTAAATGGTATGGAAAATGAGATCTTTTATGAAAGTTCAATGTGAAAATTGACCTTTAATCTTTTGACTTAGTGTGGTGTTTAAAGTTTGTATATAATAGTGATAAATACTGTGCAATGTGCATACATGTAATACTTTATTCATGTGTAATAGTATCTAAGAAAGTGGCCTTGTGTAAAAGTGTAAAATGACACTGTTCTTGATTTTAACATAATTTATTTTAATAAATATTCAATTAGATAAATATAGGTAAGCTACGTTTTAATTCAGATTTAAGGCAGGAGTCTTTTTCTTTTCGTGTCGATAAATTTAAATAAAATTTATTATTTAGCTACCTGTACATCTTCCTAATTAGACTCGTGTAAATCCTGGAAGGTGTAGGTGGTTGTGTAGGACGGACATCAAAGCAGGTGACGCATGTTCTGTGAAAGTGTGAAGGGGCTCAACATTGGCACTCCGATTGGAATCGATCGACGAAGCCCCTTTGGCCAGAATATTTGTACAGCAGTGACAGCGGTCAACCTGAGTCTGCAGTCGGGTAAAAGTACCTATGTATAAATAAAAAGAACGGATTGAAGGGATCGAAAACGTATTGTGCATTAGAATAAATTGCCTGCTGTTGTCAATGGCTAAAGTACGGCAAGCCACCCTTACGTTGTTGAAAACTTACTTATGCCTCTGCGGCCCGGCCTAAGCATTTCGTCTCGTCGTTTATACCGCGTTCATCGAAAAACTGGAACAATTTGCCTGCTGCGGTCTTTAGTCCGATTATAATTTGGGTGTCTTAAAGGCTATAGTAAATAGGCTCTTAATAAACTAGTGCGCCTCACCATCAACGATTGCATCACTGCTTAGCATCAGGTGTGATCGCAGTCAAGCACTGTTTATATCAATTTAAAAAAAAAGTACCAAGCCACTGGCAGCTGACTGACAATGCCATGTTTTCGGCGAAAAAAGGCCAGCCCTCTGGTCACGTGTAGGCGTATAGTAGTATACATATTTTATGCGTGTTTTGTAGAAACCAGGCCGTTCCGCATGATGCACGCATGCGCTTTGCAATTTTAAAGTTTTACAATATTCACCTTGCAAGTGCATTTGCATAGCGCGTATAGGGATAATCTTCGGTTACTAACCGAAGATTATCCCTATACGCGTTACCAACATTCAAAAAGCGTTTAAAGTGGGAACTACATTAGATCGACGCACACGTGGGCCACGCCTGGTGACGTACAACGTAGAGTCTGGTCGCGTGCCGTGGATCTAATGTGCTCTACATGTGTAGTTGACATAAAAAAATGTGTGGAACCGGCCCGTACGTGGTTCACGAGTGCCCAATGTAGTTCTGCCTTAAGGCTCCTTTGTGAGTTGGCTACAACCCCTCGTACAGCTTCCTAAGGTCCAACGGCTTTACCATGACGTGCGAACGAGAAATAGGGATGGATCTATACATCCTATACAGCGCCATCCCTTTAACAGGTCAGTTTAGGTAGTCAAATAGATCGCGATAAGGGCTCGTAGTAGGGCTTCAGGACCCAACGTCCTGAAACAAATAAATACTTAATAATAATAATAATAACTACCGGAAATACATTGTGAAGGACGGTACGGTTGACATCTGTCGGGCATGCCACCGGCCCGGGGAATCAATCCGACACATTATTTCTGGGTGTTCTCATCTAGCTAACGGAGACTATTTGCATAGACACAACCTCGTGGCCAGGATTATCCACCAGCAACTTGCTCTTAAATACAATCTTGTGGAATCAGAAGTACCGTATTATAGGTATGTGCCCGACCCAGTTCTCGACAATGGCAATATCACATTATATTGGGATCGATCTATCATCACTGACAGGACTATTGTTGCCAATAAACCTGATATAGTGGTGATAGATCGACTAGAGCGTCGCACAATGATTGTTGATATAGCGGTCCCTCATGACGAGAACCTCGTGAAAGCTGAGAAAGATAAGCAAACTAAGTATCTTGACTTAGCTCGCGAGGTTGTCGACATGTGGGAAGTGGATAGAGCAATCATTGTGCCGATAGTCGTAACGGCCAATGGCTTAATAGCAAAGAGCCTCGAACAACATCTAAGGAGGCTCTCGTTAGGCAGCTGGATCAAGGGCCTGATCCAGAAAGCAGTACTCCTGGACACGGCGCGCATCGTTAGGAGATTCCTCTCTCAGGAGCCCTGACCACCGGTAGCTTGGACCCTGCTCCCGATGCCGGTGGGCTACTATTTTTTATATTTTTAAATGTTTTTTTTATTTTATTTTTTAAGAAATATTTAAAAATGTAAATAATATGTACAGAAATTTAATAAATGGAAATAATAATAATGACATTGATTTTTATTTTACCACATTGTACAATTTAGCGCCTATTACACCACTCGATATTCAGAGTCTTAGTCTATGTTTATCTATTTATCTCATCGTTCTGTTTCATTCTTTTACACTACATTGGTGTAAGTTGCTCTTTTTTCTTGTGTGACGCTACATAAAGACTGTCTGAATATCGAGTAGTGTAATAGGCGCTTCAGCTTCGTGATATCATGTTTAGCAGCCAGGAAGTCAGAATTAGATATCTACTTGTTTATTAGTAGGTACCATTCATAGATTCATACGAGTACAGATCATGATTTATAGGGCGCGGACAATGCAGTCAGCATCAGAAGTTCCAAGGCGGGCTAGTAACTCAAAACAAAAATACGCATACAAATGTGCGCTTGAATCTATAATAATAATATTCCACAACTTTCACACAACGCCATCTAGTCCCAAACTAAACAGAGCTTGTGCTATGTGTACTGGACAACTGATAAACATACTTACTTACCTATATATTTCTAAATACTTACATATTATAGCTAAATTACACCCAAACCACAGTATAAATATGGAAATGATCGTGCTCATCACACAAACATTTGTCTTGGGTGGAAATCGAAAAATAATCTATAATTTATTTTTAAAGTTTTTGTCAATTAGTTTCAGTTTCGGAGTTAAATTGGAAAGGACGATATCCACAGAAGAAACAAGGTTATCAACATAACCTGAAGAAACTGGGCAGGGCATATTGCTGACAGAACAGATGGCCGAAATCTGAAGTGACGACCACGTACCAGAAGACGCAGCATTGGAAGTCCTCCTACATGGTAGACCGACGACTTGGTGAGAGTCGTGGGAAACCGATGGATGCGAGACGCACAGGACCGGTCGTTATGGCGATTCTTGGGGGATGCACAGACAAGGCCTATGTACAGACAAGACAAGTTTCAGATGAATTTGAAAAAGCTACAAACATGTTCTTTCTAGATTTGCCGGTCACGGTATTTAATTTTATAGCTCATTTAGCAATGTGTTGTTTTATACTTGAGACCTTGGCGAAGACTAACGTGCATGAATATATTACATATGGAGCCGTATGAGGTTAAGGAACATATACCAGTGTCTTTGAACAGATGCGAGCGCTATTATTTGTTAGACTTTTTAAAAGATAGGACAATAATGTATTTGGTTACTTTAAATCACATCCTACCTATACGCACAAAATGCTTTGGGAACACATTCATTGTCTGTACAGCTAAGGAGTGGAATCCTCCCTGCCGGAGTTTGTGTTTCCTAATAGCCTGCTACAACCTGGGGATTTTGAGTGAATAGGTTACTTCTAGACAAGCGCGCTCCATCATCGACCAAATCGTTGCTTTCCATCAGGGAAGGTAGTGGTCAAGCGCGAGACTATTAACAATAAAATAAAAATCTTTTTACACAACACTAGTGATAGAAAATAAAAGAACAAATTTATGGTACATCACAATTTTTAATTGATAAATTCTGCATAATATTCGGTATTCGTTTTTTTTAGTATTGTTGCAACAGGGTTTATAAGAGAAAATAAATTTTATTTATTCATCAAATTATACAGGGTCAAATTCAATTGGTTAGTGAAACTCCGCAGTGTGATGGGTATCAATATTATTATTTTTATTTTCATGTTATTTTTGGTTTGAAATTAAAAGTTTCAATTTAATTATTGTATTTTATCGTCGTTTTGTAATTATGATCGGGTTATTGCAGACACTTTAATATTATTGTATAAAGGCCACTTTAATTTTTTATCGACAATCGCTGTTCCGTCACTTTTTATACTGGTGAATTCTCGATAGTAAACTCCCATAAGTCAAAACCTTTGTTTTGACTAATGGGAGTCCCCTAAGTCAAATCGCGCGAGATTAACTTTTTTCATCTCAAAAAGACACTGATTTATTGTAAACTATCAAATTCAAATGTGATTTAGCATAGTTACCTACCTAAATGATGTGATCTGTTCGCAATATATTGATTCCACAATATTTATTACAAATTTACGCGGTGTTTACAATGTTCCGGTGACATAATCATTATATTTCGATACCCACGTATCACGTCTGAAGAGTTTCGCTAACTCACTTATAAGTATTAACTGGCCCTCTATAGATTGCTGTGTTTCTCAAACTACATTTTATAAGTAGGTAGGTACATATTTCCAAGACCTGAAATGGCATAAAATACATTGCTTATTTCTTATTAAAATACTTGCTTGAAAACCAACAAAGTTATTTTTAAATCAGTCATAAATATTCTACAACTCTAATAACCCTAGTAGGTTTCTTGTTTTCAATTTGGCAAGAGAATACTGGTGAATAAAAACCATATCGACATATGAAAAGAAAGTCTTTAGTCAGGGAAAGCAATTGTTTTAGCAGATTTACGTGCTTACTATTACTATTATTTGTCGTATCAAAACATTAAATTGTTATTTTGAAGCAGGACTGCAGTCGGCTGGTTAAAACAGTGGTTTCCAACCTGTAGTCCAAAGAGCTAAAATTTGATCCTCGACAGATCTATAAAACCCACTAAAAAGTAATTTTTATTCGAACTGATTTTAACGCATTCGATTTTAAAGAATACATAGGTATGCTACAAATTTCGAATTTATGTAAGTTTATATAAGTTTCTTTTTAGATGAACATTGTTATATTTACTTCTGGATTTGTGATCTCTGCTAACAACGAAAAATCCAAAGTGGTCCCAGGTCAACAAAAAGTTGGAAACCACTGGTTTAAAAGAAAAGCCTTAAGGGAAACCCCCTGACTGACTGAGCTGACCAATTATTTTCCCCGATAAACATTAAAAATATCAGAAAGTTTTACCATTACATTACAAAAACTAGTGACGTTGTCTAAAATAGAATCATATTGGTGTTGGTTCCTTAATAATAGTTACTAAAATAGGCACACTAGCATTTATTTTTAATAATTTTAAATGAACATACCTCCAGGGTTGCCAACTGTTTTGCAAGAAAAATAACATAACTATCTATCACAATTTTTCAGCAGGAAAAAAAGTCACTAAGTATTTGAAAAAAAAAATTGTATTTTTAAAATTTTTATGTATTTATTTATTTCTTCTCTTCGAAACAATTTGTATGTGCTTCTAGCACACACTAACAGTTTTTCGTTAGGTATCTTTACATTTTTGTAAACGTATTCGTATTTCAACGCTGAAGCATCGATAATATGTCTAATATTTCAGAAATTATTAAAATTTGTGTTTCTTTTACGCATCACAGTAAAGATTGAAAATAGTGTATTTTCATATTACTTTTTTAATGCAAAGTATAAAGTATATTTATGAAAAATAAAGTAAGATACGTTATTATAAAATATGGTTGGCCACCCTATATACCTCTGAGTTTTTCTGATACATTGAAAATTGTCGCAAATTGTCGCACTGACGCAATAATTATGCTACATTCCATTAGGTAGGTTTCGATAATACCGTTCAATAATGTAACCTTTATATAACGGCTACATAGGTACTACCATTATGTATCTACATTTGAATTGTATATAAGTATATAATTTACAAATACAGACAAAATCAGTTCAACAACCTCCATTACATTGATTACACTTAAGCTCATTTCATAATTATCATTTCTTCATTTTCAAAGTTTTTATTCCCAGTTTCACGAACGGAAATTATCACAAAATTAATATGACCAATTGTCAAACTTGCGTTGGGTGTTTGGTTGGTTAGATTAATTTATCTACAGCCAGTCGTATCACTTGAGTTGCGTTTAATTTGTGACGCTATGATAATATCTTTTCAGAAACCGGGGGTTAGCTGTTGTCTTACTTCCGATACACGGTAACTATACATAATCTAATTACGTAGTTTTCGTTTTCGCTTAAATCAAAGAATGGTAACTTAGTTAACTTAAATAGGAAACTTTGCTATTATGATCTTTGTGTATACATACTTATATATATATATATATAATAAATATAAAGCTGAAGTGTTTAAGTGTTTGTTTTGAAAATTTATATGAGTGTTGGATAGCATATTTATCGAAGAATAGGCTATTATAGGCTATATACATAACATCACGCTATGACCCACGGGAGCGGAGCAGTAACCATAGAAGCAGGAGAAACCGCGAGGGGCAGCTAGTTAAGTTAACGTTGAACTTTACAAATTCAGCTTTAAAAGAATTAGCAAATAGTATCTCGACAAGTTATACATAAGTTTGATGGATGCTATTGTTACAAACTCTACGGTAAAAATTACAAAATCCTGTAAAGGGCCTATTACACTATGCGCTATTCAGCACACGATATTCAGACTGTCTTATTTTTTGTTCCGATTAAGACTGGTCTAACCCTTATTACACTACGCAACATCGACTAAGACTGTCTGAATATCGAGTAGTGTAATAGGCCCTTAAGTAATGAGTTTAACAAGAGCCCTGTCAGCTCTGTGTTGAATGGAAAATCATGGAGAAATTTCCCCAGCAGTGGGGTGACAAAGGCTGACAGTAATTGGTAAATAAAAACCTACGCAAGTAAAATGACTAAACAAACAATTGGGTTCATAGTCTCTTTTGTCAGAAACTTCTTGTGAAAGTTAAATTACTTTGCAATGACGATTAAGATAAGTGTGGGAATAACGGTCTAACGTTTGTCCCGTAAACAAGAATCAGTTTCAAAGGAGTTTACGGTTAAAATAATATCTATTTAATTGTAGTAGTGTAAAAAAAGTGAGGAGACATAGACAAAGCGACAATCTATCATTGACAAAGTTCTATCGAATATTAATTATAATAATAATCGCCATAAATAATAATCGGGCCATTGATTAATAGTTTTATTTTTAACTATACCTATGTAGTTTCTTTTTTATAATGTGAATGTTGTTAAAAAAAAAGTAACCGTATTTACTGTATTTTCTCCATATGAAACGACCACTAGCAAATACAATCATGCACGCTCAAACTTCTGAAATTTTATGTGTCCATGTACATTTCCATACCTATGTGAAATAGAATACTACAAGTATTGCTAGAATTATAATAGCCGACGGCATTTAATGTTTTCACAGTGAAACACCGAGCGAACTGCGCGTTCACGCCATTCCACTAAACACCAAGCGAACGTATAGTCCGCATAGATTATAAAATATATCGCGTTCTATTTGTAGGAAATTTATCCAAGAACGTAAATAATCAAACCTTTTCAAGTAGTCTGTAATTATCGAAAATAATGTCAACAAGAAGTGGGAGAAAGCGCAATCCGCAAAATACGTGTTCATTAAAAGGTTAGTACCTACATGTTTTATGGCTGCTCAAATTACTTTTACGTAGTCAGGTGAAGTAGATACTGTACACAGACTGGTAAGAGCAATGAATTGTATGCAACTTGGAAAGGATACTTCACAAAGCACCACTGATAGCAAAAATGCTTGGAATGGAATGATCGCTATGGAGTTTCAGACAATCACCTTGTTTCTAAAGCCATTAGAATTGGCACACAGAACGTTTTCTTAATAATGTTTAGATTTAGAAAGTACCTCATGTATAACCCACAAAATACATTGCATTAGTATTTAGGAGGTACGTACAGCGTCATCAACTAGTATCTTAATGTGAGAGGGGTAACCAATTAATGTAGCTGTCTGTACCTAACAAACTGGGTAACAAATACGATATCAAGGCCTTGTATTTATTTCTACTGTTCGAGTACTTCTTAGGTAATTAAAACATTTGAGACTTTTACTAAGCATACATAACAAGCGACTAAGCCAATGCAAAAACTTATAAAGTACGACATGATTTAATGTTTACCGAAACTATGAAAAATGATGTGAAATTTATTTGGAGATTACACAGAGTCTTCACAACAAATCAGATTTATCAATTGCACCGTGCATTGGAACTAAAACAAACTTATAAGGTGAACAACCCCGCTAAATATTCTTTCCTTATCCGACGTAACTGTTCAAGCAATCGCGTTTCTCATTTGCAAAGCAAAATACCGCGGTTTGTAAGACCCAGACAATAACATGGTGTAACCTAGATGAGTCACGACGAACACTGTAGGTAGCACTTGTTTTTATTAAGCTCCGCAGCCGAGACACTTTCGAGCGTTTGCAAAAAACGTGACTTTCACTTTCGCATCCCATTGCAAAACAAACATAACCTCGTTTTGACTTAGCGCGTCAAAATTAGGAAGATAACCCAGACCATTTAGCGGCTAGATAATCGTTTATTCGCTTAGCTCTCCTCAGTCTCCTCCAGAACCGGGAGACTGGTGTGCGCGCAGTGCGGCGAGGACCTCGACGTGAACGCACACATCCAAGATTCAACTTCGCGCTCGGAGCACACAAACTTTGCAGAGATCGTGTTGTCGTAGCCTTTCTGTCGCACATTGAAGCCGCTATTTGATTCGGCTTGTTCGACAGCTGTGTTCCTTAAGTTCACCACACCGATGGGCTTCGTTATCCTCTTCCTGGGATAAATCACCGCGAAATGTTCCAAAGAGGTCCTGTACACGACGACTCTCACGTCCTGCCGCATCCCGCCAGGTCCCAAAAGCACCAGGAAACCAGACTTTATTTCACTCTCAATACTTTTTTTATTGAATTTTCCGAAATTCTCACCACGACATGTGCTTGACATTATGTCCGCAGGCATTTTAATGTTTTGATAACAATAAGTTATTCACATAACAATGTGCAATGTTATTGTTGGCGGGCGAACCGACTGCGCGGATAGCGTCCTCCCTTACCGCGCACACAATAATACTGAAGAGTCATTTTCCAAGCGGGGTCTATTTATAACCTCTGTAGCCCGAAGTGGTTCGGGGGATTTCGGTGGTGATCGTTACTTTGCATTCACTTTGGAGGCAGTGGAGGCTCGACAGACAGTTGTAAGCCGGCAAAACCTGGCAGGCTGTCTGGTTCGAATGAGGTTCTATGTGGACGGATGTTTTTGGTAAGGCCGGTTTATTGAGAGGTCGAGTGTTATCGGTCTCGGACGAGATGTGAACGTGAACCTTATGACAGCATTGTTCTATGCATAGGTAACTACGTTTCAATTCATTTCGCACTTGGTAATGACGTATTTGTTATAACAACGGAAACGTGTATTTTCTAAATAAAATATATAATGCATAACTAACCTAACCTAACCTAACTGTCTTGAAGGTTTTATTGTGTGATCGTTGCATGGAATGCGTTCATGTCATACCTACTTCAAGATGAGTGTATTTTTAAAAAACCCGAGGCATCTTTTATTTTCAGGTCGTAACCATTTTAAGCCATTATGAACCTAATGTCTTAAAATTGCATTTTTACACCAACTGCTCGACAATGCCCTTATATATGTATGTCATACAACCATCACTTAAAGCAAGTAATTCCGTCCCTAATTCTGTCCGGAAGATATGTAGTATGGGCGATCTCTAGGAATTAATGAAATTTAAATTTGGAACGTCAAAAACATTGAGTGAATTAAAATGTACGTGCATCAAAAAAGCTTATTCTAAGATCAAACTGGCCACTAACAAAAAAAAAAGAATAAAATGTGGTTACTGAAGTCTGTGAAAAAAAATTGTGATAGAGCAGGAGCGATATAGAATATTAAAACTATAGAATCTTAGAGTAGTGAAATTTGTTTGTTTCAAATCTCAAAACCTTTCGAGTTGTGAATAATACTTATATTTCTCTAATATATTTGTTTTAGTAAATCGTCTTTTAATTATCTCACAGATGGTGCAATAAAAAGAGTATCGAACACGAGGATAAGGCTGTATTTGTCTTGGGCGGCTTGAATTCCTCACTTCACTCAGGTTTCTATATTAACTTCCTCGCAATGCTCGGGAGTAAATTGTATACATCGTTTCATTCGGAATTCAACATGTCACCCGCGACTTAAAGACACTGCTTTATCCCCTAGTCACATAATCTACTATTAAATAAAAATGTTTGGCCTTACCGTATTACATACCTACCTACCTAACTAGGTATCACCCTGAAGAAAATTCAATTATGTTAAGTACTTTATCGTTTCTCCTACAAACCACCTAATTTCAACAGAAAGGCAATTTTCGTACTAAAAATCGTTTAATAAGCAAAAAAAAAAATTTAATTTTAGTTGCAATATCACACCTTCGCTTAAAATAAAGTGATACAACTCAAAAAATCAAATTATCGTTTAAAATCTCATTAATTTGGTGATGTGACACTATTATAAATAGAAAATGCGCCTTCTTTGGGCTAATAAATTATTGAAATATCTGCCAAGGCCTACATGAGATTAACAGAGCTAAAAGTATGATGAATTCTTAAACTGAAATAACTACATCTATTAGCGATCCCGGCCGACGTTGTCCTGCCCGAAAGCTGACTTTTGTCAGAAAATAAAAATGAAAACCCTATTGCTGCGCCACCTGTCGGGTTCAATTGTATTTTCAAACCATTCAGGTACACTCATATATACACACAAAATTTCATCCAAATCCGTTAACCCGTTTAGGAGGAGGTGACAAACACACATACAGAAGAATTATGTTTATAAAGATATACTCGTATAAAAGGAGAAACTGATATTTCAACACGCAGCCGAAACTACACAACTACGGACTAGAAGCGTGAAATTTTGCACAGGTTTGCTTTTATGACGTAAGGGAGCACTAAGAGTGGACTTATTCCAAAATTCACCTCCTAACCTAAAAGAATGAAACGGGGGTCCAAATTTTGTTTTGGATAAACCTTTTTTCGAATACGGAGTTTCAACAGTAGTTGTGGTCGACCGTACCTACCCCCAAAAGTACACCGCCGCTATGCACAGCAGAGTAGTCCAAAATTCAAGAGAGAATGATCCTAGCCCATTTTTTTTCTCTCATGCATTGCGTTTTTTGCTAAAAATGATGATGGTTAACTTTTTTAAAATTTTATTTTCCCCACAATAGGAATTACCCGATATGAAAAAACTGTCTGTAGGCCATACAAATATTTGTTCTGTGCGGGAATCGAACTCGCGAAACGCAGTGCAGCCAATCGCTTAACCACCGCGCAGGTCAACCATGCCGTCACAACATCAGGAAAGGACGTAAAAGCAAGAATGTGACTTCTTGCTTTTGCGATACTTTATTCAACCAGTTTAAACAATAATAATTAGTGAGCGTTCCACCTTGAGAATAGCGTGAGCCTAAGGCTAAGGGCAGACGACCTTGCACGCTCACTGTCTGCGTACTAACTTTATAGTTACCTACACAAAGAGTGTTTTCGTCATTATTTTTTTCACGCAGCAGTCTTTCCAGCTTTTTTGTAAACCATGGTGGTCGTGTATTACTTTTAACTATGGTCGATGGTACAAACCGCTCTATGATCTGATTGAGTACTGTATAGAAACGTTCTAACATTACACTGGGGTCGTCGGTGTCAGAGAGTAATGCATGCCAGTCAGTATTTTCAAGTTCTGATTTAATATCGGTGTAGTTAGCTTTTTTAAAGTTTGATCTGATCTTGGGTTCCAACTTTAAATAATTATTTACTTTTAGGTGGAGGGAAAGGGAAATTTCAAGAGGAGGGTGATAAGGATCGATCTTTGTCAGACTATTTGGTGCTTCAGTCACCTTACATTCATGAAGGTCTACAAGAACCAAGTCCAGAATTCTATTTTTAATATTACAAACATTGTTACACTGTTTGAGGTTATTTATATGAATAAAGTCTAGAAGTGTCTGATTTAGTTTAGAATTAGTCTTTGAGAAAGTAGGGCAAGTGTGGGTATCATCACTGCTAGCTGCTTGATTCCAGTCGATATTGCTCATATTGAAATCACCGATGAGAATAGTGTAGCAATCATTTTTTTCTGCTACAGCATTATAATTATCCAGAAAGTGCTCCAAAATGGAATGTTGCACAGGTGGAGGTAAATAAAGAGCACAAATAGCTATTTTGAAACCTGACGCAACATTCACAGTAACCCACAAGTCCTCGCACCCACTCTCCCAAGAACATTGTCTGTTAGCAACGTACTTCCTAGATATAGCAACCAAAACACCACCTCCATCCTTATTAGCATGGAAACCAGAAGTTTCTCTGTCTCGCCTAAAAATTATGTACCTTTGATCGAATAGTTCACTGCTAAGAATACAATTATTGAGCCAAGTTTCTGTTAACACTAGTGCGTCAAAATTTGAACAAACTAAATTACAATAAAATTCCTGAGTTTTAGAGCGTAATCCACGCGTGTTTTGATAATCTACGTCTGCTACAACTGCAGAGCGTGCGCGCCTACTGGCTGTGGGTGAGTGGGAGTCGGGCCTTTGGCTTCACACACTACCATCGTCGAACATAGGCACCTTGTTCGACTATTAATGACATTATTCGACGAGCACTTGTCACCGTCGCCATTCCGGCTTTTTTGGAACCTCATGGCCTGGCACGCGACGATGGTAAGAGACCCGACAAACAGTATGTCTTTATTTCCATGGAAGAATGTGGAACGCTACCTGTGTCGACACTCTTGCGCCACTTGTTCTCCTAGCTCGTCGCGCTGTGCTGGTGCTGCCGCTGCGGCTGCGGCGAACCTCAAGCGGCGAAAATATAACAACCTCGTTGGCAGTTATATTTTTGAGCCGTTTGGGGTTGATTGAGACTCTTGGGCCGTGGGGTCCGAGAGCTCATGCGCTTTTTAAAGAATTATCCAAACGGCTAGTTGATACTTCGCGTGACCCAAGGGTCGGCTTTTACCTGGGTCAGAGATTAATCATTGCCATACAAAGTGGCAATGCCGCCAGTTGTTTCGACTTTGCCCACCAAAACATTATTTTATTTTTTTATTTATTTAAAACATTACTCTTAGGGCGGTCACCTCAATGTTAAATTAAATTTGAGAAAAGTAACGACCGTTACAAACTGAGATACTGCGTACGTGACTACGGGTAAAGTACCTACCTACTCACCGCCTTACCGTTGTCATCACCAACAACGTGAAGAGCCGACAACGAGGAAAGGAGAAGCCCTCAGTCAACAACACGGATAAGACGAAGGTAACGTCACGCTCACTGAAAAGGAGAGCGTCACCGAGCGTGGCCACGTGGACGATGCCGCGAGCGCCGGCTCTAGGCCGACACTACAACTAGCTCCCCAGATCCCCTCAGATTTCTTAACCACGCTTATCGAGACGATAACGGGTGCGCAAGTGGAAGCCAATAGAAGCCTCATTAACACGCTGATGACGTCCAGCGGCGATTTCAGGTCCTCCACCCCAGTCGGCGGGGCCTCTCCATCATCAAACGCGACCAGCGGAGGTACCGCTGTCGCAGCCGTGCCGTGAGTGACGCCAAAGTGCACGGCGAGAATCGACGGGTCGTCTCAGGCCACCGAGGTCCTGGGAGCGTTACTGGACGCCGGCGAGATTTATAAGGAGTGTGCAGCGATAAGCGACCAGCATGCCTTACGTGGGTTGCCGATGCTGCTGGAGGGCGAAGCCGCCGTGAAACAAGGTGAAGAACGT
This sequence comes from Mythimna pallens, assembly GCA_961205895.1. NCBI lineage: Eukaryota > Metazoa > Arthropoda > Insecta > Lepidoptera > Noctuidae > Mythimna > Mythimna pallens. The sequence goes on along the minus strand of OY540839.1, from coordinate 19,491,121 downwards.
GCAGAAACATTCCTGTCTAAAGTGCGCGCATTAATTGCTAAGTTACCATACTCGCTCGAAGAGACGGTGCAGGTTGACATTTGCTACGGATTATTACACCGCCGCGTTGTGAAGAGAGTGCCGCGAGATAGTATCCGTAGGTTAGACGACTTATTATATAAGGCTAGGATCGCGGAGGATACCTACAAGGCATCGAAGGTAAATTTTGACAATAATAACAATAATCCGACCTCGCAAACCAAAACACCGGCGGTGACTACCACCGACCGCGTTCTCACTAATTCGAGTTCCCCTACCACGAGTGCGACTGCGCCGCGTTGCAACAACAGAAATAGACCCCGTTGTAGTTATTGTAAGCTTTTTGGGCATGTTAGCGATGAGTGTCGTAATCGCGAAAAGGCTACCACTAATAAGAATAATAGCAATACTACATCTAAAGAGTTACGTTGTTATGGTTGTGGAAAGCAGGGCGTCGTGAGGTCGAAATGTTATGTTTGTGCAAGAACAACGTCGAAACCCGACGACAAAACATCTTTCAACAGGGTTTATATAGATTTTTGTATGTATAATGTCGATGATGTACAGAATAATAGTTACGCTAGTACGAGTGATACTGATTCGTGCGTTCATATTACGAATATGAGTACGCGCGACAATCACCCGATCCGAATCAGCGAGCATTGCGAGCCCCCTTTTGCACCGCCTGGCTGATGGCATGCAAGGGTGGCGAGACCTGTTGTCAGCCGAGGCAGATATTATTATTAAAGGTCGTAGGACAACGTGCCAGTTCATAGTATTGCCTGGTAATATTAGAACACTTTAAGGTGTAGATTTCTTAGCGCGGGCATGGTCATAGACGTCGCCTGACGCAAATGGTCGTTCTCGGACAGTCCGGGACATTGTTATGATTTTGTTTACACGTATACTCTCGACTCCGCCGATGCAGGTTTATTGCAAACATCTTCCAATGAGTTGTCGCTGCGGTCAGACGAAGGTTGCAAGTTAATCCCCGAGCAGCGGCGTACCCTTAACGCGTTCATTGAAGACCACGCGCCGCGGTTTGCCCGTGACGGACCGGCGACAGAGTTTGCCGCACATCGCATAAAAGTGAGTCCACCGTTGCCGTCCTAACCTGAAGAAAGTGGAACTCCTGGCATACCTCGATGATCTGATCTTGCTGTCGCCAGGTCCCTTTGAAAAGCACCTGGCTGACCTGGAGGCAGTCTTCGAGCGACTGGCCATGTTCAAGTTAAGGGTGAATAGGGACAAAAGTGTCTTTGCTAGGGAGTCTGTCAAATTCCTAGGACACGTCATCGTTCCAGGTGGAATTCAGGTGGATCCACACAAGACAGCAGCCATTGAAAACATGGCCGCCCCTCAAAACGTAAAACACTTAAAGTGTTTCTTACAGACGTCGAGTTGGTACTGACGCTTTATTAATAACTAGCTTCTGCCCGCGGCTTCGCTCGCGTAAACGTAGGTTTTTCCATATAAACTTTGGACTCCCGCTTCATCCCCTTATGGAGTGAATTTGGTAAAATCCTATCTTAGTGCTCGCCTACGTCATAAAAGGAAGCCTTGTGCAAAATTTCACGCTCTTCATCCCAGTAGTTTCGGCTGTGCGTTGATATGTCAGTCAGTCAGTTTCTCCTTTTATATATATACATTACACGGAAACCGCGAGACCCCTCACTAACCTCCTGAAGAAGTCGAGTGCTTGGCGATGGGACGCCGAGCAACAGGAGGCGTTTGAGCGCATCAAGTCTCTGCTCGTTTCCGTTCCCATTCTTCGTCAGGCGGACAAAACGAAACCTTTTGTCCTTTGCACGGACAGCAGCGCTAATTGCCTTGGAGCTGTTCTTATGCAGGGGGAGGGACATGACGCGAGGCCAATTGAATACGCAAGTCGACTCTTCACTAGTGCCGAGAGGAACTACTCCACGACTGAGCGAGAGGCTCTCGCCGTTGTGTGGGCACTCGGTAAATTCCACGGCTATGTAGAAACCGCGAAGGTTACCGTTAGGACAGACCACCAGCCTTTGAGGTGGCTGATGAATCAAAGGTCACCTAGCGGTAGACTGGCCAGATGAGCTCTAACGTTGTAAGAGTTCGATCTCAGCATTGAATACACACCCGGTCGCTCAAATGCAGTTGCAGATACTTTGTCACGACCAGTTTGTTCAGGCGTCCAGAATGAGTGTGACCTATGTATGACAGTCATAGATATACCAAAGAGGAACAGTGGCGATATCCGCAGCAATCAGCCATTGGACCCAGAGGTTCGGAAGATTATTGAGGACATGGAGTCTGACGAACCCTCTGGGTGGAGACCTTGGTCTGACCGTGGATACACCATTTCTGACGGTGTTCTATACAGGTACAGCTTGGAGTCTGACGATGGCGAGGACTGTTGCCTAGTTGTACCTGAACACGAACGCAGGCAAGTTATGGCTGACTTCCATGATCCGCCGACAGCTGCCCATTTCGGCGTGGAGCGCACGTTAAGCCGCGTTCGTGCTAGGTATTATTGGCCTGAGATGCGCACATTCATCGCAAACTACATAAGGGAGTGCGTGCCTTGCCAGAGGTATAAAGCTAAAAATCGCAAACCAGCAGGACTGCTACAAACCCCTGCCGTGGCGAGACGATTTGAGGTAGTTTCCGCAGACTTGTTCGGTCCACTCGTAGAGACACCTAGGAAGAACAGGTGGGTACTGATCGTTGAGGACGTTTGCTCGCGCTGGGTGGAATTGTTTCCATTGGAGAATGCCACCAGCGTTGACTGCGCTCAAACACTCGCAAATGAAGTTTTCCTCAGGTATGGAGTGCCACGCCGCCTTATCAGTGACAACGGCGTGCAATTCGTGAGTGAGGTCATGCAGCAGGTATGTCATGTTCTGGGGATTAACCAGTCACTCACGCCCTATTATCATCCTCAAGCCAACCCGATAGAGAGGAAGAACCGCGACCTTAAACCTCAACTAGCCATACTCGTAGGCCACGAACACACCACCTGAGACTTACACCTTGCGGCAATCAGGTTTGCTATGAACTCCGCGGTTACTAGTAGCACAGGGTATTCGATGGCGTACCTCAACTTCGGGAGAGAGTTACGAGCCCCTTCTGACTCCGCAGTAGACATGAGGGCTATCGTAGAACACAACAATTTCGTGCCCAGCATTACGCCTTACCTAAAGAGGATGGCTGCGACCCTAGACGAGGCTAGGGACGTTCATGAGAAGGTGCGGGTTGTCCAAAAAGAGAATGCTGACCAAAAGAGGAGGCCGCCACCAGAGTACAAGGTAGGCGACCTAGTTTTATTGAAAACACAGGGACCTAACGACGCAGGCCGCGGACAAACCGCGAAGTTTATTCCACGTCGTGACGGCAAATATAAGATAGGGAAAGTTATTAGCCCGACCACTTATAGTATGGAAAACATACAGACCGGAACGAACGTAGGAAAATATCACGTTTCGCACCTCACGCCCTTCGTGGGTCAAGTAGAGCCTCCTGTTCGCGAAAAACGCAAACGAGGTAGACCGCGCAGATATTTAGACTAGCCCAACTGCGAGGACACTAGGTTAGGCTAGAGGGGGAGGATGTAGCGCGGAAAATCATATCGAGTAGGCTGTGGTTTCACTAATCTGTGGTTGCGCGCGCAGCCAACGTGCGGGCGCAGCCCCCCTCCTTCGCCGCCCGCATACCCCGCGCGCCAGCGTAGGCCGAGCAGAGGGGGTGCGAGCGGCGAGGAGAGCGCCCCGCGACCGTCATCCGGTATCTATGAGAATCGGCCAACATCTATTTTTCAGGGGTAGTCCACCCCTAAAATTTTTTTTTATTTTTTAGACAAAATTTTAGGAAATTATTTATATGGCAAAACAATGTTTGCCGGGTCAGTTAGTTATTTTATAATTTTGTACGAAGTTGTGAACATGAATGTGAAACATTGTAAAGTTGTAAACATCCAATATAGATTAAAGTTTTTTTGAAGCAATGACGTTAAATCAGCAATAAAAAGTGACAACCCCAGTTCAACGTTTTATTTATAAGCAAAACCACAAATAAACGATTTCGACTTTGCCCACTCAAGACAGGCTATATGAATTTTTTTTAAGGTTATGTGGGTTATTAGTAGTCTGTAGCATTTCAAAAAGATGTCAAAAGTAGTTTTTGGCGGTTTTAATTATTTAAAAATTAATTCCTTAGAATTTTTATATCCTTAATCAAATTAATTATTCATACGAAGACGTGGCTTAAAGGACTTAGTTTCCAAGCCTAAAATATTACATAAAAAGTAAACAATCTTGTCTGTTTCATGGCATTTTCAATTTTAAAGATGCTAAATATTTTTTTAACTCATGACTTAATTAAATAAAATAATAAAAAAAAAAGCAGAAAAAATATTTAATGGCTTATTTTAGATTAAGTAAATAACAAAATTATAAACAGTTGACATAACCTTGAATTTAATTTCGATTTAGAAAATTAAATAGATTCTCAATTCGGATGTTTGTATTTTTTTTTGTTTGTTCGCGCATAACTTCGTCTGTTGCTAACCGATTTCAAAGTTATTTTTTTGTTGGAAAGGGTATACTTCCCAAATGGTCCCATAGTCACCAAGTCGGGATCTGATGATGGAATCTTGGCGAAATCGAGGGAATTTCTCAAATATTATAGTGATTTTGGTATTTTCATCGAGAAGCATTTACAGTCAAAAAGTAACATTTGGTGAAGTGGAACTGATGGAAAAGACCAGAAATGGTCAACGGAACTTCACACTCGCATAAATATCACAATGAAGACAGTTAAGCGACTATAAGAAAAAACATTACTGGTTCTGAATAGGTGGAAAACGAAACGTTGAAACTGGTATCATCGAAGTGATCTGATGATGATAATGGAGTCGGAGGGTAGGCACTGGAACTCCTTAATGAATCAATGTAACCTAGCCGTGTTTGGATCATTGAGAATTGTCATGAGATGCACTTTGGCTATAAGTACTATCGAACTGATCTGATGATGGAGCCGGAAGGTAGGCACAGGAACTTCGCAATTAATCAATGTGTCGTAGCTGTGTTTGGGCTTATTAGAATTGTCATGAGATGTACTTTGGCTATAAGGTACTATCGAACTGATCTGTTGATGGAGCCGGAAAGTGGAAGGTAGACACAGGAACTTCAAAATAAAACAATGTAACGTGTAATGTAATGTGGTGTTAAATAAGATACAAATAATACCTAGAAACACTGACTTCCGAAATTAAAGTTATTTTGATCCTTTTAGTGTTTTTTTTAGTGAAGTTGGTTATTTTTTTTTTGTAAAGAGTTTTTTTATTGTAGTTTTCTTTTTTAAATAGTATTTGCTGCACGTTTATTACACCTACTCGTATTCATCGACTAAGTAGTCCATCAAGTATTTACGTGTCAGACGCCGTACGCCTAAATACTCGAGACGAGTTTATATGGTGCTGACGGAATAAGTCTTTGCGCGTCCAGCCACAGACCTATTCCAAAAACCTGTTCCAGTATATGCACACGTTTCATCTTTAATGCAGTGTTTTGAATAATGAAATAAGCAAAGAGTATGTAAAGCTAACGCATTAAAAATAAGACTTGAATTAAAGGTCCAAGTGACTAGGCCAATAAAAAAAAGTAAAAAAGTTCTTGTATTTTGATTTTGATAAGCCTTGCCAGACGTGTAAACTTAATTAAATTTACAATGGACTTTTCACCAAAAAAAATTGCTGCTGTAATCACCTATCAGCCATGAAAATCATCAAAAACAACCTTATTTATCGTCACCACATGACACTGGCAGAATAGTCGACATCAGCTAAGTTGCCAAAGAAGAAAAAAAAAAATTAAATGTATCATAGTTTATGGTTTATAGGCAGCATGGTCTCTGACCCTAGCCTGTTCCAAAAGGAACGAAAAAAAAAAAAAAAAAAAAAATGTTTATGGTTTATGTTTAATCTATGATCCTTTCACAGAGACAGAGTACTTGTAATTTACATAATCCAAAGACGACGTAATCGATTGATAGCTGTCAGTCGTGCTGGAGAGATTATTTTTTCCAAAACTACTTATTTAACAAAATAACAGTTAGAAATTTTATATTTCTTCGCAGTTTTCAGTGTTTTTCTCTTTTTTTTTGTTTTTTTTTAACAGGCATGGACCTTCCTCCTCCCCCTCCAGCTCCCCCTGACCCTCCTGACGCTGTAACATGTTCAAATTCAAACTCGGCGGTTGGTAAGCGACGCCATATTATAGACTCCGAAACTATTGAGATTGTTTCAAAAAAAACAATTATTGATAAGGATATGGCTGTTGCGGCCATTCAAACTCTATATATTCACCCTTCTCTAAAAGATGGCATAAAATCATACAGTGAGCAAGAAAAAGGTCCCTTTATAGTCCACGTTTCCCGATCCGAACCGGATCCTTCGGCTGGGACATCGATTCGTCCAATAAAGTTTGGGCAGTTTTTAATTAAAAATAATATCAAAAATATTTGTAGGGATGGCATTAAAAAAGTGGGCAGAAATAAAATCTCTGTCGAATTCACCTCTGGTGAGGCGGCCAACAAGTTTCTTTCCAACCCGGTTTTGAAATCAAAGTATTCAGTTTTTATTCCATCTTTTAATATTACCAAAATGGGTATCGTCCGTCAAGTGCCGGTCGATATGTCTATGGACGAATTTGTGGATTCAATTATTCTTCCTGATGGATGTGGAGCTGTTCTAAAAGCACGCAGGTTAAACCGGAAAAATAAACAGGAGGGCAAGACCTCCTGGATTCCTACTCAGACAATAGTAGTTACTTTCAAGGGACAGGTTCTTCCTCAAAGGGTTTTTCTATTTCACACATCTCTGCCAGTGGAGGTATATCAGTACCCCACTATACAGTGTCAAAATTGCTGCCGTTTTGGGCACGTTAAGGCACAGTGTCGGTCCAAGGCAAGGTGCTTTAGGTGCTCACAACCTCACACTGGTGACAGTTGTGACGTAGTAGAGGCCAAGGCCACTTGCATCCATTGCTTGGGCCGTCACTTTGCCTTTTACGGTAGCTGTCCCGAGCAAAGTAGACAAAAATCAATTAAAATATTAATGTCTCAGGAAAATCTTTCATACGAAGAGGCTTCTCGATCCTTTCCTACTGTAAAAAAATTATATTCCGAAGTGACCCAAAATTTACCAACCCAGTCTTCTTACTCTTCTTCCCAATCTACTAGCCTTTCTCCTCCTACCTCTTATAAAAAAACTGTGTTTTCCTCCCCTAAGCCTAGAGCTCCTCTAGGCAAGTCTTATGACAAAACTGCCCATAGGTCTATCGTTGCTGAAGATCCTTCATCCTTTCCCAATGGCTTCTCTCTTCTTTCTCAAAATTCTTCATCCCCAAAGTCCCCTCAAGAGGATAGCCTCTTAGAAATACTTTTGTCTCTAATTATTAGTTTAGTTTCCCGTGATAATTTATCTTTACCGCCCCACGTTGCCCAGAAACTCTCTTTGCTTCTCTTTAATAATAATTATGGATCTAGTCTCCACACTCCAGTGGAACATTCAAAGCATTCGGCCGAAGAAGCCTGAACTTTTATTCTTAATAAATAAATTTCACCCATCAGTCATTGCCGTTTCGGAAACTTGGTTGGTGCCTGGTTCTCATTTTCGGGTCTCAGGTTACTCTTGTCTTCGAAATGATAGGGCTGATGGGTACGCAGGTAGTGCCCTTCTTGTCAGGCGCTCCCTTCCTTTCTCTCTTATATCTCTTCCCCCTACTTCTCCTGACATTAATATCGTTGCTGTTAGGGCTTTTAATATTACTTTCCTCTCTGCATACATCCCTCATCCTCATTCTAGTTTAATTCCAGACATTTTATGTATATTTTCCTCAGTTCCCTCTCCAATAATTTTTATGGGTGATTTAAATGCTCATCATCGCTCATGGGGCTCGAGCCATGATGATAACTTTGGTCGGGCTCTCCTTGAAATTTTTGACGAAGTTAATCTGTGTATTATTAACAACGGTTCTCCCACTAGGAGAGTTCGCCCTTCTCAAAACCCTAACTCAGCTGTGGATATAACAGCCTGCTCTGCTTCTCTTGCTTCCATCCTTTCCTGGAGTATCTTGCCTCATTGTTATGGTAGTGATCACTTTCCCATTATTGTCTCTATCTCTGACAGAGTAGTACCAATGCGCAATTTTAATCCTTCTCTTAAATATAGATTAAATGATGCAAACTGGTCTTCTTACTCAGATTCTCTTGAAAGTAAGTTACTATCTCTTCCCCTTCCCGACAGAAACAACCTTGTTGATTGCTATTCCAAATTTGTAGACTCCATTATCTCTAGTGCTGATGTCAATTTTCCTCTTAAAAAACCCTACAGATTCAAAGTCTCAACTCCTTGGTGGGATTCAGAATGTACTTCAGCTGTCAAGGAAAGGAAAATAGCAGAGGTTAATTATTCTAATTCAATGACACTTCAAAATTTTTTAGTGTATCAAAGAAAAGCGGCCACTGCTAAAAGACTTCTTTCCAAAAAGAAAAAAGATGGTTGGCTTCGCTATTGTCAAAGCTTGTCACCCTGCTCCCCTTCTTCCCTAGTATGGAAACAAATCAAAAGATTCAGAGGCTCCTGTAATTCTTTTGATATTTTCGCTAATGATCCTTCTTCCTGGATCGAATCTTTTTCGGATAAACTGGCTCCCCCTTCAGTTCCAAATTTGAACTCTTTTCCCTCTTCACCGGCTTTTCTTACTTCTGAAAATGATTTTGATGCCCCTTTCTCTTTTTCTGAACTTCGAATGGCACTTGACGGTCTTGTTGATTCCTCTCCTGGTGCAGATGGGATCCCTTACTCATTCTTGAAAAACGCCTCAAGTAGTACAAAGCAATATTACCTGGATCTCGTTAATAACTTTTTTGAGTACGGTTTGGTTCCTCAACCGTGGAAACACCAAATAATAATTCCGGTCATTAAACCTAACAAAAACCCGTCAGACCCAAATAGCTACAGGCCTATTGCTTTGTCATCTGTTTTGTGCAAAGTTGCAGAACATATGATGAAGCTTCGACTTGAGTGGTTTGTGGAAAATAGGAACTTGTTGCCCTCATCCCAGTTTGGGTTCCGTAAAGGTATGAGCACAATGGATAGTCTTAGTTTATTAATTTCTGATATTCGTATTTCTTTGATAAGTAAGCAATTTTTTGTAGGAGCTTTTTTGGATATTGCCTCAGCATATGATAATGTTTTACTCCCGGTGCTCAAGGATAAGCTTGTGCATCAGTTGAATCTTCCTATAAAATTGGTCCGTTTTATATGTAATTTATTGATGGAGAGAACCATCTCTATTAAGTCTCAAGACTCCTCTCTTCCCCCTAAGACTATCTGGAAAGGCTTACCACAAGGTTCAGTTTTGAGTCCTCTCCTATTCAGTCTTTATACTTATGATTTACATTTTTCTACTGATTCATTTTGTCAAATATTGCAGTATGCTGATGATTTAGCTTTATACTTTTCTGGAAAATCTCTAGATGAGGCTTGTAACCGTCTAAATTCTGCCCTTGGATATTTATCTGATTGGCTTCTACAACACGGTTTATCCTTATCAGCCTCTAAGAGCTCTGTAGTTGTGTTTACAAAAAAAAAGTTTGTTCCTCCTGTTGATATTAAAGTTAACGATGAAAATATCTCTCAGGTGAACAATGTTAAATTTTTAGGAGTTTGGTTAGATTCAAAATTATCAGGTATTGCTCACACAGACTTTGTTGCGCAAAAATGCGAAAGAAACGTTAATGTTCTTCGCTCTCTTTCTGGTGTTTGGTGGGGTGCTCACCCATATACTCAAAAATTGATCTACAATGCTATAGTTCGTAGTCATTTTGATTATGGTATGTTCCTATTAGATCCTTGTAACAAATCTGGCCTTCAAAAACTCGATAAAATCCAATCAAAGTGTTTACGGATTATTCTTGGGGCGATGAAGTCGTCACCAATTAATGCCATGCAAGTTGAGTGTGTGGAACCTCCCCTTTCGATTCGAAGACAATTTCTGGCAAATAGATTTATTTTTAAACTTGTGCAAAATTCTGAGCATCCCCTTCTTGGTAAGCTGGACCAATTATCATCCATCTTTGACTCTTGTAGTCGTCGTTCTAATATTGAACCTCCTTGTCTTCTTCGTGCCTACCTTCAATTCACTCGCCTTTCTAGCCCACTTTTTCAAAACCCTATTTTGTATCTATACTCGGTGCCTTATAACGCCCTGGTATTCCATCCGGAGATCATTTTGGACTTTGGAATTCACAAAAATACCCTAGAACCGCATAAGATGTTTGTCCAAAAAGTTTCCTTGAATTATAATAATTGGAATACTATATTCACTGATGCTTCCAAAGTCTCCGATGATAGTCCTGTAGGAGTTGCTGTTTGGATTCCTCATACAAAAATTATTTTAAATTATAAGTGCCCTCCTGTTACATCCGTTTTTACAGGTGAATCAATCGCTATTTTCGAAGCCATTTCATTTGTTTTGTCTCATAAGTTGAATAACTCCATAATTTTCTCTGATTCAAAAAGTTGCCTTCAAGCCATTCTATCTAATCCTTTCAGATCTAAGTCCAGATTCCCTATAATTTTAAAAATTAGAGACTTGCTATTTCAATGTCATGAACTTGGTATTAATGTTGTCATAGCTTGGATTCCCAGTCATGTTGGTATTCTTGGTAATGAGTCAGCTGATTCATGCGCCAAAAATGCTGTTCTCACTGGCTCTCTTGCCCACTCTGAGATTTTTTCCCATGACATTTGCACTACTCTTCCTCTAACTTTGTTTAAATCTTGGTCCAAGGCATGGCAAATCTCTAAGTCTATAAAGGGTAAATTTTATGGAGATATACAACCCGAGATTCCCCACAAACCTTGGTTTTTTAAGTATCAATTGAAAAAAAAAAACACTACCTCGACTATTTGTCGTTTACGTTTAAATCATTGTTGTTCTCCTCATTTCTTGGCCAAGCTTAGGATTAAGGATAACTCTCTTTGTGAATGCGGTTTGGATGAAGGAAACGTGGACCATTTATTTTTCTCCTGTCCTAAATTGCGCTTCTCCTTTCATGAAATCATCCCTGCTCATATTCCTCGTCCAACCTCGGTCAAATGTCTTCTTTCTTTTGTATTTACTCGTTTTATATTTAAACTATGCAAATTTATTGAAATTAATAAAATTAAATTGTAACCTTTTTTCTCTCTTTGTTTCACTCTTACGAGTTTCAGTCATGTACCATAGTCATAGTCTGTGGTCTGGTCATAATGTCAGTCTGCGAAGAAATTCTTGTATTTTGAACTTTAATATTTTATAAATATATATTTATTTTACTGATCATTCGCGCTAAATACTCTCCAGCGTTTGATAGTCTATTAACAGTTTGCACGTGTTATTGGCAAAATTGTGGTGTCTTTTCCGCAAATGCCATAATGAAGAGTTGAAGTTGAAGTTGAAGTTGACGACGTAATCTTAATAAATTAATCCTTTCAAAGAACTGTTGAAGAAAAACTTTATGTCCAGAGTTCGTTGATATTACTTTTATGGCGATATGTGCGTGCATATAAAATCTGATAATCTACTTGAAATTATGTGTTTAGTCTGACATCAGTTTTTTTATGTTCGTTGTTTCGTTGAAAATATTGGCTAGTTATGCGATATGTCTTTGTTGCGAAGAGTTTCTGGAAAGAAAAGTGTTTGTGAATATTTGTAGGTATAGTTGAATGTTGTTGATCATTGTAAAACCCAGAATTCCTCAAAATTTAGTGCCTATAGTTGAGATTACTTCAAATGACTAAGCTAGTAGTCCTAACAGTTTCCCCTACATTTGTGGTTGTCTAGGTATTTACAGTGGTTCCGTTGGTCATCTTAAAAGCATTGTGTTATTTTTTATGTTTTAATGTGATAACAAGGAAAAAAAATGCTTCAAAAAGAAACTAGATGAGGTTGGTGTTGTCCTGTCAAAAGAAACATTGAAACAAACTGTGGTGACAATCTTTGTTTATACCGTAAAATGGGGTGAATAGGGACAAAATCGAACTTTTCACTGAAATTAATCGATGTTGTAGGACGAATGCAATATTGATAACTCTTTCCAAGGGTTTCCGGCAGTTAATACTTTTCGTAAATGTTAAAAATATCCCCAGAATTAGTTAAAATTTAGATATTTTAACAAAAATATAGGCTGTCCCTATTCATGCTTGAAGTGGGGTGACCTGGAACGAGACATGGGTAACTTGGGAAAAACTAGTAGGGTTGTCTCTTTCCTATTTAAAAAAAGAACTAATTACCTTCTGCTAAAAGATTAATTTTCTTCATTAAATTTAAAATTTTTGGAAATAAAAATAATACAATAAATCCAAAATCTTTTATTGAAATAAAAGAACATAAATATTTTACTTAACCCTTAATAAGGCTCGAGCCTGTGTTAGAGCTAGAAAGTAAGTTACAATGGAAATAGAGTAAGTAGATACTGCAGAATTTAAAAAAAGTATTTTGAAAAAGGGGGGGTGGTTTTTTACCCCCTTTTTTTGGGTGGGAAATAATATCCCTTTGCCCGATTATGTATGTGCACTGTGTATCGAAGTGGGAAAATAATTCCCTTTGCCTAGTTTTGTTGTTATTCATATACTAGTATTTCACCTGGTTTCGCTTTTTACATTTTATTTATTTTATTCATAAAGAAAAAAAATCTAGTGAAATGCGTTACGAACTTTTATTTTATTTACCTATGAATATTAACCCTTTAAAGGTCATAAGGAGTGGACAGTGGAAATAAAATAATTATTATGATTATGGGTATATAATAGAACTAAAAATATATGTACATATAAATATATATGTATATATATATATTTCTATGGTGGGAAATATATTCCCTTTACCGGTCAGATTCTATCAATAACTAATCTCTATTGCATGCTCTTTTCTCGCGCTAGACCTATTTTATTGCAGTAATATACAATTATTTTTTTGGTAGTATATCAAATAAACATCTTTACAAAAATCAAGTTTTTTATTTATTACAAAAAATCAAGTTTTTTTTATTTATAACAAAATTTTAGTTTTTTTATTTATTACAAAAATCACTTTTTTTATTATTTATTAGTATTTTTACGTATAACAAAAATCTAATCTTATTTTTTATGAAACTCACTGAAACAAGGTGCTATGCATAGTGCGACTTGGCATTTCGCACACATAATTTTCGATCGTTTATCGTTCGTTTTAGTGCTACACATTTTACATCTCTTGTATGACTGCAACTGGCACGGCATGTGATCGCCCACGTTGGTATACCGTACTTCTTCGGGGACAGCACTGATAGTTTTTTGACGGTTTTCATTCGCGAGCTTCCGCCTGCTAACATAAGATGGCATACCGCCGGTCGAGCGTCTCTTCCTGCTGGTAAAACCACCTATCAATCCTCGTGCTAAGCCGACTCTAAATTCAAGATGGGAAAGCGTACATTTTTTATTGCTTTTGTACAACAAGAAAGCATTAGTTATGCTCGTGTCAATGAGGAAGTAGAAAAGTCGCAGCCACCATCTCTTACTCCGCCTGCCCACTGAATACGTGCCTTTCAGCTGATCAAAATGATCAACGCCACCAAGGGCGTCGCCAGCCTATGGCGCAGGGGGGGGCAGTTGACTTTACCTACTACAATTCATACTTTTCTCATTCTCTATGAATGAGAAAAGTAGGTATGAGTTGTAGGTAAAGTCGAGAGCACATGAAGCTTTTCACTTGTACTACGAGCCTTACATCTACAGCGATTGTAATAACAACAGTATCTTAGTACTATATACATATATATTCTGTGACAGTACAGAGTCCAATGTGTGAAGCTACACGAGCACGAGCTCTTGACTATGCAATAAAAAACTTGAGTTATAATAACATTTATTAGAAAAATAAAATAAAAAGGAGTTTGAATTTGAATAAGTGTACAGCGTACAGCGTATTTTTTTTTAAATTACCAGATTTTAATATTATAGTGGTCGTTGTTTGTTTATATTAGGTTAATTAAAACATAATTTTCGGGGATTCATTGTAAACTTCTCGACTACTTTATTATTAAAATCTTGTAAGTTTCCATGTATAAGTTTTCGGTGCACACTCATCATGGCCAAACCATTGAGGCGATTTTCACTCATAGTGCTCCTTAGCCAGGTTTTTAGTCTCCTGAGGCTGCTAAACGATCGCTCTACCGTACACGTCGTGCATGGAAGAGCGATCAAAATTTTCAACGCTTTTTCCGTGTCGGGAAAGAAGGTTTTTGCTTCTTTTAGGATATCAACAACGGTTTGATCTGTTGAGTTTGGTTTATTATGCCAGAATTGCTGCCAAAGCTCGACTTCAATTTTTATGTTTGGTAAATTATAAAACTGAGCGATAGTTTCACAAGTTTCTGTGAGATTTTCGACTGACATCGTTTGCATTTGTGCGGGGTGTAATTTAGATAAAGCAAATGATGGAGTATTTTCTTCAGCAAAGCGTGTTTCAAGCGATGTAATAACGGAGTCCAAGTATGGTATTATCAATGATCTTTTCCAGAATTCTGAAGGGCTTTCTGCTGGGTGATTGCTTCGATGACGTTGTTTCCCAACAATGCGTGGCATTGAAGTGATATCCTCCTCCAGGCCGACTTTCTCCGCAACAACAGTAGCATCCTTTATGATTTCATCTGTGACTCTTTCGGGATTATCACGGTGGCTCTTAAGCAATTGCAAAATGCGTTTGACGTGTTGCGAGGCCTTCACCACATCCAAAGCTATGGATTGGAGTGCGTTGACAACAGGTTCCAACAAAGCAGAGTATTTAGCTATCAAAGTAATACAAAGTATAAACGAAATTTTGAAAGCAGCCGCATGGAGTTGAAAGGCGTTTTTTCGAGTCGCACTGTTTCCTTCGCGCGATAAGTTTTCTAAGGCTTCCAATATAACAGGAAAATTGTCCTTAAATACTCTGATAGTTTTATGTTTCTCACTCCATCTTGTTTCGCAGAGCCTGGCAATATTAGGAACCAATTTTCTTCTCAAAACAGATTCCCGAAAAAAATTAATAATATCTTTAGTGGTTCCCATGGTGTTTCGAATTTCAGGAAGAATATTGAGATCATTTATTACCAGATTCAGTTTATGGGACGAGCAATGAAAGAACAATGCTTTGGTATATTTTTTGCGCAGTATCGCTTGTACTCCACCGTCTTTTCCGGACATCGTCGAACAACCGTCAAATCCAAAACCAACGCATTTATCAGCAGGATTAAGGTCTTCTTTTGTCAGAAACTCATCGATGCAATATGCAATAGATTTCGCATCCAGACCTTTCAGCTCAACAAATCCGACGAACATTTCTTGGACCTCATTGGCTTTCTCGTCAAAATATCGCAGCCCAATTGATAATTGTTCAGTACCGGAAATATCAGCTGTTTCGTCTGCTAACACACTATAAGCTTCTGCTTCTTTTACTTTTTTCACAATGTCTGCCTTAATAACATCTCCACAAATTGCGATAATTTCATTTTGAATATCGATGGATCGATAGCTTGCATTCTTTTTCCCATGCTCAATGTGTTTCTTCAAAACTAAATCTCCCGCGTCAATTCGTAGCTTGTATAAGTCCTCGAGAATACCTTCGCCATAATGTTTTCCTCTCAGAGCTAAGTCGTGCGACCCGCAAAACGTAATGCAAGAAATAATAGATGTTATAATTTTTCGGTTTTCTTCAATAATGCCCTGGGAGTATTTGTTGAGTTGTAAATCTACAGGCACACTTCCAAGAAATGATTTAGCGGCTTCCAGTGCCATCTTATGGAAGTGGGTTTCCATGTGCTTTTTGCAATGCTCGTGAATGTCTTTGAACTTACAAAACGGCCTTATGATAAATGACCCTAATACGCCTCTAAAAGAATTTGGATTTGGCGGGAACAACGTACAATATTTACAAAAGGCTCCTTTTTGGTGCCTGGAATAGGCCAACCATGGAGAGTACGTTTCCAACCATGAATACTTGAATTTCCTCTTTAAATGTTTAGCGTCTTCCGCAAAGTCATACGTCGCAGACGGAGACCAAGTGTTGTCAAGCAATTCTTTCTTCATTTCAGTCGATAACATAGATGCTTGTCCAATAAATTTACCGATGTCATTTTCGTTGCAGTCATTTATCGAAGAGTCGGGAACTAAGTCCGGTTCTTTGGATGTGCTAGGTCTCTTCAGGTCACCCACGGAATCATCGCTGTCACTGCTTGCTCCTTCAGGTTTCTTTCTTTTTAAAACTGCAAAACAAAATATTTGAAATAGCTACAACTTCTTCTGGTCCGCAATTCACATTGAAAGCATAAATGCGCTTCAAGACGGCGGCAGGCTCGAGCCCGCGCAAGAACGAGCGTCAACGATATTTTTAATATCAACAGTCCTAGCTATTTCGGGCGGTTTAACCGCCGCGGCTATGCTTGCGCGGTCTCGGGCATCCTCGCTCGACCACTCTAGAGCGGGCGCGACGACACGCACACGCCGGAGTCTCAAGCATACGCGAGCCGACTGTGCCGAATCGACACTGCCGATATTCATTCATACAATTTTCTACTTTAAGCTATGGTAATACGGTCCTATTTTCGATTGAGCCATTAAATTGAGCAATTTTCCTTTTGGTTTAAACTGACGACCCTTAAGAATCGGATATCGTGCCTAGAAAGGGATTTTTTGCGATTTTAAAAACCGATGCAAAATCAGCATTTATAATCAAATCAATTGACGTTATTTTACGAACGGAAAATACGAAAGCTAAACGCAAGTGATACTCACCAAAAAACTTTCTGATGTCCATATTGATTATGTGGTCACAGCAACTATTTAGATGTGATAATAGCGCACAAAACAAACGTAAAAGCGGGCAGTGGCAACGCTAACGCACGAATAAATGACAGACAGACGCTAAAACAAAGGCGGCTGTGCGGAGGGCGCGAGCGCCGCGCGGTTACATGTTGCTTCCCCACTCCCCCTCTCCCGCTTCAACGATGGATAGAGCAGAGTGTAGTTGAGCGTACGGAATATTAGGAGTGGAATTGGTGAATTCATTCGAGTTTCGACGTACGGGAATGATTGTTCAAGGCTTGAACTTCAAGCAAATTAACTCAAAGACTTAGGACTTTGGTTGCATTATATTTGGCAACTTTTTTAGAATCTCTAGGGGGGGGCAGCTGCCCCTACCTGCCCCCCCTTGGCGACGCCCTTGAACGCCACCCATTCGCTTGTTGTATTCTTTTACGACAAGTGGGCAAGGTACATTCTTTTTTGAACCGTCTTTCTCAGTTCGTGTTACATGTGTTTGAGCAACTTTAGGGTGGAACGCGTTACTCATGAGAAGTACCTCTTTACTGTCTTGCCAAACTACAAAAATGCAACATTTTTTTGTACTCTCCATTTGAAGTGTCCTTTCGGCAGTTTCAGCTTTGTTTTATTTTTTATTATTAGCGGCATTTCCGCCCGGTGCCTGCGTACTGTTCCCGTCGCATAAATTCCTTTTTCATGTAAGTAATCCAACAGCTTATAATCACAGAAAAAATTATCAAATGTTAAGTGAACATTCTTCACCTCTAGTTGTATTAATTTTTCAGACAACTTTTTCACAATTTTTGCTCCTAATCCTTCTTCAACTCCATCATTGGTCTTACCGGTATATATGTCGAACTCGTATAGGTACCCACTCGCACTGTCGCAACGACACCAGATTTTATAGCCTCGTTTGATGGGCTTCAAAGGCATATACTGTTTGATGGTACTTCTGCCTTTGAAAAGGACCATGGACTCGTCGATACTCTGGGACGAGGAGTTTTTAGCGTTGATTTGGCAAGCGTTATTGATAATATTTACAAGGGGTCGGATCTTGTATAGTTTGTCGTAATCTGGGCTAGACTTCTCTGGGGTCAACAAGTTGTCATTAATATGTAGACAACGCATAATATTTTTGAACCTTCTAAGAGGCATTGTTGCAGCTACTTCTTCCACTCGAAAACCTGGGTCTGATGACCAATATAAATCAATGCTCGGAAGAATATGGTAACCCATGATAATAAGTATGCCTAAAAATGCCTTCAGTTCATTTTTATCAATGGGTATCCACCATCCAAAGTTTTGTTGCTGAGCGTATAAATTTGTTTGGCATACTATCAGATCATATGCTTCCTCGGTAAAATATTTTTCAAAATAAACAATTGGTCTGGTTTTGCTATTGAACCCTTGGACTGGTTGCATTCGGGGTTCGTCAAAGCTACAAGGATTTGGTCTGCTAACTGTAGTAAAAGTTTTTTTTTTCCATAATACCTCCTCAGTATCTGACTGATCTGAATCAGAAAAATCATCAATAACAGGAAGGACTGGTACTGATGGTACTGGTCTTTGTAAATCGGAAGTACTGGGAATAGGTGTAACTCGCCGAGGACGTGTTATTCTTCTGTTTGAATCAAGAATTGGACTGAAATTATCGGGATTATTATCAACTTCCTGAACTAGTAAAGGCGAACAAGGCTGATCAATCTGTTCATCAACAGACGACGGACTAGGTATTGGTATGTTATCTACTAATAGATTTGCGGGACGAGGGTCATCTATATCTTCTAGAATGTGCTGAAGGCGGATTACACTAAAATTTGGGCATTCGTCGTCAGATTCTAAATTATCGTCCGATTGATCAGGGTCATCGGGTAGGCCAAACATGTCTTGAAGGGCCTCCTCTACTTCGTAATCCTTCAAGTGACGATCCATTTCTAAAACAAAGCAAAAAAAAAGAGTTTCAAGCCATACCAAGCAACACAAAAACGAACGCCACACAGACAGAGGGAATATTCAAACCACCGTAAAATTTACAGGCAGAAGGGCAAAGGGAATATTCAACCCACCACAAAAAATCAAGATTGTCCAAAACCGCGTATAGCAAACTTGAAAATATTTACATTTTTTATTAGAAGAAGCTCACGTAAACCATAAATAAAAGAACTTACCTTTCGAAATTTGTAGATCTTCGAGATAAACCCTGCTTCAAACTAGTCGAAAAAAAAAGTACACTTTTACAACTTCTCTGTGCTCTCATGAAAAAAATATTTATGTCAACTGTCAAACCTGTCATTGTCAAAATGTCTATTGACAATCATAAAACTTACCTGAATGAAAAATACCGCTGGTGGGACGTAATTTCGGCGAAAAAAAAAAAAAAAAATCATGGTGGTAAAAAAAAAACCTCTAACTTATAAAGGGTTATCATGCATGCTAAATAAAAAGCGGTATTGCAATCGCATTTTTATTCTAATAATTAATATAGCTAATTACAAGTGAAGCTAAAAGCGTGTTAAAAATATAATTATTCTTGGGGTGAAGCCTCGTGGAATAATTTAAAACATTTCTTTGCACATAGTGCAACTTGGCACGTGGAACATACTATTTTTGTTCTTCTCTCCTCTTTTTTTGTGCTACAAAATCGGCATCTTTTGTAAGTATTTCCTTCATCTGGAAGACGGACGCCGACATTGAGTAAACGTATCGCATCTGGAACTTCAAAGTTGGAGCCTTTTTTGTTTTTGAAAACAACCTGGCGTTTTACCTTGTTAGAGTAATTTGATATCAGCTCACGAGCCAATCACAATCGAAAATTTCTATGAGAATGAGTACTTGCTACATGCACAGTGTTGTAGGTTATATAGCTGTTTATGATTGCCACATCAAACATAAAGAAAAACAATCTCATCCAAAATTTCCTGCATTTTCTATTGATCGGATATGATGATCTGAAATGATCAAAGTGATCGACGCCTCCCATGGTGAGCGTATACTGAGCGATAGCTGTGGGGATGAGAACTTGTTTTTTAGTACCATCTTTCTAAGTTCTCTTTACAAATACTGTGTCAGTTGGATGGTGAGCTGTTGTAAGAATATTAACATCCCTTGTATCAAGCCACTTGATTGCTGTAATTGGTTTAGCAGTTACAGCTGCAAATTGGTTCCTTTCAAGTCTTAAATGTTTTGGTTGAGACTTTTTAAAACCACTGAAGCCCTAGATTCGTCGCCATCGCATGCTTTTGGTTTATTACAGGCAAACGTTGCAGCCTGTTCGACTGAATTTAACTTTAAGCATATAAACCCCTTTACAGTAATAAAAGCGTTTAAACAAATCAAAGTTAAATTGACAGAAGATTTGTGGGGTATGTCTATCAAAGTTTGTACCTCAATTATTGAGACTATAGCGCCGTACTTAGCCTTAATATTTAATTTGTGTATAGATCAAGGAGTCTTTCCTGATCTAATGAAATATAGTAAAGTGATACCACTTTTTAAATCCGGGGACAGTAAAGACACTAATAATTATAGGCCGGTGTCCGTGTTGCCAGTTTTTAGCAAGATATTTGAAAAGGTGATGTTAAATCAAATGCTTAATCATTTTAACACAAATAACATCTTACACGATAAACAGTATGGTTTCACCAAAGGACGTTGTACAACTGACGCTGGTGTCTCCTTACTAAAACACATTTTTAATGCGTGGGAAGAGGCACAGGATGCTATAGGCATCTTCTGTGACCTGTCTAAGGCGTTTGATTGCGTGGTTCATGAAACATTACTCTTGAAACTTGAGCATTACGGACTAGGCAAAACAGCTTTAAGCTTATTAAAATCTTATTTGATTGACAGACAGCAACAAGTTCAAATAAACGGTGTCAATTCGTCGGGATTAAATGTGAAAATGGGGGTACCCCAAGGTTCAATTTTAGGTCCTTTTTTATTTTTAGTTTATATTAATGATTTACCCTATTTGTTGGAAAATAAACTTAATATGGTGTTGTTTGCTGACGACACTTCTTTGATTTTTAAGATAAATAGAAGGACTAATAATCTTGACGACGAAAATTACGCCCTACTGCAGGTCCAAAACTGGTTCACTGCTAATAATCTAGTTTTAAACGGGAAAAAAACTAAATGCATAAGATTTTCCTTACCTAATGTCAAAAGTAGTGATTGTGACGTAGTATTAAACGATGAAAAGCTAGAATTTGTCGATAAAACGGTTTTCCTGGGGATTACGCTTGACTCGAGGCTACAATGGGGTCCTCATTTAACGTCTCTTGCAGGACGGCTTAGCTCAGCTGCATATGCTGTTAGAAAAATCCGCCGATTTACGGATGTTGATACCGCTAGACTAGTCTATTTTAGTTATTTTCATAGTATCATGTCATACGGTATCTTACTATGGGGACGGGCTGCAGACATTGACTCAATTTTTATACTACAGAAAAGAGCTATCAGAGCTATTTACAATCTTCGCCGGTGCGATTCTCTAAGGGAACTGTTTAAGGATATTAACATCATGACGGTGCCTTGTCAATATATTTATGAAAACATCATGTACGTTAGAAAAAATCTTCATCTTTTTAGCAAAAGAGGCGATAGACATAATTATGTTACAAGAAATAGGGACCAATTAGTTCAACCAGGTTTTAGACTGGCTAAAGTGGCCTCTTCTTTCATGGGGTACTGTTTGAAATGTTATAATAAAATACCTCCACAAATATTAGAACTCAATGAAACGAAATTTAAATCTTGTATTAAACGCACACTATGCAGGCAAGCATATTATAAGTTGGAGGATTATATCCAAGATAAAAATGCTTGGCTCAATGCTGGTCCAGCTCCTCTACCACCGAGGTATACAAATTGATTAGTTTGGAAATTATTTTTTTTTTTTTTTGTTTATTTGTTCCTGCAATCTGTCTCTTCGACATTGAGCTGGATTTTAAATATTTGAAGAAATCGGCGTGTATGGAACAGTATCCAGCGATACGTCCAAAATTGGTGCTAGCTCCTCATGCAATAAGGTCTTGAGGAGCACGTCTTTTCAGCCTTTTGAAGGTGGAGTTTGGCTCTATACTCATCAGCTCCCTAGCCAGGAAGTTTGGGTGGTGATTTAGCCTTTTGGAATATTTTTGCAGACTGTTTTTTATTTCCTCCTTGATAGAGTCGACTTTCAGGTCTTTGTGAAGACGCTTGTTTGTTATGAACCAGGGTGCTCCAGTTATCATTCGCAGGGTCTTTGATTGGAATCGCTGCAAAATTTCTATGTTAGATGAGGATGCTGTTCCCCACAGCTAAATGCCATAGGTCCAAATAGGCTTTATTATACTTTTATAGAGAAGAAGCTTGTTTTCAAGCTTAAGTTGTGACTTTTGACCCATTAGCCATTTCAGATTATGGAGTTTTAGGTCAAGTGCTTTTCTTTTTGTTTGGATATGCTTTCTCCACGTCAGTCTTCGGTCAAGGTATACGCCCAAGTATCGTACTTCATCAGATTGTGGTATTTTGACCCCATTGAGCTCGACTTCTGGACAAGTATCGCGCCGCAAACTAAATGTAACATGCACAGATTTTGTTTCGTTGGCTTTTATTCTCCAATCTTTTAGCCAGCAAGATATTTCGTCTAGGTTTCTCTGTAGCTTGGCGGACGCTTCAGCAGCTGTTTTGTCGACTGCTAACACCGCAGTATCATCGGCATATGTCCCAGTCAGAACGTGTTCTGTATTTGGTAGATCGGATGTGTAGATCAGATAGAGTATTGGACCCATCACGCTGCCCTGAGGGACCCCGGCCTTTATTTCATATAGTTTTGTAACGCTGTCACCATGTTTGACGTAGAAATGTCGGTCATGCAGGTAAGATTTTATAAAGAGGTAATAATTCAATGGTAGGTTCTTCAGGATTTTAAACAGAAGTCCGTCGTGCCAGACCCGATCAAAGGCCTGTGAGATGTCCAGGAAGGCTGCAGAGCACCACCACTTATTTTCAAAGGTGTGGTTGATTTTTTCTACAATTCTGTGCACCTGTTCTATGGTGCTGTGGGAGGGTCTGAAGCCAAACTGGTGTTCTGGGATTAATTTGGCTTTCGCAATGATCGGGGCCAGGCGATTCAAAAACAGGATTTCTAGTAGTTTGGACGTTGTGGGGAGGAGACTGATTGGCCGGTAGGATTTAACATCAGTATTGTCTTTGCCAGGTTTAGGAATCAGAATAATTTCAGCTACCTTCCACTGAGGTGGAATAAAATTTCTCCAAAGGCAGGCATTGAACAATTGAGTAAGATATTTGTATCCTGTGTCTGGCAACTCTTTTAAGATTTTAGCTGTAATCAGGTCATATCCTGGAGCTTTATGGACATCGAGTTTCTTGATAGCTTGAATTACTTCCCTTTTAGAGATCCTCTTAATGGGTAGTTCCATTTGATGAGTTTGGGTAAGTACATTTGAGACTTCTTTTAGCTTCGAGGATCCGCAGTCATCATTTGGAGTAAATACTTTAGATAGATGTTGCGCAAATAATTCGGCTTTATCTTTGTCACTTTTTGCCCAGGTACCATTTTGTTTTTTAATAGCTGACTGGTGAATAGTGGGCCTTTTTAATTTTTTTGTTGCTTTCCAAAGTGAGTAATCAGTGGCTGATGTGGCGTCGAGACTTCTGAGATAGTTTTCTGTACCAATTTGTTTCTGCTCTGCAAGTGATTTTTTCAGCTTTTTAACAAGTCTGTTGAATTTTGTTTTATGTTCAGGATATTTTGTGGTCTGCCAGAGTTTTCTAGCCTCACGTTTCTTTTTCACCAAATCGAACGTGGCTTTGGGATAATTTTTGGCATTTTGACTTGAATCCCTTTGGACGGGAGTGGCTGCCCATGCAGCTTCCTGGATCGTTTTGTTAAGATGTTCCACAGCATCAATCACGTCGTCGTCTGATTTTAGCGGTATTCTATTATTTAGAGTATTGTTAACAAGTTCACGAAAATATGGCCAGTTGGTTTTGTTATTATGCAGTCTACATGTCTTTTCTCTGTTTTCTACCGAAGAGTTGACTTGAGCCATTACCGGCGAATGGTCAGATGAAAGCTCAAAGCAAGAGCTGCATTTGATTGAAGAGGTGGGCAGTCCTTTGCTAATGAAGAAGTCTACAAGGTCAGGTTTCTTTTTTGTGTCAGTTGGCCAATACGTTGGTTCTCCAGTAGTGGTAACAATTAGTCCAAGAGATTGCACTGATTTTAGGAGTTGTCTACCTTTGGGCGTAATAACTCGAGCGCCCCAGTCTTTATGTTTTGCATTGAAGTCTCCGCCGGCTATAAACCGGTGTCCTAAAGTGACGAAGAAGGCAGAGTAATCCTCATATTTCATATTATGCTTGGGAGGGATATACAGTGCTGATAAAAGCAGCGGGCCTTTATCTGTTTCAACTATTATGTTTGTGGCTTGTATTTGTTCTGTTTGGTAAGAATTTGTAGCATAGTGACGTATTTTTTCCTTGATGAATATAGCCGAACCACCATGGGCAGTACCATCCGGGTGCATGGTGTGGTACATCTTGTATTTTGGGATGTTAAAAAATGATTTCTTTGTGAAGTGCGTTTCTGATACTAGGAGTATGTCAACTTCGTGGGTCTGAATAAACATTTTAACTTCTAGGTAGTGTTGTGGTAAGCCATTGGCGTTCCAAAGGACTATTTTGAGCTGGTTGAATTTTTACTCATAATAGTCATTAAGTTTGTTAAGAGGTTTGTCATTACACACATCTGGTTCATTATTTGATTGAACATTTCCAACAGCTGTTTCATTTCATTGGTTTGACTTTGGTTATTTTCACCATTTTTTGGGGTCAGATTGTTTTGTGGGGTTATTTTTAGGGTGTCTGCATAGGTTCTTTTGGTACTCTGTTTGTGTATTTCTGTGGAGTTAATTTTATACATAGGCTCGGTGATTACTTTTGTGGGCATAACGGCGGCCTGTTCGAGCGATTCGTAAGGTTTTTTGTTCCTAAGAGGCGGCTACTTCTGTTTTTGCAGCTCTTTATAGACAGAACATCCTTTATAATTCGCCGGGTGATTTCCGTTGCA
Source organism: Mythimna pallens (assembly GCA_961205895.1). Classification (NCBI taxonomy): domain Eukaryota; kingdom Metazoa; phylum Arthropoda; class Insecta; order Lepidoptera; family Noctuidae; genus Mythimna; species Mythimna pallens. The sequence continues at coordinate 19,466,165 of OY540839.1, read as the reverse complement.
TAGGACGCATTTTACGGAATCTGAGCGTTCTTTACGGAGACAGTTGGTAGATGCGTGACTTCCAGCACATTTAATACACTTCGGACTGCGATGGCAGTAAGATTTTGTATGGCCATATTGCTGGCAGTTTGCACACTGTGGTATATTGCGTACTGGCCTTGGCGGTTCAAATTTTATGCGGTAATTCAAAAGACCTTTTATGTCGTATATTGTCTTGTTATTGCTTTTTGGCTGCAATTCCACAATGAACATATGAAGAGGTTTTTTTGTGACCCTCTGTTTTATGTTCCATATGTTCACAGTATCATGTCCCATTTCTTTTAGAGCCAAGTGAATATCTTCTGTATCTGTAGATGGGTGTATATATTTCAGTATTACTTTAAAAGAGCGTTCCTGTTTGGGTCGGTAAGTATAAAACTCTGTCAGTTTTCCCTCTAACTGTTTCACAATTTCTTTGTAGAATTCGGGTGCCTTAGCTTGTATTTTGACTCTGTTGTCGTTCAGTACTTTTATTTCATAATTTCCGGGTGCGTGAACATCGAGTAACTGTTTTAGTGGTCGTATGTTCTCAACTTTATCTACGAAAATGGGAGGAGGTTTAGTGGTTTTTTCTTTGTTTACATGATCAGTTTCTGTGCCTTCTTCAATGTCCAGTTCTTCGAAGCTGTTTGATGTACTTACTGGTTGACTAAGCCAATATGTGCTAAGTTTGGTTTGCTTTGGCGCTTGTCCATTTGTGTGATCAGGACTTTCTCTGTGTCTCTTTCCGCCTTTAACTTCGGTCCATAGCTTGGAGGTTTGGTCAGTATTAATATCTGCATCTGTGAGGTGAAGTGAGTCAGATCTGCCAGGTCTCTGTTCTATTGTTTTGTTTGTATCCGGTGTAGTCTGGTTAACATTACTGTTTGTGTTCTTCATTAAACGATCATCACTAACTGAATGAGACCGCGGCCTATTTATAAAAAGGCTTTTATGGAAAATTTGTTGCGTTAGTATCCTATTTTGAGTTTCACTTTTTTTAATAATATTATTTTCTAATTCATCCATATGTGTTCCCACGAACAAGGTCGATATATTCAAGTCACTAGGAAGGTGACGCCTATTCTCCCTAGAAGGCTTCTTCAACGGCGTTTGCCAGGTCCGCCGAGGTTGGTCGCTAGTGACTGGTCACCCACCAGCCATGCAGTCTCTTGGCGCGTATCCCACCGTAGACTTGGAGTGAATTTTTATAGAGGCTTTCTACCTCATGGTCCGGACAATTAAGCCAAGACCACCGGTCCTACAACGCTGCAGGGTTACGATTTGTGAGGGTCATTTCCTACCGACACAGAGGGCCAAGCTGGTTAGGCTGGCAGGGTCAGGTTATTTAACCGCCGCCCGAGACTCGGCGTTTCTATCCATTTGGCACCACCCAGGGGACACGTGCAGGGTTGTGGAAGGTAGCTCCTGCGGACGCGGATATCATTATCCCCCAAAGGAAATTATTATTATTATTTTTTAATGCTTTTTTTTTTGGGAATTGTAAAATATTATAAGTATTGTATAATGTAGAAGCATTTATTTTCAAAGTTTGTAAATGTGAGTACCATGGAGCTATTTTATGGTTTTTTATGTTACTATTGGACTTGTTTGACATAAATGAGCACGGCAGTTGAGAGTTTGTCATGCTCACTTAAATGTCTCACTGATGGTGGCGCATGTGTTGGATCATTCGGTTCCCTTCAAAATGGTTGAGCTGAGTGGTGCTAATATTAGCGTCATGTTCGTGAACGGGCGCTGTCAGTTGAGACTGGTCATCTCTTAGCTGCCAGTTGCTATTTTAATATCTATATTTAGTTTTTATTTTTACTGTATTAACATTGTTCTCACATGATAACGACAAGAAACATGTAACAGTGATATTTGTAATTACAAAACATGATTGAAAAGAGTGTCCATGGAGTTTCTTGCACATTCTTCTCCATAGAGATCTACGCTTTGGAATGTGCAATTAGCATCATTTTTTTTTTCTGACTAACTGACTTCTTGACATTTCAAAAGTGCCTGTAAATGGTTTATTTGAAATAAATGCTTTTGAATCTTTGAATCTTTGAATCTTTAAAAATTTCCGGAAGATCTTTTCTATTTACTCTAACTGTACCAACAGCAAAAATTTGATTTTCGTACAAATCTTCCATTAGGTTACAGCTAGTGAAAAAGTTATCAAACGCTATCAGAGTGTTCTCAGGAAGGCCGGCTGACAGCTTTTTAACCACATTGTACCCCAGTCCCTCGTCTTCCATACTGTCTCCTTTCCCGGTATAAATTTCGAACTGGTACAGATAGCCGGTTGCAGAATCACAACGTGCCCAGATTTTGAAGCCACGCTTGATTGGCTTCTTTGGCATATACTGCTTCAAAGATGATCTTCCTTTAAAATTCACCATGCATTCGTCTATTGATTGTTTACTTGAATTACCTGTTTCCTGCTGGAACAATTTATTAAGCTCTAGAATCATTGGTCTCAACTTGTACATTTTATCCTATTTGGTTCTTTTTCATTGTCATTTATGTGTAAATTTTCAGTTATTTTTTTAAATCTTTTCATAGGCATAATTTTTGAAATTTCTGCATTATTGTAAAAAGGGCCATTAGACCAATATAGCTCCATATCAGGCAATGGGTTTAACCCCATCATTATTAATATTCCAAGGTAAGCTTTCATTTCCTCTGATAATACTGGTGTAAAATTATTGCTGTTATTCTGCACCGCATATCTATTTGTTTGTTCCACTAGAACTTGTACTAAATATTCTGGGAAAAAGTTTTGAAAAACATCGATAGGCCGCGTTTTATGACTATATGTTGATTGTGGTTGAATTGAATTGGTAAATTCTGGAACATTGTGTATCTCTGTTTCAATTTTCCACTCCCTTGGTTGTCTTACTGTATTCATAGTTCTGCTTGATCTTGAGCGACGATCCGGTTCTGTTACAATAACATTACTGCTTGAAGGTCATGCACTTAAGTCATCTGTAGATATTGGAGTACAGTGGGAGTGTTCTTCACAGATTTCAGCTAAGCATTGCTCTATTTCAGCTTCTCGTTGGTTGCAATCCATCACAAAGCTTTCTTCTAAAGTTGCAATATTTTCCTCTGTTGGAAGAACATCATATTATCCTGTTGTCTCACCCACACTACCAATAGGTCTAGGACTATTTATTTCTAAAATATCTGTGAGTGCTTCTACTGAATATATTTCTTGGCTTTCAATAGTTTCTTCCAAGTTATCAGATATACCAAACAACTCTTCAAGACGCCTTTCAACAATAACCTCTTGAGACTCATTCTGGTAATCTGCTGGGCTGGTTACAGGGGCTGTTTGGTAATAGGCATCATCATCTGAGTCAAGATCGGATAAATCTGACAGGTTGTTCATGATATCTTCTAACTCCTGTTTCCTTAATTTCTTATTCATGGTGAATCCTACAAATAAATTATTACATGTAAATATCACATCTACATCCCCTAAGAAGCATACTTTCATTCAAATTTCAGCATTCTATCATTATTTGTATTTTGTATTGACTTGTATGCGAGTTCAAACTTTCATAATATATATAATAAGAAATAAATTATAAACTCAATCGGGCCAAGGGAATAATTTTCCCACTTAGTATTTCGCAGATTTTAACGCTGTTATCAATGTTATACGCATAAAATCAACAAAAAAACATAGCTAAAGTTGTCATTTCATATAAGATGGAAACATAATCTACTTACAAGATTTTTCGTTGAACAATAAAAGATTTTTTCTCGGAAGTAACCAAAAATCGACCGTTATTTTAGCACTTTTTCACGTCACTGAACTTTGACATTGACATTTCAATATAAGGTAGTCATTTTTTGAAGAGTGTTGCAAGTTATGAAATTTAAAATCTTCTAAAGAATAGTATATTTCGGTTACGTTCATTCTATGGGCTATCTTTCATGTAAAATAAACATGTTTTTCAAAATAGTCTTGGTCTTATTAAGGGTTAACAGGTTGTTGCACTCAAAGGTTTGAATTACACTTGATTGATCTCTTATGGATAACTTTTAGTAATACTCTGTACTACCTGTATAGAAAAATAGCAAATTATGAACCACCTTATAAAATAAACATCTCAAAAATTAACACTTTTAAAATCTACTCATCATTTTAAGCAGACTAGGTTTAGGTATCTATATAAAAAATATTTTGTCTGTTATCTAGGTATTTATGACAGAAATCACGTATTTTTATTATAGTACCTTATATTATACCTGTAGAATTTGGGTACCTAAGTAAAACCTATCCCTATAACCAATTTAACATATTTTTTATCTAGACATATAAAAATAACAAAATAAAGGAACCATCAGTCGTATAAAAATAAAAATTAGGAACAATCAGTATTATAAAAATAATTATCTCAAAAATTAACACTTTCTTAATCTTCAAAGTTTTAAACAAAGAGTATTTCTATTTATATTATTCTTACGAACCTATCCAAGTTGTCCGTATTTATGCAAAATGGAACCACACAGCAAACACACACTTTTGAGATATCAAAGGGTTTACAAAAACGTGTGCAGCACTGTTAAATGAAGTAAAATTACTATTTCTTTTATTTAAATATGTTGATAAATTACTAAATTTAGTATGTGTATATAATTTTTTGTTGATTACTGGTATACTTTCAAAATAATTAAGAAATCGTGCATGTGGTTCCTTTTAACATTAAGTAATTAATAGGTTTTCTCATATACAAAAAAGAACCACAATCTAGGGATTTGTTGATATAAGTGAAACAATGTGATTTATAATCGGGATAAAGCTTTAATTTATCAAAAATACACGTTTATTCAACGTTATCATCAAATTGGATTTCGAAATCCACCGTGTCTAGTCCATCTATGTCGTCTTCTATAGTATTATCACAGTCGAGACCATTATAAAAACTCTGTGCATCTTGTGGTATGAGATGTAATATGGATTGAATATCGGCTAGTTTCGCGGGTGATACTGGCTTCCCTGACGGCCACAAGGGAACTAAATGTTCCATTAAGATTAAAGCTGGTCTGCCACGAACAGGTGCTCTCCCTATATTAACTTCTACAGCATTACCAAAGAAGTCTGTTTTAAAATAAATTGAGTTTGGTGAGTCTCTTTCTATGTATATTTCCCGAGTTTGTAGCCAATTAATACATTCTTTGTTAATACCACGTTTTCTATTAATAATCATTTTTTCAACCTTAGAAGTTCCCAGAAAATCTGATTTTGCCATTACTGTCACTTTAAGAGGGTTCTTTTTCTTGCAATCTTTCATAACTTGTACATAATCATCAGGAGTGTATAATCTCGGATATTTTTTCATTGCAGATTCAATGTGGGAAAAATCTCTGTCACTGGGTAGGTAACTGTGTCCGGGAATCAAAAACTTTTGTGTTATTTTTTTCAAAGTGGGATGACAATGCAAAAATGCTTTTAACATCAAAACTATCTTTATGTTACGATTTTGTCCGCCACACGAATCGTTCCATAAAATTAGTTCCTCGACATCTTCAGAAATATGCTCGCCTAAGTATTTTAATAGACAAGAGCCGACTTCCTGAGCACCCTTCCCAGCCATTCCTTCTATCCAAACAAAACACCCACTTGAGTTGGTTTTTGCCGAATAAATACCCATATTATACAGCCAAAGCTGTCGTTTATAGTAAATAATTCCAGTAGGTATCTTAGGCATTGGAAGCGTTTTTTGTAGATCAAACGTGAGACATTCTATTTTCTTACATTGAGTAGCTAGAACAAAATCAGCCTTCATTTTATGCCGCGCCTGTTCCCATTTTCGGCAATGTTCTTCGCGTTCTGTATCTATGGCTGTTTTTTCCTCAGCAGTTTTGCAATGAGTTAATTTCGCTTGTAATGTGTCACACTTGTTACACGTGTCTTTTTTAAGAGGCGCTCGTTTAAGATTAAAATATGTGTAAAATAACTTTGTGTACATAGCCTTACTAACCTTTTCAGCTTCTCCTACATGTTCACAATATAAATCGTACATCTTATCTAAAGTCATGTCTGGCATAAGATATTCGGTCTCGCGCTCACTTCTTCTATAGTGGATTTATACTTAGGAAGAGAGTTTATATGACATCTTACTTGGGAAACTAATTCATCGCTGCATTTGTTCTTACCTCCACTTTTTGATCCTCTTCTATCTAAACAATCTTGTGACCTCATTTTAGTCAAAGCAGTATTAACTCTCTTTGTAGAAACACCAAGTGACAAAGTAAAATCGAAGTATGCCGGGATTTATTTGTCAAACAAATAAATCCCGGCATACTTCGATTTTATCCAATAGATATTTACGAGAGAATTTTTTCTTCATATTGCTATTAGTCATCCTTCTTTTAACGTCGGCTTCTTTGACGCTTGCTGCGATGTACATTATATTCTGGGTATTGTAATTTTCTAGTTTGTAAAAAGTCTCAAATATTTTCTGTCGATTGTTTGAATCTATTTTTTCCCAGCACTTCGTTTTACAATTACATTTATAATCAATAAATACTTTCGGTTGGACTTCGATGTTTTTATAGCTGTGAAAAGGCTTATTAGAATGTCTGTTTCTCTTTCTTTCCATCCTAGATAGACCACCATACTTAAATTGTCGGCCTTTCTTTGGTCTTCCTTTCGTAGGTACTTTGTCATTAATACTCACTGTATCGTCATCAGAACATGGTATAAACGCTGGTGATTTTGCAGTATTTTCGCCTTCAGAAGCAGACTCTTCTATGATAGTGCGTCTAGACTTACCATTAGGTAGCCTCATTTTCTTGCCACCAGCAACTATTATATCATCACCATAATCTGATGAATCTGATACATAGTCAGGACTTTTAAACGGGGACAAGTTTGCAAGTAGGTCTAATATCGAGCGAGGAATATTCTTCTAAGCGATCTGGCGAAGTTAAGTTGTTGCTTAGAGGTGAAGAAAGCTTCTCTAGAGGCTGTGACGTACTAGGTTCTTCACTACCTTGTGCTGTAATAAAAAAAACTTTTATATCTTTACATCAATAACGCGTGGTTCTATAAATATATGGCCACAGTGAAATTATTTAGGTTCTTATAAAGCCGTGTCACCGCTAGGCAGGATATGTCGAGTGATGTATGTCGCCGAAGACATCGAGCAACAACGTTGTCAGAAGGGTAATGAAACATAGGGCGACATAGGGCAAATGTCACCTAGTGTGAACGCGGCTTTACGGTTCTCCATAAAGTAGTAACACACACACGCACGCACGCACGTACGTACGTACGCACGCACACACACACCCACTCTCTCATTACTTCACATCAACCCACCACATCACCAGAATTATACCCAAGTCTTTCATACCTCAGCACTCATCATTACGTAGAAATGTTAATTACATACATGCATACACACACACACACACACATCGTTACAATCATAACATCATACATCAGCACACGATACAACGCCGCAGTTCATACGGTGCATTCGTGTGAGCTCGTAGGTAATTTGCTATGCGATTTTGCAGTTATATATGAGAGCCCTTATACCTACTTGTCGAATAATCTTTATAAAATCGCTTCACAAACAGAATTAATCAAATGTGGATAATGCGCAGGTACTAGTACTTCTCAGATACATTAAGTAGGTACTAAAATGCATTAAATAAAACTATTTACCTGTTATGGCTTCATTAGTATCTTCGGTGTTTATGTCCAAAGCTTTATTCACCAACAGCTTGTCTCTACGTAACATTTTTACACTTAATTCTAAAGAAATAAACAAAAACCAACAGAACTTTCTTTGCAGAGAAAAAAAACGGTCGTCACGCATTCGAACTATTTCGTTGAATGTCGCCTATTTTGACAGATGTCGTTTGACGTTTTACTTTGAAACTGAGTTATTGCACTTTGAGTCATACCATCAATGAAATAAAGTAAATATTTCGTTGTTTAAAACGAGAAACTATGAAATCAATCATGTCATTTTTGTACCTTTGAGCGATCATAAGTTTCAAAACAATAAGCATAATGGAATCACATGCTAGTGGTTCTACTGTTTAACAATATTTATTTATACATGATAGAACCGAATGTTTGTGGTTCCCTTTTGCAAAACAATATTAGCAACTAAATAATAAGAATTGTAGCGAGAATACCGTTGATTCCGAGTTTCGCGCGCTAACGCGGAGCCCGCGTTGTCCCCCGCCGCTCCTCAAACGCCAGTCGGCCCTACACGCCAGTAGAGATAACACATGCGCGCGCGACTGCGTCGCGCGGCGCCCTACTTTTACCTAGCTCTGTTTGCGACTAAAACTAAGCTCTGATCTTTGTACTGTGTGATGTTACCTATTAACTTGAATAAACCTTTGTACACCTCGTTACAATTGCGCCCAACTCGTGGCTCGTGCTCGAAATACCTACGCGAGCGCGAACGTATTCCACGCTCCGTTGTGTACCTACCTACTGTACCGTTGCTGTAACCGTCGTGACTCCTCGTGAGGATGCCGAGAACACGCAGGCAGACAGCCAACGAGGGCTCCAGTAGTGACGAAGAACGCGGGAACCCGCACACCGCGGGGGCCGCCGCGGGTAACAATCTCGCGAGCGCGGCGGCGACGCCAACTACAACGGACCGCCGCGACACGAACATGATCACGATGTCAGAAGACCAGCTGTCAAGGATCCTGGCCAGCGTGATGAGAGGCTCGACTCAACCTCCCGCTGCCCACGCAGGAGTGCACGCGGTGCACACTGCGCAGAACAACTTCACCCGGTGCACAGCCCGGTTCGACGGAGCCGCCTGCAACGCCGACGTCGTGGAAGCATTCATCGAGAGCGTGCTTATATACAAGGAGTGCGCAGACGTGTCCGATGAACACGCGTTACGTGGCTTGCGACCTACCGTGGAGACCTGGGACGACGCGTTACGCCGGCTGCGCTTCATGTATGGCGCGCCACGTCCAGCCCACAGGATCTTACGCGACATATATGCGCAGGATCAGACTAGTGAAAGTACCGATGTGTTCATTTCGCGTGTGCGCGCTAATATTTCGCGATTACCGTATTCCATATCGGAAGTGATGCAACTCGATATAGTGTACGGCCTTTTGCATCGTAAAATTCGTAAACGTGTTCCGCGTGATAGTGTAAGTAGCGTCGACTGTCTACTTGAGAGAGCCAGGTATGTGGAGGAGACGCTGGGCGAGGCGAATCAATCCCATATATCATCTAATAATAATACCGCGAACTTACGTGATAACAACAACCCTTCAATCGCGACCGGTAAAAGTATTAACCCGCCAACGGTGACGGTGAAAAATGTTAACCCTCAAACGGCTACGTCCGACTCTAGTTCGAACATAGATGGTAATAGTGCGACTCCTAAACGTGTTAGACCACGCTGCGCGCGCTGTAAACGTTTCGGACACACGATCGACGAGTGTAAGTCGAAAGGTAGTGAGTTAGCTTGCTACGGTTGCGGTCGTGAAGGCGTTATTCGGTCGAAATGTCCTACCTGTAAAGGCAAGTGCAAGGAAGATACTCCGGCCGCGGCCGTCGACGGGAAGGTGAGTTTTCAAAGTGCTTATACACGAGAGTCCTCCATGTCGCGGCCTACGATCAAGATTGAAGTAGCTTCGTCAGTAGGTGTCGCTGTGCTTGATACCGGCGCTACCGAAAGCTTAGCGAGTCCCGGTTTGTATACGATTTTGTTAAAGAACGGGACGACTTTTACATCGGCCTGCCGCACGATAGGGTTGGCCGACGGGACCCAACACACACGTGACGTGTTGTTGTGCGATACGAATGTTGTAGTGCAGGGCCGGATTATACCTACAACATTTATTGTTATACCAGAGGCGGAAAATAGGACGCTTCTTGGACAGGATTTTATTGCGAAATCAGGTATTTTACTTGATCTTCAACGTGGTTGTTGGTACTTTTCAGATTCGACAAAGGTGAAGATACCCTTTGTGCGCTCATACAGCCTTATATCCACCAGTGACGCAGAGCTGATGCAGGTTAACACCACCAGCCTGGCACTGAGAGAGAACGAAGGATCTAAGCTGTCACCTGCTCAGAGGACGCAGCTTAACCAGCTTATAGTTTCTAAGGCTGCGCGGTTCGCCACCGAAGGACCAGCTACGTCTTATGCTACTCACCACATTCGAGTAGGTGAGAGGCAGGAGCCGACCGCCTCACCACCCTACCGGATGTCGGCAGGTAAGAAAGAGCTGCTGGACGGCGAGCTTGAGAAGCTGCTGCGAGCAGATGTTATAGAGGAGTGTGAGTCGCCATGGGCCGCGAATGTAGTGTTGGTAAGGAAGAAAGATGGTGGTGTACGGTTATGCGTGGATTACCGTAAGCTCAACGCTGTGACGGAACCAGACCGGTACCCACTGCCGCGCATAGAAGACGTTCTGCACGCCGCGAAGACTACCGCCTACATGTCAACGCTCGACCTCCATTCCGGTTATTTCCAGGTGAGTGTCGCGGAAGACGACCGTGACAAGACCGCGTTTGTTACGCCTTCTGGCACCTATAGGTTTAAGAGAATGCCTATGGGACTGCGTAACTCCGGCGCTACGTTCCAGAGATTGATCGACCGGTTCCGGTCGAACTTGGTCGTACCGGCGCGAACAGTCGAGACGAGTGATAGCGCTGTGATGTCCTCAGACCCTCGAGGTGGTGGTAGACCCGTGACTATCCTAGGATACCTAGATGATTTGATTGTTCTGTCGCCCACCTTCGAACAACACCTCGAGGACCTGGAGGCAGTCTTTGATAGACTGAATAAATTTAATCTGCGTGTTAATCGCAAGAAAAGTTGTTTCGCCTGTGATTCGGTGCGTTTCCTGGGGCACGTTATCGTACCCGGTGGTCTGCAGGTAGACCCGGAAAAGACCTCAGCCATAGCTGACATGCCTGCACCGAAGAACGAGAGGCAGCTTAAGGGTTTCTTAGCTACGTCAAGTTGGTTCCGGCGCTTTATGCCTAATTACGCCGCCGTCGCGAAGCCTTTAACTGACCTTCTCAAGAAGAATAGCTCATGGAAGTGGCATGATGAACAGCAGGCTGCATTCGAGCATATTAAGAGGCTCCTAGTCACCGCGCCTATACTCCGCCAGGCCGACGAGAGCAAGCCTTTCTCTCTTAATACCGACAGTAGTGGTTACTGTCTCGGAGCAGTCTTGATGCAAGGGGAGGGCCCCGATGAGAGGCCTGTAGAGTACGCCAGTCGCTTACTGTTACCAGCTGAGCGCAACTATACCACCACCGAGAGGGAAGCCCTGGCTGTAGTCTGGGCAGTGACCAAATTCAGGGGCTATATCGAGGGATCAGAGGTGATAGTTAAGTCTGACCATCAGCCCTTGCGTTGGTTGATGAGCTTAAAGTCCCCAAGTGGCCGTTTAGCAAGGTGGGCGTTGACCCTTCAGGCATACAACTTGCAGATACAGTATACTCCCGGTAAAGTGAACGTAATTGCAGACGCGCTAAGCCGCCCCGCCTGTTGCGAAGAGGACCCAGGTCGATGCGAGGTATGTTTAGTGACTGTAGATATACCGCACAGGGCACCCGCTGATGTGCGTGATAACCAACTCAAAGACCCCGAGTTAAGGACGATCGTGGAGGATCTAGAAGACTCCGATCCGTCAAGGGGGAGGTGCTGGTCAGAACGAGGATACCTGATGTCTGATGGAGTATTGTACCGGTGTGCACCCGAGGCAGACGACGCTGATTCCGCTTGTCTTGTGGTACCAAGTCATGAGAGAGAGATCGTCCTTGCTGACTTCCATGACGCTCCAACCGCAGGTCATTTCGGTGTTGAGAGGACCTTGCAGCGTATCAGAGCCCGCTACTTTTGGGTAGGTATGAAATCTTTCGTTTCTGACTACGTTAGGCGTTGTGCTGCTTGCCAGCGCTATAAGGCAGATAACAAGAAGCCTGCAGGACTGCTGCAGACACCCGCTACGACTCGTCGGTTCGAGGTTGTTTCGGTGGATTTGTTCGGCCCTTTGCCGAAGACGGCTAAAGGTAACCGATGGATTTTTATTATAGAGGACGTGTGTACTCACTGGGTCGAGCTGTTCGCGTTAGAGACCGCCACCAGCGTAGAGTGCGCCGAGATTTTGATAAGCGAAGTTTTTCTGAGGTTTGGAGTCCCGCGAAGGATGGTCAGCGACAACGGAGTGCAATTCGTAGCCGAGGTAATGCAACAGTCTTGTCACGTGATGGGTATCAAACAGTCTTTGACGCCGTTGTATCACCCGGAAAGCAATCCCGTGGAACGCAAGAACCGGGACCTCAAACCCCAGTTAGCAATCCTTGTGGGGAGAGACCACGCCTCTTGGGACCAGCATCTCGCAGCTATAAGGTTTGCGATGAATTCGGCTGTGACGGTGAGTACTGGATTTTCACCAGCTTTCCTTACCTTCGGGAGGGAGCTGCGCGCACCTTCTGACGTCGTGGCTGATATGAAAGCCATCGTGGATAGTGATAATTTTGTACCGAGTATTACGCCTTACCTTCGTAGGTTGTCAACAGCTCTTCTGGATGCCAGGGATGTTCATGAACAGGTCCAGTCCATCAGGAAGAAGTATGCTGATGAAGGCAGACGTACGCCTCCGGATTACAAGGTGGGTGACCTTGTCCTGCTAAAGACGCAGAGTATGAACGATGCAGGCCGCGGGCAAACCGGGAAGTTCATCCCTAGGAGAGACGGTCCGTATCGTATTCGGGAAGTGGTAAGTCCCACCACTTATGTTATCGAAGGAGTTACGCGAGCTGAACACATTGGACGTTACCATGCGTCACACCTGACTCCATTCGTCGGCGATATCGTATCTCCGGTTCGTGAGAAGCGCAAGCGTGGTCGACCCCGTAAATTGGATGCTAGTCCGAACGTGAGGGCGCTATGTCCGAACTAGAGGGGGAGTGTGTAGCGAGAATACCGTTGATTCCGAGTTTCGCGCGCTAACGCGGAGCCCGCGTTGTCCCCCGCCGCTCCTCAAACGCCAGTCGGCCCTACACGCCAGTAGAGATAACACATGCGCGCGCGACTGCGTCGCGCGGCGCCCTACTTTTACCTAGCTCTGTTTGCGACTAAAACTAAGCTCTGATCTTTGTACTGTGTGATGTTACCTATTAACTTGAATAAACCTTTGTACACCTCGTTACAGAATTTATTTTACGCATAACGATACCACAGAAATTTGGTTCTATTTTGTGTATAAAAAATAATCGTTAATAATAGAAATATGTGTAATGTATAATGGTACCAAGTATGCGTGGATCTTTTTTGTATAAAATTACATGGTAGTACTATCGTTTATTTGTTTGATCAATAGAGTCATGTTGTGCCGTGGTTCCGTTTTGCTTTACAAGTAACGTTTGTTATTGCTGTTGGTTCTGTTCTGCTTTTAACCCTTAGATGCATGATTTTTTATATTTTCGTGAAAAAATACACATATTACGAAATGAGGTCCCTAAAAAACAGGAAAAATAATAAAAAAAATCATTTCAATATTTAAAGTTTATTATTTATTAAAAAACGTGTTATCATTTTTGATAAATTATGCAGCAAGGTCATAAAAAAAACAAAAATTAATTAGTGTGGAAAACCCTGAAACAGTTATTATTTCTATTGTCACAGAGTGACACATGACATTTCTCACACATTACTGACGTAAGTTTTTTACATTGGGCATATTTACACTGGTTCCTTTTGGAACCATAAGATTTTTCATGCCCGACACCGTCAAAACGTACGTCATCAGGAGGTAATGTTTGAGCTCCTATCTTTGGTCTCTTTTGCTTGTTTACAGGGCCTGCAGCAGTATTCAAACTTGGGCGACCTCTTTTATTTTCCGATGTGCTGCCATATTTACACAAAGTTTCCGCTAGTTCGGTCCTGAAGTCAGCAAGTTTTAAAATATTCTTAGGATTCGCACCTTTCTTCAACAAAACTTTTTTATACAGAATCCAACTATTTATCACAGACATGTCTAGTAGGTGATAAAAGAGTCTATTTGTCCATTTTTTGGATTTCATTCTAATTTTGTATCGACCCAAATAGCTATCCATAGTGTCGACACCGCCCATACTCGCGTTGTATTCGCGGATAGCATTTGGGCAGGATATGGCAATGCTTTTCTTCAAAGGTAGTAACATTTTCATCATACGATCCTCTCGGCACTGATGGTTTGAGAAGATCTTTTTTATCAGGCAGTTTACATGTTTTTCCCAGTCTATTCTTCTGTACTGTCCCCAAGCAATAAATACCTTCTTTGAATAAGTAATGGAATAGTGACAAACTTGTGTAGATTGTCAAAATATATTATATGATTTACATTCCTCGGTACTGGTCGAAGCAAACGTATGACTGTATTCGAAACTACTCCTAAGTCGGGTACATTTGGTAGTCTTTGGGTATTAGGAGCCCCTGAATAAATTTCAAAATTATAGGCATAGCCCATTGGGCAACAAAGCACGTATAATTTAAATCCCCATTTGTGTGGTTTCTTCGGCAAATACTGCTTCATAAAATGGCCAATTTTAGTGGAGCACATCTGTTCATCTAATGACAGGCGATGTTCAAACGGAACTGTTATAAATCGGTTATTGAGATGGTCTACTGCTGTACGTATTTTATGTAATCGATCGTGCTCAGGATGGTCGGGAGGTAGGTGGTTACTGTTGTCGTTGAAATGAATTATTTGGCGAATCTTTTCGAATCTGTTAACCGTCATTGTCTCTGAAATTGGATGGAATTGTACAGCTCGTGCCCAATAAGATCTGATGCTAGGATAATGATATACTGAAGTGTATATCAAGATGCCAAGGTATTTACGAAGTTCTAATAAGTTGATGGGGTCGGAAAAATTTGGATTCACTTGTACAGCATATTTGTTCGTCTCAGCAATGATCAATTCCAGTAGCTTTTGATCGAAAAAGTAAGAAAAAAATTGGTATGGAGTTTTTTTTTTTTTTTTTTTAGGTGGGAAAATCATCTTATGACAAATCCCGCTCTTGGGCGGAGCGAGAAATAGTGTCAGACTTTTACTGACTAAAAACCCACTCCTGTTCCCTCCCTGCCCTCGTCCCAGGGCCCCGGGTTTCACTTTCACACTACCCGTGGCCCCAGTAGGCTTCGACCCCGTTGGGCCCCTACGATTTGCTGACATCTCCTTGAGGCGCGCGTGGAACAGTACGCGCCGTCGACGACTTGGGCTTGGTCCGGACGGCTACCGGACGATCGGACGGCGAGCCACCCATTGCTCGCCGTCCGCAAGCCCGCGTCTACGGTGGCCGGAAATCGGGATCAGAATCCCGGCGGCGGTTGGGGCGTGAGGACCGTTGCCTCACGCGATCGGCCGCCTCCTTTGCTAGCATTACTGCTTCGCAAAAGGAGGCGACCGCCTGCCACTCTTCCTCGCTCCGGACCATGGCCTGTACCAAGGCCCGGCGCGAGAGATCGCCGCCGCCGATCGCCCCCACGAGGACACGGCGTTGCTCTGCCCAAGCGGGGCACACCTCCACCGTGTGCTCCACCGTGTCCTCCGGGCGGTCCACACAGTGGCGACACCCGGGCGTCGCTTCCGCACGAATCCGGTGCAGGAACCACCCGAACTTACCGTGTTCGGTGAGAACCTGCGTCATGCGGAAGGTGAGGACGCCGTGAGAGTGGATAAATCTAAAATATGTTGAGGGTAGGCTGTGACCCCAAGAAAGGTAAGAGCTTGATCAACCAAAGGCATGTTTTTCTTTTTCCAAACTAAATTTCTTACTTGAGTATAATTAGTGGACCTTGATTCAATTTCTGACAAATCATCAAACACTAATGGGGGATCACAGTCTTGATTAGTATTTAATTCTGTTTGTTCTTCTTCTACTTCCTGTTCCACATCTTCAAGGTCTTCGAGCAATTCATTTAGATTGTCATAGTAATCCAGAGCATCTTCATCGATGTTTGCTTCATCCTCAGAGATGTCGCCATTTTCCAGTTGAGATAATAGTGTTTCAATATCTCTGTCATTCATATTCTATGTCGTATCAATAGAGATCTAAAACCATAATAAAACCATGCAACCCAACACCAAAAGACATAAAAATTGCTCCAAAAACATAGCAATGTAAGAATAATTATGTACATCCATAGTAAGAAAAACTTACACCGATAATGCATAGATTATCATTTTTGATAACAATATTCCAAAGCAAATTTAGTACCATGCCACATTATTCAGTTGTAAAATAAACATATCAAAACAAAATATAGATTCTTACCTTTCAGAAAGTATTTTTTTTTGTAAATAACCGTTATTTTATACTAGATATGAACCGATATAAATATTCAAATTCGTACCCATGTAAGTATTACGACCTTGCAGCTTGTAATGTCAAATTCAACCAATCACAGCCCAGATAGTATTTTGTCATGTTGACAGATTATAAGAATGACACGTAAACAGTCCAGAAACGTTTCGTTACTTAAATATATTTTTTTCGGAAGTTATGCGTATGAAAAAGTCAGTTATCATTTTTGATAAACTATGCACTTAAGGGTATTTTATACCTTGTTTCCAAGGGGAAAATCAGGTGGTTCTTTTTTGTATAAGAATTTAGACCACTTTTACATTAGTATTCTTCAAAAAAAGTAAAAAATCAAATTTGGCGAGTGGTTCCATTTTGCATAAATACGGACAGTTTAGGTACTGTCCATGAGATCACGTAATATGTCTTCATCTTTGGTATAATATTTTTTATTATTCCCTTTTGTCTTGGGTTTAAGTGGATCACTCAAAGATATCTTCCTGTATTGACTTAAATCTATTTTAACATTTTTGTAATTGAAAGTTTTCAATTGAAGTGACTTTTATATTGCTTGTGGTATTTTTAAGACGTATGTCTACAACATCTAGTTTCTCCTTTGTGTTAATAATTTCTCTTTTTGTATATTCTTTTTCTATTTGAGGAGTCCTACTTCTATTTCTTTTACGACATCAAAATCACTGTCGAAAATTAAAGGCATATTTTCAATATCGAATTTGTCGAGATCATTTAGCAGCTCATCTCGGTGTCCATTCTTACTACTCTTCCCTTTGTTTCCTGATTTGGCTTATTTATTCCTTCGTTTTTATTTTTTTTATACTCTCTTAGAGTCGTTGGCTTTTTAAAAATGTACTCGTCATTGCGATTTTCCTGATCTTCAACCATATGACATGACTCTTGTTTTAGTTTAATCGCTTCGTTACAAAGTTGTCCTTGTTTAACTTCTTTGTGTGTTTCTTGTGTCACAATCTTTTTTAAATTTGATTTCGCTTTTTTATTTATAGTTTCCGTTTCAAATTTATCCGTACACCCTGGTTTTGATAAAGTTCTTTTGTTTTGTTCCCTTTTGACATAGTTCTTCTGTTTTTCTAGTTTTTGGTTAGGTTGATTTGAAGTGTTTGAAACGATGGTAGGTTCCAATTTAGGTTTAGTCATGTTAGTCATTGCCATTGAAGCTTTTTCTTCGAATTTCCTCTTTCTATCTTCTGGAATCAGTTTTGCAATTTTGTGTTGAGGTTTATAATTTTGCTTAAGTGTAGACTTCGGTTGAATTTCACTGTCTTCGTGACATTCAGATTCATTATTAGTACTGGATGCAGATATTCTCTCTGATAATTGTAGGTTTTCTTCCAAATCAGATTCATTGCTCAAAAAGCTACTTTCTTCCTGGTCGCTATTGTTAGCAGTACTTAGGATTACTTCTGTATCAGTGCACACGCTTTGACCTGGTTTTATTTCAATTTTCTTTCTCTTGTTGCATGGTTTGTTATTTCCAGTGCCATATCGCATTTCTTTTAACATGGTTACTACTGTCTCATCAAGAGCATCTCTATCAAAGGATTGTTCACCACAGGCGTTTCCTGGTAATCTTTCCAAAACTTTAATTTTATTTAAAGGGCTTATGCCAGATTTCATGAATGCTGAGAGTATATTTGATTTTGTTTGGTTTGCCATGCGATTATTAAATCGCATGGCAAACCAAACAAAATGGCAAAAGACTAGGGAAGACACTTTTAGGAATAGTAGGTAAAGTACGGCCATCGGTCTTTTTCCACTGAAATAAAATGTCCCTCCAGGCACCTTTTATTGCTCTAAAGAAAGCTACATCCAGCGGTTGCGTTAGATGTGTCGAATTTGGAGGAAGAAAAATAAAATGCACGTTTTGTTCTTTGCATTCATTAATCAAGTCTAGAGACAAATGGGATGAAAGATTATCTCCGATGAGTATTTTTTTTCCATCTTTGTTATTGAAATATGGCAACGCGACAGTACGGACCCAGTCCTCAAACGTGATACTGTCGAACCACCCAGAAGTAGTACAGTTATACCTGCAACCTTTCGGCCCATTTTGAACCCAAGATTCGTATAAATTTTTAGCTTTGTAGACGACATAACAAGGTAGTAAAGTTCCATCAACAGCAGCTGCCATCATAATTGATGTAGACGCTTTACTATGGTTTAAGACTCTCTCCGGGTATTTTGCGCCTCTTTTTGTTATAACTTTTCTTCTTCCGGGATCGTCCGATAAATTTGTTTCGTCATAGTTTACAACGTTGCACATTGGCACTCCTAAGGATTTCTCCAATTCAATAAAATATTCTTCTATAATTTGCGGTGAAACGGACGCTCGGCATCTTTTTATGTTTTGGCTAATTCGTAATGAAATTTTGTTTTTGTTTCTTTGTAAAAAACTTTTCACAAAATCTGGACCAGGTAAATTATCTCGAAATCTTTTCTCAGTTATGCCAGATCTATCTAAATAACCTTTAACCAATACCCTCAGGTCGTAAGTATCTAAAGGGTATCCCCACTCAGCACAATGATTAAGATTTTCGACAATGTATTTCTCGGCTTCTGCACTTAAAACTGGTTGACCTCCTGGCTTTTTCATAAACCTGGTGTTATGTCTTTGTAAGACCGATTTAGGAATATCATATTTTGCACTAATATTTCCCAGTGATAAATTTGAACTATTATATTCATTAAGCGCAACTTGCATAGTCAACTCATCATATTTTTTGTAGTGTTTTGTACCACCCGGTTTATATACACGAGGCATTTATGAAAATAACAACAATCAAGGTTAGGTAAGTACCTACGTCGCTATTTATTTACTGTAGTAAGTGAGTACATTTTTAACAATCACATAAGACAAAATTTTGTACGCTAAAAACGTTAAAACCGTTCGACTTCGATATCTTGCAGAAAGCTACTTAGCGTTATAATATTATAAAATCTCTGTAAAAATGTGCATACTTGTTTATCTTTTTCGTCAATTTTCTAAAAAAAATGATGAACCTATTTTGGATAAAATTTATTATGAGGCCTGCTCTGATGTTATATCCTATCATACAAAAAAAAAATCATCAAAATCAATTCACGATATGTAATTTGCAGCCGAACTTCTCACTGTGTCCGCTCATATTTATTAATTGACTCCAAAAGTATTGAAAATCAATTATGCGCCTGCCATCAACAATGTAATTGTTCTAAAAACAAAAGAAATATTAAAACATGTAATTGTAATTAAAATTTAGATATATAATGAATATTAAATATAATATTTACAATCGGGTCTGAAAGTTCCATTGATTCATCAAGTCCAGGCTCTAATGCAACTAGTTATTTTTCCTATAAAATTAAAGAAATATTAATATACTGCCTACTACAGAATGCGAAACAAAAGCAATATTAAAACATTTAATTGAAATCAAAATTTAAAGAAATATAATGAATACTAAACATATTTACAATTAGGTCTGCAAGTTCTATTGATTCATCAAGTCCAGGCTCTAATGCAACAGGTTCTTTTGCCTATAAAATTAAAGAAATATTATTATACTACGTACGTACTACTAAATGCGACGACCTCCCTGGCGGTGTCAGCGTGGTCTATTACGCAGAGGACACGCTGGTCCAGGCGCAGGAAGAGTAGTACCAGGTGTCGGTCGAACTAGCGACACGCAGGGTTGCGATAGTCGTGGAGAGGATCCAGCAGTTGGAACTCAAGGTGGCACTGCCCATGCCCGAGGCCATGTGTTTTCATGACTCTTGGAACGCTGGGTTCCCAAATTTCCGGAAGACACGGTGGAGCATATGGTAGAGGTGTGTCCTCGGGCGATCGGCGGCAACGTCCTCTCGCGCCGGTCCCTGGCACAGGCCATGGTCCGGAGCGAGGAAAAATGGCAGTCGGTCGCTTCCTTCTGCGAAGCAGTAATGCTAGCAAAGGAGGCGGCCGCATGCATTTGGGAGCGGTCCTCGTGCCCAGCACGGACGCCGTCCGGCCGTCCGGTAACCGTCTGGACCGAGCCTGAATCGTCGACGGCGCGTAGTATTCCATGCGCGCCTCAAGGAGATGTCAGCAAAACCGTAGGGGCATCTCTTTGAGGAGCGCGTGGAATACTACGCACTGTCGACGCCGGACGGCAAGCCACCCATTGCTCGTCGTCCGCAAGCCCGCATCTACAGTGGGTGGTAGTCGGGGTTGGGCCTCGGGGGCTTTTTTTTTTAAGATTCCCACCTTATCAACCAAATGACTTCTCGCGCTCTGGGTGGAGCGGAAGAGCGTGTCAGACTTTTACTGACTAAAACCACACCTGTATCCTTCAATTACCCTTTGCATTCTAGGACTACGGGTTTCCCTTTCAGAAATTCTCCGCGGTACTAGCTAGCGGGCATCGGCTCTGCTGGACCCCTACGGTTTGCTGACATCTCTTTGAGGAGCGCGAGGATCACTACGCGCTGTCGACGACTGGGCTCGGTCCGGTTAATTACCGAACAGCCGGACGGCGAGCTACCCAGTGCTCGACGTCCGCAAGCCCGCGTCTACCGTGGCTGGTAGTCGGGGTCAGAATTACGGCGGCTAGGGCGTGAGGACCTTCGTTCCTTCACACGTGCGGCCTCCTTCTTCGCTAGCATTACTGCTTCGCAGAAGGAGGCGACCGCCTGCCATTCCTCCTCGCTCCGGACCATAGCCTGAACCAGGGCCCGACGCGAAAGGTCGCTGCCGCCAATCGCCTCCACTAGGACACGACGGTGCTCCGCCCAAGCGGGGCACACCTCCACCGTATGCTTCACCGTGTCCTCTGGGTGGTCCACACAATGATGACACCAAGGCGTTGCTTCCGCGTGAATCCGATGCAGGAACCTCCCGAACTTGCCGTGTCCGGTGAGGACCTGCGTCATACGGAAGGTGAGGACGCCGTGTCATACGGAAGGTGAGGACGCCGTGTTGCCGCTCCAGCCACTCCTCAAAGAGGGGACTTACCGCCATAATTGTAGCGTGCCCAGCACTGGGTTGCGACAGTTGCCTTCGCCATTCCAATATGTGATCCCGCCGGAACCCTGTCCGCCATGCCGCGACTTGGCGCGGCTGGGCCTCGGGGTCTGTGGCGTGAGGATGTTCGTTCCCTAGCAGGGTTGAAGTCTACTGGAGTCATGAGTTGAGTGAAAGAGAACCCCGAAGCCCTGGAATGAAGGCAAAAAAGGAACATAGGAATGGGTTTTAGTCAGGAAAATTCTGACACGCCCTCCTGCTCCGCCCAAGAGTTGGAGAAGTCTTTGGATGATTTCTCACCTAAAAAAAAACCTACTCTACTACTGAATAAACTTCTATTTTCAACATATAATAAAACTGTTACTAAAAAGTACCATTTCTGTTATTAAATGTGGTTTTACACTTGTACCCGGCACGACTTCTCGGCTAAAGGCACTATCCTCCTCTACCCGATTCATGCGATTTCTCATTCTAGAATAAAAACAAAAGTCAAGTTTCCACATCTACAAAGAAATTATATTTTTACTCAATAATAAATAATTATTAAAATCATAAAAATTTTTAAAGAAGTGTAAGTGGATAAAAATCCTTAAAATTGTAATATCAGTCTTATAATCCATGTCGAATTGTCGATAGGTGATCAATAACTGCGTATACGAATTGCAAATAAAAAGAATATATCTACCTCGCTTCTGTTGCTTTTTTTAAGTTTGCATAATTTCTATTTTTTTCTTTTTTTGACACAATGGTAAACAGAACCCTTCCGCCCCATTGCAAAAACTAACTAACTAAAACAAAAACAGATAATTATTCCACAAATTCTACAAACTATTAGAATAATACTTTGTTTGATAAATTAACGAAAATCTTACCTTATGAAAAAAAAAATACGAAGAGAATCAAAATGTTGTAGTCGTAGTATAATAATGCGGTCACGATAAGTGAGCTCAATAACCGGGACGCGGGAAAAAATGAAAACAGGTCCTGCGTCGACGGGCGTTTGAGCCGTACTAATCGCTGTCCGCTTAGGGCCAGGCCACAACAGTGCGTTGCGGCGTCGCATCGCAAAAACAACATTGCACAGCTATGCGATGCGATGTCGCAACGCAAAAATTTCATCGGATACGACATCGTACGACAAGACGCTAACCGTCAGTTCAGTTTCTAGTGAGACATGGACCGCACTGCGCGTGTTCTACTTCTGCTTGCGTTAAGGCGTATTAAGAAAAAGAAACAGAAAAGAAAGTACTGGGTGCACCCATTACTGACAATTATGAATAAAGATGGAAACCACTTCAAAAGGAAATATGAGGCGCTAAAAGTGGACGAGGTTAAATTTTTCGATTACTTTAGGATGAGTGTAGTAAGTTTTGAAGAACTTCTTAGTTTGATAAAGCCTCATTTACAAAAGAAATACATATTTAGAAAACCCATCGAACCTCTGGAGATGCTGGGATTAACTGTAAGGTAAGAAAAAAATAAACTATTTTTACTATAATCATACTGTTTAATCATTTTCATAATTTAGTGTTATTCAAAACTCGTATTCCGATTGTGTGTCATTCGTCAAATTTGTTAGTTCCTCATCGAAATGAATTTGTTCTGGCTCATTTACATCATCATTCATTGGCGTTTGTGGAGACGATTGCATAGGTGCCGGTGATGTTTCGCATCCGCTTTGGAAGGCACTGCGTTGAATGGATGTTTGATAGCCACTCTGCATAGGCATTTGAGCTGATTGGTAGCCACTCTGCATAGACATTTGAGCTGTTTGATAGCCAGTCTGAACAGTTGTTTGAGATGTTTGATAGTTTGCTTGGACGGATGTTTGTGAAGTTTGATAGTGGCTGGGATAGTATGATGGTTGGTGTAAATCACTTAATATCTGTAGGACACGACTTTGGAAAATTATTGTTTGATTATCATTCAATTTTTCCAATGATGGCAAAATTCCTTTAAAAAAAGATAAATGTCTACTTTCAGGTGTTTTTAAAGCAGCTATAATATTCTTCTCAAATTCGTCTTCGTCAATTTTTCTTTTACGCGATGCAGGCTGGTAACGTGGCATGACAGGTTGCTGGCTTTGTTGGGTTGAGGTGCTTGGTCTTATTTCTTCATCGTCAAGACTTGATGTTGTTTTATTTTGAGAATTCTTTTTCAGAAATAGGAGCTGGTCGTATAGATGATATTGTTTAATTTTTTTGGCCCCAGCTCCGGATTTACATTGCTCGTTTAATTTTTTTTCGTATTTTGTAAAATTATCCTTGATTCCTCTCCATTTCTTTATGACATCGTTACCTAAAAAAATATGACGAATAATGATTTATTTTGTTTTCTTTCAGGTACCTGGCGACGGGAAATACTTTTAAAGATATGCATTTCACATATTATCGTGGAAAATCTACAATAACAGGAATAATAAAATTTGTTTGTCGTATTGTATGGAACATTTTTAAAAGGTTGGAATTACCAAAAATTACAACAGAGCTGATGGAACAAATTGCTCAAGAGTATGAAAAAAAGACCAACTTTCCTAATTGTATAGGAGCGCTAGATGGAAAACACATTCGTATATTGAGCCCGGATCACAGTGGATCCCTATTTTTCAATTATAAAAATTATAATTCCATTGTTCTATTAGCACTTGTTGATACGAATTACAAATTTATATATGTCGATATAGGTGCATATGGTAAGGAATGTGACTCCACTGTTTTTCAGAACTCAAATCTATACGACTTATTAAAAAAAGGTCAATTATCTATACCTCCGCCAAAACCGTTACCTGGCTTTCAAAAAGAAATTCCTTTTGTCTTCGTGGCGGATGAAGGATTACCACTGACAAATAATATAATGCGCCCATATTCTGGGAAGTTTTTATCGATAGAAAAACGAGTTTTTAATTATCGTTTGAGCCGAGCCAGACGATATGTTGAGAGCGCTTTTGGCATACTCGCAAATAAATGGCGCATATTTCATCGACCCATTAATGTTTCTTACGATTTCACAATAGACATTATAAAAGCATGCTGTGTATTACACAACTTTGTATTGAATCGAGATGGCGCACAAACGTTTGAAGAAATGATTATTGACGATTCTTTGCAAATTTTACACGAAACAACACATGAAAGTAGAACAGGAGCTAACATAATCAGAAACGAATTTTGTAATTATTTTAATAGTAACATTGGAGGTCTTAGTTGGCAGTTAACAAAAATATAAATGTTTATAAGTACTTACCGAGTTTTGTTTTTTCAACACTATTTAACTCCTCAAAATTTGAATATAAACTTGTACACACTTCCCTCCATGCTTCTGTTTTTAAAAATTTGTCTTTGAATTGTGATATAGTTTTGTCCCAAAGGACGGGACGTTCGTAAATTAAAGATATCAGGTGGTCGACATCGTACTGCGCCATATCGCTTAAAAAACACGTGCAGGTCGTTCAAAGTATGGACACCGACTAAACGGCAAAGCGTTGTCGCATCGCAGATTTGTACGCTGCGGCAGCGCATCGGAAATTTCCACGATGCGTTGTGCGGCGTCATTGATTTTTGCGATGCGACGCCGCAACGCACTGTTGTGGCCTGGCCCATAGGCTTCGTAATTTATTCTAGTTTAGAGTGATTTTAAAAACGATATTATGTCTAATTATAAGAAGGGATTTTAATGAAATTTTGGAATTAGTTTAGTTTATGAACATAGTTTATATTTACATAGTTTTTTTTAATTAAATTACGCTTTGATCGAACCAAAAATCGCGATAAAACAACAATACAGAACGTAAAAATTGACTTATGACTTATTTTTTTTTTATAATTAATGTTATTAATAATCGAAATTCTAGTACTTGTTTCGTCGACAAAATTGTATGTCTGATGCTTTGTGTATTTTTTTTCGATTAAATTTATAAATATAATGGTAGATACAGGAGTCTGAAAATAACTCTGCGCAAAATTTTCAGTAAACTACTTGTGGAGGAAGTATCAACACGAAAGATTGGTCTTTCTTTTACATGTATTCAAAAATGTTGGAGTATTACTTAATATGGTAAATTAGGCGACTAAAATCATAGTTATACGCGCAAAAACGTGAAATGGCTCTTAAATACTTACATAAATACAGCAAAGTTCGCCACCAATTCACAAACACTGCCGAAACCGGCGAGATTCACGCGCGAACTGACAAAGCCGTTAGTTGTTGCTATCTCGCTCACTCGAGCGTCCCCAAATTTACAGACGAATTTGAAGTTTATTACAGAGGCATAAGGTTGTATTTCAAGTCATTGATTTCACTCGTACAGGCCTATGATAGCGCTCAAACCAAATATCACCGAATTAGGCGAGTCACAGAATTAAATGAGTTCACCCTATAAGAGCTTGTGGTTGAATTAATGGCGACAGTGGAAGATGGACAATTTAATATGGCAATGCTTTCTAACGGGATACAATTTCCTGTAGTGAAGCTTTTTATGTCCAAATGGCAAAGTAATTTTCTATAACTGCCTTTGAATTGGCGTACATTTGGGTTGTCGTTGAAACCATCTTGCATTCTTATTGACGTAAACATACTTTTTAAGTGATCTTAGCTAATTTTGAAAACAGGAATATATAATAGTTTTTTTTCGGTATCGACAAATTTTTGCTAAAGGTTCTTCAAACGTTCAATATTAATAAGTATTCCCAGAAAACCTGTTTTGCATTTTGCCTCGACCACTGGTTTATACATACGAATCATTAAAAAGCTAGGCTGCCCATTTTGTGTAATTTTGCATTTATTGACTGATTTTATGAGTTCAATTATATACAATTGGATTCCGTCGCGAGTCGCAACGCAGTGCGGTCGTGTACAGTGTCTGTGTTCCCCAGTAACTCATTGACTTTCTGTGTCCTCATCTGATTGGGTGGTGATTAAAATTTTAATTCCCTTTTACACCTTAAGTGTTCTTATGGACTGACTCCGCCTAATGGGCGGACGGAGAGTGAAACAAATATATTGAAGTCATATCTTCCAAAATTGCAACGCTCGGATTTGCTCCTGGTCGCGGTGGATTTGAACTAGCGGCTACGACATTGGCAGTCGCGCGCTCCCGTCCCGAACCAACTGATCTAGTCACCGAGCGGCAAAATTGCGATCTCCGTGTGTGGTCAGTGCTACGCGCCGACGTCACCGTGAGTGCTACGAGTTGCGTGACTACTACGCGCCTACGAGTGCTACGAGCCTGCGCATCGGCTACGCGTTGTGCCGCTACGAGTTATTGCTTCTCTCTGCTTATTTCCTCTATACTAAGGTTGGGTTTCGGCTGGCTCGTCGTAATGTCTCTCTTGAAGCGGACTCCTCCGGCTACTCCTGCATCTATCAAGAGCATGTTTCAGTCAGTGTCTGATTCCGACATTCCTCAGGCGACAACAAGCAGTCCTTTTGAAACTGGCAATATCACCTTGCGTTCCGTACGTCCACGTCAAGCCTATTCGCCCGGTAGCGAGCTGCTGGACTTCAAGCAAGAAGTTTTAGACATGCTTAATACTTGGAAGGCGGAAGAACAAGCCAATTTTTTAAAATTTTCTCAAGAACAAAGCTCTTCACTCGCTAAATTGGTATCGGAGGTAGCCGACCTTAAATCGCAAAACTTAGCAATTCAAAAAGCTAATTTTGAAATTGAGAAGACAGTAATTTTTATCAATAAACAATACGACGACGTGA
This sequence comes from Mythimna pallens, assembly GCA_961205895.1. NCBI lineage: Eukaryota > Metazoa > Arthropoda > Insecta > Lepidoptera > Noctuidae > Mythimna > Mythimna pallens. Next base: position 19,439,097 of record OY540839.1, on the reverse strand, counting down.
TGAAACAACTTGATTTATTAAAAAAAGAAAAAACAACATACAGGGATTGTATACAAAATCTGGAGTTGAAAATTGAAGACTTGCAGCAATTATCCCGTTCTTCTTGCGTTGAGTTTCGCAATGTACCACTCAAAGAAAATGAGTCTGCTAAGGATTTATCTGCGATTGTTACGCGGGTGGGTGCGGCCGTCAACGCGCCCCTTAACAATAATGATATCCGAGACGTCTACCGTCTACCTGGCAAACCAGGTACCGCCCGGCCGGTTGTTGCTGAATTTACCACGGTGGTGACTAAGAACATGTTGCTAAGCTCGGTGCGCAGCTTCAATAACAAGCAACCGAAAGAGTCTCGTCTCAGTACTAAAAACTTAGGAGTTCTCGGCGATTCGCGACCGATATATATTAGTGAGTACCTCCCAGCCAGTTCAAGAAAGCTGTTTTTTGCTGCACGAGAATTTGCAAAGCTGAATGAGTATAGATTTTGTTGGACGGCCAACGGCAACATACTGCTGCGGAAGGAAGAAGGAGCCAAACCAATACTAGTCAGATCCCAGCAGACGCTACGTGATCTAGCTCAATCTAACCAGTGACTACTAATTTGTCGTTTATTATTGTTTTTTTATATAGGTAGCATAGTAACTTACTTTTACTTTCTTGAATTTTGTTTTTACTGCTTGTTTAGGAATACTAACTCCACTCGTTTTGTTTATATGTCAAATACTATCCATCATTACATTCATCACTCACATATACTTTACCCTCACAATACTCTCTGTCCTTCTATGATATTCTCGCTGAAACCATACCTAACATTGGATGTTCACCACTCCATCATAATTTTTATAACTAATATTAGTACCTTTACCACTCTCGTCGCCGCTGAACGCCTTATTGTAGTTGCACTCGCCCCATTTTCCCATATATGGTTAATTATGTGCACACCCTTATTTTTGATATTACAACTTACTTTCAATGGCTAACCACATTAATGCTCTTGAATTAGAATTGGATGCCTACCAGGTATCAAAATCTTATAAATTACCGTTAGGCGAATGTATAACTAAAATACCTAAGTCACAAAGGCACTTATCTATACTCCAACTCAACATTCGCAGTTTAAACAAAAATTTTGATAATTTTATAGCGTTCTTACATCTTTTTAAAACAGATTGTGATATCATCATTTTGACAGAGTGCTGGCTAAGATCTGCCGTAATTCCTAATATGAATGATTATAATGTACATTTCACAAAAAATACAAAAAATCAGAATGATGGGGTGGTTATGTATACTAGGTCTTCATTGAACTGCACCGTTTCTGAACCTGACATAATAGATGCAAACTGTCTTCTTTGCAAAATTGACAATAACGTCGGAATTTTAGCCTTATATAGATCACCTTCGTATACTCATATTGATAATTTTTTAAACAGTCTAGATCCCATTTTGAAACCCCTAGCAAAATATCAACATGTGGCTTTAGTCGGTGACATTAACATTGATATAAAACCAAACAATAATGACAGACATTCATGCGAGTATCTCACCTTTACAGCCTCCCATGGCTTATTACCGGCTCACTTATATCCAACCAGAGTAAATAATTGCTTAGATCATATTCTCCTAAAAACCAAACAACCAGGAACATCCATTGTGATAGACTCTCCTATTACTGACCATTTGCCTGTATTTTTGAGTGTCAACCTGGATGCCTTTAAGCCCAAACCAAACAGCTCTGCCAAAATTGTTGAAATTTCTAACATTCAAAAAGATATTGAGAGTGCTGATTTTTCCCCTATCCTTTTTTCTAATGACGCGAATGAAGCTGCGGACATCTTAACAACCATATTGACGCAAATTATTGACAAACATACCCGCATCATCAACGTCTCACGTAAGAACCGTAACATCAAGCCCTGGATTACTCCTGGCCTACTTCGATGTATTAGAAATAGGGATAAAATGCATCTTAGTTTAAAAGCTCAACCTGACAACTCTATCCTCAAACTAACGTACTCTCGCTATCGCAATTTCTGTAATACTTTACTACGGAAACTAAAAGTAAATTACGAGAAGACTGAATTTATTAAAAGAAAAAATAATTCTAAAGCAACCTGGGACCTCATTAAGACTATAACTCATTCAAAGTCCGTACCCTCACCACCAAAAGAACTGCTAAACCTTGAACCTGACAGGCTTGCATCAGCAAATAGGGTCAACAACTACTTCGTTAATCTAGGCAAAGACCTAGCTACTAAAATACGACAGGATCAGTGTGAGCCAGCTCTTCCTTCTAATATGGTATCAATGTGTGACTCAATGTGTGTACTAGAGACCGACAATTTAGAAGTTGAGAGTCTTATTATTAACTTAAAGTCAAGTTCTGTTGCTGGAGTTGACGGTATATCTGGTCACATATTGAAGTTAAATCGCAAAATTTTAATCCCCTATATCACCCATATCTGCAATCTTGCAATAAACACCGGTGTCTTCCCAGATACTTTCAAAACAGCTCTAGTTCACCCTATTCATAAGGGTGGGGACAGAGGCAGTGTCAAAAATTATAGACCCATATCTATTTTACCAACCATCTCTAAGATTCTGGAGAAGATTTTGAACAACCGTTTGCTTAAATATCTTAACACTCACAAAATTCTCTCTGATAACCAATATGGTTTCAGAGCAGGAATGTCAACAGAGGATGCGGTTATTGCACTCTCTGAAAGGGTGACTCAGCTCATGGACAGGAAACAGAGGTGTCTTGGTATATTTCTGGATATTTCGAAAGCTTTTGACACTGTCTCTGTGCCCATACTTCTATCAAAGCTGGAACGCATTGGGATTCGTGGTCAAGCACTTGATATTTTTTCGAGCTATCTGCGGAATCGTTTCCAACATGTTCAACTGGATGAGGTAATAAGCGGTAAAGCTAGAATAGAATACGGTGTCCCTCAAGGAAGTATTCTTGGCCCAACCTTGTTCCTCATCTACATTAATGACTTATGTTCACTCCCAATTACTAATTGCTCCATATTTACCTACGCAGATGATACAGCCCTACTTGTACATGGCAAGGATTGGAGTGAAACAGGAAAGTATGCTCAGACGGTGCTGGACATTGTTATGCGTTGGTTTGGAAAAAATTTGTTGACGCTGAATGCAGAAAAAACTAATTTTATATCATTTTCTTTGAGTAATAAGACTCAGCCAGATGTAACACCTACCATTAAAGCTCATACCTGTTCCCAAAACACCTGCTGTACCTGTCCCTCCCTGACACCCACATCTTGTGTAAAATACTTAGGCGTGCAAATTGACAAACATCTGAACTGGTATAACCATTTAGATAATCTAGTCACTCGAACGCGCAAACTCATTTCCATCTTTAAGAAACTCCGCGGTTCGGCAGACTCGGATACACTTATGACAGTCTATTACTCACTCTGTCAGTCTCTTCTTCTGTACTGTTTGCCTGCTTGGGGTGGCGCCTGCAAAACATACTTTCTGAAATTAGAAAGAGCTCAAAGAGCAGTTCTCAAAGTTATGTTTTGCAGGCCCTATAGACATCCCACTTTGGAACTTTTTACGGAATGCAAGGTTCTGTCTGTGAGAAGGTTGTATGTGTTACAATGTGTTTTAAGGAAACATCGGCTGCCTTTCACAGTGAGTAATAAACGTCGAGCTGATATTATCCTCCCCCCAGTCAGACACAAAACTGCCTTCGCAAAACACCAATTCACCTACCTTAGCTATATTTTATATAATAATATCAATAAGTATCTTCATATCCACAGTTTAAATTATCACCACTGCAAAAACACAGTTAAGAAATGGTTGTTTGAGAAATCGTATGAAGAAACTGAAAAACTACTCTTCCCACTTGCCTAAGTTAGATCTCCCCTCATTTAAGAACACACACTAGCATACCATCACAGCAACTCATACACATACACACAAATACACACACCCTTACACACATATACACACCCTCATACACACTAAAACACATACTAACTCCCTTTCTCACATTTGTGGTCACTCACAGAGACGCGGTTCCTAATCGTGGCATTTTTATTATTTATTATTACTTAGTTTTATTTTATTTTTTATTTTTCTATGCCAAAATTTTTATTTTATTGTTATGTCAAATGTGGTACTGGTGAAAACAGATTTCCACTTTTGTTATTACCGTCATGGAATCACTGGTCCCCAAGTCACAGGCTTTAAACCTAGTTTGGGGACCAGGAGATAATACTTCATGCAAACTTTATTGTATCCCATTACTGAACCTTTGTGAGCAATTTATTGAAATAAACTTATTATTATTATTATTATTATTATTATTATACTTTTAAAGATTATCCAAAAAATGAAATATAAAGTTTTTATTGCCTTCACAAATCGGTTTTTCAAAATTAAACTTTTTCATAGACCTGGTATTAAATATGTCAAACATGTCGTTATGTTTTTACAAATACTTCTGTTGGTTCCGAATATTTAAATCTGGGCAGCTTTAGTTCTTCCTTACAAGTTTTCAAGGCAGTAGCAACACTTTCACTGAACAACTGAGTTGCAAGTTTAAGTTTCATTATTTGGCTTCTAAAATTTATATGTCGCTTCGATAATTTGTTGCCCAAATGAATGCCAAGCCACATTTTTATTGTCAATAAATTCTTATTTGGCCTCAAATTGATTTCTGATAAGTCACATTGGTTTCAGATCACTACATGGCTTGGGTCCACAAAACAAGCAACCTCTGAGTCATCTGTCGGATGTTTAAAAGTAGTCTTTAAATTGGCTGGATCTTTAATTTGGCAACAAAGCTGTTCGATTGCCGTAAAATTTGTGCCATGCCCATCAAACGTGAGGGATACGACATCAACTTCAGTTTCAAAACACTCGAGGAGGCAAATTGATGAGATTGGCCTTTTGTTTACCCGAAATACTTTATAGATTAAAAAATATCCTAAAGGGAGCTTGAATCTGTGGTTAATTCCTACCAACAAGAAAAGTAAAGCTTGTTATTTTATTTATTTATTTGCATAGGCACACGAACGACTTGTTTACAATATGATTTTAATAATATAATAATAATGAATACGAGGTGATCATGTGTAAAAAAGTCACTTACAGGTATGCACAACATTCACAGTAAGTCTAATTAATCAAATAGATGAGAAACCGTTAAATAATTAAACTTATATCAACACCAAACTTAAAAAAAAAAACTTAAAATTACATTATTATCAATTTAAAATTAAAATTAAATTACATTATTGTGTAGCTAAAGGTGCCTATTCATCCACACCTGAACCCATATCCACCAATCCTATACTTACTTCTTTCCATCCCAAATTTTTTGAGACCTAATGGCCATTTCGCGTGTTATATGTTGCCAGGTCCAGTCGTCGTTGTCTAAAGGGGTAGCCGGATCCCATCCGGAGATTCTTCGCACCCCTTGCCTCGCCGTAACCTTGACCGCTATCGGAGTCAAGGGTAGACGGGCTGCCGGGCACTAGGGGCCATTTTTTGGTTGTGCTTAATCATTGGGGGGATTTTGCCATAATCGCCACGCTTGGCATGCGGGTTGGCGATCGCAGTTTGGTTGTTGGAATTCACAAAGAATGCTGCTGCCTATTCTCTGGTATAAAGGCTGGTAAACTAATACTAGTAATTTTGCGGACGCCGAGGCCACCCATACCGATAGGAAGGGAAGCTTGAGCCCAAGCTCGGTCATCCATGGCCAGGTTTAAAATTAACGTGAGAGTATGCCGGATAATTTGGTCCATTTTTTCCAAAAGATGGGGGTTTCCATAAATGAGAAGCGCGAAGGAAATATGTTAATTTAGGGCCGAAACAGCAGAAACGAATTATGGTGATGGCCGAATGCATGTTAATTTGTAGTAATCTTTCCGAAATATCATTAAAATTTTGAATTTTTTCCTCAACAAAATTGGGAAAGGAATCCTCGAAAATAGGAGATTCAAAGAGACGAAGAGAGCTTTTTTCAATAATTTTAATTTCTGGGACTATTGTGTTAAATTTGGAAAGAGTCCGTTGTCTGTCGGTACTGTCGGATAAGAAAAGTTCACATTTTGAAAGGTTCAGATCAAGTCCTATTGACTGAAGTTGATTTTTTAGGAAAATTAAATCATTTAAAACTGTGTCTGCATCGCCTCCTAGGGTTCCATCGTCGAGATACCAAACGTTGAATTTGGAATTTAATTGTCGAATAATTGGGTGAACAGCTAAACTGAAGATCACTGGCCCGAGGGGATCACCTTGTTGACAGCCAACAGCGGATTCCAAAAGGTTGTCCCGATATAGTAATTTAGATGGTTGTCTATAACATTGCCAAAGAAAACTATAAATTTGGGGTACTTCTTTTTTAGATTCTGTCAGCAAGGTGTCCCTATTAACCGAATTGAAGGCATTTTTTATGTCAACCTTCTCGTCGCCGATCTTCAGAAGAGCAGCAGCATACTGACCGGCTTGACAATCATTATTGAGTAATACTCGCATATTCGTCGACAGTGATACCTTTTTCACATGTGTCCATAGCACAGATGCTTTTAAACAGGCATTGATTTCATCTGCCGGTGTGCCGCTTGCTATAACCGGCAGGGTCTGCCGGAAGTCACCAGCCAATAGAACCACCATTCCTCCCATAATACCTTGATTGTTTTTAATGTCTTTCATCGTGCGATGAAGTGCTTCGATTGCTCTTTTATCGTACATTCATCCCAAACCAGCAATTTACATTATTGTATCATTCTTCCACGCTCACTACTTTTACTTATGTTACAAACTGGCATTTCCTCATGAGCTAAATTTAGTGGCAATTTCAGAACTGAGTGGGCCGTTCGTCCTCCACTAAGCAGCGCAGCAGCTATTCCGGATGAAGCTACTGCCACAACAACTCCTTTATCTTTCCGGATTTCAGCTAATAATAAGTTTAGAAGAAAGGTTTTGCCGGTACCTCCTGGAGCATCCAAAAAGAACAAACCACCTTCGCCACTGGCAACTTTGTTGATGATTGTGTCAAAGACTAATCTTTGTTCTGGATTTAAAAGTGGAAGGGCCTCTGTTATTTGTTGCTGTAACAAAACTGGATCATAATTTAGCTCTCGCATTAGATCGTTACTGATTTCCCCAATTCTTCGTGGTCTGCTCATACCAAAATTGGACAAATATTTACCAGTGATAGTTATCACTTGGTCCTCAACCTTGGTCAGAGCGTCATTGTAAATTACATCATTGTACGAAGTATTTGGGTCCTCTTCTTGAAATCTGCGTAAAATGGCCGCCATATTATTTTTATATTTTCCCCACAGATACTCTCAAACAGACGTTGGGAGACGTCTCAAAGACACGTTGCTATTAATATAGCAAAAAGCTTTCTCACCTGTGGCGCAGATTTGCATTGTGCGGCCTCTTCTAGAGTTAGATCCCAATGATTATCGTTCTCTAATAGTCTTCTTGCCTCATATGCCTCTCTAAATGTCGAGAATTCTTGATCATTTAGCTTTTTGAGATCTGCAAAAGAAGTTGGCCCCCGCACGTGGTGTAACAGTATTCTCAGACAAAAACACTCTTTAGGTGATGTGGTAATCGGAGATAAATAAAAGAGGTGGTCACTGGACTGCACTGATATTATATTGACACTATGATGTACAGGCAACGAGAGTGGCGCGCGCCTTGCGGTTACATATTTATAAGCTTACGCTATTACAGTGTGTATTGTATGCGCTGTCTAACCCCTACAACATTCCTCCCTTTTGGAAATTTTTTACACAAAAATAATATGGGTTAAAAAAATATAAGTACAAGTGATTATGAGGAACGTGTGACATAAATTTGCAATTTTGCAATACAATGAATGACGTACATGTTATGATAAAATTATCTGCACATTGTTTGTTATTGTTGCGTTAATTATAACACGGTTTCTAGTTACATGGTTAAGTGTAGGTAAGCTTGTACCTGGTAATAAAACTTGATCCGTGTGAGAAAGCGTTACACAGTATTACAAATAACAATGATTATAAACGCAGACACAAGTAGGTACATAAATCCGAGTTCTTTTATTACTAAACTAAACTAAATACACTTGTTACAATTGAACATAATTGCGATTTACACATATGGGACACTTACAGGTTGTTGAGCGGTTTTGTCCACCTGGCTCAACGACACTGCTGAAATCAATTCTTTCCGAGCCCATTTTGTTGCTTCTGAGTGACACTTCTTGCACAGGAAACAAAAAACGAGTATAAGGACGATAGCAAGTAAACTAGCGAGAGCGATTCCGTATAGCTCTACTTTCTGCTCCAGAGTGGTCTGGCTTGCGTTATTTGCTCCATTTTGAGCGATTATGATCTCTTCCTGTTTGCTGTAGGACTTGCCCATTTTTGAGTAACTCGTTACTATAACGTTGTACATGTATAATGTAAATGAATGTGTCCAAAAAGACTAAAGTGATACTTGTTTATAATATAAATCTGCTTACATACTAACTTATGTAAAATAAAATAAAGGTGCGGTCATAGCAATAGATGCGCTAACATTTGACAAAAATTTTATTCATTAAATCTGACTGGTCGTTTAATTGTGCGACCGGAGCAAGAAGTGAGCGTCGCATCTGTGCTAACGTGCGCGGGTTCGATTCCCGTTTGTATAGAAGGCGCTACTTGACGTGAGCTTTGTGTACTGTCGCTAACATTTTCCGATTCTTTATCAGCCAATACATATGCGGGCTTGAGCCGGTCAATAGAAATGTTACTTTTTCTACCGGGTAATTGGATAATGTAAGCCTTGGGTCCTCTCTTTAAAACTTGATACGGGCCGTTGTACGGTGGTTTTAAAGGTGAACGTACAGTATCATCTCTTACAAATACATATTCTACTTTAGATAAATCTGGGTGCACAAAATATAACCGTGAATTAGTATGCGGTCCTGGCACTGGCTTTAACGATTGTATATTCTCCCTTATTCGTTCCACGAGGCTATAAGGTTCTGATAAACCTACTTCCGTAGCATCATAGAAATCACCGGGTAAACGCAGTATACGTCCGAACGTTAATTGTGCCGCTGAAACTCCAGTATCACTACGGCTAGCGGCTCTGAGACCTAACAAAACGGTGGGTAGCTCGTCAACCCATGACTTAGTGTTCAAGCGTGCCATCAGGGCAGCTTTTAGCGTCAGGGGACATAACTGTTCGATTTTGTACCAAGGAAGTTTCCTCCGTAATTAATAAAATGGTGCGAGGTAAGTCCCCTGGTCACGATGGTCTCAGCATTGAGCATTTGAAATATGCTGGTGTCCATTTGCCTCGAGTGCTAGCTATGTTTTTTAGCTTATGTATGAGTCATTGTTACCTACCGGATGAACTTACACATACTGTGGTTGTGCCCGTTATCAAAAACAAGACCGGGGATGTCTCAGACCTGGCAAACTACAGACCCATCTCGCTGGCTACTGTGATAGCAAAAGTGCTGGACAGTCTGCTTGACAAACGCCTGGATAGGCACATAAAACTTCATGATGCTCAATTCGGATTTAGACCAGGCCTTTCGACCGAGAGTGCCATCCTGTGCCTCAAGCAGACTGTGCAGTATTATACAGCCAGGAACACACCGGTCTATGCCTGTTACCTGGACTTGTCCATGGTATTTGATTTAGTATCATATGATTTATTGTGGCAAAAGTTGGAAACTGAAACAGATGTACCACGTGATGTTGTTGCGATGTTGAGATATTGGTACTCAAGTCAAAGGAATGTTGTGAGATGGGCAGGCGCACACTCGGACGTGTATGGGTTGGAGTGTGGAGTGAGGCAGGGAGGATTAACCTCTTCTCGTCTCTTTAACTTATTCATGAACGGGCTGATCGGCGAGCTCAGCAGAACAAGGATAGGGTACCATATAGATGGACAGTGCGTCAATAATATCAGCTACGCGGACGACATGGTGCTGTTGAGCCCATCGATCAGAGCCCTGCGCAGACTGCTAAATGTGTGTGAAAAGTATGCATGGACCCACGGGCTCAGATATAGCGTAAAGAAGAGTGAAGTGATGGTGTTTAAGGCTGGTAAAAAATCCTACGCCAATGTGCCTCCCTTGTATCTTTGTGGTGCCACCTTAAACAGAGTGTCTAATTTTAAATATCTGGGTCACTGGGTGTCAGAGGATCTATGTGACAATATTGATTTAGAGAGGGAGCGCAGGGCACTGTCTGTGCGCTGTAACATGCTGGCCCGCAGGTTTGCACGGTGTACTGTACAAGTTAAACTCACATTGTTTAGGGCTTTCTGTCAATCGTTTTACACCTGCAGCCTGTGGACTAAGTACACGCAGCGTGCATACAGTGCTCTGCGTGTACAATATAATAACGCATTCAGGATACTGTTCGAGCTGCCGCGCTACTGCAGCGCCTCAGCAATGTTTGCGGAGAAAAGCGTAGATGGTTTTCAAGCCATCATGCGGAAGGAAGCGTTGTGCGTCTGTGATGGAGCGCATGCGGGCCGGCTCGAACAGCCTTCTGAGCGTGTTCGTGGGTCGCTGGGACTCGCCGATATGGCGGCACTGGATGCGATTACATACTGAGGGTGGTCGTGTCCAGGGCCTGGCATAAACTGGTGCTACTTTGCGGTGCAGCTTTGTGATTGTCTTTGTATGTAGGTACTAACAATAGCTTTATAAAATTTCTTGTGTTACTAACAATATATGGACTTTTGTCTGAAATAAATGTCATATTATTATTATATCATTTGTTTATTTTTTATCCATATAGTTTACATTTTTAAATATTTCTTTAAAAAACATTTAAAAATATAAAAAATAGTTGTCCGCCGGTGTCGGGAACAGGGTCCAAGCTACCGGTGGTTAGGGCTCCAGAGACAAGAACCTCCTCACAATGCGAGCCGTATCGAGGAGTACTCCTTTTGTATCGGGCCCTTGATCCAACCGCGCAACGACAGCTTCGATAGATGGTCGTCGAAGCTTTTGGCTATAAGGCCGTTGGCGGTCACAACAATCGGCACAATGATAGCCGAGTCCACATTCCACATATCGACAACCTCGTGTGCTTAATCGAGATATTTGATTTGTTTCTCTTTCTCAGCTTTCACGAGTTTCTCGTCATGTGGAATGGTGACGTCGACTATCATTGCGCGGCGCGCTAATCGGTCTATCACCACCATATCCGGCTTATTGGCTACAATAGTCCGGTCAGTAATGTTAGACCAATCCCAGTACAATGTGACATGGTCATTTTCGAGAACTGGGTCGGGCACATACCTGTAGTATGGTACCTCCGAATCCACTAGGTTATATTTCAAAGCAAGTTGCTGGTGAATAATCCTGGCTACTTGATTATGCCTGTGCAAGTACTCGTCGTTAGCCAGACGAGAACAACCAGAGATAATATGTCTGATGGACTCACCCGGACGATGGCATGCCCGACACACGTCAACCGTCCCGTCCTTCATAATATGTCTCCGGTAGTTGTTCGTTAAGATAACTTCGTCCATAATTGCACAGACAAAACCTTCAGTTTCTCCGAAGAGGTCGCTAAAACGTAACCAGGCCACGGACGCCGCGAAATCTAGATCAGGCTCATGAAGAGCCCGATAAAAGCGCCCGTAGAGCTCCTTGCCTTTCCATACTTCCTTGCGGTCATCAGTAGTAAGTACCACAGGTTTGCGCCAGTTCTCTTTAGCCATGGATAACGGGGTGAGTCCTTTGTCCATTGCGACCACATCGCGGTGCATACCCACGTCGGTTTTGAGAAAATATTCTCTGAGGCTGCACACCTCACGGTTGTGTAGAGTCTTTGCATTCAAAAAACCCCGACCTCCACACTTCCGCGGGATGTGCAGTCTCATCACCGATGATCGTGGGTGATGCATCCGATTTGCGGTCAGCGATGTACGGACCCGTCTATCCAGAGCGTCTAGCTCGGTTTGAGTCCATTTAAGTATGCCGAAAGAGTACATTAAAACCGGCATGACCCAACCATTGAAGGCGCGCACCTTATTTCCACCTGACAGAAGGCTGTTTAGAACCTTCTTCAGGCGGCCAAAGAAACGCTCCTTCAATGTTTGTTTCATGTCAGCAACGTTAATGCACAACGCTTCCGACATACCCAAATACTTATATGTTTCGGTCGAGGTGAGGGTTCTAAGGTGTATGGAATCCGAGAGTTGAATTCCCTCGGATTCCACAATCTCCCCTCGCTTTACATGCATGACTGCACATTTGTCCACACCAAATTCCATCCTAATGGCACTACTGAAAGTTTCAGTTACCTTCACCTTCCATCAGTTGCAAATTGTTGTGGGCAAGAATTTTCAAATCATCCATGTAAAGAAGGTGAGATAGGACCTGACCACCTCTTCTCAACCGATAGCCTAGACCTGAACTCTCCAGCAACGTGCTTAGAGGATTCAGGCTAAGCAAAACCACAGTGGACTCAAACTGTCGCCCTGAAATATTCCTCGTTTAATCCATATTGGTTCATCATTCCCTTGGATCGGTCGACATCCTGGATAGCGAAGGACTGTTTTCCATTACCTCATACATGACTCAAGGAAGGTGCGTAGAGTTGCATCTATTTTATACAACTCCAGCACCCTCATGAGCCATGTATGGGGAACAGAGTCATAGGCCTTCTTATAATCTACCCAGCATGTCGACAGATTCTTGCGGGATCGACGAACCTGTTGGCTTATGGCCATGTCAATGAGGAGTAGCTCCTTAGTACCACGGGACCCATTCCTACACCCGTTCTGAGAGGCAGACATTATCAAATTTTTCTCTATATGTACATTAATTTTTGCTCTCAGAATGGATGTAAGAAGTTTATAGACCGTCGACAAACATGTAATCGGCCTATAATTCTTGTTATCCGTGGGACTACCTGTCTTATGGAGCAGGTGGGTGATACCAGATGTTAGAAACTGAGGTAGCGACCCAGAATCTAAAGATGACTGGAATTGCGATGCCAGGCGCGTGTGAGCTGCTGTACCATTTTAACCAAAAATTGTGCAGTCCGTCCGTACCTGGAGACTTCCAATTAGGCAACGGACGAACTGCTCTGGCTACGTCTAGTGGAGTAATTTATTATTATTCCGTTTATTAAATTTATATACATATTGATTACATTTTTAAATATTTCCAAAAAAAAAAAAAAACATTTAAAAATATAAAAAATAGTAGCCCACTGGCATCGGGAACAGGGTCCATGCTACCGGTGGTCAGGGCTCCTGAGAGAGGAATCTCCTAACAATGCGCGCCGTGTCCAGGAGAACTGCTTTCTGAATCAGGCCCTTGATCCAGCTGCCTAACGAGAGCCTCCTCAGATGTTGTTCGAGGCTCTTAGCTATTAAGCCATTGGCCGTTACGACTATCGGCACAATGATTGCTCTATCCACTTCCCACATGTCGACAACCTCGCGAGCTAAGTCAAGATATTTAGTTTGTTTATCTTTCTCAGCTTTCACGAGGTTCTCGTCATGAGGGACCGCTATATCAACAATCATTGTGCGACGCTCTAGTCGATCTATCACCACTATGTCAGGCTTATTGGCAACAATAGTCCTGTCAGTGATGATAGATCGATCCCAATACAATGTGACGCTGCCATTTTCGAGAACTGGGTCGGGCACGTACCTATAGTACGGTACTTCTGATTCCACAAGATTGTATTTGAGAGCAAGTTGCTGGTGAATAATCCTGGCTACAAGGTTGTGTCTATGCAAATAGTCTCCGTTAGCTAAATGAGAACATCCAGAAATAATGTGTCGGATTGATTCTCCGGGTCGGTGGCATGCCCGACAGATGTCAACCGTACCGTCCTTCACAATGTATTTCCGGTAGTTGTTCGTCATCATAACTTCATCCATAATTGCAAAGACAAAACCTTCGGTTTCTCCAAAGAGATCACCAAAGCGCAGCCAGGATACGGACGCTAAAAGATCTACATCGGGCCCATGTAAGGCCCGGTAAAAACGCCCGTGAAGCTCCTTGCCCTGCCATACTGCCCTGCGTTCATTAGTATCCATTACTGTAGGTTTGCGCCAGTTCTCGTTAGCCAAGGAGAGCGGGGTGAGGCCTTTGTCTACCGCAACCACATCTCGGTGGATCCCCACGTCGGTTTTCAGGAAGTATTCCCTGAGACTGCATATCTCACGGTTGTGCAGGGTCTTAGCATTTAAGAAACCACGACCTCCGCACTTCCGCGGGATATACAGCCTCATCACCGATGACCGTGGGTGATACATCCGATTTGCGGTAAGTAGTGAGCGGACCCTCCTATCCAGGGCGTCGAGTTCTGTCTGAGTCCATTTGAGTATGCCGAAAGAGTACATCAAAACCGGCATGACCCAACCATTGAAGGCGCGCACCTTGTTCCCGCCTGATAAAAGACTATTCAACACTTTATTCAGGCGGCCAAAGAAGCGCTCCCTCAACGATTGTTTCATGTCAGCGGCATTGATGCCTAACGCTTCCGACATACCCAAATACTTGTAAGTTTCGGTTGAGCAGAGGGATCTAATGTATATGGAATCCGAGAGTTGGGTACCCACGGATTCCATAATCTCTCCTCGCTTTACATGCATGACTGCACATTTGTCCAAACCAAATTCCATCCTGATGGCACTACTGAAGGTTTCAGTTACCTTCAGTAGCTCCATCAGTTGCAAGTTGTTGGAGGCAAAAAGTTTCAGATCATCCATGTAAAGAAGGTGAGATATAACCTGACCACCTCTTCTCAACCGGTAGCCCAAGCCAGAACCCTCCAGCAGTGTACTGAGGGGGTTCAAAGCTAGGCAAAACCACAGTGGACTCAGACTGTCGCCCTGGAATATGCCACGCTCGATCCTTATCGGTTCGCTGCTCTCTCGGATTTGTCGACATCCTGGATAGTGAAGGGCCGTCCTCCACTGCCCCATACACGACATCAGGAAGGTGCGAAGAGTTGCATCAACTTTATACAGCTCCAGCACCCTCATGAGCCATGTATGTGGAACTGAGTCATAGGCCTTCTTATAATCTATCCAACATGTCGACAGATCTCTTCGAGAACGACGAACCTGTTGGCTAATGGCAACATCAATGAGGAGCAGCTCCTTAGTACCACGGGACCCGTTCCTACATCCATTCTGAGAAGCAGACATGATGGAGTTTGTCTCAATATGACTATTAATTTTGGCTCTCAGAATAGATGTAAGAACTTTATAGACCGTCGGTAAGCACGTGATCGGTCTATAATTTTTAGGCTCCGCAGTACTACCCGATTTGTGGAGCAGGTGGGTTATTCCTGTCGTAAGGAACTGGGGCAGCGACCCTGACTCTAAGGCAGATTGGAATTGGGTTGCCAAGCGAGCATGCGATCTTTGAAACCATTTAAGCCAGAAGTTGTGCAGCCCGTCCGGCCCTGGAGATTTCCAGTTAGGCAACGGACGGACTGCACGCGCTACGTCTTGGGGGCTGATGGTAATTGGCCCCATTTCTGGTATAAGATCGCACGTTCGCTCGATCTCCCGAGTCCAATCACCCTCGGTGTGACTGACAGGCACCGACCAGATGCTGCGCCAAAATGAACACATGGCATCATCATCCGGTAGGCGCGTATCAATCACACCTTGGTCCGGTCGCTCCCAAGCCCTATACACCCACCTTTCGTTTCTTTGGAACGTATGATTCTGGGTGTACCGCTCCACTCGCCGCTTGTACCGTCGAATACGGTTTGCCCATGCATAGACCTTCTGCTTCAGGAAGTCGATACGCTCTGTGATATGGGGTAGATAATCTCGAGGACTAATATCTGTCCCCGAGAACGCCCGCCTCACAAAGCGCATCACCCTAGGGCGAGTATTGCCCTCCCTGAAGCAGATAAGCTTGCCTATGAGTGCTCTGGCCTCACCGATACGGCGCTCGATCCTGGACTGCCAAGCTGGTACAGCTGGTCGTGTAACTCGGTCACTGTTAGGAAACTTGACTCGAGCTACACGACATGCCGCTACAGCAGCACAATACAAGATCGAGTGGGTATCAGTAAGGTCTTCGCTGCTATCAAAACAATTTGATAGCTGCGAATCCAGAGCACACACCAGCGCCCTATTTTTCTTATGCATGGGCAAACGAGGTAATCTAGGTCTAAGCTCAGCCGGCGTGAAGCGGTACTCCCGGAATGCATCCTCCAAAGCGCTCCTCAAACGTACATTGCACTGGGTACTCACGGATATAGCCCCGTCATCATCATCCTCTCCAACGTAGTCGGGTCGCGGTGAAACATTGGGCTGCAGTTGCACCGCGGCCTGTGGCGAAGACGGTGAGACACGGCTACTCCGTGATTCGAGGCGAAGTCTATCGAGTACGGCATCATCCAGCATACGGTTACGCTGGATGACTCGCACCTGATCCGATAGTCGTTGGGCCGAAACGTTGACAGCTGGCTCAAGCACCTGAAACAGAGAGAGCATCCGACCACGGTACGCAGTCAGGTTACTTCCCCCCTCAGTAGCCCCAAAGTATGAGCGCATGACATTTTCGTTAATGGATTGTGTCCATCGCATGCGCTGCACACTTCCACCGGCAGCGGGGACCCTATCAGAGGCCGGTGGGCCTCGAGGTCCTAAGCTGGCCGGAGGTCGGCCTCTTCCTCGCCGACGCGCAGGTGGTGGTGTCGTCGGCGGTGAGAAGTATTCGTCGCTCGAGCTCGACGCAACTGCAGCGACCGGAATCTCTGGACTCACGGTCGGCGCTGGTCCCGGCGGCTGCGAGGCGGAGCTGAGCGACGAACCCGAAGATGTTGGGTGTGTGTTTACTTGCTTTGCCCGGCTTCTAGTCAGCATATTCGTTTGTCATATTTCAGTATGTTTTGTAATTTTCGGATGTTATTATTGCATTATGAATTGTAATTATGATGGATACTTATTTTTCGTTGTTTTATTTAGTCTTATTTGCACTATTGTTAGCATGATTTAATATTTTAAATAAAATTGAAAAAATATCGGAAAAAATATGACTGACAGCTTGACAGGCGGGCCACAGATTATTATTATTATTATTATTATCAATTATTGTCAAACAGTACCTATATCCCTCTTATGAAATGGGCATAGGGCCGATTATGTCAATATTAATGTGTTCAAACCGATTCGCGTTCGGAAACTTTTCCAAATTCGAAATAGTGTGCCGATTGACTTTAGCTTTTTGACAATTTAGACATGATTTAGACAGTCACACCGCGCGCGCGCAAGCGATCGGTTGAATATTGTGCGTGACGGTGTGTATCGGGGATTTAAAAAAAATGTCCTCAGTGGTAAAATGTGCTAATTGCAATTTAGTGATTAACGAAGTTTTAGCCTTCGTCCATAACAAAATATCTGTGATGGACGATGAAAGTATAAGCAGAATCTGTGCGAGCGCTTTCTCTGAAAGTGATATTGTAACGGCGAAGAAGTTGCTTTTCGAATCCCTACCGACAACGAAACATAAGATAACGCGGAGGAAGGCGGGAAAAAATGATCGAGACATTGACGACATCATCTGTCTGATCCGCGATACCGACTCCGAGGATATCCCAGTCTTCGTAGCCCGCGACCTCGAGAAGTTACCCCCAGTTCTGTTCGACCATGTCGACGTGACGAGGTTATTGAAAGACATTGTAAAGCTACGGCGAGATCTCGACATGATGAAAGAAGACTATGCTACTGTTAAGCAGGTAGACCAGTTGAAAAGTGAGGTTCAGCATCTTTCATCAGGATGGTGCAACGTAAACCCTAGAAGAGGTGCATATCCCGCAAGACTCACAAGCTATGAGTGCGATAGTGGTCCCATGGGATTGCCACTACAGTGTAATGAGCAGACATTATTAGAATCTACACTAAAATCCAGTATTCACAATGTCCTGGAGCATCGGATATTAGAGGGTAGTAGTGAATCAACGCCGCAAAATAAGCAATTTGATCCGACGGTTGAACTGCGAGACGCGGTTGCAATGACTCACGTCGCAAGTCAGCTGGTCGAGTCGCTCGCGTCTCTTCCCGCGCAGTCCGCGGCCGTTCCCCCTTTGGTGCGCTGTGCGGCCGACGGCGCTTTGCCCCCGCCATCCCCCGTGGCGATCGGTGGCCGTGGTCCCCTGCCCCCTGACCCGCTGCCACTGCTATCTGGTCCGGCCACCTGTGCTGCACCGTTACCACCATCACCCAACTCGGCCGTCGTACACACGGTCAACAAGAATGGATCCAGCCCTATCGCACCAAAGCAGAAATCGTTGGCGGAGATTGTCCGAGAAGGAAAATGGAAGACACAGGCCCCGAGTGACCAATGGATTCGTGTCCAAAACAAAAGATCACGAAATCGTTTTATTGGGAAGCGAGGAAAAGCGATTCCTGAGCCTGGAAGTAATTTTATGGCAGCGGAAACTAAGGTTCCCATGTACATTTATAATGTAGCAAAGGGCGTATCTGTGTGTGACATAAGTACATACATTATGAAGAAAACCAACATTGATGTTAAAATTGAAAAAATGAACATGAAGTTAGCAAAGGATTATGAGTCATACAAAATATTCGTACCTAAACATTCGTTGATAACTTTCCTGAGTGATGATTTTTGGCCAAGGGGGGTAGCCTATCGTCTATTTATAAACATCATTAGACGTGATAAGGAAAATGTCCGTGTGACTTGCGAGAATATTGACAGTACTAAATTATGAATAACATCAATCTGATAAGCTTTAATTGTAAAAACGTGATGAGATCAGTGGAATGTGTGCGAAAACTTTGTCGCTCGGCTGAAGTTGTGGCGCTGCAGGAGACGTGGCTACTGCCGCACGACCTCGGGTATCTAGCCGCGATAGACGACGACTTCGCTTGCACGGGTACCTCTGCAGTGGATACCGCAGCGGGGGTCTTACGCGGTAGGCCCTACGGCGGAGTTGCCCTACTGTGGAGAAAGGTTACGTTCCCGACTGTAACCGTAGTGAAATGCAATAGTGTGCGTCTCGCCGCGATAAAAATCGAGCTCAGTGATCGTTCAATTTTAATATTTTCTGTATACATGCCTACTGAGTCCAATGAAAACCTAGTGGAGTTCACAGAGTGTCTCAGTGAAATGACAGCCATAATTGACAGTCACAATGTGGAGTCGGTGTTTATGTTAGGTGACTACAATGCACACCCTGGTGAGTCATTTGCTACTGAACTTTTAACTTTTTGTGCGGATCAATCTTGGTCGTGTGTAGACATGGAACTTATGCCGTCGGACAGTCATACGTTCGTCAGTGATGAAATGTTTGCATAAATAGAATAGTCTGGGGTGAACGCGACTCGGCTCAAATAGCGAAATTTAAAAATGTGTGTCACTCGAGACTTCGTGAAATTGATTTTCCTTCAGAATTAAGAAACTGCTCAGATAAATTGTGTTGCAATAAAAGTCATAAAATCTTGTTAGATAACATGTATGACAAGATTATTTGTATACTGTCGGAAGCCGCTATATATAGTTATAATGTTATCGAAAAGCGTAGAGGTAATTACATTACCGGGTGGAACAAGCACGTTCGCGACGCTCACGAGAGGGCTCGGCTGTGTTTTCAGGCTTGGTTGTATGGGGGTAAGCCCGGGGCTGGCCGTCTTTATAATGATATGTGTGAAACTAGGCGCGCTTTTAAATCAAAGTTAAAATGGTGTCAGAATAATCAATCAACGACAAATAAAATTGGATATTATAGCGGAACTTCACTTAAACAAGAAATTCGGTCAGTTCTGGAAAAACACCAATAAAATGAATCATAGGCCGGGCCTTCCCGTCAGCGTGGCGGGATTGCATGAGCCTAGCGATATCGCCACTATGTTCTCCCACCATTTCAGGGTGGACTCTCCTCTAGGGCGAGCGCGGCTGGAGCCCGATGCTGAGGAAGGTAGTGAGCGTAGTGTTTATTTTACTACGAAGGAAGTGCGTGCGGTGATCAGAGGTATGGTGAGGGGTAAATCCCCAGGTCACGACAGCCTCAGCATCGAGCACCTGCAGCACGCGGGTGTTCACCTGCCCAGAGTGCTTTCTATGTTTTTTACCCTGTGTTTGGGCCACTCCCATCTGCCCGATAATTTAATGCGTATGTAGTTGTTCCCATCATCAAAAATAAAACTGGTGATACATCAGATGTAAACAACTATAGACCAATCTCCCTTGCCACAGTAGTTGCCAAAGTGCTGGATAGTCTGCTTGGTCAGCACCTGGATAAACACGTCTCGCTAAACGATGCGCAGTTCGGCTTCAGGCCCGGCCTTTCCACCGAGAGTGCTATCCTGTGCCTCAAGCGGACTGTTCAGTATTACACTAGTAGAAAGACTCCAGTGTATGCTTGCTACCTTGATTTATCGAAAGCTTTCGATCTTGTATCTTACGATATTCTATGGGGTAAATTAAGGGCTGAAACTAGTCTACCTGGAGAAATTATGCTATTATTTATGCATTGGTATAACAAGCAGAAGAATTGTGTGAAATGGGCAGGCTCGCTCTCGGGGGAGTACGGGTTGGAATGCGGGGTGAGGCAGGGGGGGCTGACCTCTCCTACGCTTTTCAACCTATATGTCAACCGACTGATCGAGGAGCTCAGCAGCACTGGCATCGGGTGTCATATAGATGGAATATGCGTCAATAACATTAGCTACGCCGACGATATGGTGCTGTTGAGCCCGTCGATTGGTGCCTTACGGAGGCTCCTGAATATTTGTGAGTCCTATGCGATGACTCATGGGCTCAATTACAACGTAAAAAAGAGTGAGATAATGATTTTTAGGCCAGACAATAAGCGATACACATTCGTGCCCAATTTCTCATTATGTGGTACAGCTCTAAAAAAAATCGAGCAATTTAAGTATTTGGGCCACTGGGTCACCGAGGACCTTAAGGACAGAGTGGATATTGATAGGGAGCGCAGGGCGCTGTCTGTCCGATGCAACATGTTGGCCCGCAGGTTTTCACGGTGTACGGGGACTGTCAAAGTTGCGCTTTTTAAAGCGTACTGTCAGTCATTTTACACCTGTAACCTGTGGGTTAACTATACGCAGCGGGCATACAGCGATCTGCGCGTTCAATACAATAACGCGTTCCGGGTGCTGATGGGACTGCCGCGCCACTGCAGCGCCTCCACGATGTTCGCGGCGGCCCACACAGACGGCTTCGCAGCCATCATGCGCAAACGGTGCGCTTCTATCATGCGCCGTACGCGCGACAGTCCCAACACTATCTTGCGCGCGCTGGCGGACCGGTGGGACTCCCCGATGCTGGCTCGCTGGATACGGCTGCATGCAGTCGTACAGTGATTTTTCACCATCATCGGGAGGTTCACCCGGACTGGCCACAATAATATTTTTATTTTATTTTTTTACTAACACTAGTTTGTAAGCTCACATTGTACTAACAAATATGGATGTAGAATCTGAAATAAATAATTTATTATTCCCTTTATTTCACATATAAACATATTCGTTACATTTTTAAATATTTCAAAAATAAAAAATAAAACATTTAAAAATATAAAAAACAGCATCCCACCGGTATCGGGAACAGGGTCCAAGCTACCGGCGGTCAGGGCTCCAGAGAAAGGAACCTCCTAACAATGCGAGCCGTGTCCAGGAGTACCGCTTTCTGAATCAAGCCCTTGATCCAGGCGCCTAACGCGAGCCTCCTAAGGTGTTGGTCGAGGCTCTTGGCTATTAAGCCATTGCCCGACACGACTATCGGCACAATGATCGCAGAGTCCACATCCCACATGTCGACAACCTCGCGAGCCAAGTCAATATACTTGATTTGTTTATCTTTCTCGGCTTTCACGAGGTTCTCGTCATGCGGGACGGATATGTCAACAATCATTGCACGCCTCTCGCTTCGGTCCACCACCACTATATCAGGCTTATTGGCTACAATAGTCCTGTCAGTGATGATGGACCGATCCCAGTACAAACTGATATGACCATTATCAAGAACTGGGTCGGGCTCATACCTGTAGTACGGCACTTCCGATTCCACAAGAGAGTATTTCAAAGCAAGTTGCTGATGGATAATCCTGGCTACAAGGTTGTGTCTATGCAAGTACTCTCCGTTAGCTAGACGAGAACAACCAGAGATAATGTGACGAATTGATTCTCCCGGACGGTGGCATGCCCGACAGATGTCAACCGTGCCGTCCTTCACAATAAATCTCCGGTAGTTATTCGTCATGATAACTTCGTCCATAATTGCACAGACAAAACCTTCGGTTTCCCCAAAGAGGTCACCGGAACGCAGCCAGGCTACGGACGCCAATTGGTCTACATCGGGCCTGTGAAGGGCCCGGAAAAAGCGTCCGTGAAGTTCCTTGCTCTGCCATACTTCCCTGCGATCGTTAGTGTCAAGCACTACCGGTTTGCGCCAGTTCTCATTAGCCAGGGCGAGCGGGGTGAGTCCTTTGTCCACTGCCACTACATCTCGATGCATGCCCACGTCGGCAGCTAGGAAATATTCCCTGAGACTACATACCTCGCGGTTGTGTAGGGTCTTAGCATTTAAAAAACCTCGACCCCCGCACTTCCGCGGGATATACAATCTCATCACCGACGATCGTGGGTGATGCATTCGGTATGCAGTCAGCAGTATGCGGACTCTCCTATCCAGGGCGTCAAGTTCCGTTTGAGTCCATTTGAGTACGCCAAAAGAGTACATCAATACCGGCATGACCCAACCGTTGATGGCGCGCACCTTGTTTCCGCCTGAAAGAAGGCTATTGAATACCTTCTTCAGGCGTCCAAAGAAACGCTCCTTCAACGATTGCTTCATGTCAGTGATATTTGATGCCTAGAGCTTCTGACATACCCAAATACTTATAGGTTTCGGTTGGAGAGAGGGATCTCAGGTTTATGGAATCCGTGAGTTGAGTGCCCACGGATTTCACAACCTCCCCTCGCTTTACATGCATGACCGCACATTTGTCCACACCAAACTCCATCCTGATGGCACTACTGAAGGTTTCAGTTACCTTCAGTAGCTCCATCAGTTGCAGACTGTTGGGGGCAAAAAGTTTCAGGTCATCCATGTAAAGTAGGTGAGATATTACCTGACCACCTCTCTTCAACCGATAGCCTAGACCTGAATTCTCCAGCAGTGTGCTTAGAGGATTCAAGGCTAGGCAAAACCAAAGTGGACTCAAACTATCTCCCTGGAATATACCTCGCTCGATCCTTACAGGTTCGCTATTCCTCTGGGTATGTCGACATCCTGGATAGCGGAGGACTGTACTCCATTGCCTCATACACGACATCAGGAAGGTGCGTAGTGTTGTATCAATTTTATACAATTCCAGCACCCTCATGAGCCATGTATGAGGAACAGAGTCATAGGCCTTCTTATAATCTATCCAACATGTCGACAGATCCTTTCGGGAACGTCGAACCTGTTGGCTAATGGTCATATCAATGAGGAGCAGCTCCTTAGTACCGCGGGACCCGTTCCTACATCCATTCTGAGAAGGTGACATGATGAAATTTTTGTCAATATGACTATTAATTTTGCTTCTCAGTATGGATGTAAGAACTTTATAGACCGGCAAACACGTGATCGGTCTATAATTTATAGGCTCCGCAGTACTACCTGACTTATGGAGCAGGTGGGTTATTCCTGTTGTTAGGAACTGGGGTAGCGACCCTGACTCTAAGGCAGACTGGAACTAATAAGCCAAGCGAGCGTGCGATCTTGTAAACCACTTAATCCAGAAATTGTGCAGCCCATCCGGCCCTGGAGATTTCCAGTTTGGCAACGGACGGACTGCACGAGCTACATCTTGGGGGCTGATGTCGATTGCCCCCATTTGTGGTATTGGATCGCACGCACGCTCGACCTCTCGAGTCCAGTCACCCTCGGTGTGACTGACAGGCACCGACCAGATGCTGCGCCAGAATGAACTCATGGCGTCATCATCCGGGAGGCACGCATCAGTCACACCTTGGTCCGGTCTCTCCCAAGCCCTATAAACCCACCTTTCATTACTCCGGAATGTGCGATTCTGGGTGTATCGCTCCACCCGCCGCTTATACCTGCGGATACGGTTTGCCCATGCATATACCTTCTGCTTCAGGAAGTCGATGCGCTCTGTGACACGGGACATATAGTCTCGGGGGCTGATGTCAGTCCCCGAGAACGCCCGCCTCACAAAGCGCATCACTCTTGGGCGAGTGTTGCCCTCCCCGAAGCAGATTAGTTTGCCGATGAGTGCTCTGGCCCCACCAATACGACGCTCGATCCTGCACTGCCAAGCCGGCACGACTGGTTTCGATCGTGTAGCTACGTCACAGTTTGGAAACTTGACGTGAGCTACACGACATGCCGCAACAGCTGCGCAGTACATTATCGAGTGTGTATCAGTGAGATCTTTGCAGTCGTCAAAATAGTTTGACAACTGCAAATCCAGAGCAGCCACCAGCGCCTTATTCTTATTATGCATGGGCAAACGGGGTAAGCGCGGCCTAAGTTCAAGCGGCATGTTGCGAAACTCCCGAATTGCACACTCCAAAGCACTCCTCAAATTATTGTTGCACTGGGTACTTACATGTGTAACCATGTCAGAAATCTCTTCGTCAGCATGGTCGGAAAGATGGTAGGTTGGTGGTACAATTTCTGGTACCACAGACTGCGACGAAGGAGCAATGGCATGGTTACTCATTTCCGTTCGGAGGCGATCAAGTACGGTATCGTCCAACATATGATTACGCTGGATAACCCGCACCTGATCCGACAGTCGTTGGGCCGAAACGTTGACGGCTGGCTCAAGCACCTGAAACAAAGAGAGCATCCGAACGCGGTACGCGGTCAGGTTGTTTCCTCCCTCTGTAGCCCCATAGTATGCGCGCATGACGTTCGTATTGATGGATTGTGTCCATCGCATGCGCTGCACACTACCGCCGGGAGCTGGGACCCTATCAGAGGCCGGTGGGCCTCGAGGTCCTAAGCCA
Source organism: Mythimna pallens (assembly GCA_961205895.1). Classification (NCBI taxonomy): domain Eukaryota; kingdom Metazoa; phylum Arthropoda; class Insecta; order Lepidoptera; family Noctuidae; genus Mythimna; species Mythimna pallens. The sequence continues at coordinate 19,414,095 of OY540839.1, read as the reverse complement.
CTCGGCGGCCGGCGTCCTCTCCGTCGACGCGCAGGTGGTGGTGGGAGTGTGGGCGGAGAAAAGTACTCGTCGCTGGAGCTCGACGCAACTGCCACGGCCGGTGTCACAGCACTCACGGTGGAGCTGGATTCCGGCGGTGGCGAGGCGGAGCTGAGCGACGAGGCCGGAGGTGGTAGGCGTGAACGGCGAGCTGCGGCTCTTGTCAACATTATTTAGTCTTTTCGTCTTCAATTTTCCATATTTTCCATTGTTATTTTGTCACTATGGTTGCATTATGTAAATGATGTAATTGTTATTTCTTCCGTTTTATTTTCATGATTTCGGATCTTTTGGGATTTATATGATTTTGATATGATTTATGAGATTTATATTTTAAGCAATTAGTTTAATTCTTGATCGAAAAATGTGAAGAGAAATTTTTTTTATTATTATTAGACCATTTATTAATGTCAATGTTCATATTTGGCCAAAAGAATTTACTGGATACTAATTTACGAGTTACGCGTACGCCTGGATGACTCAAATTATGGATGCTATCGAAAGCGATACGTCTAAATTCTAATGGAATATACGGTCTTACTGTTTTGGTAGATATGTCGCAATAAATTGTTTTATTACACATAGGTATCTGTAATTTATTCAAAACTACACACGTGTTATTATTCATTTGCGTCACGTAGTCATCGCTTTCTTGCGCTTCAGCAATTTTGTCGTAATCGAGCACTGTGGGACAGTAGATTGTTTCTACGCGTGATAAACTGTCTGCGACTACGTTTTCATGTCCGCTTATGTGACAAATATTTGTAGTAAATTCACTGATGTAGAGTAATTGCCTGATTCTACGGGGTGTTTGATTTGTTTCTTTACCTAACTTTGAGAATGCGAATCACAAAGGTTTGTGATCAGTATACACAGTGATCTGACGTCCTTCGAATAATTTACGGAAATATTTTACAGACATATATATAGCTAGCAATTCACGATCATATGTTGAGTACTTTCGTTGGGCGTTAGATAACTTTTTAGAGAAGTAACCTAGTGGCTTCCAAACACCATTGATTCTCTGCTGTAAGACTGCACCTACACAAAAATCGGATGCATCTGCCATCAATGATAGCGTCGTATCAATCCGCGGGTATGACAATGTAGCGGCCTTTTTAAGACCTTGTTTACATTGTTCAAAAGTTTCACTCGCTTCGTTTGACCACTGGATTTTAGTTTTATCCTTCTTTTTGGCGCTTTCTATATATACGTTGAACAAAGACTGATATGACGCTGCATTGGGCAAATGGGTGCGATAGAAATTAATCATACCTGTGAAACGGCGTAGTTGCTCGACCGTCTCTGGTTTTGGGTACTCGATGATAGCCTTGACCTTCTGCTCTGCCGGACGAATGCCTTCTGTTGACACATGGTAACCTAGATATTCTAATGAACTTTGCCCGAATACGCATTCGCATTCGCAGTCGGCGATAATCGCCACACGGTCTGATGTCACCATTTTTCTTTTGAACTACATGTAGGGGACTTGCCCAAGCGCTTTTTAAGGGCCGACAAATACCGAGTTCTTGCATTTTCTGGAACTCAGCTTTAACAAGTTTATAACGAGCCGGTGGAAGTGGGCGTGCTTTAGCAAAAAACAGGGGGGTCCTGTGGTTTCAATACAATGCTGTACCGGACTAGGCGGGGATTCTTGAAATGACATCGGTTTGGTGATGCACGGATATTTTGATAGTAACTCGTGATAAGGATGGTTAATGCTAACTGACAGTACGGAAGGTTCACACATTGTTGTTACTTTTGCGATAACATTTAAATCGGTTACCTGATCGATAAGTTTTCGTGACCCGACGTCAACGAGAAGCTTATGGTGACTTAAAAAATCTGCGCCTAATTTTGGCTGCTTCATGTCGGCGATCACGAAATCCCATCGGTAAGGCCGGCGTAACTTAAAGTTTAAAACTAATGACCTTTGTCCATACGTTTTTATCTCTGATCCGTTGGCTGCGAAGAGTTTATAGTCACTACACTGGTTAGCACTGCACTTTCTAATCAATGGTAAAACTGAAACATTTGCGCCGGTGTCCACTAAAAAGTTTAGTCCACTGTTACTGTCTTTGATTTTAAGGCGGTGTCCGGGTGATATGGCGCAAAGCTCCGCCGTTGTCTGCACCTTGCCTGGTTTTCCTGTTGTGCTTTTTTCCAAGAACACGGCTCCACACATTTTTTGCCCTAGCGTGAAAACGGTGGTGATAATAGCAGAGCCAGTCGGGACTATCAGGAGAGCGCCGTGACGTAGACTGGTCGCGGTTGCAATTACGGGACGCGGAACGGGACCGATTATTGTTGTTCCACCGACGTCTGAATTTCGGCCGTGATCTCTCCAGCTCGTTGACCTTGAGGCTCAGCTTTGCTATTTCAGCCATGATAGTTTCTGCTTCTCGGCTCAACGGAGACTGCTGTGATGGTGACACCTCGTTAACCTGATGGACTGCGCGCGACGTTTCGAAAACATTGTCAGCAATTGACGAGAGATGATCCAACTCTTTTACCTCTGATACTGCGAGAACTGCGCGAATAGTTTCTGGTAAATGACCTTGCCATAATATTCTTAGAGTGTCATCTGGAATTTTGTCCTTGGCGAGCTCTCTCATGCGTCGCAAGAGCTGCGTGGGTTTTTGGTCGCCTAGGTCCATCTCGCTTATTAGTTTTTGAAGCTGTCTGTTTTTTGACTCTTCGTATATTATTCGTATTAAGTGGTCCTTGAGTGCTTCAAACTGTTTTACTGTAGGGGGCTCTATTAAAATATCAGTGACCTGTTGTATAGCCTCTTTGCTTAATTTTGATACTACAATGTCGTACCTGGCGTCGTCAGAAAGTTTTTGCGGTGCCAGCATTGCTTCGGTGCGAATAAACCATACTCTGGGTTGGTCTGTCCAAAAATCGGGGATTTTTAAAGTCAGAGTAATCGCTGCCAGTTCCGATGCGGCTGAAGGGTGTGGAATGGTCATCTTGCTTAGTTCCACCAAATTGTTTTAAAAATTTTTTGAAGGTTGCACTTGTTAACTTTTTCGCGGGGTCACCACTTTAGGTGATGTAATCGGAGATAAATAAAAGAGGTGGTCACTGGACTGCACTGATATTATATTGACACTATGATGTACAGGCAACGAGAGTGGCGCGCGCCTTGCGGTTACATATTTATAGGCTTACGCTATTACAGTGTGTGTATTGTATGCGCTGTCTAACCCCTACGACTCCATATTAGTAACGTGGACCGTGTAAACTCGGCCTAAGGTATCTCCAGATTTGACACCAGGCCAATTCTGAACCGGTACTCCTTGGATTCGGCGTTTCCATTCCCTCCTTGTTGCGTTCCAAGTGTAATATATGTACACACCACTACACTGTACTTGTGTGTATGTGTGTGTGTGGTGTGTGTATCTTATGTGTATCTTATGTGTAATATCGTAATGTATAATATCTTGGTAAATCAACATAGAGGAGCGTCCTTGCAAATTCATCTCTTGTGCAGAGCTCAAAAAAGCGGTGAGTGTTGTTTTTGGAGCAGAGGTTAACCTCTCTTGGAAATTGTTTGCAGTAAAATAGACACGTTCACCATTTGTACAGTCAGGTGTGTGACTGTCGGGTGCCTTCCGTGTAACGGGAAGGCTAAAAGCCGCCACACGGCTTCGTTACTGCTAACATAACGACCAGACTGATATGTTTGGACTTCATTTATGGGATTAGCAACATCGGTGTTTTTGAAATTAAAAATAGCTTGGTCGCTACCTTTGTTTATGTATTTACATATATATTTGATAGCGCGCACTGAGCTGCAAGCCTCTACGTTAATATGGGCGTTTAACATTTTTGACAATACGGGCGAAAAAGGGACTACCCAACTATTATCAATAGTAACATAAACATTTCGAACTTTTACAGACGTCGTTTGCCATTGTCATTATGGACAGTTTCTTTAATAAGCGTGCGAGGATATTTTTTAGAGCATTTTCCATTTTTCATGCAGGGGCTTTGAGGATTGTCAGGACCGCATGGACCATGAATCATAATTTTAATAATAATTTTATGAGTAAGTGCCTGGTCACTACTTGGATCCGGTATTTCCGCTCTAATAACATTATCTATTCGATCGGGTCTCAGCTTGTCCTTCAGCCAGATTAAAATAAGCACGTGAAAAAGCCCGCGTTTTTGCCACTCTATCGAGTACATAAAGCATAGTACTTCACCGAACACATTTCCTTTATTGACAACTTCCATAAGCTTTTTAACTTTTAATCGAAAAACCCTTGCAACAATAATTTACCTAAATCGTTAGGGTTAATATTACCATCATTTGCCACAGCATCTTGGAGATGGACATAGTTCTCCGCTCTCAATTTGTTTTGGTTTAATGATATGTATCGTAATCGTTCGCTTTCAACTCTTACATACATATCAACATAAAACTGATTGGCCAGTTGTCTACATCGTGATATTATATTAAAATCATTTTCTCGAACCATGATATGGTAGGCATAAAAATCCATGCATGAGACTTTTTTGTTGTTTACAGGCAAACCTGTCACAGGACTGACTTGGGGTGTTTGAAAGTGGTACCCCTATTGCCCCTTGCTGAATATCAACGGATATTGCAATGCCTCGTTAAATTTGTGTATATCAGGTACCTTGCTTAAAACGTCATTACGGGCATGCAAAATAATGTCACGGGAAGCAAACTGTTCGCCTGTGACTACAGCTGCTACTTCATTAATAAGCGGTGCATTGTACCGTATTTCATGTTCCCCAGTTGGTGTATGGTCAGGGTGCATAATCAACTTGTATTCTTCTCCCGGCATTCTTTCTAATGCTGTTTTGAAAGTATTAATGAGGTTGTTATGCTCGTGCAACATTCTCTGGATTTTTAAGACAGTATTCCTTACAACTCCATTAATATTCTGGCATGTACGGTTAACTTCACTATTTTCGACTCCCATAAAATAAATTTGCAAAAATTTAGGCTGATCGTTTGTAGGCAGTAAAGACCCAACCCTATGGTAAACTTGACCTTATATTTCAAATGTACTGGAAAATCCAGGCATAAAAACCTCATGATCTACTCCAAATGACGTCATTTGGAAACAGCTATTATATTTCCTTATACTGTTCAAAAATAGTCGTGACTCATTAATATCGCATAAAAGAAATGTTTTCAGGGGTTCTTCTGGAATACCGAGTGATGGAAGTGAAACTTTACCTCCAGAACAGTACATACCCGGAGTTTCCTCTTTCCATTTTAGTGCCATACAATATGTGCACTTTTTAGCCATCCGTCCTAAGAGCACTAATCGATGGTTCATATAATCGATTAAAGGGTCATAATCAAAAGCAGAATCATGAAATACCTCCCACGTATTACGTGTAAATATATTTCGTCTTTGTGCTTGCCGTGCAGCTAATAGAACACGTCGTCTTTGAGATTCTTCATGTGACTCTGCAGCAATCAGAGACGCATGACGCTCAGCATCCAAAAGCCGACGTACTCGAGATTGATCTACAGTTTTGGAAGCTCTTTGAGTTGCATGACACCTGGCGTCTAAGAGCCGTCGCTCCTGCCTCACCTCCTCAGTCTCAGCAGCTCTTTGAGCAGCGTGACGTTCGGTGTCTAAGAGCCGGCGCTCCCGAGCCATCTCTTCTGTCTCAGCAGCTCTTTGAGTTGCATGACGCCCAGCATCTAAGAGCCGTCGCTCCCGAGCCATCTCTTCTGTCTCAGCAGCTCTTTGAGTTGCATGACGCCCAGCATCTAAGAGCCGTCGCTCCTGCCTCACCTCCTCAGTCTCAGCAACTCTTTGAGCAGCGTGACGTTCGATGTCTAAGATCCGGCGCTCCCGAGCCATCTCTTCGGTTTCAGCAGCTCTTTGAGTAGCGTGACGCTCAGCGTCTAAGAGCCGTTGCTCGTGCCTCACCTCTTCAGTCTCAGCAGCTCTTTGATTAGCGTGACGCTCGGCGTCTAAAGTGTTTGAGTCTGTTCTTCAGACTCTTGACTTCTTGCAACTCTTTTAGCTCGAGCTCCGCTGGAACTACGTGCTAAATTGGACTTGCGTTTTCTAGTCATTGAAAAAAATAGTTTAAAAACTAACTTAAAACTAAAGAATTAAAAAAAGATACGAATTACGAACTTACAACAATTTAAAAGAAATTATATTACAGGTTGTCCTCTATAATAACCAAGCTTAAAACTAAATAATTTAAAAGAAACGACTTAAATCTAATTAATTTAAAAATTAAAACGAACTTAGACTTACAATTTTATTAAACAAACTAACTAACTATAGTAACAGTAACGATTGAGAGGCGAGCCAGGAGGATCATCGGTGATGATGCACTTGTCGAATCTAAACTCCAAAGCCTTGAGCATCGACGCCGAATTGCTGGCCTGTCGGTTTTCTATCGATTACACTTCGGGGAGTGTGCGTTGGAATTGCACAATTTAATTCCACCAAGTCCGTTCCATCATCGGACCACTAGACGTACGGCGTTGCGCCATCGGTACATGGTGGACATCCCACCCATACGTACAAAGCGTTTTGGGAACACATTCATAATGCGTACAGCTAAGGAGTGGAATTCCCTGCCGGAGTCTGTGTTCCCTGATAGCTACAACCTAGGGGTCTTTAAGTCAAGAGTGAATAGGTTACTTCTAGGCAAGCGTGCTCCATCTTCGGCCACATCATCGCTTACCATCAGGTGAGATAGTGGTCAAACGCGAGCCTATCAATTAATAAAAAAAAACTACTAATAATCGAGATTAAACCAAACCTACATTAAACAACAACCAGACAACCAAACACATAAACCTTTTAATCGACAAATACAACGGAACCAATTTAGAATTTACGAAACAGGACCAATCCACATAAACTATCATACAACCGACAATACAATTTTTCCACGACAGTACCGAAGCGCTCGGCCGATACCCAACCAAATGCGTGTAACGAAACCATATCGCGATCTATTTCGATCCCAACGCCATCTATCGAGCATAGTGACAACTCGGATTATTTATCTATACTCCGTTCGGGCATTTTCTTTGTACTAAAAGTTTTATTATATTGATATTATTTTTTTCATACCTTTTTACTATTTATTTACTTTTTTCCGATGAATTAAAACAATAACATGAACCGAACTCGTGTAACGATCGACACCATTGCGCGATCACCGCCATCTATCGAGCATAAGGACAACTCGACATATAGTACTAATAGAATTATCTATACTCCGTTAGAGCTTTTTCTTTTTGTACTAAAAGTTGTATTATATTATATTTTTCATACCTTTTTACTATTTATTTACATTTTTCCGATGAATTTCCGGATGAATTAAAACAATAACATGAACCGAACACGTGTTCACCATTGCGCGATCAACGTCATCTATCTACGGAGCATAGGAACAGCTCGACATTTATAGTACTGTATTGATGCCGACTTTTGACCAATAGATGGCGCTGTATGTCCGGAATAAATTTTATTTTTTATTTTTTGTAATAAAAACTATGTCCTTTCTCAAGTTCCAAACTATGTCTGTATCAAATTTCACACAAATCGGTTCAGTAGTTTAGGCGTGAAGAAAAGACAGACAGACAAACAGACAAACGGAGTTACTTTCGCATTTATAATATTAGTTGGATTTATTTGAAATATAACTGCATCGTACAATACTATGATATTTGTTAATGGAAAAACAGTACAAACGCACGTTGCCTAACAAAAACATTGCCAAATCAACAAATGAAGATCACACAAATCGAACAATTTAGGTAAAAAAATGAATGGTCACAGTAAAAATACAGCCAGTGGGTCAAATCTGAACAACAGAAAAAGTAAAGAAAAATTAAGTGACTTTCAAACATAATTGAATTTGTGAAATCTAACCGTTTTTTTTTTTAAATAAATATATTACAAAAAAAGAGTTAAAAAAATAAAAAAAAAGTTAAAAATGTTCAACGCTCACGCTGTTAGGATAATCCTTTTACAATTCGCCGGTGAAACGAATAATAATAAATTTTTATTCAAAAACGTTTACAAAAAAATTAACATTAAGCCAACAGTGATAAGGTTTCCCGTATATAATTACAGTTCCTAAAAAAAAAAATATATATATACTAAAACTAAAATATTATTATTCGGAATAGCAATGTTTAACAGTGGACCGCCCGATCTAGGTTAATTTAAACCTGTGTTTCAGGCCATCACTTTACAGTCCAGTTTCATTGCGACAATAAAATTTAAAGATACAGTAAAACTATTTTAACAAATTATATTCTATAATAAAAAAAACAATTACGAAAATAAGCTTATAGTACATTAATACCTAAAATAATATCTATGAAATTATACAAAAATAAACACAAATGAGGAGATCAGATAACATTATGCCAATATTTCTAGAAGTTGTTCTGTGTCTGTAAATATTCTGACAAATTCTTACTACATTTTTTATACCTTAAACTATAGAAACTAAGTACTTTGTTAAGCTTATTATACAGAAATGGTCCTAAGAACACGTAAAAACGCTTAGTAAAGGCATGTCTGGTTTGAGGCTTTATGCAAACCAAGTCCTTCCTTCTCTTGTCAGAAGGTAGAGGGTCAAAAGGAAGTGCCGCATGCTGGTATAGTACTATGTTTAAAATAAATAATTGCCGCACTGTTAGCACATTGCATGCTATGTAGAGCTGGTGCGTAGGAAATCTAAAAGGGCGAAAGGTAGCAACTTTGAGAATTGCTCTTTGAGTACGCTCTAACGGGAGTAAAATTGTTTTGGCCGCACCACCCCAAGAAGTTATGCAGTATGTAAGAATGGATTGACACAAAGCTAAATAGACCTGTTTAATTAATTTGTAGTCGGCTATGTTACGTAAATTTTTAAAAACATATATTAATTTGCGTACTAAAATTGAAAAAAGATGCGGTCCAAGGTCCAAAAATATATAAAATATATAGATAATACAAAGAAATATATATATAAAAATATACTGTACTAAAATAAAATTATGTATGAAGGGTAAGGAAACAGGGGTCCATACATACTGTTTTCTTGCAACCTTGACAGTAAGTTCGCACCAGCTTACGACACTTGACACAGACCCGCCGTTGGCGCTGTTTACCCGCGAACGGGTATTCTAAACTGTGGATAATGTCAGCGTTTGTAAGCTGGCGCAAATTTACTGCGGTTGGCTGAAGAATAGATTGGGAATTATTTTATTTTATTTTATTTATTGAGGGATAATAAACAGCTACAACATATAAAGCTCATGCATATAAATAACACTATATAGGTGATTATGTTGCAGCCAACTGCATTATCCACAGATTAAACTTAGAGGTATTAGGCATATTGTTTGCCACTAGATGGGCATTATGTACAATATATATATTAACACTTTATAGCTTGCTCAATGTAAAATTTATATATATTGTGGAACATTTTCATTTAAATAACTGAAATCAACAAGAACAAAAATATATACCTATAATATCAATGACTCAGTTGCAATTGAGAAACTTTTTCATAATATTTGTTTTAAACTTAAATTTAGAACATGCAAATATATCAATGTCAATAAAATTCAAGTTATAAGATTCCGACATTCTATGGATCGGGCAGCGTAAGCCAGAAATTGTTCGTCATGCATTTAGCGCGAACAAGGTTCCTGCACGAACTTTACGCACGTTAACAGTTCGGGGCACTGAATAACACAGCTCACTCGTGAGATCAATGGCATCAAAGTGGTTGTGGACAATATCATACAGAACATTGGCTTCCAAGTATTTGCGTCGGTCCTCCAAGCTCACAAGCTTGTACTTGCTCATTAATTGGGAGTATGATAGAGAGGTCCTACTTCTATGACACCTATAATGCATAGTACGGAGGAATTTGCGCTGGACTCTCTCTACTGCAGCAATATACTTCTTGTAAAAGGGATTCCAAATGGGAACAGCATATTCCAATTGAGAACGGATGGGCGTCTTGTATAGGCACAGATAAGTCGATGTACGTTTAAATTCAGTTGAAGATCTCATCACGAAACCATACATTTTGAATCTTTTGTTTACTATGGCTTCAACATGCTGGTTCAAGGACAACCCACTATCAAAAAGTACACCCAAATCCTTAACCAAGCATATGCCTTTCAACGGGGTTCCGTTTAGACCATAATGAAATTTTACGATTGCCTTGTTTTTTAGTAAAGTGTACATAGTTACATTTGGGTATACTGAGATGCAGTTTATTTTTAGTACAGTAGTCTGTCAGTCTGTCCAGATCTTGCTGAAAAAGTACGCAATCTTCAATTGATTGTATCGTTTTAAAAGCTTTTAAGTCATCAGCATACAACAAAAACTTGGCGTGTTTAAAACAGTTCTTAAAGTCCTTTATATAAATGATAAACAACAGCGGCCCCAGAATTGAGCCCTGTGGAACGCCTGAAGTAATATCAACAGAAGCAGACTGGTGACCGTTAACCACAACCCTTTGTGATCGGTTTTCAATGTAGGACACAAACCAACGCAATAAATTTCCGCGTATTCCATTGAAAGCAATTTTATTCAGTAGTATTTCATGATTAACCTTGTCAAAAGCCTTCTTGAAATCCGTATAAACCGCATCCACTTGCACTCGCCTATCAATATTTTCAAACAGGTAATTTGAAAATATTAACAGGTTCGATGTTGTGGACCGGCGTTTTACAAACCCATGCTGTTCAGGAATTATATTTTTATGTAACAAAGGGTAAACCTCGGTGTGAACTAGCCTCTCAAAAAGTTTTGACAAGGTCGACATAATTGAGATAGGTCTATACTGCTCAACATCATTTCTCGCCCCACCCTTATGCACCGGTGTAATGTTAGCTTGCTTCCATACCGCCGGGAATACACCTTCATGAAGACATCTATTAAAAAGAATATAGATCGGTTCACAAATACTGTCAGCAGTAGCTATAAAGACAGCTGCTGGAAGGCCATCAGGTCCTGGCCCCTTGGTAGGGTCCAGCCGTTTCAGTTCAGTGAGTATTTTAAATTTTTCTATGTGTAAATCACTGATTAATGTATCATTTTCACTAAACTGCTGCGGCGGACTCCACGTGGGCAGTGTTGGGGACACAGGCTCAAATACTAGTGCGCCTCACCATCAATGATTGCATCACTGCTTACCATCAGGTGGGATCGCAGTCAAGCACTGGTTTATAGCGAATTAAAAAAAAAAAAAAAAAGTCGGAAAACATATTACAGACAACATCAGGATCACTCGACTTGACATTCTCATACTGCATCATGGACGGAATACCTGAGTTACTTTTACGGTTAGAGATGTAAGACCAAAAATGTTTTATATTAGTAGTAAGACTTTCCTCAACAGACTTAATATAACTAGAGTAACAGGTTTCACACATAGCTTTGAAGGTCGTTTTACATTCAGAGAAATTATTATAGTCCTTTATGTTGTTATGTTTTTTCCATTTTATCCAATAACGTTTTTATTTTTAAATATTTTTATCAATTGCGGCGTAAACCAGATAGGGAAGTCAAGTGATCGAGACCTAGTAAGCGGCACTATTGGACTAATTATGTCACTCAACATACCATAAAAAGCCTCCACAGCCTCTTCCGATGAGAGGTTATCAAACAGTACGGACCAGTTGACCTCATCTAAGTGCTTGTTGATGAGGTCATAATTAGCTTTACGAAAATTATATTTTGTCATAGGTTTTCTCTTCATAGTTTGTATAGATAAGCTAACAGGCGCGGTTATAACAAAAGGGGGGTGGTGGGGTTCAATCGGTAATAATGGGTCTTTAAGATTGCCAGCTGAGCAGGAGGTGTTTGAAATAAATAAGTCTAGGATTTTACCGCCTCTATTAGGAATAGTATTATATTGGTGTGCATCCAGTGAGGACATAAGATGTATTAGTTCCGAGCATATGGGGTGAGAACAAGTGCATGGCCTGGAACCCACATGCCCAGGTGTGATCGCACTCCAAGTAATATTTGGTAGATTATAGTCACCTATAATGTAAACGTTCATAACATTTGGGCCATTTAAAATGTCCTGCAAAAAATCAAAATGTGAAGTGTAGACGTCGGTGCTGGTCCCCGGCGGTATGTAAACTGCACTAACTACATGTATCAAGTCTTTGTCACTCCTACTAGGTAGTGCTATCATGACGTGCTCAATACAAGACAAAGACTTAAAAAGTGGATTATTGCATGTAAGTGTGATCGACTGAAGTTCACGCAGTACCGCAACAAGCACCCCTCCACCGTCTCGTTTTCCCGTAGCGTCACGGTTCCTATCACATCTGAATACAGTAATAATAATAATAATAGTCGAGCTCCAGCGACGAGTACTTTTCTCCGCCCACGTCACCACCACCTGCGCGTCGACGGAGAGGACGCCGGCCGCCGAGTGGCTTAGGACCTCGAGGCCCACCGGCCTCTGATAGGGTCCCAGCTCCCGGCGGAAGTGTGCAGCGCATGCGATGGACGCAATCCATCAATGAGAACGTCATGCGCGCATACTATGGGGCTACAGAGGGAGGAAACAACCTGAACGCGTACCGTGTTCGGATGCTCTCTTTGTTTCAGGTGCTTGAGCCAGCCGTCAACGTTTCGGCCCAACGACTGTCGGATCAGGTGCGGGTTATCCAGCGTAATCATATGTTGGACGATACTGTACTTGATCGCCTCCGAACGGAAATGAGTAACCATGCCATTGCTCCTTCGTCGCAGTCCAGTGCGTCGCGTGTGGTACCAGTCATGGTACCACAGACTGCGGGACCACCGTTCTACCATCTTTCCGGGCATGCTGACGAAGAGATTACTGACATGGTTACACATGTAAGTACCCAGTGCAACAATGAATTGAGGAGTGCTTTGGAGTGTGCTATTCGGGAGTATCGCAACATGCCACTCGAACTTAGGCCACGCTTGCCTCGTTTGCCCATGCATAACAAGAATAAGGCGCTGGTGGCTGCTCTGGATTTGCAGTTGTCAAACTATTTTGACGACTGCGAAGATCTCACTGATACACACTCGATAATGTACTGCGCAGCTGTTGCGGCATGTCGTGTAGCTCACGTCAAGTTTCCAAACTGTGACGTAGCTACACGACCGAAACCAACCGTGCCGGCTTGGCAGTGCAGAATCGAGCGTCGTATTGGTGGGGCCAGAGCACTCATCGGCAAACTAATCTGCTTCAGGGAGGGCAACACTCGCCCAAGAGTGATGCGCTTTGTGAGACGGGCGTTTTCAGGGACTGATATCAGCCCCCGAGACTATATGTCCCGTGTCACAGAGCGCATCGACTTCCTGAAGCAGAAGATGTATGCATGGGCAAACCGCATCCGCAGGTATAAGCGGCGGGTGGAGCGATACACCCAGAATCGCACATTCCGGAGTAATGAAAGGTGGGTTTATAGGTCTTGGGAGAGACCGGACCAAGGTGTGATTGATGCGCGCCTCCCGGATGATGACGCCATGAGTTCATTCTGGCGCAGCATCTGGTCGGTGCCTGTCAGTCACACCGAGGGTGACTGGACTCGAGAGGTCGAGCGTGCGTGCGATCCAATACCACAAATGGGGGCAATCGACATCAGCCCCCAAGATGTAGCTCGTGCAGTCCGTCCGTTGCCAAACTGGAAATCTCCAGGGCCGGATGGACTGCACAATTTCTGGATTAAGTGGTTTACAAGATCGCACGCTCGCTTGGCATATCAGTTTCAGTCTGCCTTAGAGTCCGGGTCGCTACCGGAATTCCTAACAACAGGAATAACCCACCTGCTCCATAAGTCAGGTAGTACTGCGGAGCCTAAAAATTATAGACCGATCACGTGTTTGCCGACGGTCTATAAAGTTCTTACATCCATACTGCGAAGCAAAATTAATAGTCATATTGACAAAAAATTTATCATGTCACCTTCTCAGAATGGATGTAGGAACGGGTCCCGCGGTACTAAGGAGCTGCTCCTCATTGATATGACCATTAGCCAACAGGTTCGACGTTCCCGAAAGGATCTGTCGACATGTTGGATAGATTATAAGAAGGCCTATGACTCTGTTCCTCATACATGGCTCATGAGGGTGCTAGAATTGTATAAAATTGATACAACACTACGCACCTTCCTGATGTCGTGTATGAGGCAATGGAGGACGGTCCTTCGCTATCCAGGATGTCGACATATCCAGAGGAATATCGAACCTGTAAGGATCGAGCGAGGTATATTCCAGGGTGATAGTTTGAGTCCACTTTGGTTTTGCCTAGCCTTGAATCCTCTCAGCACACTGCTGGAGAATTCAGGTCTAGGCTATCGGTTGAAGAGAGGTGGTCAGGTAATATCTCACCTACTTTACATGGATGACCTGAAACTTTTTGCCCCCAACAATCTGCAACTGATGGAGCTACTGAAGGTAACTGAAACCTTCAGTAGTGCCATCAGGATGGAGTTTGGTGTGGACAAATGTGCGGTCATGCATGTAAAACGAGGGGAGGTTGTGGAATCTGTGGGAACTCAACTCACGGATTCCATAAACCTGAGATCCCTCTATCCAACCGAAACCTATAAGTATTTGGGTATGTCGGAAGCTCTAGGCATCAATATCACTGACATGAAGCAATCGTTGAGGGAACGTTTCTTTGGTCGCCTGAAGAAGGTATTCAATAGCCTTCTTTCAGGCGGAAACAAGGTGCGCGCCTTCAACGGTTGGGTCATGCCGGTATTGATGTACTCTTTCGGCGTACTCAAATGGACTCAAACGGAACTTGACGCCCTGGATAGGAGGGTCCGCACACTGCTGATTGCATATCGAATGCATCACCCACGATCGTCGGTGATGAGACTGTATATCCCGCGGAAGTGTGGAGGTCGAGGTTTTTTAAATGCTAAGACCCTACACAACCGCGAGGTATGCAGTCTCAGGGAATATTTCCTAGCTACCGACGTGGGTATGCATCGAGATGTAGTGTTAGTGGACAAGGGACTCACCCCGCTCTCAATGGCTAACGAGAACTGGCGCAAACCGGTAGTGCTTGACACTAACGATCGCAGGGAAGTATGGCAGAGCAAGGAACTTCACGGACGCTTTTTCCGGGCCCTTCATGAGCCCGATGTAGACCAATTGGCGTCCGTAGCCTGGCTGCGTTTCGGTGATCTCTTCGGGGAAACCGAAGGTTTTGTCTGTGCAATTATGGACGAAGTTATCATGACGAATAACTACCGGAGATTTATTGTGAAGGACGGCACGGTTGACATCTGTCGGGCATGTCACCGTCCGGGAGAATCAATTCGTCACATTATCTCTGGTTGTTCTCGTCTAGCTAACGGAGAGTATTTGCATAGACACAACCTTGTAGCCAGGATTATCCATCAGCCACTTGCTTTGAAATACTCTCTTGTGGAATCAGAAGTGCCGTACTACAGGTATGAGCCCGACCCAGTTCTTGATAATGGTCATATCACTTTGTACTGGGATCGGCCCATCATCACTGACAGGACTATTGTAGCCAATAAGCCTGATATAGTGGTGGTGGACCGAAGCGAGAGGCGTGCAATGATTGTTGACATATCCGTTCCGCATGACGAGAACCTCGTGAAAGCCGAGAAAGATAAACAAATCAAGTATATTGACTTGGCTCGCGAGGTTGTCGACATGTGGGATGTGGACTCGGCGATCATTGTACCGATAGTCGTGTCAGCCAATGGCTTAATAGCCAAGAGCCTCGACCAACACCTTAGGAGGCTCGCGTTAGGCGGCTGGATCAAGGGTTTGATTCAGAAAGTGGTACTCCTGGACACGGCTCGTATTGTTAGGAGGTTCCTTTCTCTGGAGCTCTGACCGCCGGTAGCTTGGACCCTGTTCCCGATACCGGTGGGACACTATTTTTTATATTTTTAAATGTTTTTTTTATTTTTTATTGAAATATTTAAAAATATAATTTATATGTACATAAACAAGTGAATAAACGATAATAATAATAATAATATTCCACAACTATCACACGACGCCGTCTAGTCCCAAGCTAAGCAGAGCTTGTGTTATGGGTACTAGACAACTGATAAACATACTTATATATTTCTAAATACATACATATATAGATAAATTACACCCAGACACAGAACAAATGATCGTGCCCATCACACAAAAATTTGTCCCGGGTGGGCATCGAACCCACGACCTCCGGCATAGCAGTCAGGGCCACTAACCACTAGACCAACAGGCCAGTCAAACAGTGTAACGAGGATCTATAAATTCCTCATTCGCTATTTCCGGAATTAACCAAGTCTCTGTCAATATGATGATGTCATAAGAGGATGCCAATATGTTCACGAGTAATGTGTGCAGTTTAGTTCTGATGCCCCTACAGATCTGATAATATATAGTTAAATTATTAAAGATATCCATTTGCAATAAGTAACACAGCTAATTCATATAAAACTCGCGATATTAGGTAGAACTTGATCCATAATGGAATCTCAGAGTAAAGTCTCGAATTAAAGTTAAACATTGTATATATTATTTGACATTGTATGATAAATAGTATCAAATTAGAACATATTGTGTATATAAATTGACATTGTAAGATAAGTTGCATTGTAATAAAATTAAACATTATATATATTAATTGACATTGTATAAAAAATAATATCAAATTAAAACATGTATGTAATTTCATGTAACAATATATAACATATTGACTTGAATTACAATTTAAAACTGTATTGATAAATTGACATTGTATAATGAGCTGCATTGTATTAAAAATAAACATTTTATATATTAATTGACATTGAATAAAAAATAGTATCAAATTAAAATTAAAATATGTGTATAATTTTAAGTAACAATGTATAACAGGTTGACTAGTATTACAATTCAAAACTATATTGATAAATTGACATTGTATAATAAATTGCATTGAGATCAGATTAAAAATTGTATATAATTTCAAGTAACATTGTGTAATAGGTTCATTAGAATTAAAACTTAAAACTATATAAATGAATTGATATAATATAATAAGTTGGTTTGAATTAAATATCGAAATTGTAAATATTAATTGACGCTGTGTATTGACTTTCATTGAATCAAAATTAAAACAGTAATATAACTTCAAGTGAAATTGACCACTTTGATCTAAACACAGACACACAATACTAGTTAAAATATAATAAAAAATAAAATTAATAACATGCATAATTATGTAAGAATAACATGCAAAAAAAAAAAAATAAGTCCATAATTAACACGACAGCAGAAATAATTTGAAATACTTATTATTTTGTGATACTTATTCAGCTGGCTTTTTTGATTTAATTTTGTTAATGTCTCTTTCTCCGCGTATTGCAAACGAGACTTCACCCTCTCGCTCACGCACAAGTATTGTTGCATTCCTGACCCATACGTATTTGTAGTTGTGACTTTTAGCGACCTCCCGGGCTTTTCGAAATAACTGCTTCTTCTTTAATGTTAGATGCTCGTTAATATAAATGGAGCATGAGGTTCCAGTTATGCCGATCTGTTCTGACCTTAATGAGGAGGCTTTACGAAAAGCACTAATCAGATTGTCTCTTTGTATACATGATGTGGACTTTACTATGACATTTTTCGGTCTTGTGTTTTGTTGGCGCACATGTGGCACTCTATGGACCGAGACAATACTCTGCTGCGAGAGTAGCAAGTTAAGTGCAAGACCAATTGCTTCAATAATGGCTGGCAGGTTTTCGTTGCGCCTTTCAGGCAAATTGCCTATTTCGACATTGCATTGACGTGCCCTTTGTTCCAAAGTGTCAATTCTGGACTCGAAAGCACTGACTGTTAGCTCCACGCCAGTAGACCCAGTGCCATCTAAATCAGCGATTCGTTTTTCGAGGAGTTCATGCTGCTGCTTTTGGTCCTGAGTAACAGCCTGAAGGCTAACAACATCGCTACGCAGGCCTTGTACACTCTGCTTTAGAAGAGACTGCTCGGTACGCAATGAGGTTATTTCCTTATAAATGTTAGTCATAGTTGATTTTATTTAATCACGAATTTGAAGAAAGTCTTTACTCATTTCGTCCCGCCAAATACCAAGGGTTTCATTTAAGTCTCTTGTGAATCTATGAAAGTCTGAGCTAGAAATGGGTTTGGCGGATGCTTCAACATGTTGATTTCTATTCCTGGAATCAGTGAGGGTACGTAGCGAACTACGTTCGTCTCGAATATCACATGACATGTCCATAGAATTATCCTCAACCGTTAGGTCCGTGTAGCTACGTACTGGGGTGTTAACGTTAGACCTATTACGCCTGGTGACATTGCTGCACGACGGGCACTTCCAGGATGCCTTAAACTCGGCGCTAAGTGCCGCATATTGGCTGTGCGTTACATTGAGACACTCATAGTGATGTTTTCCCTCACATAGACAGCACAGAAGGATGTTATCTGCATTCGCAACCAGTTCACTGTGGCAGCAATTCATTATGTTACTTGATGTAAACAAAATAATATATCAGTAGGACAGCGCCACCTAGTCTAATTTGAGGAAGTATTACAACTTTGAGACCTGTATGATGATCGCTAATGCGTATTGATGCGGTTCGATCACGAAGCACTGGATCCCGACGCTGCTCCAAGGTTTACCAACAGATGGCGCTCGCAGACACAACAAGATCCATCAATGACTTGCAAAATTTGCAACTTAGCAACACAATCAATAAACTCCAGCAATGTTGTAGAAACACTATAAAAGCTCAGCAAAGGTGAATAAGTTATTTTGTGGTTATAGTTCGAGCAATGTTAGAATATTATTACTTGGCTTTCAAGTCCAGGGTTCATCACAGAGAAAAAAAAAATCACAGGAATACAGCACTTTTATGGACAAATAGATCTTGTAGTACTATATATCGCTATTAATTCCACTTTCAAGCAAACACAGTCCCAAAAAATTTAGTTTTACTATTTTTACAATTTAATTAATACAGAGCAGCGTTCTAACAAAACCGACGATATTGCCCTCTAGCGAGCAAAAAAAGAAGAATTATGTTTAGAAAGAAGAGATTTTACTAAAGCTTTACGGAATTGACGATGAGAAAGAGAAGGAGTGGAAGAAGAAGATGATGTTTGCCGATGAATGTTGTAGAAATTAAGTACGGAGACATTGAGTAGCCTCCGAAATAGTTTTTTGTACCAGATCTTTGTTCGTTTCCTCTCTACGGCGAACATAGAGAGCAACTGGTCTTTCTTATCCACCCCACCCATCATGATATTATAGTCATGGACCAAAATGGGTTTGGTGGTACCGTGGATGCGGCTGACGCCGTTACCATGGTATGTCGAGATCAAAGCAACCCTATTCTTATCTTTCCATACCATGATATCGACGACACCCGAAGTAAGACCAGTCAGTAGAGACACGGTGAATTATAAAAGTTGTCCATCCACAACGTGTAACCCTTGCCCTCAAGGCCTTGAATGAGCCTTAGGACAATTGCCGGCGTAGATGCCTTTAATTGGTCTTCATGCTGCTGCGCTTGGGATCTTTGACATTTACTTTGAGCGTAAACCTCAAACCACCATAAATAGCCAGTTTGAGATTCACAGATCTCGTACGTCTTAATCCCCATCGCAGCAACTTTATTGGGAATCGATTGGCTGATATCCAACCGACCTTTCCACAAAAGAAGACTTTATTAAATTATTTAAAATACAGCCAGTGTTGTCTCATTTGAACAACAGATTTCAAAGTTTGTATCGTCTAAGCAATATTTTGCCTTAGACGATACAAACTTTGAAATCCACGGAACAGATAAATAAGGTTGGAAAGGCCCTCGCTCCAATTTTGTATTAAGACCAGTGTCGCCGCTTGACTCTCACTATTTTAATTTCTACACATACGCAATGCTATGTTTACAAATATTTCGCACACAACCAAATCACACACATATAAATCTCAGGGCAGATATTCGTTCGCACACTAGCACTAAGCTCCCGTAGGCATAGACACTCACAGACGTAAAAAGCAATAAATTTTTTCATACACGCTAGTGCTTGACCAAGCCGATATTCTTTATCGATAAATTATCTGATGAATGTATGGGGAAAAATGAAACATTAAATAAATAATAGAAATAATTTTATTTTACTTTCATTAATTGCAAATAATCACTGTCCTTGGAACAGAACATATTTATTAAGCAATTGGCGCTTGCTATTAATTGTGAACGAATTTTTCAAAACAAAATGTAACCTCACGTCAATATATTTTTCAATAATTGCTTTGGTTAGGTCAGTGACGTGGTTTGCTGTAGGGTATTGGCCAATTTGATGATAAATTATGTTTTTGAATATTTCACTCCCTACAAAGTGACGCATAATTTTTGTCACTAACATTTTTTTATTTATATTATGTAGGCTTTCCGTATAAATTTTGATAACAGATTCTGATATTTTACAAATCTGTATTAAATCTGTTGGCGGGTATAACAGGCCACCCTTATCCTTAGCAATAATAAATTTATGCTCTTCATTTATGCTATTGGATAATAGCGCTCCAATGCACATATCGCAATCTATTTTTTTTATTAAAATATGCGCTATGTATCCCGAAATATGGCTAATAATTTGATTGCTAAAGTCTGAGATATTATTGAAAAATGCGTTAATATCTTCTTCGTTATTATTATCATCATCATCATTTTCTTCAACCGCAATCCTTCGTATGGATCTATTAATCCGTGCTACAGGAGATGATGCACAATCAAGAATAGAAATGTGTTCAAGCACAGTACAATTTCCACTATCGAGAGCCTTTAACTCAATATGGACCAAAAGTTTTTTGTATGCAGCCTTAAACTGGCGGGCCGTGGGGTTATTGTTGCCTCCACCATGTGACCTTATATTGCCAAAAAGCATTTCAAGGTGTTCCTGGCTTACTTTGTAAAATGGCATAAATATCAGGACTCCAGGACGTATTAACGTTTCATAAAAATGTTAATAGCTGTAGCACATCCAATAAAACCATTGAAACCAGTTTTACGTAAACTTTTTGTCAAAAGAGTTCCCTCTTCTGTTCTCAACTCGGATAGGTACGTCGTCGCCATGTCTAGATAATAAAGCAGCATTGCAGCGTTGGCTTCTGTTAGAGCTTTTTTGAAGTTATATTCATACGTGTTTCGGGAATTAAAAATGTCAAACATGTTATTAATAACCCTCAAAAAAAGTGTTGTGCTTTCACTGTTTTTGAATGAAGGGAGATTTAATTGGTCACGACAAAAGTCTATAGCGTCTGCTACACTTAGGCTGAACAATTGCGTTGCAAGCTTAACTTTCATATTATTATTTTGAAAATGAACATGATGGTAACGAAGCTTGTTCGCTAAGTGAAAGTTCTCCGTCATTTGAAGGTTATTTAATTTCTCCAAAAATCTCCATTCTATGGTATTACCATCTTTATCTAAAAATGTGTTATAGCATTGAAAAGCATTACGAATTAGATTTATCATGTGCGATGGGTCTAGCACTATAACTACTGGGTTATTCGTTGACGGGTGTGGAAAAGATTTTTTTTATCTTTTATTGAACAATTTAAGCATTGCACCATTGCCATATTTGCAGCGCATCCATCAAAAGTTAGGGAAATTATTTTAATGCCGGTTTTTGCTATAAGTTCCAAACATTGTATAATTAAAGCCACGGATACACTAGGGGACAATTGGAGCAACATGTTGCGGAACATGTTCCTCAACAACTACGTGGAATGTGCCGATATACATGTCGCGGAACATTTTGTCGACCACACTTCTCAGTGTTTATAGAAATGTCGCCCGAGGAGGTTGTGGCTATTAGTGCTGCGTACATAGTAATTATATCGAGTGTGTTGAAACGTAAGAGAAAGAGAAGGTGGTGGATGCGGAATTTCTTATTACAACGAGAAAGAAGAGTTAATATTCTAAGTGATCTCCGAATGTCTGACGGATCGTTTTTGAATTTTACTCGCATGTCATCATCTAATTTTGAAACTTTATTGCAAATGATCGCACCTTCCATAGCCAAACAGGATACAATATTACGGAACGCTATTAGTCCTCATATCGAAAGAATGAGATATGAGGACATATCAGACTAGCCATTACATTGAGGTACTTGTCGACTGGAGATTCTTATGCTTCTTTGTCGTACACTTTTCGAGTGTCAAAACAACTAATACGTAAAATAGTACCAGAAGTTTGTAAATAACTGATAAAAAAATTGAAGATATTTGTAAAGGTAAGTTGAAGAAAACGCATACATTTTATTTATAATTGTATTTTAATCTTCAGTAAAATAAATTTTAAAGAGTACAAGATGGATACAGCGATCAACGTAAATTAATTAGTATTAGTGCCATCAATGCTATTAGTGCTCGAGGAATCCATATTGGCAAGTATATTTTGTATAATATGCTCTTCAGAAGGCTCGGGGCTAATATCACTGGATGCAGTGCTATAGCCCTGTTGAACAACTGACTGGCTTTGATTATTATAACTTGTACGGTATTTTCCTAAGCGTGCATCTAATAAAATATTATTAATATAATATTTAGCCATAATTAACTGTGTTCGTCATTAGGCCGTGCATAAAATTCACTCGCTAGAGTTTAGGCAAATTCGTTGCAATGATATGTTTGTGTGCATCATTCATACAACTACACGCACACACGCGTAAAAATCGAGCTTCGTGACCGCTTAAACAATTTTGATCCTTTAGAAGATATTATTCTAAATTACAAAATTTTATATTAAGTACGGTTTGTAAATAAACGTCTGAGACGCGTGTCTTTATATTTATCACACTATACACCAAAATTATTTAATTTTGTGTTAGATGGATGTTGTCAAATTTAGACATTTAACAGAACGATAAATCCAAAACAGATGATAAAATTATATTTGTTTATATAAATGGTTGTAAAAAAAACACTTTCGATACGTCAAAAATATGTAATAGTAGATTATGTGGCGTGCAGTGTCTTTAAATCGCGGGCGGCATGTTGAATTCCGAACGAAACGAAGTTATAATACCGATCGTCAGGGATTTATATAATTAACTCCCGAACATTGCTAAGGAGTTCATATAGAAACCTGAGTGAAGTAAGGGATTCAAGGTGCCCAAGACAAACAGCTTTATCCGTGTTGGATACCCTTCTTTTTAGGGTTCCGGACCTCAAAAGGAAAAAACGAAACCCTCATAGGATCACTTTGTGGTTCGTCCGTCTGTCTGTCTGTCAAGACTGTTTATCTCGAGAATACGTGGAGGTATCGAGTTGAAATTAAACAATATACTTAAGTCTGCAGTCCCTTGAAGTCGTGAAAAAATCAAACTTCTAAGGTAACGAATAAAACAGAAACGGCCGTTTATGTCGCAAAAAAAAAACGTAAATTTTGATACTCCCAAAGTAATTAAAATTCACAAGGTACTTCCCGTTGACCCAGAATCTTGAAATTTGACATAAAGCAAGGTCTCATAGCACAGGTATATGAATAAGTCTGAAAACCATAAATTTGTTGTTACCTAACGTCACTGTTCGGTGTTTCCACCGAACACCTTATAACAAAAAAAATACATTTTTGCAATTCGGAAAAATCTTCGAGACTCCGTTCGGGAATTGTAATTTGTACGGAACCCTCAGGGCACGAGTCCGACTCACACTTACCCAGTTTCTTAGTTATCTGTGAGATAATTAAGAGACAAACTACTTAAACAAAATATATATTAAAGATATATTTTGTTATAAAATAAATATTATTTACAAGTTAATCTTAACTATTACTTGACAAGTTTTAAGATTTGAAACAAATAAAATTAACTACTCTCAAGATTCTATAGTTTTAATTATTATAAATGCGAAAATAAGTTTATTTTTGTTTGTAAGCTTTTCACGCCTAAATCAATGAACTGATTATCCTGAAATTATACATATTATATGTTGTATGGTGAACAAAAACGGTTACAGGTTAACTTTCCTCCCGAAGAAAAGTACTGTCCCGAGGAAAATAACAATAACGTACTTATGATCCCTAGATACTGCCACGTGTCTTTCAAATCTTAATGGAAATCGAAATTAACGAAGCCGCAGGCAAAAGTTGGTTATTAAATAAATTAAATAACCCTTTTCTGAAACACAAATCGTCATCTTTGTGTCTGTTTTATCAAAAATTATATTATAACTAGCAAATATTTTAATAGTGCAATGTCACCATAAATCATATAATACATTGTTACCCAAGGGGTGAGATCAACTTATTTAGTCCCGAAAATACGCTTGGACGCCAATAGTTCGAAGAGATCTTTAACCCGAAGTAAAACACTGTGCTTTTCATTACGAATATAAATAAAGTAAAAATAAAAATCTGAGTCGTCCTCAAAATTTGTCGTATGACTTTAGATATATTTCTTTTGATTTAGGCGGTAAAAGGTTTTCCACTACTGCTTTAGCCTCTTCTCTTAAGAATCAGGCGTTAAATCCATATCTGATTCTGATGAACTTATCGTGCTAATACAAAGCTCATATAGCAGAGATTCAACAGAACTCTACAACTCGAAAAAATAAATACAGAGGCGATTGCCGCTTTCACGCCAATTTTTTTTTTCTGTTGCTGGCCGGCTATTTAGCCTTTATTTTTATCATTGAAAACATGGTAAATATTTTTACTTTAAACTTCCTATATAAACAGTCGCGATCAGCTGACTACCATGTAGAACTAAAGGGCGGGGGATGTCATAAGATGATTTTCCCACCGAAAAAAAAAAAAAAAAAAAAAAAAACCATGTAGAACTAAAAAAGTTATGAATTTCTAAAAGTAGGTTTTGGTATTAATTTACACCCTGTGCGTAACACAAAGGTTATAATTACCATGTTTAGATCAAGTTCACACATGTTGTCAACATTTGTAGTATTCATAGTCATTTCAAAATTTTCATTATCAATTTACTAAAAAATAGCAACATTTGTCCCGCTCGTATCAGCCCCACATGTCGTTTTTCTCACCGAACACGCTAAGTTCGAAAAGTTCCTGCACCGGATTCGTGCGGAAGCGATGCCCGGGTGTCGCCACTGTGTGGACCGCCCGGAGGACACGGTGGAGCACACAGTGGAGGTGTGCCCCGCTTGGGCAAAGCAACGCCGTGTCCTCGTGGGGGCGATCGGTGGCGGCGATCTCTCGCGCCGGGCTTTGGTACAGGCCATACTCCGGAGCAAGGTGGAGTGACAGGCAGTCACCTCCTTCTGTGAAGCAGTAATGCTAGCAAAGGAGGCGGCCGATCGCATGAGGCAACGGTCCTCCTATTTCCGGCCACCGTAGGCGCGGGCTTGCGGACGGCGAGCAATGGGTGGCTCACCGTCTGACCGTCCGGACCTAGGCCAAGTCGTTGACGGCGCATACTGTTCCACGCGCACCTCAGGGAGATGTCAACACATCGTAGGGGCCCAGCAGGGTCGAAGCCTACGGGGGCCACGGGTAGTGTGAAAGTGAAACCCGAGGCCCTGGAACGAAGGCAAAGAAGGAACAGGAGTGGGTTTTTAGTCAGTAAAAGTCTGACACTATCTCTCGCTCCGCTCAAGAGCGGGATTTGTCATAGGATGATTTTCCCACCCAATAAAAAAAGCCCTACATGTCGTTTCCTTTTTCTTTTGACGCATTGATAATGATAATTGATAATGCGTCTCTTTATTTCGACCCATTATCTACAAAAAAAAAATTGGTTGCCTGTAAAGTCGGTATACGGGCGAAAGTTTTACGTGACAACGACTTTGAGTGGTAAAATAATTTTAATGTGAATATTCATTCGTATAGTAGGAAGAAGGATGAAATAATGCAGGCGCCTAAGCGAAATAGAAGCGCAAGACATGAACCGGTGTGTATGCCTATCTCTCTCACTCTCTCTCTCTCGCTCTGTCTCTCTCGCTCTTAGGCGGGCTAACTGTGCTCGAGTGGAAGGGACGCGTGCCTTTCACTTTTTATGTCTGTCTCTCTCGCTCTTAGGCGGGCTAACCATGCCCGAGTGGAAGGGACGCGTGCCTCTCACTCGCTCTCATTGTGAGCGTATAACGTGAGCGGAGCGTAACGCAGTTTCTTGAAGTGTCACCCGGCAAACCAATTTATAAGACGTTGTCACGTCAAAAATGATTTCGAAAACTAGACCTTGAATTTCGACCTTAAGTAATCATAAGAAATATTAACATCCTGTACATAGTGTATAACACTGGATGATAATATAGCTGCCATTAAACATTGTAGATTTCATTAGTGAAATAATTTTTGTATTTGGGTAGTAGTAAAGTAATTCCGCAGATAACCTTTACTAACAAACATACAACCGTTACCTCTAATTAATGAAGTCGAAAGAAATTTTAACAATTTTCATAAACAAAAAAAGTACTTAAAATAAACTATAATACTTAATGGATCAAAAAGTGGTAGTCGGCGTGCAATCTTGGGAATATTTTCATGTAATATTCGCGAGCAGCTGCGAAGCAAAGTAACGTGTGCTCACGCTGGGAGAGCCCGGTCGTTACTGACGCGATCGAGTTTGCGCGGTCGATAATATAGTTCAATTTGCTTGTAATTTACGAAATGAAGATATTGTTTATTTATAAAATAAATTTTAGATTCTATTAAAGGGATTTCTTAAGATTGTTGTGCAATTTTTAAATTTTCTTAAATGTGTTGCTAAGGTATAGAAAAAAATACTTATTTGTCCAGATGTTTTCCAAGAATTGTGTTTCTTCAACATTTTTTTTCTGCTATATTTTCTATTAAAGTCAATAATGTTTTCAACCCATCTGCCAGAAGACCATATAATGATGTTACTGATATTTTTTTTAATGTTATAAATCAGTTGTAGTTTGGTGTAAAACGTAGCCAAACGTCACTCGCTCGTTACTTTTGCGAGAAAAGGGTTTTGAATGTGGGTAATTGCTATTAATACACACATTATTTTAAAAAAGTAATCAAGCCAACTGAGAGAATAAGAACTTGACTTTCATAATTTAATAAAAGAAGGTTTAAATTCTTCTTGCTTTTCTCACAAACCATGATCAAAAAAGTTCAAAATGTGTTGATTTTGTGCACGGAGCCTTAATGCACGTTACTCAGTTCCTACGTACTGTCCATAAACATCGAATTCATCTCGGGACATCATTCTGTTTTTAGCAACATGCAGAACTTCATAAGCCTCCTCCAATCTATCTTCATTGGGGTGGCTCCTCTTCCGAGTTGGTCGCGACGATGAAGGTGTTGATGCAGGGGTTGTGGGTTGCTCTGCTTGATCAATGGTAGATTGCGATTCTAGTTGATGAGAAGATTGAAATTCCGGAACGGTAGATTGAGAATGTTCGTGTACATCTTCATCCGGAGACAAAATCGAGTTTTGGCTTTGTGACTCTGAAAAATTAATGATATAAATATTAAGTCAATTATTATAATAAGAATATACTAAGTATAAAACACGTATTGTATTATATCAAACATCTGTTAGACATGAATTCTTAATTATTAGTACGCAAAAATAGTATTTAATGTATAAGTATTTCTTTACAGGTCCCAGCTACTGCAAATGAATGGAAAACCAAGGCTAAAAGCTTTGAAAATATATGGAATTTTCCGCATTGCGTTGGATCTATAGACGGTAAACACGTTTTAATCCAAGCTCCTTCGAATTCGGGAAGTGACTATTTTAACTATAAGGAACAATTTAGTATTGTCCTATTGGGTATTGTCGATGCAAATTACAATTTTATCTATGCAAATTGTGGTGCTAAAGGAAAATCTTCTGACAGTGGAGTATTCCAAGAGACTGCTTTTTATAAAGCTTTAGCTGATAACCAACTCAACTGGCCAACTCCAGACCTAATACGACAAGATGGTCCGAATATGCCTTACGTACTTGTAGGAGACAGCGCCTTTGCACTGACAGAAAACATGATGAAGCCATATCCCGGTAATCATGACGTGGGTACAACAAGACGCATTTTCAACTATCGATTGTCAAGAGCTAGAAGAATTGTCGAAAATGTGTTCGGTATCTTAGGTGTTGTATTTCGTATATTCCGAACTCCCATAACCATCCTACCCTTTAATGCTGAAGTTGTTGTAATGGCGTGCGTATACCTCCATAATTTTTTAAGGCGAAATAGTCAATCGAGATCACTGTACAACCCACATGGGACTTTTGATTCTGAAAATGTGGATCACGATATTTTAGAAGGATCTTGGCGCAGAGAAACTGGTTCTGTTAATATGTCGAATTTAAATGCTATGGGAAGACGCTACCCTGAATCTGCTATGGAAATAAGAAACAAATTTGCTGAATATTTCATGAGTGAAGAAGGACGTGTTCCCTGGCAGAATAATTTTTAAATGAATAAACTAGTATTGTACTATATTTTTTCTTTTAATGTTACTGAACAACGTCAATCCTTTTAGAAGTGAAGTTTTGTGGGTGAGGTGTGTACAAATCTTAGTTTATGTAAATAATATAGGTACGTATTAATTTGTTACTTTTCCTTTCCTTGTGTGTCCGTGCAATAAATTATAAATAAAAATAAACCCGTTTGCTCTAAATTTGTCGCAGGTGATGTGACCGTGATTACTGATTACAAATGACAAAATAACTTAAGTATGACTTACGTTTGTGTCCAAAGTGTCCAAGCTTCCAGAAGTTGTGGCTCCCTTTAGCAAAAATTTCATTGCATCGTACGCAAACCATGCACTGGACTTCACGTCCTCTCGTCCACTACCAGTAGTTTTTGACGATTTCACTTTCTTCCTTTCTCGGACAAATTGCGAACGCAGGGTATGAACTTTGGTTTCTATTTCTTTTCTAGGCAATTTAAGCGCCTTGGCAATATCCTTTCATGCATCATTTTTCTTTATTTTATTTCGATAGTCACGGTGTGAAGTATCCCACAACAAGTCACGACTTTCGTAAAGCTCTATAAGCAAAAGCACGGTATCATTTCCCCACACTACAGACATTTTAAAGGCACGTTGCGTACGCGACTACACTCAGTGACAAATGGCGCAACACTGACGCGGGACACGTGCGCTCGCTCTCGAGGCGGGAGCAAGCAACATGCCCCGCGTCACGTACAATGTTGTGGGTCATGTTGCGGGACACTATGCAACGTTGCAGCGTCACGTATATTTTGTGTTGCGCGTCATGTTGCGGGACAAAATGTTCCCTAGTGTATCCGGGGCTTAAGTCTGCGCGCTGTCTTCCGTTAATTCCGTCAACTAAGAAATATCCAACGGGAACCTTAAAATTACAATTTATGCCTGTCACTAGAAATACCAGAGCCTCTTTGGCTATTCCTACATGGTCTCCTTCGATGCCACTGCCAATATCGACATGTCCAAGTAATTTTTTTCCGTCCCATTCTATACGACGGCGTATAGCCATTTCATCTAAGGAAAGCGCTGCAATAATGGGATGTTTGGTGCTTTTCACTTTTATTTTTAACGCCTCTATGGATTCTGAAGTAAAACCAGGATCGCCTCCCATATGTTGGTACCATTTTCTGAGTGTACGGCGATCCGGGAGGCAAGTATCAAAAGTTTTGCGTACGTACTCATAAGCCTTTGGCGAATAATAGTCAAGTGTTAGCGCAAAACTACGCAGAGCAGGACTATATTTTTGCTTACGCGGTGTCCTGCGTGAGCGACGAACGCGACGCGACGCTACGCAACACGGCGCGACGTAATGCGACGCGATGCTATACGCGACAAAGGTTCTACGTGATTTTGGTCATTACTTCTCGAATCATGAAGAAGTACAGTACAATTTTGCTTGAAAGTTCATATTTAAAGTACAGACTTTTAAAAAAATATCGTAAAAGGCACAGAAAGAAAACAAATATAATATTTTTACAAAGAAACACATTTGGCGAGTTCCATCATTTGTATCCAAAATTAAGAAACGATTCTAAAATGTTTAAACAATATTGTGGAGTGTTACCGTCTACTTTCGATTACATTATTGCTTATATTAAGTCTGAATTTCAATTAAAAACAACAAATTTTCAAAAACCTATTTCTATTGAAGAAAGATTACTCTTGACATTGCGGTGAGTACATAGAAATGAAACTACATAATATTGTATTATTGAAAATATGTATTTTAATTATTATGAAATTATCACTGAGATGAATCACCAGAAGTGAAGTAACCCATCATTGAACATTCTGTGTTTGATGGGGTATTCAGTTTTGATATTTCGTTGATGAGCATCTCCTGAACCTGAGTCCGAAATAATAATTTATTCAGAGATGGTAGCTTTTTCATATACGGCATTATAGACTTGAACCAGTTCAAGTCGTCGTCGTCTTCATTTAAATTTTTCTTCATTAGGTCTATCTTTTCTCGTTCGAGTGTTATTAAGATTTCTTCAATACTTTTTGCTGCACCTTCTTGTACCTTTTGGTTAGCCAACGTTCCAATAGCTCGCGATGGGGTATACGACGGTCCAGGTGTCGAGGTATCATGTAGTATCTGTGCCGAAATAGCATTTTGTGAAGTTGCAGCATCAGTCGTAGGGCCATCAATTGTTGCCAAATTAGTATCATCTGTATTGAACTGCGATTCATCGGTTTGCGTATTGTATGCCGATTGCTCAGAAAGAATAGACATCATTGTATCATCATCAATAATGTCGTTTTCATCTAATATGTTATTTTGAATATTACTCGTAGTTTCACGTGGTTTCAAAATTGTCTTTAAAAATTGCATTGATTCAAAATGTGGCCAATCGCCTTGACCATTTTGATCTGCGTCCGAACCCGATCTTGGCTTTTCTACTTTTTTAAGCTCTCTGTTATAGGAATCTCTTAAATTCTTCCATTTCTTTTTTACATCATCAGCTGAAATTAAAACAATATTATTATTTACAGATATTTGGTTACTGGAACACCATATAGAAAGTTATCATTCAATTTTCGTATATCAAAAACTGCCATTTCAAACATAGTGAAAGAAGTGTGTACTGCAATTTGGAAGACTTTAGTAATAAAACATATGCCTATACCTACAACGGAACTGTGGAAAAGTATCGCAAAAAATTTCTGGGAGAAATGGCTATTTCCTAATTGCATTGGTAGCCTTGATGGCAAACACGTACGTATTAAGAAACCAAAAAAATCTGGTTCTATGTACTACAATTATAAGGGATTTTTCTCTATTGTATTACTAGCTTTAACTGATGCTAACTATAAATTTATAATGGTTGATATTGGGGCCTATGGAAAAGATAACGACGCTGGAAAGACAGGCAATAGAACATCAAAAATTACAAATACCGGAACCCGACTTTTTACCTAATACCCTCATTAAAGCGCCTTTTGTATTTGTGGGTGATGCTGCATTCCCATTAAAAACATACCTTCTGAAGCCTTATGCACAAAAAAATGTCAGTGAGGGAGATATTAAAGAGCGGTTAACTATAGATTGTCTCGAGCGAGGATGGTCGTTGAGTGTTCTTTTGGTTCAATAGCGTCAAGATTTGGATTACTTAATACGCCAATTGAGACAGATATTGAAAATACAATTAACACTATAAAAGCTATAACTCTACTTCACAATATAATACGTGATCTTGAGAGTAATTGCGAAAATTTGACGTCAACTTCATCCCCTGATCTTCGAAGATCAAGAAGATATAATGCCTCAAGTCAAGCAGCCATACATGCAAGAGAGATATTCGCGAATTATTTTAATGAACATTGAAGGTTTCGTCACTTAGCGGAAGTGGCAGGCCAGAAGAACAGCCAGCCACCTAACGATTAACAAAATGATTGCAAGAGTAAATTACTAAACTTAATAAATAATAATGTAAATAAAACTTACCTGTGCATTCTACTGCTTCGGCAACATTCTTCCAACTTCTTTGTACTAATAAACGATTCCTATAATGTTTATGTTTTTTGTCCCACAACAATCTTTGCTCACGCACTGCGGCGATCAACGCTTTTGAATCAACCATTACATATATTAATTTTAGGGCGAAAAATGTTATAGTTCGTGTTGTCGCATCTGGTCGTCCTCAAAACAAGTGCGCGTTACGTCGCGTCTCGCCGCAGACTGTCATATAGGCCGCATGTAGGGTATGCCGTTGAGTTGATCGCGTTCGTCGCGTTCGCAGCGTCGCGTCGCGTCGAGTTCGTCGCTCACGCAGGACACCGCGTTAGATGGGCCGCCACCAGTATTTTTTGCGATCATACGATTTGTCAGTTCTTGTACCTGTAAATAAAATTGTAATAATAAGAGTAATCTTAATTATCTCTGCTATTTTTATAAGGCCACATCCTATATATAAAACATACCTTAACATTTATATTTTTGAGAACAGATATATCTTCGTCCTGCAAAGAAAATTTTTCTTGAAGATCATGTAAAACATCTTGCATTTTATTAATTTTCTTTTTCAGTCTTCGGTTTTGTGCTTATATTTTCCTTATCTTCAATCTCTGTTTCTTTATTATACATTCTTTGTTGATAATTATCTTTTGTAGCTTTCTTTTCCTAGGAGTACTTGCATTTGAAGATGACATTAAGTTTTCCTACAAATAAATATTAAGCATAACTCTCTGTGCATAAAAAGTGTTATTATGAAAGATATGACACTTACTTCAGTGTTTGTTCTTTTTAAAGATTTATCTTTTTTTGGTGTCAACAAAACCGAAGATGAAGCCTGTGCTTGTAAGTCCTAAAATTAAAAATAGCATAAAATATTTTGAAATGCAGACTACAAGAGCGATTATAATTCAAGATAACATATAAGTATTAGGTTACCTGAGCTCTTTCGCAATTTTGCACACTGGTGGCAATAGCATCATAACTGGGCTTTTTAAGTATAATAGCATTGCAAGAATTAGTTGTCTGCAAAATAATGCAAAAGTCTTTACATGCCACGTACAGTAGAACTAATTATTTCATAATTGTATTATTTTTATAGAGCTGAATGCTAGCATGATAATGGTTTACTGGAGTATGATATTAATCTACTGTAATTATTATAACCATACCATACCATACATACTCGAAATATTTTTCAAGAAAATAAAATAAAAACAGTTGATCCTTACATTTTGAATGCAGGGATCAGATTAGTTCATAATTTAGCAGTATAAAAAATAGGAGCAGAATATGCAATATAGAACTTAGTTCCAACAAGTTAGTAATAGGTACATTTTAACAAAACTTACCAAAGAACTTGAACAAATCTGAACAATTTGTTCTCTTGGAATCACACCTGGTTTTAAGTACCTATAACCTGATTTTTTAATGATAAAATCATTTTCAGTAAAATGTTTAGAGCAAATAGTACTCGTCTTTGTCGGCATCCAGTTTCCTCTACCTGTCACGTTAATCCATTGTTCTCTGACGTCAGGTTCTTTAGGAAACCTACAATTTATAATTTTTTGCATGAGTCAAATTGAAAGCAAGAATAGCAAGAAAAATCTGTGTTTTTATTTCGCTGCCTGTCTCTCAGAGGTCCTCCTAGTGAGTTGCAGCCACCACTACCTACGCATTCAGGGGTGCGTGGTGACGTGTGTCGCTAGCAAAGTCACTCGACTTAGAGTAGGGAACGTACGTCAAAAACGTGGGAGATTGTCCCAGGCACGGCCGTTAGGTACTGGACTTACCCCGGTCGTCCGCAATACAATGATTAATATAATATTGAATTTATGTCTAACTAAAAATATACTATCATTAATTAAATATAAAATAATTCAAAAATTATCTTAGTCAAACGTAAATTTAATATAGCCGAGAATTCTGTCGATGGTTTTATTTAACCACATGGTCACTCACTATCGATAAACATGCGCCAAGTACACATCGGGCAATGTATATTTTTTGTAACTTGTTGCAATAATGTTGTTAATGTTTGGAATTTCATAGTGATCAGCATATTTTTGTTTTTTTTACAAATAATATTGTAATTAAATGTTATTTTCGACTTACCGATGGAAAGACATACTTCCTCGCTCTATAGTCGAGGTCTGACTTTTTTTCTTACAAGTTATAATTGCACAACACGGCATTTTTGAGGAGAGCTCTGTTCTCTGAAGTAGTCTGAAGCGCACTGAACGCGGCGGTTTAATGAATCGGTCGAGTTATGATTTTCGAATCATAACTGTGGCGCGCTTGCCACGCCCACATTACCATTCCAACCTTATTTATCTGTTCCGTGTTGAAATCTGTTGTTCAAATGAGACAACACTGGCTGTATTTTAAATAATTTTGCCTCGGAGTAACTCAGCTCTAGCCCATACATGTCTTCACTATTCGCGAAGTGTAAGCACCCTTGCAGGAGTACAAATCGTGAATAGGGCATGTATGTGCTAAAGCTGGGTGTACTGAATAGGTCAACTTCGACACACCAGTACTCCTCGACCCGCGACTTCACCACTATCCCCATCCCAATAACCAATGCGAAGTATACATATAGCTCATCAGCCGTTGTGTCCCTCCAAAGGCTGATGCGACTACTGGGATGGAGATTGTGGTGGTCATCGAGCATACTGACTGCCATCTGCTGAGC
This sequence comes from Mythimna pallens, assembly GCA_961205895.1. Lineage (NCBI taxonomy): Eukaryota > Metazoa > Arthropoda > Insecta > Lepidoptera > Noctuidae > Mythimna > Mythimna pallens. The sequence goes on along the minus strand of OY540839.1, from coordinate 19,379,478 downwards.
GTACCTATTCGTCTCCGAGGTAATGTACTCCATAAATTGCCGATCCCATATGTTAATGATAATATCATATGGGTCGACATTTGGAATTGTCGGACCTACATTAATCTCCGAAAACGATTCCCGCCTCGACACAGGTGAAATCGGGGCTGTCAGAAACGGTCTCCAGTCAAAATCATCGACTCCTAGGCTGGTCCGTCGCACTAGGAGGAATATCACTCTCGCCACTAGTTCTGGCGACGGCGACGGCAGCGGCGTTGACACCGACGGTGGCGGTGGCAGCGGCGGCGACACCGGCGGTGGCGGCGGCAGCATCGGCGACAACGGCGGCATCGTCCGTCACCGATGTGCGAGTCCGCAAGAGTCTGATTCGCTTCCTGTGAATTGATAAGTAGGTACTTACATATCTGGTGGGAGAAGTTTGCCCTTAGTCCCATCCCCGAGCTGAAGTCAGCAGCTACTTACCGTAACGTAGCGCTGCCCACACATCTCTGTCACGCAGACTCTGGCGAGGTGGACGAGGACGCTGGTAGGAGGTGCTCGGCTCCTGATAGTCCACATATCTACAAAAATAAAACAGTTTTGTAGTAACATATCCAATTATTTAGAGACATATAGAAGAGTTGTAGTAGTAGATACTTACGCCGGCGAGGGCAACATCATCGCCGGCAACGAACTATCAAGCACCTCCGCGACGCCGTCGGTCGACGCTGGTGGTGGTGGTGATGGTGGTGGTGGTGGTGGTGGTGTCGGTAGTGCTGGTGGTGATGATGGTGGTGATGGTGGTGGTTGAGGTGGTCGTGGTCGAGGTGCCGAATCCGACCTAGATGGATAGATAGATATTCTTTATGTACACCAAAAATATTTAATTACTTTTATTAAATCTACATCTACAATTAATTGATAAAAACACAACTAATTAAAACTATATATACACTAAAGACAAAAACTACTAGCTAAAATATGGCGTCATAAAATTCCTCCGCATCGCTGTCGACTGGAAGTGTGCCCAAAAAAAATTAAGCATTGCCACGTTGTATGGCAACCCCAAACGGCTCAAAAATATCAAACCAAAAATTGGATATTTTAAAATAAATATTCTTGCCAGTGTGAAGCAACCAGACACAATTTAAAACTACTTATGGACTCCACCGTCGTTTTCGGTGTGGGTGCAAGGGAACCTCTAGGCCCTGACTTGGCGGCCAACTATCAATTTTAATAATAGATATTCTGAAAAGAAAGATTCAATTGTAATGCACAACACAAATGATGTATACAAATATTAGTCATAAAAGCGTTAAAAGCTATTTACTCGTCCAACATGCGCGGTCCAGGCCTGTCAGAGCCTGCTCCCCTTCTACGCCCACCTCGACCAAGTCGCGGGCCGCCACGCACACGCGCTATTCGAGCACGTGGCGGGCTACCACGAGAAACCTCCGCACCTGCCTCCCCCACCGCAGCAGCCTCTCCCACTGCAGCAGCTACAGTCCTGCTCCTCGTCCTCCTCGTACCCGTACTCCGCGGCCACGTCGTGGACCGCGTGTACGAGGACGACTAATCTCGCTAGTTTAAAAAAGCAAAAAAAAAAAACATGCAGTTAGAAACAAAAAACCCAAAACATAAACAAAAACCCACAACCCACCAATCTACCATCACACAAAACACATTAAAAAAAAAAAAACAACGTACAACCAAAAACCAACACAAACATACAAATAATTGATTACTGACCATTTCACTTTTCTGTAGCACACAAGACAAAAAACATGTCGGTTTTGAGGTCATGACCCGTCAACGGCTGCGATTTGCGCGCCAATTCAAAAGATGTTGACCGTTTTTTTTTTCTTCCTTTAAGTATTTTACGTAAAAAACAATGAATTTCACTAGTAAAATCTTTTGAACAAACGTAGGAACGTATCTAAATCATGTTTCTAACGACATTTTTCCGTATGTAGCGTAATTGTAACACAACACCTCGAAATGTATATACCACTCGAGTGAAATTTTCGACTACAGCTGACGAAATCATCAGATCTTGACTGAAATCTATAACACACACACAATGTAGCAAATTCAAATTCAAAGTATTTATTTCAAATAAACCATTTTCAGGCACTTTTGAAATGTCAAGAAGTCAGTCAGTCGGAAAAAATTATGCTAATTGCACATTCCAAAGTGTAGATCTCTATGGAGAAGAATGTGCAAGAAACTCCATGGACACTCTTTTCAATCATGTTTTGCAATTACAAATATCTCTGTTACATGTTTCTTGTCGCTATCATGTGAGAACAATGTCAATAAAGTAAAAATAAAAACTAAATATAGATATTAAAATAGCAGCGCCCGTTCACGGACCTGACGCGAATATTAGCACCACTCAGCTCAACCATTTCGAAGGGAACCGAATGCTCCAACACACGCGCCACCATCAGTGAGACATTTGAGTGAGCATGACAAACTCTCAACTGCCATGCTCATTTATGTCAAACAAGTCCAATAATAACCTAAAAACCATAAAATAGGTCCATGGTACTCACATTTACAAACTTTGAAAAAAATGCTTCTACATTATACAATACTAAATACAATAATAATTAACTACAATAATATTTAATAAATCAAAAAAAAAAACATTAAAGAATAATAATAGTTTCAAAACTAATTAATTTGTACACCCCGGTGGTAGTGGAGCTGGACCAGCATTGAGCCAAGCATTTTTATCTTGAATATAATCCTCCAACTTATAATATGCTTACCTGCAAGTGCATAGTGTGCGTTTAATACAAGATTTAAATTTCGTTTCATTGAGTTCTAATATTTGTGGAGGTATTTTGTTATAACATTTCAAACAGTACCCCATGTAAGAAGAGGCCACTTTAGCCAGTCTGAAACCTGGTTAAACTAATTGATCCCTATTTCTTGTAACATAATTATATCTGTTGGATACGGGACAAGTAAAACGACAGCTGACGCTTTATTATTTAAAAATACACTTGCACTCGATCGCGCGGGTGCGGGGTGCGGGGCGCTGCGCGGTGTCGTCTGCGCAGGCAGTCCGTCAAGCCGCGCATCGCTAGTCTATGCATTATAGGTACCCAACATCTCCCAACCCTATTTCGAAGATAGGTATAATAATAATAACAATCTTAATTCTATTCCGAGATACAATATTAGGTAATATAATTAGTTACACATAAAAATCTTAATCTTATTAGTTACACATAAAAATCTTAATTATCATTGCCCAATGCAAGACTTCGGTAGTCAACCCTTGGGAGCTGCCGCAAGGACATTTGAGAACGCCTGGGCGGCGAGGGCGGTGTCGCTGGTGGCGTCGTACTAGTAACCTGACTTCCCCCCCACACATCAGTTTGAGGTGTGGGTTGGAGACTCGGTGATGCCGCTGGTAACATACTGTCGTCATCATCGTCACCATCGTCTTCCACTTCATAGGCACCCCCAGATATTCCATTTTGTTGTACATTGGCGTAGCCCTTATATAAAACAATTTGGTTTTTATGTCTTTTTAACAGATGTCCTGTTATAGGATCGTTAATTAAATAAATAACTACCAATTTTGTCTATTATTGTGCCTCTGCACCATGTGAATTTGCCATTTAAACTAAACATTTTGAACAGCACTTCATCGCCGTGTTTAAAAAATTGCATACAAACTCTCGTTGCCTTAGCGGTCTGGAATCTTCAGGGAAACTATTTCAACTGGGAGGACTATATTAAGATAAACTCAAACTGTTCACTTAGTTTTATTAATTACATCTAGAACAAACAACTAAGTAATAATTCACAATCATTACACTGCTCAAAACGAATATTCCAATCGACTCGCCCTATTTTTGCCACCACTTTATTTACTCTGCGACAAAGTAATAAAATCAAAGCAGTGTTGCTTTGATTTTATTACTTTGTCCAGTGATGCGTTTGAGGATGACGACAATGATTTGGACGACAACAGATCTAACCTTGATCTCAGCTTGTGTTCAAAAACTAATTGAGCCGGTGAGAAACCTGTGACAGAATGAATTGAGTTCCGGTAAACAAAAATATATTTTAGTAGTTTGACCCTTCTGTCTTTTTGGCTGTTACTCGATAAAATGCATGCTTTTAAACCTCTCTTTGCGATCTTTACATAGCTTTCAGCCTGACCATTGCTCGCTGGATTATAGGGCGGTGACGTCACGTGCTCAACACCGTTGATTGAGCAAAAGCGTTCAAAATCCTGTGACGTAAAAGCCGTACCGTTGTCACTAACAATTGTATTTGGTAACCCAAACCGTGAAACAAACTCGTATAGTTTCTCTACTGCAGCTGATGAGGTCGTTGTACCGCACATATAGTAAACTTTCACCCATTTCGTGTACGCATCCACTACAATTAAATAATGCCTATTATCTAACGGACCCAAGAAATCTATATGTACGCGGTGGGTATTGCCAAGGTGCAAGCGGGGCCCGTGGAGGGGTAGGTCGTAAATGAATGCAAACACTACACGAGTTGATCATCGTTTCAATTTCCTTATCAATACCCGGAAACCAAAACCTAGAACAAGCTTCGGCTTTTGTTTTTACGATTCCCAGGTGGGAAGTGTGAATTTTATTCAATATTTTATTTTTTAAAGCTTCGGGTAAAACTATTTTATGCCCTCTCATAATGCATCCGTCTTCGTATGATAGCTGATTCCTACATGCGTGGAACGGTTTTAATTTTACGTCCGTTAGGCTTCTTGGCCATCCCTTTTGGAGGAAATCAACCACCTATTCAAGATAACATCTCGGCTGGTTTCCTTACGCAGTTCGTCCCGCGTTACTGCCATGTGTCCGTCTATCACGAAGTGAACATATGAAGCGCGGTCAATGGAAGCAGCGGCAGCCGCGTGTTGCGCGTTTTTCGCGCCTTCTCGGTCCGAGGTTATTGACCGCCTATCAATATCGGGCAAACTCGCGCGAGATAAATAATCCGCACTGTTATTCTCACTACGTACGTATTCTATTGTATAATTATATGCACTGAGGAACAAAGCGTATCTTTGTAATCGGTTAGCCGAAACTTCAGGTATCCCTCGGTGTGGTCCAAAAATCGAAATTAATGGTTTGTGGTCTGTGCGAAGGATAAACGGGTCTGACTTACCGTACAAATACTGATGAAATCGTCGAATTCCAAAAATAATGGCTGTAGCCTCTTTTTGAATTTGTGAATACCGCTTTTCGGCTGAATTTAGAGTGCGGGATGCAAACGAAATAGGACGCTCACATTCGTCGTTATCGATTTGCGATAATATCGCACCTAACCCATTAGGTGAAGCGTCCACTGACGTTTTTTTTGTTTTTTCTGACGTTTTATAAGTGCCCATGTAGGCCTATGTGAAATAAAAAATTTTTGACTTTGACTTTGACTGTGAGGATTAACTTTGCAGATGGGTTGAAATGTGTTAAGACTTGATCCGACGTTAAATGTTTATTTATTTCGACAAACGCTTTTTGATGTTCGTCGGACCAATGCCATTTAACATCCTTTCTTAAAAGGTCGTATAAGGGACTAAGGATTTCGGACGCCTTAGGCACGAAATTACGGTGGTAGTTTACTAAACCGAAAAATGATTGAAGTTTGCCTACATCCGTGGGTACCGGAGATTTCTCAATGGCTAAAACTTTTTCTGAAGATTTTTTTAACCCGTCTTTATTTATTACGTAACCCAAGTAACTGATTTCGTTCTTAAGAATTCACACTTTTCTTTTTGCAAGGTTAGACCTGCATCTTGCAGCCTCTGTAACACTTGCATTAACCTTTGCAAATGCAACCCCGGACTATCAGCTGACCACTACTACTAACAATCAAACGAGACCAAAAACCATTGATCTAAGTATGCGTAAAATATAAGTGTGTGCATAGACAGTGTTGTGACTTGTCTATTCCTTTGTTGGCCTGTATCGATAATTTATGTGACGTCATGATTCATTCTGTTAAATGTCCTAGGGGTCTAACGCAATAAATGCTATCGGCATGCGACTAGCCAGTAGCCTCATTTAGCGGTAAAACGTGAGATGTACGATCAAAAATAATAAAAATACTAGGTACGTGTTCTAAGAACAATACTGATGCCGTAAATATGTTTTATTACAATGTTTCTTTGTTCGAGTATCACGCAATTTCTATTGGAAAGATAAAAAAAAATATACTTACTCAATGGCAGAAAACATCTTAACAATTAACGCAGTATGTCCCGGTAACTCTCGGTATACCAGGGGATCCTAAGTTAACTAGGATTCTCGAGCGTTCCTAGACATTTCTGTTAATGCTTTGCCATGTCATCCCACGCTGTGCCACTAACTGAGCGGCCATAAAGGTAACATTTTAGGGAAAATAGTGAAACAAAAAAGATTTACTTATAAAAAATGATTTATTAATGAAATGCAGTTTATATTTTTAAGTACCCTTAAAAATAACTATTGACGTGACAACGTCTTATAAATTGGTTTGCCGGGTGACACTTCAAGAAACTGCGTTACGCTCCGCTCACGTTATGCGCTCACAATGAGAGCGAGTGAGAGGCACGCGTCCCTTCCACTCGGGCATGGTTAGCCCGCCTAAGAGCGAGAGAGACAGACATAACCACTCAAAGTCGTTGTCACGTAAAACTTTCGCCCGTATACCGACTTTACAGGCAACCAATTTTTTTTGTTATAGAATTGTCGAATACTATCTTTATTTACATTTCGTAACTTGTGTTCGTATCTAATTCTAATATTAAAAAACTTTTCAATAATTAATTTTACTAGTAGATATTTATGATTATTTATTGGATCTTGATCATAAATATGATCATTTAAAGACGGGAAACAGTGGTCATTTAGAGCGGAAAATTTGTGCATGAAATTATATATGGTCCTGGTAACAAACAAATCTAATTTAGTTTTATTAAGGTTTTTTAAAACATTATATTTTCTCTAAACACTGTTGCACAAAACAAACATAGTTCTACCACGTCTTTTGAAGGATAAACTAATCCTCCTTTGTCTTTAAAAAAAATTAAAGAATGTACATCAGTGTGCTGCGAACGCAAAACTGTGATACATTCTTCACACTTAAGTTTTTTTTCTAAAACTCTCCTTCTTTATTGTGTGTGTCCTCACACGGTAAAGAAATTAAAAAGTCGTGTTCATCATCGACTCTAGAAACCGAAGATTCCATGCAGTCTTCACCAACAGAATCGTCAGTGTTTCTTTTAGTGGCTGTTAAGTTGAGCCGTCTCATGGTGCTTAAATCGCTTAATCCTAAAACAGTTATATTTTCAAGCGGTAAACAATTTGTATTTTCGCTTATTTGTACTTCGGCATGGCATAATAACCGTTTATACGCAGACATAAAACTTTTTGCAGATGGGTTATTATTGAAACCGCCTCGAGCTCTTATACAACTAAAAAATGGTTTCTAAATGGTCTTGCGATAATTTGTAGAGGGGTAGAAACTTCAGCACACCCGAATTTATGTAATCATTATACAACATTTTCAAAGCTTCAATATTGCAAATAAAGCCTACAAAACCTAACTTTCTATTTGAGGATATAATTTTTCTTTTGTTATCCAGAGTTAGGTTTTTTATTAATTCTACAAATCTGTCTAGTTCATTAAAAATCACAAGTGAATTATTAGAATTAATAGGTTTTTTAAAACCTGGACTTAATAAATTTCTCGAATTGAAAACATCGAAAGTGTTATTCACGGTTCTTATAAAGTTTACAGTAGCTGCAGCTCCTTTAAATTCTGGAATATTTGTGTGGTTGGCACAATATTCAATGCTCGTAGCTACAGAATTACTTAGGAGTTGAGCTGCAAGTTTAACTTTCATTTTATTTTTGAAATAGTTAACATGTTTGTGCGTTAACTTATTGGCTAAATTTAACTCAATTTTTTCTTGTAGACAGTGTAAATGATTAATATAATTAAACGATATTATTTCGTCATTTTGTCGGAATGTCTTAAAATCAGCAAAAGTATTTCTTATTAATTTTAATAAATGACATGCATCTAAAATTGTGTAGATTTTATCATTTTTATAGGTAAAAAATGGTTTAAATGGTTCATTGTCCAAATTTGCCCCTAAAATTCTGACCATATTAATATTAGATGGGATTCCATCAAATGATACAGACATAACTTTTGCCTCTGTAACTGTTAATGCATCAATGCATAATTTCAAAAGTGATGCTTTTTGGACAGCAGTAAAACCTCTCCCAAAAAAAAAAGGCAATAGGCAGTTTCCAATATGCATTAACAGCTACTGCCATGAAAACTAAAACCTCCTTGGCTACTTCTACTTTGTCCCCACTTAAGTTATTACCTACATCTACGAATCCGTAATGTCTACGGCCATCCCATTCCGTAAATTCTCTTATTCCCATCTCATCCATTGTTAGAGAAATAATTAAATCTGGTTCTAAATTTTTTTATAGCATTGATGGCTTCTTGAGTAATACCAGGTTCACAATGTACGTTTTGATACCACCCTCTCAGGGTACGTGGATGTGGTAAACAAAGAGAAAACTTTTTTCTTATAAAATTGTATGCTTGTGGACTGTAAAAATGTAGAGTTAAGGCAAATTTTCTTAATTCCACCCCATACTTTGCCTTACTTTGTAAAACCTTTTTTTTATTGTTGTTCACCCTATCAACCAAGTGTGACAAGAGTTCATTTGGGCAAGATTCTATAATAGACGTCATATCATTTTTCAATGATGGACGGGACTTTAAGACCTGAATAACTTGGTTAAGTTGAATGATTTTACATTCCTTACGTTTTTTTTGAGCCCGCAAATTTTTTAGCTTTTTTTCTTTCTCCATTATTTTTCTTCTCAATTTAGTTATAGTCTTAACCATTTTCTTTTTTCTAGGAGTCAATTCAATACTACTAGCTGATGGTATACCAGTAGAAGTAGATGTACTAGGTACAGGTTCAATATCTCTGTACTGATATGTAGTTGCTTGACGTGGACGTTGAAGTTCAACCTAGAATTTAAACAATTTAAATGGGTAAAGAAGACTTATTTTAAAAAGTATTTACGTTTTATGCATTGGTCTTTATATGCATAACAAATGGTATAAACAATAATTAACACACTTAAACATAATTATTTAGTTTATCTAATTTTAAACAACAAAAAATATAATTTAGCTATACATATTGTGTTTCTAGCATTTTTATAATATTATAAGAAGCGTCTTATTGTCAATATAATCCGACTATTTAATTTAATCAATATCTAAATAAATGAACACAACATCATAAATTTAAGTATTTTTCTTTACATTATTTTTCTACGGGATTAACTATATTTTATTGCACTATACATACCTAATTTGAGGAGGATATATAATTAAAAAATTATTGGTGATTTTACCTAATATAACAGATAATCTGAGTGGTATCTAAATAAATATTGTGACATTGTTTTTTCTTACCGGCATACAAATGGTTGGAACAGAACCACTTCGCAACTTTCTTCTTTTTTGGCCCAAAGTGACTGAAAAGCAGTGTGCATCAAAATGTTTGCTGCATATTGTTGAATATTTGCATGGAGTCCAATTTGGTCTATGTAGCATTCGTAACCACTTTTCTCTTATCACCGGATTTGTAGGAAATCTGCAAACATTATGTGTCTTGTTAAGTAAACTCAATGGAAAAATATTTCATAATTTTTAAATCTGTTATCAAGTCTATCAATATTATTTAACTAGCTGTCCCCCACGGTTTTACCCATATCTTTTTTGGTTAGTGCTCCACTCCCGTGGGTTTAAGCGCTATATTATATAGCCTATAATCTTACTCAATAAATGGTCTATCCAACACTAAAGTAATTTTTCAATTCGAACCATCAGGTAGTTACTAGTTCCAGAGTTTAGCATATTAAAATTCAAACAAACTCATCAGCTTTATATGTTTTAGTATAGATAAGATTGTAATATATCTATATTTTATTTTGTGTTACAATAAGTACCTACATATAATCTATTTTTCTAAGATTATGCATTTGTATGAAGCTATCTATTTTAGCTGTCGATATCAACAAAAATTAGGCTATCGCATCACTAAAAAGTGAGGTTATAACTCCTTCGTATTTCTCTATTTGTTATTTCATAAATACGGTAGTTTTAGGTATGCTAATTCATCTAAATCGTAAGTATAATAATGTTCTAATCATATTTTGCTTAAAGCCGGCTAATTAGTGCGTTGTTAATGCAGAAATAACGATGTAAACAATTTGTAAACTTACTGGTGAAACGAGTAATCCTGAGGATTTTTCTTTTTGGAAGATTCACATCCTGGTACTGCACAAGAAACCATCGTATTATGGTTATTTAATCACAGGTTATCACTCTAGTTCACTTAAATAATTGCCGAAACGCTCACGTAAACAGTTACCGGGGCCGGTATGGGCCGGTAGCAAATACGTGTTTAGCCCTGTTAACAGCGTCACTTTCTCTCTCTTTCTAACACAGCAAAGTTCCTTAAGAGCGGGAGCTCTCATTCACTCTCATGCCCAATCTACGGAATTATATATCTATGGCTGATACACAATAAGCGCAATCGCTTTGGTAGGTCTTATTTCGCTATTGTCAGTCACGAGTCCTGTAGCAATAAGACAATCAGATGCCGATGCATCGTCTTCAGATCCTTCATTTGTCTGGTCGATTGTGTCATCTGTCTGTTGGTCTGTCGTTGGAGTTATGTTGCATGTCGGTCGCTCGGTCTGTTTGTCTTTTCCAGCGTATACTATAAATTTCCACAGATAGCCGGTGGAAGACTCACACAGTTCGTACGTTTTCACGCCGGCCTGTGCTGCCTTTGTCGCAATCTCATGGACTGTGCTAAGTCTCCCATGCCACTTCAACAGAGATTCTTCCACGACTATCTCTTTCGACAGATATTATAGACTGGAAAACTTGCTATTAAAGTGCTCATCACTGGGTTTATTTTCCATAATTTACTATTTTTGTCAGTCGTGTCATTGTTGGTGAAATGCATCATAGTCTTCAGTAATATAAATCGATTATATGTCATAATACTACGGAAATATATAGTGCCGAAACCATTAAATTTAAAATAATATTCTTCGGGTAGGATAAAGATCTTGCAGAATCAGTACTGACAAGAATGACAGCATCTCATTCCGGTCAGTTGGTATCCATTGGTGTAGGCGCGAGTTGGGAGTTAGTTTGTTTTCAGATCTTAATAGTTGGATCTTGTCTCTGGCATAATATGTTAGTCTCCGTACAAAGCATAACGATAAATTCGACGTCGATCATTTTAGAGAAGACGTCAAGTACAAAACTCTGGTCTGTCATGTCCATAGTTAGTCCTGGTGTGCCAGTGAAAGTCTCTTGTTCTCCCTGGAAAATTGCCTCTTCTTTACGCCAAGTAAAGTCGTATGCGTTATGGAGGGGCAATACTTGGCAAGGCACTGTCGTTAATTATTGTGTCCTCGGAGTCTAAAATTCGTTGTTCGAAAGCCGTGTAGTCGGTCATAAATGCAGTCTCAGTCGATGCGTTGCGTATTGTCTGGGGAAGGTCATGGTGTGTCTCGTCGTCAAAGCACAAGTTATCGTCACTTTGCATTTTCATCCACTCGTCTACATTATCCGCTAAATTAGTGTCATGTATTCCTGTAAAAACAAATTATTATAAAAGTTTATATATGCATGAGCTAATTGTTAAATATTATGTAGTATAATAATGGTAACTATTTTTAATAGTGTGTCGTTTTTTAATTTCAGGTGTACTGTGAATATCCAATTCCGCGCTAACTGCAACTATCCATTCCTGTATTAAAATATATACTACTTTATACCATGTATGTGCGTGTACACACATAAAATTCCATGGTATAGTATTACTTTGTGGGTTGTTAGGTGGTGCTGGATAGTATGTTTTGTAGTTTTTGATGTATTTGGTAAGTAATTTATTCCCTGTAGTACAATTAAGTATAATTTTATTAAATGAAAAAGTATGTGTGACTGTGATTATGGGTGAGGTTGGTATGTATTCGTACATGTATGTATCGTGTATATAAATATTTATGAAATTTCTCCAGCAGGGTGATTACGTATGAAATAGCGATCAGCAAAAAGTGCGCAATCATCGCGAAGTCGACGCGCGATCAATCGCTTGACGTCAAAAATATTCGCATTATCTACTGACGTATAAATAATATGGACTTGGTATACCTACAAAAAAAAAAACATGTATACTTACACTTTACTGAGCGGATAACATGGCGGCTAATAGGGTAGCCCCTAACGATCGATATTTCTATAAAGTAACATCGATAAAAGATTGTGAGAATGTTTTCTTAGTGTCACGTACTCACGGTACAATATCTACAGGTAAAAATACCAAGTTTTCTAACTTTTGTCTTTCATTAAATTGTTTGTTGGTTCGTCCTATTTTCACGGCTAAACCGTAGACGCTTTTTTCCTATTTACCCTTGGCTGTTCTCTTGATGATACAGTATTTATTTTGTTTATACTTATAATAAGTAGGTCTTACTGTGTCTTATAACATTTAAATAAAAAGATTTTAATGACATCCTGTTCGTTTAGTTTGATCGGTTTTCAAGGTCAAGTGTACAGCCAAGTACCTATACAAGGGAAACAGGACTGTAGAGGTGTTTCCTATTACATACATTCCTAATTTTTTTTTGGCCTCTGATGGTAATTAAAATATAATAATTTTAATAATAATTAAATTTTTGTCGCTTATCACATCATCATGATCAATATACGACCTAACACAGAGCTGCAATTTGCAAAATAAAAAGACGTATGAAAATTTAATTTCTCGAGCTATTTGACGGAACAACCATAATTAATATTTTTGATGTTAAGGTTCTAACACCTACCTTATCTAACATGCAGATGTTATTGGGTTTTAATTAAAAGAAAATTTTATTAAAGTACTAGCGACCCGCCCCGGCTTCGCACGGGTGCGGGGTCTTGATGGCCTTAAGCCTATTATTAACACTGCAACTTTTAATAAGTATGTTGCTACATATTCAAAAATGTTTAAAAATACTTGTAAGGCAGCTAAGGCCTTATACATTAGCAACAAAGTTAAATCAGCAGATAATAAAATAAAAACTGTTTGGAAAATCATAAATAATGAAACCAACAGGAACAAAATAAATAACAATGATTACACATTGAAGACTCATCATGGTGTTATTAGCGATAATAAACTAGTTGCAGAAGAATTTGTTAATTTCTTTGCTAGTATACCAATTAAAACTACTGAAGCCCTAAATTCGGCGCCATCGCATGCTGTTGGTTTATTACAGAAGAATGTTGCAGCCTGCTCAACTGAATTTAATTTTAAACATATAAACCCCATAACAGTAATAAAAGCTTTTAAACAAATCAAGGTTAAATTGACTGAAGATCTATGGGGTATGTCTATCAAAGTTTGTACCTCAATTATTGAGACTATAGCGCCGTACTTAGCCTTAATATTTAATTTGTGTATAGATCAAGGAGTCTTTCCAGATCTAATGAAATACAGTAAAGTGATACCACTTTTCAAATCCGGGGATAGTAAAGACACTAATAATTATAGGCCAGTTTCCGTGTTGCCGGTTTTTAGCAAGATATTTGAAAAGGTAATGTTAAATCAAATGCTTAATCATTTTAACACGAATAACATCTTGCACGATAAACAGTATGGTTTTACCAAAGGACGTTGTACAACTGACGCTGGTGTCTCCTTACTAAAACACATTTTTATGCGTGGGAAGAGGCACAAGATGCTATAGGCATCTTCTGCGACCTGTCTAAGGCGTTTGATTGTGTGGTTCATGAAACATTACTCCTGAAACTGGAGCATTACGGACTAGGCAAAACAGCGTTAAGCTTATTAAAATCTTATTTGAATAACAGACAGCAACTAGTTCAGATTTTAATTGACACCGTTTGTGTCAATTCGTCTAGATTAAATGTGAAAATGGGGGTAGCCCAAGGTTCAATTTTAGGTCCTTTTTTATTTTTAGTTTACATTAATGATTTACCCTATTTGTTGCAAAACAAACTTAATATGGTGTTGTTTGCTGACGATACTTCCTTGATTTTAGAGATAAATAGAAAGATTAATAATCTTGACGACGAAATTAACGCCCTACTGCAGGTCCAAAAGTGGTTCACTGCTAATAATCTATTTTTAAATGGGAAAAAAACGAAATGCATAAGATTTTCCTTACCGAATGTTAAGAGTAGTAATTGTGACATAATATTGAACAATGAGAAACTAGAATTTGTCGATGAAACAATTTTCTTAGGGATTACGCTTGACTCAAGGCTACAATGGGGTCCTCATTTAACATCTCTTGCGGGACGGCTTAGCTCAGCTGCATATGCTGTTAGAAAAATCCGCTAACTTACGGATGTTGATACCGCTAGACTAGTATATTTTAGTTATTTTGATAGTATCATGTCATACGGTATCCTACTATGGGGACGGGCTGCAGACATCGACTCAATTTTTATTCTACAGAAAAGAGCTATCAGAGCTATTTACAATCTCCGCCGGTGCGATTCTCTAAGGGAACTGTTTAAGGATATTAACATATTGACGGTGCCTTGTCAATATATCTATGAAAACATCATGTACGTTAGAAAAAATCTTCATCTTTTTAGCAAAAGAGGCGATAGACATAATTATGCTACAAGAAATAGGGACCTATTAGTTCAACCAGGTTTCAGACTGGCTAAAGTGGCCTCTTCTTTCATGGGGTACTGTTTGAAATGTTATAACAAAATACCTCCACAAATATTAGAACTCAATGAAACTAAATTTAAATCTTGTATTAAACGCACACTATGCAGGAAAGCATATTATAAGTTGGAGCATTATATTCAAGATAAAAATGCTTGGCTCAATGCTGGTCCAGCTCCACTACCACCGGGGTGTACAAATTGATTAGTTTTGAAACTATTATTATTATTATTCTTTAATGTTTTTTTTTTTATCCGTAAAATATTATTGTTGTTAATTATTATTGTATTTAGTATTGTATAATGTAGAAGCATTTTTTTAAAAGTTTGTAAATGTGAGTACCATGGAGCTATTTTATGGTTTTCAGGTTATTTATTATAGGACTTGTTTGACATAAATGAGCAGGCAGTTGAGAGTTTGTCATGCTCACTCAAATGTCTCACTGATGGTGGTGCGTGTGTTGGATCATTCGGTTCCCTTTAAAATGGTTGAGCTGAGTGGTGCTAATATTCGCGTCAGGTCCGTGAACGGGCGCTGTCAGTTGAGACTGGTCATCTCTTAGCTGCCAGTTGCTTTGGATTTGTTATATCTCAAACGCGGAAATGAAAGTCATCAAGGCATTTTCAAGTAGCATCGCTGTCACTAAAATTATCTAAGGGTCAATCCCCACTAAAAGAGCAGCGGCGCGCAGCGGCCGTAAGAGCAAGTGACTGAGCGCGGCGCCGCAAGGGGCAGTATGGCGCCGCGCGGGGCAGTGCGGCGCCGCGAGAGGCAGCGCGGCATCCCGAGGCGCCGCAATGAGCCTTCGCGTGGTAGCTTTGAAAACTAGTGTGCGATCTACTTCACTCAAGGAAAGTTGTGTGGCAATAAATATGGTGGATTTGGATTTATGTATCATAGCACTGGCTGTAGAAGAAGAACAAGAAGTAACAAACAAAACGGAAAGAAAAAGGAAAAGAAAATTTTGGGTACATGATTTATGGAAGAAAAGAAGAGAAGTTGGTGAATTTGAAACATTTTGTAAAAATTTAAATCAGTACCCAGATTTGTACTACGATTATTATAAAATGACCTATATTCAATTTGAAACCTTAGTGAATATCTTAAAGCCACGCCTGAAGAGACACGAAACAAATTTTCGAATACCTGTATCTGTTGAAGAACGATTGTCTATATGCCTCAGGTAAGTAATATTTTGTATAATTATTTTGTTTTGTATAATTTAACTACCGCGACCATTGGATCGGAAGTCAAGCACACTACCACTGACCCAGACGGTCTTCAGTTAATTAACTAGACTGTTTAAAAAAACATATAGATATTAGATATAAACTCAAAACATTTTAAATAAAAGAAGGTTATTTTATATTCGTCGTTTTAATCAATTATTTTTCATAATAATATTAATTAATATTCTGCCTAATTATATTACTTGTTTTGATTGAGTAGTTTGTTTCTGTTGTATTGTCAATCAATGAAAAATTACTGATCTGTTGTGGTGTGTAAGTTGAAGATGGCTGTTGTGGTGTCCTAGGTATTGGGTATGGTGTGTAAGTTGAAGGCGTTTGTGGTGTTCTAGATATTGGTTGTGGTATATAAGGTGATGGCGGTGAGTCGGTTGTGTAAATTCCTGTGGCACCAGTATCCAAATCAGTTGATGATTTATGAGCTTCATTACTTTCAAATGACGTCAGTTTAATCTCTTCATTATTGACAAGGCGGTAAATTTCTTTCTTTAGTTCAGCTTGCACTTTTGCTGGCATTCTCTTTACAGTACGGCCCATGGTGAGAAAAAAGCTGATAGTGGGGTCATCTTCCTTTAGCTTTGACTCCATATACTGTTTATATAACATTGTTGACAGTTTTGGTTGTTCATTTTGAGGAGTAGGTGTCCATGATGATTGTGATGGCGGTCTTGATATTGAAGGTCGTGGAGACGGAACAGACTGAGATTCAATGTCTGTAACTTCTGGCGAACTATCCAAATTTGTAGTCTGTTTCTTGTTCTGGATAAAAGGCTTAATGAATTGTAGCTCGTTTTCATACTTTATAGCGCGATCATTCGACCTTGCAGAACCACTTTTAGATTCTCGTAAAGGAAGACTTTTTCTGTAGCTGTCTCGCAATTTTTTCCAAAGTTTTTTGCATTCTACCACTAAAAAAAAAAAGAAAATATTATAATAACAATAACAACACAACGATATGTGGTGTACGCCTGTCCAAGACAGCGTTCGGTTGACGAACGTTCGGAGAACATGCAGCCTTTGTAAATATATGTATGTATCACCATACAACCTTTCGGAGTTTTAACCGGTGACATGTTTTTGTTTCAGATTTTTAACTACCGCCATCAGTTTTCAGGCACTATCTCATAGTTATAGATTGGGACACAGTACTGTACACACTATTGTTCATGAAACTTGCGGAGCTATTTGGAAATATTTACAACCACATGTTATGCCAAAACCGACACCACAGTTATGGACCCGAATAGAAGAAGAATTTAGAACTATATGGAACTTTCCTAATTGTATTGGTGCGATAGATGGCAAGCATGTGAATATTCGGGCACCTTGGAATAGCGGTAGCCTCTTCTATAACTACAAAAAGTTTTTCAGTACTGTTTTGCTGGCCATCACTGACGCAAAATACAGATTTATTGTAGTGGATATCGGATCGTATGGACGCAATAGTGACAGTGGCATCTTGAGCAGTTCCAAACTTGGGAGAAAACTTCAAAATAAAACACTCGGTATACCACCTAATAAATGTTTGCCAGGTACGAGAGAGGAATTGCCTCATGTTTTTGTTGGGGATGAAGGTTTTCCCCTGTCTGAACACTTGATGAGACCCTATCCTAGCAACCAACTAACAGGCGATAACGAAAAAAAAAAAATTTAATTATCGGTTAAGCCGCGCAAGGCGTATTGTAGAAAGCAGTTTCGGCATACTACAACAAAAGTTTGAAGTGTTCCAAAAAAGAATACGAATGCAACCGAGATATGTCGACATTATGATTCTTGCATGCACATGTTTACATAATTACATAAGAAATCATGAAATTGAAAATGATTTTGGGGATCAGTTGGAAAATGTATTAGCTGCAACAAACAGTATTTTACAAATTGAAGATGAACAGGAGAATTATGACCTGCAAAATAATAATAGTGGTATAATCGTTAGAAACAAATTCAAGTCTTTTTTCAATTCTCCAAATGGGGCGATAACGTGGCATAACGAAAGGTTGGATTTTGTTAGGTAAGGAGCCGAAGTTAATGTATAGGTACCTACTTAATGCAAAACTCGATACATTGTGGAATAAATATACTCACCAGACATATTCAAGTCTGCGCTCACTTTTGTCCAAGCATTATTTACTACGTGTTGGTCACTGTAATATTTGGATTTCATGTTGTACAAACACTCGTATTTTTGTACATTACAAATTAAATTCTCTTCAATATTCATTGTTTTCTTTTTTCTCACGGAGCGTAGCACGTTCTAACTTGATACCCTCTAATAAAATGACGCGAAATGCGCAAGCGGCAGGGCGGGCGGGTAGGAAATGTTCGCTCGCGCGCAGCCGCGAGTCTGTCAGCTGCACCGCGGTCGGCCGCACGTCAGCTAGCTGCGCCGCAATCAGCCGCGCGGCGCCTCTTTTGACTAGTCGGTAGAAGGCTCGTGCAGCCTCGCGACGCCACGCTACCCCTCCTTTGCCTTCAAATGACTATGAACTTTTTAATCACGTAGATAAGATTCAAAATAGTTTGTAATATTTTGCCTCAAAAAGACGCTGCCGGCCGCTGCTCTTTCAGTGGGAATTGACCCTAAAGCTGCACAAAAAAGCTGTGAAAATTACAGACTCCTAGCTGGTGGTAATGGTCTCCGTGACTGTTTCGGCACCTTTATTAAATGTGTAGAGATGACAAAAAGCCACGTTGTCGTACCTCCACGCGTAAGGTGCTATTGAAATATTTTCAGGGGTGATTGCACTCGTGAAACTGAACTGAACAACTCCCCAAAGAACATGGTTAGATATTTTTTTTGAGTTTCATGAGTACATACTTTCACCTTTTTAAAGGTTTCAAGGCTTTGCAATTACACCTTTTATTAGCGTTCAACAATTACAGTACGGCCGACGTAACTTGGCGAGCCTGAACATAGGCTCTGCGAACTTTAGCGCATGTACACTCGTAACAAAACTGTTATTGACATTAATTTTTTTGAACCAAAATACGAATAAAAATTTACTAATACAGTCACCAAGTACAAATTAAATAAATATTTTTAAAACACATCGAGACAGGAAGCAATAAAAATAACCTAACACTACACATAAAACTAAACAATATCGACACCTCCTAAGTACAACTAAGTAACTGAAAAATGCAAATTTTATAGGAGAGCGAATTGGAAGATTTATTTTTTTTTAAATCGCTATATGGAATTAACGTATAATATTTGGTGAGCTGGTTTAAACTTAAGTGAAATTTATAATTAAGAGTATATTTTGTTTCTAAATCTTCAAGTTTTTGTTTTATCACACATGCATACTTTTACTGTGTTGTAAAAAACAATCAAAATATGCTAACTGGCACATACATATTTCTTCATTGGAATATTCAGGCATCTTATTGCTTTAACTGCGAGATACGTACTTATAATTGGTAAAGTCAATAGAAATATCCTGTGTAACTGATACTTATATATTTTAACGCTGTAATTATATTGTTGTGCATACAAGTGTAACTGAATTCTAAACTTGTAAAAATCATCATGTGTTTTGGTATTTTGAAATAAAAGCAGTGAATGTATTTGTATTATCTAATGTTTATTTTCAAAACACAAAAATATAAATTTCAAACGTTTTACGTGTCAAAAATAACATTATTATTAATAATATGTTGTATGTTTATAACACTGAAGATCTAATGTAACATTAATTAAAAATGGCATCTACCCTACTAGTAATCAGACATTTCTCTTTTGTTTTATTAGGTATAAGTTCTTACTGAACTGGAAATCATTTATGTAAAATTATCCAATAATAAAAATATTCATAAACTTTATAAAAAATTGCCTTAGAGGCAGTTTTTGTTCATTTCGTAAAAAGTATGGGGTTTGTCTCAAAATAAATTCTCAAAATAACGCAATGTTAATTCTAAATAGAATGAGTATATAAAATTATTATTACTTATCAATTATATAAATCAGTCGTTTCATAAAGCTATTTGGACATTCTTGTACTGAGATCAAATTTAATATTATATTACTGAACAATTATTGTTTACCTTATAATGATTTTAACAAGGTTTTATTCTATATTTTGCTTATTGAGTAATAAAATTGCACGTTTTAATTTATCATTAATGACTTATGACCACAACAGTAATCAACTAATCAGTACAGAGATCACAAGATGACTTCTTCATTCCTCTTCTTCGTCTTCTTCATCTTCATTGTCATGTTGGTTCTCATTGCTGCCCTCTATCAAACTCATTTAAAAGTCATGATAAACAGATGGTATAACATTATTTCGGCATAAGTACTTCAAATGCTTAAGTTTAGCCTCGGGTATTGGTAATTTCCCCTCGTAAGCTTGGGTCAATGTTCTTGCTAGAGGGGCTGGAAGTGGACTGTTGTCTAGTCTTATGCGGTTCCTTGATCTGGTTTTGGGAGTCTCTAGTGCATTATTTACAATAATGCATTTGAACTCATGGTCACAAAAATCTGTTTTATATTGTATCCTGTCAGAGAATTGCGGCGATATTTCTAACTGTCTTAGTTGAGACCAGAAAACTCGTTCTCTGTTTGTATTTATAGTCCAGTTTCGTCCAGGGAGCAATGCTTTGAAATTCACAAAATTTAAAGTAGTCATTTCTTGGACTAAGTAAGGGTTTCCATCTTGTTTGGCCCACCTTATGAGGGCATACCATTGTTCGGGGGTGTACACCATTTTATTCTTGGCAGTTCTCTCGATAAGGGCGTGTACACTATCACCCTCATTTTGTGTATGGCCTTTCTCAAAATATTTATGAGTTATAGTGACTTCAAAATCTTTTGCAGCTCGTAAATAGGCTGTAAAAACGATACGATTGCGGTTTTGTCCCCCGCAATTGTCGGACCAAAAGTTGAATGTTTTTTTATTTTTTTATTTTATTTTATTTTATTGGGGACAAAAAACAGTTACATGCTAGAGAAATACAAAAAAAATTCCTTAAAACTAGATGCACAAACATGTAACCCACACCAATGTCCACATCTTGACATTTGAATAAAAGAAGTGAAGGACTGTGGTAAGAGTTTACAGAGTACAGTGCCTTCTGCGAAAGCTTCATGTGTAACAAACTAATTTCTATAATCGTAATTAATATAGTATATAATTTAATTCAATTATTATTAATTTAATTTAATTTACATAAATATTTTTATTTCATTCAATTCAGTGCGATTTATTATAATTCAATTTAATTCAACATTATTTATTTTAATCCAATACAATATACAATTTAATTTATACAATTTATTTTATTTTATTAGAATGAGCATCTACTCAATTCAGTTTAATTGTTTTTCCATTTGATTAATTTATATTTAATTCAGTTCAAATTAATTTATTCTTATTTGTCTTTCTCCTTATTACAGCTTTTTGGACAAAATATCTATAGCTTTTTTTTTAAACAACCGGTTAGAGAGAGCAAATATGTCAAGCTCCATGAAATGGGTGTTGTATGTTTCAACAAGGCGACGAAGAGGTGCGCGCACGCCAGCATTAGATTTGCACATGCCTGTGTGAAATAGTCGGGGCACGCGCACCCCTCGTTGTAAAACAGTTCTGGGCACTCTATAACATAACTGATTAGTAAGTTCAATGCAGTCGAATTTACTGTTACATAAACCATGCAGTGTCATTACACTCAGAAGCTGCCTCCTGGACTCCAAACTTAGAACACCGTATCGCTTCAGTAACTGCACATATGGAACCTTTGAATTAAAGCATTTGTAGTTCATAGACCGCATAAACTTTTTTTGTACTATTTCCAACCTAGAGCAATATTTTTCGTAGAAAGGGTTCCAGATTTGAATGGCATGTTCTAACTGAGATCGTACCAAAGTTTTATATAACAATAAGAACGTAGAGGGCCGCAAAAAGTCATTAGATGATCTCATGACGAACCCATACATCCGATACGCTTTATTCACTATATTGTCAACATGGATGTCAAAATGCAAACGTGAATCCAGTGTGACACCCAAGTCTCGGACGGCTGCAACACTGCTCAAGCGTGCGGTATTAATAAAATAATTGTGATGTATAATTTTCTTATTTTTAGTAAATGAAACGGTATGACATTTTGGAAGACTGAGAAATAGCTTATTTTTAGTGCAGTAAACATAAAGCCTATTTAAATCGTCTTGCAATAGCGCGCAATCTTGCATATTTTTACATGACCTATAAACTTTTATGTCATCTGCATACATTAGAAAATTGGAATTTTTAAAGCAGTTTTTAATGTCATTAATAAATATAATAAAAAGAAGGGGACCCAAAATGGAACCCTGTGGAACCCCAGACCTAACAACAACTGGTTCAGATTCATAACCATTAACTACAGTTCTTTGTGTCCTATTAAAAATATATGAAGCGAACCATCTCAACAAATTACCTCGAATACCATTGAAGGCTATTTTTTCTAAAAGCAGTGAGTTTTTATGCCTTTTTGGTAATGTTCTTTCATATAATCATATAAACAGCTACTCACCTCGTTTGCTCCTCGGCTTGCAATGCTTTCATCCCAAACATAGCACTTGGCAACTTTGCTTCCCATTTCGTATATTGTAAAATTGAATACAGTTAGCTTTCTCTTATAATAAAGAATACTAGTTTCTCCACAGGGCATTCCATGCACTTTTTGAAAATCATATACCGCTGGTGAGTACTTCTTTTGATTTCATAGTGCTTTCTTTATCTTTGTTCTTTAGCTCTCGCGCTATAGTCTTGTTTCTCATGTGGGTATTGTATGTGTTAAGCTGCTCTTCAGTCACAGGACGTGGTAAGTTTTTATACACTTGACAAACATCGCACTGATCTTTTTTGGGGACGTGGAACCCCAAATTTATATTCTTATTGACAATGTCTCGGTATTGTCTTGCTGTTTTAACTTTACTTTGATTTTGAGGATCATTCTAATCTTTATACAGCAGAAACATTCGAGCTATAGGATCTGGGTGAGTACCGCTCCCTCAGCTCCTGTTTTCGTTATTGCCAGCATCTGGTCCACTATCTCTATCCTCAGTTCTGGCTTACCTGATACCATCTTCGTAAATACACTTGCAAGTGAGGTTATGGTGGTCCATGAGGGCGCTGGTATTGCTCAAGACAGAGACAGCGACATGAAAGTAAAACCAATGCTAACGTGTGAGTGAGACATATATTAATATATTATTACTGCGTACCGAATATTGCCGAATAAACACGAAGTTTTAGCAGTCGCGAAGCGCACGCGTTGTCGCACGGTCGCGTGATGCCAACTATGGCCTCTAAACTGTTAAAATGCTCGAGTTGCAATATCGTTATAAACGAGGTTCTAGCCTTTGTGAGTAATAAAATCGATGTGATGAACGAGGAGAGCATTCGTCACATTTGTGTTAGTGCATTTTCTGACGAGGATATTCATAATGCGAAGAATCTGTTGTGCGAATCGTTACCTACGGAGAAACGTAAGGTACGGAGGAGAGATGGGAAGAAACTCCGTGAAATAGACGACATCATTTGCATTATGAAAGAGTCCGACCCTGAGGTCTTACCGGTTTTTGTGGCCCGTGATCTGCACAAGCTGCCGCCGGTACTCTTCGATCATGTTGACGTCACTCGGATCTTAAAGGATTTGGTGCGTATGCAGCAGGAGATGATACAGATCAAAGAGCTGTATGTCACGAAGGAAAACCTAGATACAGTTAAGTCTGATCTTGAAAATCTAAAAAAGGCATCGATAGTGAACAACTTTGCAAGTACCGCCAGTAATGTGAATATCAAACGGGGTGGTTTTTTGCTGGACAGTCACGACGACTACTGCAGCGGTCCTAGGGGGCTTGCATACATGGATGCAGAGCATGACACTCCATGCAAAACTCCAAGCGAGGTACGCTCAGATACCAGTTATCGTGATATCACTCAATCATTTTCTAAAAATGAGGGTAGGCATAAAATTTGCGGTGAGAGCGATATTCGCTTTAAAACCGCGGACGGTGGCGAGATTGAGCCGATGACTCACACGCAATCAGCTGCGATCGACTTATCCAGTGAGACGGGACACACGGCTGTTCCGAAGGTAAACTGTGACGTTCTCGGAAAAAAGAAAACATTAGCCGATGTTGTACGTGTTGGCGAGTGGAAAAAACCTGAAGAAGACAAAGTATGGACTTTAGTACAGAGGAAACGTTTAAAGAATCGCTTTGTTGCAAACAGAGGGAAGGCAGTTTTGAGCCCGAATGTGAACTTCAAAGCTGCGGATATAAAAATTCCCATTTACATTTATAATGTTGCGAAGGACGTGCCCGTGTGTGACATTTTAAGTTATATTGCGAGTAAAACTGCTGTTGTTGTACATATAGAAAAGATGAATATGAAATTACCAAAACCTTATGATGCGTACAAGGTAATGGTACCAAAACAAAATTTGGAAACGTTTCTCAATAGTGATTTTTGGCCAGAAGGCGTCGCGTATCGTCGCTTTGTGAACTTCAAGACAAAAAATAATGGAGCAAGTGGATAGTACACCAATGAAACTTATAAGTTTCAATTGTAAGAATGTTATTAGGTCGGCGGATTGTATACGGAAATTGTGTGCGACAACCGACATAATCGCTCTTCAAGAAACTTGGTTATTGCCGCATGACGTACCATTTCTTGGTACTATTGACGACGGGTTTGCATTCACGGGTACCTCAGCCGTGGATACGACAGCTGGGGTGTTAAGGGGCCGGCCGTTCGGTGGTGTGGCCCTGCTCTGGAGGAAGTCTGCGTTCCCGTGCGTTACAGTGATACCGTGTGATAATGTGCGTTTAGCGGCCATTAAAATAGTGCACAGTGATAGGTCAATTATAGTCATATCAGTGTACATGCCCACCGCGAGTGTCGATAATTTTATTGATTTCACTAATTGTCTTAGCGAAATTAATGCGTTAATTGAAAATAGTGGCGTGGAGTCTGTTTTTGTGCTTGGGGACTTTAATGCCCACCCAGGTGAGTTATTTTCAAATGAACTAATAAACTTTTGTTGCGATCAATCATGGACGTGCGTAGATATGGACTTGCTACCTATAGACACTTATACGTTTGTGAGTGAGGCACACGGCTGTCTACGCTGGCTCGATCACTGTGTGACGACCAGTGCGGCGAGGCGCTCAGTATGTAAAGTGTCTGTTGTACATGATGTTTACTGGTCTGATCATTGTCCCTTGTTAATTGAGTGCGACTTAAAATTTATTAGGCCGAAAAATATTGTGACTAATAATGAGTGTAATAAAGTAATTTGGGGAGAAAGGAACAGTGAACAGACCAGACAATTTTTTGAAAGTTGTCACTCGCAACTGAGAAATATTAATTTTCCTGTAGAGTTTACACACTGCGCCGATCACTGTTGTTATAATGAAGATCACAAGCGCATTCTGAAACAAATATATTGCGATATTGTACAAATACTTAATAAGGCGGCGGCAGACAGCTATGTCGGTCCTGTGTCCAGGAAACATAAACATGTGCCAGGGTGGAACAAATACGTCTGCGTGGCTCACAGGGAGGCTCGATTATGTTATCAGAACTGGTTATTGAGTGGGAAACAAAAAAGTGGACCTATTTACGATAACATGTGTCAATCGAGGCGACTGTTTAAATCTCGGGTAAAATTTTGTCAAGATAATGAAAAACAAATCAAGTTAGATATAATTGCTCATCATCATTCAAATAAACAATTTAGTAAATTCTGGAAAAAGACAAATAAATTGAACCCAAAATCGAGTCTACCTGTGAGCGTTGCGGGCGTTCATGTGCCTTGTGATATAGCCAACCAGTTTCAGCGTCATTTTAAGGTCGACTCTCCTCCTGGAAGATCGACTGGTCTGGCACGCGATGCTGGGATCGTGGCAGGGGACATAACTGTTCGATTTTGTACCAAGGAAGTTGCCTCCGTAATTAATAAAATGGTGCGAGGTAAGTCCCCTGGTCACGATGGTCTCAGCATTGAGCATTTGAAATATGCTGGTGTCCATTTGCCTCGAGTGCTTGCTATGTTTTTTAGCTTATGTATGAGTCATTGTTACCTACCGGATGAACTTACACATACTGTGGTTGTGCCCGTTATAAAAAACAAGACCGGGGATGTCTCAGACCTGGCAAACTACAGACCCATCTCGTTGGCTACTGTGATAGCAAAAGTGCTGGACAGTCTGCTTGACAAACGCCTGGATAGGCACATAAAACTTCATGATGCTCAATTCGGATTTAGACCAGGCCTTTCCACCGAGAGTGCCATCCTGTGCCTCAAGCAGACTGTGCAGTATTATACAGCCAGGAACACACCGGTCTATGCCTGTTACCTGGACTTGTCCAGGGCATTTGATTTAGTATCATATGATTTATTGTGGCAAAAGTTGGAAACTGAAACAGATGTACCACGTGATGTTGTTGCGATGTTGAGATATTGGTACTCAAGTCAAAGGAATGTTGTGAGATGGGCAGGCGCACACTCGGACGTGTATGGGTTGGAGTGTGGAGTGAGGCAGGGGGGATTAACCTCTCCTCGTCTCTTTAACTTGTACATGAACGGGCTGATCGGCGAGCTCAGCAGAACAAGCATAGGGTGCCATATAGATGGACAGTGCGTCAATAATATCAGCTACGCGGACGACATGGTGCTGTTGAGCCCGTCGATCAGAGCCATGCGCAGACTGCTAAATATGTGTGAAAAGTATGCATGGACCCACGGGCTCAGATATAACGTAAAGAAGAGTGAAGTGATGGTGTTTAAGGCTGGTAAAAAATCCTACGCCAATGTGCCTCCCTTGTATCTTTGTGGTGCCACCTTAAACAGAGTGTCTAATTTTAAATATCTGGGTCACTGGGTGTCAGAGGATCTATGTGACAATATTGATTTAGAGAGGGAGCGCAGGGCGCTGTCTGTGCGCTGTAACATGCTGGCCCGCAGGTTTGCACGGTGTACTGTACAAGTTAAACTCACATTGTTTAGGGCCTTCTGTCAATCTTTTTACACCTGCAGCTTGTGGACTAAGTACACGCAGCGTGCATACAGTGCTCTGCGTGTACAATATAATAACGCGTTCAGGATACTGTTCGGGCTGCCGCGCTACTGCAGCGCCTCAGCAATGTTTGCGGAGAAAAGCGTAGATGGTTTTCACGCCATCATGCGGAAGCGTTGTGCGTCTGTGATGGAGCGCATGCGGGCCAGCTCGAACAGCCTTCTGAGCGTGTTCGTGGGTCGCTGGGACTCGCCGATATGGCGGCACTGGATGCGATTACACACTGAGGGTGGTCGCGTCCAGGGCCTGGCATAAACTGGTGTTACTGTGCGGTGCAGCTTTGTGATTGTCTTTGTATGTAGGTACTAACAATAGCTTTATAAAATTTCTTGTGTTACTAACAATATATGGACTTTTGTCTGAAATAAATGTCATATTATTATTATTATTATTATTTATGAAGTTACCGAGGAGGGATGTCCAATACGAGTATCTGAGGGTGTTGATTAATCGTGTTTTTTTTTCAAATCGATTGAAATTAAGTTATAAAAATATATTTATATTAAATTTTCTATGGAGGTTTAAAATATTCTCAAACAGTCGTTATTCTAGTAGTCGTTTATAAATAACTGATATTAAACTAAATCATGTCTTTCAACCAAGAAAATAAAATCTTATTAGCTTTTTTTAAATTAAAGTCGAAATCTCATTTACTAACTACAACATTCATTATGTTTGTAAATCTGTTTCGTTCAATATCTCCTATAAACAAAAATTTATAAATTCCAAATCGATAAAAATCAAATGCGATGTTTATAAAATTATAGGGGTCGATTGTGTTTAGGTACATAGAGTCAATTTCTAGCCTAGACCTCCGCCCCGCGCACGTCGCTTCATGCCACCATTTGGTTCCTAAAAACGTTCGTGCGTAGCCTTCTGCGCAAAGTTTGAGCTCGCCAAGATACGTCGGCCGTACTGTGTATAAAATTGGCCAACGGAAAACGTTATGAGAACCGATTAGAGATTGCAAATATTTTTGGTATTCGAATACTTTTTCAGCCTTATTCGAATATTTCAGAAAAAAAAAAGTAT
Source organism: Mythimna pallens (assembly GCA_961205895.1). Lineage (NCBI taxonomy): Eukaryota > Metazoa > Arthropoda > Insecta > Lepidoptera > Noctuidae > Mythimna > Mythimna pallens. The sequence goes on along the minus strand of OY540839.1, from coordinate 19,351,358 downwards.
TTATATAATTTCTCACGTTTTATTGCCTTAGAAACTAGTAACATATTTTTCATGTAAGTAGGGCAACATCCCAATCAGACAGAACCAATATTTAAACAAAACTTTTAATCAAATAAAATAATTAACAAATTTTTAATAAAGTTAGATGTAATAGGAACTTCGACTATGAAAATATGAAATAAAAAATATTAATTCTTAAACAATTATAGGAAAACTATTAAGTAGGAAACACAATTAAAATCTCACTAGCAAAATCAAATAACATGTTAATAAACTTTATACAACACAAGTAAAAGTAAGAAACAAAAAAGTATTTTATAGATATTGTACTATCAATTTCTTAAGGATAACTAAAAAGAAACGAGATCAAAGTCACAATAAGAATGCACTGCGCGGATAACTAGCGTCTAAAGAGATATGCAAATTGCAAGTGCACGCAATCACTAAAATTGAAAATTATGATCCAACGCGGTAAGTAACAATTATAATTAAATAAATGCCATCGTATAGGCAAAGGATACAATTATTCTTATTTACGGATCCTTTGAAAGTGGGACCTTAGAAAACTTAAAAAGTCAATGGAATCATCATTCAATTTACATCTGAGATGATTGCAGATATATTTTGTAGAAGAAAATACCCTTTCGCATTTTACGCTAGTTGGTGGAATGCATATTAGCACGTCGTAGGTCTGACTTAGGTGTATTTGTCTTTGCGTACCTGTATCATATAGAGCCATCTGCATTTTTATTGATGTTTCTAGATCATGATGTTCAAGATTTGCTGTGGATGTGGAAGGCACTGCATACATTTCGTCCTCTATCTTTTTCTGCAGCTGTTCTTTCATTGACATATTTGAGATTCTTGACGCTTCTTCATTTTGATAACGCTGAAGGTCTAATATAGCAATGTCATCTTCGTCATCAGAAACGCCAGTGTTAGTTGTCGCAGGTCTTTGCTTAAAATATTTTTTTTTGAATGTCAACTATGACTTTGGTGATAACATCATTTCCTACTTTAGGAAAGATAGAAGAACTCGGCTCCTGGTAGTATTTGTTTGGGTTGTGCAAGTACTTCAATGTACAAACCAGGTCTGTTTGTGTCGTTCAGCAATCCTTGTTTTCAGAGCCTGAAAAAGTTTACCACTGATATTATGGTTTACCATTGGTCTCTCGTAGTTTGGTAACCATGAACTGTAGGGCTGTGTCCGCAGTTAATAAAGTGGCCTTTTCTTGACATATCGCTTCCACAGTAGTTTTGACGATAGTGAGAGACGTAGATAAATCCTGCAAAAGAGCAACCTCATAGGTGCTGAATATAGTTTTGTCTTTCAAGTCAATCAGTGCTTTTAAAATTGCATCTTTCAGTAGCAAGAATCTTGAAACCATCTCCGCCATGCTATTTCACCGCGTTTTACAGTCTAATACCAGGCCTGCGCTTTTGTTTTCTTCAAGAATATATTTGTTCAGGATTTCTGTTCTGGTTGGAGAGTTTTTGAAAAACTTCACTACTTTTCTTACTTTGTCAATCAAATCTTTGTACTCGACATTGAGATTGGGTTCATTTCTGGAAACGACATTCCGATCGACTACAAAGCCTTCTCCATCATAATTTTCATCTGTTTCCTCGTCTTCTGATTCATCTTTTTCTGTATCTTCTGTTTCTACTAGAACTTCTTCTGTGTCTATAACAGTTAGAAACTGTTCATTAGTTTCACTCTGATTATATCGGTTTTTATGTATTGTATCCACCACGGCACATTGAATGCCGTGTGCAAGGCACAATTGATGAAATGATTGCATTTGACGACCCATGCAAGTCCTGACGCTTGCACCGTCTGTCACCACACCAGCTATATCATCTTCTAAAGATATATCGTATGAAGCTAATTTGACTTTTAAAAATAATATTGAGACATCTTTCTGATGTTCCTCGCCCTGTAATTCTCGCTAATCCCAAATTTCTAAAGGTTTTGTCTTTAAAAGTTGGGCAATGAATGTTGACGTTTATATAGCGCCGATTGCGGGCTGATGTCCACTCATCAAGGGAGGCGGTAAATTTGTCTTTTTGCCTTTAACAACTTTTACAACCATCTTCCTGATTGTGTTTGGAGATTTCGGCAAAACTTCGGATCCACTTTTTGTAAAAAGCTGTCGCATAGGTTCAGACTTGCAAAACACATTAAGCGGGAGACCATCACACGCAGTCATTTTGGAAATCACAGTTTCCATACTATCTTTTTTAGTGTGATAATAATCATCAATTCTCCTTTTTTTGGCTTGGGGTGCTGTACTTGTTCTTGTACGGTAGTAGTAGGCGTTGGAATTGTGGAAGTAGTAGGCGTTGCAGTAGAAGCTGATGTTAGTAGTGTATTTCTTCTTAGATCTAGATCAAATAAATTATATTAGTAAAAGCGTACGTGCACTAAATGATTTTTCCAGAATTTCCAGGAACGTCAAAGTCAAAGCATTTATTTCAAATAGGCACATAAAAGGCTCTTTTGAACGTCAAAAATGATAACCGTTTTATTTTTTATGTTCTGTCTGTTACATTTACATTACAAACCAATGTGGATCTCAATAATTTTAAAATACATTGTATTATATTTAAATAATGAAAGTAAGTGACTATAGTAAGTACTACGTATATAGGTAGATATAATTAAAGTAAAAGTGAAGTGTCAGTCCGGTAACTAATCTGCACTTGGATGTTGTTTTTTCAAGTGATTGTGCAAACGCGTAGTGCTGTTTGAACATTGGAGAATTCTATTGTAAAATTTGCATTTTGCATGACTTCCATCCTCAGTCCGTAAGAACGAATTCCAAACCGAAGACTTGTCATGCGTACGTTTTGTGTACTCTTTGAAAACCAATTTGTTTTTATCCATGGTTAACTGAAAGGCAGTTTGCAACTAAATTGCACACCTGTAAAAACACGCATTTGGTGATCAGTCAGTGCATAGTGAAGTGATACTTTACACATCTTGGGTAAATTAGTCAATCCCGAATTTATTGACGAAACCTAACAGAGTTCGTTCGTTCTATTTGAGTAATAACCGTCCTCACTTTTTCAAGTGGAATTCCGCGTTCCATGTCTGACGGGATAACCACGTCTCTTGAATCTGGTTGACTGGGAACCGTCCTCACTTTTTCAAGTTGAATTTCGCGTTCCATGTCTGACGGGATAACCACGTCTCTTGAATTATCGCGCGATGAGTAAAAACCCCTTGAACTTGGGGTACACACGTTCTCCGAAGTCGATGGAACACCAACATCCGTTAAACTCGCGCATAATGGTTGGGCGACGTCTTCCAAACTGGTGCTCCTCAGTAGAGTTTCTGATGATGCTGATGAAACACTGCCTTTGGAGGAAACACTCTTTTTTTCCAGCGGAACATTTAATCGCGGATTCTGACGTCTTCCTCAAATTGTAACGGTCTGGGTTGGCACTAGCGGGCTGTCCACGCTGAATCTGCTTACCAGGTCTTCCGCTGTAGCGGGTATCTTTTTGGTTTGGCATCCTGCCTGCAATAATTTGCAATTAAAAGTTTTTGAAAGTCAGTTAAAAACGACACTTGTGGCGTCAGATGTCGCGGGCGCAAACTCGGGCACTACGTGTGAGGTCGCGGGCGCGGACACGGGCACTTCGCACGAGGTTGCGGTCGCGGAAGCGGTCACTGGCACTGAAATCGACGGCACTTGCGATACTTATGGTACTTGATCACTGGGCGCGGTATGAGTAATCCATTCTTCAACTCGGCGAGTTGTTCCTTCTTCATCTGACGAGTCATCTTCGTCAGCTGCGGCGTCTATTTCAGCCAACTCTGCTTCCAGTTTCTTACTCACGAGGTTTTCTTTCAGGCGCACTAGCTCTCTTTCAGCCTCGTATTCGACCCTCCTCCGAAGATAGTCGGCACTTCGTTGTCCGCTTTTCGTGGAGCGTGGCTGGCTCTTGATCCTTGTTTCCTTGCACTCCGTCGTATCTCCGATTCCCTTGGTGTTGCAGCATCACTATAGTCGATCACACGACCGGGCCCCGCCAATGGAATCACAGGTGCAGGTATAGGAACAGAAGATGAGGTAGGCGCTATCGATGGTGATCCCGGTGCTAATTCAGACGGCACTCCCGAGTCACCCTCCATGGCACGACGCTTGTTCATCACTTCCTCCAACTTGCGTAGCTTTCTTCGTGTAGTTACTGCGCTGCGTTCACTCATCTTTTCTGGCGATCTTCACAGGGCGATCTTGATGAGTCTTCAGACAATCTTGATAAGTCTTCAGGCGATGTAGATAAGTCTTCAGGGCGATCTCGACGAATCTTCAAACCAATCTTCAGGTTTCTCAAGATGATCTTCAGCTTTTTAGGACGTTTTTCAGTCTTCAGGACGATCCGGCTCGAAGGACCAATTTTTGTAGAGTATTCAGGCGCAGAGGTGGATGATTCCCAAAGAAAATGAAACGCAGGAAAACTGAAGGCTTCAGGATTTATTCTTGAACGATGTTTACAGGAAGCGATGACACCAAACGACGACAAAGTTTGCGCTGTGGCTTTCGCTACGTCCCCGTCAGGGGGCGTGGCAGGCAGTTTCAGGGCTTCGCCCTCTGACCGCGGAGTCCAACCAGGGCCCGTTACTACGGACCCGTCGTCGGGGCGCTTAGTTGGCAATGGCGTTTTAAGAGCGCAGCTCTATGTGTTTTTGTTTGTATGTGTATACTTTAGGCACGTCACGACGCTGCTGCACAAGGCTGTCGGTCTTAGGTTCGATATCTGTTACATTTTTCATATACATGTGTTTAGTTACACTAAATTGTGATTACAGTAAATATGGATATGTTAATATGAGTGTTTGGACATCTCTAACGTGCGCGGACATCACTACGCGCCGGGCGACAGCGGGCGGGAGCAGTCCAGCCGGCTCGCCTGGCACTGGTCATCCCACCTTACCACCGAGCGCACGCATCCACTTTTCGATCCATATTATTGTTTTCTCGCCGTGCCGCTTGTATTTCTAATTTTATTAATTGTAATACAGTCCATCAAAGTTACTTGAGTTTTTATATAAACTGTCCTACCACCACCTGTAGGGCTTACCGCACATCTTTCTAAGATAACAACTTGTTTCAAACTACATGTTTGTATTTTTATCTAAATACTGCAATTAGTTACAGTGACATTGGGTTATTTTTTTAATTAATCGTCAGTCAAAATTCAATCTAATGTTACCTTAACCTACGAGATACAGTTTAAAATATCATTTAAGAAAATATCACCTTAGTTGTTAAAGAGTGTGGTTCACTCTTTGAGACAGGCGTTGGAATTTTGGGTACCACCACGACGTCCTGCAGCTGTGCCCGTATCCACTTCCGACCATATCTGCAGCAGCGTTGACAACAGACAACAGAGACAAAATATTATTAAAATTACACATACGATTGCTGCTGCTGATGTATTTATGTTGGTCTATCATTGTAGACAGCTCGTTGATCCTTTAGTTGGTGCCTGATTGTGCTATGACAATCTCCTCGTTCTTGGTGTTATACTGGCCCATGACGAATATGATTATAAGGGTAACTGCTGCTTCAATCGTCTGTCTAAGAGTGACTATTATTAATTACGACTAATTGACTAATTGAGAATTTGACCTACTTAAAACGTACTGGCGTTTTGACGGTGCGGGCGCTGCGTGTTTTTCTTTTTCCGTGGTCATTATTGTTGGCCTGAACGCGTGTTGCACTTGGTACCGCAAATGAATCAGTTGCGTTATCTAGCAAATAAGCAGGTTTGATCCAATCTATAGACACAGTCGCTTGTCGATTAGGGTACTGTATGTCGAAAAACTTAACACCTCGCTTGACTACTTTAAACGGGCCGTTGTACGGGATCTTAAGCGGTTTCCAAACAGAGTCATCCCTGACAAACATGACTGCATGTCTGCAGATCTGGGAACGTAAACCATTTGCGATTTGCGCGATGTGAATTTGAAATTGGTTATTCATTTGCGTCACCAAAACTCATTTTATAGGTATCGAAAAATTCTCCTGATAAACATAGAGCTTTCCCGAAAGCATACTCAGCTGGACTTACGCCATTTTCACTGCGTCCTGCTGCACGCAAACCTAAGATGACAGTTGGCAACTCGTTTACCCATGTGCTGGTGTCTAAACGGGCTGTCAATGCTGCCTTCGAGCTGCGAGCGATGCCAGCGTTCAATTAGGCCGTTTGCCTGTGCATGGTAACTGGTAGTATAAATTTTCTTTACTCCCAAATTTCTTAGCAGCTCGGTGAAAAGTTGGCTTTCGGATTGTCGACCTTGATATGACGTTAGCCTGACTGGACAACCATAACGCGTGATCCAACCGTCGTAAATCACCTTTGCCACTGTTTCCGCCGTGATGTCACGTATGGGAAACGCCTCTGGCCATCGGGTTCCTCGATCTATTAACGTAACGCAATACCTGAAACCATCTTCAGATGTTGGGAGGGCCCCGATGATATCCACTTGCATGTGCTCGAAACGGTCTGCTTTCTGGAATTCCCCGTAGCTTGAGATGTTGTGTCTACTTAACTTACTCTTTTGACACGGGATACACGTTTTTGCCCATTTACCTATATCTACATTTATACTAGGCCAAAAAAATCTGTCTGAAATCAATTTACGCGTTGACTTAATGCCAGTATGGCTGATGTTATGTAACATATCAAATATTATTCGCCTAAAATTTTTAGGTGTATACGGTCTGGCTTTATTAGTACAGATTTCGCAATAAATATTAGAGTTGCAAAACGGGAACTTAACACTTATTATTTTAATTTTATTATTCCCATTGTCTCTTGACTGTTGGTATTGTTTGATTGAGTCATCGTTACTTTGCGTTTCGGCAAATTGTTCGTAGTCAAGACCTGTAGGGCAGGAAATAGTCGCGACGCGTGAGAGCGTGTCTGATACAACATTGTTTTCGCCGCTGATATGCCCTATATCGGTAGTGAACTCACTGATAAACAGCAATTGGCGAGTCCTACGAGGTGTTTTAGAATCGGTACTGAGCTTTGTAAACGCATGTACCAATGGTCTGTGATCGGTATAGACGATTAATGGTCTGCCTTCGAACAATTTACGAAAATGCTTAATTGACATGTAGATGGCGAGCAACTCGCGATCATACGTACTGTAACGTTGCTGTGTTTCGGACAAGCGTTTTGAAAAATAACCAAGGGGTTTCCACATACCTTTCTCTAGTTGTTGAAGTACTCCCCCCACACAGGTATTACTTGCATCCGTGTTGAGCGCAAGCGTCGTGTCCGCACACGGGTACGACAACGTGACCGCGTTCTAGAGCTGCGACTTACATTCTCGAAACTATGACTCTGCCTACGGTGACCAAACAACGGGTGTTTTGTCGTTCTTTTTTGCGTTGTGTAAATACTTAGAAAGAATGGCTTGGCTTTTTACGGCATAACCACTCAATCGTCCACCCCCCGCGCCCGTCACTTTCTTTTTATGACCGCGTGAAAGTTTTTCGAAAAATAATTACTACTCCAAAACGCCTACAGCTATATTAGGTTAAAAAACACTTATAAAAAGCTCAAAGAATCTAGAATGTAATTAAGCTAAAACTAATTTGTTCTAATAAATAATAAATACTGAAAATAAGGCTTAAAGACGGGAAAATGCAAAAAAAATTCGCTATTATTTTCAATTTGGAGTCTTATAAGAAAAGTATGGTTGAAAAGTCTTATAAGAAAAGGATGGTGTGTTATGGGATCGTATACCCCTTCGTTTCATATTAGAATCTTATAAGAAATGAATAAGATTCTTATTAGAAAAAATCACAAAACTCACCCACTTTCTCCAACTTTCTCTTTTTTCTGAGCCTTTGCGCAGTAATTCATCATTTGTAGACACTTTATTTGACATATTTTGGTTGTAATGGCTATTGACGAGGTTAATAGTAAACACATCAACACATATTTTGCACTTTTTATCAAAAACAAATACTTTAAACACATTGATTATGAAAACTAACCGTCACAAGGTCACGAAGTGATGACGTAACTTTTAAAGTGGAATTATTCAATGAAAACATTCAAATCATACACATTTCTTATCTTCACAATGAACTCGACATTAAGTCTAATAAAACGTACAAACACTTCAAACTTCTTCACTTCTTCTTTTTTGAATGTTACCGTTGAGAGAGTAACATAAACATCCACTTGACATCGAAACGGCGGTAATGTAAACAAATGTCGGTGAACTGTCATTTGTTTTTTTTTTTCTAAATATTCTGGTACCGTTCTACAGATAAAATATATTTTTAACCGATGATAAATTTCATATAGAGCCATCTAGTAAAGCTTTCTTAAACTATTAACAACTGGATTGAATGTACTACATGTTTAAAGTGAACGATACTCGACAGATGTCGTCGGGTGACTATAGTCACCGTGGACATTTGAGTGGATGAGGAATATGTTTACAATAAAAATTTACCATACCTAAAAATCGCCGAAGTTCGTTAACGGTTTTAGGCTTAGGATAAACGCTGATCGCCTTAACTTTGTCATCCAAAGGTCGAATTCCTTCTGCCGACACGCGAAATCTAGTTCTGATACACCAAAACTGCATTTCGCTAATTTGATAGCTAAGCCGTACCTGTTAAGTCGTTCGAAAAGGAGCTTAAGGTGTTCCTCGTGCTCTTCCTCGGTATCACTCGCGATGATAATGTCATCTATGTAACAGAAAAGAAAATTCAAACCCTCCAGGACGGTATGGATTCAAAAATGCAGCACAGTCCTTCCAAAGGTTCATGCACCTTTGGAAGGACTGTGCTGCATTTTTGAGTCCGAATGTTATTCTGGGGAATTCGAATAATCCGAATGGCGTAATAATAGCCGTTTTTTCAATGCCCGCTGGATGTACAGGTATGAAATGGTACGCCCGATTGACGTCGACACTTGAAAATACTTTCTTACCTGCGAGAAAATAGGTGAAGTCGTGTAGGCGCGGAATCTGATATCTGTCCGTTTTGGTGATGGCGTTTAACTGCCTGTAGTCACCGCAGGGACGTATATCCCCGTCCTTCTTCGGCACAACATGTAACGCGCTGGCCCAAGGACTCTTGGATGGCCTACAGATTCCTGCCTCTATCATTTTTTGAAATTCGGCCTTTACCTTTTTGAAACGGTCTGGTGGTAGCGGTCTTGCTCTAGCATGGACAGGCGGACCACTGGTCTCGATGTGATGAACTGTCGAATGCTGAGGAGGTCCTTAAAAGAGGTCGGTCTAGTAAGATCTGGGAAAGAATTTAACAAGTCGAAATACGGATGACTTTCACAAATGGTTTTGACTGACGATTCACAAATTTCGATACTTGCTACTACTTTTAAATCTGTCAAAGTGTCAATTAACTTTTTTGTTCTAAAGTCGACTAACAATCCATAATGGCTTATAAAATCTGCTCCTAAGATGGGTTGTTTGACATTAGCAACAATGAAAGTCCATTTAAAATCACGCCTCAATCTAAGATCGACTGACAAGGAATGAGTACCGTACGTTTCTATTTTAGTGCCATTGGCCGCAAATAAAGCAGTCTTCCTGCAAATACTTATTCTTACTATTCTACTAGAAAATTTAAATTATTTTTCCTATTTAATTTATTTACAAATATACATAATCGATGGTTAACGATACCTCCGACGCAAGATTCCGTCGTCGTCTGCACGGTCGTTAGCTTTCCGAGTTATTACCTTTCCAGGTGCACGGTGTTCGGCATTTTACAGCCTTAACGCCGAAACGGTTATGGTAGAAACATAGTCCTGGCTGTCGGGATCGGGATCGCTTTCGACTAGAACTACGCCCACGCGTTCCTGACGGCGCGCGCTCGACGCGGCTTTGTTGTCGGCTAACTCGCTCGAAACCTCTGGACTTCCGCCTGCGACCTTGACGCTGAGCTTGGTCACCAGTTCTGTCAAGGAATCAGCACCGCCTCCGGAAACCGATGCCAGAGGCCTGCTGGTCTCCTGGATCTTGTCTGCCACGACTGCCAACTTTTCGGGATCCGTGTTCGCTGTCGCTGCCAGGACGGTTCTGACGGTCGATGGTAGATGGTTTTGCCACATCAATAGCAAAGTTTCCGACGTCACTCTCTTTCCCGCAAGAGTCTGCATGCGGCGAAGAAGTTGAGACGGCTTCTGGTCACCGAGTGTATGTCTCCGATCAGCTTCTGTATCCGTTGGTTTTCTGACTCCTCGTAAACGTGTAGGAGACGCTGTTTGAGCGCCTCGTATTTGTCCTCCGCCGGTGGGTTGATCAAGATATCTGCGACCTGTACGACCACCTGCTTGCCGAGTTTCGCGACAAGTAGCTAGAACTTCGAGTTGTCGCTGGCCTTTTGAGGGGTCACAGTGGACTCGAATTGCACGAACCACAGGCTTGGCTGGTCCGTCCAGAAATCCAGGATGCGTGAAGATACCGATATGAGCATGACATCGGGTTTGACATCTTCTTCCTGCTGCTCACGTTTCTCGTTGGTCATGCCGGATGAAAGAAATCGCGGCCCTAGGAGTGCGACGTATGAAGAAATCAGTGCCTACGTATATAGGTTTGATGCTCCTCTTTAGCCACGCGTTGAGTCGCTCCGTGCTGAGCGGTCTTACGTTACCGAAAAGTATTTGATTCACAGGGTGTCACCAATGTAGGAATATTGGTTCATTGACGTGTACCGCGAATGGTACACCTAAGTCACTACTGTCTTGAAAAAATGTTCAAAGATATACTGGTTTCGGTATTGACAGTTTATTTTACTCACATACACTGTTACACGATAATTTAGAACTTTAGAGAATTTAGGTGAGGGTTAGAGTGGAGGTCACCAACTGTATCAGAGATACAAATAATAAAAGAAATACGTGTTCTCGTAGACAGCATTTAATTGCGACTGAGCTTACGTGGCGGGCGCAGCCGCCTCTACACACCTATACTATGCGCGCACACTTACACCCGTATATCTCGTCACACATATAAACATTGTCCCTACACCATTCCCCCCTCTAAACTATAGTATACATATATTAAAACGCAATAAGATACACAAGTAAAATTAAAAATTAATAATCTATCGACACTTGTTTACACGAATTTCTGTCTTATTCCAATGATATACGTGTGTTAATCTAAACATGATGCAATAGTGCATTACAATTGATTTTATTTATTAAATACATCTAAGTACGTGACTACGCTCACATTGCTTAGTTAGCAAAACGTAGCGGTGTTTTGATAACTCGACCACTTCGCGATGTTTTATGATGTAAAACTTTGCTAGAAGTGCCCTCATTATTGTCACTATTATTTTTTACATCTAAGTTAGGACGAACACTATCGCTACAACTATTATTATCTATTATATAGGCAGGTTTGAGCCTATCTATAGAAATACAGGATTCTTTATCTCCTATCTTAATAATAAATGTTTTTCCTTGTCTTTTAATTACATTATATGGACCGTCATAAGGTGGCTGTAGTGGTTTTCTAATCATATCATTCCTAAAGAATACGCTTTTACACGTCATAAGGTCTTTCGACACAAACAATGATCGTGAATTACCATGACACGTTGGACGTGGTTTAAATTTGTTATCGTGTCCCTAAGTAACTGTAAATAATATGTAGAGTCCGACATACATATTTTGGTTTCATCATAAAAATCGCCCGGCAACCGCATTGTTTTGCCGTAGGTTAATTCCGCTGCGCTCACTCCGCTGTCACTTCTAGTAGCTGCACGCAGTCCTAATAAAACTATCGGAAGCTCGTCCACCCAAGATTTGTTGTCTTGTAAACGTGCCATCAGAGCCACTTTTAGTCCTCGATGCCAGCGTTCCAAAAGACCATTGCTTTGAGGGTGATAAGGGGTCGTACGTAGTTTACGTATACCTAGGTACTTCATAAGATTCCTAAAGAGATCGCTCTCGAATTGAATACCCTGGTCGCTTGTAAGCTTCGTAGGGCAACCGAAACGAGAGATCCAGGATTCAAATACAGCTCTAGCCACCGTCTCTGATGTTTTGGACAGCCACGAGTTCTGGCAAACCCGTGGCGCGATCGATGAGAGTCACACAATATTTTTGTCTCTCCTGTGAGATGATTGAGGGTCCAATTATATCAATGTACTACCTACATCAGAAATAATGTGTCTGTCTAACATAAAATAAATTTTGCGTTTAGCACAACAAAACAAAATACCTAAAATAAAACGTTAATAAAAGTTAAATTATTTATTTTTTATATGTTAAACAGTCTTTTCTTTTATATCTATTAGCAATTATATTTTCTCTTTTCACTTTTTATTGCTTAATATTAAATTTTCTTAATGATTTTGGAAACTCAAAACTCTTTGATAATGATTTCACTTTTGGAACTGGTAGTTTTTTGACTTTCTAGGCAAGAGACTGCGATTGTTTGCTGAAGCCTGACTTAATATACTAACAATATTATCATGAAAGTTGTCAATTACAGATCTTTTTTTTTTTTTTTTAGGGTGGGAAAATCATCCAATGACAAATCCCGCTCTTGGATGGAGCGAGAGATAGTGTCAGACTTTTACTGACTAAAAACCCACTCCTGTTCCCTCTTTGCCTTCATCCCGGGGCCCCGGGCTTCGCTTTCACACTACCCGTGGCCCCAGTAGGCTTCGACCCTGCTGGGCCCCTACGATTTGCTGACATCACCCTGAGGCGCGCGTGGAACAATACGCGCCGTCGACGACTTAGGCTCGGTCCGGACAGTCACCGGACGGTCGGACGGCGAGCCACCCATTGCTCGCCGTCCGCAAGCCTGCGCCTACTGTGGCCGGAAATCGGGATCAGAATCCCGGCGGCGGTTGGGGCGTGAGGACCGTTGCTGTTGCCTCACGCGATCGGCCGCCTCCTTTGCTAGCATTACTGCTTCGCAGAAGGAGGCGACCGCCTGCTACTCCTCCTCACTCCGGACCATGGCCTGTACCAATGCCCGGCGCGAGAGATCACTGCCGCCGATCGCCCCCACGAGGACACGGCGTTGCTCTGCCCAAGCGGGGCACACCTCCACCGTATGCTCCACCGTGTCCTCTGGGCGTTCCATACAGTGGCGACACCCGGGCGTGTCTTCCGCCAATTACAGATCTACGAGTATGTTGTATGTTTTGACAAATACTATTAGCACATTCATGAAGTTCATCCGAAAACATAATTTTTCTTAAGTTATTCTTACAAATATCATTATATTTCTGAATTTCCTCTAACTCTTTTACCCCCATATAACATCATTATATATATATAATTGTGAACTTCGACTTAAGCTTTAATTACTTCCAAATTACAAGTAAGTGACTTGTAATTTAGAAGTAATTAAAGCTACATAAGTTTCAGATGTATGTCATCTGAAACTTATACTTTTCAAAGTATAAGTAATCCTAATTTGACTAGATCGCCACATATCCAATCATTTTCCTCACAGAAATCAAGAAGTTCACTACAAAACGGAGCATTAGGATGTACATTGAAAAGTTCTAACATAAATACTACTTCAATACTATTGTCTTGTATAATTGCATTCAACTCACCCAGACATTGAGTAAATTCCGGCAAATTCAGTTAGATCATATACACGGACATAACCAACATTTCACGTCCAGATCCATTTTAATGTGACTCTGCGTGATGTTTGATATGTACCAAAGATAACAAAAAATTTGCTTTCCATGTTAGCTGCACAAGATAAACTGCAAAATAGCACATTTATTTCTACGACGGAAAAGTGTAGATTAGAAATTAATGGTGAGGCTATAGCAGATGGAAACAGGGAACATAATGGAGGACTATACAACCTGTAGAAATTAATGCTTTTGATCCATCAAGCTTACTCCAGTTATACCATGAAAGGTTTGGTTACTAGAGCAAGAGATATATTAAAGATCTTGTTAAGAGGAAACTGGGCTGAATGTAAAAGATTATATACATTGTGAGGGATGCATTTATGGAAAAACACAGAGACTGAAATTTAGCAAACGAGGTAGAGCTACTATGCCAGGAGAGCTGATATACACCGATATATACGGACCGTTTCCTGAAAGTTATTCAAAAGATCGTTATTTTGTCTTTTAAGGATGATTTTTCCGCGTTTCGTCATGTTTACTTCACCAAAAACAAAAGTGATGTAAAGGACATATTATACACTTATATAATTTCTGAAAGAAGCCAAGAATGCTGGAATTACGGTTAAAACGATACTGAGCGATAATGGTGATGAGTTTAATAATAAAGCCGTTTAAGAAGTACTAAAAAGACGGAATAATATAGCGTCTGACGATGCCATACACCACCGAGTAAAATGGGTGCGCAGAAAGAGAAAACAGGACTCTCGTAGAAACCGCTCGAGCATACATGCACGCCGGAAAGTAATGACGCCCTGTGAGCAGAACTTATAAATACGGCTGCTTACGTCTTAAATCGCACGGGACCCACAAGAGAAGAAGGGAAAGTACCGTATCAGCTTTGGCATAGGAATAAACCTTTGACCACTTTCCCAAGACTCATACAGAAGCCTTAGAGAGATAGGATAGAGATGAGTGGTGAAACACTGAAATGGATTCATTATTGGAGAATGAAGTATGGACTCTTTGCGAACTACCACCTAGCAAAAATCACTACCGTGTAAATGGGTATTCACAATCAAACATCCAAATGGTTCCATAGATAAGGCGCGGCTGGTAGTACAAGGGTTTAAACAAAAGAAAGATCTTTATTACGACCAGACCTTTAGCCCCGTTGCAAGATTGGCTACGATACGTGCACTTTTAAGTGTTAGCGCTCAGACAAGACATTTTTATGAAGCAACCAGATGGCTTTGAAGACGGTTCTACGAAATTATTTCGCCTAAATCGTAGTTTGTATGACCTTAGACAAGCAAGGAAGGTGCTGGAATAGCTGTTTTGAAGTATATTGCTAGACATGGGCTTCAACCAAAGTGATGCAAATTCTTGTCTATTTACTAAGAAGTTTGGACAAAAGAAGATCCTCATTACTTTGTACGTGGATGACGACCTAGTAGCTGGTACATTGATGATGCTCAATTGACTAACGAATTCTTAGAAGATCTTAAAAGTAAATTGAAGATCACTGTAAAACCAAGCATATTATTTAGGACTTGAGATTAAAACCCTAAGTGATGGTTCTATTACCATTAATCAAGAAGCCTATGTGAAAAAGATATTGGAGCGTTTTGGAATGGCTGATTGCAATCCAGTCTCTACACCCCAATAGAGAAAGAAGATACGCAAGTAGAGAAAGTAAGACTACTGTGTAAAAGATGCTCTCATTTAGCTACCATTAATTATAAATAAATATATTGCAGATATTGAAACTGAAATCGCTAAAAATCCAAAGCATTTCTGGGCGTACATTAAAGAAAAAAAGGGTGGTTCCAGCTCATTTCCTATCACAATGACAGACGGACGCAAAGCAACGTCAGATGGACAAGAAATTAGTGAGATGTTTGCGGGGCAATTCTCTTCCGTTTTTGACCCGGGGAAATTACCTCAACAGCTTTCTGGCTCAAACTACCTGCGAAACTTGACAAACAATAGCCTTCCTTTATTAGCACCTGTAATAGACCGTGATAGTTTAATTAAAAAATTAAAGTCCCTAGATTGTCACAAAGGTAGGCCCTGATGGGATACCACCTATTTTTGTCTCAGAGTGCGCTTCTTCGTTGGCATCTCAACTTCTATTAATTTTTAATAGGTCACTAGAGACAGGAGTTTTCCCGGATATTTGGAAAACCGCAATGGTCGTGCCTGTGTACAAAAGCGGTGAAAACGATAACGTTATTAATTATAGGCCTATCTTGTCTACTCTGGTTTAAGTTTTTGAATCTTTGATTTGTCCTCTCATTCAATCACATTTGAAGCTTTATCTTAGTGTGTCCCAGCATGGTTTTGTCGGCGCTAGGTCTACTTATACAAATTTAATGACTTTCTCTGAATCCTTGGTGGAGGCTATTGACTGCGGCAAACAGGTTGACGTTATCTATACGGATTTTAGCAAAGCTAAAAGCGCAAAAATGTCATGTGACACACGGTCAAAAGACCGTGTGTCACATGACATCCTTTTAGAAAAGTTACAGGCTTATGGCATTACTGGTAATTTGTTAACTTGGCTCAAATCCTACTAAGAGAAGCGTTTCTTTTTTGTCGCGGTTAATGGCTTCCAGTCTGGTATATGTGCGATCACATCAGGTGTTCCCCAAGGCTCTCATATCGGTCCAATATTATTTATTATCTTCGTCAATGACTTACCTGAATGCTTCCGTTTCTACGAATGTTTCATGTATGCTGATGACCTTAAGTTTAGCAGAGTTATTGATTCTAAAGTGGATGCAGAGTTACTACAAAGTGACCTAGATAGGCTGATTCATTGGTGTGTTAACAATGGTATGGACCTGAACATTCAAAAATGTTTTCATGTCACTAGGAAAAAGCTTTTGGTGCCGTCAGTATATTCTATCGATAACCACGTTATCCAAGAAGTGGACCAAATCAAGGATCTAGGCATACTATTTTTATATATATTTGACAAAAAACTCACATTTATCCCTCACTTAGAGAACGTCATCAAGCGAGCCTCTAGAATGCTGGGATTTGTTATTAGAAATGTTACTGGCTTTTGACGCAGTAAAACCAAAATTTTGTTATACAACTGCCACTAATCACTTTTTTAAATGATTGATGACGAGATGAGATTGGAGTGTACGGATGAAGTCAAAAACTCGGGTGTGTCCATTCCAATCATTTGTTCTCCCAATTTATTTCCAGGAAACCAAGATTCGTTTTTTTTAGAATCGCAATGTGATCAGAATGAACAAACAAACAAAAATCACATCGAGAATGATCACAATTTAGAAATTAGTTACGAAAATAATAATAACGAAACTGAACAGAATTTTTTCCAGAGTGAAGTAGAAGATATGGTCCCGAGTTCAAGGAATGAGGTCCATTCGCTGTTGGTAACAACAAAATTAAATAATTTTAATTTTGATTTAATTTTTGTGCACGACAGCAACATGTCTGTACATGTTGTACAGCAACATGTCTGTACATGTTGCTGCTACTGTTAAGTAGGTACCTATATTTTGTAAGGCGACGGAGCCGCGTGCTTGACAAGTATGAACCTGCTCACGCCGCTTAGTCGCTTCGCGCGTTGCCATTGGTCGGTGACAAAAATATGGCCGACTCGCGCCCGCCGCGGATCGGTGCATATAAAAGCCAGGGCCCTGGCAATGCGCGACACAGTCAATAGATGTTCTCTAAGAATCACATACATAAATTCAATCTGTATATTAAACACCATAAATAAAATCATTTTACGTAACTTGTACCTACCGAATTCAATTTTAATTTAAATACAGTCCACTCGATACACATTCTGGTCCTTCGAGAGCCGAATCTTAAAGATCCAGCAGGATGGTGTTCACACGCAGCCGTAGTGGAGATAGAGTCTCCACTACGGCTGCGTGGAGCTGGAGAGAACAGACACAGCAAGAGCCGTCAACGACCGCCGAACCGAGTGCCAGCAACCCGGCACCAGAATCCAGCACGAGCCCGGTCGCTTTGACACGACACAGGCAGCGGATCTACGGCAACTACCAACACCGACGCCACGCAGACACATGGTTCGCTCAAGCCTGGCGATACCAGGTCCCGCTGTTCTACAGCTTCGAAAAAGAAGCGCCTCGCAGAGTTGGAGGCCAGAGAGAGGCTGGCTGAAATGAAAGTCAAGCAGGCGAAGGCAGAGCGAGAGCTGCAAGAAATACAGCTGCAACGCATCAGAGCCGAAGCTGACTCGAGTGAAGACGACGACATGGAGGACGACCTCGCCTCGGCCGGCGCCGCCACCCGGAGGTGAGGCTCGACCGCCGCCACACGACGTCAGCGGCGGGAAATACGGCAGGGACGCAGTGAAGGACATCGGCGCCGCGACAGGCGCTCAACCGCTGCGAGACGACGACGACTACGAGGAAAGTGTGTGTGCGAAATCTAAAAAGGGCAATATCGCGAGTGAAGTATTAAACAGAAATATAAGTGATAAAGTGCTGTGCGATCAATCGTTGAAATCGGACGCGCCTGCACTGTACGCGAAAATTATTATTTAATTTGCGCCGAACGCGGCAAGTGCCGCTGCCATCATGCGTTCGGAAGAACTTGTGGCGAACGAGATCCTGGCATTCCTGCAGTATCAGCTCGATGTCATGGACGAGATCAGTGTGATCCAGATCTGCACGTCCAACAACAATGAAGAGGAGATCCGCAGAGCGAAAACACTGCTGTACGAGTCGCTCGCTAC
This sequence comes from Mythimna pallens, assembly GCA_961205895.1. Taxonomy (NCBI): domain Eukaryota; kingdom Metazoa; phylum Arthropoda; class Insecta; order Lepidoptera; family Noctuidae; genus Mythimna; species Mythimna pallens. Next base: position 19,332,983 of record OY540839.1, on the reverse strand, counting down.
ACATAGCTGACCGAATTCCGTCCCGTAGGAGGGATGAAAATGGAAAGAGGAGTCTCCAGGACATTATCAAAGTGCTCAAGGAGACCGACCCAGATGACGTGCCGACTTTCGTGGCGAAGGATTTGCGCAAGCTGCCCCCCGTCACATTCGACCACGTCGACGTCACCAGCCTGCTGCGGGACACACAACCCTCAGATCAAGCCTGGCCGAGATGCAGTTGAAGTTGGAAGCATCGCAAACCATCATCAGCGATCTACGTACCGAGGTAGCGGATTTACGCAATACGGTATGTAGGTCACACGAGCGGACTACCAACATCAACACCAGTCACGGCGCATTGAATGCATCGCAGCGGAGTTTCGAGTCAGCAAAATTGGACTCGTCGCCGGCCGCCGTCACTGCAAGTGATGCAAAAATGCGCCCCGCCCTCCCCGCGTCCCCCGTCTCTGGGGCACCGAAGCAAGTGAGCGCGTCACGTGCTTACTCTGCTGCCGTTGTTGCTACTCCAGCGAAAAATCAGCGGCCATCAAGACAAGTGAGGGGTACCCAGGGGCCCTCCGTCCACGTTCGAAGCTCGTTACCTCCGGTAACAAGCCAAGGACAGGTCGATGAAAAAGGCTTCGTTCGTGTAGTAAAGAAGAAGAAGAAGCCTGCTTGTCGCAATCAGTACGGTACCGCATTGACAGGTCCGAACATGTTGCTACGTCCCGCTATTCCATCGACGCAGCTGTACGTCTCACGTCTGCATCACTCCACGAACGTAGAGGATGTCGTGGAATACGTAAAGATGAAGACCAGGTTCATCCTGAGAGTTGAACGGTTGGAGTCGCGTCACAAGATCAACTTCAAATCTTTTGTTGTACGGGTACCGACTCAACATCTGGACACTTTCATGAAGGAAGAATTTTGGCCGACGGGAGTCGTGTATCGGCGCTTCCGCGGAAGGCTACATGAAACCACGACTCAGCGCAATACGTCGCCGACACAACGTAGTTATAATAATAAATAAAAATAGAATGTTATTATTATGTATTAGTTTATTATTTTTAAGACTGTTATTTATGTATAGTGTCTATGGGCCTTTGTAGCCTGAAATAAAGAGTTATTATTATTCCCTTTATTTCACTTATATAAACATATTCGTTACATTTTTAAATATTTCAAAAATAAAAAATAAAACATTTAAAAATATAAAAAACAGAATCCCACCGGTATCGGGAACAGGGTCCAAGCTACCGGCGGTCAGAGCTCCAGAGAAAGGAATCTCCTAACAATGCGATCCGTGTCCAGGAGTACCGCTTTCTGAATCAAGCCCTTGATCCAGCCGCCTAACGCGAGCCTCCTAAGGTGTTGGTCGAGGCTCTTGGCTATTAAGCCATTGCCCGACACGACTATCGGCACAATGATCGCAGAGTCCACATCGCACATGTCGACAACCTCGCGAGCCAAGTCAATATACTTGATTTGTTTATCTTTCTCGGCTTTCACGAGGTTCTCGTCATGCGGGACGGATATGTCAACAATCATTGCTCGCCTCTCGCTTCGGTCCACCACCACTATATCAGGCTTATTGGCTACAATAGTCCTGTCAGTGATGATGGACCGATCCCAGTACAAACTGATATGACCATTATCAAGAACTGGGTCGGGCTCATACCTGTAGTACGGCACTTCCGATTCCACAAGAGAGTATTTCAAAGCAAGTTGCTGATGGATAATCCTGGCTACAAGGTTGTGTCTATGCAAGTACTCTCCGTTAGCTAGACGAGAACAACCAGAAATAATGTGACAAATTGATTTTCCCGGACGGTGGCATGCCCGACAGATGTCAACCGTGCCGTCCTTCACAATAAATCTCCGGTAGTTATTCGTCATGATAACTTCGTCCATAATTGCACAGACAAAACCTTCGGTTTCCCCAAAGAGGTCACCGGAACGCAGCCAGGCTACGGACGCCAATTGGTCTACATCGGGCCTGTGAAGGGACCGGAAAAAGCGTCCGTGAAGTTCCTTGCTCTGCCATACTTCCCTGCGATCGTTAGTGTCAAGCACTACCGGTTTGCGCCAGTTCTCATTAGCCAGGGCGAGCGGAGTGAGTCCTTTGTCCACTGCCACTACATCTCGATGCATGCCCACGTCGGCAGCTAGGAAATATTCCCTGAGACTGCATTATTATTATTATTATTAAAGTGATAGACGTAGGGACACTCGCCGCGGCTCTAGCACAGGTCGCGCGCAGCTCGAGAGAGCCCCCCAGGTACGTCCAGCAGCTCCCAATCTTCGATGGAAAACCCGGCGAGTGGATAGCTTATAAGGCCGCGTATTGTGACTCACACACGTATTTTTCCTGTATAGAAAATGTCGCTAGGATTAGGATGAGCATCAGAGGCGCCGCAAAGGAAGCTGTAGGTTGTCTATTATTTAGTCAATCCGACCCTCAGTTTATTCTAGACGCACTAGAAAGACGTTTCGATAGGCCCGAGGCCTTGATTGTGGCCGAGTTAGATCATGTAAAATTGTTACCTAAATTAAATGATAACCCTAGGGATATATGTATTTTTGCTAGCCGTATAGCAAACACGGTGAAGCACTAAAAAGAATCCAATATTTACATAGCCCCGAAATGTCGCGTTGTATTGTAGAAAAGTTAACGCCAATACTAAGAAACAAATGGTATGATTACGCGGCTAATAAAAAGGTTCAAAATATTCCCGAATTAAAGCGCTTATCTAAGTTTATGAATGAAGAGGCAGATAAGTGTGGCGCGTATGCACAGCCAGAACGTGGTAATGAGGACTCCAACGGTTTACGACAACGGCGCAGAGTAGAGCGCACGTTCAACGTGAATAAGGTAAGGAAACATCAAACGAACAGTGCCCGGCGTGCAAGCAACACGGTCACAAATTACCAGACTGCAGTAAATATAAACAACTAGACATAGATACACGATGGGATATAGCAAAAAACTCCAACATAAAGCACATGTTGATGCCTACGAAACAAGCATAGAAGGTTTATGTGTAAAGCGCCTATTTGTGACATAAAAGAATGCAACATGAAACATCACAAACTTTTGCACAAAGAACGTAAAGTTGAGGCGACACACAACGTAGCGACGCCGGCGGCGCCGACTCCCGTTATCACACATGAAACCGTTACGTCGGCGCGGAAAACCGTATCAACAACTTCGCCTCAGAATCACCCCGCGTATTTATTACATATACACGTATCATTCACTATCATGGGCGTGTAAGTTCGTTGTCAATGTCGCGCTAAGTACTTCAACCTACCCTTTTTTTTTTTTGTTGCCGGCGTGGAAAATCCTCATGGATGTCCTTCGCCTGGGGCAGACGAAGGGGTCTGTCTGTCGGAAGACTCTTACTGACTAAAAACCACCTCGGTGTTCCCTCCCACACTTGGACCGGGGATTGTGGGAGCTGATGCGCCATCCATGATCCCCGGCTAGTGCCGGCCCGCCTACGCGGGCCACCTCAAGCTCGCGGGGAGTGTGAGGTGTCCTCACCCTGCGACGTCCAATAGGGGCGCGCGTGGAACACTACGCGCCGCCGCCTCGGGTCTTGCTGGATGGGGGACGGCGGACGACCCCGAGTCCACGAGTGAGGCCACGGTGAGGTGAGGTGTGAGGTGAGAGTGGCCATGGCCTCCCTCTCCCTCTCCGCAGCCTCCTTCTGCGAAATTACGGCTTCACAGAAGGAGATCACCGCATCCCACGACTCAACGCCCCCGACCATCGAACGAACGACGGCCGGCAGCGACAGGTCGGGGCCCACTTCAGACACAAGGACACGGCGCTGCTCCTCCCATGCAGCACACTCTGCCAGTGTGTGTTGCACCGTGTCCTCGCGACAGTCGGTGCAGTGATGGCACCGAGCGTCCGGCTCCCTGTTTATGCGACACAAGTACTTCCCGAAGCAGCCATGCCCCGAGAGCATCTGCGTCGCCTTAAATGACAGGGAGCCGTGCTTCCTCCCGAGCCATTCGTCGAGCACTGGTCGGATCGCATCAACGGTGGCGAAGCCGGCGGTAGGGCGCAGAAGCCTGTCCCGCCATTCCGCCACCATGACCTCTTGGAGCTGAGACCGACGCAGCTCGATCTCGCGCTGCATCGGTTCAACACCCCGCGTCCTCATCTCCTCGCGCCACCGGTACAGTGAGGCGAGAACTCTCGCCTGCAGTTCCCAGGGCGGAGATCCGGCCAGTGCACAACCCGCCTCGTAGGAGATCGTAGGATACCCCCTGATAGCCCTGACGGCCATCGCCCTCTGCGGTCTTCGCAGGATTGCGATGCTGCCGGCCGTCAGGTCAGAAGCCCATAACGGGGCTCCATACAGGGCCATGGATCGCACGATCCCCAAGTACAGCCGCCTACAGACAGTGCTCGGGCCCCCTAGATTGGGAAGCAGCGTTGCGAGCGTGCCTGCTGCGCCCATCAACTTGGGCGTCAGCCGCCGAAAGTGAGGGCCAAAGTCCCACCGGCTGTCGAGCACCAATCCTAGATACTTCATGGTAGACTCGACAGCGATTTGGACCCCCCCGACCACGATGTGTGATCCCGGCGGCGGCGCCCGTCGGGGGCCATGAAAGGCCATAGCCTCCGACTTGTTGAGAGCCACCTCAAGGCCCAGGCGCCGTATGCGGCTCACCACCCGTGAAACCGCTGCCGTCGCCAGCAACGCTGCCTCCCTGTACGAGCTCCCCCGGGCCGTGACCAGCGTGTCGTCTGCGTAACACGTCAGGTCCACACCCGGTTGGAGCTCGTCCCTCAGCACCCAATCGTAACCGATGTTCCACAAGGGTGGCCCCAGGACCGAGCCCTGTGGAACACCGCACGACATATCACGACGGCTGTCGCCGTCGCGTCCCCTGTAGGTGACACACCTTTCTGACAAATAAGACCTAATGATGCGGCGGAGGTAGCGGGGCACCCTATGGTACCTTAGCGCCTCCCGGATACAGCTCCAGGGCAGGGCGTTAAAGGCGTTGGAGATGTCCAAGGACACCGCCACCATCACCCCGCCCCGGGAAACCGCTTCCTCCACCAGGACTCTCACTCGCATTATGGCGTCGATAGTGGAGCGCCCATGCCGAAAACCGAACTGACTGTCGTCCAGATCCGGCCCCTCTCCCGTCCGGTCCCTCTGTACTTCAACCTACCCTACTTCAACTAAAATGACCAAGTGTGACATCTGCAACAAAGGAATAACCAACAGGTCGCCTGGACTGGAGTGTAGGAGCTGTGCCAAGACTGTGCATGCTAGCAAAACATGCTCTGGTCTGTCTGCGAAACAACTGTCCGCTCTTCGTAATGCGGACAGTCTGGACTGGATATGTGATGAATGTACTCAAAACTCGCCTAATAGAAAATCATCCTTCTTTATTCCGGACGAAGAGGATGAAGAAGAGGAAGGCACCACCTCCAGCAGAAACATCATCGGTAATTGCAACATAAATAGTGACAAGTTTCTGAAGGATATTACATCAGAGTTAAAAAAGGTCCTAAAAAAGGAATTGCAGCCCATTGAGCTATCCATTAGCCTCTGCGGAAACGAAAAAAGTAGACGACCTAACAAAAACCGTAGAAGCTCAAAACAGGCATATACAGGAGTTGGAGAAGAAATACACCCACTTGAGCAACGAAAAACTTATCTTGATCTCAAAATGAGCTCATTGAAACAACATCTACGTAACATGGAACAACAGCGTCTAGAGGTTATAGGAATCCCTAAAACTCAAGAGGAAGACCTTGATTCGATATCATATAAGCTAGCTGAAAATCTGACCTTTGAAAACCATTTCCAAGACCAGAGGACTATAGGCTCAGCCCCATCAAAGCCATACTGGGACTCATGACGAAGGTGCACGGAGGGCTGGGGGTTGAGTAGAAGGGAGGGGGATTAGCACAAAAGATCCAGAAGGGTCGAAGTGCTCTGGTTTAAGGCCAGCCCCACTATAAGATAAGATAAGGTAGATACCTCATACCATTTTGTTCTAACAACTATTTACAAATATATCAACATATATTTCATTATTTAGTTGTTGTATTTCATGGGTGCTGGAGGATCAACGCCTGCGCTTCCTTCTTCTAGATTCATCGGCATCCTCATCCTCAGAGTCTGTCTCCTCATGCTGTCGTCTGCGACTAGTAGGGTATCCCAGCTCCTGAAGCTTTTTCTTCATGTCCTCTGATAATTCACCTAGCTCAGCAGCCGCTGTCTTCTTGACATACTTGTCAATAAGGTTGGTATGTCTAGATGAGTGAGACTGGGACAGCTGGAAGTTGTCACCGATCAGTTTGTTAAGTCTGGCGTAAGCGATAGCGGCATAGTAAAGATCGGGGTAATGGGCGTGGTGCAGCTCTTGATGAGAGTTAATGTCGATTACTCGGCTGTAAGCTAGCTGAGGATCAGCGGCGTGAGCTGCTTCCCATTTGAGCTTGAGGTCTAAGGCCTGATCCAGAACCGCAGGGATCTCTAGTGCTCTGCAGTAGGATTTTATAAATCTGTCCATGTACTGCACTGCTTTCAATGATGAGTACTCCCATACCAGTTTGACTTGAGTTAGGATGGCTCCCTGTGCACCTTCTTTCCCTAAGTTTAGCACCCGTCTCACTATTTCTCCCCTCAAATCATCTCTACCCACCACTATTCTCGTGAAAGCACTTGAGAGGGTAATGATTCCGTGCCAGGATTCTGCGGTGACCAGGTCTATGATCTTTGCGGATGCCATGGCGGCTTTCCAACGCTTGGTGTATGCGGGGGTGTTTTGAGCGGTTACCGGTTTGGCCAGGGTCATCAAAGCGGATAGGGTGAGTGCCAAGATACCCTGATCCAGAGCCTCAGGTGTCTTGTCTGATGTCCGGGTACCCGGTGTGGCTCGTCGCTCGCCTGCCAGGCATGTGATCTGTACAGGTGCCAAATAGGATAATACTAGGGATAGGAGTAAGTCATCGGAGTAACTGATCTGGTTATCAGCCAGAATTTCTCCCCCCATCTTGTGGCATTCCAGCCAGTTACTGATGTAGTAGTAGGTCTTTTGGGTGCTTATTATAAGTTTATTGCTGACTTACTCCCTTGGGGTGATTATAAGTAAGTAGGGCTGGTGGTTTTGCCCGTCAATATTATTCAATTCTGTTTTCAACAGTGAGAAGTTACTACTTCTTAAAATCAATGGTAGCTTCCTTAAACCGCTTAGCCCAGCGGGTGGTGGCCACACCAGTTGTGGCATTGGTGTCATTGGTGTCACTGGTGAACGGATTCTTCGAACCTGTGAGTAGTTCCTGTAATTCTGGTATTGAAACTTTATTCAAGACTGCTGGTGTCCGCAGAGGACTTAACCTGCGATTTCCTTAGGTTTTGGTTCCTTAAAAGTTAGCTTACATGCTCTTTGAGCAAGGTAAAGCTAAGCTAAAAGATAAGCTTAAATACTAAGGATGTGGAATGATATGAATTTAATCGCGCCTCGCCTCTACACCAAAATTAGCTAGTACAAACCAGTCAAGCATGTGAGTAACTTCCAGATAAAAAAGGAAATATTACCTTGGCTGGAAAACTATAGCTACGATGACACAGAAACCCTAATCAGTAATCTAACCTAGTGACTGACACATTTATTACACATGCATACCTTAATCTCACCACACACACACACACACATACAGACACAAACACATGCACACACAACACCACCGCTATTACTTAATAATATAAAATTTGTTGTGATTTATTTTTTCAGTGAGTTTTTGGCAATTACCTTATTTTTTTTATTATTATTTTTTTTCTGTTATTTATTTCTTTTGACGCAGTTTACACATTTCGGATCATTGTAATCGGAGATACCTCAACCCCTGTTATACAGGTTGTCCTAGTTCGGGGGCTGAGACCACACTGATGTAATGTATTTTGAAGTTTTGAGAATAAATAAATTATTATTATTATTATTAGTCATAGTCATAGTCATTTATTCATTAACAATAAATTGTATCTGAAATTAAAAACATGTTAAATATTACAAAAATACAAAAACATAAAATTAGTATAACATTGTATTGACCTCAAAGATCATCAATAGTATATAGACTACTACTATAGATAAAAGATCTAGAGTATATAGCACTCTTTAAATCTAAAGGCAATTTATTAAATAATACAACCGATTGATATCTGGGACAGTCCTTCACAATATTTAAATTAGGCTGTATTTTGTAAAGTTTCATATCTTGCCTACGCGTGCTTTCTCAAATCTCTCGTTCTTCTGCAGTCTCATATTCGTGTATATATTTGGCCATGTTACTTCTAGTTCAGTGAAGTATTCACGGCAACTCTCTCTTTGCGGAACACGAACTAAAGTGCGAATTGCTCGTTTTTGTAATACAAAAGCTCTTTTGATGTTATAAGCATAACTATTTCCCCAAAACATTATGCTATATCTAATTTTTGATTCTACCAACGCAAAATATACTATTTTTAATTGCTCAATACCAATTTCTGTTCTTAGAGCTCTTAACGCGTAACATGCGGAACATATAGATGCGTTTATCGCATTTAGTTCAGTTTTCCAATTTAGCAGTTCGTCTATATGGATTCCTAAAAATGTAACTTCCTTCACGAGAACAATTTTATCATATTTAAAACATCTAAATTGTCCTAATTTCGGGCTGTGGTTCTAAATAATAGTACTTTGGTCTTTGCAGTATTAATTAATAAATTGTTCATAGTAAACCACACGTGAAATGCTTGTAATACGTGATTTACCATTTTTGTTAATATATTCATGTCATTAGCCGCTATTATGGCATTAGTGTCATCTGCAAAAATTATTATATCAATGTCAGGGAAAATAGTATTCATGTAATTAATTAAGTCATTAATAAATAATATAAATAAAATTGGTCCTAATATCGATCCTTGCGGAACACCCGTAGTCATGTTTACTGTCCGTGATTTGTAAACCTTTTGTAGTTTTTGTAGCCATTTTGTATTTTGTCAATTTCTACGTACATTTTTCTGTTTTTCAGATATGATGAGAATAGTTTCAAGGCCTTACCTCTAATTCCATAATACATCATTTTTTTAAGAAGTAATTCGTGGTCTATAGTGTCAAATGCAAAACTTAAGTCAAGGAAAATCCCTGCTACTCTCATTTTATTATTGATTTTTTCTATTACATCGTCAAGTAAGGTATATATGGCGTCTGAAGTGCCAACACCTTTTTGGTAACCGAACTGTCTATTGTTCAGTATTCTATTTGCACGTAATTAAGAAAGAAGTCGATTTTTAATAATTTTTTCAAATATTTTTGATAGAACTGGTAGCAAGGAGATTGGCCTGTAGTTTTTAGGATCAGTCCCACTGCCTTTTTTATATACAGGTATTACTTTCGCTATTTTTAATTGGTCTGGGAAGATAGATTCCTCAATACACTTGTTATAGAAGTCGCACATAGGCTCAACGAGTATTATGATATGTTCCTTAATTACAGATATTGGAATCTCATCATGACCACAAGAATACTTATTCTCCATACTTTTTACTATGGTTAAGATCTCATTTGGAGTAATCGAAGCAATTGTCATTTCGCTTTTTATTTCGTTTGTATGCATATTTAAGGATACATTTACAGTGTTTTTACAACTTTTGTTTGTTCTACTGATGCGTTTGTAGTCAAACTGTTTGGCTAAGATGTCAGATATTTCTTCTGGATCCACTACAATTTGGTCATCCACTTTGAGACGAAGTTCTGGTTTTAGCGCTTTCTCCTTATTAGTACATTTGTTCACTACTTTCCACACTTCTTTACTTAGGTTTTTAGAACTATTAATTTGCTCCATTATTGCGTGTTTTTTAGCCTTTATTACAACCTGTCTATATAGTCTAACATACTTGTTCTTATACATTAAGACACTAGACTTAAATTTGTTTCCATTATGTGCACACAGGAAACGTTTCATTTTACTTGATGTTCGAATTCCTTTAGTTATCCACCTTAATTTGACATTATTTTAAAAAAATATTTTATATTCTTTTTTTCTGTAGCTATTTTGGAATATTTTATGAAATGTTTTGAGAAATGTATTTATACCCATACTAGTCCAATCATTTTCAAGAATACCCTGTACAAATTGCGCACTATTTTTACTATTAAATATTCTCTTATTTGTGACAACAGTTTGGTTTCTATTACTCACTGAATTACCTACATTATTCAGTCGAATATCAGCAAAAATACCACCATGGCCGTCTGCCAAACCATTGTGATCTACAGCACATCCCAGAATACACGAATCCAGAAATTAATCCACTTAATCCAGAAATTGTGCAGCCCATCCGGCCCTGGAGATTTCCAGTTTGGCAACGGACTGACTGCACGAGCTACATTTTGGGGGCTGATGTCAATTGCCCCCATTTGTGGTATTGGATCGCACGCACGCTCGACCCCTCGAGTCCAGTCACCCTCGGTGTGACTGACAGGCACCGCCCAGAAGCTGCGCCAGAATGAACTCATGGCGTCATCATCCGGGAGGCACCCATCAGTCACACCTTGGTCCGGTCTCTCCCAAGCCCTATAAACCCACCTTTTATTACTCCGGAATGTGTGATTCTGGGTGTATCGCTCCACCCGCCGCTTATACCTGCGGATACGGTTTGCCCATGCATATACCTTCTGCTTCAGGAAGTCGATGCGCTCTGTGACACGGGACATATAGTCTCGGGGGCTGATGTCAGTCCCCGAAAACGCCCGCCTCACAAAGCGCATCACTCTAGGGCGAGTGTTGCCCTCCCTGAAGCAGATTAGTTTGCCGATGAGTGCTCTGGCCCCACCAATACGACGCTCGATCCTGCACTGCCAAGCCGGCACGGCTGGTTTCGGTCGTGTAGCTACGTCACAGTTTGGAAACTTGACGTGAGTTACACGACATTCCACAACAGCTGCGCAGTACATTATCGAGTGTGTATCAGTGAGATCTTTGCAGTCGTCAAAATAGTTTGACAACTGCAAATCCAGAGCAGCCACCGGCGCCTTATTTATATTCTTATTCTCTTTATTCTTTATTCTTTATTGTACACATATATATATAAACAATAAAAATAAAAAAAATGACAGTTGATGTTGTTGTTGTTGTGTGTTGATATAATAATATAATTTACCAGAAAGACGCGGCGAAAATCTAATGTCCATTCTCGAAACTATAACCAGTTTAATCAAGCAACCATTATCGCCTCGTGATGTCATCGCTATTCGTTGGGTTCCGCTAATGAATCCAAAATCAACAAAACCAAAAAATATAGTTGTCAAAATTTCCACTCAAATACTACGTGATAATTTCGTTGCAGCAGCACGTCTCAGAAAAGGAATCACATCAGAAGAGTTGCAGTTGAGTGGCCATCCACAAAAAATCTACATAAACGAGCATCTCACGTTACAGAAAAAGAAATTATTTCGTCAAACAAAAGAAACTGCAAAACAAAATGGATATCGATTTGTTTGGATCAAACATGGAGCTATTCTTGTCCGCACTGACGTCCCAGAAGCGGCTTTTATTGTTCGATCTGAAGAGGATTTGTCCAAAATTAAACCCTATAACAAAACTACTGAAAAGTCCTCCCAACATATGTAATAGTTACGTTGAAGTGCGATTTTATCTCTGCCTTACATCTTGCAACCTTTTATTGTGTTTACCATTCAGTCTGTACTCTCTGACTTGTATATTACTCTGTGCTGTTTACGTAGTTTCTACTAATGACGCTCGCACGAAATGTTTTGCGAAGACCCTCACGTATCTTAATAAATAATAATAAGAATAATAGTTTATTTGGAACACAACCATAATTCAAGTCTTAATAAACTAGAACAGGAACAGTTAATTTAACAAAACATAGCCTGCTGTCTCCCAAACTAGGCAAAAACCTGTATCTTGGGAGGCAGTATATTAACAAATTATTCGTACTCTGGTCCGTAGCCCATGTAAGACGACGTGAACATAAATGGAAAAATAAGTTAAAAATAAAATGAAAGATAAACAAAAACAGAAAAATTTAAAGACAAAAAACTGCTTAAAGACGAAAAACTGCGTAATAATATTAAATAGATTGCCATTCATCTACTTGCATGTTATGTACGTGTATGTCGGCACGTGAGAGTGTGTGTATGAGTGTATGTTTGTGAGTGTGTGTAAATGTGTGACGGTGGTGGTGGAACTAACTTGTTATTTAATAATTATCTGAATTATTTTATATTAATAACCTGTAAGTACGGCCTAATTATTGTAGTAATTGTTAATTTAACATCATTTTACCACTTTGCGAAGACCTTCACGTATCTTAATAAATGTGCAACTAACTTGTTATTTAATAATTATCTGAACTATTTTATATTAATAACCTGTAAGTACGGCCTAATTATTGTAGTAATTGTTAATTTAACATCATTTTACCACTTTGGCGTTTATAAAAATATACGTTTACTATAAAATAGTTAAAACCATAATTACATATATTATATTTTTTTCTTACCTACTTTGTTGCCGATTGTACTTGCAATTGTTGATAATATTTATTTTGTCGCTTGCTTATTATTTCCTGCCTACAAGTTGTATTTTGTTTCAGACAAAAACTGTTACCAGACTGGACTCCAGGCTTTGTTTTGGAATTTATTTTTATATTTTTTTCCGTTTTCGATGGATAAGTACAACTTAGCTATTTATTACCAAAACTGTCGCGGACTGCGTACCAAATTACATACATTATTTATGAATATCTTATCTTTTTCTTATGACGTAATCATTCTTACAGAGACTTGGCATATACCAAACATATCTGACAGTGAGTTCATTGATGACCGGTACTTGGTGTTCAGGTGCGATCGCGATCGCTGCATTCCGGGGAAGCGTGACGGTGGAGTGGTACTGATAGCCGTTTTGCGCACATTGCGACCTACTAGCATTTTGATGCGCTCCTCTCACGCTGATATAGAACACGTCTTGGTGCAGTTACCAGGATCGCACCCTGCTAAGCGTCATGTCATAAGTGCAGCCTATATACCGCCGCGTTCTCCGGACAACCTGTACACATCACACTTAGATATGTTGCTGGATGTCATTAACGATAATAGTACTGATGCATTCTATATAACGGGCGATTATAATTTACCAGGGATTAACTGGCTTGACCGTAGTGCTTATAAGTATGTTGTTCCACAGTCTACTGATAGTGTGGGCGGCTTTTTGTGCAATTTTATTTCTCTAAGTAATAGTTTTTAATACAATACACTGAGGAATAATTTAGGGCGTATACTGGACTTGTTTTTGTCAAACGTTGACTGTGAGTTTAAAACGTATATCGCTGCTACCGCTTGATGTTTACCACCCGCCTTTCTCGATTGTAAAATCGCTCGCTACAATACAAAATACCAATGAAACGCCATTTATCTACGCGACACAATTTTTTTAAAGCTAATTACGAACTAATAATTAAATCTTTCCGCTGCAACAATCGGTTAATGTATTCTATGATCAAATTTATAGTATAATTAAAACTCATGTTCCACTATCTCGTGTTAAGAATTCACGCTTTCCTTTCTGGTTCTCTTCTTCTCTCATTCGTATTTTCAAAAGTAAAGAAAAAGCTTGGTTAAAATGAAAAATATACGGTAATCTATCGGACTATGAAAATTTTTCTACCCATCGTAAACGTTTTAAATCTGAATGTGACAAATGTTTCAAAAGATATATGAAATCGGTTGAAGACAGTATCCCGCGTAGCATTAAACATTTCTGGACTTACGTATCGAACCGGAAGGAGAGGGGGGAGATTCCAGCAAATATGTATGTAAAGAAAATCACTATACTAAGTGTAGCTTTTCTTAACTATTTCGAATTTGCCTCCTTTTAAAGTTTAGATGTCACATTTGACAGTAACGTACAAACGTCATTGTCAATTGGTTTTGTATGGAGAGATTGATCCCTATAAAAGAAATTCTTTATAAAATAAGTAAAGTAAAGGCTTTAAATGTTGTTTTTTTGGTTACAGGTGAGTCAGTCACTAATCTTATCGATAAATGACCTATGTTGTGTACGTAGTAAGCGATGTACGAAAATGTTTAGTTAATACTTAATAAAAAATTTTGGTTACAGAAAAACGCAATTTCGCCTATTTTACCTAAGAAACTGAAATATCATTATAAAACAACATTTACTGCATTATATTAAAGAAAATATGGAGAAATTGAGGTTTGATTTTGCAGTAAAAACGTCAGCAGATGGAAAATCAAATGTCATTTGCATAACCTCAATAGGTACACCAAATGGACAAATTTTTGGTATACCAGTCGAATACCAACCAGCAAGTTTACATCAAGTTATTACAAATACTTCAAACTATGCCAAAGTAAGGAAAACTTTAACAAAAAGACACCAAACAAGGAAAATATGGATAAGTTTGACTGAAGAGATAACAAAGACCTATTTAGACGAAGAACAAAACTAAAAAAAAAGAAAAAAAAAAGATAAAGATTTTTACCTAGAAGAAATAATAGAAAATATAAATGATAATAAATCATTACTCAGTGGCTCAAACCAAACATTGGAAAAACTTTTAGAAAAATTACTTGAAGAGAAACAAAGTAAATCAGAAACTCAAAATTTAGGAAAAATTGCAAAGGATATTATGATCGAGAAATTCACTGGCAGAAATGCAAATGCTCACCAGTGGATTAAGGACTTCAACAAAGAATGTGAACGTTTTCATATCGAGGAAGACAAAAAGAAAATAGAAATCCTAAAAAATTTCATGGAACAATCCAGTATTGTAGGTACAGCTGTATGCTGATGAAATTTACAGTCCAATCAGAGTGGAACAAATGGGAGAAAAAATTCTGTGAGACATTTGCAAATAAAGGATGGTCACCCATCAGATATGCTCTTGCCTTTAAATATCAAACGGGATCGTTGCTTCAATATGCACTAAAAAAGAAAAACTTTTATTAGAAGTAAGGAAGTCAATTGATACAGGAACACTTATAGATCTTATAGCAGCGGGCCTGCCTCATTACCTGACGGACAAAATTGACCGAGAAACTTTACAAGAAACCGAAGATCTCTATAACGAGATAGGAAAATTGGAACACCTCGCCGGAAAGAATTCATATTATAAAAAAATTAACAAAAACTTAGAAACAATACAGACCAAAAATGAAGAAAAAACACCATGCCCAATCTGTGTTTCCGAGAAAAAAGGAAAACGTTTCCATCATGAGGAAAAATGCTGGTTTAAAGGGAAAAATCAAAAAGCAGTTGTGAAAAGTGTTAATAACTCAGAATTTGAAATAGAACTAAATAAGGAAAATCCAAAAAACTAGAAGTACCACCATTAATAAAAATAAAGTTACTATTAAATGACACTTTAAAAGTTATCGGAATTTATGATTCAGGCTCAAATGTGTCATTAATTAATGCAAAATTATTGAAAATACAAGAAAATGAAAATACAAGAGGCAAACAAACAGTCAACTTGAAAACTATTAATGGTGAGAAGAAAACAAAAGGTATGGTAACACTAAAAATAAAAATCTATGACATTGAAAGAATTATGGATGTCTTCGTCATAGATAATGATAATTTCCAATATGATTTTTTAGTCGGCTTGGATTGCATTAAAAACTTCAAATTAATGCAAAATGAAGCATTAAACATTATACAATGTAAAAATCCAAAAGAAGAGAAGAAGCTCCAAATAAAGCATGAAGAAAATGAAAAAGATACTTCTTTATACTCCGACATACTAAAACAAAAAAATATTGTTTCAAAAAGATGTGAAGTGAACTTCAACGAACATATAAACTTAGATGAATTTAAAATTTCAGTTAATCGTTTAGATTTATATCAACAAACAGAAATTGATAAACTAGTAGAAAAATATAAACCTGTCTTTGCAAAGGATAAATATGATGTTGGAACAGTACGAGATTATGAAGCTCATATAGACTTAATGGTGGATAAATATTGTTACAAACGTCCCTATAGGTGCACAGCAAATGATAGGAAAGAAATTGAAAGTCAAGTATCAAAACGATTAATAACCACATTACAAATCGACAGTGGGAAGAGCACAGAAACACCTATTCTGAAACTCCAAATCTAGTAGCATTCACTAACTTCATTAGTAGCAGGGCTGACTTACTGGAGACACTTGAGGAGTCTAAGCACATAGCAACAGCAAAGAGTGAACCCACTACACCTGCGCCTAAACCTAAAGGCAGCGCTGAGCTATCTGAGAAATCAAAAACAAAACCTTTGTCATGTCCCATATGTCATCAAAATCATTTTATTTATGCATGTGAACTGTTTAGAGGTCTCTCAGTACAGGCTCGCATTAAAAAGGCTCAGGGTTCAAATGTATGCATGAATTGTCTACGTCCAGGTCATAATATTGCCAAATGTAAATTGGGCCCTTGTAAATATTGTCAACAAAAACACAACACCCTGTTACACATCGACAGAGACAATGTTCTTTCTAGTGCACAAAACACTGCATTATCAGCTAGTCAATTGTTTACATCTCGAGTGATTTTACTTTCCACAGCGCTCGTGAGGATGACCGACGCTGACGGTAATCATCACACAGCACGGGTCTTGCTGGATAGTGGAAGTACAACAAACTTCATCTCGGAGGACTTTGTTCGTAAGCTACATATTCCTACCTACATTACCAAGTCCAAGGTAACAGGTATAAATTCTCAAACTTCTAGTTGTACTCAGGGGTGCTCAGTGTCATTAAAATCAATTGATGATAGTGAGTATGTACTGAATATTGATTGCCTCGTATTGCCAAAAGTATCAGCATCAGTTCCTAATACTTATGTTGATACTAGCAACATACGTATACCTACGAACGTGCGCCTTGCCGACCCCACTTTTTATGTTCCGTCTTCCATCGACGTCCTTGTCGGTGCGGAAGTCTTTTGGGGTATCATAGGCACGGGCCGTATCGCATTAGGTGCGCATAAGCCATAAGCCCACTTTGCTTGAGTCAAAACTAGGTTGGCTCATCTCGGGCGCATACCATCAGTCTGATTCCTCTTCACATGCCTGTCTACATACTAATAATTTGGAAGTAGATTTAGATCGGTTTTGGGAATTAGATTCTGTATCATCTTTACATAAACACTCGGGTGAAGAGAGATCATGCGAACAATATTTTATAGATACCACATATCGTAATTCTGATGGACGATTTGTGGTAAGTATTCCTTTTAAAGAGTCACTGGACGTATTGGGAGATTCATACATGATGGCAAAACAAAGATTTCTATCTCTTGAACGTCGTTTGGGTAGAGATCCTTACCTTAAATGCCTATATGTAGACTTCATTAATGAGTACATAGAGCTGGGACACATGTCTGAATCTACTACACGCCCCCTCGACTCAACATGTTCAAATTATTTGCCACATCATGGTGTTCTGAAGGAGTCAAGAACTATTACCAAACTAAGGGTAGTTTTTGACGCTTCCGCTAGAACTACATCATGAAAGTCTTTCAATGAAATACAGATGGTTGGTCCCCCTATTCAGGATGACTTGTTGTCAATATTAATTCGATTCCGCCAGCATAAAATAGTCATAAGCGCGGACATTGAAAAAATGTACCGACAAACTCTTGTTCATGACAGTCAACGTCCGTTACAAAAAATTCTTTGGAGGGCTGAACCGACTCAACCGTTAAAGGAGTACACGCTTAATACCGTGACGTACGGCACGGCATCTACACCATATTTAGCCACGAGATATTTACTTCAGCTGGCTGAGGGGAGCTCAGACTCTTCAACAAGGTTTTCGATAGCACGTGACTTCTACGTGGATGATTATTTGTCCGGTGGATCATCTGTTTCAGAAACTTTAGAAAAAAGTCGTCGTGTTGACGATGTTCTTCGATCAGCAAAGTACAATCTTCGAAAATGGAGATCCAATTCCAGTCAGGTGCTGCAGGCGCTTAGCAGTGAACACGACGTTTCTGACGTTGTGGACCTGAGCGACAATGAGCAGTCGAAGACTCTGGGGCCTCTATGGAAGAGTTTAAGTGACACATTTTCTTTTTCTATAAATTTAAGCAACACTGACAAGGCTACAAAACGTCACATCTTATGAACCATAGCGCAAATCTTTGATCCCATTGGCCTGGTCGTTCCATGCATAGTGGAAGCCAAAATTATCATGCAGCAACTGTGGCTGACAAAATGCTCTTGGGATGAGCTTGTTCCCACGCATATTCAGAATGCTTGGAATGAATTTCAAAATAGCCTGCATCTTTTGAACGAGTTCAAGATACCTAGATGGGTGTTGTGTGAATGTGCGTCGTGTCTACAGCTGCATATATTCACTGACGCATCCGAAAAAGCTTATGGGGCGTGTGTTTATGTTCGCAGTGTTTCAAGAGACGGCGAGGTTAACGTACATCTCCTTACCGCTAAAAGCAAGGTAGCTCCAATCAAGTCCACAACCATACCGCGGCTCGAGCTATGCGGTGCGTTGTTGGGCTCAAGGTTGTACTCAAAGGTTCGTCAATCACTAACTCTAAATTTTGATGAAGTCCATTACTGGTGTGATTCCACCATCGTCTTGGGATGGTTATCTACTCCACCAAACCAGTTAAAGACATTCGTTCGTCATCGCGTGTCTGAAATTCAGGAAACTGTAGGAGGAGAGGCTTGGCACTATGTTCCGTCAGCTGAAAACCCCGCAGACCTCGCTTCACGCGGACTTGGAGCTGATAAATTGTTGTCTTCTTCTTTGTGGTGGTCAGGTCCTCAATTTCTACACAAAGAACCTTCTTCATGGCCTTTATTTCCTGAGTCAATTTAGGGGATAAGTCACACTTATTAGAAACAGTATCATCTCATCATGTTGATACTACGGATACTGTTGACAACTGGATTACATTACTATGTAAACAGTATTCTAACTTTACTAAATTGCAGCGTGTGGTCGCACATATCATGCGCTTTATTCACAAATGTAGAAGAAACTCTACAGAGTGTGGCTCACTCACAAACACTGAATTAACTATGTCATTGCATTTCTTACTTAGACATAGTCAACAGGAGTCCTTTTCTGAGGAATATAAATGATTAATTTCAGATAAACAACTGCCTACTAAAAATAAATGGTTGTCATTGTCTCCATTTCTAGACAAATCAAGTGATTTGATTCAAGTAGGTGGGCGATTAAGCAATTCATTTTACGACTTTAATGTAAAACATCCAATTCTTTTATCAAGTTCACATATTATTTGTATCCTAATATTTAGCATGTATCACCTGCGCCTTTTGCATGCTGGACCGCAGCTCTTACTTGCCACGATTCGTCACCATTATTATCCCGTCGGCGGTAGAAACCTAGCCAAAAAGGTTTCACAGCAATGTGTAAAATTCTGTAGGATTAAGGCTATGACTGTTCAACCTATCATGGGTAATCTTCCAGAGCAGCGCGTGCATTTAGAGTTCCCTTTCTTAGATACAGGTGTGGACTATGCTGGTCCTATCATGATAGCTGATCGCAAGGGTAGGGGGTGCAGACTCATTAAGTGTTTTATATGTGTATTTGTGTGTTTAGCAACAAGAGCTCTCCACCTCGAGCTGGTGTCTGACCTCACGAAAGACGCTTTCTTAGCTGCTATGAATCGCTTCATTGCTTGCAGGGGGAAACCTCGTAACATATTCTCGGATAATAGCACTACATTCGTTGGCGCTTTCAATGAATAAGGGTCAATTCACACGTACCACAACCACACCACAGCCACAACCACACCACAACGACGCCATGTGGTCGGGCGTATATTTTGTATTGAAAATGAATATTACAAATTACACGTACCACATTTTGCCGTTGTTATCGACCACTTGTGTAATACGACCACATCGCGACGGCAACGCCGCCACGCGGCGGCGGCACCGCGGCCACATCGCCACGACATGACGTCATCAACAGCGCTCGCCTAGCTGGCGCCTGCGCTCCCCTCTTTCATTGTGCGTTGTACTGAGTTGCCGCGTGGTTGTGCGAAAAATTAAAATGTCCGACTCCGAAACTTTTGACACGGATATGTTTATTGAGGAGATTCGCAATTCGCCATGCCTTTGGGATCAAAGGACAGAGGAGTATTCCAATCGCATTTTAAAAAACAAAGCATGGGAAAACCTTTGCATGAAGTTTTATGAAGATTTTGATAGTAAGGAAACAAAAGAAAAAAACAAGTGTGGTAAGTTTATTAATTAAGTACTATTTATTTATTAAACCGAGTATAATACCTAACAACACCATTCACGCTTTATTGTACTGCCACGATAATTCACCTTCAGGGCTCACAAAATAGTCGGCAAATTCATTTCTAACAGAATCTGCTCGAATGCCTTCATGATTTTGATCAAAGGAATGCATTCGTAACAAATTTGAAGTTATCGATAAAGTGTCATCGAATTTATAGCCATCTCGCTTGCGTACTATATTATGTAATACGACACATGCTTTCACTATGTCTGTTGCAAATTCAACTGACACGTTAATTGGCCTATGCAATATTCGCTATTTGTTTGTCAAAATTCCAAAGGAACATTCTACATATCTTCGTGCTCGTGATAATCTATAGTTAAAAATACGTTTTTTCATTGTTAATTGCTTGCCGCTGTATGGTCGCAGCAAATGTTTGTGTAATCCAAAGGCTTCATCGCCAATGAATACCATAGGCAAGGGCCTACCTACAGGGGTAATTGCTTGCGGTCCAGGTAGATCTAAATCATTTCTTTCCATTGCATCATATAAACTGCAGTCCCTCCAAATAGTTGAATCAGAAGTTTTACCGTAGGCTCCTATATCAACATACACGAATAAATAATCGGCGTCACATACGGCCATTAAGAAATGTTTATAATTAAAGAATAATGAACCACTGCGTGGTGGATGAATAATTCTAATGTTTCCCATCTACAGCCCCTAAGCAGTTTGGAAAATTTGCTTTCTTTTTAAATTTGTTCGCAATATCAAGCCACATTGTTTTATTACATGGTGGTAAATGAATAGGCTGTAATTTATCCCAAATCAGATGGCACACGTCGTGGACAATTTTGCTAGCAGTCGAAGTACCACATTTAAAAAAATCGGCGAGATCTTCAAACGAACATCCCGTTGCCAAATATCTGTAACAAAAAAATAATAATTAAAAACAAATAATAATGAAATGGTGTTACAGGGTGATACAGGGTGTTAGTTACAAAAGGTTGAAATAAATAACACTGGATGGAAAAATCTGCTGTTTCATACATTTAGGTCATGTAGGTATCTTTTCTACAAATTTTAATTTAACTATTATTTTTTCAGCTGCTAACTTACAAAGAAAATGGAAAAGCTTAAGAGACTCTTTCAACAGAGACCTTAAAAAACAAAATTCACAAAGAAGCGGTTCAGCAGGTAGTACGAAGAGATACTACTACTTTAGTCAATTATTATTTTTAAAGCCATTGTCTGAAAATCGAAATACAACATCGTCTCTACCAGTACAAAACAAAAACGATGGCATTGAACAAATCGATAATGAAGACGATAATACTACTGAAACGAGTGACTCTGAAGTTTGGAAGAGACAAAAATATATCCAAAGAAAAAAAGATGATGCAGAATATGGGTTAATAAAAAAAATAACAAGTCATTTGAGCGATCAAGTAACTGCACATACTCGTACACAGGAACCTGACAAGTCCTGTGACAGTGATATGCATTTTTTGCTATCTTTATACGATAGATTTAAAACCATTCGCGATGATTGGAAACTGAATACTCAGATAGAAATATTGAATGTAATTCAAAAATATCACACACCTACACGTAATGATAATTACAGTGAATATGGACAGGGGTATACGACACCAGCGTACCAACCGTACGAGCGACCATCAACGTCTGGGTATCGGCCGGATATGGAAACGGGCGGTCCACAGCTTCGCAATTTGCGTACTACATCCACACCAAGAGATGTTTCAGTGCCAGCATCTCCACTCAGCGTTTCTTCTCAGGCTTCAAACTATAATGATCCGATTATAACGAATATTTTCGGAGATTAATTACCTACCTCTGTTGATTTTTGAATGACAAAATAAATAAAAATATATTAAGTATGCTCTTTGTTTTCGCTTTCTATCCCCCCTACCACAGTTAGGTAATAATAAAGGCCTGAGCAGACCGGATACGTGGCGTGTGCGTAACGTACAGTCAGCGACATATTGACCTACGAAAGTGAAAAAACCACAGCTGATGTTGATCTCTATACGTTTAAAATTCAGTTGCAGAAATTTTACAGATAAGGGTAGGTCGATATGACGCTAACTGTACATGCATACTGTTGTAATAATAGGAAACTATATCAAACGTGCCCACCATCATAATCTTACTTTTTATTGTTAATGAATTAAGAGACAATGTATCTTTTTATTTAAGACATAAATAAAAATATTTTATTATTTTTATGAAAGTGGAGCTAGTGTTGCGAGCAAAACCAGGTAGGTACGGCCTCTTAATTTGCATCTGTATTTTATATTTTATAAATTAATTTCATCAGCCCGGTGAGTCTGTCCCGGTAGATGGAACTAATTATATTTTCTAAGCACTTAAAAATATTTAACTATAAAAACAATTACTCACCTCAATGTCATTGCCAGACGTTCAACAGATGGTATGCTTTTTCTCATGGCCGTGTCTTTTTTTTGCAACTCACTATTCAGTTCGTTTAACAAGTAGTCAAATGTATTCTTGCTCATTCTAAATTTTTTATAAAATTTCATCTTGAACCTTCGAAGTTTAGGATAATCAGTACGGAATTGGCTTTGACTTTTGTTTTCCAATAAAGGATGTACCCAATAAATTATATTTCGACGAATACGCTGATTTCGTCGTCTTCTTCTTATTAATAAAAGCCATAACAAGGATAGCAACAACAATCTTTCCTCCATGACTACGTTCAGTCAAGCCGTGTTACCTCTACTAAAGCTGGAGTATAACTGCACATGACCACGTGGTTACCACATCGCAACGACAGCGACAACGCAACCACATCGACATTTTGTCGGTACCACAACGCAACTGCAAAAAGCCGCTGCGACACTATTCACACGTAACCACAGCTTGACCACATTTTGTCGCTGCGACGTGGTGTGGTTGTGGTACGTGTGAATTGACCCTTAACTAGTCTCCTTTCACAAAACTTAAATTTTAATGACATCGACCCAGGTATAAACTTTTCTTTTATACCTGCATACACACCTCACATGGGGGGATTATGGGAATCGGCAGTTAAATCTACCAAGCATCACCTCAGACGTGTTTTGGGTTTAACAAACTTGACTTTTGAAGAGATGACCACATGCTTGATACAAGTTGAAGCCATCCTAAATTCGAGACCCTTAACTCCTTTGTCCGATAATCCTACAGACCTTGTCCCTTTAACTCCTGCCCACTTCCTCATTGGACGATCACTTATTATGTTGCCACATCCACAGATCCAGAACGTGAACATTACCAGCTTGCAACGGTTTCGTCGCATCGAGCTCTTGAAGCTACATTTTTGCAACGGTTTTCCCATGAATACATTTTGTGGCTTCAAGAGAAAACCAAGTGTCGGCGCTCTTCCGGGGAACTCAAAGAAGGGACAGTCGTCGTCATCAAGGACAAGGGGTCACCTCCTCTGTTGTGGCTTTTAGGACGGATCATTAACGTCCTACCCGGCAGAGATGGGATCACCAGGGTCGCCGACATCCGCACTCGCAAGGGTGTCATTCGGCTAGCGTTTAACACAATCTGCCCTCTTCCAGTCACAGCGGTTGAAGAACCTTCAACGGGGGGAGTATGTTGAGACCACTGCTCTCAACATCGACGCGCGCCGCAGCGCGCCGGCGGGAGTGAACGAGGGGAGCGGGTGCAGCGGGGAGTCAGCTGGCCGGCGACGGCCGTCCGGCTCGTCGCGCGCCCCACACTGCACGTCGACCGGCAGTCAGCTGTTGCACGCCTCCACGCACAGCTGCGCTTGCGCATTTCTTCCAGTCTCATAATCACGTAACTTTAACCGACCGTTGTAATTTCTTTTCATAAAAACATTATACTTGTTATACAGTCCACTCATCTCTATCATTTTATCTACCACGACCTATCTCGGGCGCACACTAAGTGTTACTAAATGTTTTTATTTTTAATATTCACAATAAAAATTACTTTTTTTATGTTAAAGTATAATTCTGTTCGACTTTGATTTTTAAGTGTTTTGAATACGTAAAATAAAAAATTGCTGAAACAAGCACTATTTCGTATTATTTCGAGATTTAACATACTAAATGTTATAGCGCCATGTCTCGGTCTCGGCCGAGAATTTATTTTATTCTCGTTCTCGGTCTCGGTCTCGGCCGAGACAAAAAAACAAGGTTCGGTCGGACCTTACAGTCCGATACAGATTTTTGCGCTCTTTCGAATGCTATATATAACATCGCTGTAGCTTGAAAAAAATGTCCGATACGCCACAGAAAAATGACGTTCCTAAATCATTTTTTAAACAAAAACATGACGTATCGGACAAAAGTAAAAATGCGATTGACGTATGTATTGGTAATAACTTATCTCTTTGGCATAAAATACACACTTTGTATTAACTGTCCCTTACGCCAAATATATATATGTCGGAACCTTGCATCATGACGTCAGTTAATCAATTAGTGTGACCAGTTTATTTGATTATTATTCTTCCAAATAATTTGTAACGGAAACGTCAAGTACTACACTTGGGTAAGGTCGATTCACGTGGCAGCACTGGTTGTATGATTACTGATTGACACATGACGTTTGTTACGTGACGTTTGACCTTTTAAAACGTCAGTCGAGGCTTGCGGTAGAGAGGGGACAGTGTCACTGGACATTCGAGTTTGAAGCGTAAGCGTCAACGGTCGTTGCCACGTGCTATCGAACTTGCCGCGTTTTCCGTCTTGATAATCCGTCTGTATCTGTGCCATCCGTTGTTATTTTAAATCTTAAATTAAATCTAAAGACTAATAAGGTGTTTTACTGTGTCTACCTAATTGTATTTACGGACATTTAACGATGGCTGACCCGTCTGATAACGAGGCGACCCATCAGGTCCCGTTATCAGAAGTGGGATTAGAAAACGCCAGCCCACGTGCTCGTAATAGTGATTTCACTGATGTGAATAGTGATGAAAAGTGGCAGCAACTACTAATGCAGCAGAATAAGAACTTTGAGATGCTTGTTCGTGCCATCAAGACGCCATCGTTACCTGTGGAGTTGCGATTACCTGATTTTGACCCCGATAAATCGGATGTGGATGCACGTGCATGGATTTCAACCGCTAGCCTGTGTATTAACGATGAATATCGCCAGGGTACGCAGTTAATGGTTGCTTTGAGCCGTGCCTTGAAGGGCCAAGCTTCCACGTGGCTGTCAACAGTGTCGTTTCCGAGAATGACGTGGAGCGACTTCAAGGAGCTATTCATTCAAAGGTACGATTGTCCTGAAACTGTTGCCTCGTTTTTGATAAATTTGAATGAACGTAAGCCCAAAGAAAACGAATGCTTAGCTACCTACGCCGCCTCGTTAATGACTTCCATTATGTCAAGATGGAAAGATTTGACGACTGAACAGCTTGCTATCGCTACAGTTTTGGCACATGTTTCCCGCTTCGATAGACGTGTTCAGCGACTATCATTTACGACCGAAGTAACTACCCGCAATCAGCTACAACAAGAGCTCAAGGCTGTCTCGTTCCTCAAACGAAAAGCTGGTAGTGATTATGACATGGTGGATCCGAAGAAGACACGCGCCGGCCACACTTCTACTCCATTAAAGTGTTTTTACTGTGGGAAGTTGGGTCACAAGTCTACAGTCTGCCTATCAAAGAGACGAGATATGAGAAGACCAGATGACCGTTCGAGTTCTCAGCAAGCCAAGAACTACTCCTCGAAGCCGCAGTCATCTGCGACGAAGCCTGCGATCACCTGCTTTCGTTGCCAAGGCCAGGGCCACTATGCGTCAAACTGCACTAAGCAACGCAGCCAGGGGAGCAGCAGCGAGGCCGGATCTGATGCAGCCAAGCAGAAACGTGTCGACCTGTGCTCTGTCAGTACGCCTGTTGGACGGCTACGTCATAGTGGTGAGCAGTTTTCATTTTATTATGATTCTGGTGCAGAGTGCTCATTGATTAAGGAGTCTGTTGCTACTAAACTTAGTGGTAAAAGAATTAACAATACTGTAACTATGATAGGTATAGGTCAAACCTCTGTGCACTCTACTATACAGATACTATCGGTCGTTATCATTGATGACATAAATTTAGAAATTCTTTTCCATGTTTTACCTGACTATTGCTTACGTCATGACATTATGGTAGGACGTGAAGTTCTAAAACAAGGCATAGCGATTCACATGTCTGCTGAAAGACTGGTTTTCGTAAATGAGCATGTTGTTCAGCTTTGTGAATCTCGTTCAAACGAGGGTGTGAATCTCGATGCAATTGATACAGATGTACCATTGTCAAACCGAGGTGAGTTGATGGACATTTTAAAATCTTTCGAGTGTTCTTTCGCGAATGGTGTTCCTTTTAGGCGTGCTGATGCTGAACCGATGCATATACGATTGAGGGATCCTCACAAGACGGTGAATAGGCGTCCCTATCGTTTGAGTCCACAGGAGCGACAGGTTGTTCGGGATAAGGTGAAGGAGCTACTCGATTCAAACATTATTCGTCCTAGCTCATCCCCATTTGCCAGCCCCATCCTTCTTGTCAAAAAGAAGGATGGTACAGACAGAATGTGCGTGGATTATCGCGAGCTGAACGATAACACCGTGCCCGACAGGTTTCCGCTACCACTGATTTCGGATCAGATCGCCAGGTTACATGGGGGCCAATATTTTTCAGTTTTAGATTTGGCTTCAGGATTCTATCAAATTAGAATTGCCGAGGAATCAATTGAGCGAACCGCCTTCGTGACTCCAGACGGCCAATATGAATATCTCGCAATGCCGTTTGGTCTTAAAAATGCCCCGTCTGTTTTTCAGCGTTCTATCATTAATGCCCTAGGTGATCTGGTCAATAGTTACGTCATTGTTTATATGGATGACGTATTAATCGTTTCAGCCAGCGTGGAAGATGCTCTGGATCGTCTGAAGTCTGTATTGCAAATTCTCACTGATAAAGGTTTTTCTTTAAATTTCAAAAAGTGTAAGTTTCTCAAAAAGAAGGTAGAGTACTTGAGATTTGAAGTTAGTGAAGGACAGGTACGTCCAAACCCAAGGAAGGTGGAAGCACTTACGCTTTTACCGCCACCAGAGACTGTCACGCAGCTGCGTCAGTTCATAGGGCTTGCGTCGTACTTCCGGCAGTTTGTGCCGAAGTTTTCGCAGACTATGACTCCGCTTTATGCTCTTCTTACAGCTAGTAATGGTAAATTGAATTGGAAGCTCGAACATGAAGCTGTTAGAAAACAAATTATTTCAGTGTTGACAAGTGAGCCCGTGCTGACTATATTTGATCCTGACTTGGATGCAGAGCTGCATACGGACGCAAGTGCGATTGGTTATGGTGCAGTCCTTATGCAGAAAAAGGCAGGTAAGTTGCACGCAGTGGCTTACTACAGCAAACGTACTACAGCTGCGGAATCCAGATACCACTCGTACGAGTTGGAGACCCTCGCAGTTGTCAACGCGGTGAAGCACTTCAGGCACTATCTGCATGGCCGAAAATTTCTCGTGGTCACCGATTGTAGTTCGTTGCAAATGACTCGCAAAAAGCTCGACTTGACTCCACGAGTTCACAGATGGTGGGCCTTTCTACAGAGCTTTGACTTCGATATTGTCCACCGCGGAGGAAAGCTTATGTCTCACGCTGACTTTTTATCCAGAAACCCTTTACCTCCGAAAGACGCGTTTCAGAAAGTCCAGCCCCGGCGAATCGATGTTGCAGAGTTGACCGACAACTGGCTACAAGCAGAGCAGCAAAAAGATACTGAAATTTGTAAGGTTATTTCGGACCTAAACGATAAGAGACTATCTAGTGATGTTGCACAGTCCTACGAGTTACGGTCCGGTATTCTGTATCGCAAAGTTCAGCGTAATGGTAAGACCCGTTGCCTTCCAATCATTCCGCGCTCGCTAAGGTGGTCTATAATCAATAATGTGCATGAAGGTCTGATGCACATGGGGGTAGAAAAGACTCTAGAAAAGGCTTACGAGTTGTATTGGTTCGAATGTATGTCCAAATATGTGAGACGTTTTGTCGAGAGTTGTGTCACGTGTAAGGTCTCAAAATCGCACTCGGGTAAAGTCCAGGCGGAAATGCACCCTATCCCTAAAATAGCAATTCCCTGGCACACTATACACATAGATGCTACTGGAAAGCTGAGTGGGAAAAACGACAAAAAGGAGTATGTGTTTGTCCTCATCGACGCTTTTACCAAATATGTGTTGCTCTATCACACATCGCGTATCGATTCTTCCAGCAGCATAAAAGCTTTAAAAGATAGTGTGTCGTTATTCGGTGCACCAGTGAGAGTTATTGCAGACCAGGGGCGGTGCTTTGCCAGTCGAGAGTTCAAAGACTACTGCGAGTCTGTGAGTATAAAGCTCCACTTGATCGCTACCGGTAGCTCGAGAGCTAACGGTCAAGTTGAGCGCATTATGAGTACTCTCAAAAATTTACTTACAGCAGCTGAAACCAGTA
The DNA here is from genome assembly GCA_961205895.1 of Mythimna pallens. Lineage (NCBI taxonomy): Eukaryota > Metazoa > Arthropoda > Insecta > Lepidoptera > Noctuidae > Mythimna > Mythimna pallens. Next base: position 19,304,216 of record OY540839.1, on the reverse strand, counting down.
ATCGATCTTGGCAGGATGCACTACCCGAAGTGCAGCTAGCGCTTAATTGCTCTCAGAGCCGTGTGACGAAGGCTAGTCCCCTGGAACTGTTGATCGGCAAGGTTGCTAGGCCGTTAGGAGTTTTGTTGCTTGATGATGTAGAGCCAGAGGTAGATATAGACAAAGTTAGGGCAGATGCAGTCGTGAACGTAGAGCGAGCTGCTGATTACGATAAAGCGCGTTTTGACAAGACTAAAGCTAAGGTAAAGCCATTTGCGGTTGGAGATTACGTTCTTCTGCAAAATGAAGAACGAAACCAAACAAAGCTGGACCCTAAATACAAAGGTCCTTTCAAAGTTGCTGAAGTCTTGGAAGGGGATCGCTATGTCTTGTGGGCCTTAAACTCCAATCGTACGTACAAATACGCTCACGACAGGTTACGCAAAATGCCTGAAAGTACAAGTGTCATCGATGATATCGACTCAGAATCTGTGGATTAGGATGTTATCATAATGTCGAATACTACTTTCAACTACTTTCACTGTAAATAGTTCTGTTTTCTTTAAGAGTTTGTCAGAAGCCGCGTTGGTTGTCTTGGAGGCCTGTCAGACGCCGGGATGGTTGTCTTGAATGGCTGTCAGACGCCGCGTTGGTGGTTTTGAATGCCTGTCAGTCGCCGCGTTGGTTGTCTTGGAGGCCTGTCAGACGCCGGGATGGTTGTCTTGAATGGCTGTCAGACGCCGCGTTGGTGGTTTTGAATGCCTGTCAGTCGCCGCGTTGGTTGTCCTGAATGCCTAAGAGACGCCTGGATGGTTGTCTTGAAAGGCTGTCGGACGCCACGTTGGTTGTCTCCAATGGCTGTCGAACGCCGGAATGGTTGTCTTGAGAATGCCTGTCAGACGCTGGGATGGTTATCTTGAAGGGTAATAAAACTATCAGACGCCAGACGGAGGTTTTCTTGAGTCATTGACGGATTTTAGAAAGAGGTTGTTCTGATGTTTATTTGTTTTCATATTAAGTTCTGTTAGACAGATTAGTTTTCTGTCTTGTTGTGATAATCTAAGTTCGTTACTTAAGAGAATATTTAATATTGTCATTAAGAAGTTTCAAAGTAGTGAGATCTCTTAAATCTGAATTTCGAAATAACCAAAATTTGTAAATTGATTACTGATGATGATTAATAAAGATTATGTTGAGAGTATTCGAGTTCGCCTATCATTGGTCAGGTTGGCCGAGCGAGTGGACGCATTTACTGTGTGAACTTTTTGTTATAGGTACCTCACACGAGGACGTGTGAGATGTCAGGACGGCCGTGTCGGAACCTTGCATCATGACGTCAGTTAATCAATTAGTGTGACCAGTTTATTTGATTATTATTCTTCCAAATAATTTGTAACGGAAACGTCAAGTACTACACTTGGGTAAGGTCGATTCACGTGGCAGCACTGGTTGTATGATTACTGATTGACACATGACGTTTGTTACGTGACGTTTGACCTTTTAAAACGTCAGTCGAGGCTTGCGGTAGAGAGGGGACAGTGTCACTGGACATTCGAGTTTGAAGCGTAAGCGTCAACGGTCGTTGCCACGTGCTATCGAACTTGCCGCGTTTTCCGTCTTGATAATCCGTCTGTATCTGTGCCATCCGTTGTTATTTTAAATCTTAAATTAAATCTAAAGACTAATAAGGTGTTTTACTGTGTCTACCTAATTGTATTTACGGACATTTAACGATGGCTGACCCGTCTGATAACGAGGCGACCCATCAGGTCCCGTTATATATTTTTCTTGGTGGCCCTTATATCATTAAGTAACTTATTTGTTTGAGTCTGAATGCCCGCGCGCCCCTTGCGTCAATATGCTTCAAGTAAAATTATCCATTACGTTAATATGCACGCATTTTTTGTTTTGTATTTTGAAGCAATTTTAGAGAGTAGTATCCGTCTCATTTTAGCACACTGCTATAAGAAAAAGAACCAAATATTATTAGTCACTATGCTTTAAAGTAAAACTTATAGTAGGGAAGTAATTTTAAAGTTTAAATTGTTCTTCCTGCCCTGTAAGAGACATTACTTTAGTCACACGTTGTTATAAATGTCAGCAGTACGTCCCATGCGGCTATATCATGTCGGAAGACTTTCTACACGTGTGGGCACTGTGGTGAATTAGGTCATTCCATCAAAGAATACACTAAGAAGGCAGAGGAACCAAAATGCGCTACTTGCATACACTTCAAAAAGCCAAGAAATCATCACATGCAAAATAAGTGCAGCGAACTGACCGGCGAAAATTATGGCAGAAAATAGGTACATAATCTCTATTGATTAATTATGGAGGCGCCTAGGAGCGCCGTAAATAACGATTCTTCTTTGGCTTTATTGTTATTTTTAATAACTTTTTAATATGATTAATCATTTATTTAGTGACATAGATAATTTCTCTGTATCTCAATCACAAGTTTGTTCACCCAGATGTGAGGAAGATAATAATTGAATAGAAACGGGATTTGATTATTTTGTGTTGTACCAAAAAAATAAATACGTAATGTGTATTAAAATAGTAAAATCAAAATTCCAGCATGCTACGATGGTAATATTCTAGTACCTAACTGTTGCTGACACGACTGCCCAAAAAAGGAGTGTTGTTTTCAGGGTTCATGTTTGTATGTTTGTGAGTTTCTTTTTGCATTTTGACCTTATCTGAAGTACTAAACTCCTATGAAGTGGTACTTATTAGTAGAATTGAGGCTCATGTGATGGCATTATATATTGTTTCACATCATTAAAATCTCTATTCAAGATTTACGTTACGTCAAATCCAATCTAAGAAAAAAAAACGCTTAGTTTTAGTTAGGTATTGATGCATGGGTAAGGCCCGGCTTGGATTGTATTTAGGCTAAGGCCCGGCGCCCATTATCGGCATCGGTACGACTGAGGATTTTAGGTGGCAAATAGCAATATACTATAACATAATGGCAATAAAGTAGAAATTTCCGTGATATGTGGTCGTAATAACAAAAATACCGCTTCGGTGCTTGAGGCTGGTGTATCGGCAGCCTTGAGAATGCTTCGGGATGCTTCGGCAACCTTCGGTACGCCGCCGGCGCCGAGGCAACACTCGGGGGATAGTTTGCCCTGCGGGGCGAGGGGAGGCATCCGCCATTTGCATCATTTGACTCACACAACACAATCGAGGTAATCGCTGTGTGTACCGGTTGTTTGCTGTCACATCGAATGTCATGGCGGAAGAAAAGCTTATTAATTTAGTTCGTCTACATGAGTGTTTATACAATATAAAATCGCGTCACTACAGTGACCAACACATGAAACATAATGCGTGGGAGCAAATCGCTAAAGAACTCAATAAAACACGTAAGTAAGCATCTTAAACATTTTATTTTTATTGAGTTATAATAAGTACCATCAATATGATAATGAATTACATTGACTTATAGATCGTTAGTATTTTATGATCTATTGACAATATTATTCTGCCAACTAACTGACCCATGTTCAGAGTTAAAATATTGTTTGAATTGATCTCTAACGACCATACCCTCGCACATGATAATATCGTTATCGCCTACTACATTGTTATCCACGGAACCTTCTAAAATATCGCTTTCCTGTAGTGGGTTTGGAAGTTCCGTTGTTGCATTGTTAATGATATAATTATGTAAAGAACAGCAGGCTAAAATGATGTTATCTATATATTTTGCTTGTACTTGCATTCTCCTCTGAAATATTTCAAACCTTGATTGAAGAATGCCAAAAGCACTCCACGATACGCCTTGCTCGACTTAGTCTGTAATTAAAAACTCTTTTCTCTATATTTGCCAATTGATTCGCAGGGTACGGTCTCATTATATTTTTCGTTAGTGGAAATGCTTCATCAGCAACAAAAACATAGGGTAATTCTTCAGTTATTCCTCGTAAGCTCACATTTTGAGGAATATTTAATGTGTCGTTTTGCAATATTAAACCCAATTTTGAATGATCTAATATACCACCGTCGCTATTTCTACCATAAGCACCTACATCGACAATGACAAATCTGTATTTAGCATCTGCTACAGCCAGCAGAACGAAACTAAAAAATTTTTTTTAATTAAAATGCATACTTCCACTATTATTTGGAGCTCGTATCTTGAAGTGCTTGCCATCCATGGCACCAATACAATTTGGAAAATTCCATATTTCATCAAAGTCTTTAGCAATTATCTTCCATTGTGCTGTTGTTGGTTTTGGCAGAACGACACGGCCAAGAATATTCCAGATTACATGGCAGGTTTCATGGACTATACAACGAACTGTATTAAATCCCATTCGGTAATTGAATGCTAAAGTTTTGAAACTGACTCCTGTTATTAAAAACCTGAAAAGAAACATTATATTTTTAAATATAGCTTAGGTACCTATTAATATTATTAAAAATATTTAAATAATACCAATTTTAAAAATATATTATAATTTTGAAAATTTAGAATAAATATACCTAGGCACTCTTGATAATCATATTTTAAATCATATAATACGGATTACGAAACATTATACATAATATCACCTGTGTTGCGGGTGCCGGACACATACGTTTAACTAACAAACCATTCATTTATATGTTTATTATATTATTTTCAGCTCAAGAATGTCTCAAGATGTGGACGAATATCAGAAACAACTATCGAAAAGCGATGAAAAATAGAATAAGCAAAAGTGGTGATTCTGCAAAGCCACAAAGGCCTATAAAACACGAAAGAGAACTCCAATTCTTGAATACATTTTTACAAAATAGAGCGCAGGTATCTAATTTAGATTCTTCTTCCGAGGAGACACAAGATTCTTTCTTGGATTCTCCTCAATCACGGCCACAATCACAAATGTCACATTCAGATTCTCAAAAGTCGCGTCCCCGATCACAAAACATAACCACAGCTGAGACATTAAAAGAATATATAGATTCTAAAAATAACGAAGATGCAATACCGTAGCAGACATTGATTTTTTAAATCAATGTCTGCTACGGTAAAATCTTTACCGAAAAAGTTGCAACTTCAAGTAAAAAGAGATGTATTGCTTCTTGTTAATAAGGCAGAAATCGAATATTCAGAACTATCAGAAGCACCACAGAATATTGAAACTACAAGATCTATTTATGAACCATCCACATCGAAACAAAAACCTCCTGTGAATCAAACTACACCATGGACGATTTTTCTTATTACACACCCCAAGCAACATCCGTAAATAACGAGGACAACATACAATCAACATTGACATATACTCCGACACCCATACTTAGATGCCAAGACGAAAACATTGAAACCAGTGATTACCAGAATATTGAAACCAATGATTACCAGAATTTGTAATTTTTTTTTACCTGCAGCAAAGCTAATGTGATTAAAAATAAAGATATGATTCGAATGTCAACAACAATCGCTCCACGACGACAGTCCTATGACCGGCGCAGCAAGAAACATAGATTCAGACAAAATAGTAATGCAGTCTGCGATCTGAAGTCACCATTCGAATCATACCTGTACGAGTATATGTGAATTAAAAAATAATAAATATGATTAAACTTATTAAAGTATTTTTTATTTTATTACTCACCTCAAGCACACAGACAATCTTTCTTCAACAGGTATAGGTGAGCGAAATCTTGATTGTTTTTTCTCCATGTAAGGTCGAAGCAAATGAACCAGACTTTCAAAATTTTCATAACTCATTCTATAATAATCATAAAATTTTCGAACGTCATAACGCAATTCATTGAATAAATTGTTGAATTCACCGGACATATATCGTTGCTTCCAAAGGTTGTTCACCCAAAATCTTCTTGATTGATTAGATTTCTCTTCTTCTTCAGCAAGAGTTGCTATGAACACTAGATCCCAGTCCACCATATTAAATACAATTCAGACAACTAGCTTGTAACAACTCTGAGACTGTTATGATGAGAAATACGATATTGAGACACTTCGGCAAGCTACAGGACGGTGCGGCATCCTTAAGGACGCCTCGTCATCCCTAAGAACGTTGCAGCATGCCAAAGCATAATTGCCGATAGTGTGCGCTTGCATGTAGGATGCCGAAGGATCCTTTTCCTTGCCGATGCCGATAATGGGCGCCGGGCCTAAGATTGTGATGGTGCTTTTCAATCATTCAATAGCCTTCTTTTGTTTTAATGACAAATTGTTGCATTAGGTAATCATTACAATATTAATAATATCAATTGTTTCAGATCTAGTTTAGACAAAAGTCTAGAAATAAAAAATTACACTTCAAATAGTGTAATAGAAGGTAGTGATGTGAGCATGGAATCGCAATGTTCACTTATTAAAAACAAGCATCAGTTTAACAACAACATTATAACAAATAGCAGCACTGATGAAGACATCGTGAATACATCTACTGTACATTTTCCACGATCCCACCAATTTCTCACTTGTGAATTTATAAAGTCTAACACATCTGAGGTTCTAAAACCAGAAACATCTACTCTTTATAAAGATAAAGTAGTAACTGAACCGAAAGTTAATGTCTTATCTAATATACAAGTAGAAATGATTTTAGATAACGACCGTAACATTGTGCTGGTAACTCCTAAGAATCCACATAGTATTATTATGAATACTTTTTCTGACAATGAACATGTAAATGACTTTATAACGTTAGATAATTCAATTGATGATCAGTCACCAAGATCGCCAACTGTAATTCAGCCTCAAGGTTTGTATTTTGAAAATCCTAGAGCATCTAAAAGCGATAAAGATAATAATGTTATTGTTAAACAAGAAACAAGAATTTGCAGCGAAGAAACAAATTATTTTGAAATTAATCAGATGGAAGTTTCATCAATAGTTGATTTTCTAACTACCAGCCAAAAAGTATATACTGACAATAAAAAGACAGCTTCAGTAGAGAAAAATATTGAGTCTACTTCCATTATAAATAAAAAAAACGTTGTGCGACGAGTGCATTTCAAATAGCGTGTTAAATTATGGTTCTGATTATATATTATATTCAAAAGAAGATTTTTCACCTGGAAGTTCGGTATATTAGATATCACATGGATCAGAAGATGAAAGTTTCGATGAAAATACTATAAAAGGAAAAGGAAGCAGAAAAAGAAGAAAATAAATATTGAAAATAACAATAAGATTATTCCAGTTAAAAAAAATTAAAAGACTTAACAAAAGTAAAATGAGAAAAAATTAAGAAATGAAGGGAAAGTATACCTTACATCAATTGGTTCATTAAAAAAAGCTAGGTCGGTAAAAGAAAACCCATGCGTTGAATGCAAGTGTTCTAGAAAGTGCTACGAAATTTATGAGACGAGAAGGCAATCAATTTTTCAATATTTTTGGGGATTAGACAATCACAAAAAAAAGATAAGATAATTCATTGTAGCTCTGCTGTACCAGAAAAACGAAAGAAGACTAAGGAAGAAAATAGTAGAAGACATATTGTGATGTTATTTTTTTAGGTGAGAAAATCATCTTATGACAAATCCCGCTCTTGGGCGGACCGAGAAATAGTGACAGACTTTTACTGACTAAAAACCCACCCCTGTTCCTTTTTTGGCTTCGTCCCAGGGTCCCGGGTTTCACTTTCACACTACCCGTGGCCCCAGTAGGTTTCGACCCTGTTGGGCCCCTACGATTTGCTGACATCTCCTTGAGGCGCGCGTGGAACAGTACGCGCCGTCGACGACTTGGGCTCGGTCCGGACGGTTACCGGACGATCGGACGGCGAGCCACCCATTGCTCGCCGTCCGCAAGCCTGCGCCTACGGTGGCCGGAAATCGGGATCGGAATCCCGGCGGCGGTTGGGGCGTGAGGACCGTTGCCTCACGCGATCGGCCGCCTCCTTTGCTAGCATTACTGCTTCGCAGAAGAAGGCGACCGCCTGCCACTCCTCCTCGCTCCGGACCATGGCCTGTACCAAGGCCCGGAAGTGGAAACTAGTGTGTTAATAAAAGGTAAAGAATTGAATCCTGAAGATGCTACAGTGTTCTTGGGAATAACTCTTGATGCTAAGTGGGGCCCACACATAGATAAGTTGTCAAAAAACTTAGCTCTGCCGCATATGCTGTTCGACAAATTCGAAATCTAACTGATTTAGAGACAGCCCGTTTAGTTTACTTCAGTTATTTTCATAGTGTCATGTCGTACGGTATTCTATTGTGGGGAAATGCCGCCGATATCCAGACGATTTTTGTTTTACAGAAAAGGGCTATATAGACTTGCAACGAATAGTATATTCGGCAGTATACCGAATACCGAATATTCGGCGAGGCCCCTGACCGAATAGCCGAATATTAGGCAAAAGTATTCGGCTGGATTTTAGCGCCAAAAACTTGTACAGACGTGATTGTTTCGCGCTCTTTTGTTTTGTTCTAATGTACTCATCGCCCGCGCGCCCGCTGTTGCTCTGCGCGGTATATTGCTAACGCACTGCATGTTTCGACAAGTTCATTTCGTGGATATCGTATTACGTTAAGTACAGTTTATTGTGCTCTCTTAGTTTTGATCTGTTTGTAAGTGTGATAGTGTGAAATTTAACAAATAAACAATTAAATAATTACGAACGTACTTTAATAATAAAAAAATCGATTATGGCCTTTAAAAAAAATCGCCTATATGGGCATACTTCGAGGATGATGTAAATGACCCAAAAAGTGCCGTGTGTAAACTGTGCGAAATAAAAATTTCTCGTGGTGGCGTTGGAAGAAAGGCGACAACATCGGGAATGTTAAATCATTTAAAAAATAAACACAATGAAGAATATCATAAGTTGGTACCCACGTTCCCTAAGGGGCAAGAAACTAAAAATCAAGATACGAATGTAGGTAATAAACCTTCAACGTCAAAAATACAATTAACTCTTGAAAAATGTGCAGAAATTAATAAACTATGGGATATTAATGACCCCAAGGCAAAAAAGTACCATGTGTTAATTGCTGAAATGATCGCACTTGATAATGAGGCAGTAAATATAGTAGAAAGGGCTGGTTTTAGAAGACTGATTAATAGCGCTTTGCCGCGGTACAATATACCAAGTCGTCCTTACTTTTCAGACAATGTGATTCCAGAAATTTATCGTAAAGTGGTTGAGAAAATTAAAAGTTTACTTTCAGGGACAGATTATATTTCCGTAACAACCGACATGTGGACGTGCTTGCATAATCATAACAGTTTTTTAAGTTTTACTGCACATTTTATTGACCGGCAATTCAACCTCAAACATGTAGTATTGAGCATCAAGCATTTTGAGGGACAACACACAGCAACGAATATAGCTATGAGTTTACAAGAAATTGCAAATTTGTGGGACATCCGTGAAAACATTCATATTGTTATTCATGATAATGGACGAAACATAGTAAAAGCTGTTAGTGATGCAGAGTTGGCCTCAGCACGTTGTTTCATTCATACTATTCAATTGATTGTCAATGATTGTCTAAAGGTTCAGTTAGATGTGACTCAAATGATAGCTACAGGTAGAAAAATCGTAACTCATTTTAATCATTCTGGTACTGCACAAGAAAAACTGCATTCTGTCCAAAAAGATTTGGGTCTCCCTCAACATGAATTAGTCCAAGATGTTAGCACGCGTTGGAACTCTACATATTATATGCTCGAAAGGCTAATGCAACAAAAACGAGCCATTTCTGTCTATCTGACGGACTGTCATATTGCCAATTTGACTGCTGCACAATGGGAGCTTTTGGAGCATCTTTTAAAATTATTGCAACCATTTGAGGAGATAACAAAACTTACAAGTTCCGGCTACGCTTGCATTTCTGAAATTATTCCGTATGTTGCTACCTTAATGCGATATTACAATAAAATGAGCACGTCAAAAGAGCTAACACCCAAATTAAGCCAGGCAATACTCGTCATAAAACAAGGGTTACAAGAACGATTTGAAGACATTACAACGAGTAAAAATCATTTGGTTGCTACCTTTCTCGATCCAAGATTTAAAATGAATGTTTTCACCAATCAACTGCAAAAAGAAAAAGTGAAGCAGTATGTATTAATCGATAGCATAAAAATGAGCTGTGAAGAAACAAGCGACGATAGCGCGAGTTCGTCCCCTACTTTGGCCAAGAGGATGAGAACTGAAGAGCAAAGTCTAAATCAGACTATTCACTCAACTTTTATGGATTGCTTCGAAGAGCTGATAGCAGAAAAAAGCACAGTTTCTGGAAACACATCAACAGAAAAAAATGCAGTTTCAACAGAAATGGATCTTTTCTTAAATATTAGTAATATATCACGTCATGACAACCCGTATACATGGTGGCAAGCAAGGAAATTTGAATTTCCGTGTTTGATTAAGATTGCAGCAAAATATTTGTCGGCGCCAGGAAGTAGTGTTTATTCAGAGCGCCTTTTCTCTGAAGTTGGGATGGTCTACGAGAAAAAAAGAAGTAAACTACTTCCTAAAAATGCAGAAAAGTTAGTCTTTCTGCACCATAAACTTCCCCTTCTAAATTTTGATTATGAAAATAATTCAAATGTATAGAAAAATTCTTAACTTGTTTAATACAGAAAATGATTAAATTATGTACCTGTTTTATGTACCAATGACTACTTAATAAATGATTATAAAAGAAATGAGAACCTTACCCTTCTAAATTTTGATTACCACAATAATTCAAATACATAAAATCCTCCATTTTTCCAATTCAGAAGATGATCATGTACCTGTGTTATGCACCAATGACTACTTAAATGATTATAACAGAAATGAAAATATGAATATATACGTAATCAATCGATTTTAATTTTTCATTTTACCAATTATTTCTCTATGACAAAATATATTATTTAAGTATTCGGTATTCGGCCGAATAATATGTAGATATTCGGTATTCGGCCGAATATAATAAAAGCAGCCGAATAGGCCGAATACCGAATAGTAACCGAATATTCGTTGCAAGTCTAGCTATTAATTTATAAATTAACGGCCGAATACTGAAACGCCACTCAAATATTTAAGGGCTGCTTAAGCGTTTGAGCAGCTCCTAAACTTTAATTTCGTATACACAAACGTCTTAATATGAGCATCTGTTAAATATAAGTGCTTCTTAAATTAAGTGGTGCTCAAACACCACTCAGTTTAAAAATCGTATACAGGAACGCTACTCAACGTTATTTATCTGTCAAATGAGCTGTCAAACTGATTTGAGCAGCCCTTAGGGCATAAACTGCGTTAAGCGTGCCTCTCGCGTGTCCACACAAAACCGACCCGCGCGTGCACACGCTCGTGAGCCCGTCGGGCGCCCGTCGCGTGATACTTCCGTGCAACGGGGCACGCATGCACGCGACGTGATCACGCATCACGTTGGACGGGTCCACGCGCGAAGCCCGCTAGCGGGTGCACGCGCGTGCTTGTTCAGTTGACAGCGCTATCTCGAACCGACCGCACGCGCGTGCCCGGCCCATAACAAAAAATGACAAATTTTGATACAGAAAGGGTAATTGTTGAAGTTCAGTGTCGTCCTGCCATATGGGACCAATCTAGCGAAATATTTAAAGACCGGGACGCTAAATCAAAAGCATGGCTAGACATTTGTACAGTACTGTTTCAAAATTTTGATGACTGGAGTGCAGCAGAAAAAAACATACAAGGTAAGTACCTACACTCTTTATTTATTTTATAATAACGTAGGTTAGGTAAACTATTCTTTGCGCCAAATTTTTATTTTTAATAATCTATGCAATTAGTTATATATAATTAGTTATTTCAATTGTATTTGTGTCAATTAAATGTTTTCAACAATTAATCCAACTATAAAATTAAAACTCGGAATATTTACAATAATTTACCTATGTAAATATAAAATCATGCTTATATTCAAAACTAGTGCAGAGATACTGCGTATTTCTGAACATTGTGAAATTCGTGTGAACAATGTCCCATAATATTGGTATGGTTTTATATTGCTCGATAAATTCCAAAGTTCTTTCTTTCGGCCACGCGGTCGCCGCCATTTTGCGCGTCACGAGACAACCAGTACCTATGTTCACGACTGCGAGCTTCACACTACTTCACACTATCGGTGTATTTAGGGTTCAAAATCATTTTAGGGCAGAAACAGTGGATCGGTAGGTAAATAAATAAAACAATTATCAACTAAAATATTTATTATATTGGTTTTAGAATTGGGCTAGTAACTTTGTAAAATAAGCGTGCGTTTTGTAGTTTTGTAGGTTTTTCTTTGACATCTCTCAACTTTAGTTTACAACAATCTAAGTTATTTGGTTACATCCGATGAATTTAACAAATAAAATCATTAGGTATAGATATTATTAAAATATGCCTGCTATGTTAATAAAAAATGTGTGGTAACAAACCGTGAAAAATCAATTATTGAATGTACATAAATTATAAAAAAGCCAACTATCTTCAATAAATACTGCGATCTTGCCATGACAGCTGTCCGTCTGCAACGAAATAATCTGCGAAGTTATCGCGTAATGTATACGAATCTCTGTGGGTATTTCCAATTAACCCCCGAACTGAACGTATATGGTCTGGTATAATGACAATATCTGTCTGGTATAAGTCATTAATTTGACTTCTTGATCTTATAAAATTATGCAAAATACAAATTGTTTTAAGAAAACAAATTGCTTTGTCTTTTCCAACGTTCAATGGACGATGGAGTATGCGAAATTTATTAGCCATGATACCAAATGTACACTCAATATAACGTCGCGCCCTCGTTAACCTATAATTGAATATTTTTTTTTTGTAGTTTAAATCGAGAGCTCGAGCATATGGCCGCATGACATGGCTAGATAACCCGAATGCTTCATCTCCTACAATAATATAGGGCAAAGCTGCGGTTGCAGCAGTGTTGGTTGGTTTATCATTGTGTATTACGGGCAATGCTTTGGCAGGAGGAATATCTATTAAGTCATTGTTGATTTGTTCGTACAATCGGCTTTGTGTGAAAATTGCGGAGTCAGATTCTTTACCCTGCACTCCCACATTTATATAGGTAAACTCATAGTTGGCGTTACACATTGCAAGCAGTACAATAGAATAGTAATGCTTATAGTTGTAATAGAGGGAACCACTATGTGGAGGTCTTATAATGCGTATATGTTTTCCGTCTATTGCACCTATGCAGTTAGGAAACTGGGCTTGCGTTAAAAAACCTTTTTCAGTCTCTACCCATAGCGCACGGGAAAATTTTGGTATACATTCTTCCTTTAACCTTTCAATTATAATTTGACAAACTTCTGTTACTATTTTTCTGACCGTGGTTAGTCCTGTCTGATACGCCAGATGAATATCGACGAAGGTATGTCCACTAACTAAATATCTGTAATAAAATAAAATACCTGTGTTATTGTTTCAGTGAAAAAGCTGCAGCAAAGATGGAAAACTGCAAGAGACACTTATATAAGAGTGAGGTCTACTAAAAAAAAACTTAAATCAGGTTCCGGTTCCAGGGCAAATAAAACATACATTTACTATGACATGCTGTCATTTTTAGATTCAAACTCGAATACTCAAGGAGAAGAATCGGCAGACGATTTTAATCAGTCAGTAGAGCAAAACGCGTCACCGAGAACTTCACAAAATAATACGATTATTGAAGAAGATTTGATTAATGTACCTAGCACCAGCTCCAGCGTTACCAAAGAAATACGATCTTCCAAGAAACGTAAGTGCGAATCGCCAACTGATTTCGAATTAGAGTTGTTAAATTGCGTGAAGAATAACACTGCAGATAATATGGACGAAGACTTGAATTTTTTTAAGTCATTATTACCAACTGTGAAAAAATTGAGTTGCTTTAAAAAATTATTATTTCGTACAAAAGTATTAGAAGCTTTAATTGATATAGAAAAAGAAATTATTATTACCATTGATGACCTTTCATTAACGCAAAATACGGTAACGAATGATTTAGAATCCTTAAATATAAGATCAGACACGAACAATGAATAAATAGGTAACAAGAAAGACTGAAGATTTGATTAAGACTGTTTAATTATTAAGAACAAAAGAAAGAGAAGAACATGAAGAACTATTTAAGTTAGTAAAAAGCGCAATTTTATATTTATATTTTTCTGGTCTCATGTGCAATTATTATGATATACAAGGGCATTCGCCAAAAGTTTACAAGCCTTGAGTGTAATGTTCATAAGGAAAGAAACGGGGTCGATTCGGACACTTTTATCTTAAACCCTATTTAGGGTCAAATAAAAAAGTGTATCAATAGACCCCTTTTTTTACTTAATGGACCTTTTTTTTGAACCTACTCATAACATTGCTCCTTCATATATCCTCTTCTTAAATTTAATCTTTTATGTAGTAAACTGTGATTATGATTGTGATGATAAATAAGAATTTAAAATAATATTAGTACCCGATCTAGTAATAGAAGGGAATAATTAATAAGGGAAATATTCGTATGTAAAAACTTGCAATCAATATGCGTCATTATAATTAATACTTTGTAAGGTAGGTATATTATTATAATTAAGACATTTAGACTTATTGTACTGTTTTAACTGTTATTGTGTTTTTTTATTTTAAACTTGAACCTGTGATTTTATTAGTGTATTTCAAATGAATAATCAAAAACTAATTGTAACGTAACGTTTATGCAAGACACTGTGATGACTGTTGTGATTATATAAAAAAATAAGTAAATAAGTAGGTATAGATAAAAAAAACGAAAACGATAAAACTGTGTAATTTAGAAATAACAAAATATAATTAATAAATGTAAGAAACTGTGATTAATATGATAATTAATAAGTGTGCGGTTATGTGTTTCGGCCCTAAGAACAGAGTGCACCACATCAAGAAAAACATTTTAAGCCATATTCAGGTGTCACTGCCGAAACAATAAGAACTTCTTCTTCTTTCTGGCTTGATGTGGCTAAACAGTAGTGTGACTTACATAAATTGGCAAAAAAATATGAGTGTTCTAAACTTTTGTTAAATAATGACTGTTTTTTTTACATGAATAAAGATGATTATTAATATCGAAATGTCTTTACTTACCGCAATGTCATTGCAAATCGTTCCATTGGTGATACGATTGACGTAGATTTCAATCGTAGATTGTTAGTCTTCAGATAGGGCTCCAGTTTTGAATATAATTCATCATAGACTTGTAATGAAACTTTAAAATATTTGAAAAAAAACCTTTCATTTTCTCTTAATATACCAAACTTCACCACGAATTCCCCGCACAGTAACCTAGATTCAACGTACGGGCTTACTGGCTGGCGTCTTTTTTTGGCAATTCGTCGTCGCCGTCGTCTTGATAAATAATACAACATTAATTTATCCATAATTACTCGACTGTACACCTCCAACGTCAAAATTGCACTGAGAAAACTGACGCGCCGATGCCCGCGCATAAGCACGCGAACGTGCTCACGTGCGTGCACCAGAAGCGTGGCCCGCGACGTGCTCACGTGCGTGCACCATAAGCGTGGCCCGCGACGTGCTCACGTGCGTGCACACGCGTAACGCAGTTTATGCCCTTAAATCTGAGAGTGGTCGCGAGGTCCCTCAAATCAAGTTAAATCTATTGAAACAAAATAAAATTGTGATAAAAATGTCTTTATCGTCCTTGTCTTCACTTTCGGATCATGAAAGGCCAACTGTGAACCGCAGAAATGAAGTAATGTTGAACGCTTTTGAAAAGTACAACGACAGGGAGTTTGTTTCACGGTTCCGCATCTCGAAAGAAACTGTGTTATATTTGGACTCTGTATTTGGTAGCAGTATTAAACCCCTAACAAAAAGAAACCGAGCCATACAGCCAGTGGACCAAATCCTTATAGCTCTCCGGTACTATGCGACAGGCAGCTACCAACGCGTAATAGGCGATATTTTTGCGGTTGAGCAACCCACGGTGCACCGAATAGTGCACAAAGTAACAGCCAAGATAGCCAGCTTAAAACCAACGTACATAAATATGCCAACACCAGAAGAATTTCCAGTTGTGGCAAATGAGTTCTTTGCAATAGCAGGATTTCCAAGAGTTGTGGGAGCTGTGGACTGCACTCATATTAAAATAAATTCTCCAGGTATGTCCTTACCAAGTTCATTGTAATCATGTGTCCTAAAATGTTGATTTTGCTTACACAGTACAACAAACAACAATTGTTCCATTGTTCCCCAACCCTACTTGTAGAATTGTTTCTACAAAAATATGTTAGTAGGTACTTTAGTAAAGTTTGTTGTCCCACAATATAATTAGAATTTATTTTCAGGTGGTGCCCAATCTGAAGTCTATCGGAACAGGAAAGGCTATTTTTCACTAAATGTGCAAATGGTATGTGATGCAAGACTACGCATAAGGAATGTGATTGCAAGATGGCCAGGTTCTGTACATGATAGTACTATATTTAATGACTCACCACTGTGTGCTCAATTAGAGCGTGGGGACTTTGGCACAGGTATTATTCTTGGGGACAGTGGATATCCATGTCGGCCTTATCTGCTTACTCCATTACTAAATACAAGGACGGCTGCTGAAGAAGCTTATAACCGTTCACAAATAAGTACCAGGAATCCGGTGGAAAGGCTTTTCGGGGTCCTTAAAAGAAGATTTCCTTACCTACAGAACGGGATGGGCCTAAATATAAAAAACATTCCACCAGTCATTGTAGCATGTGCAGTGCTTCATAATATTGCCCTGTCGCGATCTGATGAACTGTCAGAGGAGGATTTTGCTTTACCCTATGTAGAGGAGGACTCAACAGATCAACCCATAGGACTTGGGTCAAATCAAAACTTTATTGTAAGGACTAATTTAATAAATACACATTTTTCCTCTTAAAATTATTTTTATTTCAATGCTTCGATTTCAGTTTCTGTAGTCTCAATTTTAAAATTTGCATTTCTATTTTATATTTATTCATTTCCCTTTTGTTTTTATTGATAAGGTATTTGGCTTCTAATTTGGCATTTCTTAGTTTAGTGCGAAAATATTGCTGTTTAACTGTATTATGTGTAGGTTTCATTTGTTCTGAAAAATAGTATTAGTTTAATATTAAAGAAAATTTCATACCATTGGCACAAATAACAATAATAAGATAATTACCAGCAGAGGATGATCTTAGGGGTTTGTTTTTTTCTTGGGGTTTGATGACCATTGCAGCTGGCTGGTCATCTATTAAGTAAAAGAAATGACTATAGCAAAATACCAAATTAGTTTACCATATAAACTACTACAATAATGAAAATGTTTACCAGCTATATTTATTGATGTTATTGTACAAGGTTTGCTATTGTCTGCTTTACTCATGTAGGCCATAGTTGTATCTTGGTGATCTAAAAAATATTCACATAAAGTATACATAATATAAATTATGGAAATAATAAAAAAATAAACTAAATTTACCAATGGTCTGGATTGTGGCCGGTGATGAAGATATAACTTCACAAACTGGTTCTGTATCACCTATAAAATTAAACAAGAACATGATTATAATTATTTTGTGATGTTAAAATATAAAGATATACATTTTAATATTACACAAACCAAAATATATTGCAGCATCATCATAGCAATTAGGCAATGGTTGAATTTGAGGAGCAGCCATGGCTAAAATCTGAGCATCTTGTTCAGAAAGAATGCTTTTATATGTTCCACCACCAGTGCGATTGATTTCTTTCTATGAAAATAAAAATTACAATCACAAGATATTCTGTAAGGTCTATGTCACTTTTCCAGAAATATTATATTAATACACACCTTATCTATTGACGCCTTCTTTTGTACCTCTCTAGTGGTCTCGTAAAACTGAACCCGCTAAAAAAATATTTGAAGACATAAGTAAATAAAGAAATATTATGATAAAATACAAGAAAAATCAAGTCTACATAAGAAAAATCAAGTCTACATTTGCTTTGGCTATGTTCTTTTTAGACCTCTGTTTGAGGTTTTCATAGAGGTGCCGGAGTTGCTGCCATGTCCTGAAGCCGCTCACTGCAACAGCATTGTACTGTTGGCACACTGTATCCCATGCATCTCTCTTCTTCAAAATTATGTTAGCATTAGTTTCTTTATTTTCTATTATATTTTGGTATCTGAAATATTTAGGTAACATATTATTTACAGCATAAAACAGTTAGAAATTAAACTCTGTGAAATGTTCAAGAGAGTATGTTTCTAGTTCATTATCTGGCCGTATCTATACTTGAAGACGTCTCGTCGTGTACGAACTTGTAGTAATAAAAAGTAATTGTACTTAGACATAAATCATGTGTTTATTCTGAGCCTTTCAAATATAAGTGGTCACAAGTTTCAATGGGTAAGTAAGTGCTTGATACAGGCAACAGTTGCCCTGAGCCCCTGACTATGTACGAAAATGTTAAAGGCATGTGTACTAACAAAATATTACATAGACCAGGCTCTTGTGGTTAAATGAGTGTAAAGTACAGTATTTCATTGTTAATTTATGTACTTACTTCTTTACTAACTCCAAAAGCATGTCTTTCTCACCAGGTGTATAATTGCATCCACGTTTCTTCTTCTCCTCCATCGTGAATCAATTTAAAATTTATTTATACTTGATAATAATCGCGCGTAAATGACAAGTGTAACGTTCCAATCTCGACAATTGTCATATGAAATTTTCTTTTCATATGACGTCTTCTTTTGATATTCAGCTCATTTTTATGTATATAAATACATAATTTCAATCGTAATTCAAACCAAACTTATATCACGCTGTTTTATTTCAACTAATAATAATTATAGAAAATATTTGTTCAAAGAAGACTGCGTAAAACGAATACAAGACGTAAACTAAATTATTTTGTAACTGAGAACGTGCTGAGATCAACTTTTTAGCAGGATGTTGCCATGATGTAAACATTTGAGGACTGCTTGGCTAATCATGGTTTCAAATTGCATGAGTGGCGTTTGTGTATACCATTTAAATTTGAGGGATGCTTATATTTAAGTAGCTTTTAGATGACTGTGAGGTTTGAGTGGCGTTTCAGTATTCGGCCGTTAGTCCCGTAAAATGCTGTAACATTACCTTTATAGCTCAACATTGCCTAAATTCAAAAAAGTTAAATTGTTCCCGCTGCGAAATGTTTTTTATTGTCTATGGTATTACTAAAAGCAAGTCGGCAATCTGTATGGCAACATTCGATCATACGTCACTCCAAATTTTAGTTAACAAACTGTCAGTGTCAGTTTCATTGTCAGTGCGGATACTCGCTTTTTACCGGCTCTCAGGAAAATTTCATTTTGTGAGTATTTATGCTTTATTTTCTAGCTTAATATGTTATATAGCAAAGAAAATATGCTCTTTTATGTATTTAAACTGTTTTTTTCTTTTTTTTTTAAATCTAAGAATATATATACTTTATTTACATTTAAAAATACTAACTATAATTACAATAAAATAAAATAAATTATAATAAAAACCCTAATCTAATTACAACTAACTAAAACTAAAATATGGCGTCAAAAAACTCTTCCACATCGCTATCGACTGGTAATGTGCCCAAAAGACTGGCGGCATTGCCACGCTGTATGGCAATGCTTATCCTCTGTCCGAGGTAAAAGCCAGCCCTTGGGTCACGCGAAGTGTCAACTAGACGTTTTGACAGATCTTTATACAACTTGTGAGCACTCAGACCCCACGAACCGAGAGTTTCAACCCCAAACGGTTCGAAAATATAACTTCCAACAAGGTTATTATATTTTCGCCGCTTGAGGTTCTCCGCAGCCGCAGCGGCAGCACCAGCACAACACGACGAGCTAGGAAGATGGGATGGCGCAAGAGTATCGACACAAGTAGCGTCCCATACTAAAGGCCTACCCATCTTCCATGGGAATAACGACATGCCGTCCGGTCTCTTGCCATCGTCGCGTGCCAGGCCATGGGGTTCCAATACGGCTGGAACGCCGACGGAGACAAGAGCCCGTCTGATGATGTCGTTGATATTCGCGTGTCGTGCTATGCGACCCGCACTTCGGCTGCATGACAGACCGTGGTGTCCGAGGCTGTTGACGACTTCGCCACAGTGACAGCGATGAGGAGAACAACAGGGAGCGCCTAGACGTAAGGAAGCAGCGAGGCGGAAAGTATTATCATCGAGCAAGGTGCCTATGTTCGATGATGGTAGTGCGTGAAGCCAGAGACCCGACTCCCACTCTCCCACAGCCAGCAGGCGCGCACGCTCCGCAGGAGCAGTAGATGTTTCAATCAAGTTTTTCTGAACTTCTTTGCAGAGCGGCTCATCCCACCGTCTTTGGGAAGATGGTTCATCGGGCGGATTAGAATTCGGGCAAGCGAGTCTCCAGGTATCTATAGCCTCGACGAAGCACGGCACATTGAAATCACTCAGTGAGGGAGATAGGATATTCCTGATTAATTTCTCAGTGCCGTGAACCGAGGATATAAAGGCTGGTAAACTAATACTAGTAATTTTGCGGACGCCGAGGCCACCCATACGGATAGGAAGGGAAGCTTGAGCCCAAGCTCGGTCATCCATGGCCACGTTTAAAATTAACGTGAGAGTATGCCGGATAATTTGGTCCATTTTTTCCAAAAGATGGGGATGTTTCCATAAATGAGAAGCGCGAAGGAAATATGTTAATTTAGGGCCGAAACAGCAGAAACGAATTATGGTAATGGCCGAATGCATATTAATTTGTAGTAATCTTTCCGAAATATCATTAAAATTTTGAATTTTTTCCTCAACAAAATTGGGAAAGGAATCCTCGAAAATAGGAGATCCTAGGAGACGAAGAGAGCTTTTTTCAATAATTTTAATTTCTGGGGCTATTGTGTTAAATTTGGAAAGAGTCAGTTGTCTGTCGGTACTGTCGGATAAGAAAAGTTCACATTTTGAGAGGTTCAGATCAAGTCCTATTGAATGAAGTTGATTTTTTAGGAAAATTAAATCATTTAAAACTGTGTCTGCATCGCCTCCTAGGGTTCCGTCGTCGAGATACCAAACATTGAATTTGGAATTTAATTGTCGAATAATTGGGTGAATAGCTAAACTGAAGATCACTGGCCCGAGGGATCACCTTGTTGACAGCCAACAGCGGATTCCAAAAGGTTGTCCCGATATAGTAATTTAGATGGGTGTCTGTAACATTGCCAAAGAAAACTAAAAATTTGGGGTACTTCTTTTTTAGATTCTGTCAGCAAGGTGTCCCTATTAACCGAATTGAAGGCATTTTTTATGTCAACCTTCAGGATGACCCCTCCTAAATTAGAATTTAGGTAGGTCGACAAGGCATGTACGGCAGCCTCGCAGCCCCCTTTTGAGCCGAATCCTAGCTGCAGGGGCTGAATTTTTTTCGAAACAGCCTCACCATAAAATTTACAGCAAATCTTGGCTGCCATACGCCGGTAGGTAGTGCCCACGGCAATTGGACGGATGCCGCCATCTCTCTTGCGTAGGGCACATAAATTGGCCCCGTACAGAGTGTCGATGACGGCCTCGTTCACCTTGCCTGAGAGCATTAGATTAACCAGAGCCGTAAGCTCTTTCAAGAGCAACTCACCAGCTTCCCCGGCGCCTGTTTTTTCTGTATTATATCTTAATTTAAACCGTTAAATCATGGTCGGCAAAGTTGTGTCAGATTTTCGCAACTTTTTACTCAACATTTAGATAATTGTTTAAGTGTCGCCATCTTCATTTTAAAATTGTTACTAAAGATAAAATAGTTCCTTTTCCTAATCACAGATGGCGTTGTTAGTTTAAGTCCATTTTGTAGATCGCGGTGTTAAGATTCTCCGTGATCTAATGACCCTCCGCGATTATTTTTTGGTTTAGTTAATTCAGTACTACATTACATGTGATTGTGATATAGACAGTGGTTTTATTAGTATCCCTGGAAAATCCTTCGCTCAGCCAGATTGGCAGTAGTACAAGTGCTAGTAGGGAACTGCGTCGTGACCAATTAAACATTGGTCCTTCGAGCCGGATGTGACATAGTCACAGTGAGTGGTTCCGGAGAGGGTGCCGACACATTAGTGGATCGCTGCTGATGGTACCAAGGTGCTGGTGAGTTGTTGCACCGGGTTCAATACCCAGAACGAGCACCGGAGGTTGCGGCGCAGAGCAGCAGAACGGAGCGGAGGAGCCGGGCGAGTTCGAGTCGAGTGGAGGAGCCGGGCGAGTTCGAGTCGAGTGGAGGAGCCGGGCAAGTACGAGTCGAGTGGAGGAGCCGGGCGAGTACGAGTCGAGTCGAGTGGAGGAGCCGGGCGAGTACGAGTCGAGCAGAGCCGGGAGCGTGCGTAAGCAGCGGAGCCGGGCGAGTACGAGTCGAGCGGAGCCGGGAGCGTACGTAAGCAGCGGAGCCGAGCGAGTACGTGTTACAGCGAAGTTATGTGTCAGTGGCATGTTCAAGTGGGAAGTGTATAACAATAATTTTAACATTGTTGTTTGCAAGTAAGATCTAACTATTTATTTAATTACGACTGCAACTAGGTTGAGTCCGTACACTGGTTTATAGTTGTTAGTTATTGTTATTGATTGTTTAGTGGCTTTATTCAATTATTTACTAAGTCATTTTAATAGTTAAATATGGAGTCCTTATTCAAGTTACAAGACAATTTAAAAAACACAATTGAGAAAGGGAGAACTAATTTCAAAAAATCTCCCAAAGAAAGGATAACTCTTGGTTATATGGAAACCAGATTAGAATCTTTAGAAGAACAGTGGTCTACATTTAATAAAAGGCATGAGAAAATGATTGAAACTGCCACAATAACGGATCTAAAACATAGTTACTTTACTTCTGACTGCCACAATGAGACTGAAGAAATTTATATAACGTACAAATCAGAATTGAAAGATGGTATTCATAAATTAAAGACTGTCAGTAAAATAAGTGAAACTTGTACTACAACATCTTCAAAAGTCAGATTGCCAAAAATTAGCATACCTTCATTTTCAGGCAGATACAGTGAATGGACTAGTTTTAGGGACCTTTTTGTATCGTTAGTACATTCCGAAAAGGGCTTAGACAACGTACAGAAACTTCACTATTTAAAGGGATGTCTGACAGGCGAAGCAGAACTATTACTTCGACAAATACCAATAACGGCTGGAAATTACTCAGTATGTTGGGAGCAGTTAGAACAAAGATATAATAACAAACGTCATTTAGCAAATTCAATTCTTCAACGTTTATTTAATCAAAAACAAATTAATACAGAATCAGCTGTAACCATAAAACAGTTATTAGACACAACGTCGGATTGCATGAATGCATTTAATAATCTAGGTCTTAGCATGAACACCGTTGTAGACATTATCGTAATTTATGTAGTTTCTTCAAAACTGGACCCAGAAACCCGTAAGCAGTGGGAGTTGAAGATATCCTCTGACGCGGACGATCCAACTGAGCCACCAACTCTATCACAATTCAAGACATTTTTAGAAAGTAGATTTAGAGCGCTTGAGTGTATAGAACCACAGAAAACATCGGGACAGGAGCGAGCAGGTTCGCGAACAGAAGGGGTTTCCAGTCAAAAGACTTTGCTCGCTCGGAGCGAAGATCCTGGCCCATCTGGTCAAACGAAAATAAGTTGTGAATATTGCAGCGATAGCCATAAACTATGCTTTTGTATTCCGTTCACAAAGATTAGTGTTGATAAAAGAAGAGCCTTTGTGCAATCGAATAAAATTTGTTTCAATTGTTTGGGTGGCAACCATTTAGTTTATCAATGTAGGAAATCATCAGTATGTCATATTTGCAAAAAGAAACACCACACACTTTTACATGTTAACTATGAACAGAAGGCTAAAGAAGAGGAGCAAATTGCTAGTTCAGCTAACAATGATACACCAACTGATGTAAGTCCAGTGGTCTCGTGTATGTCGACTAAACACATCGTAAGTCCTAATCAAGTATTGCTAGCTACTGCGTTGGTTAAGGTTCAAACCGCTACGGCGAATTATCATACAGTTCGAGCCTTGTTGGATCAGGGATCCCAGGCTTCCTTTATCACAGAAGCTACGGCACAATATTTACGTTTAAAGAAAAGTCCGGTTAAGAGTGTTGTTTCTGGTCTAGGTAGCATCGAATCAACAGCAAATTCAATTGTAACCTTGGTGTTAAAATCAATGACAGAACCCAGTGTTATATTAGAAGTTACTGCATATGTTTTGAAAAATATTACCTCATACATACCGGAAAGACAGGTAGCCCATCTTGATTGGTCTGAATTAGAGCAACTTACACTGGCAGACCCGCAGTTTTCTACACCCAATAGGATAGATATTTTATTAGGTGCAGACGTGTACAGTAAGATACTGAAAGAGGGTCTTAAGAGAGCGCCCAGTGGATCAATGGTGGCACAGTGTACCAAATTAGGTTGGATTCTTTCTGGTGTCACACAAGTTGAAAATAAAGACAGCGCGGGTAATATCACAGTTATGCACACAGCGGTAGACCAAAATGATCTACTAAAGAAGTTCTGGGAGATCGAAGACCAAGTTCCGCAAACTAGTATCTTAACCGAGGAAGAATTAAGGTGTGAAGAGCTTTATAAAGCTTCTACTTCAAGAGGCGAAGATGGACGATACATAGTTAATTTACCATTTAAGGATGCAATACCGGCCTGTGTAAATAGTAACATAAAGGAAATAGCTGTAAGAAGATTCAAGGCATTAGAGAGAAAATTCGCGAAGAATTTAAATCTGAAAGAAAATTACACAAAGGTTTTAGAGGAATATTTACATTTGAACCACATGAGAAGAGTACAGAAACCGGACAAAAGGTTAAATAAAGCAGCATACTTACCTCATCACGCCGTCATAAGGGAGGATAAATCTACATCAAAGGTGCGCGTAGTGTTCGACGCGTCCTGCAAGAATGAAAAGGGAGTATCACTCAATGATACATTAATGATAGGACCTACCTTGCAGTCGGATTTGCGGCATATCATTCTTCGCTGGAGAGTTCACCCGATAGCACTTACTGCAGACATAGTAAAAATGTACCGACAAGTGAGAGTAGCCGAAGATAATGTAAGATACCAGAGAATAGTTTGGCGGAAGGAACCTGATGAAGAAATACAAGATTATGAGTTATTAACCGTAACTTTTGGCACAGCTTCAGCACCTTATTTGGCGGTTAAGACTTTACATCAAGTCGCCTTGGATTATAAACAAGAATATCCAACAGCATCGGAAATAGTACCAACAAGTTATTATATGGATGACTTAATGACAGGGTGTTCTACAATAGAAGAAGGCAGGACTTTGTATATTGAAATGAAAACCTTGTTAGGAAAGGCTGGATTTGAATTACAAAAGTGGAACAGCAATAGTTCGGAATTAATGAAGAAAATCGAGACATATGAAGATAAGGATGAAAAGGAAATATTAAATGATAGTACAAAAATTTTAGGACTTACCTGGTGTCGTAGTGTAGATCAGTTTAAGTACACGGTGCTGCTTCCTTCAGCATCTGAAACTTTAAGTAAACGTATTATTATTTCGGATATCGCGCGTTTATTTGACCCGTTAGGCTGGATAGCGCCTAGTTTGATTCTAGCTAAAATACTTATCCAAAAATTGTGGCTAGCAGGAGTAGGATGGGACGATAGTGTACCGGATAAAATAAAAGAAGAATGGGTCACTTACCGTCAAGACTTGGAGAATTTATGCAAAGTGCGTGTTCCGAGGTGGTTAGGAACATCAAATGGTTCGGTTATAGAGTTGCATGGCTTCAGCGATGCTTCAAAGGCAGCCTACGCAGCAGTTGTGTATACTCGATGTATAGATCCTTCAGGCAATATACAAGTCGCTCTTTTGACAGCAAAAACAAAGGTCGCACCTATAAAGACAGTCAGTATCCCTCGCCTAGAACTATGTGCAGCAGTACTTTTGACACGTTTATTGACCGATGTGGCACGGGCTAT
Organism: Mythimna pallens; assembly: GCA_961205895.1. Taxonomy (NCBI): domain Eukaryota; kingdom Metazoa; phylum Arthropoda; class Insecta; order Lepidoptera; family Noctuidae; genus Mythimna; species Mythimna pallens. The sequence continues at coordinate 19,278,328 of OY540839.1, read as the reverse complement.
GAACATTCCCAAGGACAAGGTGCGCGCTTGGACGGACTCCACAGTAGTCTTGGCATGGCTAAATAGCCACCCAAGCCGATGGAAAACCTTTGTCAGCAACAGAGTCTCAGAGATCTTAACCACATTAGAAGCAAATCAATGGGCACATGTATCTACGAAAGATAATCCCGCAGATTGTGCATCAAGGGGAGTTTTACCGTCTCTCTTACATGAAAATAAAATTTGGTTTCATGGGCCTCAATTCTTACATAATGTAATTATAGAGTATAGTAGACCATTGAATGTAGATATTAATTTGGAGGAGAATATTAAATGCCATGTTACGGTAGAACATAAAGGTGTACCGTGGGATAAGTATAGTTCGTTAAGGAAATTATTAAGAATAGTAGCTTTATGTAGAATTTTCTTTTATCATTATGTTAAGTCTAGAGATATACCCAAATACATAAAGGGGACAGAACTAGACGAAGCATTAAAGTGTTGTATAAGAAGATGTCAAAGAGTGGAGTTCGAAATTGAGTACATACAGTTACAAAGAAATATGCCTGTAAATAATAAGTCAAGTAAGATTAGTTCTTTATGTCCTTTTTTAGATAAAGATGGTATAATAAGAGTTGGTGGTAGATTACACCATGCTTCATTGAGTGACAACGAAAAACATCCTATAATTTTACCACATAATACTCATTTTACTAAGTTGCTGATTGCAGACGCACATGATAGGACGTTACACGGTGGTCTTCAGATAATGATTAACTATCTAAGATCAGCTTATTGGATAATAGGAGTAAAAAGTCTTGCTAAAAATTATGTAAATAAATGTGTCATATGTGTAAAAAATAAAGCTAAGGTATATAATCAGTTTATGGGTTCGCTTCCTTCATCACGTTGTACTCCATCACGACCATTTCTGAATAGTGGTGTAGATTATGCAGGTCCAGTTCAAATTAGGACGACAAAGGGTCGAGGGCATCGCTCTCACAAGGGCTACATTTGTGTGTATGTGTGTATGAGTACTCGAGCTATACACTTAGAGGTGGTGAGTGACATGAGTACTCAGGGTTTTCTCGCAGCTTTTCGTCGATTTGTAGCTAGACGTGGCCATTGTGCAAACATCTGGAGCGATAATGGCACCAATTTCGTAGGTGCAGCAAGAGAACTTAGGGAATTAGCTTCGATTCAACAAGATATTGCAGGAAGGTTAGAAGATCGTAATACTACTTGGCATTTCATTCCACCGCATGCTCCAAATTTCGGTGGATTATGGGAGTCAGCAGTGAAATCTACCAAATATCACTTAAAACGCGTAATAGGTAGTTCAACATTGACTTACGAGGAGATGAGCACTCTGTTGAGTGAAATAGAGGCGTGTTTAAATTCCAGGCCAATGACTGTGATCAATGGTGAAGATATTCATGAACCGATGCCATTAACCCCAGGTCATTTTTTAATCGGTGAGCCGCTAGTCACTGTTCCGGATATTAGTTATGAAGGATCTAATATCAGTTCTTTATCTCGATGGCAGCATGTACAAAAAATGGTTCAAAGTTTTTGGAAACGCTGGTCGGTAGAATACATGAGTAGCTTAGTTCATAGGTATAAGTGGTCGCACAGGACTCCTGAGCCTAAGGTCGGGGATGTAGTTCTTGTTAAGGAATTCGATATGCCCCCTGCTTGTTGGTTTCTGGGTACAATTATTGAGAAACATCCAGGACCCGATGAAATCACACGAGTAGTAACGCTACGAACTAGTAAGGGTTTGTTGAAACGTCCTACGTCCAAGCTCTGTATTCTGCCAGTCAATGAATAAACATAATTGATTGTATTTAAACCCAGAATGTTTGTGAAGTCTGTTATTTTATTGTTAAAGGGTTACATTAATAGTTCACTAACTGAAGGTTTATTGAATAAACTAGTTTTGTTAAGTAAGAACTGTTTATATCTATGCTATATCTAGGCAAGTGAATATAAGCTCTAAGTTGTTGTGAATTTGTAGTTAAGATTTTAGGTATTTAAAGCTAGGATTCTGATTTATTTTAGACAAAGATTTATTTGATGTAAGGGTAAGGTAATTGTTAACTTTTGGTTAAGATTTAAGAAGTTAATATTAAATGCTTATGTTTGATTTTATATAAAGATTTTATGTCAGGCTATGATAGTTAATAGTAGAAACAACTTGTATGTCATTTAGTTTTATTCTTATTTTTTTGCCTTTAATGTAAGTGCTAGTTCTAAAAATATTAATGTACACAGAATAGTATTTTTTGTTTGAAGGACATTCCTCAATAATGTCCTTGGGGGGCGGGATGTTTAAGTGTCGCCATCTTCATTTTAAAATTGTTACTAAAGATAAAATAGTTCCTTTTCCTAATCACAGATGGCGTTGTTAGTTTAAGTCCATTTTGTAGATCGCGGTGTTAAGATTCTCCGTGATCTAATGACCCTCCGCGATTATTTTTTGGTTTAGTTAATTCAGTACTACATTACATGTGATTGTGATATAGACAGTGGTTTTATTAGTATCCCTGGAAAATCCTTCGCTCAGCCAGATTGGCAGTAGTACCAGTGCTAGTAGGGAACTGCGTCGTGACCAATTAAACAATAATGTTGAGTAAAAAGTTGCCACTTTTAATTTTTTCGACAAACTCTTAATCGACCGTGGTTTTGCTTGTGTAATTGTTTTTTTTTTTTTGTAATTGATCTAAGAACGTTTTATAGAAGCTAGAACTATTGTTTCTTTATTTATCATCATCAGAAATTAAGGATGTCGAATGTAATTTTCTTTAAGTCATTTATAGTACCTATGTTATCATATTTTAAACATGAGCAACCCACCCAAGAGTAGAAGAAAACCAGGGGCTAGACAGTACTCCGATTATTCGCAGGAGATGCTGAATGTGGCGGTAGATTTAGTCACATGTAAGAAAATATCTTCATACGAGGCGGAGAAGCAATTCGGTATTCCTAGGCGTACTATTCTTAACAAATGTAAGAATCTTCATGTAAAATCTGTGGGCCATCCTACAAAATTATTATTATTATTATTATTATTATTATACAACTTTATTGCACACCTTAACATAATACAGGACAAACATTTATATAAATAAGTGTACAATAGGCGGTCTTATTGCACAGGGCAATTTCTACCAGACAACCTTTGGATGGACTGATAGAAAGGAAAATATTCTGCAGAAGAAGAAAAGCATATAGCTGAGGTTGTTAATTTATCAGCAGAGTTCGGTTGTCCATTGAGTATGATTGACTTGCGTATTGTTCTGCACGATTATTTAGAAAAAAATGACCGATTGCAAGTTTTTAATGGAAAAATGCCAGGCGAACGAAGGGTACGTTCTTTTATGGCGCGTCATAATTTTACTCAGCGTGCTACACAAAATATTAAAAGATGTCGCGCTGAAAAATCTGTTTCAGAAATGATCGAATTTTACAAAAATCTAGAGAGTTCTCTTCTAAACATTCCTCCCCAGAACATACTAAATTTTGATGAAACAAATCTTAGTGACGACCCAGGTACTACGAAAGCCATCTTTAAAAGAGGAACTAAGCATCCGGAGCGCGTAGTAAATTCAACCAAAACTTCAGTGTCAATAATGTTTGCTGGTACAGCAACTGGTCAATGTTTACCTCCATAAATCCGATCATTTATGGGCACGTTGGTGTCGAGATGGGCCCCCAAACGCCCGATACAACAGAACCAAGTCTGGATGGTTTGGCATGAACGTGTTTGATGATTGGTTTGAATTTATTGTTCTACCCTGGGCCAATGATTTAAATGGGACAAAACTTGTAATTGTTGATAATTTGTCGTCACATCTCAGTGTTAGTACAATAAAATGATGTCTGGAAAATATATCAAATTTGTGTTTTTACCGAAAAATGCCACACATCTAACACAGCCTCTGGATTTGGCTTTTTTTAGACCACTGAAGAGGGAATGGCGGAAAATTTTACTACAATATAAACTTTCAAACCCTAGTGTTTCTTCAATCAACAAATGCCATTTTCCTCAACTTTTAAAGGAATTATTGGAGAAAATAGAGCTGAATAACAATGAAAACTTGAAAAGTGGATTTCTGGCAGCTGGCATTTATCCGCTTAATCCATCTAAAGTTACCGACAAAATACCAAATACCACGGAGAAGAAAGAAGAAAAATTTGATACAGCTCTTTTAGACTTTTTACAGACCAGTCGACAATCCAAACCGTTAAAAAGTGGTAAAAACCAAATTACTCCAGGAAAGTCATTATCAACAGAAGATGCCGAAAAAATATCCATCAAAAAGGTGAAACCTACAAAAGTAAAAGCAAAGAATGTTGCAAATTCGGAAATTAACCACAATAACATATTAGCAGCACCACTCAGTGAAACTGATTCTATTACACAAATTTCAGAAAACAACTCTAAAATTAAAAAGTCAAAGGTCTTTTGTCAGATATCAAATTTAGTACACTCAATACCCCATTTAGGTGCTTAGAAAACACACCTTTACAGCTTACTGAAATCGATAAAAATACTGACTTGTTTCATACTTCAACGCTAAATCAACCTTCAGACACAAAATCTTTGATAGATGAGAATAGTGAGTGTAACTTACCAAATAAAATTGTTACTCTTGTAAACGTTCATGGTACTTTAAGTAGCACTGATGAAGAAAATAATATAAATACGGGTAATATAGTTAAGCCTCAAAAGAAGAAGAAATTAGTTAAAAGAATAAAGAAGGTTGCCAAGATAGAAAGCCATCATTCGAAAGTAAAGCAAAAAAGGAATTCATGGTCGAACATGCTTTTGTCAACTTCTGACAGTGAAATAGAAATGAGCATACATAGTGATTCCGATTTAATGGATATCGACGTAATACCAATGTTAGAATGCGATGATGAAAACGACGAGAGGATTGAAACAACAATAGAAAAATCACAGTTATTTCCCATCGCTGATGACGACGAAACAATAATGAATGAGAATGATAATGAGGTTGAGAAGATAAAAAATAACGACGTACAAAAATCAGAATGGACGGAGGCTGGCCAAATAAACGATCAAATTTTACTTAAGACTCGTGATAGAGAAGTGCAGCATGATCATGAGGCTTGTAATACAAAGTTTGACGTAACAGAAAAAAACTTACTGAAGAAAAAGACTGATTTTGAAGTTAACAATGAAAGTTGTGTAAAAGACTCATATAATATAGGAGAAACAGTTTTGATAAGATATTACAAAACAAAATTATGGAAGTATTATATCGGTGAGATAGAGAGTATCAGTCCAGATACAAAATTTTATACCATTTCATTTTATAAAACTATTGGCATAAAAACAGGTACTTTAAAATTTATTATGCCTAAAAGTAACACAGATAAATATTGTGAAAGCAATAGAAATGTTGCAGATATCTGAAAACCCTAATTCTTACGTTTTAATGGAAGATCATGATCAAGTTTATTTTTTGAAGTAATTTTTTTCCTTATATTGCTTTCGAACTAACTACACTTACTTTGCTCAATTTAGCTTTTTACATAGAAAAAAAATATAACAGTTTTGTATGGAGATGCAACAGCAGCGTTAAAATGAACGAATGTGCCGTTCAACTTAACGTTGCTGCATCACCATACAAAACTGTTATTTTTTTATGGAATAAGTTGAATTGAGCTGAGTAGGTAAGTGTAGTTAGTGCCTAATATTTTTATCACCTACGTGTGTAAGTAAAACTATTTAATTTTGTTGATTTTTTTGCTAAGTACTTATACAAGTTCCTACTTTTCTGATAATTTTATTTCAAAATAATTAGATTTTTTTACAGTTTACATACAATATTGTTTTGAAGAAGTTTCTTCATAAAATTGTTTTCTTAGAACTTAGATAGGTACTAAGATGTTTTCACATGTTTATGGAAAACTATTTGTTGATCTCACTAATGTAAAACTCTTTGTTGATTTTATGTAAAACTATTTGTTGATCTCTCTGCAGGCTGCTGTTGTAATTTTTATTATACGTAATAGGTACCAACATTATTATTTTTTAAATGTTATTACCTACCTACATATTTGTTTTCCTATGAAAAAATGTTATTAGAATTTAAGTACAACAATTTGATTTCTTAAAAATATATTTGAATATTAAGAAAAATTGTTGCATTTCCTTTGGGGCAGCCCTACACCGAACTCACTTTTGTATGGGAGTTTTAAAGAAACCTGCACAACTTTGCCTAGCATTGTAAAAAAAAAATTCTTGTGCTATTCAAGATTCAGTGAAGTCTGACGTGGAAAAGAACTTCATGGCAATATGGGTGTCAAATCCGTTACCAGAATACCTATTCATTTAAAAAGATATTATGACAGGCAATGTTGTAGTTTTTACCTCAACTTTGCCTACGTTTTCAAAGCAATTTTTTGGTGCTTTATAGGTGTTTTTTTTACTAGTAGCAAATGTATTCCTATAGCTTAAAGTCCAATATTGGACAGTAATTGAAAAAACATACGACTTTCTTAACGATTAAAGATTTATCGAAGAAAAACGTCAAAATCCGTGCAAAGTTGCAGCATTTTACGTCCCAGATGCTCCCTCAGATATAAATTTAAAAATATTGATATTTTGACTGTGCCATTTCAGTATATCTATGAAAATATTTTGTACGTTCATAAAAATTAAAACATGTTTAAAAAATACGGTGATATTCATAACGTGAATACAAGGATCAAACACAAGTTACTGGTTCCTGAAACCAGGCTAAAAAAATAGGACGCTCATTTATATGCCAATGTATACATTTTTATAATAAGCTTCCCTATTAAGGAACTTAGCTTTAATAAATTCAATTCATTTGTTAAGCGAAAACTTTACCAGAGGGCTTTTTATACTGTGACTCCAATCTGCATGGTTATATTATTTGACCATTACATGTTTGCTGTATGGACTTTAAAAGCGACTTTGACCCCTGTTTGTTTCGGTGTTTCTTATCAGGGTAGTCAGCTAGGAAACACCAGCTTCATGTAGTTTAAATTGACAAAAAAAAATTGACGTGCAAAAGTGTTTTTAAAAACTTACTTGCTAAATAAATATCATTTATTATGTATCGTGTGTTTCTGTGTGTTATTTAGTATGTGTGAGGTACGAATAAACGTTTTTTTTTTCTTTCTTTTCTTTCATTTATCATTTAGTGGGTAGCGGGTAAATTAGGATATATTCTTTATTGTGAAGGTGCGCCAGTCTGTCAATATACACTGTGCTATCCAGACGTTGTTTGATTTCGCTTCTTGCTATCAAGTACCCCGTGCAGTATATATTTCTCAGTGGCGACGAGAGTGAACAATTCGCGTGCAATATTATACTTACGATGTCTATCGGAAAGATATCCGAGTTTAACGTGCACAAAGACGATTGGAATCTATATGTCGAACGGTTAGAACAATAATTCATCGTCAACTAAATATCTAATAACCATAATGGGGGCTGGAAGTTATGAGTTATTAGTCAATCTTTGTACACCAAATAAACCCAAAACAAAGAGTTTTGAGCAATTATCGGAAATCATAGGTAAACACTTGCAACCAAAACCCAGTGAGCTCGCAGAGAGATATAAATTCCGACATAGGAAGCAGAAGGAGTGTGAGACCATATCGGAGTACGTGGCGGTACTTAAAAAAATTACAAAAACTTGCGAGTTTGGAAGTTGACTCGAGGAAAGTTTAAGGGATCAATTAGTATGTGGAATAGCGAGCAAAAATATCAGACAACTGTTATTCGCAGAACCTGCATTGGATTTTGCCAAGGCTTATATATAAGCTTGCCGCCAGAATGGAGTTGGCAGAAAAGGACGTCGCTGCAGTCGAAGGGCCTAAAGCACAAGTTGGAAGGGGTGCAGCGACGGTTGAGTGCCAAGCGATGACGGTGAGACGACGAGCAACGAGCATGGCGGAGCGCGGCGGGCGACCGGGAGCAAGAGTCGCGCGGCGAGACGTGCGCGAGTGGCCGGAGCGGAGCGCAGGGCGCGAGTCGGCCGGCTGAGTGGACCCGGTTGGCTGAGCGGGCTCAGCCGCAACGGCCGTGTCAAGCATGTGAAGCAGTGATATGTTTTCGGGTAGAAGGTGCAGAAATAAGAAGTCGGGTGCTTACAATGAACGCTAGTTTAATACTGACGATTCACAATGTCACCTTCACACTATACGGTGCTACATATATGAGTGAGCGAGAAGCACATACACATCACTCCTCCACACTAATTTTGAAACCTGTCGACAGAACACTTAATATTACAACTTGTTACATCACATATTAACATAACTAACTTATTTAAATTTACTTATACCGAGTAATCTACATTTTTCCTGGCACGCTGAGAACGTGTACGTGACACTTGCATAGTGGCTGCATCCTGTGCGACGGCCGAGGCTTGAGGAGCCTGGGCGTCTGATATATTACTGAAAGACTGGCGTGCACTTTCTCGGACCTCAGTATCAGTTACCCCAGTTGCATTGCTAGCCGCTTCAACGCTAGTTGTAACGACCGGCGCTGCAACTGTTTCCTCTTCCACCGGTTCCTCTGAAAATACACCCCTTGCCGTGCCAACTGAATTTGATTCGTTTATTGATTCGGGTGTTGTTGACAATCCAAACGGAACTGGTGAAATCGGTGGACTAGGAACAGGTGGAACCCTCGAAGGTATCGATTCAACACAATCAATTAATCTTGCAATACCTTTTTTATTTTTACAATTTAACAGTTGATCAAGATGCCTAATAAAAGATAAACTTTGATCATCAACCAGCACTTCATACATTCTTTTTCCTATCACCTTATTTATTACTCCTAATTTCCAAGTCTCTTTCCTACCACTGTACCACCGGACCCATACCCTATCACCTGCTTTGAAAGCTCTGCTGCGACATTCATTTTCCTCTTACGGTTTTTTATGTGGTTCATTTTCTTTTGGAAGTATTAAATCAAGACGTGATCTCAAATTCTTACCAAACATTAATTTTGCGGGTGAGTGTCCAGTAGAGCAGTGCTCTGTATATTCGAATAAATATCCGATTAACTTTTCGTGTAGTACATGTTGTGCAGTATTTTCATTTAATATAATTTTTAACATCTTTTTACATGTCCTTACTGAGTTCTCTGCTTGACCGTTGCTACATGGATGGTAAATTGGAGATGTCATGTACTTAATGCCATTATTGGAACAGAAAATATTTAATTCTTTTGAATTTATCTTAGCGTCGTTATCCTAGACTAAGGTACGAGGTAAACCAAACATGGAAAAAATTTGCTTTAGTTTTCTTATTATTGATTGGGTGGTGGTATCATTCCGCATATAAATACATTCTAACCATTTAGAATACGCGTCGATTACTACTAGGTATGTCTGTTGACGTATAGATAGATAATCGATGTGGATGCGTTCCCACGGTGCCGCTGGACTCGGCCACGGAGCGGGCGCGGCTCGTGGCGGCGCAGGCCTCACACTCGCGCAGACATCTCATGCGTCGATCCACCTCTCAATATCATCGTCTATACCGGGCCACCACATCCTACCACGCGCATTGCATTTCATTTTGACGATGCCTAAATGCGTGCTATGCAGTTCGCGTAACATTTTCTCTCGCAGTGTCGTCGGAATTACCACTTTATGACCCCGCATTAAAACACCATTCTCATATAATCCGTACGACATAAAAAGAAAGGACGAATAGACTCGCAAACAATTTTGCGCGGCCAACCTACACTTGTATACCTAACGACGGTTTATATAGTCTTATCATTACAGGTAGCATTCTTTATATCCATTAACAAAACAGCTGGGTCGGTCGTGTCTAAAAAATTCAATGTTGTCATTGTCAAGTACGCGTCATATTCGCTATCTCCTTTGCACGCAGTATCCGACACAGGTGCACGGGAGAAATAATCGGCGACTAAGTTATTGTCACTAGATATATACTGAACTGTATAGTTGTATGCAGATAGTATAATAGCGTATCTTTGCAACCGTAATGCTGTGGTTATCGATATACCTGTTTTATTATCAAATATTGATACTAAGGGACGGTGATCGGTTTTAAGAACAAAAGGTTCGCTCCTACCATATAAGTATTGATAAAAGTGCTTGACACCAAAAATTATTGCTGTCGCTTCTTTTTGTATTTGGCTATAATTACGTTCGCTCACCGAAGCGGTCGTTCGCCGCCATTGCTATCCCGTTGAGATAAGACTGCCCCGAGCCCGTGCGGGCCCGCGTCTACCGATAGCACTAGCTGCGCGCTCGGCTCGAAGTGCGCCAGCACGCGCTCGGAGGCGAGCTCGGCGCACTCGGTCCCCACTCCCACCGCGCGCCACTGCGCAGCAACTCGTGGAGCGGGCTCATAATGCTTGACGCATTTGGAATAAAGTTTCTGTAGTGTAATTACTACTCCTAGAAACCTCTTTACTTCTGTTATATTTGTTTGTTCTGGTGCATTTAATATTGCTTTTACTTTATCGCGGTTAGTTCGTAATCCGTGTTTATCGATAACGTAACCCAAGTACGTTACATTATCCTTAAAAAACTCGCATTTGTCCTTTTGAAGGCGCAAACCTGCCTCATTTAACCTGCTTAGAACCTGTGCTAATCTCGTCATTTGAAGTGCTTTCGTTGGCGCAGTCAAACAAATATCGTCTAACCATATACTGACTCCTTCGATACCAAACAATAGTACTTCCATTGCCTTTTGGAACAGAGCGGGAGCATTCGCAAGACCGTAAACTAGGCGTGTATATTTAAATAACCCTTTTGGTGTGTTAATGGTAGTTAACTTCTTCGTTCTTCGTCTGTATGTCTGTCTATTTGCGATAAACTCAAAATGTACTAAACAGATTTTCATTTGGTTGGGGGGATTCATTTCATGAGGGGAAAAAATATTTATAATAAAAGAGCTAGAATTATTATTTTTGTTTGTTTGTTCTTCCTTTATATTATCTCTTGTAGGTATTTTGGCTGGCTCACTGGCTGTCTATAGAGCCAACTGTTGCCAGAATTTGGACACAGTGGGAAGAGCTTAAGTTACATTTTTCACTTACTAAAGATAAATGCCACACTGCAGATTTATTGAGTGGAATGTACAGAAACGAAGCTAATCGTTTAGATAGATAGTTAGATATATTCTTTATTGTACACCAAAAATACAAATTATATTCATCATCATCATTATTTCAGCAGAAAGACGTCCACTGCTGGACTCTAGGCCTCCCCCAAGCGTCGCCACAATGAACGGTCCTGTGCGTCTCGCATCCGACGGAGTCCCACAACCGTTACCAAGTCATCGGTCCACCTTGTAGGAGGCCTTCCAACGCTACGTCTTCCGGTACGTGGTCGCCATTCCAGAACCTTTCGGCCCCAACGACCACCCGTTCTACGAGCAATGTGCCCTGCCCATTGTCACTTAAGTTTGGCGATTCGTCGTGCTATGTCGGTAACCTTGGCCTGCGGATATCCTCATTCCTGATTCGATCACGCAAGGAAACTCCGAGCATAGCCCTTTCCATTGCCCTTTGGGCAAATTCCAAATTATATTAGAAACTTAAAATTACATTTCATATACCTGCAAATGGGAATCAAGATCTTCGAAGGAGTGAACACAGATACTGTCAAATTATTATTCTCATTGATGAATTTGTTGCGATCAGTCTGTAACAAGATATTGATACCGAACTCTGCAACAACTGAAAAAGATTATTTGACCATTCAAATTGATAACCACCTAAGCCCAGTACCTCATCACGGGTACATGTTTGAGTCCCACGTTGTTAAAGCCAATTTACCATCCCAAACAGTTGCAAATATTAGAAAAAGTTGTATTGATTTTACCGTGCGCTTGGCAACAGAAATTCAAAACAGCTTACCCAGCAATAACACGGCCTTAAAAAAAATTACACTATTTTCTGTAAACCATACTTTAAAACAGTTAAAAGATAACTCAATCGCTGAACTCGCTGTGGAATCAGGTTTTGAGGAGGCAAAAATTGAAAACATTTTAAAGCAATGTACAAGGACGCTGCTAGTTTTAATACGTACAAAAACATATCAGACTTAGCCATCACAGTTCTGTCGTTGCCACATTCCAACGCAGAAGTGGAACGAATGTTCAGTCAAATGAATATTATCAAGAACAAACTGAGGAACAGGCTAGCTTGAACCACTTTAAATGAAATTGCCATAACTATGTCTTGCCGGATGATGTCCTGACAAAAATCACTAAATCTATTAAAAAATCAAATTCTTCTATAGTGGAACCATCAACTTCGGCTGCTTCGGCGCCATTAGGAGTTGTCGAAGTCGAGAATGACACAATAGATGACAAAATTTTTACTTGTTTAATTTTGTATGAACAAGTTTGATTACTTACGTTCTTGGATAAATTTCCTATAAATTGAACGCATTATATTTTATAGTCTCTACAATCATTTTTTTTTTTTTTTCGTTTTTATTTGTAAAAAGTCATATTCCCGCCACCATTTTGTTTATGGCGCCCCTGCAGTTTGACAGTTCTTGTTCGTGAAAAGGTTAAACCTGTAGAGATTTGATTATTATGATTAAATACTTGATTATACAAATTTGCTTTAAGATACACCATATTTTGTTACCATGGAATATTTTGAAATATTTAGCTACTTATAGCGGATTTTTTTAATTCGTTTTTTTTTTCTAAATTCTAAAAAAAGTTTTTATTAAGCATATCGTCTAATAATGAAGTCCCTTTATACTGGGAGCTAAAAAGTCAACTTCAGCAGAATAATATTAAGATAATAATATGAATCATATTACTAATCACAAAATGGTCACAATTTGTCAATTCATATTATTTTTATTATCCGTAAACAATTCATATTCTGCAATTCATCTGTTTGACAGTTTAGTATAGGGATTCGTAAAATGGTTCACATAATATGAATTGCTTTTAAGTCATTTAGAAGAATCATAAGAAGTTACTGACAAGCAACATAATTCAATTCATTTCGCAAGACTTTATTTATCAAAATTTAAATAATGGCAGATTTAGGACTTTACGAAAACTTCCTAGAACGCACGCGTATTACGGAGAGCCGACGATATCGCGGACGAAGTGATGCTCTTCGCAAAATGGAATTGGCATTTGAAATGCCGGATCCCGAGTTTATCGGGCTTTATAGATTAAATAAAAGTGTATGTCGTGACCTCATAAATAAGCTGGAGCCCTACATATGTACAGGTCGTGGTGGAATAAGTACTGTCTCCATGGTAAGCTAAAATATTAGGTACCTACTATTATGACATAGTAGCTTGGTACCAACTAGTATCTCCTTGTTTAAAAAAACTATGATAGGACCTATAATGAATGAGCATTAATATTATTTTTATTTTAGGTTCTGACTGCTTTAAGCTTTTATGCATCTGGTTCATACCAAAGGTTTAAAGGAGCCAGCGCACATCATCTAGGCGGGGGTTAAATCGCGATGTCGGAAGATAGGCAAAGATATGCCTACAATAGCAAAAACGGTGTCGGACCTGCAACATTTTCCAGCATGCATGCTGCTTCATGCTTCGAACAATTACACATCGATATAATTCGGCCCTTACCAACGTCGCGAGAAGGGCACAAGTACCTAATCACCATGATCAACCGATGTAAGCGCTGGCCCGAGGCCATTGCAGTAAAAGAAATCACGGCTGAAGTTGTAGCAAAAGTATTTTATGAGTCATGGGTTAGTAGATTCGGTTTTCCCGACAAACTGACGAGCGACCAAGGTCGGCAATTCGAGAACTCGTTGTTCACGCAATTAATGAAGTGGGCATAAGGAAAGTACGTACTACACCAACCATACCACCCACAGAGCAATGGTTTGGTGGAGCGATGGCATCGATCCATGAAAACAGCGTTAACAGCTCGCCTCATTGACAATGTCCTGGCTCGATGAACTGCCTACAGTGTTGCTAGGGTTACGTTCAGTAAGTAGGAGTGACAATGGCGTTAGTCCCGCAGAGTATGTGTACGGCCAAACACTTCGTTTACCGGGAGACTTCTACAGCACCACCAATAAATGAAGCGGTGATGATCACGAGTTCTTGAGGCACTTAAAAGATAACGATAAATAATCTAAAGCCAGTATCGCGGGAATTGCGAGACTTACGCACATTGTTTATTCATAATGATCTATATAAATGTGACTATGTATTCATACGCAACGATGTTGTACGCAAACCACTAACACGTAGGTCCTTATCAAGTTATAGAAAGAAAATACAAAGTATTTGTCATTCAGCTAGCAAACAGGAAAATTTGCCCCGCTTGGGCAGAGCAACGCCGTGTCCTCGTGGGGGCGATGGGCGGCAGCGATCTCTCGCGTCGGGCCTTGGTACAGGCCATGGTCCGGAGCGAGGAGGAGTGACAGGCGGTCGCTTCCTTCTGCGAAGCAGTAATGTTAGCAAAGGAGGCGGCCGATCGCGTGAGGCAACGGTCCTCACGCCCCAACCGCCGCCGGGATTCCGATCCCGATTTCCGGCCACCGTAGGCGCGGGCTTGCGGACGGCGAGCCGCGAATGGGTAGCCCGCCGTCCGACCGTCTGGTAACCGTCCGGACTGAGCCCAAGTCGTCGACGGCGCGTATTGTTCCACGCGCGCCTCGGAGAGATGTCAGCAAATCGTAGGGGCCCAGCGGGGTCGAAGCCTACTGGGGCTATGGGTAGTGTGAAAACGGAACCCGGGGCCCTGGGACGAAGGCAACGAAGGAACAGGAGTGGGTTTTTAGTCAGTAAAAGTCTGACACTATCTCCCGCCCCGCCAAAGGGCGGGGGATGTCATAAGATGATTTTCCCACCGAAAAAAAAAGAACAGGAAAACTAGTGTGTCCATTGATAGGCTGAAGCCATCATATTTATTAAATGAAAAACGCAATGACAAACAATCAAGTACTTTGGTAGATAATGCTAATAAAAACTCAAACACGGATTCAAACCCAGTACCATTGTTACCAATCCTGAACAGTAATCAGCCTCTGTCAAAGACAAGTCGTAGTGGTCTCACTATTAGACCACCCGTAAGATTCAATGAATATTAGGACTAATCAGGTTGGCTCGCGGGCAAGCACTATCGTTTATCGTTTATATCGAATAAAAAAATTGCGAAGGTTAATATTCCAACATTTAAATATTATTTTGTATGGCGTTGTCGTCCTATATGGTGATATTACGTTATTGCAGAATGGAAGTTAAAGCAACTTTCCTTAAACCTAGGATTAAGTTTTTGTATTGCCAAATGGAATACTATAAAGACGGCTTCTCAAAAATTTGCAATACTTACTGCAAAAAGCACTGAGTTAAATAGCATCGAGCATTTCTTGAGCATTCATTTCCCTTACGAGTAGCAGTACTTACGCGTAAATAGTTCACCATGGGCAAGTCATGCACCAAAGAAGAAGAGGTCATCGCCCAAAATAACGCGATAGAGTCAAAAGTGACGAAGTACGCGATCGCTTTCGCGGTCATGGCAACCGCGGCGACGCTCATAGCAGTGCTCGTGTTGTGTCGTCATTTTCGTCATCGCGTCAAAAAATTGGTAAATAAAGAAATCCAGAATGCATATGGAGCTGTGACCGTGTTGCCTGGGCGCGTTGACCGCACCGTCCCACAGCAACCACCACAGGCCAGCTACGCGTAATGTGATCCGGCCACCGTGCATTGTTATTGTTCAGAGTGACCAGTACTTATCGCAATAAGTAGCGACTTGTATCGTAAAATGTATACTTTGTATGTGATAAGATGTATTGTTAGTACCTAGTGTAGGGACACATGTAAGCACGTAAAGCAGAGTGCAAGGCTAGCAAATT
Source organism: Mythimna pallens (assembly GCA_961205895.1). NCBI lineage: Eukaryota > Metazoa > Arthropoda > Insecta > Lepidoptera > Noctuidae > Mythimna > Mythimna pallens. The sequence goes on along the minus strand of OY540839.1, from coordinate 19,262,472 downwards.
GCGTGCTATGCACGCCTAAACTCTCAATTTAACTAAGTTTTTGCCCAAATCTCTTTATACAACGACAATATTACATTTTCAATAGGTCGGGTTATAGAGAACGCGAGCGAGATGGCGTTTCAAATTGGTAGGGTTTTTGGTCTATCTGCCTTACTCTGTCTTTTACTGTAGAAGTGCTAGCAAGAGAGCAAACTTAAGTGTGAAGTTAGATACGATGCGGTTTTTGTACCAACGCAAACGCTCGACACCGTTTATACCATTGACCTAAGAAATATATGGACTGGAAATACCTACGAAAAAAGGTGCGTACCTACAATCTTTTTACCGGCCTGTTGGTCTAGTGGTTAGTGGCCCTGACTGCTATGCCGGAGGTCGTGGGTTCGATTCCCACCCAGGACAAATGTTTGTGTGATGAGCACGATCATTTGTTCTGTGTCTGGGTGTAATTTATCTATAATATGTATGTATTTAGAAACATATAAGTAAGTTTATCAGTTGTCTAGTACCCATAACACAAGCTCTGCTTAGCTTGGGACTAGACGGCGTTGTGTGATAGTTGTGGAATATTATATTATTATATATTAATCAGAAATATAACATAAAATGGCTGCCATTGCTAGGGTTGTGCCGTTCAAGGATTTAACGAGTATCGATACTATTTAAGTATAGGTTCTACGTACGAGTTTTATACTAGATACTACGTATGATCACGGAACATGACATTTAACAAGGTGTTCGAAATTAGGTCACTGTAACAAAATAAAATAGGTTTTCTTAACCAAAATTTTACATAGAATCAATAATGACATTATTAGCTTCACTGATAACTATGTCATAAAATAAAAACTAATTTTAACCTCTTTTTTGGCTTCTAACCTAAATCTAAAAGCGAAACTTTGGATAGATGTTTTTGACTCAATCAAGGCGAGGCAACTGAACGGATCAGATCATCATAATTTCTAATATTGCTACTTTCACTTAAAACTGACGACTCCTGGCGTCGTTTTTTGGGTATCTGAAAAATAATAATAAAGGAATATAAGTACCATATTCATTTTACAAGGACCAAAATTTTTTTTTTCTTTCAGGCCACAGAGATTTTTATCAGTCATTTCAATGCAGACTTACCAAAAAATTTTTGGGAACCGAGTTATCATGTAATCTTATCACATCGAGTGTTCTATTGAAACAGCTTTCTTCGAAGTGAAGCGAACAGACATGCCATTCTTTATGTCTGGGATTAATATTTTCTTCACCAATAGCCTCTAACCACTTTTTTCTTAGTTGTAAAAAAAGAATTACAAAACATGATAGAAGATAATTTGAACTTTTATGTAACTAAAACAAATAACAAAATACTGACGTCTTATTTTAGAACTATACAAAACTGAGGAAACTTCTTTTGTTAAAATAGATTAGTTAGGATATGTGGAATATTATAAATTGGAGATTTTATCGATACTGTTGCAGCTATGGTACATAACTATGCGATTATTGTAAACAATTATTTTTTACTAAAACAGTCTCTGAAACAGAAATAAAGGTAAATATCAGAAATTAGGCAATAGATTTTTGTACCCGTAACGTTTTTTTCAACCTATATGAATTATTCTATGTAATATTTCGTGAAAACTGGCTACTAACCTGTGCAAAGACAATTGAGGTTGATTTTCGTTCTTTCTTGCACTACACTTCACAATGCAACACGAAGGCATATCCTTTTTTTGTTTCACTATATATAGAAGTTTTAAAAATATCTCTTCGTAATTTTCTCAAAAATCGCAATATTTTAAAACATAAACACCCGTTTGACAGCACAACTACCACAAAACTCGGCAATAAAGATGGCGGACATGGCACTTACCTACAACTGTGTTGATGTCACAACGAAATGTTGCCATAATAAGCAACAACTTAAATATCGTTGTCCCTTTTGTCAAATACAATTTTTTCTTGAAGAGAGACAAAACGATATTTCATAGTTTGTTTCATATTTCGCTCATATTTGTATAACTATGTATATGCCTAAAATAACACGGCGCCTCCATGTATCTATCTCAATGGTTTATACCTATCGAGTTGTCGCTAGCTGTAATCTATTCGAAGCACGTTTACTCGATATCGACCAAGGTAAGATGGTGTAGTTTTTCGATAGTAACTCATGGTAAGGGTACTGTTGGCTAATGGTCATATCAATGAGGAGCAGCTCCTCAGTACCGCGGGACCCGTTCCTACATCCATTCTGAGAAGGTGACATGATCAAATTTTTGTCAATATGACTATTAATTTTGCTTCTCAGTATAGTAAGAACTTTATAGACCGTCGGCAAACAAGTGATCGGTCTATAATTTTTAGGCTCCGCAGTACTATACATGATTTATGGAGCAGGTGGGTTATTCCTGTTGTTAGGAACTGGGGTAGCGACCCTGAATCTAAGGCAGACTGAAACTGATATGCCAAGCGAGCGTGCTATCTTGTAAACCACTTAATCCAGAAATTGTGCAGCCCATCCGGCCCTGGAGATTTCCAGTTTGGCAACGGACGAATTGCACGAGCTACATCTTGGGGGCTGATGTCAATTGCCCCCATTTGTGGTATTAGATCGCACGCACGCTCGACCTCTCGTGTCCAGTCAGCCTCGGTGTGACTGACAGGCACCGACCAGATGCTGCGCCAGAATGAATTCATGGCGTCATCATCCGGCAGGCGCGTGTCAGTCACACCTTGGTCCGGTCGCTCCCAAGCCCTATAAACCCACCTTTCATTACTCCGGAATATGCGATTCTGGGTGTATCGCTCCACTCGCCGTTTATACGTGCGGATACGGTTTGCCCATGCATACACCTTCTGCTTCAGGAAGTCGATGCGCTCTGTGACACGGGACATATAGTCTCGGGGACTGATGTCAGTCCCCGAAAACGCCCGCCTCACAAAGCGCATCACTCTTGGGCCAGTGTTGCCCTTCCTGAAGCATATTAGTTTGCCGACTATTATTACTATTCTTTAATGTTTGTTTATTATGAATTTGTTAAATTTGTAAAATATTACTGTAGTTTATTATTATTGTATTTAGTATTGTATAATGTAGAAGCATTTTTTCAAAATTTGTAAATGTGGGTACCATGGAGCTATTTTATGGTTTTTAGTTTATTATTAATTGAACTTGTTTGACATAAATGAGCAGTTGAGTTTGTCATGCTCACTCAAATGTCTCACTGATGGTGGCGCGTGTGTTGGATCATTCGGTTCCCTTCAAAATGGTTGAGCTAAGTGGTGCTAATATTCGCGTCAGGTCCGTGAACGGGCGCTGTCAGTTGAAACTGGTCATCTCTTAGCTTTTTTTTTTTTTTTTTTCGGTGGGAAAATCATCTTATGACATCCCCCGCCCTTGGGCGGGGCGGGAGATAGTGTCAGACTTTTACTGACTAAAAACCCACTCCTGTTCCTTCGTTGCCTTCGTCCCAGGACCCCGGGTTTCTGGTTAAAGATATTTATTGCTCATAAAGAAATTTACATTTCACTTAAATGAGAACAAAATTTAAAACTAAGGTAAACTAAATCATACTTCGACAATCGGACTTACAAATTATTGTAAGTCTGTGTTACTATTATGTAATATACAGAAAAGCAATTCATTACATGATACACACTACACAGTATTCAAATTTATTTGGTTAGTGGGTATTCCCAAAAATAATGTTATTACCAACTAAGACAAACTACCTCGCTTGCAGAAAAAGAATGCGGTCTCGTTGTCACCATGCAAATATGGGTTACGCTTTCACACTACCCATGGCGTCATCTCTTAGCTGCCAGTTGCTATTTTAATATCTATATTTAGTTTTTATTTTTACTTTATTGATATTGTTCTCACATAATAGCGACAAGAAACATGTAACAGAGATATTTGTAATGGGGTGAAAAACTAAAAAAAGCAAAGGCGATGTTAGCGACATAGATGTCGCTAACATCGCCTTTGCCTTGTTGTGTTTTGGTTGACGTTTCATGTGAAGTTATTTTCTGAGTTTTTGAATAATTTCACGTATAAAATGTATTCTTTTTTGTCTATTCCGCAACTGAAAGAAGAGTTACGTAAGAGAAATGCATCAACAGCAGGGATAAAAGCTGTTTTGATTGAGAGGTAAGCAATAAATAATTTTGAGGTTATATTGTTAATAATCCTTATTTTGTTCAAATTTAATTAATTATGTATGTAATAAACTTTCAGGTTAAAAGCATATGACCGTAATTTTAATTTCAACGCCACCAGTGAGATCATTAATAAAATCTATTTTAACTTTCATCTTTAAATTTAGATCCTATAACGCTTCACACACTATGTAAAGACCTTAGAATAATAACATTATTCTAAGGTTTATATTATTTAAAGCTAAACATCCTGGGATGTAATCTACTTTATAGCATCCGTGTGTGAAGAACTTAACATACCTTCTACTATGTTACATGACTTACCATAGTGCCTACTATTCTATTTCTTTCAGATTTAATAATCAATCAAAAGGAAAAGCCATGTATGAAGCCAGGTGTTTATTGACTGCGCGGTACACCACTGTAGGAACAAACATCTACATACAGGGCCAATGTAAGGCCCAAATGAAAAAACTTGTATATGTTTTTAATGTCAAGTTAGACAATGAAGGCAACAATGAACAAGGCCATTGTGAATGTGCGTGAAGCACACTGCAAACACGTTTCAGTGCTACTATGTGCGGTAGAGAATATGGTTAGAACCAAAACTATTATCCTACATCAAGTTTGCACTCAAACGCTGATGAATTTTAAAAAAACCAAGTAAGGTGTTTTATAAATCACACATTCAAGCTCAAAATTTACCTTCAATAAGGAAAAAAAGAAGAGTCGATGTGAACTTTGATCCATTACCAAAACAGGATGAAATTAAAAATTACAATGATTATGTTCGCAATTTGGCCACAAATTTTGGAGATGCAAAAATGCCTATTTTGCAAACATTTAGACCAGTCAGTCCCTATGGCCTAGAGCACGATCACGCTTATTCTAGTAAAGATTGCAAAGAAGCTGTTCTTGAAAGTTTATTGTTAATGACTAAAGAGCAAATTGATAATATGGAGTCATTAACACGGGCTCAAGATAAATCGGTCCAGAACAGATTGGAGGTGTGGTGGCACAGACTGGAGAGTGTTGGCCTGAAATTGAGTAGAACCAAAACGGAATACTTGTTCTGTGATTTCGGCGGTCTCTCCAATCCAGTGTCTTTAGCTCTTGCTGGGACGCCCATACCGATTTGCACCGACTTTCGGTACCTCGGGTCACTCGTCCAAGGGGATGGTGAGGTAGACCGGGACATAACACATCGGATCAACGCAGGATAGATGAAATGGCGACAGGTCATGGGAACAACTTGTGACCTACGGATGCCCTTCAAGTTGAAGGGTAAAATCTACAAGTCCGCGATAAGGCCTGTCATACTGTATGGATCAGAATGTTGGGCTGTGAAAAAGACGGATGAAAAAAGATTGTACGTAGCGGAGATGAGAATGTTAAGATGGATGTGTGGTGAGAATGGATAACGAGAATGGATAAAGTGAGAAATGAGTATATTAGAGGAAGTTTGAAAGTGGCGCCAGTGACTGAAAAGTTGAAAGGGAATCGTTTGTATTGGTATGGTCATGTGAAGAGGAGGGATGAAACGCATGTTACTAAAAGAGTTATGAGTTTACATGTGGATGGATGGAGAGGGAGAGGGAGACCAAAGAAAAGATGGATGGATTGTGTGAAGAGTGATATGAAAGAAAAGGAAGTTAGTGATAGTATGACGAGTGACAGGGCAGAATGGAAGGAGAAAACGTATTGCGCCGACCCCAAATAACACGGGATAAGGGCAGGAAGATGACTGTATTTAATATAATTAACAAATGCAAACCAAACTCCGCGTCAAAATGGAAAAAAGTTGTGCCAATAACAAAAAACTAACTTGAAAAATTTGAGTTTGGAACCATGACCAAATCATCCCGATACCTTTATGACTGAATGTATGTGTTCTGGCCAAAAAAGGGGCTAAGGGGTTTATTTGCAGTCTTCTGAACATGCTGAAAGTGTAACTATTGCAGGATGTTCTTGGTACTTCCACCTTTAGTCATATTTAAGGAAAAACGTTTAAAACCAGAATTATACAATAATTTGCCACGAGGATCTTTGGTAGAAAAATCAGCAAAGGGGTTTAAGACCAATGAACTTTTCAAAACATTTTTAGGATATCTGTCGCGATACAAAAGCGTGGAGCCATGCCTTTTGATATTTGACGGAGCAGCATGTCATTTAGATCTGTCTGTAGTGGATGTATCTGGCACCCTTGGTATAAATTTGTACTGTTTACCTTCAAATACATCACAAGAACTGCATCCCCTTGATGAAGCCGTCTATCGATCGTTTTTTAGAGACGAAAAACTCACCAAAGCACGCTTTAACATCATTATTTCAAGCGTTTGGTCGAAATGTATGGTACACAGCAATATTACAAGTGACTTTAGAGCAACAGGCTTGTATCCCTTCATTCCACCGGCCATACCAGAAACAGCTTTTGCTCCTACAATTTTATTAGAATCTCCAGCACCTGATAGCGAACAAGAGAACTTGCCAGCTCTCGATCCACCTCAACCACATGCTCCAGAATCCGGAGATACAACACCGTCTATTTTATCGGAAATCTCAACGCCTGATCTTGACCAAGAAAATGTGCCACCTATTGATACTTATCAACGGAAGACCCCAGAATCTGGTGATAGTTCACCATCAATTTTGACACGATTCCAATATCCGATATCCCTCGAGGAAATTGTTCGTGGAATTGTTGATTGTTCGTGGAAATCGCCACCGCCTTCAACTCCCTGCCTTGGAGTAGCATTAGGAGGGCACTTCGGTATCACCAGACGCCCTTTGTCGCGTGGTCGAGGCGTACCTGTCGCACAGGTACTTCATCTACCCTGGTCACCAGGGAGAGTAGGAACGTCGAGAGATGTAGTGCGGTGTTCCATCGGATACGAGTACGTACTGCGCAGCGACCTCCCTGACGGGGTGACGGGGTCAGCGTGGTCTAATACGCAGACGACACGCTGGTCCTGGCGCCGGGAGAATCGTACCAGGCGGCAGTCAAACTAGCGACACGCGGGGTTGCGACAGTCGTGGGCAGGATCCAGGAGTTAGAACTCGAGGTGGCATTGCACAAGTCCGAGGCCATGTGGTTTCACGGCCCTCGGAACCCTCCACCACCGGGTTCCCAACTAACGGTAGGAGAAGTTCACATCGGCGTCGGGTCGACGATGAAGTACCTGAGACTCGTTTTTGACAGCCGATGGGATTTCGAGGAGCTCTTCCGACATCTGGCTCCCAAACTTAATCGGACTGGGGCTGCCCTTGGGCGACTCCTGCTCAACATGGGGGGTCCAGACGCCTCCTGCCGGAGGCTCTACGCGGGAATCGTTCGGTCTATGGCCCTTTATGGCGCACCGGTGTAAGGTGCGGTGTTGATGATAAATGAAACCAACGAGTGCCAAAGTAATAATAATAATATAATTTCATTTATTCAAGTAACTAAAGACTCATAATTACACATAACACGGAACATAACACAAAACATAACACCAACAAACAAATAACAATTACATAAATATTTCACACACAGTTATCGATAACTGCAGGTAACATGCAAGTCACTGCAGCGCCTTATAAAAGGACAGTCGAGCCGGTCGGCTATCATCATCAGCACACTGTTAGGGCTGTCGCGCACCCTGCGCACCAGAGATGTGCTCCGCTTACGCATCGTCGCATAAAAGCAGTCAACGCTAGCGGCGGCAAACATGCCCGAGGCACTACAGTGTCGCGGCAGCCCCATCAGTGCCCTGAATGCGTTATTATATTGGACACGGAGAGCTTTATATGCTTTTCGGGTGTGATTCACCCACAGGCTGCACGCGTACATAGAAGTACAATAAGCCCTGAAAAGGGTCTGCTTTACTGACCTGGAACAGCGCGCAAACCTGCGAGCTATCATGTTATCTCCAACAGCCAAAGCCCTCCGCTCCCTCTCAATGTCAGCATCGTCTCTGAGTCCGGATGTTACTAAATGTCCTAGGTATTTGAAATGCTCCACTTTGACCAAGGGAACACCATACAGTTTAATGGGAGGCACTGCTGCAGGACATTTAGTGCCGGCCTCAAAAACCATGAACTGACTTTTTGTCACATTATATTTAAGACCATGCTCTTCAGCATATGTCTGACAGAGCCCCAACAATGTTCTCAAGCCACAAACAGATGCGCTCAGCAGCACCATATCGTCCGCATAGCTAATATTATTCAGACAAACTTCATCAACATGACAGCCGACATGATGACTGCTGAGAGCAACTATCAAAGCATTGACATATAGGTTAAAAAGTGCGGGGGAGCTCAACCCCCCCTGCCTCACCCCGCACTCCAGCCCATACGGCTCCGACAGTGTGCCGGACCACTTAACACTACTGAATTATATTATTATATTAAATAAGATAGTGCATATAAATGGTTACAAAGGTGCACAGATTATAATAATATAGATCTTAAAGTAGGTACTAATACTAATTACTTAATCCAACCCTCACACCAGTGTGGGCGCCGGCGTTGCAGAAGCAGCCGGTGGCCCGGCTGAAAGCATGCCAGAGGGTCATAGCCATTCGGATGGTGCGAGGATAGCGGACTATTTCCCGCGAAGCGGCGATCCTCCTTGCTGGCCAACCACCATGGGATCTGGAGGCAATAGTCCTTGCACGCAGGGACGAGCTGCGCATGGAGATGCAACGCCAGGGCGAAACTCCGCTGCCGCGACTAGTCGCAGCATGGCGGACAGAGCTCCGGCAGGATCTCATGGTGAAATGGCGACAGCGTCTGTGACGACCCAGTACTGGGCACGCTACATTTCTGGCGGTAAGTCCCCTCTTTGAGGCGTTGGGAAGACCTCACGATTTGGGCAGAGCAACGCCGTGTCCTCGTGGGGGGCGATCGGCGGCGGCGATCTCTCGCGCCGGGCCTTGGTACAGGCCATGGTCCGGAACGAGGTGTGGCAGGCGGTCGCCTCCTTCTGCGAAGCAGTAATGCTAGCAAAGGAAGCGGCCGATCGCGTGAGGCAACGGTCCTCACGCCCCAACTGCCGCCGGGATCCCGATACCGATTTCCGGCCACCGTAGGCGCGGGCTTGCGGAAGACGAGCAATGGGTAGCCGCCTTCCGACCATGCGGTAACCGTCCGGACCGAGCCCAAGTCGTCGACGGCGCGTATTGTTCCACGCGCGCCTCAGGGGGATGTCAGCAAATCGAAGGGGCCCAGCAGGGTCGAAGCCTACTGAGGCCACAGATAGTGTGTTTTTAGTCAGTAAAAGTCTGACACTCTATCAGGGTCATTAGATGATATTCCCAAATTAAAAAAAACCCTGCTGATTGTGTTCAACCGACGACTCTAGAAGAAACTAAGCAATCACCAGCTATAGCGTCAGCATCAACAGGGCAGATCTCAAGAGGACCAACCGTGCACCGTAACTTTTACCGCACAGTTTATGGTACAAGCTCTAGTTCAGAGGAATCCAATGATTTGCTACTCATTCAGTTAAAAAGAAATTAATTTTACGATCTCCTGCCTACGCCTGTTAAAGGTCAAATGAAAATACCAACTATCAGGCGTAAAGCCATTAATTATCGAGATACCCCAGTCACAAAAGATCTCGGACGCCGTCGCTAGTTCGCTACAAACCTCTACGGCGAATGCATGCTTACAAATCGCGCCACCAATTTTAGTTTTTGTAACATTATTATTAGATAGGTGAATATATGAAATTAGAGCTTTCATTTACTATTATTTGATGACAATATTAAGGTAATTTTATGTTCAAATATAGTAGATTCATTCATCAATTACTTATGCTAACGTATAAAAATAAAGGTTGATACACTTATTAGAAGCTGGCAATGCGTAGACGTATCACAAATTTAATTGCTCAAGAATTATCACCATGCTGCTTTATATTAACAATAGCTTGTTATACAATATATGGTCGCTTGAAAACCATTTATTAGACGCCGAAAGTTAGTCGCCGACCTATTAGTTCATTAGACAACTAAATATATTTGAAGACGAGAATGATATTTTAAAATATCTGCCTTAATTAGCACCCTATTTTTTTACATTATGAACCATGATTACAGGGGTATACTTACTGCAGAAGTTCTTATTCAGAGTCACTCGGCCTAAGTACAGTATGACATCTATACATCAAATTATGTTAAGCCATTTAATGTATAAAAATTAAATATGGGCCTAGTAAATAGACACCAATAAGATATTGTGAAACTGTTTAGGATCAAAATAGATTACTAATTTAGTAAATATACTGTATTTACTAAATTAAGCCGTATGCTCTGATACCGTCATTTGTTTAGTAGATGTCATAAGCATTGTCTTCAGCTTACATAATAAAATACAGACAGTTCAAATTCAAAGCATTTATTTCAAATAAACCATTTACAGGCACTTTTGAAATGTCAAGAAGTCAGTCAGTCAGAAAAAATGATGCTAATTGCACATTCCAAAGCGTAGATCTCTATGGAGAAGAATGTGCAAGAAACTCCATGGACACTCTTTTCAATCGTGTTTTGCAATTACAAATATGTCTGTTACATGTTTCTTGTCACTATCATGTGAGAACAATGTCAATAAAGTAAAAATAAAAACTAAATATAGATATTAAAATAGCAACTGGCAGCTAAGAGATGACCAGTCTCAACTGACAGCGCCCGTTCACGGACCTGACGCGAATATTAGCACCACTCAGCTCAACCATTTTAAAGGGAACCGAATGATCCAACACACGCGCCACCATCAGTGAGACATTTGAGTGAGCATGACAAACTCTCAACTGCCATGCTCATTTATATCAAACAGGACCAATAATAACCTAAAAACCATAAAATAGCTCCATGGTACTCACATTTACAAACTTTGAAAAAAAAAAATGCTTCTACATTATACAATACTCAATACAATAATAGTTAACAACAATAATATTTTACAAATTATAGTTTCAACACTAATCAATTTGTACACCCCGGTGGTAGTGGAGCTGGACCAGCATTGAGCCAAGCATTTTTATCTTGAATATAATCCTCCAACTTATAATATGCTTGCCTGCATAGTGTGCGTTTAATACAAGATTTAAATTTCGTTTCATTGAGTTCTAATATTTGTGGAGGTATTTTGTTATAACATTTCAAGCAGTACCCCATGAAAGAAGAGGCCACTTTAGCCAGTCTAAAACCTGGTTGAACTAATTGGTCCCTATTTCTTGTAAGATAATTATGTCTATCGCCTCTTTAGCTAAAAAGATGAAGATTTTTTCTAACGTACATGATGTTTTCATAGATATATTGACAAGGCACCGTCAATATGTTAATATCCTTAAACAGTTCCCTTAGAGAATCGCACCGGCGGAGATTGTAAATACCTCTGATAGCTCTTTTCTGTAGAATAAAAATTGAGTCGATGTCTGCAGCCCGTCCCCATAGTAGGATACCGTATGACATGATACTATGAAAATAACTAAAATATACTAGTCTAGCGGTATCAACATCCGTAAATTGGCGGATTTTTCTAACAGCATATGCAGCTGAGCTAAGCCGTCCCGCAAGAGATGTTAAATGAGGACCCCATTGTAGCCTTGAGTCAAGCGTAATCCCTAAGAAAACCGTTTTATCGACAAATTCTAGTTTCTCATTGTTCAATATTATGTCACAATTACTACTCTTAACTTTCGGTAAGGAAAATCTAATGCATTTCGTTTTTTTCCCATTTAAAACTAGATTATTAGCAGTGAACCACTTTTGGACCTGCAGTAGGGCGTTATTTTCGTCGTCAAGATTATTAGTCTTTCTATTTATTTTGAAAATCAAGGAAGTATCGTCGGCAAACAATACCATATTAAGTTTGTTTTGCAACAAATAGGGTAAATCATTAATGTAAACTAAAAATAAAAAAGGACCTAAAATTGAACCTTGGGGTACCCCCATTTCCACATTTAATCTAGACGAATTGACACCGTTTATCTGAACTAGTTGCTGTCTGTCATTCAAATAAGATTTTAATAAGCTTAACGCTGTTTTGCCTAGTCCGTAATGCTCCAGTTTCAGGAGTAATGTTTCATGAACCACACAATCAAACGCCTTAGACAGGTCGCAAAAGATGCCAATAGCATCTTGTGCCTCTTCCCACGCATTAAAAATGTGTTTTAGTAAGGAGACACCAGCGTCCGTTGTACAACGTCCTTTGGTAAAACCATACTGTTTATCGTGCAAGATGTTATTCGTGTTAAAATGATTAAGCATTTGATTTAACATTACCTTTTCAAATATCTTGCTAAAAACCGGCAACACGGAAACTGGCCTATAATTATTAGTGTCTTTACTATCCCCGGATTTAAAAAGTGGTATCACTTTACTGTATTTCATTAGATCTGGAAAGACTCCTTGATCTATACACAAATTAAATACTAAGGCTAAGTACGGCGCTATAGTCTCAATAATTGAGGTACAAACTTTGATAGACATACCCCATAGATCTTCAGTCAATTTAACCTTGATTTATTTAAAAGCTTTTATTACTGTCATGGGGTTTATATGTTTAAAATTAAATTCAGTTGAGCAGGCTGCAACGTTCGCCTGTAATAAACCAAAAGCATGCGATGGCGCCGAATTTAGGGCTTCAGTAGTTTTTATTGGTATACTAGCAAAGAAATTAACAAATTCTTCTGCAACTAGTTTATTATCGCTAATAACACCATGATGAGTCTTCAATGTGTAATCATTGATATGTATTTTGTTCCTGTTGGTTTCATTATTTATGATTTTCCAAACAGTTTTTATTTTATTATCTGCTGATTTAACTTTTTTGCTAATGTATAAAGCCTTAGCTGCCTTACAAGTATTTTTAAACATTTTTGAATATTTAGCAACATACTTATTAAAAGTTGCAGTGTTAATAATAGGCTTAAGGCCATATAGCTCAAAAAGTCTTTCCCTACTTATTCTAATTCCTTTAGTTGCCCAGTCACTAAATCTAAACTTAGGGCAGATACTTTTTGTACTTTTCTCAAAAGTCTTATTAAACTCGGTTTGAACTATTGAAAAAAAATCGTTATATAAAATATTACCATTGTCCACTGCAAGGTTCCAATCTCCTAACTTGCTAATTAAAGTGCTGTTAAATTTATTTAGTTTACCGGATGTTATTGGTCTAGATTGTATCTGCACTTGATGTATTGGTATGTTAGATTCAAAAGTTACCAATAGACCGCTATGATCAGAGGGCAGATAATTTACAATGGCTTTTTCTAAATAGTTGCAGCAACAAAAAACATTATCGATACATGTAAATTACGGAGGCTACAGGCGGAGTACTCAAAAAAAACCAATTTACTTAAAATAAATTTAATTAAAAATGGAAAAGATTACAATAAATGATTATGACTAAAGAAAATCTGACAACGTTCGAGGTTGGAACCGAAGTGGCCGTTTCCGCTGCCCGGGAAACGGTGGCGTGATTGACGTTGCGCGAAGTCAGCAACTCGTGGCCCGCCTCGTGTCCGTGGCTGATGCAATGTGTTGCTAGGTGTAAATGGGGTAAACGCCTGGTCAGCGATCTTCCTTTGGTACTATAGTATAACACCTCCCGCCGCAGTTCAGCAATTATTTGAGTACTTTCGTCGAAAATAATGCTGAGTAGTGATCTGGCGTTGCAGCTTCAGTATTGTCATCTCGGCATGACGTTTGCTTCGTTTCAGTTACTGACATTTCCTTAGATCGCCGTTTTACTATGAGCCTTCGTATGATGAAATAACTGCCTATTACAGTTGCGCTTAATAGGATAGCGTACAACGGTATTGTAGTATGATATAAGGTTGTATCTTGAGGCTTCTTTAAGTTGATTGGCGGCTGTAGCGTTATCTTAGCGTTGCTTGCATGTAGATTCTCCAAATTTATAGAGTTTAGAGTTAAGACTGGTTGCGATGATGGTCTCAAATTGGGGTCTTGTGAAGGTAAATCGGTTATCTTGATAACTTGTCCTCTTGCATGGTCATTGATATTGATGATGGTGAACTCAGGAGTTCGCAGGAAACAGTTGTGAGGTAAGACTACTAAGAAGCTCCCTTGTAGATTAGTGTATTCATTTCTTCCACAGGACGTCTGGACTTTGGTGACTTCTGGAAACGTGACGGTGTAGTGCTTGTCATCTAGTTGCTCCAGTGCTGCTCTGGTAAGTATAACTGGGATCTGGTTGCAAGTAGAATCGATTTTCTGTGTCGTGATCAGCCGATGAATGCAGTCCACTTGGTCCCGAGGTTTGAAGCTGACTTTCATCTCGCAGAGATACCAATTGTTTGCCCTCGGACATTCTGTCTCCATGTACATGAATTCGTCTTCATGTATTGCAATATAGGGAGAGGATGGTATCAGGATTTCATGGTTTTTATTGGGAACTATGGAGAGTTTGTATAGGTCATAGGTGTTACGCAAGGCAATCGGTACTTTGAATACTATAACTAAGTTATTACTACTATAATATGAACCCAATTTTATGATATCGAAATATTCCCTTATGCTTATATCTAGTATTTCTTCCTTATTATATAAACTACGTATTCTATCTATCATATTTCTTAACGCGTTTAAACTAAGCATGGAATGGTGCGTGCTTTTTGCATGAATGAAAGCTAAAAGATTCTCTATCCTGACTAATTCTTCAGATAAGTTTTCGACATTATCTCCCAGGATTAAGAGTAACTGTGAAAGGTGAGCATAACTTAGAAGGTCTATATTAGTAATTGCAGTGGTGTTGATCATTACGTTAACTATTTGGGATATGTTTTTCTGGTTTTCTACAATGCTTTTAAGGATTTTTGAATGCTGTAACATCCAGTCCTTGCTTAAACTTATGTGCTGATTGAATTGTGAGGTTATCTCTTGTTCGTTATCCTGAAGGACTTTGATGGCATTGTCATAACGTAAAGCGTCTGTAACATCCAAGTTTCCTGAAATGCTTTTAATTACTGAGCCTAGGCCGTCTATAAGACCTCTCTTAACACGATGGGAATCAAATGTTTGTAATTGATTTGAAATTTTATCTAATTTGGTTTTAAGATGTGCAATATGTGGTTCGTGCAAGAAACGAGTTTTGTTATTTAACTGAGGCTGAATATAATCTATCTGGGTTTTAACTAATACTACCTTAGATCTAATTTCATCTAAATCTATAGGCTGTAAAAAGGAATGGTGTTGGGTTATGATCCTTGCAGTGCCTAGCTTGAAAGGGAGAAGTCCTGGTCCATCTTCAAGACTCTCAAGTGTTATCTCTTGAGCAGCCACTGCTTGTAGTAGGTACATCAGTACTATCCTGTAACAATTGTGCACTGTTAGGCACTCTTTTTAGACGGGACTTAGCGATTGGACCTCGTTTTTTCTTTGTATAAATATGTATTGGGAGATCTGCCAACACCGTATCCTGTGTATACCGGGGTGCTAATTTCTGACGACTAGCCATGGGATTCTTTATAAATATTTGCTGCTCGGGATTATAATTTTTTTCAGGTTCACGACTTTTGTTTAAGTTATCAATAATTTCAGTTCGATGGGTTAAAGAATTTTCACTTATTAATTCATATACTTTATTCATTCTTAGCTTATGGTTTTGAATATACTGTTGCATTAAGTGCTCTGTGGTGTCCATGTCTAATGGGTCACGGGGGTCAAAGTGTCCGTTTATTAGTTCTAAAGGTCTGCACTTGGTAAAGCTGTGAATACTGCTGTTATATGCTAATATGGCATATGGCATTAAATTGATAACTGGTTCGCCACGATTTTGTAGCTTTAGTATTCTTAAATGTTCTAACAAAGTAGAATGGAGACGCTCAACCATTCCATTCTCATTGGGTGTATGTGCTAGTATTTTATGATGGTTTATCTTATGGACCCTTGCGAATTCTGAGAATAACTGGTTAGTGAATTCCGTGCCACGGTCAGTTACTAACATTAAAGGTACTCCGTGGTGAGTACAAAATAGTAACAAAGCTTGAACGACACTTATTGCAGTTCCATCCCTTAAATGGTATGCTTGAGCATACTTTGAAAAGGAATCGATGATTGTAAGGAATTTCTCAGTTTCAGCTGTAAATAGATCGAGATGGATAACTTCAAATGGTTTTGTCGGTGGGGGAACTATGTGTAACTGTTGCTTAATTGGATTACGATCGTATTTACTCTGTCCACAGATGGTGCACTCATTGATATATTTCGCGATGTGTTCTTTCATCTTAGGCCAAAAGTAGCGCCGAGATAATGCAAGGTGACATTCGTTAATACCGCGATGGTTAGTTTTTCCTTCGTGATATTTCCGAACGATTTCTTGTTGGCGTAGATATTCCTTAACGTTCTCTAGTTCTGTTTTTGTAAGTACAAGATTCATGGAGGAACTCTTAAAGTGGTTTTGAATTATGGGTATAATTGAGTACATTTCCAGAGGCGGGTTAATTAATATACCTGTTTTTACTTTAGGGTTAACAAATTCTTTGATCGCATTCACAACATCTGTTTCAAGATTGGATTTAGACACTTGAATAGCCGTACGTGTGTGGGTGTCAAATGGTTTTGTAACGACTGTTCTGCCCTTAAAATCACCTACAACTGTAAAATGAATTTGTCTATTGAATTTGTTGAGCGGATCGTCTGATATCGGTACTTCTAGTATAGGTTTTTCTGCATCAGTGTGAGCTGTGAGTGTTCTAGATTCATCTAGCGTTGGCGGATTAACTGTAGGATTAGCTATCACGGAACTTGTCTCTTCGTTGCATATTTCTATCCTAGATAATGCATCTGCGTTAGTGTTTGATTTTCCCTGTTTATAAATTACTGTGAAATTGTATTCGCCTAATTTTAATCGCCATCTCGTTAATCGAAAATTCGCCTCTTTAAGATTCATCACCCATTGGAGTGGCTTATGGTCGGTGATAATTTTAAATTTTCGACCAAATAAATAAGGACGAAAATACTTAGTGGCCCATACAATGGCTAGCAACTCCTTTTCGATCGTGCTGTAATTTATTTCGCTGGAATTTAATGTTCGCGAAGCGTAAGCTATAGGTTTATCTTGGCCTATCGGACCTTGTGATAGTACGGCGCCAATCGCTAAATTAGATGCGTCAGTGGTCAGAATAAACTCCTTGTTGAAATCAGGGTATTGAAGTATGGGGTCGTTAGTTAAAAGAGTTTTGCATTTTTCGAAACAGTTTATGTAGTTTGTATCGAGGGTGATTTTTGAGCCTTTCTTAAGACACTGTGTAAGAGGTTTTGTTAAGCGAGCGAAATCGGGTATGAATTTCCGGTAATACCCAAGTAAGCCAAGAAAGCGCTTTATTTCGGTAGCGGTTTTCGGCAACGGATAATTTTGTATGACTGATATCTTATCTGGATTTGGTTTGATGCCATCTTTGCCAATAATATGGCCTAAATAGGCTGTCTCTAACTTTAAGAATTCGCTTTTGTCTAATTGAATTTTAAAATTTGATTCTCGTAGTCTTTGGAAGACTTTTTCGAGGTTATTCATATGCTCCTGTAGAGAAGTGCTGAAAACGATGACGTCATCTAAATACACTAGACAAATGACGTTCTGTAAGCCTCTGAGCACGTTATCCATGACTCTTTGAAACGTGGACGGGGAGTTTTTGAGACCCATAGGCATACGTAAAAATTCGAAGTGTCCCTGTTCAACATTGAATGCGGTTTTCGGTATATCTTCTGCATTCATCTCAACTTGATAGAATCCACTCGCGAGATCGAGGGTGGTGAAGTACTGACAGTTGCCTAACTTATCTAGTATATCTGCGATGTTTGGTATCGGATACTTATCATCGATAGTCTTTTCGTTTAACTTCCTAAAATCTACGACGATTCGCCATTTTGTTACGCCAGAGGCATCTGCCTTTTTAGGTACAACCCATATAGGAGAGCTCCAGGCTGATTGTGAGGGCCTAATTATGCCTTGGTCTAACATTTTTCCTATTTGGTTCCTAACTTCTTCTCTATGCACGTACGGATACCGGTAGCTTTTTGTGTACACGGGTACTTCGTCTGTGGTTTTTATTGAATGCTTAATTTGGTTGGTAAATGACAACGGTTCGCCTTCTATATAAAATACGTCGGCATATTGTGCACAAAGTGATTCGAGATTTGCGCGTTCTTCTGGGTTTAAATGACTAGTACGTAATTTTGATAGCACGTCTTGAGCGCGTGGTGACAGCTGTTTAGTACGCGTGCACTCGACATTAAATATTTCGGCACTGACTTGGCGATCGACAGAAAATATTAAGTCGTTATTAGTAGGGTTTAAAATTTCTAAAATACCGCGATTATTGCTAACTGACGTAATGCATTCACCTATAGTGCAGTTACAAATGACCTGTTCCGGGATATAAGCATCTCCATCTTTAATATTGATTGGTAGTTTTATCAATTTAGAAGAACGAGCGGGTATAATATCCTCATAAAGATTAACGTTACGGGAATCATAAACCTGTATCGGATTGGTGGCATGTCTGGTGTTTAAGCACATATTTTTATAATCTATGTTCGATTCCCACTTACTTAGTAAATCGGATCCTATTAAACCGTCAAAGTAATTATGAAACTTATAAACGTACAATTTTATATTATCAGACTCATTGAATTCCGGAAAGCACGGTAATATGATCGAATTATTATTCCTGCTCGTCGCGTGAACATTTACGACTTCAAAAGGTTCATAGTTTAGTGGTATAAATGGAAAATATTTCTGTATAGCCTCGGGGCTAATAAAAGATTGGTTGGCACCTGTATCTATAAGCAATTTTAAAGGGGGGTTCGAAATTTGTATGTATGGAAGCTGTCTCTGGGTCTGTATATTAATTTCTATTTTTGTTTGTCTGATTTCGAGTCCGTCCGAAAATCCTCATTGCTTGTCGATGGCTTGGACTCTGTCAACGGTTCATTAGTCCCATTTGGCACTTCTGAAACTATTAATTGCTCGTTGTAATTATCGTCATTAAAATACACCAAGTTATCATTATATTCCGGGTCGACGTAATAGTACTCCGAGTGACCGTAATATGGGCCGTATGCATAGTACGGACATTCGTTGAGATTTAATTCGCGAGATTTAAAGTAATTGCTTGGCGGTGGGTTACCTGATTTGGTCCAGTCGTGTCCTCTAACAGGCATGGGTTTGCTAACAAAATGACTTACACCACTCATAGGTGCAGGCCTCTGGGGACCAGGCCCACTTTGCGTATTTCCGGATACGTTACGTGGGATCATTCTAAATGCATTATTCCTATCATTATAATTTGGTGGTAAAGCCCTAAATATTTGCTGGGTACGTGTCGGCCCTCGGTTAAACTGAGGTGAATTATTATTATCATTAGGGCGCCACGACTGTTGAACCAGCATTGGTGGATGGCGTGAGGGGCCAGGCATACTAAAATTAATTGGTGTCATAGTGAACGGTTGATTAATTGGGGGTTTAATTTGAGAGCCCGCTGGAACATTTGGTTGCTTTTTATTATCTGAGAAATTATTGTTCCGCTGCTGCAAATATAAAGTGTTCGTTTCCTCCTGCACATACTCTAACGCCTTCTCTATAGATACGGGACGCATGCACCGAATACGCGAACCTAGCGGTTCCTTCAAGCCGCGCAGGTAGGACTGCAACGTAAGCTTTTTATAAAGTTCACGCTTTGCCTCTACGGTGGTAGACAGACTATCATGTAAAGTTACATATGTCATAATGGTGCTAAATAAAGTTTGGCATTTTTCAAAGAATTCTTGTGGAGTACTTTGTCCCTGTGTTAACAATGAGAGGTCGTTATAGAGTGCAGTTTCGTCGCGTTGGTCTGCAAAATTATTAATCAACGCGGTACGAATGCCCATCCAGTCAGTCGGGATACCATTTGAATTAATAAATCGGGCGGCTGGACCCGTAACTTTATTCAGAATTCCATTAAGCAAGGCTTGGTTCTCCAGCTCATTTCCTGGATTAGGGTTAAGAAATCTACCAACTAATTGATCACTTAAATTAATAAATCTAGTTAATGTATTGGGGTTTCCATCAAACTCTGGGAGTAATCGAAGGGATTTCAATATAGCGTCAATTTGGTCTCCTTGAGCCATTGCGCTGGTTTGTTCTACTTCACTTAAGTCTCTAAATTGATCTAATCTAACTTGCCTTACGACCCTAGGGGTACAAGAACCAGATTGCCTAGGATGAAAAATCTTGAAGGATTAACGTAAGACCGGAAAAGGAAAATTACAATTATAAGGAAGCAACACAAGATCGATTCAAGTGTACTCACAGTTTCATTTCTTGGTATCTCTGAGTCTGCATCAAAGTCTGGATGCACCGCTGCAGCTTTCCGTGGTTCAGGATACTCGATGAAGGCTTGAGAGCACAAGCAGCGGCTATGCGGAGCCGACAGGATCGATTTTAGAGTCCTTTTACGCGCCGCGCACTGCTTCGAGTATCCTACCGACTGCGCCAATTACGGAGGCTACAGGCGGAGTACTCAAAAAAAACCAATTTACTTAAAATAAATTTAATTAAAAATGGAAAAGATTACAATAAATGATTATGACTAAAGAAAATCTGACAACGTTCGAGGTTGGAACCGAAGTGGCCGTTTCCGCTGCCCGGGAAACGGTGGCGTGATTGACGTTGCGCGAAGTCAGCAACTCGTGGCCCGCCTCGTGTCCGTGGCTGATGCAATGTGTTGCTAGGTGTAAATGGGGTAAACGCCTGGTCAGCGATCTTCCTTTGGTACTATAGTATAACATGTAGCAGTAGTAGTTGTAGTTCGAGTTGGTTCTATAAACACATTTGATAAATTAAATGATTTGAAGAGATTTAATAATCTACTGCTATCTGAATAATTTTCTAAAATATTTACATTAAAGTCTCCACAGACTATTACTATTTTGTTACCAGTTGCAAGTTTTGCCATAACATCTTCCATGACAGACTCAAAAATAGAGTAGTTTTGATAATTAGGGGGCCTGTAAACGCACACTATGATATGCCTATCCAGCTCAACACAAGACAGTTCAATGCTATGTTCAACGGACAGTGCAACTATATCTTTACGAGTTTTAAATTTAATACTATTCCTAATTAGGATCAGTGAAACCCCACGTAACATTGTTTTTCGGTTAAAAGAACTGCCCACAGTATAATTCTCAAAATTGATTAGCATTTCAAAATCCTTTAACCAATGCTCAGTAAAACAAATGATGTCAAACATAGTTTTTTCTAAAAATAATTCAATTTCCAATTGTTTCGAAGAAAAACCCTGAATGTTTTGAAGAAACAAATTAAACGATTTTTGCTTAGCCCCTTTAGCGTTAATGCTAGAAGATACTTGACCTAAATTGCCAACAGTACCAACTATTGTCTCATTAGCTCGTTTAAAGTATTGGAATCAGCAAACATAACATTAGTACTATTACTAACGGTGGAACTAATGATTGAGGACTTCGACATACTAACTATGTCTGAGTGAATATTATAAGCTAATAGCTTTGCTATTTGACGTCAAATATAATTGATAGGTACACAGTATACCTAGTCGAGAAAAGTTTATCAACAAAATTGTTGATGTCAAAAAATAAAAACTTATCACTATGGTGACTAACTAAAAAATGCATATGCATATTTAGCATGTGAATGTACTTATTTTGCCTATATGACAAATGCTCAAAGTACGGAAAAGCACACAAGATAATCTTCCTACAATTTATCTTCAATAGTTCTGTGACACTATTAGTTATATCATCTTTATTCACATTTAAGCTATTACCCACAAATACAGATATAATAGCATTGGGACCATATACTTGTTCATTAACTAATGACATTATTTGATGGTAGGAAGCCTGAGGCCTACAATGATTTTGAGAAGAAAAAGGGAGGTTGTTACTAATTGCCCTAAACCTCTTCCTATACTGTCTGAAAACATAATTGATTGATAATCCCCGCTGTTGTGGGAGGAAAAACTACAATTTACTGGACGTAAGTTGCGAGTTGTAGACAGTAAGATGCGTTACTGTATATATGCTCAATAACGATCCTAAGCGTATATTCCAGATTACTTACATAAAATACAGATCAGATCTTACATAATTTTTCAAATATCAATATGTTTTCTTGAATACCTTCGTAAAATTTTAGACTACTTTTATTATGATAAACGATTTGCGACGATTTGCTGGGGGCGCAGTGCGAAAAACAAGATCAAACACTAAACGATGTATCAACAGATGGTACTTGTATTATCTATATTGGAGGTCAAATTCAAGTCACAGCGCAGTAACTTCGATCGCAATTATATATTTATGTATTATATATTTGGTTTGTGCAAATATGATCACGTTTCCGAATAGGCTATTTGACTAATTTTTGGAAATCGTTTTAAAGTATTCTTTATTACATAGTAAACACACTACAATTATATTTCGGGAAGATCTACTGTTTTTTAATGAAAATCAATGTTAAAGTTTGAATTTTCAAAACTGCGCCAAAAACGATGTTTCTGTAATGGCGCTGGTCACATGACACGTGTGACGTCACACGCTAGTATAGTAAACCTGCTGCTCATTCACAACCACAAGAAAAGAGCACAGCTGAAGTGAATTTCATCATTTTTCTTTAAATTTATTGAGTAGAATGGTGTATAAATGGTGTGTAGTGCCACAGTGTACAAATACGTCTATAAATAGTCCAAACAAACTGTTTGTTTCTGTACCAACGAATCCCAAAAGACGAAAGATGTGGTTACAATTAGCTCGAAGAGACCCCAAGAGCATTGTTATGCATTCAAATGTTTTTATGTGTGAAGATCACTTTGATGTAAGTAATATTTAACTTAATTATATACTAGACTATCTACAAAATGTTAGTTTTTTAAAACGAAATAACATCTTTAATACCTAAACGTATTCTACATTTTGTAGAATTTCAAATGTTTTCTGTTATATTGTGTAGCTAACTTCTTTACGTCTATTGTTAAACATAATGTTAGGTAGGTACATTATTTGTTATATCGGCAATAATATGGAATTGCAGATGGAAAAAGATACAAAGAACTACATGAAATACAAAATGGGCTTCAGTCAGAAGATACTTTTGGCAGATGAAGCTGTGCCAACTAAATTTCATTGTCAAAAGGATCGCAAAAGACGGCTGTCTGATGATGCATCCTCTCGAAAAATATTCCTTAAAAGGCAAAGAACTAAACTCGTCGCAGAATGTCTGCAAAGTCAAAGTGCTACCGAAACCCATGCTGAAAGCTTACAAAAAGACGATGATATGTCACAAAAAGTTATTGAGCCTGAAGGTTTTTATATATTTACCACAAATATCATAATAAAATTATGTTAATGTTATTCACATGTAAATTAAGTAAATAATTTTGGATTTGTCTTTTCAGAATTACCAAAGACTCAAGATAAAGAAACTATCACTGATCCAGTCATAAATGTAGAAAAATCTATTCAAGTAACAACAAAATTGAATATGCATTATAGGAGCAAGGCTGTGCAAACGATATGCCAAAATAAAAGTATTTCTACCTCACCATTTACAGTTACTACAACATCTAGATTCACTTCACCCTTTAAGTTTGAACCGTGCCGTCTTCAACCATCACAGTCGGGAGTTGTTAAACCATTTAAGAGAAAAATTCTTCTGGAAGATGAAAAATCTGATAGTGATATTTCTTGTTTTGAAAGTGGAAATTTATCACCTTTTGTAGCTACATCATCATCAAAGGTTACTGATTCCGATAGTAATATTACAGATACTAATGAGGATATTAAACAATTGCAGTGCCTCAAGAATACTATGCGTTTAATTGACAAAAAACCTTTAATGTATATTGGTATTACCGAAGAATGCTATTTTTTAATTCAGTTGATGCATAAATACACAAATATAAAAGTAGAACACATTTTGCTATGCTTGAAAAAAATTAGATTGAATAGCACATTTTCCGAACTAGAGGATAATTTTGGAATATCATTATCTTATGCCAGTAAATTATTTTTAGCAAACATACCAATAATAAGTAGTTTTTTAAGACCATTCATTGTTAACTTAGACAAAAAATTAATAAAAAGGAATCTTCCTATTGCATTTAGACATAATTATTATAACGTCAGCTGCATTATCGATTGTCTAGAAATCGATATACAAAAACCATCAAAGGCTCTTCATCAGGCGTTGACATGGTCAGAGTACAAAAAGGGGAATACTGTGAAGTATTTAATATCCTGTTCTCCTAATGGATTGGTCAATTATGTTTCTCAACGGTTTGGGGGTAGAACAAGTGATGTTACCATAGTACAAAATTGTAACTTTCTAGAGGGATTACAACAGGAAACTTGCATCTTAGCGGACAGAGGCTTCAAGCATCTTGAGCAGATACTTCATGAGAAAGGCATGAAACTATTAAGGCCACCCAGTGTAATTGCTGGTGAAAAGTTATCAAAAACTGAAGTTCGACAAACTAAAATAATCGCTAGTTTGCGAATTCATATTGAAAGGGTAATAAGGCGATTGAGAGAATTCCATATGCTTAAGCAACATTCAGTGATAAATACCAACATACTTCGTGTCCTTGATCATGTCATTATTATTGCGCGTGCTCTAATAAATTTGCAGAATTCTCTTATTAAATAATTTATCTAAATAATCGAGGTTGATAGAAATCTTGTTATTTTTTCTATTCATTTGAGTTTTATTGATTTTATTATAAACAAATGATTTTTTTAATAAATTTTTGTTGTTTTTGAACTTTTACTTCATAGCATGGTTTTTAAAAATCACTTGATTTCAATCAGTGAAAAACCTTATAAATAATGTAAACTTCAGAACAATAAAAAAAAAAAATACAGAATAGTTTTTTTATTTAATAATTATTATAGACTGGTGCTACGACATAAAATCGGATATATATTAATTTTCCAAAAAATAGCTAACTTTTGTATTAAGTTACTAACATAATCACTGTCATATGTCACTAAAATAATGTCCACATCTTTCGTTTCTTCAAAGTTGCTATCAGCAACACAAAAATAACACTTTTTTACACCAGTTGCATACATTTGCAGTTGCACCTGTGCCTTACATTTCTCTGTAATAACACCATTTTTTAAATAACTGTCCTTAGCTTTGGCCTTGGTAGGGCATTTTATTTCAATAACGCCATCCTTCATCAAACCATCAGGAGAAGCCGCAATCATGGGATTCTCTTGGCATATATAAAGGCCACATGTAGTGATTTTTTTTTTAAATTTATTACTAACTCTCTTTCGGACGGACAGTTCCAAATTTCTAACTCTTTTCATTGCAGCTGTATCAGGTATTTTTGCACCCATTATAGTAGCAACCAACGATCCATCTGGTTTATTACAAACACTTATTTCATGCGCCTTTGACGCTGTGATACGGCCATAACGCATCTCGTACCACAAGCTGCTTTTGTTCTGCCTTCTTGTAGCTACTTCTATGGCACTTATCGCAGTTTCAGTGAATGTTGCTTTCATAACATCTACAAGTTTATCTACATCTGCTTTCATTTCTGGAGATTGATCCATTATGAAACAGTGCAATGAATACTGCATCACATCACTGTTTAAAATCATGCTGATATTTTAGCAATTCACAGTTGTTAATTTTTCTCTTTTTCGCTTCTGAAATAAATTCAGTATAAAGTGCTGATGTACTCGGTCTATGGGGTACTTCCTTTTTAGACATCTGCTGCACCGTGATATACTTCAGAGTAGTCCCTACTCTGGATAAGGGTGTTACCACACCAATCGATCGATCGTCGATCGATGCCATCGATCGATGGTAGAATGGATTAGTCGACGTCGATCGATAGTTTCTACCACACCAATCGATCGATAGCCGATAGATGCCATCGGTCGATGGTAGAATGGATTGGTCGACGTCGATCGATAGTTTCTACTAGACCTATCGATCGATAGTCGATCGACGATCGATCGATGGTAGAATGGATTGGTCGACGTCGATCGATAGTTTCTACTAGACCAATCGATCGATAGTCGATCGACGATCGATCGATGGTAGAATGGATAAGTCGACGTCGACCGAGCTGCTTGAGCTCCCCATGTCACCCAGTGCCGGCACGCGCCCCGTGCCCCGCACCCCGCGCCCCGCGTGCTTCCTACGTGGCCTTCTTGTATTTATGTGTTCAGTTGTGTGACGCTCGCGGTCATTAATGCTGGTTTTTGTCTCGTGGCGTGTAAATTGGCGGCAACCGCGTGGACGAATGAAAGAACTTTGGAATTTATAGAGCAATACAAAAACAAACCTTTACTATGGGATATTGTCCACACTGATTATCGAAACAGAATAAAACGTCATGATGCACTTCTCGAAATAGCCAACTCATTTGAAATTATGCGGGACGAGACGAAATATACGTTTCTAAATGGTATGCATTTCAAGCTATGATGTTCATACAAGAAAGGAATCGCCCACGATCTACCGTGTCTACAGAGGATCGGCCTCATTCAAGCATGTCTCTGTCTGCTAATGTAAGTACCTACATATATATTTATCTTTTTATCCATACTATACTATATATTACTATAAATAATATTAATATATAAATCTGAAAGTGTGTTTTTGAGTTTGTATGTTTGTTTGTCCGTCTTTCACGTCAACAAGGAGCAACGGATTTATGTGATTTTTTGTATGGAGATAGTTGAAGGACTGGAGAGTGACATAGGCTACTTTTTGTCTCCTACTTTTCCCCCATCTCCCTAAAATAGGGGGTGGAAGTTTCTTAAACACGTGGTAACCGACAGCCACGCAGGCGGAGCCGCGGGCGACCGCTAGTAATATTATATTTCTTGCATAATATTGGAAGTTAAAATTATTAGAAGCTGGTTTTTTTTTATTGAATCAGACCGTTTATAATAAATTCGTTTAACGTATGATAATATGATAGTTATTAGAGGATTTGTAAGTTTCCTACGTGTTTCATACATGTTCGATAATTACGAGAAGAACTTGAAAATGTGTTTTTTTGTTTGTTGAGATAATTTACCGATTTTGGTGTCAAATGAAAGAGGAGAGGAGATAACTAAGAATAAGAATGGTGAAAATGTCGTCCGAAAGTCGTTTATTTAACAATACTTGTATTGCCATGTAATCCTCCCATCTTTTGAACAAAAATATTCAGCGAACTCTTCTCTCACTAGTTCAGCTGGAGTTGGTAAACTGTAGAACTGTACAGATGACCGAATTTCTGGCGGTTGTATTATTTCGGAATCTGCACTTTGATTTATGTTATTTGAATAGCGCAATTCTAAATTTCTATAAGTCTCACAATTCCTTCTTAAATAGTTATGAAGATAAGTCGTAGCTAACACTATCTTTTCCACATTTTTCGGCTGAAGATGAAAAGGCTTTCGAAGGCAGCGAAATACTGCACTTAAAATGCCGAACGTACTTTCTACTATTCGGTGAGCCCTGCTCAACATATAGTTAAAAATTCGCACCTTTGATCCTTTTTGACCTAATTCTAGGAATGGCTTCATTAAATTTTCTGAAATAGGATAATAATAATAATAATAATAATATATTTATTTGCATAAAACATGGTATAAAATGGTGTTAAATACTATATGGCACAAACATGTTTAGCTAGGTTATGACAAAGCATGCAAATTTTTTATTTTTTATTTAGGCAAGCAGGTAGTAGACATCAACAATGAATAATTAAAAACATCAAAACTTTTTATCTACAAATTCTTTCAAACTATAAAAACCATATTCAAGCAACCATTTATAAAATTTTGCCTTAAATAATATAGGATTTAATGTTTTAAAATGCCTCGGTATTTTATTATAAATGCGCACACACATTGCTAGGCAGTTATTATTATATTTAGTTAATCGAGGCAAATCATTCAGCACTAGTTTGTATGGATCTCGTCT
The DNA here is from genome assembly GCA_961205895.1 of Mythimna pallens. NCBI lineage: Eukaryota > Metazoa > Arthropoda > Insecta > Lepidoptera > Noctuidae > Mythimna > Mythimna pallens. The sequence continues at coordinate 19,234,353 of OY540839.1, read as the reverse complement.
GTTCCGAGGGTTCACATCATTTGCAGTCTTAAATAATTTTTTATTTTTCATTACAAACATACATATTTCGTAAATATAAAGTGACAGTAACGGCAACAAACCAAGTTTCCTAAATATCGGTCGACATGAGTCATCAGGTTTGAGTCCACAAATTGATCTCATGCACTTTTTTTGAGCGATGAATGCTCTCTGGAAGTCGGTGCTATTACCCCACATCATAAGTCCATAACGTAGTAGCGATTCAACGTATGCATGGTATGATATTACAGCGGTTTTGACGTTAGTTACATTTTTAACTTGCTTAAGTGCATATACAAATTTATTGATTTTAGTACTAACATTGTCTATGTGCTCTTTCCAATTAATATCCTTGTCTATAATTACACCCAAAAATCTTGTATGCGTTACTTCTTTGATTTTATTAATATTGAGTTTGATGTCGTGTTTGTGATTATTGGATTGATTGAATTGAATGTACACTGATTTGTCTAAATTTATTCTTAAATGGTTAATGTCAAGCCAATGCAGTAATTTGTCAATTGTATTATTATTGTCAAGCTCATGATCTAAAATGGTATTATATTTTTTATTAGATGTCACTATAATGGATATGTCATCGGCAAACAATATGCATTTATGGTTAGTTATTGTTATGATGTCATTTATATAAATGAGGAATAATATTGGGCCCAGGACGCTTCCTTGCGGAACGCCACATTTATTAGGTCTATACTCTGAAGAGTAGGATATTATGTCATTATTTACATTTTTTTTATTGATAATGACACATTGCTTCCTATCACTTAAATAGGACGATAACCACTGGAGTGCCGGCCCTCTAATCCCATTAGCTTCTAATTTTTGCAGCAGAATGTCGTGTGAAACCAGATCGAATGCTTTCGATACATCAAAAAAAAGACCAGTGGTCATAAAATTATTATTAATATTTGATAATATTGCTTGCATTAGAGAATAAATAGCTAATGATGTCGATTTGTTCTTTTGGAATCCAAACTGTTTGTCACTAATAATTTGAAATTTATTACAGAAATTAATTAATCTTTTATACATACATTTTTCATAAATTTTAGACAAGATGGGTATTAAAGTGATAGGTCGATAATTATTGATGTCACATTTTTCTCCTTTCTTGAATAAAGGCTTAATTATGGAAACTTTTAATTTATCAGGAAAGGTTCCATGTGAAAAAGACATATTTATTAAATAAGTGAGAATACTAGTTAGTTCATTACAACAAGCTTTTATGATTTTGGTATTCATTTCGTCATAACCCTCCGACTTGGTGTTAGACAGAGACATTATTTCCTGTCGTACCTCGTTTACCAGCATTGGTCTAAGGAACATTGAGTTGGCACATGCATTTTTGCAGGGGTTTTGACGTGCGCTTTTATTCCCTTGTGTATAGGATAGTGGTTTAGGAAAGGCATTGTCACCTATAAAAACATAAGGTGTCAGACAATTTCTTCCAGGTAACACACTTTCTTTTGGGATTCCTCGTAGATTCATGGAATTCAAAATAGTATTTCCAAATACACCACCGTCAGAAATACGACCTTGGCACCCAATATCACAGTACATAAAATTGTAATTCGCATCCACTACAGCCATTAGGACAATACTGTGAACTCCCTTGTAGTTAAAGTATGTGCTCCCACTGTTATTTGGAGCGCGCATATTTATATGTTTCCCATCTATTGCACCCAGACAGTGGGGAAAATTCCACAACAGTTCAAAATCTCTTGCAATGTTGAGCCATCCTTCTTCCGTGCTTGGCACCTGTAAAATAAAAAATTGTAAATATATTGAATACGAGCTTCAACCCGCGATTTTACTCGCGTAACTTAAGTCAGTTTATACAATATTGCTTTTAAATTACAGCCTACTAGTTTTCCGCCCGCGGCTTCGCCCGCGTCGAGTTCGGTTATATCGCGTTTCCAAGAGAACTCTTCTAAAGTCCGGGATAAAAACTATCCTATGTTCTTTCTCAAGGTCAACTCTATCTCTGTACCAAATTTCATTAAAATCAGTTCAGTGGTTTAGACGTGAAAGCGTAACAGACAGACAGACAAGAGTTACTTTCGCATTTATAATATTAGTAGGGATGTGTTATTCTATTGTATGCTGTAAAGTTCCATCAAATTCAGTTTAGTATTTTTGGGTGAAAATGAAACAAACATTCATATATACATCCTCACAAATTTTCTCAATCCTCCCAAACTTTCACAAAATCCTCACAAACTTTTATAATATTGAAAGGATGTGTTTCAGATAAATTCACAAACATCTGAGTCAGGGATGGACAGTTCCATTGATAGTGAAGGACCTCGTAAATTCGCAATAGAAAAGATGTTGATGAGTATGCATTATTTGGAGAACAAATAGCATTTAAATTGAGGTCACTAAAAACAGACTACGCGCGGATTACCGTGCAGCATCATATAAATAACATAATTTACGAAGCTCAACTTGGTAAATATGACTATCCAGAAACTCAAAATCAAGATTACTTCACCACACTATATTCTACAGATGTACAATCTTCAAATCAATCCAACCTTCCATCCACTTCTCAAAACGCAAGAGATTCAATTGGAAATAACTTTTCGCCGGATAATACAACAGTACAGTCATTGGATAATTTCGAAGATCTCTCATCTGACATGCATGAAAATTAAACAATGTTTTTATATGGTTACTGTTTTTCTGAAAGATTTTTAATAAACCTGAAATACTATGTATATTTTTTATTTCCTCTAGCTTGTGTTAGAGATACATGACTGAAGGTAGTACTATTATTTATTCTGTGACTGAAGCCGAGTATCTTCTTCAGATCTCTATTCATTGTAATAAAAACTTGTCCAAGAATACTTACTTTTATGTAATCCCTGAGAGAACATATAAGCGCATTACATACTTCTGGAACTACACAAGAAATACTTTGTTGTGAAACTTTAAACGTTAACACTAGACTTTGATATGAATCACCACTGGCCAGAAATCGGAGTGTTATAAGTAACCGATTTTTAGGTGAAATTGATTGTCTGTAATTGGTATCCAATTTTGCAATTGAAGGGGCCACCATATTTAAGAGATTTTCAATATCACTGTTACTCATTCGAAAAGCATCCAAAAAAACCACTGTTTAAAATGTAATTTGCAGAATGTAAGCGATCTTTGGCTTTAAAAAACGGTCGCATCCAAAGTGTTCTGCGTTTGCGTCTCCGTAATAATAGTACGAGCAACATCGTACTGGTTAACAACAACGCGTCCTCTTGTGAATACATTTCGAAAGAAACTGATGGTATATAGCCGGGGTTAATCGATCTACGTCGACCGATGGCATCGACCGGCAATCGATCGATTGATTAGCCGACCGATGCCATCGACCGGCAATCGATCGATTGATTAGCCGACCGGTATCCGTCGATCAATTAAAGCTACCACACCAATCGATCAACGTCGACCGATGTCGATCGATGCCATCGACCGGCAATCGATCGATTGGTTAGCCGACCGGTATCCGTCGATCAATTAAAGCTACCACACCAATCGATCAACGTCGACCGATGTCGATCGATGGCATTGATCGACTGGTGTGGTAACACCCTAAAGTAGGCTTTTTCCAGTAGCACTCTACGGACGTGCATGCAGGTTCCTCAGTACGACGATGGAGCCACATCAAAAAAGCAACTGCATGCTTGCATCCTCCAGCTGAAGCAGCACAGTCATGGCACTGACAGTTAATAATTTCGCTATCACGTTCGTTAACAACCATCGTCACATTATAGGCTTTGGTTCTTATTTTATGCTCTGGGCACATTTTACACTTAACTGTGCAAACCCCATCCTTCCGTTGTAGTTGTACATAACCAATCGCATCGTCTCCGTAAGATTCCCTTGAAGACCTGTGGAACAAAACAAAAGACCATGACGAAGAGAATTGACATGAAATTTCTCAACATTTATAAAAATAACCTAAAATGAGACTACAAAATTTACACAAAGGTTTGTAAAAAAATTAATTTCTATGTGGTACTTACACTGCTGTTTTTACATTTTTCAGTTCCGCAGCATAGTAATCAGCGTTATTCTTAAAGAAAAGTGCAACCATAAATGCGTCTATCTTCGGTAGGTTGCTGTTATCGGCTCGCACAAAATTTGGTTCCATTTTGACATTCGAAACGAATATATGCCACTGTTATCTCAAATTGTCAAAAAAGTTATTCAGAAATAGCTCACTGATCGAATATAACACTCAGTAGAACACAAAACGTAAACATCAATCAATCGAGTAATCCATTTTTACTTGCATGTGACGTCACCAGAGTTGCCACCAATCACAGGGCGTTCCGGTCACAGATTAAATTTAAAAAAATATTATGTTTTATTTTGTGTAATTTGCAAAAAATATACATAATTGAGTTTAAATAAAGTGAAATATGTTTTTTTTAGGCTATTATTTGATAGAATGACCACAATTTGTAGTATATTTTCAAAGTTGTCAAATAGCCTATTCCGTGTAAAGCTCAAGTGGTTGCCAATTCGCCTTCGCCGGAATGCTCACATTCTTTCCCTCCTATTTAATATCCTCTTTTCCCCCTTCACGCCTCTTTACCTTAAAAATCGTTTTAAGTTTCTCTGCAACTCACATACAAAATTATTAAGATCATCAGAGAACTTGCGACTTAAATTGCCAATCCATACCACGACTTTCTATGATGATAAATCATTTACTGTCCAGGCTGCTCGTCTGTGGAATGAATTAGCAGACACAATTAAACGCACTCAATCGTTGCCTGTTTTTAGCGGCCTCGTTAGGGAACATTACCTGTTGCCGATAGTCGTGATTCATATTTCTGTCTATGGTTATCAATAATTAATAATATCTATTATATAGCATATCGACTGTGAACTGGCAACCAATCCTATCTAAATTTTTGAAGATTTCATTTTTTAATGCCATTTTATACTATTTAATACTCCACATCGTTGCAAGAAATCCTAACTCAAATACATTTAAATTTGTCGCCAGAATTGGCTTCATTCAACTAGCTAAACGTGTACGGCCTTGAACGCGATTTCGCGCGCTCTTGAAACAAATAACTGTTTTATGTTGATTTATTAAGTTTTTGTGCCCTAAGTAATAAATTGACATTATTGGGGACTTCTAGTAGCTGAAATGGTAAGTTTTGTTGTAAATTTATTATTAATATTTAAGATTTCTACGTTAATAATCAGTAAATCGAGATCGTACATTGTGCATTGCTGGTCAAAGTTTTGACAGATTGAAATTATTCAGAGATAGGACTTTTTGGTTCTATTCAACTTAAGCGCAGGCCACACCGCCAGCTAGCGGGCGGGCGGGCTAGGCGGGTGGGCGAAGCGAACGAAGGAAACTATACAATCTACGCGAAATATTGGCGAGCTAAACTATGGGGTTCACACCGAAAACTACGGACAGACGAGCGAAGGGCGGAGCGGGCTAAGCGGGCGAAGCGGGGGGCGCGGATGGGAGAGCGAGAGGTTAGCGTTCTATCTGTCCATTCCAAAGACTACTATAGTATGGTCCATTCTCATTTGCGCGCAGTTGCATTGTGCACGTCATTGTTGCAAGCGTCATGGAAGAATTTATCGAGAGTGTCCGACAGTTTCCTTGTTTATATGATGTAAAATGCAGGGAATACCATGATTTAGTGAGAAAAGAAGCAGCATGGAGAAGAATCGTGCAGGAATTAAACGACCCAGATATTTTTGATAGTAAGTACTTTTAATTATTATTATTTAAAATATCACAAAATAAATCTCTTACACGAAAAGCTTCCCTAGAAACCCGAAAGTCATTGTTGTTTAGTCTTATAGCTGATGTTACTTGTTGTTGTGTTATTAAATTATTAGTGTCCCTGGGTAACGTTCCTTTACATAATAAATAATTATGTAGAACACACGTAGCCTTTACTATATCATCTGTTGTATCCAATCTGCATGCAATAGGGCGGCGATATACATATTGTAGCTAAAATTCCGGAAGCATCCTCCACAACATTTCTTGCTCTGCTGTGGCGATAATTAAAGGTTGTAACGCTTTTTTTTTTTTTTTTTGTGTGTGGCCTCTCGCAGGTCAACCTAGGAGGTTGTCGGCTGCTTAACCGGACTTGCCTGTGGCGGCCTCAATTCAAGAATCAAAGCCTCCAGCCAGGGCTTACTTAACTATACTTAAAACTAAGCGACTACACGCTAAGGGCACCCCCTGTGGGGTACGGACCTCTGCTTAGGGCGTCGCTGGGGGGGGACAGCAAGGGACGGGCTGGATCGAACAAAGATTTTATTATTATTTTCGGGGAATTTTAAAACTACGGCTCAGCGACGCGGGCTGGCTCGAGCAAGGGACGGGGAGGACGTTTACGGGATTGTCGCGGCGGGCCTCGGCGGCGAGGACGGAAGGACGGCGGTCTGTATTGTCTGCGAACTGTACTTGTTTCCTTACGGCTCTCTTGGAGCAGGGTAGTGGGGTCATCGGGGGTGACGAGAGTAGGTATGCCTAGGACGGCGAACCTTAGAGATGCGGGAGGGTTCGTATCGGGCTGCCGATACTATAAGGGGGTTGCGGTGTTTCACAGCAGTATCGAAGAAACGCTTGCAAAGGCGTTTCATGAACTGCTGGATGGTGGGGATTTTGAGATCTAGATGTAGATTCTCATTTCGGACATAATATGGGGCACCGAGAATTTTACGGAGGGTCCTATTTTGAAGGGTCTGCATCCTATGGAGGAAGCGGGGTTTGGCGTGTGCGAAGATTGCACATGCATACGTCATGATCGGGCGGATTACTGCCGTATAGAGGCGCAGCTTGCACTTAAGTGACAGTTTGCTGCGGGCAGTCATGAGATAATGGAGCCTACCTTGAGCGAAAGCGGCTCGCGAGCGAGCCTGCTTTATGTGCTCGGCGAAGGACAAGTGCTGATCGAGGATCACTCCGAGGTACTTGGCTTGCTTCTCCCAGGGGATCGGCTTACCGTACATGGTGATCGGAGGGGGAGGGGGGACGGACTTCCGCTGTTTCGAGTAGAGAACAGCTTGACTCTTATCAGGGTTAACCTCGATCCTCCATTTCCGGAACCATTTGCCCAAAATGTTTGCGGAGGTTTGGAGATTGCGAGCGATAACTCTGGGGTCACGACCGGTGTAGTAAATTGCCGTGTCGTCGGCGAATAGAGCCAACTGGGCCTTTTTACTTTTGGGAATGTCGCTGGTGAACAGCGTGAAAGCTAGGGGGGACACTACCGAGCCTTGAGGGACTCCAGCTCGAATGGGGTGGGGGGAGGAGAGGGCTCCCTCGATTCGATAGCGGAAGGTGCGATTCGACAGAAAGTCTCGCATGATGAGCACGAGACGGTCTGGCACACCGAGTTGATATAGCTTATATAATAAGCCATTGTGCCAGACCTTGTCGAATGCTTTCGCTATATCGAAATACAAGACACCCGTCATCGCATTACGCTGGAAGCCAGCGCTTAGGTGCTCTACGATGCGGTGGACTTGGTGGACGCATGAGTGCTCGGTACGGAACCCGAACTGCTCATCAGGAATGAGACCCTTGGATTCGGCAAAATCTTTGAGTCGCTTATAAATAAGCCTCTCGTAGATCTTACCGAGAACATTGAGGAGACTGATGGGGCGGTAACTGGTGGGGTCAGACTTGGGCTTGCCTGGTTTAGGGATACCGATAACGGTGGCCTGTTTCCACGCTTGGGGGAAGATATTATTGCTTAATGCGCCATTGAAGATAGCGGTCATTAGCATTATAAGTTGGGGGGGAAGAGTTTGAACACTCTGTTCGTGATACCGTCGGCGCCGGGGGCTTTCCTTGGTTGAAGTTTTTTGATGATATCCTCCACCTCGTCGGGAGTGACGGGGGCCAGAGGGTTATCAGGGTCTACGTTCGACTTCAGCGTCCACCATGTCGATGTGGGCTTGGTCTACTAGTTGAGAGCTAGGCGAGCATTGGGCTTCGAGGCTGTCGGCTAGGCATTCCGCTTTTTCAGAATTGTCGAAAGCGACACTCTTATCAGGGCGGGTGAGCGGAGGCATAGAGGACTCTTCAGTGGAACGTAATTTCCTCTGAAGTTGCCAGAAGGCGAGGTGAGTAGGCTCGAGTTCGCTGAGCGTCTTGTCCCAGCGGGCGGAACGCAGCTCGGTCATGCGTTTCTTTACAGCACGCTGTAATTTACGCATGTGAGCCTTGTTAGCGTCGCAAGGAAAAGCGCTGTATGCACGGATGGCTGCGTTCTTCTCGGTCATCAGAGCCCGTACATCGTCCGGGATTTTCCAGCGAAGGTCCTCCTTCGCAGGAATCTCCCTTGAACATTCGTTCAGGACGGATTGCACGTGGTCTGTGAGCGAGTCGATTGCCGCCGTCGTGTCAGCGACTGAGACTATGTGGTCGGGAATAGAATCCAATTGAGGTGACGTGGTAGATTTCAGCTTTTCGCTTACTTTCTTCCAGTCAGTGATCAATTGGGAAGCGGGGGGCTGGCCCGGGTCGAGATTGCCCGAACGGGAGCCTAGGTGCATAATCACGGGTCGGTGATCGGAGTTAAGCTCGTGTATTGCTTCTATAGATTGCAACCGGAGGTTGACATTCTTAAGGAGCGCTACATCGAGGACGTCGGGGCTGTGGTTGGGATCATGGGGGAAGTGAGTGTGACACATCGGGGCGATGATGTCAAAGTTAAGGGATGCACCAAGGTTGAACACGACCTTTCCCCTAGGGTTGGTCGTACTACTGTTCCAGGCTGGGTGTTTAGCATTGAGATCGCCCGCTATGATAACGGAGTCACTCAAGCCAAAGAGGGCAGTGAGGTCGCTAGTAAGCGCGATGGACTCGTCTGGCATACGAGACGAGGAAGTCGGAGGGGGATAGTAGGCAGAGACGACAGTGATCGGTTGATGACCAGTCATGCCTACTCGGCAGGCCGAGTATTCCAAGAAGGATCGGGGCGCAGGAGGAGCTAGAGGAATACAGTACAGTTCCTTTCTATAATAGATAAGGGTGCCACCACCGTGACAGCGAGATCTATCATTGCGAACTAGTCGATAGTTGGCAATTCTAGGATCTTTACGGTGGGGTTTGAGGAATGTTTCCTGGATGAGGAGAAGGTCTAACTGATGGTCGCGGAGGAACGTGGCGATCTCATCTCTCTGATTGATAATGCCGTTGGCATTAAAGAAGCCTAACTTTAGGGATCGCGGTTTGGTACAACAAATTTTTTGTTGTTTATCCATTTAGAGGTACGGCAGGTAGTTTGTCGAGTTCGGCTGTGACTGACTCGTACTTATTGAATAGCGCAGCGCGCTTGGCAATGTCGAGTTGGCCAGTGACTTCCGCTAGGGTTAGCTCGTCAGCTAAGTCCCTAGCGTCCTGCGTCATAAAGATGCGATAGTTGTCCAGGATAATCTGGCCAACTAACTGTTCTGACGGACCAGAGTCCGGGAATGACAATACGTCACTGAAGTCAGTGACGCTAGGTGGGACGGTGGGGGGGGGGGGGCCTCTAATTGAGGCGATTTTCTCGCCATATTTGGCGAGGAAATCGGGGTCCTTGAGGAGGACCTCTTTGACGAACGCTAATATGATAGCGTCCGATATGGTTAAAAGGGGACTTGGGATTAGGTCACATGAGTTGGAAAAAAACTCATGTGAAAAACTCCTATCGGTCTCTACGTCCCCGGGTGGACGGGCCCGGGGGTGTGTGACCCTCCCAGTAAGGGTTCCAGGGAGCGGCTCACTCAGGCGTCGGGTGATTTGACTTACCCGCCATCACTTTCCCCCGTAGAGGAGGTTGGTCAGGTGGGCCATCCCAGTTATGATGAGCTCCGTCGGGTCCCCTTCACCCTGACGGCGCTTCATCTGGATGCACTCCGTGAGCTCGTGAATGAATGCGAAGAGGATCCTCCGCTCCTCGAGGGAAAGCTCCTGTCGCTGCTGGGCGGGCGCGGCGTCGGGAACTTTGGCCTCCTGGTGGGCCGCCCGGGGGGCGGTGGCTGTCTTAGCCGGGCGTTGCACTCTCTTGGGGGCTTCGGTCTCGGCAGTGGGGGGGGGGGGGGCGCGACGACTGCACCGAGACTGGGGCAGAGTCCGCTTCCTTGGTTGTGGGGGGGGGAGGGGCTTCTTCCCCTTCCTCCCACCTCTCTTCTTCCTCCGTGTTGGGGGGGCGTCTCTCCTGTCCGTCGGGTCGTTGGCCGCCGCCATCAATGACGCGCTGGGCGCTTCAGAGGCGTCGGCCGCCACGGGCCCACGGGTGGATTTGGTGGGCGGGTTTGGTCGCCGGGAGATAGCGACCGTGCCCACTCTCCTCTTCTGCGCCTCTTCTATGAAGACGGGGCATCTTCTGTGGCACGCTGGGTGGTCACCTCCGCAGTTGGCGCAGGTGGCCGGCTCCTCCCTAAGGCGTGGGCAATCTTTTGCGGCGTGGTTCTCCCCACATCTCACGCAGGCCAGCGGGCGGTGGCACCGGTGCGAACTGTGCCTAAACTGCTGGCACCGGTGGCACTGCGCAGGCCCGCGCCTGCCCCTCCACGCCTCGATCTTGACACCACGCATGGCAAACCATGCCAGGCCGGTCTCCCTCTCTTGGTCGCCTAGGTACCTCTGTACCACCCTGTATTCCTCCGCGGATTCCGGGAGGAATCGAATGCCGCCCTGAAAAGGGCGGGCATTCGGGGGCGGCCCAGCAGGTCGTTCAGCGCCCTAAAGTGGGCGGCCCAATCTGGCAGCCTCTCCACCACCAGCGGAGGGTAGCGGGAGGGATTCTTCTTTTGAGTTGCGGGGGGTGGGCCCGCAGACGTTGGCTCTCCTCTGCTCTCTTGAACTGTGGGCGGAGGGGGCGGGGAGCGCACCTTGTCAGCATAGGTGCTTGTCGGGTCGAGGCAATATCGTTTGGCCTCCTCGGACACATCGTCATCCGGGCTTCTTGGACTTCTTTGGGCTCTGGCGTCGAGCTGGAACTCATAGCCAAAGCCCATGGGTTCTTCGAGAGGGGCCGGGTACACTCCGTCCCTGAACTCGGATCGGGAGGGCGTGTCTAGCGACACGTCTTCGATCCCGGCACAGGAGTCCCCAGAGTAAGCCGACATGTCCGAACCCTGTCGGGACGAGCACGCGGATAGCACGGCAGGGGAGTCCCGGGCGGAGACCCGGGGCGGGGGGGGGGGGAAAGATGGGCGAGTCCAACCTTACTCTTGCTGAGTCCGTCAGCGAGCGGCGGGGAGCGGGCGATATTGTGCGGCGTGCTGTCGCTACAATCTGGGCGGCTGCGTCACTTCTGCTTGTTCCCGGGCGCGCAGGTGGTGGAGCGGGAGAAGCCAGCAATGGTTGGCGCACAGGAACACGGGCGGCGACACTGGGCACAGTGGTAGTGGGGCGAGTCGCGTGCTGCGCCTCGGGGCGCGCGGGTTTACCGGCGCGGACTGTAGGTGGCGCCACCGGCCGTGCCGGTGGCTCCGTGGTACGGGTTCTCGGCGCAACGGAGCGCGTCGAGGAGGTGGCGAGTCGTACGGCTTGCGCACGGCTGCTTGACGCTGCTGGACCCGGGGCCTGGATAGGCACGGGGCGGAAGGCCGGCGGGCGAACTGGGACGGCTGGCTGGCGGCCCGACGACGGCGACGGCGAAACGCGCGCAGTCGCCGGCGACGTCGGTGAGCCGGCAGTGTGCTTCTTCCCTTCTGGGGCTGGAGCGGCGGGCGGGGGGCCGGGCATCGAACTCCCGAGGTACGGAAGCGACGTCGTCCGACCTCCCATCTGGCTATCCAGCGGCAGGCTGGTGTCGGGCTCTAGGGAGCTACGTACACCTTGTTTCTTCTTCGGCATCCCGAAGATTAAAAATTCAAATTAAAATTAAAACAGATTAAAAAGATTAAAACAGTGGCACGTTGCCAACGCGACCGCGACAGTAATAAAACCGAGATTAAAAACTGAGGCGGCTTCCCCCAGTGCTCCCGTAAGTGCTCGCCTAAGCTTACACTCACGACAACACAGGGTTAGGCCGACTAGAGGGCGGTCCGAGCGAGTATGGTAGCGCGCGCACGTCCTACCAAGGCAACGGAGCGGATCCGTGGTTGTAACGCGCTCATCCCTATTTTAATATACAAGCGAAGGTGGGAAGCCTGCGGGAGGGGCGGGTACGCCTCCACCCCGCCGACGCGGTGGTGTGATGCGTTCGCGCCGCGCGCCAGTCGGCCATGAAAACACTCAAGGGTAGTACGCACGCACAATCGTGTGCCGCTTGCGTCTTCGCGACCCCCACGATTTCGTTTCTTGTTATGTCTTGGTTACACTTACGTGCCTTGTATCGTGAACTAATAAACTGAAATGTTAAAAGTGGTTTTCTTCCGACACCGAACGATATAAGTGGCGCTTCCAACTAGTGGCCCCGAATCCAGTTTATACCGGCTTGTACCCGACGCGCGCCCGTTGAATTCGTGTTTTCGCGCTCCTGCTTCGTAAGAATACGGTAAAGAAGATGCCTCCACGCAAAGCACGTACAGCAACGGACGCCAACGTGAGTGAAGTCCAATCCAGCTCCGAAGATGAAGCAGTGAGACCTTCGCCAGTACTCATGTCTGGGGACCAGTTGACTTCATTCCTTACCGCCTTCGCGAAGACTCAGGCGGAAGCGAATCGACAACTTGTCGAATCCCTCATGGCATCGTATGCGAGAGGTGAGCCATTAGCATCCCTCGCAGGCTCCGGCGCGATCGCGTCAGCCTCACCGATACCGTCGTTGACCACAAGTAAGTCTGGAAACATGTCTAAGTGTACGTCACGCTTCGATAGTCAGAGCCGAGATCCTGAAGTCGTAGAAGCGTTTATAGACTCTGTGGAGATATTTAAAGAGTGTTCGTCGGTCAGCGATGACCTTGCACTACGTGGTCTACCCATGCTGCTCCACGGCGAGGCTGCAGTATGGTGGAGAAGGGTCCGGGCCGAGGTGTCCTCGTGGCCCGAAGCCGTCAAAAGACTTTGATATATGTATGGTGTTCCACGTCTTGGCTACAAGATCTTCCGTAACATATTCGCAGACGAGCAAAACGGAGAGCTCGCAGATACATTTATTGTTAAAATACTGGATATGATATCAAAGTTACCATACGTGTTACCCGAAGAAGCAAAGTTGGACATGATATACGGCTTATTACATAAACGTATTCGCAAACGTTTAACACGAGATGCAGTAGACAGTTTCGAAGCCCTGATCGATAAGGCGCGATCAATTGAAGAATCGCTGATGGAGAATTCTACGCAGTCGGCGCATGTGCGATCAACGCGCCCTATGCAGCAGCCCGCGCCCGGCTCACGGGCTTCGCGCGTTACTTTGGAGAGCGCGAATTCGGCGGGAAACGCTGGGTCAACGCCCGCGCCCGAGCGTCTTCCAAGAAAAACCGCGGTAGCTAAGCGGTCGCAGGTGCGGTTCGTCGTCGCCGTCAATCCCAACCAGTTTAGATAACAGTCAGTGCGCTGATAAAGTGAAAAGTGATAAAAAACAATTTTGCGTGTATTGTAAGTCTTCCAAGAAATACCGCGGTAGCTCAGGGGTCGCAGGTGCGGTTCGTCGTCGCCGTCAATCCCAACCAGTTTAGATAACAGTCAGTGTCTGATAAAGTGAAAAGTGATAAAAAACAATTTTGCGTGTATTGTAAGTCTCGTGGTCATACTCGCGATTCATGCCCGAAAAAAGACTCTGTTAGTAATAATAATAAGTCTAACTTGCATTGCTATGATTGTGACGAAAAGGGTTATATTAGAGCTAATTGTCCTACATGCAAAAATAATAACATTTCGACTTGCGATGTTGTAGATTTAAATACGTCACAATCACAAAATAATGTATTTTATGCAATTAATACAGTATGTAATGTTAAGTGTAACGACCCCAACCCTGTAAGTCAAGGCCGTCCTATTTTGCATATTGAGATTTGTGGGTACAGTGGTACAGCGCAGATCGATACCGCCGCCCGGCGCAGTATTGCAGGTTCAACGCTGTACTCACTTTTGTTGCGTTTAGGCATTCAATTTAATTCGCAAACTATGTCGGATAAGCTTGCTGATGGTAGCATACGTACCAATAATGTTTTGTTAGCATGTGTCAATGTTACTTGTATGTCCGTGTGTGTACCTATAGAATTTGTTGTGTTCCCTGACGCCTCAAATAACGAGACTCTTTTAGGAATAGATTTTATTACGAAGTCTAAGTTAGTCTTGAATTTTTTATCTATGACATGGTTCACAGTTCATCGGCTTCAGGTCATTCACCCCCTGCTAACAGAGAGTTCACGCGACGTGGTGGAGTGCGCCTCTGTCAACCTATTGAGGGAAGATGAGGGCACATTGTTGACTCGTGAGGAACGTTCCAGCTTAGAAGAACTACTCGGTGAGTATTCTGATATTTTTGACTTAGTTGGGGATCCGACGCCATTTGCCGAGCATCACATAGATACGGGGGACCATCCTCCTATTGCTGTCCCACCATATCGAGTCACGCCGGCGAAGAAGGAAATTATTCATGCGGAACTTGATAACGTTGAGGAATGCGAGTCTGCCTGGTCTGCTCCAACGGTTCTGGTACCAAAGGCTAATGGTGGGTATAGGTTTTGTGTGGACTACAGGAGGCTCAATGCAGTAACGAAAAGTGATGCGTATCCTATTCCGCGCATTGACGAGTTGTTGCAATTAGGAGTGAGGCGTATTTATATTAACAGGTAGAAGTAACAGATATTTACAAATAACAATTGCTCCTACCAACTTATTTTATCTGTTACTTTAATAACAGACCCTCAAACACTGTTCCCGCGGATGTTACTGTTAATCACACATAGACTGTTAGTTGTTACTACATGTTATTACGTACGGCTGTTACTTTGTTACATATACATCATACTCATTCTCTCTTTTCCTCATTATAGAATGACCTTTGCTAAAAAGAGACACACCTGTTATTTCTTTCGTAACAGATATGTTTACTTCTCCCTCTTACTAAAGCATTATACTACGCTAAAACGAGAAGCACTTAGTATTTATTAACCCTAAAATATAGTTGGTGGTCTTACAAGAACAAATAGTAACGAAACAGTGACTCCTAAATTTAGTTGGATTACCTGTTACGTGGCCTGTTACTGACCAGTGACCATTACAAAAAAACTTATAATTTGTTTTATTTTCTTTATGGCAATTTGTGATATAATTATAAAAAAATTGGGTCCGTAATAATTATTTAAAAATTGTGTTAAGCCTGCCAACGCAAGCACAACACGAAAACAATAAAAAATTAAATTTAAATAGCGAATAAATGAATTGTTTTTTGTATAATCTTATCTATTTTTTTTGGTTTAACAGAATGAATCAAAAATCTTTCAAGGAATTCACGATTTTTTGACCAACCATTATGTAAATCAATTCTTATGAGAGTAATTTGCCAAATTTGTTTAATTTATTTAATTATTTTTTTTAAGTTTGCCAAGCAACCAAAAACAATTACATTGATCGTGTCAGGACGCCCTTATTGTCCTTGGTTTGACTTTTGATAGGATTGGTTGAAAAATGTTTTATGTATTTTCGACTTTATTTACGTAATTTTAAGGATCATATTCAACTGAAAGTTATTAGGCTGATTTGTTTGTTGACATTTTTAAAATTTAGAATTTTTCTTGATCTAAAACGAAAGCAAAGTGGTGAATTGCAGTGAATTGTAATTTCATTTTCGGAAAGATTTCTCTGTTACTCAGTGTTTGTTTACTTCCTAGTGTTCATTTAGTTTATGTATAAGTTTAGTTATTTTAGTTTAGGTTATTAGTTTTATAGTTTTGGTAGGTACTTAGTGTACGTTGTAAAAAATAAGTTTATTTTCATTTTTATTTAGGTAAGTATAATAATAAGTGTAGTTTTTCAGTTTAGGTTATTATTTTTCTAATTTAGATAGGTACTTAGAGTAGGCTGTAGCAAATAAGTCTTTTTTCAATTTAGGTTGAATATTTACAACAATGTCTAATATAAATAGAAAAGTGAGTGTCGTGTGGGACCATTTTGTGGATATAGGTGGTAATTACGCGACTTGCAACATATGTAAGGCAAAATTATCTTTTAAATCCTCTGTGACTAACTTAAAAAAACACTTGGATAAAAAGCATCCCATGGTTCGGGTGCTTGATAGAGTAGGTGCTTCAAGTTCCAGCGCCCCGGTAATATTGCCACACCAACCGCTAGCAGAGTCATCAACTGAGCCATCTCCTCAGTCATCGTCCGCACCGCCACCCCAGTCATTAACTGCGCCGTCATCCCAAGTATTCCTGCAGCAGCAGTCACAACCACCACCGAGAAGAACGTATGGCCATCAGCCTATAACTAATTTTGTACCCAGGCGAGGCAATAATGTTAAAGCGGAAATTGATAAAAAAATCATGAATCTTTTTATAAAAGATTTTCAGCCCTTTAGGATGGTCGAGGATCTTGGGTTTCGGGAGCTGATGGAGTACGCGTTCCCGAACTATACTATCCCTACTAGGAAATATTTTTCTAATAGTATGCTACCGGCAGTATATGAGAAAGTCAAAGCAGACTTAAAAGAGTCTGTTCGGAGCCAAGTAAAGTCACTGTGCATCACCATAGATTCAAAGATTCAAAGATTCAAAGATTCAAAAGCATTTATTTCAAATAAACCATTTACAGGCACTTTTGAAATGTCAAGAAGTCAGTTAGTCAGAAAAAAAAAATGATGCTAATTGCACATTCCAAAGCGTAGATCTCTATGGAGAAGAATGTGCAAGAAACTCCATGGACACTCTTTTCAATCATGTTTTGTAATTACAAATATCACTGTTACATGTTTCTTGTCGTTATCATGTGAGAACAATGTAAATACAGTAAAAATAAAAACTAAATATAGATATTAAAATAGCAACTGGCAGCTAAGAGATGACCAGTCTCAACTGACAGCGCCCGTTCACGAACATGACGCTAATATTAGCACCACTCAGCTCAACCATTTTGAAGGGAACCGAATGATCCAACACATGCGCCACCATCAGTGAGACATTTAAGTGAGCATGACAAACTCTCAACTGCCGTGCTCATTTATGTCAAACAAGTCCAATAGTAACATAAAAAACCATAAAATAGCTCCATGGTACTCACATTTACAAACTTTGAAAATAAATGCTTCTACATTATACAATACTTATAATATTTTACAATTTCCAAAAAAAAAAAGCATTAAAAAATAATAATAATAATTTCCAAACTAATCAATTTGTATACCTCGGTGGTAGAGGAGCTGGACCAGCATTGAGCCAAGCATTTTTATCTTGAATATAATCCTCCAACTTATAATATGCTTGCCTGCATAGTGTGCGTTTAATACAAGATTGAGTTCTAATATTTGTGGAGGTATTTTATTATAACATTTCAAACAGTACCCCATGAAAGAAGAGGCCACTTTAGCCAGTCTAAAACCTGGTTGAACTAATTGGTCTCTATTTCTTGTAACATAATTATGTCTATCGCCTCTTTTGCTAAAAAGATGAAGATTTTTTCTAACGTACATGATGTTTTCATAAATATATTGACAAGGCACCGTCATGATGTTAATATCCTTAAACAGTTCCCTTAGAGAATCGCACCGGCGAAGATTGTAAATAGCTCTGATAGCTCTTTTCTGTAGTATAAAAATTGAGTCAATGTCTGCAGCCCGTCCCCATAGTAAGATACCGTATGACATGATACTATGAAAATAACTAAAATAGACTAGTCTAGCGGTATCAACATCCGTAAATTGGCGGATTTTTCTAACAGCATATGCAGCTGAGCTAAGCCGTCCTGCAAGAGATGTTAAATGAGGACCCCATTGTAGCCTTGAGTCAAGCGTAATCCCCAGGAAAACCGTTTTATCGACAAATTCTAGCTTTTCATCGTTTAATACTACGTCACAATCACTGCTTTTGACATTAGGTAAGGAAAATCTTATGCATTTAGTTTTTTTCCCGTTTAAAACTAGATTATTAGCAGTGAACCAGTTTTGGACCTGCAGTAGGGCATAATTTTCGTCGTCAAGATTATTAGTCCTTCTATTTATCTTAAAAATCAAAGAAGTGTCGTCAGCAAACAACACCATATTAAGTTTATTTTCCAACAAATAGGGTAAATCATTAATATAAACTAAAAATAAAAAAGGACCTAAAATTGAACCTTGGGGTACACCCATTTTCACATTTAATCCCGACGAATTGACACCGTTTATTTGAACTTGTTGCTGTCTGTCAATCAAATAAGATTTTAATAAGCTTAAAGCTGTTTTGCCTAGTCCGTAATGCTCAAGTTTCAAGAGTAATGTTTCATGAACCACGCAATCAAACGCCTTAGACAGGTCACAGAAGATGCCTATAGCATCCTGTGCCTCTTCCCACGCATTAAAAATGTGTTTTAGTAAGGAGACACCAGCGTCAGTTGTACAACGTCCTTTGGTGAAACCATACTGTTTATCGTGTAAGATGTTATTTGTGTTAAAATGATTAAGCATTTGATTTAACATCACCTTTTCAAATATCTTGCTAAAAACTGGCAACACGGACACCGGCCTATAATTATTAGTGTCTTTACTGTCCCCGGATTTAAAAAGTGGTATCACTTTACTATATTTCATTAGATCAGGAAAGACTCCTTGATCTATACACAAATTAAATATTAAGGCTAAGTACGGCGCTATAGTCTCAATAATTGAGGTACAAACTTTGATAGACATACCCCACAGATCTTCTGTCAATTTAACTTTGATTTGTTTAAACGCTTTTATTACTGTAAAGGGGTTTATATGCTTAAAGTTAAATTCAGTCGAACAGGCTGCAACGTTTGCCTGTAATAAACCAAAAGCATGCGATGGCGACGAATCTAGGGCTTCAGTGGTTTTAGTTGGTATACTAGCAAAGAAATTCACAAATTCTTCTGCAACTAGTTTGTTATCGCTAATAAGACCATGATGTGTCTCCAAAGTGTAATCATTATTATGTATTTTGTTCCTGTTGGTTTCATTATTTATAATTTTCCAAACCGTTTTTATTTTATTATCTGCTGATTTAACTTTATTGCTAATGTACAAGGCCTTAGCTGCCTTACAAGTGTTTTTAAACATTTTTGAATATGTAGCAACATACTTATTAAAAGTTTCAGTGTTAATAATAGGCTTAAGGCCATACAACTCAAAAAGTCTTTCCCTACTTATTCTGATTCCTTTAGTTGCCCAGTCACTAAATCTAAACTTAGGGCAGATACTTTTAGTTTTCTTCTCAAAAGTCTTCTTGAACTCAGTTTGGACTATTGAAAAAAAATCGTTATACAAAAAATTACCATTGTTCACTTCAAGATTCCAATGACCCAACTTACTAATTAAAGTGCTGTTAAATTTATTGAGTTTACCAGATGTTATTGGTCTGGACTGAATCTGCACTTGTTGTATCGGTAAGTTGGATTCAAAAGTTACCAATAGGCCGCTATGATCAGAAGGCAGATAATTTACAATGGCCTTTTCTAAATAGTTGCAGCAACAAAAAACATTATCGATACATGTAGCAGTAGTTGTCGTAGTTCGAGTAGGTTCTATAAACACATTTGATAAATTAAATGATTTGAAGAGATTTAATATGAATTTAATTTGAAGAGATATATGGACTTCCTGCGCAAACGACTCTGTGCTAGCCGTGACTGGGCATTTCATCGAGCAAGAAGAGTTTGCTCTGAAATCACTCTTATTAGACTGTGTTCCCCTTGTGAACACCCATACGGCAAAAAATTTGGCTGACGCAGTGAAAACCGTTTGTCAGGAATGGAACGTAGCAGACAAAATTCTTCTGGCTGTATCAGACAATGGCGCCAACATTAAAAGCGCTATTGAAAGGGAACTAGGATGGAAACATTTCCCCTGTTACACCCACACACTAAATTTGGCAGTAAATGACATTATGAAAAGCCCAGAAATTAGCGAGCTTTTAAATAAAATTAAGGGAACTGTCCGGCACTTTAAACAAAGTAATGTGGCATGGGAAAAGTTGAAACGTTACCAGGAACAAGCCGGTACCACTGCGAAACGTTCTATACAGGAGATTCAAACGAGGTGGAACTCTACTTACTATATGCTCCAAAGATGTGTGGAAATCAGGGAACCCCTAAATAGTGCCATGGTAAACCTTGGCATGAGCCCTATTTCCACTTACGAGTGGGAACTGTGTCAAGAGTTATGTCAGATACTCCATCCGTGTGAAGAAGTCACGCGCGAGTTAAGCGGACAAAAGTATGTAACTGGCAGCCTGGTAATTCCCATTACAGTAGGGCTTATAAAAGCCCTACTGTAATGGGAATTACCAGGACGCCAGGACCTTATAGGTAGCATAAAACGAAGGTTTTCAAATTTAAACCAAAGCAAGACGTTCGGGAACTGTATGTTTCTCGATCCCAGGTTTAAGTTTTATTTCGACGATCCACATGTGGCGGAAGAAACAAAAAGAAGAATGGTTTCGTTAGTTGCAGCTCAACATTCGCGTGATGCGGCGACTCAAAACGACGTGAATATCGCAATTGAACCCACATCGTCTTCTACCAGCCAAACAAAGTCAATTTGGCAAGATTTTGAGCGGAGAATGCAAGGCATCCAACCAGAAGGCACAGCTCAATCCCGTGCGATCGTAGAGGTGCAACGGTATCACGATGACAAAATTATATTCAGAAACGGATGCCCCTTGAAATGGTGGAGAGAACACAAATCGGTGTATCCCACGTTATACAAAATAGCAGCAACAAAGCTCAACGCCATGGCTTCATCGGTTCCTTGCGAAAGGGTATTATCTGCTGCAGGGAATATCCTTAATGAAAGGCGGACAAGGTTAGGAATTAGGAAATTGCAGCAACTAATTTTTTTGAATCAAAATTTGTAAATATATAATAGAAATAAAGCAGTAAGTGTAGATATAGAATAGGTGATCAGTAATTATATAGTCATGTAGGATATGGAATAGGTGATAATGTAAATAGTCATGTACATAAAATGAATTGAACACTTCTAAATGCGCCAGTTTCAGAAACGTAATTACCAATGACGTCGTAATTCATTTTATAGTAAACTGACAGTCCTAAGCCTGTAATAAAGTATGAAGGGAAGTGTTCAGTAAAGAAAATTCAGTCTGTCTAATCTTTTACATTATGTTCGGTTTGAAGTCTCAAAAATTCGATTTTCGACTTATTTAAAGCTGAAAATCAAAAAGAAGATATTCAATTGAGATTTAAATACGCATACGTATAAAAATAACAGGCTGTTATTTAATAACAGATATTTGGACCTGTTATTTAAAAGTAACACTAACAGTGATAACAGATATCCTGTTTAACCTGTTACAACCCATCTCTAGTTGCAATCAACAAAGAAAGGTTGCGTTATGAGCTCCTGTGACCTTCGAAGTGGGTACTGGCAGTGTGTAGCATCAAGGATCAGGATAAAACCGCCTTTGTCACACCGTTCGGTACTTATCGCTTTAAGCGTATGCCGTTTGGCCTTAAAAATGCGTAGGCTACTTTCTAGAGGCTTGTAGTGACCCTACAAATAATCATCCCAGCACTTCACATGTCCGGTCGCCGCCACAACGCGCAGTGCACTAGCCGGCCGATAGGGCGCGCGGCGACACTGCCATGAGCCATCCGCGCCTCCGCTAGCGGCCCGCGCCCGCTCTGGCGGCGCGGCGGCGACCGTAACTAATATGAAGCGACGACATCTCCGCGTCGAAGACGTTCGGACACTGACGGTCATAGATTATACATTTATATACTGAGATAGATACGCCACTCTATGATTCGAAAATTGAGTTTTTGCCCCCGGTCGCCAGGTAGCGTAACAGTAGATTAATACCGAAAAAATCCGATAGGTGGCGTCTACCTGACATCTTGATATATTTTCTAATTATTATTTTAAAGATTATAGAAGTACTAGATTGATTGAAATAAATATTCTAAAATCAAAAACTTTAATATTTTTGTTGATAAGAATATTTATTTCAATCAATTTAGTACTTCTATAATCTGAAGATTAGATTTTAGAGAGTGGCTAAAATTAAAACACGGTGAAGATGATTTAATTTTGTTTATTTGTGATTTTTTTTTACAATATTCGTACGCCTGCCGTTTTATATGGTCATTCTTATCGAATCGGGATATCTTTCCATTTAAAATTCGATTTACCCCTGTACACCAACTATGTATAATTAGCTTGATTGATACATTATTAATACATTCAATCAACTTCTCCTTATGTTGAACACAAGTAATCATATTATAATCGCAAGCACAATTAAGCAAATATTTAATTTTTTTATTTAATAAAATTGATTCTGGACAATCACGTAGACATGTAATGATTATGTGATAAACATCATTCATCAAATAATTAAAATTTTCGTTAGGGTGGAATAATGATTTTTTCGTATAATCAACTTCATAATTAAAAGATTGCAAATCAGCTTCAGGTCTACATAAATCACGTGCACAAGTATCACAATTTTTGAATATCTTCGATTTCATTTTTTTTATTCCATACCCACTTACATATTTTTTTGATTCATTATAAATCAACGAATCACTAATTTTATAATTGTTCATCGTCGTTAATAAAGCATCAATATCACATGCAAAATCATTATTTTCTGAATCATTAGATTTGTTACCAAGCAGATTTACCATTGATTGAAATGATTTATTACAATCGTTCTCACAATTAGCTCTTACCGAATGTACAGAATTAAAATTATTAATCAACAAAGTTTTATACGCACACATGAACTGATTACAATTGGGATTAATATTTCGCACACCATTACTCCTAATACCACTAAAAAAAATTTCTAGAGGATCCTGATTAAAATTTCTAGTTAATAGATTTTTCACACCATAATTTACATTTAAATATTGCCATAATTCAATAAAGGTTTTTATATTATGTATCCAATTTTTTACTGATGGAATCGATTCATACTTAATCAACACAGAATCATTTTTTCTAGCTACTGATTCAAATTTAATCGATTCTAAAATCGGCAACAAATCATACCACAGTTGGAAATGGGGCGAGTTATTTTTTAAGCACTGCTTATATATTTTTGGTGACCCCTCGTAAGAATGACCATTAAAAGAATCGAACAGCTTGTCAAATAATAAAAGGAAATCTGCAGTTCCTTCGCATTCTTCAGGCAGAATGTTGTGTTCTGAAACAAAATATTAATATTTGTTAATAACACGTGTAAAATTTGCTAGGTATTGTTACAAGTATGTGAAATTATAAATATACTAACTTGATAAGAATCGTAAAGCGCTAGACACCCTCTGGCTGAACACTTGTGCTGCATATTTCACCTTCATTTTTGGGATTTTATTATTGATGACGTGTTTTTCTGTCAATTTATTGACTAATCTAATTTCGTCATCTCCAGTGTCTACATCTAACAACATTTTTAAATGTTCCCATTTAGCCCATTTGTTTTCACCATTTTGAATAAATTTAGCATTTTTTTTTAATAAATTATTTCTTACTCCTTTAAGAAGGTGGGGAGTATCGAAAAGGGGAAATATTTTATAATTTTCAATCTCAAATGCATTGGAATTGTATTCTGTTCCCATTTTCAAATATTTTTCTTTAGTGTAACTGATTAACTCCCGCACCACTCTAACATTTGTTGCTGCTTGGTCACATATTGTGGCTACTACAGTCAGGCCAGTTCCAAAAAGTTGTTTTATAATTTCTGTTAAAAGTTTTTTCAATTCACAACTCTTTGTTGATGCCTTACAAAATGTGAAACAAATGGGCTGTTTGCATTTGCTTTTAATCCCTTTTATCATGAACACAAGTGCATGGTCAGCCAGAATACTATTTCTATGGTGTCCGAAATCTTCAAATCCAATTATTTTGTCCATAGATTCATTATAAATTATTCCTGGTGCTAATGAAACCTCATCAAATAAAACATTCACCAACTTTTTTTGTTGTGGCAAATTTCTAGAAATGTTTTTTAAATCATTTAATATGTGTTCATTTATTCCAGGTTGCACACTAAATGTGCTTAGTAAATTCTGCAAGCAACGTATTGATGGCAGAACAAACATTTTTTGCAATAGTTTGTATGCCTTCGGACTTTGTTTTAGTATAGTCAGTGCCATTATTTTTTCTTGATTTGAGAAACGTCTTCCTCTAGGTTTTACTGCACTTTTAAGTTGCAATTTTGTGAAAATTTGAATTTCTTCTGGTAATTTTTCCATAACTCTTAAAAATGCTTTATTCATTGAAAGCTTTTTGGCTGCTTGTATTTTCTTCCTCTGATCTTTAAATTTCATAGCAAGTTTTTCTAATTTCAATTTTAGTTTGCTTATCAATTTTGAATTGCTGCTTTCGGCATAAGAGTGTTTTCGTTTACCTGTAATAAATAATAAGTTTATCAGTAATTTGACCTTCTGGTTCGGAACAAGGCCCAATACATCTGTTATCTTTCAGAAAAACGAGTGTTTTCTGTTCTTCCGTATTCAAAAATTTAATGTATGATCGGATTGTGCTGATCGTTAAAATAATACATAATTTGGACATAGCTTAGAAATTTTTAGAGGCCACATAATGAAATCTATAGAAAGTAGGTACATATAAATTAATAAAATTGAAGTCCCTGTTTGTATTGTCAAAATAACAGCTTTTAAATGTGTATTATTATGGAATAGAAAGTATGGACAAAAAACATTTTTAAAATTGATTTCCATCTGTCTTTTTGTTCCAGTTAATCAACGAAACTGCTGGACTTTTAACTGGTATATAGCTAATGTTATAAGGAGTAAGTTAGGCTAATTTAGAAAAAGAATTAAGTTACCACGCAAAAAAAAATAAACTTATGAAATCATATTTCACACAAAGAATGTTGCAGCGCAAAAACTAGTTATTTAGGTAATGTAAAAACATGCGTTTAAAACGAGCACTTTACTTACGATTAGGCTGCACAGGAATAACAGATGTTGAAGGACCAGATGTGACAGCAGTTTCTATTGTTGAATTCAAATCAATATCTGGAAAATAAATATAAATAACATTATAATAGGTACTTCCTTATTAATTTAATAAAATCTATTGACTATTGATATGGAGAGCTGTGGCAACAATTTTTTTTTCCAATAACTAAACTACGGTCACAGTATAAAAATTGTTTGAGAAATCCATAAAAAAAATTATTCCTAAGTAGTAACCAACCGGTGGCTTATATCCATTATAACTAGAATCATGCAAAACTATTGGATATTAAACCAAAATAATTCCGAGTCCATAGCTGTATCTAAAATTGGCATATTATTCAGATTTGTTACCCATATTTAGATATGAAAATTCATATTTATAACTTCCCAGTTTGACTGTTATTGTATTTTTATATTAGACGTTACAACTAGGTAATTTTGATGTTTATATTACACCATTGCTTGAGAAGTTTCTATACATTAAACAAAAATTTTTCAAAATCGGTCCCCAATTGACCGAGATATAGATGACCATACATATAAAAAAATACATTCAGCCGAACATAGAACCTTCTCCTTTTTGAAGTCGGTTAAAAATACCCATCTACAACTACCAAAACTATATATATAATATTGAACATTAAATTAATAATTAATATTATACTTTAAATTAATAGATTAAATTATTGTAATAAATGTACATGCATAATTGCCTTAGCAAACAGTGTCCAGTATGTTACACTAATTTAAATTAAGTCAGCAGTTTACTTACCAATAGGCTGCACAGGAATAACAGATGTTGAAGGCTCAGATGTGACAGCAGTTTCCCTTGTTGGATATTGATCTGAAAAATAAATCACATCAATAAAGTATCTACTGAAATACACCACACAAACACGTAACTATATGAATTTCATAAATGTAATTAAATTATGAAGTAGGTATACAATAAAATTAGTGTATATTTCAAAAATAATTTAATAAGTCTGTATTATACTCATTTTGTTACTTAAGTTCTAACACCACATAAGTCAATTCGGAAACTTTACTAGAGAGCAAATAAACTTTTTATGTTACTCAATTTTTATAAAAAAACAAGAGTTATGCACCGATGCTATGGAAGTATAACTGAGTTCCGTGGTTTTGCTGTAGCTTTCCTTTTCCAACACTGACATACATATTGTTTTTGATGTTAAATAATGTGTCACCATTGTTTCAAATCCTCGCGTTTGATTCCTTAAATGCTGAGTTGTTTAATTTCCTATCAAATGACATGTTTAATAAATTTTGACCAAAAACCGACTTATGTGGTGTTGGAACTTAAGCAACGATTTCCGATTGAGAACAGCTTGACTTGGTTAGATTATATTATAACTAATAAAAATATTTACTTACCAGTATCTAGTATGGCAATCCCAGATGTTGATGGTTGCTCAGTTTGGTGGACCATCATGTTCAAGTTTAAAGTAGGAACAGCATTCTTGGTGAGACGACGGCTGGGTAGCTGGTAACATTCCAAAAAGTGTTTGTGGCACAATCTTATATGATTATATATATATTTATCTCCTCTTTCTTGTGTTGCTCCATCTAGCACAGCCTTCCATTGAAAAAATTTTTGGATATTTTCCACATTTTGGCTTTTTGGGTCCGGAAAATGGTGCAGAGGGCCTGAAAAGAATTCATTATACATATAATTGGGAACAAATTATAAACATTTATAGGCTGTTGTAGTGTTTAGCAAAGGACGACAATAGGCTGATGTAATGAGTAATGATGATAGGTAGAAAACATTGATGGCCCATTATAAAATACAAATGATCGTAATGGAAACTTTACTTTCTTCTAGTAGTTGCAGTACAGTAGTAATACAAATATTATTACCTAGTTTGGATGCACACGTCAAATAAGTTTAACCATTTGCTATGATTACGGGTTTCAATCGAAGTAGGGGGTTGCGCGTAACCATAGCAAATGGTTCAATATATTTGCCGCGTACTATAACAAAATGCTTTGCTGTTACTTTTAAACTATTTAAGTATTTAAATCTTAGACTTACCATCAATGATGCACCCGAAATAGCACACCAAACGATGTTTAGCGGGCATAGTCAGTAGTCCAGGTATCTTGCCAAAGTAAGTCGTGAAAGCAGTTATCGGTATCCAAATTCAAAGCCAAGTGTTAACAGGTATGCAAGAATCTCAAAATCCAAATGAAGAAAGCCAAGTCGTCAATATAAAATCCAAAAAAAACAAATCCACGAACGAAAACCAAAGAACGCAACTTACAAAGTAAAGTACTCTGTGAATGCAACCCAACAACAGCAGTTTTGAAAAAGTGTTTTACCATTCACAAACAAGCGAGATGTGAGTGTGTAGAGTCTATGGTCTATGATGCACTAAAATTGTAATGTCGTACAATTTAGTGAAATAGGTGCCTAAATATATTAAATAATATTTTACAATTTTTCGATAAAATAATATATTTTTATTACTTTTGATAATACTATTATGTATAAATATATCTTAGCTGCTGCCATCTATTGGCATAATAAATGCATTACTTCCAAAACTAAGTTGACTCTAGGCGTAAGATGACGCTAGTTTCTCAGCAAATTTTGAGTCTGAAGTTTCTTCGGGAGTTTCACCCCCCTGCTGACGGTGAAAGGCCGCGTAGCCTGTATTAATGTGTAGCTGCGCGCGCGCCATGCCTACGTCATCTTCGGACGGCTCCGAACTTGGATCGCGTATAATCGGGTATAACTCTTCAATACCACCACCATTTGTGCGATACTCTGCGGAAATATATAAAGCGATGTTTGTCCAATAAATCATGCCATTTTGATCGTAAACCATTCGCCTTTTATTTCTGAGAACCCACACTAGCGACCTCTAAATTGGTGACCACCGACGTACCGACTTACTTCAAAAAGTCGACGAGTTTCGACAAGTCATGGAGGACAGGAGTCAAGAGCCGCGAACCACGCTGTCTGAAGAAGATGTCGAGATGATCTCCGTCAAGTCTCGGATACCTCCATTCTGGCGAGACAAACCCAGATTATGGTTCGCACAGTTCGAAACCATGGTGTCCAGCCAAAAACTCAGCGAAGAAGGGAAGTTTGGACTTGCTGTGGCACAACTCGACAAGGTGGACGTCGAGCAAATTAGCGACATCATATTGTCGTCGGCCAGGACGGGTAGATTTGAAGCGCTGAAGACCCGATTATTATGCGTTTACGAAGAGTCGGAGAATAAGCAGCTACAGAAATTGCTCAACGAGGTGGAACTAGGCGACCAGCGTCCCTCCCAGCTACTGCGGCGCATGCGCCATCTAGCCCGTGACAAGATGCCCGACGAAACCCAGGATGCTGTGGATGAGCCACCTACCCTCTTCAACGAGAGCTGTATTGGCGGTCGGTGAAGAATCAAAATTAGACTCGCTAGCGGCAATGGCAGACAAGATGAGTGAGCAGACGAAAGAGGCCAACTCCGTGTGTTCCTGCAGTCACGCTAGCACCACGGCACAATCATCGACAACTTCGCCTAAGGACCGAATTCTGAACATGATCGAGGCACTTACGAAAGAGGTCGTTGCTCTGAAAATAGACAGATCTCGAAACTATTTCCGTGGACCGCCGCAGCGAGGCAAATACCGGTCAAGATGTCGGTCTTCGAATCGTGACACATCGATTTGCTATTTCCATCGCAAGTTCGGCAAGGAAGCGTTTCGCTGTCGAAGACCCTGTAACTTCACGAACAAAAAGAATACAAGCCAGGATAACTAGTTTCGACTTTGGCTACGACGGGAGCCGAAGTCCACGACATAACCCAGCACCGTCGGTTCATAAAAGAATTGGGAACTGGTCTACATTTCCTCATCGACACCGGCGCGAACGTCTCAGTATTACCAGTCAAGAGGGTACGCAAAGAAAAAACTACGCCGACCGAATATCTTTACGCCGCTAACGGTTCACGAATACCCTCCTACAGCGACCACACCATGACGTTGAATATCGGATTACGTCGACCATACATGTGCAGTTTCGTCGTCGCCGAATCAGTCACCAACTCACAGTAGATATACACGGACGAAGGTTGATAGACAAAAAAACAGGCCTTTCCGTTGTCGGCCACGTAACGTCAACTTCAGACTCCAGTATCAACACCGTAGATGACCAGCAGCCATACCACGACCTGCTCGCGAAATACCCAGATATCTGCCGACCAACCTTGAAGCTCTGTCACAGCGAAGTGGAACACCACATACAGACTACCGGCCCGCCATTATATGCGAAGGCACGACCGCTGCCACCTCACAAATACAAGGCAGCCAAGGCAGAATTCGACACGATGATCGAGCAAGGTATTTGTCGCCAATCAAAGAGTCCCTGTGCCAGTCCAATTCACCTAGTCCTCAAAAAAGAAGGCAAATACAGAGTCTGTGGAGATTACCGTCGTCTCAATGCAGTGACCGTGCCTGATCGGTACCCCATTCCAAGACTGCATGATTTTACCTACAACCTGCTAGGGAAGAAATACTTCTCCATAATCGAGGAGGATATACAGAAGACAGCCGTAATCACACCATTCGGGCTATTCGAATTCCCGAGGATGTGTTTCGGTTTGCGCAACGCTGGGCAAACATTCCAACGACACATCGACAACGTTCTACGGGGACTACCTGTTTTCCCATTCGTCGATGACATTTTATTGGCTTCAGAAACCCAAGAACAGCACAGAAGAGAGCTAGAAGAAGTGTTCAGAAGGCTTAACGACCATGGGTTACAGCTAAACGTAGCAAAGTGTACATTTGGTCAAGAAACACTCAACTTCTTGGGCTACACTCTAACCACCGAAGGAATTAAGCCAACTGACGAGAAGGTCGAAGCAATAAAATCCTACCCTCGACCAGATACGTCGATTCATAGGAATGGTCAACTTTTATCGCGAAAATATTCCACACGCCGCCGAGTATCAGAAAGAGCTCAACGCCTACCTCCAAGACTCGAAAAAAAAAACGATAAGACGAAGATCACGTGGAACGAGCGAGCAATGCAAGCGTTTGAAAAATGCAAAGATGACATCGCCAGCGCTGTATTGTTGTCATACCCATCTTCAACCCTACCTTTCGTACTTATGACCGACGCATCTGACACCTGCGCCGGCGCGGTACTTCAACAAAACATTCGAGGCCACCGGAGACCGCTCGCATTCTTTTCAAAGAAGTTCAACGACGCTCAAAGAAAATACAGCACGTATGACCGGGAGCTTACGGCCATATACCTGGCAGTACGTCACTTTCGCCGGATGATAGAATAATAATAATAATAATAATTCATTTATTTCTGAGCATACGGTACATACAAGATATTAATATTAAAATGTTTCACGTACACTACCATTGCCGGTGTAGAAATTTAAAAAAAAATTATATTTAAGATAGTTTTTTTTATATAATATCAAGACCAGTACAATTTTGTTATATTAAATTATTATCATGGAATGAAATGTCAAAATGATCACACAATTATACTTATCACTAATGTCAAGTACTTAAAAACAAACAAAAAAGAAAAATAAAGTCAGTAGGTAAAATTATCATTAAAAAAAATTAAATGTCAGTTTAAATAATGTCAAAAAAGAAATACAATGTCAAAAATTATTAGGTAGAATGTCAAAATAATAATAATACCAAAATACTAATAACCCACATTATTAATTACTGTCATTACTTCAAACATTTATTATCTTTATTAATGTCAAAAACTATGATTTAAAAATTCGCTAACCGAATAAAAGCACATGTCCAAAAGCCAGGCAAACATTTTACGTTTAAATTTGTCAATTGGTAGCATTCTGAATCCAGGTGGTAATTTATTATAAATTTTAATTGTCATACAACTGGCATTTCTACTATAGAGATGCAATCTCTGAGGAGGAACTAACAGTTTCCCAGCATTTTTTTAATTTAATCTTTCTGAGACTTGTTTATTCAATGAAAATAAATGAGGGTATTTTTTTACAAATAAACAAACCTCAAAAATATACAGACACGGTAGTGGGAGAATTTTTAATTCTTTAAATAATGGCTTGCAATGATCTAAATATTCTGCTCCACTCATGGCTCGGATACACTTTTTTTGTACTTTGAACGCTCTTTCCACGTCCACTGAATTGCCCCATATGACTAGGCCGTAACGCAGTACTGACGAAACATACCCATGATAAGCATTTAGGACTGTTTTTTTACTGGACACTAGTCTTAACTTGCGAAGAGCATATACAAACTTGTCAAGCTTACTGCATACTCTGTCTACATGTTCCTTCCAATTCAGTTTGTTGTCAATTACAATACCCAAAAATAAAGCCGATGGTTCTGGTTGCAAAATTGTATTGTCATGTCGAATTGTTGTTGGTGTAGCTGACAAGTTGCATGTTTGAAATTGTACTACTTTAGTTTTATTAATATTTACATGTAGATTATTCTCCTCTAGCCATTTTATTACATTAATTAGTTCAATATTAGTATCAATTTCTATGTCAGTTTGGTTGGAACATTTTATCGTCAAAGTGGTGTCGTCAGCAAATTGGATACATTCACATTTTAAGTATTTGATGAGGTCATTTATGTATAATAAGAATAGTGGCGGACCCAGTATGCTTCCCTGTGGAACGCCAGAGTAATTAATTTTTAATGCTGAGCAATATGTCTTCCTAGTATTTTTTTCTATTCTAGAAATAACAGTTCTCTGTTGGCGATCAGACAAATAGCTTTTAAACCAATCATGCGCTTTGCCTCTTATTCCGTATTTCTCTAATTTGTGGAGTAGTCGTTCGTGTGAGACAAAATCAAATGCTTTACTCATATCTAAGAATACCGACAATGCAGACATTTTTTTATTAAGAGCTTCAGTAATTAGTTTTACTAAGGAAAAACAAGCTAGAGTTGTTGAACAGTTTTTTCTGAACCCAAATTGACTCTCCACGATCAGGTTATGTTTAGTTACAAAGCTATTTATTTTGCCATGCATTGCTTTTTCAAAAATTTTGGCAAAGATTGAGATCAGTGTAATAGGCCTATAATTACTCATATCAGAGCAATTACCCTTTTTGTATAGTGGTTTAATTATAGACTCTTTAAGTTTCTTTGGAAAAATACCTTGTTCAAATGAGAGGTTTATTAGGTAGCTAAGTGGGGATGCTATAATTTTTGCACTTAATTTAATTATTTTAGTGGTTACTTCATCATATCCAGTTGAATTTGTGTTATTCAATGAATTAATTATTTTAATAATGTCAATTTCATTTACAGGAGTCAAAAATAAAGTATTTGTGTAAGAGCGCTTGTAGACGTCCGTTTTTTTCACCGGACAACGGACCGTGTTTTTTGCCGGATTCGCGGTGGTGTATGATTTATAATGAGTATGTGTACATGCACCGGACATCAGTCCGGCGAACAATTTACGCCGGATGCACCACCGCTTCCCCTCGGCGCGACGGACACCGGTCCGGTGTAAGAAAGAGCGGTCATCCACGCCAGTGTATTGGTGCGTGTTGACGCTGCCGGACGTATTGCCCGTTTTCTGTAAATTGTGTGCCGTCTACCTGCGTTCTTTTAAAAATGGGTGATATTGACATGGAATTGTTAATAAGTTTGGTTGAAAATAGGCCTGTACTGTGGGACAAAACCCAAGAGTGCTATAAAAATAGACAGTCGAGTTTTGCCGCTTGGAGGGAAATTTGTCTTGCGTTAAATGAAGGTTTTGAAACGTTGTCCGAGAAAGAAAAAAATGATTTTGGTAAGTAACTTTTTATTTTCATTATTTTTATGCATATTGATTTTGCCAGGGTACACGCCCTATTGGTGACATGAAATACTCTCCATATTTGTTACGAATCATATTTGCTGTTTACATTACCTCGTGTTGAATGGGAACGAGGCAAATGGCATAGAGTAGACATCATGTGTGAACTAGCATTGTCAGTGGCATTATTAGCAATACCCTCTACTTTATGAATTATGTTTTGTAGTAAGCAGCATGTTTTTACAATGTTAACAGCAGAATCTGTTGAAACAATGGTCTATGCAAAATCCTCCATTTATTGGATAAAATACCAAATGCGCATTCGACGTAGCGTCGCGCTCTCGTGAGACGATAATTGAAAACTTTTTTTATTGCGTCATGTTGATGCCCACCATAAGGACGAAGTACGTGTTGATGTAAAGCGAAAGCTTCATCAGCAACAAATACATAAGGTAACTCACTTTCTGCACCTGGCAACTGCTTAGGTGGAGGAATACTTAATTTATCGTCTACTATTCTTTTCCAAAATTCTGTTTCTTTAAATACCGCTGAATCGCATTCTTTGCCGTAGGCTCCAACATCAATAAAAACAAAATTATAATTTGTGTCTACCACAGCCATTAATACTATTGAGAAATAGTGCTTGTAGTTGAAAAACATTGATCCACTTTCTTCTGGCTTGATGATTCGAATATGTTTGCCGTCAATGGCTCCCAAGCAATGAGGAAAATTTGCATTCGTCTCGAAATTTTTTGCTATTGTTAACCATTCGTCTTCCGATGGTAGTTTCATATAAATTGGGGAATGGGTTTCCCACAATGCTTCACATACTTCTTGTACAATACAGCTGATAGTTTTTATACCCATTCTGAAACTGTAATGTAGATCACTAAATGTGTTCCCTGAAGCTAAATATCTGTAACAAATTTTTCTTTTTAGGCAAAGATATCATAAAAAAATGGAACAATGCAAGAGATAACTGGATGAAATATCACAAAAAAGTTAAGGAATGTAAATCCGGCTCTGGTGCAAAAAGTCTACGAAAATATAAATTCTACGATCAAATGCTCTTTTTGTGTAAAATTGTGACTCGCCGAACAACGGAAGCAAGTATAACATCAGAAAAAAACATCACACAATCTCACAACAAAGAAACTGACTCACAAACCAATAATGAACCTAGCGCACCAGCCAATACTACCGATAGAACAAAAACAAGCAAGAAGAGAAAGACAGATTGTAGCGATGTTGATCGACAAATGCTTACTTTAATTAAATCTGTTGAAGATGAAGACAAGAGTAAGAGTATGTGTTTTTTCAAAGGTATTGCTCCGATTGTAGACAAGTATAGTGACGACGATTATCTAGAATTTCAATATGAAGTCATTAAAGTTATGAGAAATTTAACTCGGAGAAATGAAGCGTCCATGCAGCAGCAAACTTACAATTACAATATTAATCGAGGCTACACTACGGCTACACCCGACTACAGGATACATGAATATCAGCCAACATAACCCATTCCATCGACATCCAGGATGCCCTATGAATACCAACTTAAGCCTCAAGAACTGATGCAGCAAGATGATTCCCAATCTTCAATTGTTACTGAATTAAGTTCAATCACATCGCCTGAATACGATTTCGATTTTTCTAAAACTCCTTAATTTCTTTTTTGAGTATAATAATACAATTACTACCTACTAAATTTTGTTTTAATTAATACAGGTAATTGTTAGTTTTGCCTTTTAGCTTCTTAAATACTAATCGTATTACAATAATATTCCCCTTTTCTATAATTTGAAATTGAAAATGTCTTTAACATACCTTAGCGTAACGGCTAATCTCTCCGCCGGAGTAATAGATTTACGCATGTCAGTGTCCTCGTGACTTATTTTATCATATATGACTGTTAGTAATAGCTGAAAGGTTTCTTTCTTCATCCGAAAATAATTGTAAAATTTAGTTTCATCTTCTTCCAACTGCCTAAAAAGAGTATGAAATGCACCATATTCTTCCCTTTCCAATAATATAGGATGCACCCACGATGACCTTTTACGTTTTTCTATTTCTTTTAGTTTCTTCTTATACAAATAGTAGGCCAATACGAGTTTTTTTTTCTTATTATTCGACATTTCACACGTGTGTAATCTCTGACTACCAGTTCAAAACTAACGCATATAGACGGCACTCCAAGGTAACATTCATCCGGTAAAAAAAAAATATGTATACAAGGATGGTGGTGAAAAAAACGGACGTCTACAAGCGCTCTTATTGTCAATGTCAATGTTGCTTATATTATAATTATTATTGTTAGATTTTTGTGTTAGTTCGATAAAATAGTCATTGAATTTGTTACATATGTCATCAGGATTAGTAATTTTTTTATCACCGATTATAATTTCATTTATGTAGTTGTTGTTATTTAATTGATTTGAATTATTTTTTATGATTGACCATGTCGCTTTACATTTATTTTTAGCATTATTTAAAAAATTGTTGTTATTTATCTGCTGTGATTTTGATATACATTTTTTTAAGATCTTATTGTAATTACGGTATTTTTTCTTGTGATAATCTTTACTTAAAGCATCGTGTTGATATGCGTAATATAAAGCTCTCTTCTTTATGCATGATATTTTTAGACCCCTACTTAGCCATTTGTTTTTAATGGGTTTATTGGTCTTTTTGACGAGTATTTCGGGAAAACACAATTTATAAAAGAGCGTAAACAAGTCATGGAACAAATTAAATGATTTATTGCAGTCTGTCTCTTCGTATATTTCACTAAAACTGCTAAGCAATCCAAAAATTTTGTTATGTTGCTCTTATCGTAATCTCTTTTCGTATCATACCAGAATTTAATAGCTTTTGATTTATTATTATTTATCTCTTCAACGTAAAAGGTTAATGATTGTCCGGTATCGTGATCGGAGAGAGCTAAATTATGTATATTGCATTTTATGTCAAGTGTGGGAACATTACTGGCTATTTGATCGATGCTAGTATTTTTTCTAGTAGGCATCCTAACATGTAGTGATATGTTATAGTTATTTAGTATCGATATTAATTCTTTTGAATATTTGTTATCTTTTAATATATCTATGTTCCAATCCCCGCACAAAATTATATTTTTTTTAGCTTTGCGGGTTAGATTGCGTAACAATAATTCAAGATTATTAAAAAATATAGACACATCGGAATCTGGAATTCTATAAATGCACACTATAATTAAATTATGGCTCAATACTTCTATACCACAGCATTCGAAGCAAAATTCGATGACTAGTTCATCAGTTATCGGTAACGGATTAAAAATTACACCTTTTTTCACTAAAACACATGTTCCACCGCGTTTCTTATCGTGTCTTGTGTAACTGGCAGCCAAGTTGTAGTGTGTAAGAGCTAAATTACTTTCATGCCCTGATTTTATAAAAGTTTCACTCAGACAAATAAAATCTATATCGCCAATCTGATTTGCCAAGTCGGTAATTGTGATCTCAAATATATCAATTTTATTTAAGATTCCAGCTATGTTTTGATGTAATAATATAAATTTTTGTTTTTGCTTAGAATTCTCATTACTACCAGCAACCTTTTTATGTAATGGGACGAAAAAGAGTTTTTTGGGTACTTTTTGGTGATTTTGGAGAGTCACAGTTATAGTCATAATCACATGGATAGGTCTCAATATCAACAAGTATGCGACGGAATATATTTTCATAAATGCGTTTTTGTCCAAGTTTGTTTAGTTTGCCCGTATTATATGAGAATGTTTCATCAGATAGGTCAAAATTGCTGTCAAAAAAATAAGCATAATTATGATTTTCTTTGTCCATGTGAAGTAATCTATTAAACATTTCTACTTTATAATTGTGTATCAGAGCCCCTTGTACATAAGTAGGGCAGCATATAATAACATTTGTGTAAGTTACAGTTTTAAGAGATTCTCTAATTAACCTGACGATTTCAATTGATTCCCCGGTGACTTTAAAATCTTGCTCCCCAATCATAATAATACAGTAGTCGTCTAAGCTATAATGTTGTAATTTATTATCTATATTAGAAATAATGTCTTTTATACTATTATTACGTGACAAATAATGACAATATTCAAAGTGTCGGCCAAAAGTGCTTTCCAATACTTCTAGTGTACCTCTGTGGTTGCAATTACTGAGAACACATAGCTTTCTTTTTTTCTTGCTGCATTTTGTTATTACGCGATGGTCCTGTAGTGTCGTCTTGTGTTTATTCATATCGTTTTCGTTATAATTATTATACTCAATAGATTCAGATGCTTCGGTCTGCGTTTGTTTATCGGCGTATATTGGTACAGACACTGGTCTAGGTAATTTATGAAAAATAGGTGACTCTAATAATATATTTGAGCTCTCAATGCAGTCTCTTTCATTGTTGCTGGGTGACTGTTCTTGAACTAGTGACGCAACACGTTGACTATCCGTGATAGAACGTCTATTTCTTTTTCTCGCAGAAGATAATTTCAGTCTTTGCGACTTTGTAGGACTGGTACAAAGATCTTTCAATGTATTAATATAAATTTGCTGTCTTAATATTGTTTCTTTGAGTTCATTGTTATCGCATATCACCTTATCCAATTCATTTTGTGTTAGTTCAAATTGTTCTTTTAGTTGTTGTATTTCAACCCTCATTTCGTCTAAATCATTTTTGCTTATACCCGTTGATAGATCAAGACTTCTTGTGTGTATGTCCGAATTTGTTTTGTCCAATGATGAATCATTACTTAATAAGTCTATTGACTTAGATCTAAACAGTCGTTTACGTCGTCGCAATGTAACATTCTGGTTTATTTCCATAGACATAGTTTTGAAACAATTCCAAATAAGTTACAAAAAGAATCCCGCGTTATGGGGATCGAACTCAAGTCACACCGTTCACCGAGGTGTAGATACCTTACTGACTGAGCTATTCTCACAGTTAAGTTAGTTGACGAAATAGTGCACCTCAATGTAGATACCAAATTTTTGAATTAAGTGGTGGCGGTTAAAATGATTCATGTATTCAAAATTTTTGCACTGTTTCTTTGTTCACTTGAGTATAGAAAATAACACTTATCAAGAATTATTCTTTCACTCTTTAATGTTGGTTTAAAGTTTATTGTTTATTCGAAATGTTTTTGTTGTGGATAATCACTTTATTTACTTTCGCTGTATTTGTTTATTACTCTTTTGTTGTCACTATTATAAAGTTATGTCTTCACTTTTTTTCCTTGGTAATACGCTCAGTTATAGTTTACACTTATATTTACACTTCAATACTTAGAATACGGCAATAACAGTAATAAAACTATTTTTAAATATTTATTTTACACGGAACTTCGCAAGGATCGAACTCACGACTCGGCGTGCGAGTAGCTTTTTTTTTTAGAAGGCCGTGATGTCACCATATTGACCGACCACATGTAACGTTGTATAGTAAATCTCAACGTTCCTATCGAAATTATCAGAGCAAACTGCGGTAAAGACTTGCACTGATCAACAAAAATATTAGCAGGAACCTTACAACCTAATAACTTAAAATAAATAACAAACAGATAACGGAACACTTTGTTGGTGATACAATAGAATAAACTAAACTAAACCTAATCTATAACTATATACACACTATACTATACTACGTAAAGATATTGAAAAATCGACTAGTAATTACATTACGGTTCCAACTCGCTAATTCGCTTCCCGTGTGGCGGTAGTTACACATTAAAAGAGAATTTATTAAGATCAAAGACGACTCGGCTTTGGCAGAACGCACGGTCATTGTCGATCGGACATCTCAGCTGATATACACGTTCACACGCTCCTTACGATCATTTAATATACTTAGCGTGTGTCATCTTACGTGGTTTTAAATATTCACGGCATTGATCATAAAGTTCCTAGCTTCAGTGTTAACCCCGAATTGGGTAAGTGTTGACAATTATTTTTTTGCTTAATCATGCTGGATACGGCCATTACATGACAAGAATTGTATCACCCATTTTTGTATCTTCTGTTGGTGTTTTAGTTCCTTGTTATTTTGTTGTTTCATTAGTGCTTACTAGCTTTAAGCGTAGTTTCCTTGTTTTTCCCGCTCCGGGTCTGATTGTGACCTGCACACATTCGCCTTAAGCGCCTTCGTACTTCCTCTGCCCTGCGCTTACACACTGTTGCGGTCACAATCGGACAAGGATAAGCGGGAGACAAAGAAACTTATTCGACGACTGGAAAATTCCAGGGTTCAAAGTTCCGGTTCAGGCACCTGGCCTGAGATCCATCCAACCGTTCGGCAGCCCTCTGGCCCTTCGTCTACCAGCGGGTCGTCTACCTGCGGGACGTCTTCCTGCTGGCGCCTAGTCCTCGATCTCCAGCTTCATAGCGGCCAGGATAGTACTTTGCGCGCCTACCTCCATAGTCGTCAAAATAAAAAATAAAAAAAGGCATTTTGAACCTGCGACCATATTTTAATAAATATTATTGTAGATAGTGCTGCGTATTATTGTCTAGTATTAGAGATATAACCCGCAACGCTACACTGGCGCCCATATCGTGGTATTTTTTCCAAAGTTTTTTATTTTATTTGCTTATTGCTTCTATGGAGGTAGTAGTGTTTAATGGTGTTGTGTGTGTTGTCATTTCTTTGTGTTGTAAAACGTTTTATTTTATTTTGGTTGATCGTAACTAAGGTGTACGTAATTGTTATATACAAAAAAATAATTAAATAACGAATCTTATGTAGCAGTTATCATAGTAGAATCAGTCAATTTAAAAAGTGTCTAATATTTTTTAATTCTTTTCTCTATTATTTTATGATTTAATGTTATCCACATTAATAATTGTGATACATTTTTAATTTTTATTTTAGTACAGTC
The DNA here is from genome assembly GCA_961205895.1 of Mythimna pallens. NCBI lineage: Eukaryota > Metazoa > Arthropoda > Insecta > Lepidoptera > Noctuidae > Mythimna > Mythimna pallens. Next base: position 19,194,585 of record OY540839.1, on the reverse strand, counting down.
AGCAACAACATTTTGTGAACATTTTTTTTTGAAAATCGAATTTATTGTGAAACGTACCTACACATTAGTTGCAAATTCTTCTAGTAGTTTTGTGTAATTTTGTTTTTATGGTTGCAATTTTTTTTTTTTTATCAAGTAATGCTTTTCTTTATTCTGATGAAAAAACAACCAAGACGTTAATTAATTTAAATAACAAATTGTAACAGACGGAGTGCTTTGTTTTCGTTTGAAGGTATTGTTCTTATTGTTTTTTCACGTACCTACTAAAATTGTTCAACACTTACCCAACCAACAAAAAAAAATTTTTTTTTTTCTCTTCTTCAAAGCTTATTTCAATATGGCATTTGCCGTTAAATTTATGTCGTTGCAAAAGGCTGAGCTTGAGTATGAGGTGGCTATAAGAGGAGAAACACCTGCTGCCACGGTGCAAGAATTACGCAAACAAATTGCTAAGTGCGGTCCATTGTTTCCGTCTGAGGACATTCTTACTAGCCCATTCGACCCAGCGGACGATTTGAGTGGTGTTGTAGATGTTTTAGAAAAAACTGATGTCATTTTAGAGTCTCCATCTTTAGATAAAAATACGTTGCTACGCACTCAAAATTTGCTCAATCATTTATACCATCGGCTGAACCGTATTGCATGCGATGACAAATTAAAGGACAGTTATGACCAATGTGTCATCTTTTACAAAAAGATTGCAGCAAAACTTATCTCGCTTAATGATTCGGTTTTAGACCCCTTAGCTATCGCTAGTAACGATTCTTCCCCCGCTATTGCTTCGACACCTGTTAATGTTACCGTTACTTGTGAAGGTACCCTCAATAAATATTCAAAATTAAAATATGACGGTAAGTCTTGCGTACGAGCGTTCATTCAACGTTGTGAGGAATTTTGCAACTCAAAGAGTATCTCACTCAATAAGGTTCTAACTAATGCCACTGAAATATTTAGTGGAGATGCATTGCATTGGTACAGGAGTATTAGGGATTCAGTAATGAGTTGGGACGAACTTGTATTGTCGCTGAGACGTGATTTCGACCAGTCTGATTATGACTACAGATTGCTTTCTGAAATTAGGTCTCGCACGCAAGGAGACGGCGAGAATATAGTTATCTACCTTTCCATTATGTCTGGACTTTTTTCGCGGTTATCGAAAAAAATTTCAGAGGAAGATAAATTAGAAATTTTACTCCACAATATTCGGCCAATTTATGCTAATACCCTTTCATCCGCTTCCGAAGTTAAATCTATTGATGAGTTGCGAAGTTTGTGCCGTAATTATGAGAGCATTCAAGCACGGTTTTCTCAATTTAAAGAACCCCCAAAAGCAGGCTCAAATACCTTAGCACCTGAATTCGCTTACGAGAGTCAAACAAATAAAAGTTATATTTATAAACAAAATAAAAGCGTAAATACTACAAATAATAATAATACATCAAATTCTCCTAATTATGTACATGCTGTGAATACTTCTAATACTATTACTAAACAGCGTTACTGCCCCCGTTGTCGCAATAACACACATAATCTTAGGCAGTGTACAGCTAACAAGGATGAGTTAGTATGTTTTAAGTGTGGTCGTAAAGACGTTAAAACCCCAGACTGCCCAGACTGTGGGAAAAAGAATCATACCAATAAAAAAAAAACTAACTACTGAGAACTGTGAATATAATAAAAACTTTGATAGCGATGATTGGAGAAATTGGCTCCATACCATTAAACTATTTTTTAAATCGTATAACATCTACACAGAAACAACTTGCTGACAATATCAAGACGCAATATGAGGAAATTTCTTTTAATCGTAAGGGCCTAGGTGTCACAAGTCTCATTACGCATCGGATTGATACTGGTGACTCAGAACCAATTCGCCAGAGATACTACCGCCTATCGCCAAACACAACCAACGTATAAACGTATAACGATAAAACAACGTATTTTAGTGGAACAGGTTGACGAGATGCTTTCACTCGACGTTATCGAGCCTTGTGAGAGTGCTTGGTCATCTCCTGTTCTGATCGTTTCTAAAAAGAATGGCCAACCTCGGTTTTGTCTTGATAGCCGTAAGTTAAATTCAGTTACGCTTATAATCTTCCGTATATCTCTGAGATCCTAGACAACCTTCGAGACGCTCGCTATCTATCTAGCATCGATTTATCCAAAGCATTTTGGCAAATCCCAATCGCTTCCGAAGATCGTGATAAAACAGCTTTTTATGTTCCTAGTAGGGGCACCTTTCGTTTTAAACGCACTGCTTTTGGCCTTACTAATGCGCCAGCTACTCAGCAGAGACTGGTTGATCTGCTCTTTTCGGAATTTGATCTCAAGGTATTCGCATACTTAGATGATATTATCATCATATCTAAAGACTTTAATAGTCACGTGACACTTCTTTTGCGCGTCCTAGATAAGTTGAAACAAGCAAACCTAACCATTAACCTCGACAAATGTAATTTTTTTAGTTCACAACTTAAATATCTAGGTTATGTAGTCGATGAGACTGGTTTACGTACTGATCCGGCCAAGGTTGAGGCCATACTTAATTATCCTACACCTACTTGTCGTAAGGACCTCAAACGTTTTCTTGGAACAGCGACGTGGTACAGACGTTTTGTGCCAAATTTCGGTACCATTGCTGGGCCCTTAAATAAGTTAACATCATCCAAGAAAGGCAGTCCTCCTTTTAAATGGACTCCTGAAGCCGACGCTGCATTCCAAAAACTTAAAGAATGCTTAATTTCAGCGCCAGTTCTTTCATGTCCGGACTATACTAAGCCATTTGAAGTGCATACGGATGCTAGTAGTTATGGCGTTGGTGCAATGCTTACACAGTCTATAGATGGCAACGAACACCCAATTGCATACATGAGTAAGTCACTGACTGCAGCCGAGAAAAATTACAGCATAACCGAGCGTTTCGCGCTCGGTTATGCTTAGCTGTCCTTACCGCACTTGAACACTGGCGTTGCTATATAGAGAACGGTCAACCATTTACAGTTTATACTGATCATAGTGCTCTTAAATGGTTTTTGTCCCTTAGTAACCCTACAGGCCGACTAGCACGATGGGGTGTACGCTTATCTGCTTTTAACTTCGTCATTAAGCACCGTCGAGGCGTTGACAATGTCATACCTGATGCTCTGTCCAGAATTGTCCCGGTTAGTTCCATCAGTACTTCCAAATCGCATTTGGACACTAAAGACTGTTGGTACAAAAAAGTTTATATTGGCTGTTTAAACGACCCTTCCAAGTTTCCAAATTTTTTAGTAAAAAATGAGACTTTGTTTAGGTTGTGTAAGAGCAAGTCTGAGCTGATTTCCGAGTTTTCATGGAAAGAGGTCGTTCCTACCGAATTGCATGAAACTATTATAAAAGAAAATCACTCGGAGCCCACGGCTGGACATATGGGCATTTTTAAAACTTACCGACGTCTGGCATTACGTTATTATTGGCCTGGTATGTACCGAGACGTCGTTAAGTTTGTTGGTGCTTGTGATAAATGTTTAGCATATAAGTCCCAAAATCATCAAGTTCTTGGAGAATTGGGTCGTCCGAAACATTGTTCAAGACCATTTCAGATGATCTCTATTGATCTTATGGGACCTCTACCTACTTCTAAAAAACAAAACAACTATATATTGGTTGTTACTTGTTGTTTTTCTAAATTTTGTTTAATTTTTCCTATAAAAAGGGCCACTTCTGAAATAATAACAAAAATATTGGAAGAATCTGTTTTTCTAGTCTATGGCATACCTCAAACTGTACTTATGGATAATGGCACACAGTTTACCGGCAAGGTAACAGACGCTCTGTTTAAGAAATATAAGGTACCAAATGTACATTACACCCCTAAATATACCCCTCAGGTAAATTTAGTTGAAAGGTACAACAGAACCATCATCACCTGTATTTCTACCTTTGTTGATGATGATCATAGATCATGGGACCTGTATATACCTAAGGTGCAGTTTGCAATTAATAACTCTGTTAACGAGGCTACAGGTTATACACCCTCCTTCTTGGTGTTTGGCCGTGAGCTTGTTACGTGCGGTTCTCATTTCATTGATAATGACCTTGGGGACGAAATACTGTTCTTGCCACGAGACATTTACGCAGAAAATTTAGGTTGTCTTACTTCTATTTTCAATAACGTTCAGGTAAAATTATGGCAAGCTCATGTAAAGAACACCTCTCATTATAATTTGCGGCGTAAATTTGCCGAATTTAATGTTGGGGACGTAGTCATGAAACGCGCTTACTTTTTAAGTGACAAAGAGAGCCGGTTTACTAAGAAGTTAGCTCCAAAATTTATAAAGGCAAAAATTATAGAAAAGAAATCTCCTTTAGTTTATGTGCTGCAAGACATGTCAGGCAAAAATATTGGCTCATGGCACATTAAAGATTTAAAACTAGCAGGTCGAAATATATAATTCTTTGCAATTAGGTAGTTTAAATTTTCTATTAAGTATCGGTTACCAATACCTATTAACCCGTCTCGCTTTATTTCCACCTTTATTTGGGAGCCACTATTTGTAAGGTAAAAAGTTTATAATAGCTAGTTACCTATTTTATGTTATTGTGCGACAGTTAATATAGTCCTCACTCTACAGTGACTGCTGCTAGTTTATGTTTTGCGAGAAGTATGGAAGATTGTTTTTGAAAGTGAAAACAAATAGTTTTGCATTAGTCCTTAAGCGGTTTTTTTTTTTTTTTTAAATAATAAAATCCTTATCTGCGCGCGGGGGTATTGTAACGTTGTATAGTAAATCTCAACGTTCCTATCGAAATTATCAGAGCAAACTGCGGTAAAGACTTGCACTGATCAACAAAAATATTAGCAGGAACCTTACAACCTAATAACTTAAAATAAATAACAAACAAATAACGGAACACTTTTGTAATTTACCTCAGAAGGGAATCATAGAATTAAAACAATTGATAAACCAACGCAATAACAATATTTATTATAAATATCAAACACGATTCAGTACATGTTAACACACTGTTTTACTAACCTTAAACTTATCAAGCCGGTGCCTCGTTCAAGACTGCCTCATGCCGGCAACTTGTTAACTCACAATTCAATTCAGAATCGAATGATTTGACAACTTGACAGTGACATCTAATGATTTAAAAATGACACAAACGAAACTCGACTATAACAAGACTTATCCATGGACTGTTTACAAATATAAATCTACCCTCACATAGACAAGTCTTGTTACAGTCGGCCATCCTTCAAGAACGAGTCCCTTCGTTTCCTATTATTACATAAGCGTGTAATAGTTTCAGTGAGTTTGTACATTCTATTTATCAAACAATAATCTTCAATACAATTGCATATCACTCTCTCTCCTCTTTTATACTTGCAAAAATAATCTGTACATAATTAGGTTAAGTATTATTTTAACAAACAATATAATAAGTCAGTTTTTTTTTATCGATTCTTACAACATAACTATTCTAGATAACTAAAATAAAATAAAATATTTTAGATATTTTCGTTTATTCTATAGCTTGAGCGATGTGAAAGCTACTTCCTTCGCTATCATACCGCTTCAGCCGCAATGTTTTGAACCACTCATGGGCGGCGAGTTCATACGCCAATCCTGCCCAGTTCAAACATTCTCAATTATTCTACTCTATCTATTGCCGAGCAAAGTGAGGCTACTTCCTTCGCCATCACTCCGTCTTCGGCAGCGATACTTGAGCCACTCCTGGGCGGCGAATCCCAACGCCAATCCTGCCCGACTCAAAGTACCCTTGCTTATTTCAAAGGGACTGGTAAGTTCATATACCAGATTTTTCAACAATTCTCACTTAATCCATAATAATATCTATTGCCGAGCGAAGTGAGGCTACTTCCTTCACCGTCATTCCGTTATCGGCAGTGGTACTTTGAGCCACTCATGGGCGGCGAATCCCAACGCCAATCCTGCCCGACTCAAAGCACCCTCACTTAACATATCTAAAGGACTGGCAAATTCATATGCCAGATGCTATCTAGCTAGTACATCGCAATCATTCTAATTCATAAGTTACAACACATGTACATATTATGTTGAGTTACTAATCAAATATATCAAAAATCACACTAAATATAATAATTCATTTTAATTGATTTCACTCTCATCGTCATTTTCGTCGCTGGACGAGCAAGCAGGGGCATTAAAACTCAACCACGGATAAATCTTGTCAATAGCAACAATTGATTCGTACTTTGCTCCTTTTCTAGTTAAAGGGGTGTCTACAACGAGGAATCGATCGTTTGGTAAAACTTTATTTATTCTGTAAGGACCCTGACACTTCGCTTCTAACTTTTTAGATTGGCCCGGTGCCGATACTGCTGCCCTTGCTATCCTAACCAAATCGCCCTCCTTATAATTCGTGGCTTTTTTTCTGTGTTTGTCATACCGATTCTTATTTATCTCCTGATTTCTTTTAATTCGTTCACTCGCTTCAGACCTAATTTCTCCCAAAGTTTGATTACTACCCTGTCCTATGTCATCAATTACGTTGTTTAATAAGCCTTGGCTCGGGTTTGCTACCGTCCTACCTAACAATAGTTCAGTAGGTGTTTTTCTTGTTACGTCATGAACTGTAGTGTTAAGTCCTAGCTGAATGTCAGGTAGAAGCTCGTCCCAACAATTTTTGTTTTTACCGTGAGCCATGGACCCAAGGGATGCAAGAATCGTCCGGTTATACCGTTCGACTTGTCCGTTTGCTCTCGGTGTGGCAACAGAATTGAGGATGTGTTTTGCACCAATCGATTGCACGAACGTCTTAAACTTCTTGCTAGTGAAGCTCGTGCCTCTATCCGTTATGAGCCGCGAGGGAGATCCGAAGTAACTAAAGAGAGTTTTCAATGCTTTTACGCTCTCCTTGGTTTTTGTACTTCGAACCGGTGAGATACTAACATACTTGGTAAAGGCGTCGACTATCACGAGTATGTATGTGTATCCTCGCTTACTTCGAGGAAACGGACCCAAGTGGTCCGCATGTAAAGTATGGAACGGTATCTCTATTTTGGGAATTGGGTGAAGGAATCCCTCTTTGCTTCCCGAAGGTAGTTTGTGGTGAGCACACTCAAGGCATGCTGAAACGTATTTTTTTATAAATTTTCGCATCTTCGGGAACCAGAAGAGTGATTTTATTCGGTCCAAGGTTTTCTCGAAGCCGAAATGCCCTACATCATCATGGTTAGATTTCAGGAGTTGCCAACGGACGCCTTTCGGGACTACCCACCTAGTAACACCCTCACCTAAAGTTCTAAAGACTCGCCCGTTTTTGATCGTATATTCCTTATGAATACCCGCTATCTTAGACGTTTCCGGGTCTTCTAGAACATCTTTGATACGTCTGATTTCTTCGTCAGAAGACTGAACTGTAGAAATCCAGTCCTCCGTACTGACCGACATAATATCTAGAATGTGAATATCATCTGATGGCACTGACACTGGACCCCTACTAAGCGCGTCAACGTGTGACATTCTTTCACCAGGACGATACTCGATATCGCAGTCGAATTCTAAAAATTGGATCCACCACCTAGATATGCGAGGTATGAGATCTCTCTTAGTGAAAGTAGAACGTAACGCGTTGCAATCGGTTATGATAGTGAACTTCATGCCAATGAGATATATGCGGAATTTATTCAAAGCACAAACGACTGCCAGCGTCTCTAGCTCAAATGAGTGCAACTTCATCTCATCGGCTGACGTTTGGCGACTAAAGTATGCTACTGGCCTCCAGGGATTGGAATCTTTTCTTTGTAATAAGATGCCTGCGACCCCGAATTTGCTCGCATCGGTGTGTAATTGCGTTTCAGCATTGGGGTTGTACAAAGCCAGGACAGGTCTTTCAGTTAGGTACTTTTTAATGGAATCGAAAGATTCCATTTGTACTTTTCCCCAGCTCCAAGGGATGTCCTTTTTTAAAAGGTTTGTCAAGGGCCTAGCAATTATTGCAAATCCTTTCACAAACCTTCTAAAAAAACTTGCGAGTCCAAGAAACCTCCTAACCTCATGTTGATTTTGGGGAGCAGGGAACTTGGACACCGCTTCAATCTTTTGGATCCCAGGTCTGATACCGTCTTTATCTATTTCGAACCCAAGAAAATCAATACGTTCTTGGAAAAAGTGACATTTTTCCATTTTAAGAGTTAATCCTGCTTCACGTAGGAGGGCTAGCACTTCTTCGAGACGTGTCAGCCCTTCCTCAAAATTCCTGGACGGTATCAGAATGTCGTCCATATAAATAACCATATATCCGACTTTGGTCTTACTGAGGATCTTGTGGATCGCCCTCTGGAAGACTGCAGGAGCGTTTGCCAACCCAAAAGGCATACGATTATACTCATATTGTCCGTCGGGTGTGACAAACGCAGTTTTCTCTTTGGATTGCTCCGCTATGGCAATCTGATGATAGCCTGAGGCCAAATCAAGTGAAGTGAACACGGATTGACCTGAGAGCTGATCCAACAGGTCGTCAATTCTTGGCAGGGGATAGTGATCTCTTTTGGTGCGACTGTTGAGGGTGCGATAGTCAACACAGAGACGCTTTTCACCTTATTTCTTTTTGACTAGGACAATTGGACTGGCGTATGGAGAGTTGGACTCTCGCACGATACCATGTTCGATCATATCAGTGACCATGTCCTGAACTTGTTTACGCTCAGAGTAAGGCAACCGGTATGGCCTATAAACGACAGGGGTAGAATCCTTAAGGTGAATTTCCATTTCCGTAACATTGGTGAAGCCCAAGTCGTGCATACCGGTAGAGAAACAATCCTTATATCTGTCGAGCAATTTGACGCATTGACGGTTTTGATTTTCCGACAACTGATTCCCGCAATTAGGGGTGACAATCACGTGATTATTCAAATCATTAGCGACGCTTAAAACATGTACGTCTAAATGACTCGACCCTACAAGCTGGGCGCGTGTAATGAGTGTGTTCTCCTTGAAGCATACTGGGTTCGAACCAATATTTTGCACTAATAAATGACATTCAGAATTACGAAGTTCATACTCTCCCGGTAACAGGTAGTACTCATGACCGGCGCAGCCTCTTACCGACCCACCTACATAGATATTTCCGGTATAAGCAACATTTGACCTTACAGGGACAGATACCATCTCACCGATGTCCACTGTAACATCACAAGTTGTACAAAGATGTAATTTAGAATGGATATTTTGTTCTACCCGCTCAAATATTAGATCTGTTGGAGTTTTAATTATTTTAAGTGTAGGTCGTTCAGTGAAACTATGTCCAAGCAAAACGTCATAATTAATTAAGTGGTCATCTACAATAAAGACTTCAACGTCCCTTTCCGAGATACCCTGCACATCTATATTCACTAAAGTACGTCCTAGTGGTAAGTATGGTACATTCCCTAATCCTCTTAAATATGGGCCATCAACGCTTTCCCAAATCAATCCTAATCGAGAGGCATTATTTTTACGAATTAATGTTGCCTGACTACCTAAATCCAACTGGCATACTGTAGCGATTCCATTGATATTTATCATTACCTTGTACTTGTCATTACTATTTTCAGTGTAAGAAACCTCCAGGACCTCTTTATCCTTTGAAGTATTCTTTTGGTCCTTTAATCTAGGACAGTGGGAACTTTCGTGTCCCATAAAATGACAGTTATTGCACTTGACTATTGGTTTAGGGCACTTAAAACTAGGATGACCAATACTCTGACAGTTAAAGCACTTAATTGACCCTTTTACACCACTATTTTTATTCGAAACCGTATTATTATCTGTATTCTTTACCGAGCTATTGCTAACTGATGTAGGGGTAGGGCGCTTATCCTTATTAAAATCTGACGGATTCCTATTATGAAATTTAATGGTTTTAAAGAATTCAAGAACATCTTCTGGTTTATCGAATTTTGCTGCTTGAGCACCTACACGAACTCCCCTGTCTTCGACCCCATAAAGTAAACAATCCACTGCTTGCTTTCCAAATATCTTACATCTGTTCAGTAAATTAATTTTCCCAAAATAATAGAGTTCATAAGATTCTCCAGGGCGTACCCGTCTATTGAGCATATCTGTCAAAAGTTCTGCATAGTTTTCGGTTGCAGGAAATGATTCCTTAAGCATCGACTTCCATTCAAGCCAAGTATGCTTGATAGAGGGCAGACCCTGGAACCATGTCTTAGCCAGTCCAGTGAGTTTAGGCAGGGCATAGTGAACCGTTTGCTTATCGTTCCAATTATAAATCTCGGAACATTCATCCACTTTATCGAGCCAGATATTAATAGTTTGTTCTTTCGACATGGGATCGAAGTCTGGAATAACGTTATTCAGAGTCGAACTAGAAAACGATTCACGATCCCCTGCTTTAGACTTAAAAAGTTTTAAGAAAAAATCCTCAAACAGATCCGTAGTCATAAATTTAGTTTTCTTGTTGTCATGTGTTTCATGTGGTTCATCTCTGGATATGCGTTCCGCGGGAGTGATTAAGGAACGGCACTGATGCGAGTTTTTATCGCTAGCGTTTGTCTGTCCACGATGGCTCGGACCAGGTTCAAGCGTCCCTAAACGCCTACGCGATCTGTTCCGTTCCGTTAATCTTTCCCGTTCTTTCCGTACCTGATTTTCAAGGGTTCTCAATTTTTCCCTCTCCCTGGACAGCTCACGTTCCTCCTCGAGTAGCGTTCGCGCGCTGCTTGTGCTTCGGCTTCTCAGCTGACGGTGTGTTGTGCTACTGTGCCGTCGATCACGAGCTGGACTGCGCCCTCGAGCTCGTTGTGTTCGTTGTTGGCCATCACCCCGGCCACTGCGACTGCGGCTACGACCGCGCCTCCCGTTTTCCTCTAGGTCTCGTCTTTCATAATTGCAAGAATGATTGCTTGTGTGTCGATAATCCGAATTGAGTTCTTTGTCGCTCATTTTCCTGAAACTTGGAACATTTTGTTAATGTATTATGTAGAAATCTTGCAAAACAGAGTCACAAAATTAAAATTTCAACGTAGGTATTTCACTATGATTTATAATTATTTACTAGTTAATCTGATATGTTTTTAATCCGTTTGCATCACAAAAATGGCGGCACATTTTGGGTTTCTTTATTTATCTCTAGTTATTGTGTGCAATATAGTTTTCTTTAAAACTTGTATTTCTATTCTAAAGTGGGTACCTCAACTAAATTTATAAATTACGGAATAAGAAAATAATAAGCCATTTTTTTTAATCAGTTTTCATCACGAAAACATTCAATGATTTTATAACGATTTTATCATTCCTTGAAGACAATCATACTGAATTACTATTTCAAACTGATATTTCAAATAAATGTCTATCTATTATTATAAATTTATCCATTAAAAATACGTTCAACGGTTTTTTCAAACCAAACTGCTAAACGCATCTGCTTCAATCGGCTAAATCGGTATTCACAACGTAATCATATTACATCAAGCCACACGTATTCTTATTTTCCTTCTTGTAATTGCGTTGATTTCAGTTTTTAAACGAATATGGTTCTATTTATCGGCGGTCGAGCTCGTGGGGTGGTTCACCACAAAACCAAATGTCTTGCGTAATCCCACTTCTGAGATGTAATTTACCTCAGAAGGGAATCATAGAATTAAAACAATTGATAAACCAACGCAATAACAATATTTATTATAAATATCAAACACGATTCAGTACATGTTAACACACTGTTTTACTAACCTTAAACTTATCAAGCCGGTGCCTCGTTCAAGACTGCCTCATGCCGGCAACTTGTTAACTCACAATTCAATTCAGAATCGAATGATTTGACAACTTGACAGTGACATCTAATGATTTAAAAATGACACAAATGACACAAACGAAACTCGACTATAACAAGACTTATCCATGGACTGTTTACAAATATAAATCTACCCTCACATAGACAAGTCTTGTTACAGTCGGCCATCCTTCAAGAACGAGTCCCTTCGTTTCCTATTATTACATAAGCGTGTAATAGTTTCAGTGAGTTTGTACATTCTATTTATCAAACAATAATCTTCAATACAATTGCATATCACTCTCTCTCCTCTTTTATACTTGCAAAAATAATCTGTACATAATTAGGTTAAGTATTATTTTAACAAACAATATAATAAGTCAGTTTTTTTTTATCGATTCTTACAACATAACTATTCTAGATAACTAAAATAAAATAAAATATTTTAGATATTTTCGTTTATTCTATAGCTTGAGCGATGTGAAAGCTACTTCCTTCGCTATCATACCGCTTCAGCCGCAATGTTTTGAACCACTCATGGGCGGCGAGTTCATACGCCAATCCTGCCCAGTTCAAACATTCTCAATTATTCTACTCTATCTATTGCCGAGCAAAGTGAGGCTACTTCCTTCGCCATCACTCCGTCTTCGGCAGCGATACTTGAGCCACTCCTGGGCGGCGAATCCCAACGCCAATCCTGCCCGACTCAAAGTACCCTTGCTTATTTCAAAGGGACTGGTAAGTTCATATACCAGATTTTTCAACAATTCTCACTTAATCCATAATAATATCTATTGCCGAGCGAAGTGAGGCTACTTCCTTCACCGTCATTCCGTTATCGGCAGTGGTACTTTGAGCCACTCATGGGCGGCGAATCCCAACGCCAATCCTGCCCGACTCAAAGCACCCTCACTTAACATATCTAAAGGACTGGCAAATTCATATGCCAGATGCTATCTAGCTAGTACATCGCAATCATTCTAATTCATAAGTTACAACACATGTACATATTATGTTGAGTTACTAATCAAATATATCAAAAATCACACTAAATATAATAATTCATTTTAATTGATTTCACTCTCATCGTCATTTTCGTCGCTGGACGAGCAAGCAGGGGCATTAAAACTCAACCACGGATAAATCTTGTCAATAGCAACAATTGATTCGTACTTTGCTCCTTTTCTAGTTAAAGGGGTGTCTACAACGAGGAATCGATCGTTTGGTAAAACTTTATTTATTCTGTAAGGACCCTGACACTTCGCTTCTAACTTTTTAGATTGGCCCGGTGCCGATACTGCTGCCCTTGCTATCCTAACCAAATCGCCCTCCTTATAATTCGTGGCTTTTTTTCTGTGTTTGTCATACCGATTCTTATTTATCTCCTGATTTCTTTTAATTCGTTCACTCGCTTCAGACCTAATTTCTCCCAAAGTTTGATTACTACCCTGTCCTATGTCATCAATTACGTTGTTTAATAAGCCTTGGCTCGGGTTTGCTACCGTCCTACCTAACAATAGTTCAGTAGGTGTTTTTCTTGTTACGTCATGAACTGTAGTGTTAAGTCCTAGCTGAATGTCAGGTAGAAGCTCGTCCCAACAATTTTTGTTTTTACCGTGAGCCATGGACCCAAGGGATGCAAGAATCGTCCGGTTATACCGTTCGACTTGTCCGTTTGCTCTCGGTGTGGCAACAGAATTGAGGATGTGTTTTGCACCAATCGATTGCACGAACGTCTTAAACTTCTTGCTAGTGAAGCTCGTGCCTCTATCCGTTATGAGCCGCGAGGGAGATCCGAAGTAACTAAAGAGAGTTTTCAATGCTTTTACGCTCTCCTTGGTTTTTGTACTTCGAACCGGTGAGATACTAACATACTTGGTAAAGGCGTCGACTATCACGAGTATGTATGTGTATCCTCGCTTACTTCGAGGAAACGGACCCAAGTGGTCCGCATGTAAAGTATGGAACGGTATCTCTATTTTGGGAATTGGGTGAAGGAATCCCTCTTTGCTTCCCGAAGGTAGTTTGTGGTGAGCACACTCAAGGCATGCTGAAACGTATTTTTTTATAAATTTTCGCATCTTCGGGAACCAGAAGAGTGATTTTATTCGGTCCAAGGTTTTCTCGAAGCCGAAATGCCCTACATCATCATGGTTAGATTTCAGGAGTTGCCAACGGACGCCTTTCGGGACTACCCACCTAGTAACACCCTCACCTAAAGTTCTAAAGACTCGCCCGTTTTTGATCGTATATTCCTTATGAATACCCGCTATCTTAGACGTTTCCGGGTCTTCTAGAACATCTTTGATACGTCTGATTTCTTCGTCAGAAGACTGAACTGTAGAAATCCAGTCCTCCGTACTGACCGACATAATATCTAGAATGTGAATATCATCTGATGGCACTGACACTGGACCCCTACTAAGCGCGTCAACGTGTGACATTCTTTCACCAGGACGATACTCGATATCGCAGTCGAATTCTAAAAATTGGATCCACCACCTAGATATGCGAGGTATGAGATCTCTCTTAGTGAAAGTAGAACGTAACGCGTTGCAATCGGTTATGATAGTGAACTTCATGCCAATGAGATATATGCGGAATTTATTCAAAGCACAAACGACTGCCAGCGTCTCTAGCTCAAATGAGTGCAACTTCATCTCATCGGCTGACGTTTGGCGACTAAAGTATGCTACTGGCCTCCAGGGATTGGAATCTTTTCTTTGTAATAAGATGCCTGCGACCCCGAATTTGCTCGCATCGGTGTGTAATTGCGTTTCAGCATTGGGGTTGTACAAAGCCAGGACAGGTCTTTCAGTTAGGTACTTTTTAATGGAATCGAAAGATTCCATTTGTACTTTTCCCCAGCTCCAAGGGATGTCCTTTTTTAAAAGGTTTGTCAAGGGCCTAGCAATTATTGCAAATCCTTTCACAAACCTTCTAAAAAAACTTGCGAGTCCAAGAAACCTCCTAACCTCATGTTGATTTTGGGGAGCAGGGAACTTGGACACCGCTTCAATCTTTTGGATCCCAGGTCTGATACCGTCTTTATCTATTTCGAACCCAAGAAAATCAATACGTTCTTGGAAAAAGTGACATTTTTCCATTTTAAGAGTTAATCCTGCTTCACGTAGGAGGGCTAGCACTTCTTCGAGACGTGTCAGCCCTTCCTCAAAATTCCTTGACGGTATCAGAATGTCGTCCATATAAATAACCATATATCCGACTTTGGTCTTACTGAGGATCTTGTGGATCGCCCTCTGGAAGACTGCAGGAGCGTTTGCCAACCCAAAAGGCATACGATTATACTCATATTGTCCGTCGGGTGTGACAAACGCAGTTTTCTCTTTGGATTGCTCCGCTATGGCAATCTGATGATAGCCTGAGGCCAAATCAAGTGAAGTGAACACGGATTGACCTGAGAGCTGATCCAACAGGTCGTCAATTCTTGGCAGGGGATAGTGATCTCTTTTGGTGCGACTGTTGAGGGTGCGATAGTCAACACAGAGACGCTTTTCACCTTATTTCTTTTTGACTAGGACAATTGGACTGGCGTATGGAGAGTTGGACTCTCGCACGATACCATGTTCGATCATATCAGTGACCATGTCCTGAACTTGTTTACGCTCAGAGTAAGGCAACCGGTATGGCCTATAAACGACAGGGGTAGAATCCTTAAGGTGAATTTCCATTTCCGTAACATTGGTGAAGCCCAAGTCGTGCATACCGGTAGAGAAACAATCCTTATATCTGTCGAGCAATTTGACGCATTGACGGTTTTGATTTTCCGACAACTGATTCCCGCAATTAGGGGTGACAATCACGTGATTATTCAAATCATTAGCGACGCTTAAAACATGTACGTCTAAATGACTCGACCCTACAAGCTGGGCGCGTGTAATGAGTGTGTTCTCCTTGAAGCATACTGGGTTCGAACCAATATTTTGCACTAATAAATGACATTCAGAATTACGAAGTTCATACTCTCCCGGTAACAGGTAGTACTCATGACCGGCGCAGCCTCTTACCGACCCACCTACATAGATATTTCCGGTATAAGCAACATTTGACCTTACAGGGACAGATACCATCTCACCGATGTCCACTGTAACATCACAAGTTGTACAAAGATGTAATTTAGAATGGATATTTTGTTCTACCCGCTCAAATATTAGATCTGTTGGAGTTTTAATTATTTTAAGTGTAGGTCGTTCAGTGAAACTATGTCCAAGCAAAACGTCATAATTAATTAAGTGGTCATCTACAATAAAGACTTCAACGTCCCTTTCCGAGATACCCTGCACATCTATATTCACTAAAGTACGTCCTAGTGGTAAGTATGGTACATTCCCTAATCCTCTTAAATATGGGCCATCAACGCTTTCCCAAATCAATCCTAATCGAGAGGCATTATTTTTACGAATTAATGTTGCCTGACTACCTAAATCCAACTGGCATACTGTAGCGATTCCATTGATATTTATCATTACCTTGTACTTGTCATTACTATTTTCAGTGTAAGAAACCTCCAGGACCTCTTTATCCTTTGAAGTATTCTTTTGGTCCTTTAATCTAGGACAGTGGGAACTTTCGTGTCCCATAAAATGACAGTTATTGCACTTGACTATTGGTTTAGGGCACTTAAAACTAGGATGACCAATACTCTGACAGTTAAAGCACTTAATTGACCCTTTTACACCACTATTTTTATTCGAAACCGTATTATTATCTGTATTCTTTACCGAGCTATTGCTAACTGATGTAGGGGTAGGGCGCTTATCCTTATTAAAATCTGACGGATTCCTATTATGAAATTTAATGGTTTTAAAGAATTCAAGAACATCTTCTGGTTTATCGAATTTTGCTGCTTGAGCACCTACACGAACTCCCCTGTCTTCGACCCCATAAAGTAAACAATCCACTGCTTGCTTTCCAAATATCTTACATCTGTTCAGTAAATTAATTTTCCCAAAATAATAGAGTTCATAAGATTCTCCAGGGCGTACCCGTCTATTGAGCATATCTGTCAAAAGTTCTGCATAGTTTTCGGTTGCAGGAAATGATTCCTTAAGCATCGACTTCCATTCAAGCCAAGTATGCTTGATAGAGGGCAGACCCTGGAACCATGTCTTAGCCAGTCCAGTGAGTTTAGGCAGGGCATAGTGAACCGTTTGCTTATCGTTCCAATTATAAATCTCGGAACATTCATCCACTTTATCGAGCCAGATATTAATAGTTTGTTCTTTCGACATGGGATCGAAGTCTGGAATAACGTTATTCAGAGTCGAACTAGAAAACGATTCACGATCCCCTGCTTTAGACTTAAAAAGTTTTAAGAAAAAATCCTCAAACAGATCCGTAGTCATAAATTTAGTTTTCTTGTTGTCATGTGTTTCATGTGGTTCATCTCTGGATATGCGTTCCGCGGGAGTGATTAAGGAACGGCACTGATGCGAGTTTTTATCGCTAGCGTTTGTCTGTCCACGATGGCTCGGACCAGGTTCAAGCGTCCCTAAACGCCTACGCGATCTGTTCCGTTCCGTTAATCTTTCCCGTTCTTTCCGTACCTGATTTTCAAGGGTTCTCAATTTTTCCCTCTCCCTGGACAGCTCACGTTCCTCCTCGAGTAGCGTTCGCGCGCTGCTTGTGCTTCGGCTTCTCAGCTGACGGTGTGTTGTGCTACTGTGCCGTCGATCACGAGCTGGACTGCGCCCTCGAGCTCGTTGTGTTCGTTGTTGGCCATCACCCCGGCCACTGCGACTGCGGCTACGACCGCGCCTCCCGTTTTCCTCTAGGTCTCGTCTTTCATAATTGCAAGAATGATTGCTTGTGTGTCGATAATCCGAATTGAGTTCTTTGTCGCTCATTTTCCTGAAACTTGGAACATTTTGTTAATGTATTATGTAGAAATCTTGCAAAACAAAGTCACAAAATTAAAATTTCAACGTAGGTATTTCACTATGATTTATAATTATTTACTAGTTAATCTGATATGTTTTTAATCCGTTTGCATCACAAAAATGGCGGCACATTTTGGGTTTCTTTATTTATCTCTAGTTATTGTGTGCAATATAGTTTTCTTTAAAACTTGTATTTCTATTCTAAAGTGGGTACCTCAACTAAATTTATAAATTACGGAATAAGAAAATAATAAGCCATTTTTTTTAATCAGTTTTCATCACGAAAACATTCAATGATTTTATAACGATTTTATCATTCCTTGAAGACAATCATACTGAATTACTATTTCAAACTGATATTTCAAATAAATGTCTATCTATTATTATAAATTTATCCATTAAAAATACGTTCAACGGTTTTTTCAAACCAAACTGCTAAACGCATCTGCTTCAATCGGCTAAATCGGTATTCACAACGTAATCATATTACATCAAGCCACACGTATTCTTATTTTCCTTCTTGTAATTGCGTTGATTTCAGTTTTTAAACGAATATGGTTCTATTTATCGGCGGTCGAGCTCGTGGGGTGGTTCACCACAAAACCAAATGTCTTGCGTAATCCCACTTCTGAGATGTAATTTACCTCAGAAGGGAATCATAGAATTAAAACAATTGATAAACCAACGCAATAACAATATTTATTATAAATATCAAACACGATTCAGTACATGTTAACACACTGTTTTACTAACCTTAAACTTATCAAGCCGGTGCCTCGTTCAAGACTGCCTCATGCCGGCAACTTGTTAACTCACAATTCAATTCAGAATCGAATGATTTGACAACTTGACAGTGACATCTAATGATTTAAAAATGACACAAATGACACAAACGAAACTCGACTATAACAAGACTTATCCATGGACTGTTTACAAATATAAATCTACCCTCACATAGACAAGTCTTGTTACACTTTGTTGGTGATACAATAGAATAAACTAAACTAAACCTAATCTATAACTATATACACACTATACTATACTACGTAAAGATATTGAAAAATCGACTAGTAATTACATTACGGTTCCAACTCGCTAATTCGCTTCCCGTGTGGCGGTAGTTACACATTAAAAGAGAATTTATTAAGATCAAAGACGACTCGGCTTTGGCAGAACGCACGGTCATTGTCGATCGGACATCTCAGCTGATATACACGTTCACACGCTCCTTACGATCATTTAATATACTTAGCGTGTGTCATCTTACGTGGTTTTAAATATTCACGGCATTGATCATAAAGTTCCTAGCTTCAGTGTTAACCCCGAATTGGGTAAGTGTTGACAATTATTTTTTTTGCTTAATCATGCTGGATACGGCCATTACATGACAAGAATTGTATCACCCATTTTTGTATCTTCTGTTGGTGTTTTAGTTCCTTGTTATTTTGTTGTTTCATTAGTGCTTACTAGCTTTAAGCGTAGTTTCCTTGTTTTTCCCGCTCCGGGTCTGATTATGACATGCACACATTCGCCTTAAGCGCCTTCGTACTTCCTCTGCCCTGCGCTTACACACTGTTGCGGTCACAATCGGACAAGGATAAGCGGGAGACAAAGAAACTTATTCGACGACTGGAAAATTCCAGGGTTCAAAGTTCCGGTTTAGGCACCTGGCCTGAGATCCATCCAACAGTTCGGCAGCCCTCTGGCCCTTCGTCTACCAGCGGGTCGTCTACCTGCGGGACGTCTTCCTGCTGGCGCCTAGTCCTCGATCTCCAGCTTCATAGCGGCCAGGATAGTACTTTGCGCGCCTACCTCCATAGTCGTCAAAATAAAAAATAAAAAAAGGCATTTTGAACCTGCGACCATATTTTAATAAATATTATTGTAGATAGTGCTGCGTATTATTGTCTAGTATTAGAGATATAACCCGCAACGCTACACACAAGCCCCTCACTACTGCACTGCGAGCCAACTACAAAGACGAAACCCCGAGACGCACAAGATATCTGGAATACATTAGTCAGTTCGTATCTGAAATCAAGCACGTATCGGGCAAGGACAACTGTGTCGCCGACGCCATGTCTCGCGTGGACATGATGTCATGTCCGTCGCCGATAAATTACGACGAGTTAGCGAAGGCTCAAAAACAAGACGAGGAACTCAGGCGACTCATGAAAAGCGACCGCTATATATTCAAGCGAATAGCACTGCCCGGTTCAGGTACTCACGTCATATGCGAGATGTCAACAATAGGTCCTCGTCCGTTCTTACTACCACAATACAGGAAGCAAGCTTATCAAGCGATACATGACCTTAATCACCCCGGGATAAGAGCGACGAGACGATTAGTTACGTCACGATATTTCTGGATGACAATGAAGAAAGATATCACAGTCTGGGCAAGAGCTTGTGACCAATGCCAGCGAGTGAAAGTTCATCGCCACACCAAGGCTCCAGTATCCAGCTTCGTGCCAGTAGACCGCTTGAGTCGCATATTGATGTGGTCGGCCCCCTCCCAACGTCAAACAACTGTCGTTATATACTTACGATGATCGACCGAGCAACGAAGTGGCCAGAAGCCCAGCCAATAGAGGATATGACGGCAGAAAAAGTCGCAAATACGTTGTATGAGTCATGGATTGCAAGATTTGGTTGCCCCACCACCATTACAACAGACCGCGGCAGACAGTTCGAATCCGAATTATTCAAGAAGTTGAAGCATCGCATGGGTATCCAGCATGTACGAACCACCACTTACCACCCTCAGTCCAATGGTTTGGCTAAACGCCTTCATCGAACACTCAAAGCATCACTCGCTGCAAGGTTGAACACCACGAACTGGACGTACGAGTTACCTACCGTATTACTTGGTCTTCGCGCCGCATACAAGTCAGACATCGGCGCCAGTACCGCGGAATTATTATACGGAAGAACGCTACGCCTGCCTGGTGAATTCTACGGTGAAGCAATCACAACATGCAACACGTCATCGCACTTCATGAACAACCTAAGCGAAGCATTAAGAAAGGCACAGGTGCAGAGAGAATCGAACAAAAGCTCAGCTGTTTTCATTCACGGCGATCTTTACAAAACAACACATGTTTACGTTCGCAATGACGCCGTGCGCAAACCATTGACAGCTACCTACAACGGTCTGTATCGTGTTATCAGCCGCACTGATAAATTCTTCACCGTACAGTTGGAGAATAGAACAACAAACATATCCATAGATCGGGTGAAGCCAGCATACCAGTGCAACCACGAGCAAGCAGAGGAAGCACACGTCACCAACAACTACGTCACAAAATCAGGCAGGACATCAAAACCTCCTGTACACTTCGCTGAGGGGGGAATAATGTAGTGACCCTACAAATAATCATCCCAGCACATCACATGTCCGGTCGCCGCCACAGCGCGCAGTGCACTAGCCGGCCGATAGGGCGCGCGGCGCGCGGCGACATTGCCATGAGCCATTCGCGCCTCCGCTAGCGGCCCGCGCCCGCTCTGGCGGCGCGGCGGCGACCGTAACTAATATGAAGCGACATCTCCGCGTCGAAGACGTTCGGACTGACGGCGAAAGGCCGCGTAGCCTGTATTAATGAAAAAATTAAGCACATATCGGACGACACCTTGGATGCAAGAACGACTACAAGCACCTACTTTGAAGAGGACTCTACACGACAATATAACAAATGTTTTAAAAAATGTGGTACCGCCATCTCCGGAAAATATTAGTGATGAGCCAGAACCAAAGAAACGACGCTATTGTGGATTTTGTTCATATAAAATAAGGCAGATGACCAAAGCGCAGTGTTGCAAATGCAGAAAGGCTATATGTGGAGAACACAATATTGATGTTTGTCAAGACTGTATATAAAGACTGTTTTTTTCTTAGAGACTTATAAAGTATTATTACAAGTTGATTTAATTTTATGAAAACATTTAAAACTAGTTGTTTTTTTTTTTTATAATTGTAGCGTATGTACCGAATTGTGGGTACATTGATATTTATAATTTATGTTAAGAGTTGTAGGTAGTCAATCTACCACAAGATTGTGCCAGTCATTATACGTCTACTGTCGTGACTACGTGTATTATTTATCCCTTGTATCAAGAGTGCTTTCCCAACCCGAGAATTGTTCAGTGGCGACGAGGAAAATCGAACTAAATTTAAAAAAAAGATTAATTGTAAAAGGTCGTAAAACAAACAAAAAAAATGTCGGTTGGCAGGATTACCGAATTCGACATACAAAAGGACGATTGGAGATTATATATCGAGCGTCTCGAGCAGTATTTTCTTGTAAACCAAATAACAAGTGAGTTACAAGTGCCGACGTTCATCACAGTTGTTGTGTCTATATGCATGTATTATGTGATCGATAAGTGTTCCCTACCATCTGTATGGCCCCCACTTCAGTTAGTCGCAAATAAATCGTATTGAAGCAAACACGCATTTTAAATTACCAAATTCCTGCTAAGCAAATATACACCTTATCCAATACAACATAGTGGTCACAATCGAGCCGGATTTTTGCTAATAAAAATAAGTTATTGAAGTAAAGTTAACGAGCGGCCGCCGGCCGGCGCGAACAATAGCCAGCCGCATTCCATAGGTGATTAGTGAATATTGACAACAAGTTCAACGAACGATGAGTACTACTGCGGAGTTAATTAATGTTTTGGAAGACACAGCTGCGTTATTACAAAAAACACAGTTGAATTTGAAGAAATGTCCTAAAACAAGGTTGACAAAAGGTTACGTGGAGACAAGAATCAGATGTATAGAACAATATTGGACCACATTCCGAGAAACTCATCAACAATTAGTGAAGATAACACCAAAAGAACAAAAACAAACTATAAACTACTTTGTTAACGAAGATTTCTTTATTTACGAAGACTTGTATCTTGTGTTATTAGCCGATTTACAAGACCTTTTGTTGACAATAAATGCAGCGTCCGCGCCTTCTACGTCAGTGTCATCGAAAAATAACTCATATACAAGTATGAATAATGATCAACTCGTTAGGCTGCCGAGGATACAATTACTGAGTTTTAGTGGGAATTATGAAGATTGGCCTACATTCAAGGACCTATTTATTTCGTTAGTTCATGAAAACACGGCGATCAGTGATGTTCAGAAGTTGCACTATTTGAAGAGTAGTGTCACCGGGGAGGCCGAGATATTATTGAAGCCTATTCAAATTACAAGTAAAAAGTAATTATAATCAAGCATGGAGTGTTCTCAAATCAAGGTACGGAAATAAAAGATTGATTATATATTCAGTGTTAAAGAAGTTATTTTATCAAAAGAAAATGTACTCAATCTGCAAATCAAATCAAGAATTTATTAGACGTCACAACGGATTGTTTGAATAACTTGCAAAACTTAAATATAAGTACGAGCTCATGGGATCCTATAATTAATTTTCTTTTGATACAGAAAATGGACCCTGAGTCTCACAAAGAGTGGAAACAATCTTCTAGCACAAGTGATGAAGATAACTTACCTACTTTGAATGATTTGAAGGAATTTCTGCAATCAAGATACCGTACCTTAGAACTTATAATGTCAGCATCAGGTACGACGAGTGCGACGAGGAAGTAGCGTATAGTGAGGATAGTGACGAGGTAATAATAATTGAACTTAATAAATTGACAGTAACGCAGTGTAAACCTATTTTTGTATCGTTAGAGGTCCAGGGAAAAATAATGAACTTTGAGTGCGATACGGGTAGTGCCGTCTCATGTATAAATGAGCACACGTACAATGAATCATTTAGTAACTTAAAAATTAAAAAGTGCAGTATTATTTTGATACGGGTGAGTGTGTAAAACCACTGGGAGTTATTAAACCACTGGGAGTTATTAAACCGCTAGTCAAATATAACGATAAGTGTCTACCGTTAGACTTGTACGTAATACAAAACGGAAAAACAATGTTGCTCGGTAGGCAATGGATGGCATTATTAAAAATACAATTGCCGGTATTTAATTATAATACTTATATAAATAACAACAGTGTTTGTAATGGATAAAATTTTGATATTAGTACATTTAGTTCCAGATACTCTAAAGTGTTCGCGGACGGTTTGGGGTGCTTCACTGGTGGCAAGGTGGGCATTCACTTGCGGCCGGGTGCACGGCCTGTGTTTATGCGCGCGCGCCCGCTGGCGTATGCGCTGCGCGAGCCGGTGGAGCGCACTCTGGAACAGCTGGTAAGGGACGGTATTCTCACTCCGGTCGAACGTTCCGACTGGGCGACGCCTATAGTGCCCGTTGTGAAGAAGGACGGCAGCATAAGGATATGCGCCGATTATAAGCTGACATTGAATAAGGTAATAGAGGTCGATCGCTATCCACTACATAGGGTCGAAGACTTATTGGTTAGGTTAAACGGCGGCGAACGTTATAGTAAACTGGACCTTTCCCAAGCTTATGCTCAGTTCGAATTGGATGACTCGCGGGAGTACACGGTAATTAACACACATAAAGGATTGTTCCGATATAATTAATAGGTTAGTGTATGGCCTGGCGTCTAGCCCAGCGATATACCAAAGACGTTTGGAACAGTTGTTTGCAGATTTACCGCAGGTAGGCGTATTTCTTGATGACGTCATTATAACAGGGCGTACAGTATCCGAACATTTCGCTAATTTGTGTAAAGTTTTTGACCGATTGGAACAGTACGGTTTGCGAGTGAGAAAAGACAAATGTTCATTCTTTGCTGAATCAGTGGTTTACTTGGGACATGTAATCAGTAAGGACGGGGTACATACCTGTGCAGATAAGGTCAAAGCCATTATAGCCAGCTCCGATATATTTGACGGTGCCGGGGTGTCCCCGGCACCGTCAAATATATCGGAACTGAGGGCGTTTATAGGCATGGTTATGTATTACGCTAAGTTTATAAAGAACGTCAGTACCATTTTAGCCCCAATGTATAATTTTTTGAAAGTAGGGGTAAAATATCAATGGAGTGAGGGATGCAAGGATGCGTTTAGAAAAATTAAAACGTTGCTAGCTAGTAGCGGTGTACTAACACATTACTCAGCCGAATTGGCTCTCGTGCTGACTACCGACGCGAGCAGCGTGGGGGTCGGCGCCGTGCTGTCGCACATTACGCCGACCGGTGAGCGGCTGATCGCTTATGCCTCGCGGTCACTTAGTGCAGCTGAGCGATCGTACTTGCAGATAGATCGGGAAGCTCTGGCGATAGTTTTCGGGGTCAGGAAATATCATCAGTATTTGTACGGACGGAAGTTTGTGCTGAAAACGGACCATAAACCTTTAACTTACATTTTCGGGAACAAGGTAGGAATACCAATTATGGCCGCATCTCGATTGCAGAGATGGGCAGTTTTGTTGTCCGCATACAATTATACCATAGAGTATGTCGGATCAAAAAAAATTGTGCTGACGCATTGTCACGTCTACCTCACAAAACAAACACAAAGACAGATATAAAAGATAGTACGTTCATTTCGTTGAATATTTTTTACCCATCACGCAGAACGATGTTAAGGGGGCTAGGTACGCAAAAAGATATCGAGTTGAGTAGAATTATGTCGTACGTTCAGTCTGGTTGGCCAAACGAGTGCTCGGCAATGGCAGAACTACAACCATACTTCCATAGACGGCGCGAATTATATACGGAATTCGGTTGTCTCATCTGGGGTTATAGAATGGTAATACCCATAAACTTAAGAAGTCTTGTGTTAAAACAACTACACAGTGACCACATAGGTATCGTGAAGATGAAGGGACTAGCCCGAAGTTATGTCTGGTGGCCCAATATAGACGCGGATATAGAAGCAATGTGTAAACAGTGTGAGACGTGCGCCGCTGAAGCCGACGCACCACCGCGTGCGCCCCCTCAGCCGTGGCCTTATACCGCGCAACCGTGGACTAGATTGTATGTCGATTTCCTGGGGCCATACCAGGGTATAAAATTTTTTGTGTTAGTGGATGCCAGTTCAAAGTGGATAGAAATATTCGAAATGAAACACACCGATGCCTTAAGCGTTATTAAAGTACTAAAAACTACCTTTGCTAGATTTGGATTGCCCGAAGAGATAGTCTCTGACCAAGGTCCGCCGTTTACAAGTGAAGAGTTTAGTTCATTCCTAAAAAAAAATGGCATACGACAGAACTTTTCACCAGCTTACCACCCGGCATCTAATGGGGCGGCAGAGAACGCGGTCAAACTTTGTAAACGGGCAATTAAAAAAACGTATAGGGACAATGTTGACGTGGATACAGCATTGCAGACATTCTTATTGGCGTACAGAAATTCAGTGCACAGTACGACAGACGAAACACCTGCCTCTATGCTACAGAGGCGATCAGAACTTTTCACCAGCTTACCACCCGGCATCTAATGGGGCGGCAGAGAACGCGGTCAAACTTTGTAAACGGGCAATTAAAAAAACGTATAGGGACAATGTTGACGTGGATACAGCATTGCAGACATTCTTATTGGCGTACAGAAATTCAGTGCACAGTACGACAGACGAAACACCTGCCTCTATGCTACAGAGGCGATCACTTCGTTCCAGACTCGACTTGTTAAGGGGCCAGCGGGCATTAGAAAATAGGGTGCGTGAGATACAGAGTCACCAGACTGGGTTCGAGGGAACTAGATCACGAACTCTGTGTGAAGGCGATACGGTCTGGGCGAGACAGTACGGTGCGTCAGACAAGTGGGTAAAGGGAACTGTGAGAGAGATAGAAGGTACGCGTAGGTATGTGGTGATTGCGACTGATGAGTTTTTTACAATGTTAGTCACAAAGATTAACAATTACGCGTCAAAGTTATTATTGAATATACAGGATCCTAAAAGCAGACTTAGACTATGGAAAGACGTAACTGTTCCACAAATTAAAACATTTTTTGGTATATTGTTCCATATGGGAACTATCAAACTAAACCGAGTCACAAACTACTGAAAAAAACATCCAGTTTAGTTTACCAGCTTTATCAAAATACTGGAGCAGAAACAGATTTTTGTTAATTATGAGAATACTAAATTTTCAAGACGACTTGTCCGATAATATGCTGTCAAAAATAAATAGTTTAATTCAGTATTTTAACCAGCGAATGGCAGAAATTTATTATCCGTCTTAAAATCTAGATAAGTCAATGGTTTTCTTTCGTGGTCGCATAATATTCCTTCAATATCTCAAAGGCAAAAAGGATCCCTTCGGTACAAAACTTTATATCCTAATCGACGAATATGGAGTAGTTATGAAGACCATTGTATATGCCGGCGCTTCTGACACTTTAGTGGGAGGTGCCAATTACACTGAAAAAGTTGTTTTGAATTTACTATCTAATTATATAAACAAGGGATATTCCGTTTGTCCACCAGGCCCTGCCCTATCAGAATACTAGCGCTGCGTTATTTTTACTTTTTAGTTAATTATCGCAGCATATGCTGAGATAGGAGCCTTTTTGGCCTCGCATAGGTCTTTTATTTTTATCTTTTAGTATTGTTTTCTATTTTTAAGTTAAGTATTTATAGATTAAGTAGTTACTTTTTATTTTTTTGTTGTTTGTCCTGTGCGAGTCTCAAATAAATGTTTTCTTTCTTTCTTTCTTTTCTTTTCTTTTATATGGATAATTTTTATAATTCAGTGAATCTTGCATAGTAATTATTGACTCTTAAAACATATTGTTGGGGTACTTTATGTGTCAATATAAAAACAATCCAAAAGAAGTCTTACAAAAAAAATTGAAACGTGACGAATCAATAGCGAAGTTCAATAGCAGTGGTATTTGTGTTTTGAAATGGAAAGACCGGCGGGACGTTCTAATGATTTCATCACATGGATCTGACATGACTAGCGTTACGAATCGACGCGGTGAAACGGTTTCCAAACCTGAAGTTATAGTAAAATACAATAGATACATGGTGATATATATCACCAGGATCAAATTCTGGCATACTACTCACGTGAGCACAATACCATACGGTGGTACAAGAAGTTAGGGGTGCACGTGTTCCAGCAAATGTTGTAAAATTTATACACGCTGCATGCACAATATTTTTTCGACAAAGAAAAGTTTTTATGATTATAGGCTTGAAATCATTATGAAAGTGTTATATGCGCCATTATTTGTTTCCAGGGCCCATAATCGGTCTCTCAAGAACAGAGCCTGTTACATTAAAAAAAACTATGATTGCTAAAATAAAATCGCTATTGATAGAATTGGTAGAAACGTAATAATAATATCCCTCTAAGAAGACATAAAACATTAGTGAAAAATATTATAATTTGACGTAACTGACGGTAACTCAGTGGCTTTTCTCGGTAACGCAGTCGTATCTCATACAAAATCCGGCTGTCCCAGCAAGCAACTCGCTTCAAATACATTGACATTACATTAAAACTCTTCACGGCACTATAAAATTAAAATATCTACGGAAATTAAGGTAAGTCTGAACTTTATTAATAGGCTAATATGTTTATCTTTTCTTTAACCGTGTATTATTTACGAAATATTTCTTGTCTTGTCCCTGTTGAAGTAAGAAAACGTAAGTACTCTGTGTTACTACTGGCTAAGACATTCCTGACGCGGAGACTTTCTTTCACACTTTGAAAGACTCTAGCAAGATTCAGTTGTATTATATCAGTAACGACGACATTCAATAGATTGAGCAGGCTGTTCCCCAAGGCATAATTCCTCTCCGCTGTACAATGCAGGTCCATCAAGTTTTCTCAGACACTCTTTGTTTATTGCAGTATCGTGATCTTAGTTGCTTCTGCCAAAGGGGCTTTCGCCCTTGCTTTTCACCTCTAACATATCAGCCAATTCCAGTTTCTATCAGCCCCGTTAGCCCGCCTAAAGAAAGCCATGATTTAGAAATTCCCTTTGATGTAATTCCAAAAAGAGATGGCTTAGAAACTATGAACGAAATTGGAGTATTAACTGGAAGATCTATTACGCTTACGTTGATTGCACCCTTATTTTTGCTTTCAAACTATTATTAAGGATCGAGTTGAGTTCCAACACTCCTCTCCTTTAGGATTGAGATGAGTTTCACCACTCCTCTCCTTAACTCAGCGTGAAATTGACTTTTCAGCACTAGTGCTGTAGTGGATATTGCGAGCCGCATCGTACCATCTATTGCTCAGACTCGGTTCGATATTTCTCTCCGCGTA
Organism: Mythimna pallens; assembly: GCA_961205895.1. NCBI lineage: Eukaryota > Metazoa > Arthropoda > Insecta > Lepidoptera > Noctuidae > Mythimna > Mythimna pallens. The sequence goes on along the minus strand of OY540839.1, from coordinate 19,165,777 downwards.
GTTCATGTATCTGTCCTGTTTTATTCGATAAATAGAAGAAAAATCATGTCAATCGGCCGCTCCGTTTCAAAATGAAAGTAGACACAAATAAAAAGGCAATAGACACACTTTCGCATTTTAATAGTTATTAGTATTCCTAGATAGGTAATTTTCGTAGATCATCAGAAACTTGTTAAATAACCCGATTTGTGCATTCTTGTATCAATCGGCTGATTTAGGCCCGGCGCCCATTATCGGCATCGGTACGACTGAGGATTTTAGGGTGTTACCACACCAATCGATCGATCGTCGATCGATGGTAGAATGGATTAGTCGACGTCGATCGATAGTTTCTACCACACCAATCGATCGATAGCCGATAGATGCCATCGGTCGATGGTAGAATGGATTGGTCGACGTCGATCGATAGTTTCTACTAGACCTATCGATCGATAGTCGATCGACGATCGATCGATGGTAGAATGGATTGGTCGACGTCGATCGATAGTTTCTAGTAGACCAATCGATCGATAGTCGATCGACGATCGATCGATGGTAGAATAGATAAGTCGACGTCGATCGAGCTGCTTGAGCTCCCCATGTCACCCAGTGCCGGCACGCGCCCCGCGCCCCGTGCCCCGCACCCCGCGCCCCGCGTGCTTCCTACGTGGCCTTCTTGTATTTATGTGTTCAGTTGTGTGACGCTCGCGGTCATTAATGCTGGTTTTTGTCTCGTGGCGTGCAAAATGGCGGCAACCGCGTGGACGAATGAAAGAACTTTGGAATTTATAGAGCAATACAAAAACAAACCTTTACTATGGGATATTGTCCACACTGATTATCGAAACAGAATAAAACGTCATGATGCACTTCTCGAAATAGTCAACTCATTTGAAATTACTAAGGAGGAAGTGGAAAAAAAGATAAAAAATTTACAATCAACATTTTCGAAAGAAAATAAAAAAGTTAAAGATAGTTTGAGAAGCGGTGCGGGACGAGACGAAATATACGTTTCTAAATGGTATGCATTTCAAGCTATGATGTTCATACAAGAAAGGAATCGCCCACGATCTACTGTGTCTACAGAGGATCGGCCTCATTCAAGCATGTCTCTGTCTGCTAATGTAAGTACCTAGGGGGAAGTCCCGTAACGCCGGACGGCACCTACCGCCGGACAGTCGTACTATCTTAGCAAGTATAAACCTGTTCGATTCGAACTACTAGTGAAAGGGGCGCGGGGCCTGCATAGCTACAGGATCACGCGCCGCAGTTCCAGTGTTGTTATTGATACGGCAATTGCCGTAATATACGGTAATCCACGTATTTTTTTCAGAAAATACGGTATACGGCAGGCCTTTCAATGCCGTATCAAAAAATACGGCAACTGGCTGTAAGTGAAACGAAACGTATTTTAATTAGCGATAGCGCAGCGAACGAAACGTACCACTCACAGCCGGGGAGATCCCGACCAACGACTAAAAACAGAGTCCATATCGCCACATCGTGCCATCTCTTTCGTCTTAGGTTAAAATGACTGAGACAAAGTACTGAACTAAAGTAAATTGGGTTTGTCTATCTAGAGTCGAATTATCGAATAGCTCATTCACATTCGCAAGGTACACAATACTCGAGCGCATTCGTTCGTTGGTTACGGTTTCGTTAAGAAATAAATTCTAACTAGTGTTTATTTGTGTTTGAATTGGCAAAATGAGTGATTCTGAAGGACCATCTACGCCAAAAAAGACTAAAAAAGGTAAACACATAAAACAAAAATATCGACAACAATGGGAGAGTGAAGATTTTTTCAAAGACTGGATTGCTCCTGTTGATGGTGATCTATATAGAGCAAAGTGCACCGTATGTGACGTTAAATTATCGTGTGAACTTTCAACTTTGCGACGACATGTGGCAAATAATCAACATAAAAAAAGACACTCGCTTCGAGTTATATAAGCATAACCTTAATCTTATATACTTATCAAGGCTATTAGACAATAACCATCATTGTTAATTAGGCAATAAATATGATAGCACGTACTATTTCCTGGTATCATAAAGATAACAGGAAATCACTTAGAATAAGCACTCCTGGTATTACAATAGCATATAAGGTTTTTATCAATGAATAAAGTTAGTCTTAACCCGCTCTTCAAGCTGAACACTTGTCTTTTTAAAAAGCCTTTCGCCTCCGCCCACAACCTAACTGGCGCAGTCGGTACGTCGCGTTCTTCGGTTCCAGAGGAAGATTTCCGTAATCCTAGATTCCGTGGCGTGATCAAGAACCTACCGTGGGCAGCTCGCAGAGACGACGGGCAGCAGAAAAAGCAAGATTAGAAGCAAGAAGTTACGGACGACTCAACAGCCTTCTCATCGGCTATGCTCGTGGGGTAAGCATTAAATCTGATTATTCCCGAGATCCCTTGTTTTAACCATTCCTAGCACTAAAAAGCAACTTTTGCGTGTTTCTGTGTTGAGGTATTAGTATTCATTGCAATACAACTTTTTATCGCTGTCTCTCATACATAGTTGTCAACTGATTCAAGAGATTAAAATGGCTCAAGATAAGAAGACACTTGATGAGAAACCTATGATTGAAGAGAAGTCGATTCCCACCGACTACTCTACGTTCTCGAAACTGTTACCTAACTATGACGGAAACAGGAGAACACTAGCATTTTACATAGAAGGTGTAGAAAATGCATTGGGACTCATAACCAATAAAGACGATGCGTGTATAGCGTGTCTAATAAGAAACAAACTTACAGGTAAAGCTGTTGAAGCTTTGTCTGAAAATCCCGGCACAAAATCCTGGGAAGACATTAAATATGTCTTACAAAAAAAATTCGGAGAATTTAGGACCGAAATCCAATTGGTCCAAGAATTAATGATAGTTAAACGTGAAAATAGCTCAATAGATGCGTTTGGAGATAAAATCAGGTCCTTAATGAATACCCTCATATCAGCTAACCCAGACAAAAAAGATTATTATGAGCAAATGGCTCTAGAAAATTTTCTAGACAAATTAAATCCCATTACAGCTATCTTGATAAAACTAAAATGTGTACAAAACTTAGAGCAGGCTATTACAGTAGCAAAACAAGAGGAGATCAAACTCAGGGCTAGACGTAGCGAACAAAATAAAAATAGCTACAAACCTAACACAAATAATAAATCTAATAAATCAGCTGGCTTTCAAAAGAAAACATTCAGTAAAAATAATAATAATAATAATTCAGAACAACATAAAAAACTTCATTTCCAAAACGAAGTGGAGGAAGACGAGACAGATGATGCGACTCCAGAACAGGAATCAGAAGACGCGTCTGAGATAGTAGAAGATGAAAATTTTCTCACAGAACTAGAAAAACAGCTAACAATATAGTCTTTATGAATAACATTCAAAGTTATAATCGTCTACCTTACATCTATATTAGCGAACTAGGCGGCAGATTTCTACTGGATACAGGTGCGTCACAATCACTAATAAATCCACGAATTTTAGAAGATAAAAACAATATAGACATAGAAATAAAAAACGAGACACATTTCATAAAAACAGCACACGCAACTTCAAAACATAAGCAAGTAGCATATATTAAACTCCCCATAGACCTATTTAAAGAAGAAATTACACATAAATTCCTATTGTTCAACTTCGATCCAGATTTCATGGGACTACTAGGCTTAGACTTACTAGCCCCATTAAAATGTAAAATAGACATTAAAAATATGGTACTCAAAACAGATAAAACAAATATACCAATTAAAGACGACATAAAATCTCAAACTAAAATAAAACCCAAATGTGAGCAGGTAATTAATTTATTATGCAACTATAAAGAGGGTGAATATTTTTCAGAAAGAAAAGCAACAAAAAATGGTTTAATTTTTCCTCCAGCATTAATCACCGTAAAGAAAGGAAATGCACTAATGACAGTAATAAACACTTCTAATAAAAGTATAAACTTTAGAAACAGTTGTCACCTAAATTTCCAAAAGTTAAATATAAAAAAAAATAGTATTCCAGAATCAAATAAAAACAACAATAAAGATCTGGACAAACTACAAAAGCAGAATTTAGAGAAATTGCGAACTGATCACATGAACGCAGAAGAATATCGCGAAATCAAAAAAATATGTTACAATTATAGAGATATTTTCCATTGCGAAAAAATCCCATTAACATTTACTCACGAAATTAAACATCAGTTAAGACTAACAAATTTTTGTGCGTAATTATAGACAGGCACCGAAACAAAAAGAGGAAATTAAGAAACAAATTAACCAACTATTAGAAAATAATATAATTCAGCAGAGTAATTCGCCATGGTCATGCCCAGTACACATAGTACCTAAGAAATTAGACGCTACAGGAGAACAAAAGTATAGACTAGTTATAGACTACAGAAAACTAAACGATAAGACCATAGAAGATAAATACCCGCTTCCTAACATAGATGACATTCTGGACAAATTAGGCCGTGCTCAATACTTCACCACACTTGATTTAGCATCAGGATACCACCAAGTAGAAATGCACCCAAAAGATGTTGAAAAAACTGCATTTTCCATAGATCGAGGACATTACGAATTCCTCAGAATGCCATTTGGTTTGAAAAACGCACCAAGTACATTCCAGAGATTGATGGATTCAGTATTGCGAGGTCTAGATAACGTGTTAACTTATTTAGATGACGTAATCATATATTCCACATCCCTACAGGAACACTTGGACAAGTGCAAACAGGTATTTGATAGATTCAGGACACATAACCTTAAAATCCAACTAAATAAATCGGAGTTCCTGCAAAAACAGGTCAAATTTCTAGGACACACACTTACAGATAAAGGCCTTCAGCCAAACGAAGATAAAATCGCAGCAGTAAAAAAATTCCCCTTACCTAAAACACAGAAAGAAATAAAATCTTTCCTAGGATTAGTAGGCTACTACAGAAAATTCATACAAGACTTCGCAAAACTCACAAAACCACTTACAAAATGCTTAAAAAAGGGTAGTAAAATAACACTTACACCAGAGTACACACAGGCATTTGAAAAATGTAAGGAAGTACTAATTAATGCACCAATACTTCAGTATCCAGACTTCGAAAAACCTTTTATATTAACTACAGATGCTTCAGACATAGCTATAGGCGCAGTACTATCACAAGGTGAAATAGGTTCAGATAAACCAGTAGCGTACGCTTCACGTACACTATCAGAAACAGAACAAAGATACTCAACCATAGAAAAGGAACTATTGAGTATCGTATGGGCCATTAAATACTTTCGCCCCTACTTGTATGGTAAACAGTTTACCATATATACAGACCATCGTCCACTTACATGGATTATGTCAATTAAAGACCCAAATTCTAAACTCACACGCTGGCGCTTAAGATTAGCAGAATATAATTATAATGTTCAATATAAAAAAGGCAAAGCGAACACAAACGCAGATGCACTTTCCAGAGTCCAAATATTACACCATAACGAACTCAGCGACAACCCTCAGCCAAGCACATCCAACGACAATATAGACTTAACAGACATTGACATTCGCACATTATTGGGTTTACCCACTACCCCGGATAACATAATTCAATCGCAAGTAACACCTACGCCCGAAGTTACAGATAACACTAACCAAGTCACAGATAGTAACCAAGCAAATATAACATCAGACCAAATACCACAGATAGATGACGCAATCGATAGACAACTAAAACAATTCCACATCAGAAAGACACCCGGTGACACATACAGAGTAGAAGAAAGATCTAAAGGCAAAACGATTATAAAAGATGTTTGGATCCCAATAAACAACACTAAAGACCAAATAATCCAATTCCTAAAAGAACACACAATTCCGGACAGGATTTTCCATTGTTTTTTCCATCACGAAGAATACTATCCACTTTTTTGCGAAGTCTACAAAACAATATTCAGCAATCGTGGACCGAAATTAGTTAGATGTATGAATAGAGTTACACTTATAGAAAATATTTCCGAACAAACAGACTTAATAAGGAAAAATCACGAAGGTAAAACAATACACAGAGGAATTCAAGAAACGTATAAACATATTCATAGAAACTATCACTGGCCTAACATGCTAGCTTCAATACAGAAGTTCATCAATAAGTGTGACAAATGCTTAAAAAGAAAATATGAACGAAACCCACTGAAATTACCTCTATCCCTAACTGACACACCACATAGACCAATGGAACATATGTTTATGGATCTTTATAGTAGTGGAGGCATAACCTTCCTGACCATAATAGACAACTTCACTAAATATGCACAAGCAATTCCACTCACCGCTTCAACCAGCATACACATTGCGGAAGCGTTACTAAGCTTATTTTCAGTAATAGGAGTACCAAAGAAAATCACCACAGACTCCGACACGAAATTCGATAACGAAGTTATTACTGAAATATGCGCAATGCATAACATACAAATACATTTCACAACACCTTATAACCCGAACTCAAATTCACCCATAGAAAGACTACATTCCACATTAGCTGAAATAATTAGAGTACAAAGAATATCGGACAAGGATGACACTACAAACTTAATGAAATACGCCATGATAGCGTACAATAACACCATTCATTCATCAACAGGATTCACACCCTTCGAGTTACTCTACGGACACACCGATAGCAGAAATCCTTTAGAGCTTCACTGCCCTAAAGAATTTTACCAAGAGTACGTAGTTAAACACAGACAAATAATGGAAAATACACAGAAATTAATTAATAGCAAACTTACACAAGACAAACAACAAACAATAGATAGATTCAATAAAGACAAAGAAACAGCACAATTTAAAGTAGGCGACGTTGTTTACAAACAAGTAGCAAAAACAGCTAGAAGCAACAAACTAGAACCTAAATATTTAGGACCATACACAATAGTTCGTTTACACCCAGAGCAAATAGCGGAGATAGTAGGCAAACATGTGAACGCAAAAACAATAAGAGTTCACTTCCGCTTATTAAGGCGTCCTGAAAATGTTTCAGGAACGCCTTCGCCTTCGTCGCAGTGCTCCGGCTCGCCGCTGCCACAGCAGTCATACAGCCAATAGACAATCACAATGGGATCCTAGTAATAACAGAAGCTAAAGCACAGTATCAGGTAGACACATACCATCTAGCAATAGTATATAACACAACAAAACTAAAAGAAATTTTCCTAGATATCTGCAGTAACTTTTACACCATGAAATTGAAACAAAATAGCTCCGCAGACATAACAGCACTAATTAAACAAATAGAGTATCGTGTTGATACTATAGAAAGTAAGTTAGTATATTTAGGCTTAGAAACCGTAGGGTTTAGATTAGGATATAGATATAAACGTGGCCTTATAGATGGGTTAGGCACTGTAGTAAAAGCCATCACTGGTAACCTAGACCAGGACGATGCGACAAAGTTTGATAATGAAATAAAATCAATCCAAGCTTCAATAAACAACAATAGAGCCAACCAAAGAAAAACTATTAGTATTGTACAAGATTTCATGAAGAACTATGAAATTAATCTAAAACACATCAAAGATAATCAAGAAAAAATATATAGGGCAATAGACAGATACTCAACGCAGGAAACTGAGTTCGAAACCAATTACCTGACAACCAGTATTTTTAATAACATTGCAAGTTCACTTCAACAGCTTTATGACAGATTAGACACACTAGAAAATGCATTAACATTTGCACATCTAGAAAAGATGCACCCTAGCATTATCGACCCTTCATATTTAATAGAAGAATTGAATAATATTCAAAACGAAATAACCGGAAACCTAGCATTTGCCCCAAATCTAAACAACATTCAGCTATGGGAAAAAGCTATTACAGTAAAAGCTTATAGTACCAATGAAACTATTAACTTCATACTAGACATACCAATAGTTGCTGAACAACCCTATAACCTCCTACATCTCTATTCTATCCCGAACAATAACAATACTATCCTGATACCTAAAAATCCTCTCCTTGTCTTGGGAAATAATGAGTTTGCCTATCCTCACGAGCCATGCACGACGATAGTGGAAGACGAAGTCATTTGCAAACACCCAGAATGGAACACTCTACTGCACTCAGAGGATTGCTTAGCTCAACTCATCCAACATCAAGAACCACACAACTGCACCTATGCAACTGCAACCTTCGAAAACAACATCATCCAGCAAATCAAGGACAACAGCTGGATAGTTATCATGAAACAAGAAGAAGTCATCAAAACAACCTGCGGTAACGACGTGCAATACCAACGCAACAAAGGCGTCTTCTTAATCACAACAGACAACAACTGCAAGGTACAAGTCATGGACAGAACTCTTACAACGCATCAAAGGTACATAAACGTAAAGGAAACCATACCATTACCACGGGCACACCAAACACCAAAAGTCCTACCAATTAAAATTAAACTAGAAAATATCGAATTAGACAATCTGAAGAAAGCCATTCAACAATCAGAAGAAGTGGAGTCTTCAATAATAGATCCTGTAATCATTACCAACACACCTAGCTGGTCATCGATATCATTATATATAATAATCATAGTAACAGGAAGTGGAGCAGTAATCTACAAGTTCTGGTGGAAACCAAGATCAGCACATCTTCCGGTCCTGCAACATCCTGAAGAAGATGCAGTCCAACTTCAGTCGCAACCTTCGGCGCGCCTTCATCTTAAGGGGGGAGGAGTTATATAAGCATAACCTTAATCTTATATACTTATCAAGGCTATTAGACAATAACCATCATTGTTAATTAGGCAATAAATATGATAGCACGTACTATTTCCTGGTATCATAAAGATAACAGGAAATCACTTAGAATAAACACTCCTTGTATTACAATAGCATATAAGGTTTTTATCAATGAATAAAGTTAGTCTTAATCCGCTCTTCAAGCTGAACACTAGTCTTTTTAAAAAGCCTTTCGCCTCCGCCCACAACCTAACTCGAGTTGCGGGATTTTATTGCTATCAATCTGTTAATGGATGTTGTTAAGATGCCGTCTTATCGCGACTACTGGAAGAAGGACCTTAGATATAATCTGATTGCTGATATTATGAGCTTAAAGCGTTATGAACAAATTCGCCAGTTTTTGCATTTCGTTGATAATTCTCAACAAAATGGAGACCGTTACTTCAAAGTTCGGCCGATTTTAGAAGCAGTACGTAGAAACTGCCTTAAAATAGAAGAGGAACATCGCTATAGTATCGACGAAATGATGGTACCCTACAAGGGTACAAGAGCTGGTAACAGGCGCCAATATTTGGCAAAGAAACCAAAAAAGTGGGGTTTTAAAATGTTTGTCAGGGCTGGGGTATCTGGCTGTGTCTACGATTTTGTTCCTTATGCAGGAGAAGATACATTCAGATACCATTCTTTCACGGAATATAAGAACTCTTTAGGAGTTGGTGCCAAAGTTGTAATAGCTCTCTGCCAGAGTATTAAACATAAACCGGCGATTGTGTATTTCGACAACTTCTTTTCATCTCTCGAACTGATTCATCTGTTACGTAGTGAGTATGGTATCTTTTCCTTGGGCACAATCAGAGCAAATCGTTTAAGAGGGTGTCAGGAAAAACTGCCTAGTGATAAAGACTTGTTAAAAAAAGGTAGAGGTTCCAGTAAACAAGTAGTTTGCAATAAAAATAAATTGAGTGTCGTAAAATGGCATGATAACAAATCTGTTATATTAGCAAGCTCTTATGTGGATTCGTTTCCAATGGAGATTATAAGGCGATTTTCTAAAGAAACCAGGTCCAAGATTGATATACCATGCCCTCAAATAGTGAAACATTATAACTCCCATATGGGGTGTGTGGATTTGTGTAATATAAAGTTCCTACCACACTAAAAATATTTAGAATTATGGTTTACTACGAACTTGTCTCGAAACAACGAACGCCGGCTGGTACGAGTACATCTTTAGAAAAAACTCAACAGGCTAAATTTGAAAAAATTCAAAAGCCTTCTGGGCCAAGACCTACTGATGCTATCCGCTGTGACAATGTAGGTCATATGCCTGACTACACAACAGCACCGGGTAGATGTAAGTTTTGTAAAAAAGGGATCAGTAACGTTATCTGTTGCAAGTGTAATTTAAGATTATGTTTTGTAAAAAAAAGTAATTGTTTTAAACAATTTCATGATCATTAATCGTTTTATTTAATTTCATTAAACATTTGTTTTTATTTTAATAAATAATATTAAAAGAAAACAGTATTAAGTTTTATGTCTAACTAGCGGTCCCGGCAGACGTTGTTCTGCCCAAAAGCGGGATTTAGTAAAAAAAAAATAATTACCCTACTCTACCCTACTCGTTAAAGTACCCTATGTCCGTCTCCTGGTTCTAAGCTACCTCCCCACCCAATTTTCAGCCAAATCGGTTCAGCCGTTCTTGAGTTATAAACAGTGTAACTAACACGACTTTCTTTTATATACAGGGTGGGCCAAGAATTCGTTAACATTTAAATGTAACTTACCGCGCAAACTATTGCCGTGCGGGGCGCGGGCGCGGGCGGGGGCACTAGCTCGCTTCTTGGAAATTTAGTCGCAATGGATCGCTTCACGGGGCCGCAACGCGCTTACTGCGTGAAACAGTTTTATTTAAACAACTTTTCGCTCATTACTGTGAGACGCTTATTTCGCGTTGAATATGGTTTACACGACTTAAGTCAGTGTCCAAGTGCTCCTTTAATAAAGAAATGGGTGAAGAAGTTCGAAGAGACGGGATCTACACTAAATGTGAAACAAACCGGCGGCCCGCGGACTTCTCGGAGCGAAGAGAACGTGCAGCAAGTTTACGCTTCTGTTCGACGTGATCCAGATTTATCGACACGCAAACGTTCGGCTGAATCAGGATTATCCCGCACATCATTACGCCGTATTTTGAAATTAGATTTGAAATTACATCCATATAAGATCCAGCTAGTGCAAGAACTAAACCCTAATGATTTGAATTTGCGTAAGTCATATGCCGAAACAATGTTAACTCGATTCAGTAATTTTCACAACATCTTATTCTCTGACGAAGCCCATTTCCACCTAAATGGACATGTAAACAAACAGAATTGCAGGTATTGGAGCAGCGAAAATCCTAAAGCTAAACATGAGAGGCCACTTCACTCTCCCAAGGTAACTGTATGGGCTGCAATTTCAGCAAAAGGAATCATCGGACCTTACTTTTTTGAAGATTCTCGAGGCCGTTCAGTTACTGTTAATTTTGCCGAGTATGTGAAAATGTTACGGGAGTTCTTAGCACCGATGCTACTGGAATTTGCTGGCTATAATCGTAACACATGGTTTCAACAAGATGGAGCCACGTGTCACACATCGAACGAGTCCTTGCCGGTGGTCAAAGACATGTTTCCGGAAAAAATGATATCCAGACGGGGTGACATCCCATGGCCACCCAGAAGTCCAGATCTATCACCAGCAGACTTCTTTTTATGGGGTTATTTAAAGAGTCGTGTCTACATTGATAAACCGAATACACTGCGTCAACTTAAAGAAAAAATCATCGAAGAGATGTCGGCGATCTCGCGGCCTCTTTGCAGAAGAGTATTCGAAAACTTTAGGACTCGCTTAGATGAGTGCAAAAACCGAAACGGTGGTCATTTAGACGAAATAATTTTTAAAAAATAAATTACAACTAATTAGCTTTCTCGTAAATAAACGATTTCTAAAATATGTTAAATGGTTTTTTTTATACGATTTTTTCAAATGTTAACTAATTCATGGCCCATTCTGTATATAGATTCCCTGAACATTACGCAATGTTAAAAATACATAACATGTTGTTTGTAGACTTAAACACTGTCTGCTTCGCAATGTTACGTATTTTTAACATACTATTCCTAAAAAACTGAGTGTTGCAGATTTTTTTTTCTATTTTTTTTTAGGTAAACAACAATATTATTAGACGGAATTACATAAAAAAGTAGAACATTTTTATCACAACTTTTTCTGCGAAGTAGAGGGTTATGAAGATTGGCCTACATTCAAGGACCTATTTATTTCGTTAGTACATGAAAACACGGCGATCAGTGATGTTCAGATGTTGCACTATTTGAAGAGTAGTGTCACCGGGGAGGCCGAGATATTATTGAAGCCTATTCAAATTACAAGTAAAAAGTAATTATAATCAAGCATGGAGTGTTCTCAAATCAAGGTACGGAAATAAAAGATTGATTATATATTCAGTGTTAAAGAAGTTATTTTATCAAAAGAAAATGTACTCAATCTGCAAATCAAATCAAGAATTTATTAGACGTCACAACGGATTGTTTGAATAACTTGCAAAACTTAAATATAAGTACGAGCTCATGGGATCCTATAATTAATTTTCTTTTGATACAGAAAATGGACCCTGAGTCTCACAAAGAGTGGGAACAATCTTCTAGCACAAGTGATGAAGATAACTTACCTACTTTGAATGATTTGAAGGAATTTCTCCAATCAAGATACCGTACTTTAGAACTTATAATGTCAGCATCAGGTACCCGTGAAAAACCTGTAAAAGAACGTTCACACCTTGTTACTGCTACAGCAGCAACAGCATCATCGTCGGCCGATAGAACATGCGTGCTCTGTAAAGAAAAACACACATTATGTCATTGTAAGGACTTTACCAAACTGCAACCTGCTGAGAGATATAAATACGTCAAGTTTTGCTTTAATTGTTTGGTACCAGGCCATTCTGCATATCAATGTAAATTGCAAATGACCTGTCGTATATGTAAGCGACGTCATCATACTCTTCTACACCAAAACAAGGATTTTGCTTCTTCGGCACAATCTGAAGACTCTAAACAACCGAAGGCATCACAACCCAGTGTAGAAGAGAAGGAGGAAATAGTCAACACTACGATTGCGTCGCATCACAGTGCCAAACAAAGTACAAGTTTAGCACTACTGGCCACGGCAACAGTTTTAGAAAGAAACGAGCATAATCACACTGTTGTTCTACGTGCCCTAGTGGACCAAGGTTCGCAGGCTTCATTCATCAGCGAGAAGGCGACTCAACTGCTCAAACTAACTAGGCAAACAGCAAGAGGAAATATCATTGGGGTGGGTTCTACAAGAACAAGCATCGATCACGTGGTCCAACTAAAGATTGGTTCTCGATGGAATCCAAGCTTCGAGATTAACATACAAGCATACGTCATGAGTAAACAGTTGACTACGAGAATCCCCTCCAAAGCTGTTACTGTCACACATTGGCCACACCTAGAAGGACTCAACCTGGCTGACCCGGACTATCACAAACCGGGTTCCATAGACTTGCTTCTAGGCGTCAAAGAGTATGCACAAATCGTGCAAAAACAATTAATCAAAGGTCCTCCCGGTTCTCCATGTGCCCAAGAAACAAACCTGGGATGGATCTTGTTTGGAGAAATTAATACAAATTTAAAAGAAGAATCTTTTATGGTCCTTCATCAGCAAATAGAAGTAGATAACCTGTTGAAATCCCTTTGGGAAATTGATTGGCTCTCGTGCTGACTACCGACGCGAGCAGCGTGGGGGTCGGCGCCGTGCTGTCGCACATTACGCCGACCGGTGAGCGGCTGATCGCTTATGCCTCGCGGTCACTTAGTGCAGCTGAGCGATCGTACTCGCAGATAGATCGGGAAGCTCTGGCGATAGTTTTCGGAGTCAGGAAATATCATCAGTATTTGTACGGACGGAAGTTTGTGCTGAAAACGGACCATAAACCTTTAACTTACATTTTCGGGAACAAGGTAGGAATACCAATTATGGCCGCATCTCGATTGCAGAGATGGGCAGTTTTGTTGTCCGCATACAATTATACCATAGAGTATGTCGGATCAAAAAAAAATTGTGCTGACGCATTGTCACGTCTACCTCACGAAACAAACACAAAGACAAATATAAAAGATAGCACGTACGTTCATTTCGTTGAAGATTTTTTACCCATCACGCAGAACGATGTTAAGGGGGCTACGCAAAAAGATATCGAGTTAAGTAGAATTATGTCGTACGTTCAGTCTGGTTGGCCAAACGAGTGCTCGGCAATGGCAGAACTACAACCATACTTCCATAGACGGCGCGAATTATATACGGAATTCGGTTGTCTCATGTGGGGTTATAGAATGGTAATACCCATAAACTTAAGAAGTCTTGTGTTAAAACAGCTACACAGTGACCACATAGGTATCGTGAAGATGAAGGGACTAGCCCGAAGTTATGTCTGGTGGCCCAATATAGACGCGGATATAGAAGCAATGTGTAAGCAGTGTGAGACGTGCGCCGCTGAGGCCGACGCACCACTGCGTGCGCCCCCTCAGCCTTATACCGCGCAACCATGGACTAGATTGCATGTCGATTTCCTGGGGCCATACCAGGGTATAAAATTTTTTGTGTTAGTGGATGCCAGTTCAAAGTGGATAGAAATATTCGAAATGAAAAACACCAATGCCTTAAGCGTTATTAAAGTACTAAAAACTACCTTTGCTAGATTTGGATTGCCCGAAAAGATAGTCTCTGACCAAGGTCCGCCGTTTACAAGTGAAGAGTTTAGTTCATTCCTAAAAAAAATGGCATACGACAGAACTTTTCACCAGCTTACCACCCGGCATCTAATGGGGCGGCAGAGAACGCGGTCAAACTTTGTAAACGGGCAATTAAAAAAACGTATAGGGACAATGTTGACATGGATACAGCATTGCAGACATTCTTATTGGCGTACAGAAATTCAGTGCACAGTACGACAGGCGAAACACCTGCCTCTATGCTACAGAAGCGATCACTTCGTTCCAGACTCGACTTGTTAAGGGGCCAGCGGGCATTAGAAAATAGGGTGCGTGAGATACAGAATCACCAGACTGGGTTCGAGGGAACTAGATCACGAACTCTGTGTGAAGGCGATACGGTCTGGGCGAGACAGTACGGTGCGTCAGACAAGTGGGTAAAGGGAACTGTGAGAGAGATAGAAGGTACGCGTAGGTATGTGGTGATTGCGACTGATGAGTTTTTTACAATGTTAGTCACAAAGATTAACAATTACGCGTCAAAGTTATTATTGAATATACAGGATCCTAAAAGCAGACTTAGACTATGGAAAGACGTAACTGTTCCACAAATTAAAACATTTTTTGGTATATTGTTCCATATGGGAACTATCAAACTAAACCGAGTCACAAACTACTGAAAAAAACATCCAGTTTAGTTTACCAGCTTTATCAAAATACTGGAGCAGAAACAGATTTTTGTTAATTATGAGAATACTAAATTTTCAAGACGACTTGTCCGATAATATGCTGTCAAAAATAAATAGTTTAATTCAGTATTTTAACCAGCGAATGGAAGAAATTTATTATCCGTCTTAAAATCTAGATAAGTCAATGGTTTTCTTTCGTGGTCGCATAATATTCCTTCAATATCTCAAAGGCAAAAAGGATCCCTTCGGTACAAAACTTTATATCCTAATCGACGAATATGGAGTAGTTATGAAGATCATTGTATATGCCGGCGCTTCTGACACTTTAGTGGGAGGTGCCAATTACACTGAAAAAGTTGTTTTGAATTTACTATCTAATTATATAAACAAGGGATATTCCGTTTGTCCACCAGGCCCTGCCCTATCAGAATACTAGCGCTGCGTTATTTTTACTTTTTAGTTAATTATCGCAGCATATGCTGAGATAGGAGCCTTTTTGGCCTCGCATAGGTCTTTTATTTTTATCTTTTAGTATTGTTTTCTATTTTTAAGTTAAGTATTTATAGATTAAGTAGTTACTTTTTATTTTTTTGTTGTTTGTCCTGTGCGAGTCTCAAATAAATGTTTTCTTTCTTTCTTTCTTTTCTTTTCTTTTATATGGATAATTTTTATAATTCAGTGAATCTTGCATAGTAATTATTGACTCTTAAAACATATTGTTGGGGTACTTTATGTGTCAATATAAAAACAATCCAAAAGAAGTCTTACAAAAAAAATTGAAACGTGACGAATCCATAGCGAAGTTCAATAGCAGTGGTATTTGTGTTTTGAAATGGAAAGACCGGCGGGACGTTCTAATGATTTCATCACATGGATCTGACATGACTAGCGTTACGAATCGACGCGGTGAAACGGTTTCCAAACCTGAAGTTATAGTAAAATACAATAGATACATGGTGATATATATCACCAGGATCAAATTCTGGCATACTACTCACGTGAGCACAATACCATACGGTGGTACAAGAAGTTAGGGGTGCACGTGTTCCAGCAAATGTTGTAAAATTTATACACGCTGCATGCACAATATTTTTTCGACAAAGAAAAGTTTTTATGATTATAGGCTTGAAATCATTATGAAAGTGTTATATGCGCCATTATTTGTTTCCAGGGCCCATAATCGGTCTCTCAAGAACAGAGCCTGTTACATTAAAAAAAACTATGATTGCTAAAATAAAATCGCTATTGATAGAATTGGTAGAAACGTAATAATAATATCCCTCTAAGAAGACATAAAACATTAGTGAAAAATATTATAATTTGACGTAACTGACGGTAACTCAGTGGCTTTTCTCGGTAACGCAGTCGTATCTCATACAAAATCCGGCTGTCCCAGCAAGCAACTCGCTTCAAATACATTGACATTACATTAAAACTCTTCACGGCACTATAAAATTAAAATATCTACGGAAATTAAGGTAAGTCTGAACTTTATTAATAGGCTAATATGTTTATCTTTTCTTTAACCGTGTATTATTTACGAAATATTTCTTGTCTTGTCCCTGTTGAAGTAAGAAAACGTAAGTACTCTGTGTTACTACTGGCTAAGACATTCCTGACGCGGAGACTTTCTTTCACACTTTGAAAGACTCTAGCAAGATTCAGTTGTATTATATCAGTAACGACGACATTCAATAGATTGAGCAGGCTGTTCCCCAAGGCATAATTCCTCTCCGCTGTACAATGCAGGTCCATCAAGTTTTCTCAGACACTCTTTGTTTATTGCAGTATCGTGATCTTAGTTGCTTCTGCCAAAGGGGCTTTCGCCCTTGCTTTTCACCTCTAACATATCAGCCAATTCCAGTTTCTATCAGCCCCGTTAGCCCGCCTAAAGAAAGCCATGATTTAGAAATTCCCTTTGATGTAATTCCAAAAAGAGATGGCTTAGAAACTATGAACGAAATTGGAGTATTAACTGGAAGATCTATTACGCTTACGTTGATTGCACCCTTATTTTTGCTTTCAAACTATTATTAAGGATCGAGTTGAGTTCCAACACTCCTCTCCTTTAGGATTGAGATGAGTTTCACCACTCCTCTCCTTAACTCAGCGTGAAATTGACTTTTCAGCACTAGTGCTGTAGTGGATATTGCGAGCCGCATCGTACCATCTATTGCTCAGACTCGGTTCGATATTTCTCTCCGCGTAGTTCATGTATCTGTCCTGTTTTATTCGATAAATAGAAGAAAAATCATGTCAATCGGCCGCTCCGTTTCAAAATGAAAGTAGACACAAATAAAAAGGCAATAGACACACTTTCGCATTTTAATAGTTATTAGTATTCCTAGATAGGTAATTTTCGTAGATCATCAGAAACTTGTTAAATAACCCGATTTGTGCATTCTTGTATCAATCGGCTGATTTAGGCCCGGCGCCCATTATCGGCATCGGTACGACTGAGGATTTTAGGGTGTTACCACACCAATCGATCGATCGTCGATCGATGGTAGAATGGATTAGTCGACGTCGATCGATAGTTTCTACCACACCAATCGATCGATAGCCGATAGATGCCATCGGTCGATGGTAGAATGGATTGGTCGACGTCGATCGATAGTTTCTACTAGACCTATCGATCGATAGTCGATCGACGATCGATCGATGGTAGAATGGATTGGTCGACGTCGATCGATAGTTTCTACTAGACCAATCGATCGATAGTCGATCGACGATCGATCGATGGTAGAATAGATAAGTCGACGTCGATCGAGCTGCTTGAGCTCCCCATGTCACCCAGTGCCGGCACGCGCCCCGCGCCCCGTGCCCCGCACCCCGCGCCCCGCGTGCTTCCTACGTGGCCTTCTTGTATTTATGTGTTCAGTTGTGTGACGCTCGCGGTCATTAATGCTGGTTTTTGTCTCGTGGCGTGCAAAATGGCGGCAACCGCGTGGACGAATGAAAGAACTTTGGAATTTATAGAGCAATACAAAAACAAACCTTTACTATGGGATATTGTCCACACTGATTATCGAAACAGAATAAAACGTCATGATGCACTTCTCGAAATAGTCAACTCATTTGAAATTACTAAGGAGGAAGTGGAAAAAAAGATAAAAAATTTACAATCAACATTTTCGAAAGAAAATAAAAAAGTTAAAGATAGTTTGAGAAGCGGTGCGGGACGAGACGAAATATACGTTTCTAAATGGTATGCATTTCAAGCTATGATGTTCATACAAGAAAGGAATCGCCCACGATCTACTGTGTCTACAGAGGATCGGCCTCATTCAAGCATGTCTCTGTCTGCTAATGTAAGTACCTAGGGGAAAGTCCCGTAACGCCGGACGGCACCTACCGCCGGACAGTCGTACTATCTTAGCAAGTATAAACCTGTTCGATTCGAACTACTAGTGAAAGGGGCGCGGGGCCTGCATAGCTACAGGATCACGCGCCGCAGCTCCAGTGTTGTTATTGATACGGCAATTGCCGTAATATACGGTAATCCACGTATTTTTTTCAGAAAATACGGTATACGGCAGGCCTTTCAATGCCGTATCAAAAAATACGGCAACTGGCTGTAAGTGAAACGAAACGTATTTTAATTAGCGATAGCGCAGCGAACGAAACGTACCACTCACAGCCGGGGAGATCCCGACCAACGACTAAAAACAGAGTCCATATCGCCACATCGTGCCATCTCTTTCGTCTTAGGTTAAAATGACTGAGACAAAGTACTGAACTAAAGTAAATTGGGTTTGTCTATCTAGAGTCGAATTATCGAATAGCTCATTCACATTCGCAAGGTACACAATACTCGAGCGCATTCGTTCGTTGGTTACGGTTTCGTTAAGAAATAAATTCTAACTAGTGTTTATTTGTGTTTGAATTGGCAAAATGAGTGATTCTGAAGGACCATCTACGCCAAAAAAGACTAAAAAAGGTAAACACATAAAACAAAAATATCGACAACAATGGGAGAGTGAAGATTTTTTCAAAGACTGGATTGCTCCTGTTGATGGTGATCTATATAGAGCAAAGTGCACCTTATGTGACGTTAAATTATCGTGTGAACTTTCAACTTTGCGACGACATGTGGCAAATAATCAACATAAAAAAAAGACACTCGCTTCGTCGTCTACAAAATCTGTAAGTGCTTATTTTAAACCGCGTGAAAAGGACACCAACACCCTTGTTGTGGAAGCCGAAATAAAACTCGTTGCATTTGTGGCCGAGCACAACATTTCTTTCCTGGCAATAGATCATTTAACAGAGGTACTAAAATCTTGTTTCCCAGACTCTAAAATAGCAGCTGATTTGGCGATAAAAAGAGGCAAATGTACAGCAACTGTAAAAAATGTCATAGGAGAAAGCCAGAAAGAAATCCTAGAAAATATTTTAAAACAGCAAAAATTCAGCGTACTTGCCGATGAATCCACAGACATTTCCACTACTAAGACAATATGCATCCTTGTCAGATATTACGACAAAGATTGCAAAAAAGTTATTGCTTGCTTATGGCAATTGGAGCCTTTGCATGACAAAAAAACAACTGATGGGGCGTCATCTTTACGAGGATGTACAGCTGAAGCGCTATATACAACAATCATAGAAACGTTTACTCAACGTGGTGTGCCATTAGATAATATAATCGGCTTTGCATCGGATGGCTGCAATGTCATGATGGGTCCTCACAACTCAGTTGCCAGTCGTTTACGTGCCGAATTGCCAGGAATACAAATATTTAAGTGCATATGTCACTCTATGCATTGATGCGCCAATGAAGCTTGCAAAAAACTTCCAAGACGTTGTGAGGATTTAGCAAGAAATGTGTACGCATTTTTCAAACATAGTGCCAAAAGACAATCGGAATACATTGAATTTCAAGAATTTATGAATACAAAAATCCATAAATTACTACACCCGTCGCAAACCAGATGGCTATCACTGTTATCAGTAATAAATAGGCTGCTAGAGCAATGGGAGAGCCTGAAATTATTTTTTAGCTACCAGTGGCTAGAAGAACGCACCGTCGCTGCTGAGCTGATCCATCGTGAGTTAAACGACGACTTTGTAAAACTCTACATCCTATTTCTACAATGGATATTACCCAAATTTGTCAAGATGAACGAGTATTTCCAAGGAACAGATTCTAGATTAATAGAACTGGACGATAGTATGAAACTGCTTTACAAAGATCTATTGCAGTGTTACATGACTAGAGACCACGTTAATCAAACTGAAATATGCTTGATTGACCCAGAAAATACACGATTTTTACTACCTCAAATGTATTTAGGTGTTAAAATCATGCAAGAAGTTCAAAAAACCAATATCGTGCAGCAAAAAGTGCTCCTGGCTGAATTTTATTCTCGTTGCCGCGACTTCCTAGTAACAGGCTGCAAGGAAATTCGGAAGCGTTATGATTTTTCCAATGAAATACTTCCACTCCTCAAACATCTGTCACCTGAAAGGGCTGTGCGCCACAGTAATAGAGAGAGTTTTCCGTCAATGTTGCCACTAACCCAGAAACTACCACGTATAGTCAAAAATGAAAATGACCTACAAAAAATCGATGACGAGTGGAGACTTTTACCTGATGTCAACAAATTTTCGACCTTGGACATCGGCACCTGGAAAGCACACGAGTTTTGGGAAAAGATCCATAGCACAACCGACTGCAAAACTCTAGCGAAGTTAGCTTTAGATGTTCTATGCCTTCCTCACAGTAACGCAGATTGTGAAAGAATATTTAGTCAAGTCAACAATATGAAGATCAAGATGCGAAATAAGCTAATAACATCGACTGTAAATAAAACTCTATTAGCAAGACAACTCATTCAAAACCAAGGGAACTGTACTAAGTTTAAGGTGTCGCGCGACATGTGTGAAAAAATGCGTAGCAAAGACAAGTACACACTGGACAAACATGAAACTGATGTAATAGATACCATAAGAAACTTATACGGCGAAGTAGAAATAAATGAGGAATAAATAAATAATATATACGGCATTTTAGTATTTTTTCCCCTAAAATACGGCAAATCAGAATGTGACATACGGCAACCCAGATTTTTAAGATAACAACACTGCGCAGCTCGCCAGTGACCCGCAAGGCCGCAGCGGGAGAGGGTGTGTGTTGTTTTTGGCGGGAACACGCGGCGTCACGTAAGATCTACGTAAGTAGTTCTGGCATATTTTTGCATTTATATTTTAATGGTAATCGATAATTGAAGTAGCATTTAATTATTATCAGTAAACCGATAGAATTTTATTTGATTTTTGAAACTATTTCGCTATGTACTACCTAATGTACCATATTGTCTGTCCCTTAGTACCGGACACTAAGTCGTCCCCTAGTACCGGACAGTGATTTCTTTTTTATTTCTTGTAACAGTTAACGTAATTTAATTTATTTATTTATTTTTCTTTTAAGGCATAGACAAAAGAAGTGAAACGAAATGGAAAACAAGAAAAAGAAAGGATCGTGGGAGCCACAGAGCTTGCAAACAGCTATTGATAAGGTTTTGTCCCAGGAAATGAGTGTAAGACAAGCTGCAATGGTTTATCAAGTTCCTAAAAGCACTTTACAAGACAAGCTTAAAGCATTAAAACGTGGAGACGAAGTGTCGATGAAGCCAAAGTTGGGTAGGTTCACTAACACCTTCTCAGAACAGTATGAACAAGTCTTGGTAGAACACGTCAAAGATTTATCTAACAGATGTATGCCGCTCATGAAAAAAGAGTTTTTGAAGTTAGCCTACGACTTAGCTGAAGAAATGAAGATCCCTCATCGATTTAATAAGGAGAAAGGAAGTGCTGGTAAACATTTTTACTACGACTTCATGCGAAGGCATTCTGACATTTCGCTGAGAACACCAGAATCGACAAGCATGATGCGCGCTGTTGGATTTAATAAACCACAAGTCGATTTATTTTACGATAATCTTGAAAGACTGATGACACAATACAAATTCCCACCCTCAAGAATTTACAACTGTGACGAAACTGGTGTCAGTTGCGTACACAAGCACCAAAAAGTCCTCGCCCCAAAATCTATCCGTCAGGTTGGAAAGCTCACGTCTGCAGAAAGGGGCAAAAACATCACAGTTTTGTTCTGTATGAGTGCTAACGGTCACTACATACCGCCATTTTTTGTCTTCCCGAGGCAAAGGATGAACGAAAGGCTTATGATTAATGCTCCTGCTGAGAGCGAAGGCGTAGCTCAGCCAAAAGGGTGGATGAACAGTAACTTTTTTCTGCAATATCTAAGAATATTTGTCAAACACACGCAACCGACCAAAGAAAACCCCGTACTGCTTCTGCTGGATGGCCATTGCAGCCACAAGACACTGGCGGTGATCAACTTTTGCAGAGATCATCACATTCACTTGTTGAGTTCACCACCACACACTACCCACAAGCTCCAGCCTCTGGACAGGACTTTCATGAAGCCATTTAAAGATGCTTACAACCAGCGATGTGATGTGTGGATGAGAACAAATGCTGGATCTCGTATAACGGACTACGATATTGCTGGTTTGGTTAAAGAAGCATTTACAAAAGTAGCTCGACTGGACATTGCAGTGTCTGGATTCAAATGCACGGGAATCTATCCATTCGACCGACATATATTTTCTGATCTGGATTATCTGGCTGCCGATATGACCAATATACCACAAGAACAAATAGAAACTCCATCAAACGCACAAAACACTGGAGAAGCTGTTGTGTTGTCAAACTCAGTCATAGAACAGCCAGGAACCTCATTAAGCACACTGATCATTGAAGGAGATTCAGCTGCTGTCGGTGGATCAGCTTTGATCTGTCATGCTAACATACCTAGTAATATAGTTGAAGACGAATTTTTGGAAGAACCTACACAATCCGTTAGCGATCCTATAGCCACAAGCCCCATACCTTCAACAAGTTCTGCTCCAGATCTTGTTCAGTTAATCCATAAATTATCACCATTGCCTGACGCTGCAAAAAAACGAACTGCAGCTCGAAAAAGGAAATGTGAACGAAGTGAAATTCTAACGTCATCACCATACAAAAAAGTAGTAGAAGAAAAAGAAAACGAAAAGGAAAATATCGTGAAAAACAAAAAGAAGGAAATAGGATCTAAGTTTAAAGTAGCGATTGAAGGCAATGTAAAACAAACCAAAGGAAAGAGCATAGAGAAAGGAAAACAAGCTAAAGGCGTGAAGTCTAAAGGAAAAAATGGAGATAAAGCTAAGAAAGTAGAACTACAAGAGCAAACATCTAATGCAGACACAACAATTTGTGTAGTTTGCTTAGAAGACTATATAGAAGACTGGATCCAATGCTCATCGTGTCTTGGGTGGGCACATGAAGCATGTGCAGACGTTCCAGAGTGTGGAGACGGCTACATATGCGATCGATGCAGACTCTTCTGAAATGTCCGGTGCTAGGGGTATGGCACAAACACCCGTCCGGTACTAGGTGCCACATTTTAAAATTATATTTTTTGTCACCAAAGTTTGATTAATGGTATTAATTATGTTTTGAGCAGAGGTTGCTTTTTTTAAATTTTATTTGATTTCTATCTTTGTTACCTACTGTAAGTCATAAATAAATATACGTCTGAATTTTTTTTTTATTTTATTCTTAAAAAACCTTAGGTGTCCGGTACTAGGGGACTTCCCCCTACATATATATTTATCTTTTTATCCATACTATACTATATATTACTATATATGATATTAATATATAAATCTCCGATTTCCGGCCACCATAGGCGCGGGCTTGCGGACGGCGAGCAAATGGGTGGCTCGCCGTCCGATCGTCCGGTAGCCGTCCGGACCAAGCCCAAGTCGTCGACGGCGCGTACTGTTCCACGCGCGCCTCAAGGAGATGTCAGCAAATTGTAGGGGCCCAACGGGGTCGAAGCCTACTGGGGCCACGGGTAGTGTGAAAGTGAAACCCGGGGCCCTGGGACGAAGGCAAGGAGGGAACGGGAGTGGGTTATTAGTCAGTAAAAGTCTGACACTATTTCTCGCTCCGCCCAAGAGCGGGATTTGTTATAAGATGATTTTCCAACCTAAAAAAAACAAAATATATAATCTGAAAGTGTGTTTTTGAGTTTGTATGTTTGTTTGTCCGTCTTTCACGTCAATAAGGAGTAACGGATTTATGTGATTTTTTGTATGGAGATAGTTGAAGGACTGGAGAGTGACATAGGCTACTTTTTGTCTCCTACTTTTCCCCCATCTCCCTAAAATAGGGGGTGGAAGTTTCTTAAACACGTGATAACCGACAGCCACGCAGGCGGAGCCGCGGGCGACCGCTAGTAATATTATATTTCTTGCATAATATTGGAAGTAAAAATTATTAGAAGCTGGTTTTTTTTATTGAATCAGACCGTTTATAATAAATTCGTTTAAAGTATGATAATATGATAGTTTTTAGAGGATTTGTAAATTTCCTACGTGTTTCATACATGTTGGATAATTACGAGAAGAACTTGAAAATGTGTTTTTTTGTTTGTTGAGATAATATACCGATTTTGGTGTCAAATGAAAGAGGAGAGGAGATAACTAAGAATAAGAATGGTGAAAATGTCGTCCGAAAGTCGTTTATTTAACAATACTTGTATTGCCATGTAATCCTCCCATCTTTTGAACAAAAATATTCAGCAAACTCTTCTCTCACTAGTTCAGCTGGAGTTGGTAAACTGTAGAACTGTACAGATGACCGAATTTCTGGCGGTTGTATTATTTCGGAATCTGCACTTTGATTTATGTTATTTGAATAGCGCAATTCTAAATTTCTATAAGTCTCACAATTCCTTCTTAAATAGTTATGAAGATAAGTCGTAGCTAACACTATCTTTTCCACATTTTTCGGCTGAAGATGAAAAGGCTTTCGAAGGCAGCGAAATACTGCACTTAAAATGCCGAACGTACTTTCTACTATTCGGTGAGCCCTGCTCAACATATAGTTAAAAATTCGCACCTTTGATCCTTTTTGACCTAATCCTAGGAATGGCTTCATTAAATTTTCTGAAATAGGAAAGGCATTGTCACCTATAAAAACATATGGTGTCAGACAATTTCTTCCAGGTAACACACTTTCTTTTGGGATTCCTCGTAGATTCATGGAATTCAAAATAGTATTTCCAAATACACCACCGTCAGAAATACGACCTTGGCACCCAATATCGCAGTACATAAAATTGTAATTCGCATCCACTACAGCCATTAGGACAATACTGTGAACTCCCTTGTAGTTAAAGTATGTGCTCCCACTGTTATTTGGAGCGCGCATATTTATATGTTTCCCATCTATTGCACCCAGACAGTGGGGAAAATTCCACAACAGTTCAAAATCTCTTGCAATGTTGAGCCATCCTTCTTCCGTGCTTGGCACCTGTAAAATAAAAAATTGTAAATATATTGAATACGAGCTTCAACCCGCGATTTTACTCACGTAACTTAAGTCAGTTTATACAATATTGCTTTTAAATTACAGCCTACTAGTTTTCCGCCCGCGGCTTCGCCCGCGTCGAGTTCGGTTATATCGCGTTTCCAAGAGAACTCTTCTAAAGTCCGGGATAAAAACTATCCTATGTTCTTTCTCAAGGTCAACTCGTATCTCTGTACCAAATTTCATTAAAATCAGTTCAGTGGTTTAGACGTGAAAGCGTAACAGACAGACAGACAAGAGTTACTTTCGCATTTATAATATTAGTAGGGATGTGTTATTCTATTGTATGCTGTAAAGTTCCATCAAATTCAGTTTAGTATTTTTGGGTGAAAATGAAACAAACATTCATATATACATCCTCACAAATTTTCTCAATCCTCCCAAACTTTCACAAAATCCTCACAAACTTTTATAATATTGAAAGGATGTGTTTCAGATAAATTCACAAACATCTGAGTCAGGGATGGACAGTTCCATTGATAGTGAAGGACCTCGTAAAAAGCGCCTCAAACCAAATGATGCCGCTATAGAAAAAACGTTGGGGATGGTTGATTCTTTGATTCGCAATAGAAAAGATGTTGATGAGTATGCATTATTTGGAGAACAAATAGCATTTAAATTGAGGTCACTAAAAACAGACTACGCGCGGATTACCGTGCAGCATCATATAAATAACATAATTTACGAAGCTCAACTTGGTAAATATGACTATCCAGAAACTCAAAATCAAGGTTACTTCACCACACTATATTCTACAGATGTACAATCTTCAAATCAATCCAACCTTCCATCCACTTCTCAAAACGCAAGAGATTCAATTGGAAATAACTTTTCGCCGGATAATACAACAGTACAGTCATTGGATAATTTCGAAGATCTCTCATCTGACATGCATGAAAATTAAACAATGTTTTATATGGTTACTGTTTTTTTGAAAGATTTTTAATAAACCTGAAATACTATGTAAATTTTTTATTTCCTCTAGCTTGTGTTAGAGATACATGACTGAAGGTAGTACTATTATTTATTCTGTGACTGAAGCCGAGTATCTTCTTCAGATCTCTATTCATTGTAATAAAAACTTGTCCAAGAATACTTACTTTTATGTAATCCCTGAGAGAACATATAAGCGCATTACATACTTCTGGAACTACACAAGAAATACTTTGTTGTGAAACTTTAAACGTTAACACTAGACTTTGATATGAATCACCACTGGCCAGAAATCGGAGTGTTATAAGTAACCGATTTTAGGTGAAATTGATTGTCTGTAATTGGTATCCAATTTTGCAATTGAAGGAGCCACCATATTTAAGAGATTTTCAATATCACTGTTACTCATTCGAAAAGCATCCAAAAAACCACTGTTTAAAATGTAATTTGCAGAATGTAAGCGATCTTTGGCTTTAAAAAACGGTCGCATCCAAAGTGTTCTGCGTTTGCGTCTCCGTAATAATAGTACGAGCAACATCGTACTGGCCAACAACAACGCGTCCTCTTGTGAATACATTTCGAAAGCAACTGATGGTATATAGCCGGGGTTAATCGATCTACGTCGACCGATGCCATTGACCGGCAATCGATCGATTGGTTAGTCGACCGGTATCCGTCGACTGATGCCATCGACCGGCAATCGATCGATTGGTTAGCCGACCGGTATCCGTCGATCAATTAAAGCTACCACACCAATCGATCAACGTCGACCGATGTCGATCGATGCCATCGACCGGCAATCAATCGATTGGTTAGCCGACCGGTATCCGTCGATCAATTAAAGCTACCACACCAATCGATCAACGTCGACCGATGTCGATCGATGGCATCGATCGACTATCGATCGACTGGTGTGTTAACACCCTAAGATTCTGGAAATATTAATAAACAAACGGTTAACTAAATACCTCGAGTCTAATGAGCTATTATCATCTTCTCAATTTGGTTTCCGTTCCGGCAAGTCTACTAGTGACGCCGTTCAAGAACTTGTTAATTTTGTAACTGTTAATCTTGATCGTAAACATAAAGTGCTAGCAATCTTTCTGGACTTGGCAAAAGCCTTTGACACGGTCTCTGCCCCACTTCTTTTAGAAAAACTGGAGAGACTTGGAGTGAGAGGCACGCAGCTAAGGTTATTCTCCGACTACCTCACAAACCGCTTGCAGCGAGTAAAGATAGGTGATATGTGCAGTGATGATCTTGCCATCGCTTATGGGGTACCGCAGGGTAATATCCTAGGTCCAACAGTATTTTTGACTTTCATCAATGAGCTTTGCAACCTCAAATTGCGTGATGGTAGAATAGACACCTTTGCGGATGACACGGCTCTGCTTTTTCATGCAGACTCATGGGAGGAAGTATGTATATGCAAACGCTCAGTTGGGTTTCAATATGGTTGCGGAGTGGTTAAAAAACAACAGACTAACCCTTAATGTGTCTAAGACAATGTATATTCCATTCTCCATAAAAAATGCCGCGACCACTTGTTATGCAAATCTTTCATTGACTTCACACATTTGCTCTTCGTTGACGGATAATATTTGCTCATGTCCCACTCTCAATAGAACAGATATTGTTAAATATTTAGGTGTTCAGATTGACAGTAGACTCAGTTTCCAGCCACATGTTGGCGCCCTTACTGCCAGAACTCGTAAATTAATATTCGTTTTCAAAAACTTGCGACATGTGGCGGAAACTAAAACTATTGACATGGTTTACATTGCATTAGTTCAGTCAATTCTGTCATATTGCATAACTGCATGGGGTGGAGCCCCAAAGACCTCTTTACTAAAGTTGGAGAGAGCTCAGAGGGCAAAAGGAACTTTACCAGCAGTGCAAGATTCTGACTATTCGCCAATTGTTCATTTTAAACACAATTATTCGTAAGCATACTCAAGTTCCAAACCATCCTGTCAACATCCATAACAAGAGACGCAAACACACTGTCTGTGAATCTATACCATTGAAAACCAAATTTAGTCGTCGATTCTTTTGCTTTCTGGGTGATTACCTTTATAATAAAATTAACAAAGTCATCTCCATCTACTCTTTAACAAAATTCCAGTGTAAAACGAAGGTCCAGAACTGGCTCCAATCTCTCGACTATGAAGCAACTGAGAAACTCTTGGAGGTGACCACATAGAAATACAGCACATTAAGTCCCAAATCTACACCATATTTAAAGTTACCTTTAACAATTACACACTATACATACACTTAACACATTTTCACACCCTTTGCTCGCGCAGTAATCTGTTACTTTATAATGACTCAAAACTATCTTTTTATAAGTGTTGGCCGACACAAGTGTAGTATTTGGAGACCTCATGTAAAAGTGCACCAAAGTGAAAGAAGAAAATCAGTGAAGTGGGACATCTGTAAAGGCTGTCCTTGAGTCAACGCGGACCATCCCGAAGGTTCCCAAGTAAGTTCATCCATCCCTATCTTCTTCTTACAAGATTCCCTTTCGCTCAATTCTGTGTGTCGTGTCAATTCACCGCCCCCTCAAAAGGTCCTTCGAAAGCTGCGTCAAGCTTATCACCATAAGTTTTTTTGGTCCATACGAGCCGGATTCAAAGAATCAACGATAATATAGGTCTCATACCTAGGATTTAGGTCAAAATACCTAAAGTACAAAGTTAATAAACCGCCATATTGATCGCGTTCTTACGTTCGTTCATTCCCGCTAGATGCATTATTCATTGAGAATTACTGTACCAACTTAATATTTCGCCTATTGCATTGAAATAGCATAGGTAAATAGTCTAATCGCTAATTATCGTGAGTTAGCTCGGCTAACTTACCTACAACTTATATTCAACCGCATTCTTTTCTTACACCCGCTTAGAATAAAATTACCTATGAGGAGCTTTCGACTGTTCTCACTGAAATTGAGGCAGTTCTAAATTCCAGACCGCTCTGTGTCCTGAATGAGGATCCGTACCCAGAACGGTTTAGGCGCATTAGGGCTTGAGAATTAGCCCTAATGCGCCTAAACCGTTCTGGGTTTGGCAACCGACTCGCTAATGGACTACTTCTCATTATGGCCACTTCTCATTTTGGCTACTTCTCACTTGGGCTACTTCTCACTTGGGCTACTTCTCACTCGGGCTACTTGTCACTCGGGCTACTTCTCACTAGGGCTATTACTCATTAGGGCTACTTCTCAAAATTTGGGAATGTTTATTGAAATAAGTACTGTCTTTATGTATATAAACATGTTTATTCATTCATAAGAGATCAATTACATTATTTTAAGAATGAATCAACATTAATTGAACCAATGTAATAGATAAGTATACAATATTATAAGTATTACTTCTTGTATACTTTAGTCGGGTTTGAAATTAACATTTATTTATTTATAACATACACAAATCAATATGACGGCGCCATCTGTTATTTCTTGCCCGATTTTCTAGTAAGGGCACAATACTGCCATCCATCTTATACGTCCACAATAAATATAAGTTATAGATACTAAAGTATATGCACCAGGAAATCATTGTATTTGTAGTAACGCACTGCATATCGCATCATAGTTGCCGAAGAGCTACGAGCCGCTTTACCGCCACGCCACATGCTGGTTGCCAGTGCTCGACCACGTTACCACGTTTTCGACCATTTCATAGAAACAGGAAGCAATACGTTTTCGACAATTTCTACTATAGAAACAGTGAAGCAATGCGTTTACGACAAGTCAAGAAATAGGATGGGAATGTAAGCGTTAGCAGAGCAAGGCAGAGGCTCCAGCATGTGATCTTCACTTCGGGCTTCGTGGCCGCGGATGGAACGCGCGGGCTCTCGCAGCGGAGATCTGCACTCGACGGCGTCGTCCCGGCGAAAAGGACTGCGCGTTTTTTTTTTTTTTGTGTGGCCTCTCGCAGGTCAACCTAGGAGGTTGTCGGCTGCTTAACCGGACTTGCCTGTGGCGGCCTCAATTCGAGAATCAAAGCCTCCAGCCAGGGCTTATTTAACTAAAACTTAAAAACTAAGCGACTACACGCTAAGGGCACCCCCTGTGGGGTACGGACCTCGGCTTAGGGCGTCGCTGGGGGGGACAGCAAGGGACGGGCTGGATCGAACAAAGATTTTATTATTATTATCGGGGAATTTTAAAACTACGGCTCAGCGACGCGGGCTGGCTCGAGCAAGGGACGGGGAGGACGTTTACGGGAATGTCGCGGCGGGCCTCGGCGGCGAGGACGGAAGGACGGCGGTCTGTATTGTCTACGAACTGTACTTGTTTCCTTACGGCTCTCTTGGAGCAGGGTAGTGGGGTCATCTGGGGTGACGAGAGTATGCCTAGGACGGCGAACCTTAGAGATGCGGGAGGGTTCGTATCGGGCTGCCGATACTATGAGGGGGTTGCGGTGTTTTACAGCAGTATCGAAGAAACGCTTGCAAAGGCGTTTCATGAACTGCTGGATGGTGGGGATTTTGAGATCTAGATGTAGATTCTCATTTCGGACATAATATGGGGCACCGAGAATTTTACGGAGGGTCCTATTTTGAAGGGTCTGCATCCTATGGAGGAAGCGGGGCTTGGCGTGTGCGAAGATTGCAGGTGCATACGTCATGATCGGGCGGATTACTGCCGTATAGAGGCGCAGCTTGCACTTAAGTGACAGTTTGCTGCGGGCAGTCATGAGATAATGGAGCCTACCTTGAGCGAAAGCGGCTCGCGAGCGAGCCTGCTTTATGTGCTCGGCGAAGGACAAGTGCTGATCGAGGATCACTCCGAGGTACTTGGCTTGCTTCTCCCAGGGGATCGGCTTACCGTACATGGTGATCGGAGGGGGAGGGGGGACGGACTTCCGCTGTTTCGAGTAGAGAACAGCTTGACTCTTATCAGGGTTAACCTCGATCCTCCATTTCCGGAACCATTTGCCCAAAATGTTTGCGGAGGTTTGGAGATTGCGAGCGATAACTCTGGGGTCACGACCGGTGTAGTAAATTGCCGTGTCGTCGGCGAATAGAGCCAACTGGGCCTTTTTACTTTTGGGAATGTCGCTGGTGAACAGCGTGAAAGCTAGGGGGGACACTACCGAGCCTTGAGGGACTCCAGCTCGAATGGGGTGGGGGGAGGAGAGGGCTCCCTCGATTCGATAGCGGAAGGTGCGATTCGACAGAAAGTCTCGCATGATGAGCACGAGACGGTCTGGCACACCGAGTTGATATAGCTTATATAATAAGCCATTGTGCCAGACCTTGTCGAATGCTTTCGCTATATCGAAATACAAGACACCCGTCATCGCATTACGCTGGAAGCCAGCGCTTAGGTGCTCTACGATGCGGTGGACTTGGTGGACGCATGAGTGTTCGGTACGGAACCCGAACTGCTCATCAGGAATGAGACCCTTGGATTCGGCAAAATCTTTGAGTCGCTTATAAATAAGCCTCTCGTAGATCTTACCGAGAACATTGAGGAGACTGATGGGGCGGTAACTGGTGGGGTCAGACTTGGGCTTGCCTGGTTTGGGGATACCGATAACGGTGGCCTGTTTCCACGCTTGGGGGAAGATATTATTGCTTAATGCGCCATTGAAGATAGCGGTCATTAGCATTATAAGTTGGGGGGGGAAGAGTTTGAACACTCTGTTCGTGATACCGTCGGCGCCGGGGGCTTTCCTTGGTTGAAGTTTTTTAATGATATCCTCCACCTCGTCGGGAGTGACGGGGGCCAGAGGGTTATCAGGGTCTTCAACGGGAGGGAGGGAAAAGGACTGCGCGAGCGAGCGACTTGTATTTATGGATTCGCGGCAGAATAGTGCCGTGTGCAAAATAGCGCCCCGCGCCCCGCGCGAGCCTTGTCCTACGCGCGTCGCTATTGGTGGATTTATAGTCGTGTAATAATGAATGATGTATATAAAAATAGGGTGTTTCTTGAAAATAAATCAGATATTATCAGACCATCATATAGTTACTTTTATTTACGACTACAAGTCCCAGGTCTAGTTAGCAACCCAACGCTAAAGTGGTGACCCGAGAAACCTGGAAACTGAACACATCATGCTGACCGATCCCGAAGATTTCAGCGATTGTCAGGGCAGCGCAGCAATAAAAAGCGACGTAGCATCAGTCTCACTCCCAGCAAGACTACCACCATTTTGGCGCCAAAACCCTCGACTATGGTTCGCGCAATTCGAAGCTGCCGTCGCTGCCAGCAAGATAAGTGAGGAGCAGAAATTCAACCTCGTCGTCCCACTACTCGGCAACAGCGACCTAGAACATATCGGAGACATCATCTTGCACCCACCGAGCACCGGCAAGTACAGTGCGCTCAAAGACAGACTCATCTCAACCTACCAGGAGTCAGACCACCGGCAGTTACAGAAGTTACTCAGCGGCCTCGAGCTCGGCGTTATTATCGCCGAGCTCGAGGCCGCTGAGTAACTTCTTAAGCCAAGCCAGTTGCTGCGCAAAATGCGAGACCTCAGTGGCAAGCTACTTTCAGATGAGGCGCTGAAGGTTATGTGGCTCAACCAGCTGCCCACACAGGTGCGCGCCGTATTCTCCGTTAACACCGAGTCGTCCCTTGAAGTGCTAGCCGCGATGGCAGACAAAATGATGGAACATTTTGAACCCGCTACAGTCGCCGCAGTCTCCACGGCAAACCCTCCATCAACAAGCCCAGCAGTCAATGAGGTGCAGATTAACGCGATGACAGCTCTACAGATCAACTTGCTAACGAAGCAAATAGAGAAATTGTCACTCGAAGTCGCCGAACTCCGCAATCACCAACATTCGTCGCATCGCCGTTACCGCCAAAACTCCGCACATCGTGGCCGCTCTCGCTCACATTCAAGACAGCGTACGGGTAACGCCCGCAAGCCCGGCGATCCCGACTGGCAGTGCCGTTACCACTATCGATTCGGCAATGGAGCACGAAAATGCGAATCACCGTGTTCCTTCGCAAAGCGGGAAAACTAGAACGTACATCGATAGTGGCGGGTGTCGATGTAAACCAATCAAGCCGCCGCCTATGTGTAATCGACACCAAAACCAGAGAAAAATTTCATGTCGACACAGGAGCCGACGTATCAGTACTAGCCGCACGGAACCAGAAACACTCAAGACCGACGATAAATGCAGGTTACAAACTTTACGCGGCAAACGGCACAGAGATTCGTACCTACGGAGAGCGTACACTCGAGCTCAACTTAGGCCTACGAAGAAGCTTTAAGTGGACCTTCGTCGTCGCCAACGTGAAGACTTCTATACTGGGTGCCGACTTTCTAGTACATCACAAACTGATAGTCGATTTGCACCAAAGGAAACTCATCGACCGTGTAACGGAGCTCAGCGTGAACGCCATCAAAATAAACAGCAAAGAAGAGTCGATCCACATTATCTACCGCGACCACACTCATCACGACCTGCTGAAAAAATATCCAGATGTACTGCGACCGATGTCACTCAAAACTCCAATCAAGCATGACGTCACACATCACATAGAGACAACTGGACCGCCGATCTATTCACGACCGCGCCCTCTACCGCCCCACAAATATAAAGCGGCAAAACTCGAGTTCGAGCGCATGATTGAGAACGGAATATGCAAGCCATCAAACAGTCCGTGGGCAAGTCCACTTCACATTGTAAACAAAAAGGACGGATCACTACGAGTATGTGGCGATTACAGAAGACTCAACGCCGTCACAGTTCCAGACCGATACCCTATTCCACGAATTCAATATTTCACATACCAACTTCACGGCAAGAAAATATACTCAAAACTTGATCTGAAAATGGCATATTTTTGGATACCTATTTCGAAACAAGATGCTCAGAAAACAGCGATAATAACACCGTTCGGACTCTTCGAATTTACCTGCATGACGTTCGGTTTAAGGAACGCCGGTCAAACTTTCCAACGGTTCATGCACGAGGTACTACGAGGACTAGATGACAACGTATTCTGCTTCGTCGACGATCTGCTAGTCCATTCAAGAAATAAGGAAGAACACCGCCGCCACTTAGAACAAGTACTCGAACGCCTAAATACCTACGGTGTCAGTCTCAATATCGACAAGTGCGAGTTTGAAAGGGAAAACATCGTGTTTCTCGGATACGAAGTGTCATCAAAAGGAATCAAACCCACTCGAGAACGAATACAAGCCATAGTCAGCTATCCGAAACCTCAGACAGTCCAAGAACTAAGAAGATTTCTTGGTATGATCAACTTCTACCGTAGTTGTTTATCACATCAAGCCGAGCACCAACATGAATTAAACAAATACCTACACAATAGCAAAAAGAACGACAAGACTCAGATACAATGGTCTCAAGTAGCAGAAGAAGCCTTCGAGAAATGCCGACAAAGCATACTGGAGGCAACAACATTGACTCATCCGATACCAAACGCGCCGTTATATCTATTTACCGACGCATCGAACACTAGCATCGGCGCCGTTCTTCAGCAAAAGGTTGACGACATCTGGAAACCACTGGCCTTCTTCTCAAAAACTATGAGTGAGACGCAGCGACGTTACAGCGTGTACGATCGCGAATTACTAGCAATGTACACCGCTGTTAAACATCTACGACGACTGATAGAGGGCAGTGACGTAACAATATTCACCGATCATAAACCGCTGACTTACGCGCTGACAAGAACGTCAAGTAGCAGCGATACACCACGAAGAGAACGACAGTTACACTACATTAGTCAGTTTTGCACAAAGATCAAATACGTTCACGGTGATAAGAACGAAGCAGCTGACGCCTTATCACGTATCGAAGAAATCAACTTGTCACACTCCACAATCGACTACAACCTACTGGCCCAAGATCAAGAAAATGACGAAGAGCTGAAGATCTGCATGTCCAACCCAAGTCTACAATTCATACGTATCACATTGCCCGGAGGTCAGCAACCCATCATATGTGAAACATCAACTGGCAACACTCGTCCATACCTACCAGCGACTTATCGTATAGTAGCGTTCAAAGCACAGCACGAACTAAGTCACCCCGGTGTGCGAACAACAAGAAAAATAATGACAACAAAGTTTTTCTGGCCAAACATGAACAAGGATGTAGGTTTGTGGGCCAAATCCTGCATCGGTTGCCAGCGTGGGAAAGTGCAACGACACGTTATCAGTCCACTCGGCGAGTTTCCAAAATCATCGCGCTTTGAACACATACAAATCGATATTGTGGGACCGCTGGCGCCATCTAACGACTACAGATACATAGTAACAATGATCGACCGCTGCACTAAATGGCCGGAGGCGATACCAATTCGTGACGTCACCGCCGACACCGTCGCTAAGGCATTTCACGAAGGATGGATATCACGATTTGGCTGTCCATTACGCGTAACTACGGATCAAGGAAGGCAATTCGAATCGTCGTTATTCAAAGCCCTAATGAAGAAGTTTGGCATCACAAGGATACGAACTACTGCATACCACCCGCTAGCAAATGGTCAACTGGAACGCTGGCATCGATCGTTGAAGGCCGCACTCATGGCGAGAGGCGCCGGCATCCATTGGAGCGATGAATTAGCGACCGTGCTGCTTGGATTACGTACAGCACTTCGTGAAGACACACAAGTCAGCCCGGCCCTGATGACCTACGGATCGACACTAAGAATACCGTCAGATTTCTTCGCGCCTACACAGCCGAAAAAAGAAGACGCAGAATTCGTCCGCCAGCTGACCGAATCAATGTCGTCACTAGCACCTAACAGCAAGTCACGTGTCAACAACAGGAGCACGTTTGTTCACAAGGACCTAGCGACGTGTACTCATGTTTTCGTACGAAATGACACCGTGCGAAGACCGTTGACCCCTCCATACGACGGCCCGTTCAAGGTGATTCAACGCGACAGCAAACTCTTCACCATACAGATGCCACTCCGAACTACAGTTGTCTCAATAGACAGACTTTAGCCAGCATACCTACTCAACGAAGAATTCACTACTCCAACATGCGCGCAACAACATGTACCGAGCACTGTTTGCACGCCTACCGCCAGCGTCGAGCCTCAGTCATCAATCCCTAGCGCTCCGCGCGACACGTACGTCACCCGATCCGGCCGCACAGTCAAACACAACGTACGCTTCGCTTAGGGGGGAGTGATGTAGTAACGCACTGCATATCACATCATAGTTGCCGAAGAGCTACGAGCCGCTTTACCGCCACGCCACATATTCACCTATAGAAACAGTGAAGCAATGCGTTTACGACAAGTCAAGAAATAGGATGGGAATGTAAGCGTTAGCAGAGCAAGGCAGAGGCTCCAGCATGTGATCTTCACTTCGGGCTTCGTGGCCGCGGATGGAACGCGCGGGCTCTCGCAGCGGAGATCTGCACTCGACGGCGTCGTCCCGGCGAAAAGGACTGCGCGTTTTTTTTTTTTTTTTTTTGTGTGTGGCCTCTCGCAGGTCAACCTAGGAGGTTGTCGGCTGCTTAACCGGACTTGCCTGTGGCGGCCTCAATTCAAGAATCAAAGCCTCCAGCCAGGGCTTACTTAACTATACTTAAAACTAAGCGACTACACGCTAAGGGCACCCCCTGTGGGGTACGGACCTCGGCTTAGGGCGTCGCTGGGGGGGGGGGGGGGGGGGGACAGCAAGGGACGGGCTGGATCGAACAAAGATTTTATTATTATTTTCGGGGAATTTTAAAACTACGGCTCAGCGACGCGGGCTGGCTCGAGCAAGGGACGGGGAGGACGTTTACGGGATTGTCGCGGCGGGCCTCGGCGGCGAGGACGGAAGGACGGCGGTCTGTATTGTCTGCGAACTGTACTTGTTTCCTTACGGCTCTCTTGGAGCAGGGTAGTGGGGTCATCGGGGGTGATGAGAGTATGCCTAGGACGGCGAACCTTAGAGATGCGGGAGGGTTCGTATCGGGCTGCCGATACTATAAGGGGGTTGCGGTGTTTCACAGCAGTATCGAAAAAACGCTTGCAAAGGCGTTTCATGAACTGCTGGATGGTGGGGATTTTGAGATCTAGATGTAGATTCTCATTTCGGACATAATATGGGGCACCGAGAATTTTACGGAGGGTCCTATTTTGAAGGGTCTGCATCCTATGGAGGAAGCGGGGCTTGGCGTGTGCGAAGATTGCACATGCATACGTCATGATCGGGCGGATTACTGCCGTATAGAGGCGCAGCTTGCACTTAAGTGACAGTTTGCTGCGGGCAGTCATGAGATAATGGAGCCTACCTTGAGCGAAAGCGGCTCGCGAGCGAGCCTGCTTTATGTGCTCGGCGAAGGACAAGTGCTGATCGAGGATCACTCCGAGGTACTTGGCTTGCTTCTCCCAGGGGATCGGCTTACCGTACATGGTGATCGGAGGGGGAGGGGGGACGGACTTCCGCTGTTTCGAGTAGAGAACAGCTTGACTCTTATCAGGATTAACCTCGATCCTCCATTTCCGGAACCATTTGCCCAAAATGTTTGCGGAGGTTTGGAGATTGCGAGCGATAACTCTGGGGTCACGACCGGTGTAGTAAATTGCCGTGTCGGCGGCGAATAGAGCCAACTGGGCCTTTTTACTTTTGGGAATGTCGCTGGTGAACAGCGTGAAAGCTAGGGGGGACACTACAGAGCCTTGAGGGACTCCAGCTCGAATGGGGTGGGGGGAGGAGAGGGCTCCCTCGATTCGATAGCGGAAGGTGCGATTCGACAGAAAGTCTCGCATGATGAGCACGAGACGGTCTGGCACACCGAGTTGATATAGCTTATATAATAAGCCATTGTGCCAGACCTTGTCGAAGGCTTTCGCTATATCGAAATACAAGACACCCGTCATCGCATTACGCTGGAAGCCAGCGCTTAGGTGCTCTACGATGCGGTGGACTTGGTGGACGCATGAGTGCTCGGTACGGAATCCGAACTGCTCATCAGGAATGAGACCCTTGGATTCGGCAAAATCTTTGAGTCGCTTATAAATAAGCCTCTCGTAGATCTTACCGAGAACATTGAGGAGACTGATGGGGCGGTAACTGGTGGGGTCAGACTTGGGCTTGCCTGGTTTGGGGATACCGATAACGGTGGCCTGTTTCCACGCTTGGGGGAAGATGTTATTGCTTAATGCGCCATTGAAGATAGCGGTCATTAGCATTATAAGTTGGGGGGGGAAGAGTTTGAACACTCTGTTCGTGATACCGTCGGCGCCGGGGGCTTTCCTTGGTTGAAGTTTTTTGATGATATCCTCTACCTCGTCGGGAGTGACGGGGGCCAGAGGGTTATCAGGGTCTTCAACGGGAGGGAGGGAGGCTCTACGTTCGACTTCAGCGTCCACCATGTCGATGTGGGCTTGGTCTACTAGTTGAGAGCTAGGCGAGCATTGGGCTTCGAGGCTGTCGGCTAGGCATTCCGCTTTTTCAGAGTTGTCGAAAGCGACACTCTTATCAGGGCGGGTGAGCGGAGGCATAGAGGACTCTTCAGTGGAACGTAATTTCCTCTGAAGTTGCCAGAAGGCGAGGTGAGTAGGCTCGAGTTCGCTGAGCGTCTTGTCCCAGCGGGCGGAACGCAGCTCGGTCATGCGTTTCTTTACAGCACGCTGTAATTTACGCATGTGAGCCTTGTTAGCGTCGCAAGGAAAAGCGCTGTATGCACGGATGGCTGCGTTCTTCTCGGTCATCAGAGCCCGTACATCGTCCGGGATTTTCCAGCGAAGGTCCTCCTTCGCAGGAATCTCCCTTGAACATTCGTTCAGGACGGATTGTACGTGGTCTGTGAGCGAGTCGATTGCCGCCGTCGTGTCAGCGACTGAGACTATGTGGTCGGGAATAGAATCCAATTGAGGTGACGTGGTAGATTTCAGCTTTTCGCTTACTTTCTTCCAGTCAGTGATCAATTGGGAAGCGGGGGGCTGGCCCGGGTCGAGATTGCCCGAACGGGAGCCTAGGTGCATAATCACGGGTCGGTGATCGGAGTTAAGCTCGTGTATTGCTTCAATAGATTGCAACCGGAGGTTGACATTCTTAAGGAGCGCTACATCGAGGACGTCGGGGCTATGGTTGGGATCATAGGGGAAGTGAGTGTGACACATCGGGGCGATGATGTCAAAGTTAAGGGATGCACCAAGGTTGAACACGACCTTTCCCCTAGGGTTGGTCGTACTACTGTTCCAGGCGGGGTGTTTAGCATTGAGATCGCCCGCTATGATAACGGAGTCACTCAAGCCAAAGAGGGCAGTGAGGTCACTGGTAAGCGCGATGGACTCGTCTGGCATGCGAGACGAGGAAGTCGGAGGGGGATAGTAGGCAGAGACGACAGTGATCGGTTGATGACCAGTCATGCCTACTCGGCAGGCCGAGTATTCTAAGAAAGATCGGGGTGCGGGAGGAGCTAGAGGGATACAGTACAGTTCCTTTCTATAATAGATAAGGGTTCCACCACCGTGACAGCGAGATCTATCGTTGCGAACTAGTCGATAGTTGGCAATTCTAGGATCTTTACGGTGGGGTTTGAGGAATGTTTCCTGGATGAGGAGAAGGTCTAACTGATGGTCGCGGAGGAACGTGGCGATCTCATCTCTCTGATTGATAATGCCGTTGGCATTGAAGAAGCCTAACTTTAGGGATCGCGGTTTGGTACAACAAATTTTTTGTTGTCAATCCATTTAGAGGTACGGCAGGTAGTTTGTCGAGTTCGGCTGTGACCGACTCGTACTTATTGAATAGCGCAGCGCGCTTGGCTAAGTCGAGTTGGCCAGTGACTTCCGCTAGGGTTAGCTCGTCAGCTAAGTCCCTAGCGTCCTGCGTCATAAAGATGCGATAGTTGTCCAGGATAATCTGGCCAACTGATCTGCGTGGGAACGCAGCTGAAACTTGGGGCGCGTTTCGGGGAGGTTTAGCGGCCACGGGGGCCACAGAAGCCGGGGGAGGCGCTGGGATGGGCTTAGCCATTAGCGCTGGAATTGGCTGGGAAGCCACCAAAGCCGGGAAGGCTTTCTGATGGTTTAGCTGATTCTAGGGGGATGGTCTCTGGGGTGCGAGACGTTCGGGGGGCTGGGAAGAGGGGACTTTCCCGGAGGGTGCTTCCCTCTGCTGGCGAGCGGCAGCACGCTTTGCCAGCTTGGGAGGGATTTTGGGGGCTTTGGGGCAGCCCCGGTAGTTAGCCGGGTGCCCGGCTTGGCCGCACAGCACACAGCTGGGAGGCTCTGTGCAGAGTGTGCGATCCTTTGGACGGGGGCAGTCAGAAGTGCCGTGCTCACCCAGACACTTAACGCATCTGGGTGTAGCGTAGCAGTTCTTCTGTGAGTGACCGTATAGTTGGCAGCGGTGACACTGCCCAACTATCGTGGGTCTGTAGGGCTTCTCGATGGAGATGCCGGAGAGGGAACAGATCGACTTGATCTTGAAGATGGGGTGGTGCCCGTCGGTCGGGTCGCACACGACAAGGATCATGTCGTATACTTCGCTTCCTCTCGCCTTGTGAAGGCGATGGACAGCGGAAACGGGGATATTTTGGGCCAGGAGGTCGGCCTTAATGTCCTCGGCGGGGATTTCCTTCGGTACACGTCTAATGACCACTCGGGTCGGCGTGTCCTCAGGGAGGGAGTAAGTGTGAAAGGAGATTTTCCTTTCACGAAGGACTTTGGTAAGTTCCCGATAGTCAGTTGACGTCGGGACTTGGACTTTTATGCCTTGTTGGCAGGAGCGGGCGTTTGTGTAGTTGATCTTGCGATCGCTACACATTTTGGACACGTCGGTCCGTTTACCCTTGTCCTGGATGTACAAGGGCGGAGGGGGGCGCTGCTTCTTCGTCTGAGTGACAGAAGCGGAAACGGAGGGGGGACAACTAGCCTGCGAGGCGGGGGCGGGCTGGGCAACAGGGGCGGGCTGGATAGCGGGGGCGGGAGAAGACGCAACGGTCTTCTTAGCTTTGGTGGCCTGAGCGGCCTTCCTGGCTTTCCTCTTGCCCCCTAGGACGACTTGGAAGTCGTCCTCGGAGGAGGATTCAGGGGACTGTTCGGAGTCCGAAGAGGCTTGCGACGCTGAGTCGCTAGCGGGGACGGAGGTGTCCATTGCCTCATTGGCAAAGTGGGCTACCAATAGGGGTGGCATATCCGGGGGAGGGCGGGGGCAGGGGGTCCGCGGGGACGGACCAGAGTCCGGGAATGACAATACGTCACTGAAGTCAGTGACGCTCGATGGGACGGTGGGGGGGGGGGCCTCTAAATGAGGCGATTTTCTCGTCATATTTGGCGAGGATGTCGGGGTCCTTGAGGAGGACCTCTTTGACGAACGCTAATATGATAGCGTCCGTCATGGTTAAAAGGGGACTTGGGATTTGGTCACATGAGTTGGAAAAAACTCATGTGAAAAACTCCTATCGGTCCCTACGTCCCCGGGTGGATGGGCCCGGGGGTGTGTGACCCTCCCAGTAAGGGTTGTGTAGACTGGGAGGTGTGTACCTAATGGTGTGCCCTAAGCTTGTAAACCGATCGCCAATCTCAATGTGCGATCGGGCCCTACCAGGGTCTGGTGCGAAGGGGTAGACACCCCAACCGACACCAGGTGTGTAGCTGGAAGAGAACTCGGAGTATTAGATTTGACTAGGAGATCCCCCAAGGCCAAAATCTAGCTCCCGACTCCAAATGACTGCCTAGCCCTGAAGGGGTTCGGCGGGTGTATTGGGGCAACACCCCCTTGACTTCGTTGACACCGTGAGGTTTCCCGTCAAGGACCACGAAACTGTGGCTTTTCCCTGAAGGGGCACAACGTTATTCGACTATTTCCCGTTAAGGAAACGTATATCCTCCACTGCCTTGAGAAAGGCGGCTTCGGATCGCTGGTGCGGTCAAGGACCACGGATGACGTCACGGGGTGACGTAACGACACGGAGCACGGAGCGGGCGCGGAGCACAGAGCGGCACGACCGTTCGGGGCGAGCGTCGGGCGGAGAGTGATGAGTATTTGAAAGGACTGCGCGAGCGAGCGACTTGTATTTATGGATTCGCGGCAGAATAGTGCCGTCTGCAAAATAGCGCCCCGCGCCCCGCGCGAGCCTTGTCCTACGCGCGTCGCTATTGGTGGATTTATATTATAGTTACTTTTATTTACGACTACAAGTCCCAGGTCTAGTTAGCAACCCAACGCTAAATATTTAATAATTCATTAGTTCTAGATACACGAGAGTAATAATTGTCATTATTAATGCATTATTAAAAAATAAAAAGTTACATTCTTGACTAGGATTAAAATGTGGGTACTAAGTAATTTATGTTATCAAAAATGTGGGTGCCTTGATTTTAATTTTTGATCGATCGTAAAACGGTGAATTGTCTCAATTAATGTTGTTTATTATTCGAAAAGAAGGAAGAAGAACTTGTATTTGTGAAAAATCAAAGAGGTAACGACGCTCTGTTGCACAATGGATATACAAAGTTGATACGACAGATAGGCTTTCCTTTAAACTGCCTATACTAGGTA
This sequence comes from Mythimna pallens, assembly GCA_961205895.1. Taxonomy (NCBI): domain Eukaryota; kingdom Metazoa; phylum Arthropoda; class Insecta; order Lepidoptera; family Noctuidae; genus Mythimna; species Mythimna pallens. Next base: position 19,122,739 of record OY540839.1, on the reverse strand, counting down.
CCATTTTCAAGCTCTGTACCAAAAATCAATTAAATAGGAGCAGTAGTTTAGTCACAAATGATTTTTTAAGTTTTTGCTCCGTTTGAACACGATGTATTTTTCCTAACAGCTGATTATGTCTATACGCATAGGTCATGCACCTTAAAACGATAAATCGGAGTATAACCTACGATGCGTTGTTGCCGCTCTGACGCAAGTCACAAGTACAAACAAATATTTTCGCTAAAAGATTTCAATGCAAACAGGGAAGCAATAAATACACACACTTGCACTTTCATTACGAGAGTGCAATCATAGCAAAACATCCCGCGCGTAAAAGAAATAGAAATAGGTCATTATGTTGCTACTGCATCTTAGATTTTTGCGAACGGTAAGTGGGGCGTCTAAAAAACTTGTTTTTTCAGTTCGCCGACGCAACCCTTTGGGAACGTACTTAGGTTACGTAACACGGAAGCTCCCGCGCCGTTTTTGTTTTTTCGAACTCGCGCGCTAACAATTGTGATTTTGTTATTGTGATAGGACACTAAATAAGTTTTGAGACATACAGTATTTCTTTTTTTTATTGTGATTGGACAAGTAACTTGGGATTATTATTATTTAGTGTTAGTGTTTTTTGACTGCTTTTATCGTGATACGACACATAAGCTAATAGTAATGTGTGGGCTGGTATCCATAATAATAATATTATTGGCCCAGTTTTTATTGACGGCACCCTTACAGCGGCGAAATTTTTAGAATTGTTAAGTGGTCCTGTGGCCGAGTACATTGATCAACTGCCTTTAGCCGTTCATCGCAAGTTGTGGTACCAGCTGGACGGAGCGCCTCCACATTCTGTGATGGCTTCCAGGGAGCGGCTCACAGAAATGTTTGGGCAGCAATGGATCGGTCGATTCGGACCTGTTCGGTGGCCACCACGATCTCCAGACCTCACTCCCATGGATTTCTTTTTGTGGGGGTACATTAAGGGTGAAGTGTATGCCTCAGAGGTAAATACAATTAATGAACTAAAAAATAGGATTATTTTAGCATTTCACAAATTAAAGTGCTTAGCGATGGACAGTGATTTAATTAGAAAAATAAATAACCAATATATAAGTGTTTTGTGGCGTTGTACAAACAAAAGGGAATGCAATGCATCTGTTACTTTGAATGAAACTGAAAACCAAATCATGAGGCAGTCCCAACATACTTGTCAGGCAGATTATGATAAAAATTCTGTATATTTAGAAATGTGTACGCTCAAGGAATTGGTATGTACAAATTTAGAACCCATTAAAGGAATTTTTGAAAATAAATTAGATAATTTGACCTTTGAACCGAGCACATCCAAAGCATCAATTCCGACTTTTCAAGAAAAAAAAAGATTGTTTGTACCGAGCGAGAAAAAAATGTTTACATGCAGATCATCTGATTTTTCAAGATTTGGCTCAAGTGTCCATACCTGAAGCTTTAAGCGATGATTTTCTAGTGGCAGATGATGGAGAAAGCGACAAAGTAGGGAGAAGTTCCGTAACGCCGGACGGCACCTACCGCCGGACAGCCGTACTATCTTAGCAAGTATAAAGCCGAACGTCCACCGCCAGCTAAAATAAGTTAGTTTAGTTTAGCTCGCATAGTTGAGCCAGTTTTTCATACATGTGCGTCCACCGCAAACTATGCCAACTAAGCTAACTAAAATATCCCAAATAAGTCAAACTAACTTATTTGTGTAGGCCGATACGAAGCTACGCGAACTAAGCTAAGCCTCTCTCACCCCCTTGCGTTACCCCTCTGGCGCCTTTCGCTAGTGTTGTTTTGTAGTGTGTGATCGTGCGCAGGCAGTGAAACAGCGTATTTGCAGCATGGAGGTGTTTATTGAATACGTCAAGCAATATCCTATATTGTATAACCCGGAGGCACAAGATTACCGTGATGCAAATAAAAAAGATGGTATATGGAAAACTATAGTGGATGAAATGAAAAACCTGGAAATAAAATATGGTAAGTTTAATTTATATTGTCATTGTTAAAATAATTACAGAATTATTCTCTGACACGGAATGCTTCCCTAGTTGCTCGTAAGTTATCGTATAAATGTCCCACCGATTGAAGTTGGTCATCTACAGCACCCGTGACATCAAAAGCTAAGATTGTTTGCTTGGTTATAAGATAATTGTGTAGCACACAAGTAGCTTTTGTAATCGTATCAACTGATTCTAATTTGCACTCCAAAGACCGACGAAATACTCGAAATCGCATTGATAATATACCAAATGCATTTTCTACCACATTTCGTGCTCTGCTGAGACGGTAATTAAAGTGCCTTTTTTCTCTACTATCACGACATGCACTTTGTGGGTATGGTCTCATAAAATGTTTTTGTAAGGGAAATGCCTGGTCTCCTATAAATACGTAAGGTATTGGAGTACCACCTTCTAGTAAAGGCTGATCACTAGGCAAATTTAGTTGGTTATTTTTTAACTTTTGTCCAAATTCACTGTCAGCAAAAATACCACCATCGCTAAATCTGCCCATGGAGCCAACATCTATAATTATAAACTTCTTGTTCGCATCAACAACTGCGAGTAATACTATGGAATGAAAATGTTTGTAATTAAAAAATTGGGAACCTGCATTAGGTGGGCATTTTATTGAGATGTGTTTGCCGTCGACTGCGCCAAGGCAATGTGGGAATTGCCATTTATTCATAAAATTTTCGACAATTTCTTTCCATTCTGTTTCTATTGGCACACTCATATACATTTGTTGCAAATTATTCCAAATTGCGTGGCAGACGTTTTCTACTATTCTAGAAACAGTTCTGTCGCCTACTCTATAATTATAACCAATTGTTTTGTAGGAGTCCCCTGTTGCCAAAAACCTGCAAAAGATGATATTTTTATTATTGTTCCAGTTAAAACGGCTAAAAATGAATGGAAAAAATTACGAGATGGGCATCGAGAATCATTAAAAAGAATGAAAAGCTTTACAAGTGGCCAAGCTGCACCGTTAATAAACGTTTGGAAATATGCCAGTCTACTTGAATTTTTATTGCCTTATATGAAAAACCGCACAAGGAGTGGTAATATAAATGTAACCCAGAATAATACTACAAACACTTCAGTCGAAGCTGGTAACGCAAATGAAAGTCAGGATACGACTACTACGACAATGGGAGATCAAAATACCGCGACGCTGGAGGATTCTGAATATGTTTCTAACACTGAATCCATACCATCTACATCTCGCGACAGCTTACCCTCTGAACAAAGACAAAGAAAGAGAAAGACTAACGATGAATCTTTAACTGATTTACTGAAAGAAATTGATAATGATTATGAAAAGCGTCGTCGTGAGCAAAAGGAGAAAGAGAGAGTTGAAAAAGACACAAGAAAACATCCTATAAAACTTTTTTTTGAAAGTATGAGCGAAACAGCAGTCAAATTTCCTGATTGGTTGCAAAGAGACGTTAAAAAGAAAGTCTTTAATATAATAATGGAAGCGGAAGAGAAGTATGAGACTTACTTATATGAAAGTCAGTACAACTATGGGTAACGACATCGTCTGCTCAATCTACTCCACATTCCCTTGACCCATTGTAGTCATTGTAGCCTTTAATTTAACATAATTAAAATATTTTTTGTGTACAACCTACGTTTCGATGAATATACCTCATTATGTTACTTAAACTGTTTTATTTTTAATGTTGATGCACTTACCTCAAACAAATAGCTAATCTTTCTTCTGGTGACACAGCTTTTCGATAATTAGTATCAATCTTAGTGATATCCTTGGCAATCATTGTTAATAACTCATTAAACTGTTCTCTGGATACACGATAGTACAACTTAAAATTTTCATCGTCTACTTCATTATAGAGAGTGTTAAATTCTCCGCTTGTTTTCCAATGTTGAATGTGCTTGCTTATCCAATATCTATGTTTGCGTTTTTTCTTTGTGTAATAAGCACTAATAAATCTTCTTTTCCTATGGCGAATGTAATCCTCCTCTGAACTCTCGTCATAACTCCTCTCTTGTTCATCCATCACGTCTGATTAACTCGACACTCCAGCACAAACTGATCATCACTAACGTAGTTATAGCTTATTTTTCGGTGGACGAACAATTATTTCCTAGTTTAGCTTAGCTTAGTTCAGTGAGCTTAGTTCCTTATTATTTTAGCTGGCGGTGGACGTTCGGCTTAAACCTGTTCGATTCGAACTACTAGTGAAAGGGGCGCGGGGCCTGCATAGCTACAGGATCACGCGCCGCAGCTCGCCAGTGACGCGCAAGGCCGCAGCGGGAGAGGGTGTGTGTTGTTTTTGGCGCCGCGTGTTCCCGCGTCACGTAAGATCTACGTAAGTAGTTCTGGCATATTTTTGCATTTATATTTTAATGGTAATCGATAATTGAAGTAGCATTTGATTATTATCAGTAAACCGATAGAATTTTATTTGATTTTTGAAACTATTTCGCTATGTACTACCTAATGTACCATATTGTCTGTCCCTTAGTACCGGACACTAAGTCGTCCCCTAGTACCGGACACTAAGTCGTCCCCTAGTACCGGACAGTGATTTCTTTTTTTATTTCTTGTAACAGTTAACGTAATTTAATTTATTTATTTATTTTTCTTTTAAGGCATAGACAAAAGAAGTGAAACGAAATGGAAAACAAGAAAAAGAAAGGATCATGGGAGCCACAGAGCTTGCAAACAGCTATTGATAAGGTTTTGTCCCAGGAAATGAGTGTAAGACAAGCTGCAATGGTTTATCAAGTTCCTAAAAGCACTTTACAAGACAAGCTTAAAGCATTAAAACGTGGAGACGAAGTGTCGATGAAGCCAAAGTTGGGTAGGTTCACTAACACCTTCTCAGAACAGTATGAACAAGTCTTGGTAGAACACGTCAAAGATTTATCTAACAGATGTATGCCGCTCATGAAAAAAGAGTTTTTGAAGTTAGCCTACGACTTAGCTGAAGAAATGAAGATCCCTCATCGATTTAATAAGGAGAAAGGAAGTGCTGGTAAACATTTTTACTACGACTTCATGCGAAGGCATTCTGACATTTCGCTGAGAACACCAGAATCGACAAGCATGATGCGCGCTGTTGGATTTAATAAACCACAAGTCGATTTATTTTACGATAATCTTGAAAATCAGTCTTCAGTCTTCAGTCTTTTTAATCAGTCAATATGCATTTAAGCGGAAGTTGCGGCTTCATTTTCTACGCAAATAGTGGAGTAGTCTCAAAAATCCTCTCATTTTTCCTTATATAAATAATATATATATATGTAGGTTTATATTATATTAAATATGTATGTATGTTTATTTTATGTATATATACATTTGATCCCTTGTTTTCTCATTATTCTTTCCTTTTTTTTTATGCACCTGCCATGTTTTTCTCTTCACTACCCTTGGTTGACTGGTAGAGAATGCCTAAGGCATTAAGTCCGCCTTTGTACCTTTATGTTGCATGAAGTTTTAATAAATAAATAAATAAATAAATAATAAAGACTGATGACACAATACAAATTCCCACCCTCAAGAATTTACAACTGTGACGAAACTGGTGTCAGTTGCGTACACAAGCACCAAAAAGTCCTCGCCCCAAAATCTATCCGTCAGGTTGGAAAGCTCACGTCTGCAGAAAGGGGCAAAAACATCACAGTTTTGTTCTGTATGAGTGCTAACGGTCACTACATACCACCATTTTTTGTCTTCCCGAGGCAAAGGATGAACGAAAGGCTTATGATTAATGCTCCTGCTGAGAGCGAAGGCGTAGCTCAGCCAAAAGGGTGGATGAACAGTAACTTTTTTCTGCAATATCTAAGAATATTTGTCAAACACACGCAACCGACCAAAGAAAACCCCGTACTGCTTCTGCTGGATGGCCATTGCAGCCACAAGACACTGGCGGTGATCAACTTTTGCAGAGATCATCACATTCGCTTGTTGAGTTCACCACCACACACTACCCACAAGCTCCAGCCTCTGGACAGGACTTTCATGAAGCCATTTAAAGATGCTTACAACCAGCGATGTGATGTGTGGATGAGAACAAATGCTGGATCTCGTATAACGGACTACGATATTGCTGGTTTGGTTAAAGAAGCATTTACAAAAGTAGCTCGACTGGACATTGCAGTGTCTGGATTCAAATGCACGGGAATCTATCCATTCGACCGACATATATTTTCTGATCTGGATTATCTGGCTGCCGATATGACCAATATACCACAAGAACAAATAGAAACTCCATCAAACGCACAAAACACTGGAGAAGCTGTTGTGTTGTCAAACTCAGTCATAGAACAGCCAGGAACCTCATTAAGCACACTGATCATTGAAGGAGATTCAGCTGCTGTCGGTGGATCAGCTTTGATCTGTCATGCTAACATACCTAGTAATATAGTTGAAGACGAATTTTTGGAAGAACCTACACAATCCGTTAGCGATCCTATAGCCACAAGCCCCATACCTTCAACAAGTTCTGCTCCAGATCTTGTTCAGTTAATCCATAAATTATCACCATTGCCTGACGCTGCAAAAAAACGAACTGCAGCTCGAAATAGGAAATGTGAACGAAGTGAAATTCTAACGTCATCACCATACAAAAAAGTAGTAGAAGAAAAAGAAAACGAAAAAGAAAATATCGTGAAAAACAAAAAGAATGAAATAGGATCTAAGTTTAAAGTAGCGATTGAAGGCAATGTAAAACAAACCAAAGGAAAGAGCATAGAGAAAGGAAAACAAGCTAAAGGCGTGAAGTCTAAAGGAAAAAATGGAGATAAAGCTAAGAAAGTAGAACTACAAGAGCAAACATCTAATGCAGACACAACAATTTGTGTAGTTTGCTTAGAAGACTATATAGAAGACTAGATCCAATGCTCATCGTGTCTTGGGTGGGCACATGAAGCATGTGCAGACGTTCCAGAGTGTGGAGACGGCTACATATGCGATCGATGCAGACTCTTCTGAAATGTCCGGTGCTAGGGGTATGGCACAAACACCCGTCCGGTACTAGGTGCCACATTTTAAAATTATATTTTTTGTCACCAAAGTTTGATTAATGGTATTAATTATGTTTTGAGCAGAGGTTGCTTTTTTAAATTTTATTTGATTTCTATCTTTGTTACCTACTGTAAGTCATAAATAAATATACATGTCTGATTTTTTTTTTTATTTTATTCTTAAAAAACCTTAGGTGTCCGGTACTAGGGGACTTCCCCCTATTGGTTTTCGCATCAAATATTTCCAAAAAAATTTTGCGGCGCGCTCGTCGTAAACATAACCGCCGATATTTTGCAGATGGCACTTAAATCTGCACCCAAGCCGTTCTACCAACTTTTTACCTTACATGTGGATTTATGTTCTGATTCCAAAAGCACACAAATTGTACCTGTAGTGTATGCGTTACTTCCAAATAAAAATCAAGAGACGTATATAAGGCTTTTCAACATAATGAAAAGTGTATTGAAAATAAATATTACCAACTTTAAATGTGACTATGAATTAGGTATAATGAACGCGGTAAAAACCGTGTACCCTGATGCGCAAATAACCGGGTGTTATTTTCACTATCAAAAAGCTATCTGGAAGAAGGCGAAAGAATTAAATTTGACTAAAAGAAAAGAAACAAGACAGATTATAAGAAAAATAGCTATTTTACCACTTTTACCCGCAGAAAATATTCCAGAAGGTTGCCAAAAACTAACAGAGATTATTGAAAATGAATCGTTGTTACCATTGTTTCAAACTTTTTAAAAATACTTTGCAAAACAGTGGTATCCAAGAATGAACCCTGCGCTTCTTAGTTGCTCTGGACAACGCCACCGCACTAACAACGCTCTTGAGGGGTGGCACCATCGGATAAATGTTACAATTCCCAAGCATCCAAGTTTATTTTTATTCTTACAGAAGCTCCGAAAAGAAGCCAAGCATCTTGACTCCAAAATCAAGAACAAACATATTCAAACAAAAAAAAAACGGCATATCAAGTACATTCATTTCGAAAAAAAGTATGAAAAAGTACTTAGGAAACTAAAAAATGGTCAAATAACAGTTATTACATTTTTAAAGAAAATGACTTATTACCAGCTTCTTATATAAAGGAATCTAATTAATACTGATTGTTAATATTATTGTGTTCATTTATGCTTATATAAAGATATACCTAATTAATTTTGTTTGTTTATTATTGTGTGGATTTATGTTGATATTATTGAAATTAAAGTAATTAAAAGAAGTGACACCTAGTAATGTTTACCTATCCTTTAACTATTGATTTTTGTGTATGTTATAAATAAATAAATAAATGTTAATTTTAAACCAGACTAAAGTAATTGCAAGAATTAATACTTATAATATTGTATACTTATCTATTACATTGGTTCAATTAATGTTAATTTATTCTTAAAATAATGTAATTGATCTTATGAATGAATAAACATGTTTATATACATAAAGACAGTACTTATTTCAATAAACATTTCCAAATTTTGAGAAGTAGCCCTAATGAGTAATAGCCCTAGTGAGAAGTAGCCCGAGTGACAAGTAGCCCGAGTGACAAGTAGCCCGAGTGACAAGTAGCCCGAGTGACAAGTAGCCCGAGTGACAAGTAGCCCGAGTGACAAGTAGCCCGAGTGACAAGTAGCCCGAGTGACAAGTAGCCCGAGTGACAAGTAGCCCGAGTGACAAGTAGCCCGAGTGACAAGTAGCCCGAGTGACAAGTAGCCCGAGTGACAAGTAGCCCGAGTGACAAGTAGCCCGAGTGACAAGTAGCCCGAGTGACAAGTAGCCCGAGTGACAAGTAGCCCGAGTGACAAGTAGCCCGAGTGACAAGTAGCCCGAGTGACAAGTAGCCCGAGTGACAAGTAGCCCGATTGACAAGTAGCCCGAGTGACAAGTAGCCCGAGTGAGAAGTAGCCCAAGTGAGAAGTAGCCCTAATCAGAAGTAGCCAAAATGAGAAGTGGCCATAATGAGAAGTAGTCCATTAGCGAGTCGGTTGCCAGAATGAGAATTAGCCCTAATGCGCCTAAACCCCCAGAACCGCTTACTCCCGCTCATTTTATAATGGCTTCTCCGTTGACTTCGTTGCCTGTCGTGAATGTTCCCGAAACGTCGAAGTCTCTAACTTGCCGTAAAAAAATGCTTGACCAGATGGTTTGTAGTTTCTGGAGAAGATGGCGTATAGAATATTTACATAATCTTCAAGTTAGACAAAAATGGTTGAATGCCGCAGATAATATTAAGATTGGTACAGTGGTTCTCATACATCAGGATGATGTCCCTCCTTTACGTTGGCCAATGGGTGTAATTACCAAAGTTTTTCCCGGCAGTGATGGGACAACCCGCGTTGCTATGGTGAAGACATGCAGTGGCTCTTTTAAGAGACCCGTTGTCTTCTCAATAACATCACCGCGTGATTAAAACCCTAAGGGCGCGTTTACACGACACGCGCACGCCCAGCGCACGCCACCCGCGTCCAACTCGCATTGAAATTTGTTAAATAAGAATTTGAGCCTTATAATGCATCAATAGATCTCAAATTGCGTTTAACGAGGTCTACATGCGCACGCCTGGCGCCAACCCTGCACTCGCCCTGCCCGCATTCTGCACCCTCCCCGCGTACGCCTTGCGCCCGCGCTATGGCTGGCATAGATGAGAATATGGCTAGTGTTGTATTGACTGTGATCAAGTTTAGTCGTGTGGCGTGTTTTTTGTTTTAGTAATATATTTATGATGGATAAATTCGACAAAGAAATATTCATTTCTTTGGTGGAGGAAAGAGATGTGCTGTGGGATAAAACCCTTGAAAGCTATAAAGATAAAAGGAAAACTCTACAGGCTTGGCGTGAAATATGTATAATTATTAATGACGATTTTGAATCGCTGTCGGATGTGGAAAAAAATAAATACGGTAAGTATGTTTGAATATACATATATATTTAATAAATTGTTAACAATATTTAATTTGCCATGGTACTCGTCCATGCTCAGACATAAAGTATTCCGCAAAATGATTACGAACTGTACTTGCTGTCATAGTATTGTATTGTATTGATGGCGACCTTGGTAAAGCCGATAGTTCAGGGCCAAGATTGATGGTTGATATTTCACGCATACCCTCTTCTTTATGTATAAAGTTCTGTAGTAAACAACACGTTTTTACAATTTTAACTGCTAAATCAAGTGACACATCTAGAGGACGATGGAGAATTCTCCATTTATTAGCCATAATGCCAAAAGCACATTCTACATATCGCCTTGCTCGGGTCAAACGATAGTTAAAGACCGATTTAGGTGCATTCAGCTGTTGGCCACTGAATGGGCGAAGTATGTTTTCGTGTAACGCAAAAGCCTCGTCCCCAATAAAAATGTAGGGTAGATCGACATTTGATTCTTCCAGCTGTGCAGGCGTTGGCAAAGGATCATGACCAACAATGTATGGAAATCCGTCTAAAGTTGAAGCACAATAAATCTTTATTTGCTATAGCCTACGCTTTAAATACTATTAAATAAAAGTGTTCATTTTCACACAAAAACCCGAGTTTTGAAGTAATTAAACAAATACGGAGATAGCCTACAAATTATGGCAAACCCACTCGCAACTTATAAAATGACCACTGATCACTCATGTAGGTACAAAACAACAATGTTAGTTAAAAACAAAACAAGAAAATAGCTGCTAATTGAAAAATAAAATTCCTGCTTTTTATGGCCTTGCAGCGTTGATGTCACAACATCGAAATAAAACGACAACTTCAGTCAGATAGAGATTATTTATTAACTTCAATTTATCCCAGATCTATACACAAATAAATAAGGTACCTCACTAATGTATTTAATGGTATAAAACACATAATTATGAACAGACTTTTCATGTAGTAGTTATTAGGTATTTAATGTTAGAACTATAACGTTTTCCCAGCCACTCTTCATATCGCTATAAGTCTTCTCGGATTTACCGCCATGATGACGTGCCCATGACAATTCAAAAGTGATTGATTAAGTAATAAATATATTATTTTATACTGAAGCGAGTGGTTTTATTACACAGCCATATTATTGTTTAAACCATCAAAGCACCTATTTTCCATAAGTTAATTTTTAAGTGAATGTTATACACTCGATTATTCATCAGTCATGAAATACGTGCGTTGATCCACAAGTGGATCATCAAATCTATCTTTAGGAAATCGATCTAATATAACTCGATTTATTACTGAATCGATTCTTTAGACTTCGTTTCGAATAGATTTAAAAATCGGTCTTGTTTAGGAAGAATCGCCATCCCTATCGGCCGCTCCGTCTCGCGTCTGTCATCTGGCTTGACAGTTGCATCTGCATGAGACAAAACTTAAAAAAAAAATTATCATTACAGAACGATAAAATACATATACAGTACGTTATGGTTATGGCATTACTAATTATTTAGCTATATTTATGAGTTTGATATCATTTTTGAGATGTTCTTGTCTAAAGGTTCATACTTACGTGACTCGCACAAATGAAGAGAACGAAACGTCAATCATGACATTCTATGGAAATATACCTAGCAATCGTTAATTTACTGTTTATCTTAAAATCATATTTCCGGATACGAAAACAAAATTCCTGAAGTGAAAAGCTTGTAAAAAAATAAGCAAATAATTTCTATAATAATTTGATTGTTGTTCATGCATCTTTGCTAGACTGCTTTTGGTCAATCTCCTTTAACGTCTTGTTCACTAAGCTTTTTCAAAAAGCAGTCTCCTTGAAAACATTTGAATCACATTCTTTGCCGTATGTACCAACATCAATGAAAATATAATTATAATTTGTATCAACTACCGCCATTAAAACAATTAAAAATTAAGTTTGTAATTTAAAAACATTGACCCATTTCTTTTGGGCTTTATAAATCTTATGTGCTTGCAATCTATAGCACCCAGGCAATGAGGAAAATTGGCTTTTAAACAGAAGTTGCGAGCAATTTCATACTACTCATTTTTAGTTGGTACTTTCATATATGTTTCTGACAATTCTTCCCAGATACTTTGGCAAACTTCTCTGACTATATAACTTAAAGTACTTTTTCCGATTCTGAATCTGTATCGTAGATCAGCGAAATTATGTCCTGTTGCTAAATACCTGGAAAAAAAATGGAATAATAAATAATTATTATAATTAATAAGATCTGTTTGACTTATTTACAGGAAAACTGGTTGTGAAAAAGTGGAAATCTATGAGAGACGAATGGATGAAATGTCATAGAAAATTAAGCGAGAGCAAGTCGGGATCGGGAGCTAATCCATCAGTTCATAAGTACACATACTACGACAATATGAAATTTTTGACAAAAATTGCCCAACATAGAAATACTGATTCAAATATGGTACCACCCTGCAACACTGAAAGCGATGACAGCCATGATACATCAATGATCAAGAGATAAAAATTTGAGTGCAGTAGATATAAAAATGATGCAATTTATCGATTCTATGCAAAAAGAAGAAAAGAAAACTTCTGATGACAGCAGAATTATGTCATTTTTCAAGAGTATTGCTCCAACAGTAGAGAAGTTCAATGACGATGAAGTTATCGAATTCCAATATCAAGTTATTTCAATACTAAGAAATTTTAAACAAAGAAATCTAAACAGCAACACGTCAGAATCACAAAATATACAATTGCAACCGCCCATCCAACCTCAGCCAACCTATGATACTGAAGCTTATGGATATTCTACTGCAGCTGTACCTTCTAATGTGAGGAGCCAAGAAGCTTATGGATATTCCACTGCACCTGGACCCTCTAATGTGAGAAGCCAATTTAGGCTTACTAATTATAGTTCCGAACTAGAATTTGACACTTACACTAGAATTGAACAAAGTCAACCCAGTGTGCAATCCAGTATGAGTGACGACCTTGACTTTGCGACACTGAATTAATTTTATTATTTTGCTACTGTAATATCTACCGCTGTAATTTAAGATAATTATCGTTTTTGATTAATGTAATCTTACATTTTCTAAAGTTAATAAAGGATTACATCAAAAATATGTTTCAATGTCACGTCACGTTCAAAATTGGAGCCATATTACTATAGTTTGAAATAATTTATTTAAAAAGGACATGCGATTTTTCTATTTTTGTGCTCGTTTGTAAATAAACTATAAACCTTTCGGAAATACAAAAATATTTTCAACCATACGCGCATGCTACAATCTTGAGCGAGACCGTGACTACTTACCTCAAAGTTACAACCAGCCTTTCGGCAGAAGTAATACTATCTCGCATAGCTGTGTGCTGATGCTTCAGTTTAATGTTTAAAACGGACAGTAATTTATCAAATGTCCTTTTAGTCATTCGAAGATAGTTATAAAATTCATCATCATAATTGCGTAATTCCGCATAAAGGATATGAAATTCGCCATGCTTCTCTCTGTGTGTTAATATAGGGTGAATCCAGTATTTTCTTGTAGTATTAATTTTTTTACTGTCTTTTTCTTTCTTCCATTGTTTATACATACAGAATGTAATTAGAACTTTGGTTAACCTAGTCAAATCCATTTTGGTTTAAACGTGCACACGTTGTGACACCTGGAAGCCACTATGCCTAGTGAACGAAGTAGTCCAGTCACTAGTGGTTTAAGTGGGCGCGAGGCGGATGCAGCGCGTGTGCGGGTTTAAGGCGGGCACAACGCGTGCACGGGTGCTGTGCGTGATCGGCGCGTGTCATCTGAATACGCCCTAATTTAGCTGTAGTTAACATACTTCAAAATATTTTTCATTTCTTTTTTTCTTAGTCCGCTTTAATATAATTTCTTTTCTTTTGAGAATACTACATATCCTCAAAACCGGGCAGGATGCTCGCGCAAGTTTTAGTTATAATAAGTTTTTTTTTACTACAATATATCCGACCGCAGTTTTGAGCTATATTTCCTTCCTCTCCCAATTCCATACAACAGAGCGAGAGGAGTGTATATCGGTCGCGCCAATCAACGGCATCTCCGCCGCAGTGATAGCCAATCGCTGCATACCTGTACTCTGACTTGAGAGAAAATTCTCGAAGGTCGAAGAAAAAAAGGACAGTTCTACCTCAACCGCAACCGCTGCTGCTCACCGCATCGCTCCACGCCGCGGAGTAATCTGTTACTTTATAAAGACTTTAGAAATTACATCCAACGCTGTTGGTAGTGGCTGTATCAGCCGAAAAATGATTATACCCATCCTTGATAACATTCTTCCTGTTATCCTTTACATCCTGAACTTCTCTATTTCTAGTAGTGTCTTTCCAAAAGTTTGGAAAGATGCTCAACTTATACCTTTGCCTAAAAAATCTCATCCTGCTTCTTTCTCTGACTATCGTCCTATTTCTATTCTTCCATTCCTGTCCAAAGTCCTTGAAAAACTGGTCCACCAGCAACTTAGCATGTTCCTTTCCAAGCACAATCTACTTAATCCCTTCTAATCTGGTTTTCGACCTGGACACAACACTACCTCAGCACTTGTGCATATCACAGATGATATCAGGTCAGGTCAGGCATGGAGATGGGGAAGTTAACAGTCCTTGCTCTGCTTGACTTTGGCAATGCTTTTAATACTGTTGACTTTGACATTTTGCTTGGCATCCTTTGCTCTTTTAAAATATCTCCTCCGGTAATTGACTGATTCAAAAGTTACGTGTTTGGTCGTCGGCAACGTGTTTTCTTATCTATGCTGATGATCTACAAAAATACACCCAATCCCCTCTTGAAAGGCTATGTGATGCCATTGCGACTATTAATACAGACTTGACTCGAATAGGTGACTGGAGTTTTGAGTTTGGTCTGAAGATCAATCCATCCAAGACGCAGGTGATTCTTAATAAATTTTCTTAATTTTGTGATTGTTGTTGGTAGATCCCGGACTGTCTGTAAAATTGATTGGTCGACACTTCCCCAAGTTTATTTCAATAACACCGTAATTCCTGTAACTCATATAGTGAAGAACTTGGGGATTTATATCGACAGCACTCTTTCCTGCACTAAACAGCTGCAGGAAGTTAGCCATAAACTGTTTGCCTCGGTGGGTTCCATGAGGCACCTTCTTAATTTTCTTCCCATCCCTACTAAAATTGCGATGGCACAATCTTTTCTTCTCCCAATCTTGGACTATGCTGATGCCAGCTATCTTGATCTCAACCAAGACCAATTGGATAAACTTGAGCGACTTCAAAATCTTTGTATCATGTTTATATTTTGCTTGCGCAGGTATGACCACGTTTCTGAATTTCGCACTCAGCTCAAATGGCTTCTCATTCGCCTTCGCCGGAATGCTCACATACTTTCTTTGCTTTACAATGTGCTCTTTAATCCTTCGACTCCTTTTTTATCTTAAAGAACGCTTTCAGTTCCTCTGTGACATTCTAGGTCCTTGAGGGCATCGGAGAATTTAAAACTTAGTATTCATATGCATTCCACATCGTACTTTGATAAATCTTTCATGATACAAGCAGCGCGTTTGTGGAATGCATTACCCTTAGAAGTGAGGCGTGCCCAAACGCTGCCGACTTTCAAAAATATGGTGAAGGAGCATTAACTATCACTTTAATTTTTCTTTTCCTTTCTCTGTCGTATATTTTAATATTTATTAGTTTATTATTTGGTAATATACCTATTTACGTATTAAATGTATTTTATTATCTTTTTATGTTGTTGTACACTGACAGCCCCAAATCTTTTCCTTTCGTTACAGTCCATCCAAAGGTTTCTGGTAGAAATTGCCCTGTGCAATAAGACCGCCTATTGTACACTTATTTTTTATGTCTGTCCATAGTAAGTTAAGGTGTGCAATAAAGTAACAAATAAATAAATCTACTAATAAATTATTACAGATTTTACTCAAAATTAGGAATACCTGGTGTAATTGGGTGTATTGATGGCAGTCATTTTAGAATTCATGGTCCGCCGGTAGAAGAGGAGCATTTACACTACTGTAGAAAACATCATCATTCAATAAATGTACAAATGGTTATTATATACTGATTTATTCTGAAATACCATAATGGGCTAGAAGGTACTTATTGATGTTAAAAAATATTTATAACTATTATATTTTAGGTGTGCGATAGTGACTGCAGAATAGTAAATGTAAATCCAAAATTTGGTGGTGTCAACCACGATTCATTTATTTGGGAGAATAGCCAAGTCAACAATTATATGCAATTTTTACATGCACAAGGTGAAATATGTTGGCTGCTGGGTATGTGTTCTGCTTATATTTTAAAAAATTAGTTATTTACATTTAGACCTGTTGGTTGTGTTTAACTCCTACAAGATCATAAGCTGACTGATATTGGTTCCAAGTAGGAGTGCTTATGCTTATATAAGTCTGTAAACATAGGCATTCTAATTGGAAAATTAATTTTTTCAACTGACGTTTACTTATACACATAGTAATTTCAGGTGATTCTGGATATCCATTGCGACCATGGCTCATGACGCCATACTTAGATGCCACAGCAAATTCTTCAGGAGCCATCTATAATCAGAAGCATGTAGTTCCACGAGTTTTAATTGAAAACACATTTGGTCGACTAAAACATTACAAGCCTCAAAAATGTGCACAAATTATTCAAGCCTGTTGTGCTGATTATGGCGTACCTGAACCGTGAAATGAGGTCCCTTTCTTTATAGGGATTATTAATATTATCTCCACAAAATCATTTTTATTTTCAGATTAATATGAATGTGAATAACCAGCTTCAGCCAATATCAGATATGACAGAGATCAAAGACCATCTACCGATTTAATCCGAGGAAGAGCATTGCGTGATTAAATAGCCCGACGATTACATCAATTTTTTTTTTATTTGTCCCTCAGGCAGCATTCATTCATTATCCTTTGTTTCTGCAATGTTTATAAAAAAGATTGTCAACTCTATACAGTATTTAACCTACTAATTTGTTTTTTTTCAATAATCATAGATTAAGGTTTAGTTTTATTAGCTTCTTTTTTTTATATTGTAAACACTAGACTCCACAGACTCATAGATTATTTTCTATTTGAATCCACTTTTTTATTATTTCACTTATTTGGTACTATGTTGACTGGTATATACTGTCCTCTCATACCTATTAATATTGTAAAATCAATCAGTTTTTTTTTAAAGAGGTAACCATGGAGTTTCTTGCCGGTTCTTCTCCATAGGTAACTACCAATTCGAACCGTGCCCTAGCTTCTGATGTTTTATAAGGGAAGGGCCCTTGTGTAGGCTAACGTGAAATAAAATATTTTTAACTGAACTGTACCTTTTTTTCTGAGTATTACATATCTATATTTACTTATTATTCCACATTAATATACATTTTAACTACAGCGGGAACTACATTAGACCGAAGCACACGTGGGACACTCCTGATTTGTACGTAGAGTTGCGTCGCGTAGATCAAATGTAGCTCTACAAATCTAGTTGTCATATAAAATGTATGGACACCGACGCGCCCAGACCGACCTACGTGGCCCAGGTGTGCCCAATGTAGTACCTTACTAGGATAATAAAACACTTCTAATAAATAGAATTGTTATTTGTAAATAAACCATTCTTCATTATACACAATCATGGTAACATTTTAATAATAATAGGTCTTTACCTGTATAGTTGGAGATTCTATAACCAGCATTTTCAGAATTAATTGTCTGTGGATTGGCGCGCAATTCGAAATTCAAATAAATTTTATTCGAAAGACGTGTAGTTAATTTTAACATTAACGACGTGTACGGGCATAACACTGCTTGCAGAAACACAGTCCATTATTGGTTCAATCGTTTTAAATCTGGAAATTTTGAGTAGAAGAACGAGCCTCGTGGTCGGCCGGTAACTATTGTCGATAACGACGAATTGAAGGCGATAGTGGAAGCGGATCCATCTCAATCTACGGCTGAGCTTGCTGCGGGCCTTGGAGTTAGTGTCAAAACAACATTGAAGCACTTGCGTCAAATCGGAAAGATAAAAAAGCTAGATAAGTGGGTGCCACACGAACTAAGCGACCGACAGCGAGATTTACTTGTCGAAGCATGCATAGCACTACTGAATCGGCATAGAAACGAGGGAATTCTTTACCTGCGATGAAAAGTGGATCCTGTACGACAACCGTAAGCGTTCGTCTCAGTGGGTGGACCCGGGTACAGCACCTAATCAGTGCGCTAAAAAAAAGATTACTCATAGGAAGATGATGGTGACTGTCTGGTAGACCAGTGCCGGACTTGTACATCACAGCTTCTTACCGAATGGCACAACAGTGACGGCAGATGTCTATTGCCAAGAATTGCAAACAATGATGGAGAAGCTCGCAATTCAACAACCAAGACTAGTCAATCGCTCTTCCCCATTGCTTCTCCACGACAACGCGCGAGCTCACACTTCACGACAGACCATCGCAAAGCTACAAGAGTTACAGCTGAAAGCTCTCCGTCACCCACCGTACTCACCGGACCTTGCCCCAACAGATTTCTACTTTTTTCAAAATTTAGACAATTTTTTAAGTGGGAAAAAATTCAACACCCGTGATGCAGTACAAAACGCTTTCGCTGACTTCATCGCCTCCCGTCTGGCAGACTTCTACAGTAAAGGGATAAACAAACTGCCATCAAAATGGCAAAATTGTATAGACAATTTGGGCTAGTACTTTGATTAGCCGAAATAAAAAAAATACCAAAATTTTTATATTTTAAAATTATCATACAAATCTCCAATTTCATAGGTAAAGACCTAATATAACAAACACTCAATAAATAATATAACACTCATTAATTAATGTTGTAATATAGAATACAGTATTTCTATAAAATCATTCATTTTTGAAAGAGTATCCAACGATGGAGTTTCTTGCCGGTTTTTCTCCATAGGAAACAACAAATTCGAACCATGCACTAACTAGCTTCGAAATAATATGATTTTGAGTTTTAGAAGTAATAAAAAACTGACAAGATGCTGCTGTGCACAATGTAAAATCATAACATAAGATCATTGATCTCTGCATAATCTAGAATCAATCACCTTATGTATTGCTTCCACAGCAAGCAATGCAACATCTTGCACTTTCTTTTGAGTTTCCAACTCAAGCTCTCTTATGCGCAGCCATTTCCTCTCTAAATTAAGGCCATCCTCATATTTTTTTCTTAAAAATGCCCTCCATTGCTCGTCACAGTTTAGGAACTGCTCGGTTTCCCGTTCAATTTGATTGGGTTGTCTGATAACCCGGCGTCGTGGAGATATTGTTCGACGTGAAGTCATTCCATGTCGCCGACGCTGTGGAGTGTGTCCTAAAAATGCGTATTATATATACGATATATTATTATCTTATATATACGAAAGAAAAGGAATAAAAAAGAAAAGCCAATTAACTGTTAATTGGCTTTTCTTTTTTATCAAGAAGAAATCCAAGGAAGACAAGAACAATGTTACTAAAATAAAAAATGCTAAAAAAAACTTATAAAGAAAAATGTCAAAAAGGTACGGAAACTATCTACATCCAGTGAGAGCGAAGTAGAAATCAATCTGGATGATGAAAGTCATGTAGATTATGGAAAATATTGTCCGGACCTTTTCGATGATAATGAAAATGATAATGATAAACAAAATAAAGACATAACCCTAGATAATGGGGAATGGGTTTTAGTAAAATTTTCTACAAAAAAATCGGTGAAGCACTTTGTTGGCGTAGTTACTGCATAGGAACGGTAACAGTTATCCAGTAATAAAATATGTGAGAAAAACGGTGTCGATTATAGAAGGGCAAACTAGTGTTTACTTTCCCAACCATTGATGACATATCAAGCCGGGTATCCACTTAGGTTCGCCGTGGTTTGCGAACGCGCCCGCTCCGCAAACCAAACATAATGGATACGTCGTGATCGCGGAGCGCGACTGGAGCACGATCGGAGCACGGCGGAGCGCTCGGGAAGCGGTTTTTTGCGCGATCTCAAAGGGGAGCGCAGTTTGTTCGTGGACGCGAGCGTGTCACGACGTGTTTGTTAAGTTCGCGAACATGGAGTGGTCCGATGAAAAATGTCTACAGCTCATAGAAGAATACCGTAAACATAATGTTTTATGGGACCCACGAGATGAAAACTACAAGAAAAAGAATTTAAAAGGAGACGCCTGGAAGATAATTGGCGAAGCATTAAACACTGAACCCGACTTATGTAAAAGTAAAATATCTATACTGTTATCTGGCTTTAGAAATTACAAAATAATTTACGAAATTATATTTTTTCAGGTGCAACGCAGATATATCAAAGTTCGTGGTTTGCATATGAAGCATTTTCTTTTTTACTAGATCGCGACAAACCTAGGGAATCGCTTAATACTGTAAATACAAAGTTTTAATTTCTTTAAACTTTCACGATTATTATTCATATTAATATATTATTTAACGGGTCTAAATCATGTATATTTTTTTATTAAAAAAGGTCGCATACCTTTCTTAATAAAAAATTATACACGATTTAGACCCATTAAATGATATATTAGTACCATAGATATATTACTACCAGATGGATAGTGATTACGTCACGATATTTAGGGTAAGATTTTTATGGTAGGAACACTGCAGGGTTGAAGCGATAAAGACGAAGTGGTCAGGCTTTGACATCATCTGGTAGTAAAATATCTTTGATTAGTACATTTTTTTTGACACTTACACTACACTTAAGAATATTGGTTCTGCCACGGAATCGAACCTTCATTCATGAAGTAATCTGCCAGTTCGTCTCTTATTTCTTTTATTTGTTTGGCGGAACGGCGACCTGTGTTTACTATAGGTCGAAATGAAGTCTGAGTCATGCCTCCAGGACCCTTCCCGTAATTGTCCATAAACTTCCGTATCTATCTCATTTGAAGATAGATAATTACTGGAATTCTCTCTTAAAAAATTGTGTAAATGACATATTGTCATTACAATAATGGCAGCTTTATCTGGCTCAACGAGTAGAGGTTTTCTTAGAACTCGAAATACTGATGCCATTATTCCAAACACATTTTCGATGACACGACGCGCTCTACTTAAGCGATAATTGAAAATTCTTTCTCTTGAGCCCGCAGGGAGTGTTTTACCAGGATATGGTTTCATCATACTTTCAGAAAGAGCAAAAGCAGAATCACCAAGGAAGAAATAAGGCAATGCTTTATTTCGTTCTGGTAAAGGTTCTGAGGCAGGCAAATTCAGCTCCTGATTAATTATCTTTGTATATAGTTGAGTGTTTTGAAATACTCCACTGTCCGAAATTCTGCCTTGACAACCAACATCAATAAATTTTAAAAAGTAATTTGCATCTGCTACAGCAAATAGTACAATACTAAAACTTCCTTTGTAATTGAAAAAAATCTGTGCCAGTATTGATTGGTGCCTCTATAAGTATATGTTTTCCATCTAGCGCTGAAATACAATGCGGAAAATTCCACTGGTCTTGGAAGTCTTTTGCAATCTTTTTCCAGTCTTCAGCATTATCTGGTAACTGTAATGTAATTGTATATATTAATTTATTTTCAGATTATTGATAATGAAGATATCGCTATTGATGCCAATACTGGTGATACGGGTACTGATGAGGAACCAGTTCACACAGCAACATCAAACTCTCTTCAACCACAAGTTCCCCCTCCTCCCAAAAAAAAGAAAGTGGATCCTAAGTTGGCAATATTAAAAGAGGCTTTTGGAATTTTAAAAACATCTGCATCAAAGTCTAACGATGATAATGACGAGATAATTACATTTTTCAAATTTGCAGCCAATAAAATGAGAAAGTATGACACACATACTAAGAATGCCGTGCAACAGGCAATATGCGAAATTCTTTTTAAAGCCGATTACGGTTACTATAGTCAGTCACAATATGGATACTACACATCGCCGTCGCCATCTACATCAACAAATGTGCCTTCTCCGCCATTCGTATGTCAACAAAATACCACTCCGACTCAGGCGGAAAACAGTCCGAGTGGTAGTGATTGGGATATACAAGATCTCATATAATTTTTCTGACATAATAAAACATAAGTATTAGTAATAAAGTGTGGATACTAAATAAAGAAATTGAGCTTTTTACTTACCTTAATGTTTTCCCTTAATACTTGAATTAATGCACGGCATACATCTGGAATGAATTTGCTGATTGCTTGTTTAGATATTTTAAACAAATATTGCATACTTGTAAAGCTATCGCCGGTGGCTAAAAATCTTAACGTCAGTGCTAATTTATCCTGGGATGTATGTCTTGTATCTTTTTTTTTAATTATTGGCGACACCAAATTCAATAAATATTCGAATTCGACTGAAGACATTCGAGTAAAATTTTTATAATGGCCACTTATTTCTTGGGATTTTAATATATGCATTATTCCATTATTTTTTCTTCCCTTATACATATTAGCTTGCCGAAATCGAGGAGGTCGTTTGTATTCCATCACAATATAATGTATCAAAATATAAGCTGCACTTCCTACTAATTCTGGAGGTGGCATGTTTGCACCGACCGTCTGTCGTGTGTCGACTGGAGACCGGAGCGCGGAATGTTAGTGCTCCGACAGGAGCACTGATGTTGCAGCCTAAGTGTGTACACTGTACACGTTCACGTTCGCGGAGCATGTTCGCAAACCACGGCGAACCTAAGTGGATACCCGGCTTCAGAAATTCGTCATACAAAGGATATTGTTGAAAGACTTCCTAAGCCCATTACAGGACGAAGAGGACAAATAATATTTAAAATGTTATTCAAAACCTATAATATTCAATAACATTAATTAGTGGGTTTAGAAATGGCTCAGAATACTAATATTATTGTTTATTTTTTATTTTTATTTAATTTTTAGATTATTGTAGTCTTTATTGTTATGTTATTAGTTTTTTCGACTGCATTTAACATAGGGTTACAATTACCAAAGAGCAAGGCTATGACTGAATCTATAACCAAAAAGTTACACTGTGCTTGATACAAACTAGTTAACATTATTTTATGATCTCATATTTTTTTGTAATGTATGATTTTGTTTTTATCCAGGCTTAGATTGAGCCTGAATTTAGAAAGAAGAGTATTTTTTATTAGACTTAGATTGAGACTGAACATAAACAAAAGACTGTTTTTTATCTTTGCGTAAGTTTCTTTGTTATTCTGTTTATGATGAGACTACAATTTTTTTAAATTCAGTCGTAAATGACTGAATATTTTTATTGTTATTTGAGTTTAATTGTTGATTTATTTTAGACGACAAATCTAACTCTTGAGCTTGGAACTCGTATCATAGGTGACCGATTAAAGGGACAGTAGTTCGCATCAATCGTTATTATAAATGCGAATCATATTACTGTGCTAGAGCTGTTTATGCAAAATTAAAAGTAAAGTATGTTTCAATTACCCCACCTGACCTTATTATTAAAAATCAACAGATGAAAATTAATCTATGTATAATAATATACCTTTATTAAGTTAGCAGTTAGTAAATATTAATATGAAAGCATCACAACCAACCTCAGAAAAGCCCGCTTCTCTTCACCAGTTAAGCCTGTGGCAGCCTGAGGTAAAATTATATTGAGGACCTGTTGTTCTAAGTCCGTCAGCTGTAAATTAAGTGCATCCTGGATAGTTTGGATTCTACCTCTTGCGTTCTTATTTAATTTGTTTATGTCACCGTGTCTGTAAATTATAGAAAGTAGATTTTTTATTATCAAAAGAACCCAAGTACCTAGGTACACAATTTTAAAATTTGTACTTACTGCTCCATGAAGTTAACTAGCATTTCAAACTGTGATGGACTGGTCTTCATTATGAAAATTAAATAATCGAAATAAAGCTCACATTTTGTGTGAGAAACTTTGAACTTTTGAAGGCATAAAGAATTAAAGGAATTTTAAGTAGTGCAAACCAGACGCTGGCCACTTGAATTTGACGCCACTCATAACTTATTTCACTTCTCCCTTACGCACTGCACGTTAAAACGAAATGGGAATATTTCATTCATAAAAAAATATATACGTCTAAATTATGTAGGATACGCGTAACGTTTGATAATATGACATCGGCAAGATTTTAATTTTAGTCGCATAAGTTCCATGTGGGCAACATTAAAAAAATAACAAAACGTTCGAAATACTTTCGGACAAGTGACGATACGCGAAACTGTTCGTATACAGTATTGCGACAACAAACTCACACTCGGGGTACTGATCTCATCGTTATCGGTGACAAACAACTATAATTTTATAACAATGGAACACTAAGGCACACAAAAGACATTCTGCCGGCTTAACATATCACTTCAGTAATTTACGATCCAGTTCACTAATGGATGCTGCTTTTTGCCGACTTACTACTTACTACCTAACCAAGCCATTATCCGGTTTTGATATATCAATCAGGAAAATACAACCTTTAGTTACGAGATCATCGAACAGATAATACGTGCGAGTCGTTTAAGACCCCGTCACACAAGTACTCATTTGGAATAATGGCAGTAATATACAAGTTGGTTCTTGTTCAGTACTGTAGCCTGTCGCCAGCCCAACATGTTTGCGGAAATGATCCAGATAGATACACCGCGGACTTTTCGAGTTCGTTTACTGTCGACTTCGCGAGGCACAACGCTATAAGACGCTTGCCTTGCCTAAGAATACCACTGGAAGCGTGGCGCAGCAACTTGCTTGGAAGCCCACGACCCCAATAACCAACCGGAACCGCCAATTCATCTCCGGTGAAGGAAAAGTGGTGTCAAGAACGATGGTACCCCTAAGAATCGTCACCGCAGCTCGTGTTTTATGTTACAGAGCTATACGCCCACAAATGGATGATGAGGACGTAGGATTAGTAGATCCCTGGTGCTCACTACACTGGAACAGGTACACCAATGTTCCTGGAGATTGGTCAGGGAATAGAAACCATTATCTGACCCATGGCACGAGAGGACTTTACGATCATCTGCCATTCGCATCGTCGATCGAGGGACGAGACGACGCCATTGTCGAGTTCCTGAACAAATTCAAGGCCCGCTGAGACTGGCCTTGTCCTGCGCTCCCACTATAAATAAAAGCGATGTATAAGCAATAGTTTTCAGCTCATGGTAACCGGTGTGGTCGACGATGGAGTACGCTTGTCTAGAAATAACCTATTCACTCTTGACTTAAAAGCCCTAGGTGGAAGGTATATACAGTGAATCCCACTCCTTAGCTTGAATGGGTGGAATGTAAACAATACACCGGTAGCAGAACGCAAACAGAAATCGTTTAGTTACGTTGGATCACAACGACGGAGATATCGCCGTGAGCAGTTGTGGAGTGTACTAATGAATACACACACCGACAACATTAACGGAATATTTATTAAAAACCTTTTTTATGGGCAAGATAGTTTTTGTTTTTTTTTAATTGTGCAAATCCGATGCACGCTCCCCTAAATGTAAATTTTTCATGTTCTAACATAGCAGTCGGAAATCTTTTAAGGTGCTCCCTCACCGGGTGCATTCGCGTGTAATGTAAAGTGGGTGATAGACGTGCGAGTAAGTACGCGGACTTGTGACCTTTTTCGCCTGTGTCACCTTAAAAACGCGTACTTTAAAATTGCCGCGCAAGTTCGCCGGCGATCCAACCTGTTTGAAATCTTACTCGTAGCTCGTCTCGGCTCGTACGTGTGGCAGCGCTGCGAGCCGGGAGCCGCCATTTTGTTTTGCCTGTCCGTGGATGCACAACGCTTGTGGTGTTTGACGTTTGTGTAATTTTTGTTAATATTGGTTTACTGCGCAAGTGCCTAATCATTTAGTTTAGAAAATTCTCAAAATGAGTGATTTCCAAACTTATTCGCATGAAATGCTAACAGAATATATAGAAGGTTTTCGAAATAATCCTTGCCTTTGGAAAATTAGAAGCAATGATTACAGAGACAAAAATATGAAGTTTCAAGCATACAATAATTTATTAGAAATTATACGTAAGGTGGAAAGAGATGCTACCATAGATAACGTCAAGAAAAAAATTAATTCATTGAGGGCTGGGTACCGTAAAGAACATAAAAAAGTGCGAGATAGCATGACAACAGGTTCAGGAGCTGACCAGGTATATGTACCAAAATTATGGTACTACCAAGGTAAGTATAATTATTTATAAATCAATTGCCAGCGCGGTGTCCAGGTGTAGTGTTGTTACAATACATAATGAAATTGTGATGTTTTAAATTAAAACAAAAAGTACATAATATAATATTAGTCTTTTATTTACAGGTGAACAATCGGCTGACAATTTGGATAGCAGTGAACAGGAGACAGTTAATGATGATGAAAGTACATTTGACGTTGAAAATGATACTCAGGTAAATTATATATTATTATTATAACATTCTGTGTTGCCATGGTACTGCACCACTAGTATTTAAGTAGGTTTCATACTTTTCTCGGGTAATTCTTGCATTTTGAGTGGGATTACGATCCACAGTATGTTATTTGGCCCTAGTAGCGGTCGTCCTCATTTAACGTGGTTTTTTTAGATAACATTAAAACAAATCGTATTTAAAAACTTATTTTTTTTTATCTATCTTAGTTTTAAAGAAATTAGGGAAATCGAGAAAAAGTCATAGAAACCATAGAAATATATTATCTCATAAATTAGCACTAAATTATCATTCAATCCTTTACGGTATGATGGGAAAAGCACTAAAAACATGAATAAGTTAACTACAATGTAAATAATCATACCCTTATGGATGAAATCATTACTTTTTTGTAATATCAAGATAAATATTTTCTAACGAATTTCTACATGGTCGCATTTCTTTTCAGTGCTAAATTGTTACTTACAGTACTAACTACCCACCACACAAAAATCAGATGCTACGGATACAAGACTCCATAAATATTCAATCTCAAAGTTTGGAGTCAGGGTTGTCAGTCACACGCTAGTGCCTGTCAGTTTTCAACGAGCAAAGTTTTTTATGTTGTTGCTCTTTAAAAACTGACAGGCACTTATTGATTACAGGTGATTAACAATTTAAATTATATTCATTTTTAAAATGTGTTTATTAGTTGCAAAAGCTGGTTTAAAATTATGTAAGGAATCGAAAATTTAAATGCTTCTATTTTTCTAATGATTGATATTTAAAAGTCAAAGTTCTTTATTTCTTCGAAGTATAGGTATTCTCATAGAATACTTTATAATGTCAAGCTGAATGTTCGGACAAACGAATATTTTATGTGTAATCAAAATCTAGAGTGACTTATAACTCTATCTTCGATGAAGGTTATTATGTGGAATTGGGAAGGGGTCCACCCTCGTCAGGCAATTGCCAAAACCCCAATTCCTATACATAGTATCTGGAGAAGCGGGGGTGAGGTGTCATGGAGCCGTCAAAGACCCATGGCACTGCTTTGCCTCAGCAGAAATTGACCCATTCTGCTGGGGGATGTCCTTCTGGGCCCCGACCAGAGGACTTAATGCAAGGGGGGAATGAGGGCGCCAACCCTCATTCTGGTCAGCGAGTGGCAGAAACGATTACTAACGACGACAAAGGCATGAATATGGATATGAAATCGCTTACGAAACTGGAAATATACACTCTTTTAGTCGAGAAAGCCCGTTCAAATGGACTGAAAAACAGGCCTACAGATCTCGATACTGATGAAAGAAACATGGTTGTGTTAAATGCTCTCTTTCCAAATGGTATTCCTAACAGTGTTGACGTTCAAAATAAAAAAATCAAAGAAAACCTTTCAAAATTTATTAGCAAATGCGAAAAACTCTACAATGACAGCAAAAGAAATTTAAAACGATTCCGTGATAAAAATAAAGATTGGCTTGAGTTATATAAGCATAACCTTAATCTTATATACTTATCAAGGCTATTAGACAATAACCATCATTGTTAATTAGGCAATAAATATGATAGCACGTACTATTTCCTGGTATCATAAAGATAACAGGAAATCACTTAGAATAAGCACTCCTTGTATTACAATAGCATATAAGGTTTTTATCAATGAATAAAGTTAGTCTTAATCCGCTCTTCAAGCTGAACACTTGTCTTTTTAAAAAAGCCTTTCGCCTCCGCCCACAACCTAACTCAGAGAGCATTTTCAGCTGCTTGGTGAGCAGATTCCCATGTTTCTCCACTAATGATAAGTGCAGTTTCGCCTGCATATACAAGTATTTTACAGTTAGGGATTGACAGCTGACACAATCTGTTGACAAATATAAGAAAAAGGGTAGGACCCAGCACGCTGCCCTGTGGTACGCCAAAGGTTTCACATCTTCACTGATGTAGTTTTTAACTCTTTGGCTACGGTTTGTCAGATAGTCACGGAAGTGGTTAAAAGTTATGTCTCGTATTCCTAAGCTTTTTAAACCACGTAGAAGGATGGGAGTTGAGACCGTGTCGAAAGCTTTGGCTAAATCAAGAAATATACCTATAGTTTTAGTCCTAGGATCAAGATCCTTAACAATTTGGTTTGCTCAAGAACAGCATCCTCTGTTGATACGCCTCTCCTAAAACCGTTTTGGTTTGGCGCAATTATGTTGTTGCAATCGAGATAACTAAGCAGTCTTTTGTTCAGAACCTTCTCCATAATTTTGGACAGTGTGGTGAGTACAGATATAGGCCTATAGTTCTCGACACGGTCACCATCCCCACCCTTAAATACTGGTGTGACTAATGCTTTCTTAAAAGTGTCGGGGAAAATACCGTTTGATATACATAAATTACAGATATGCGTTATTGCTGAAACGAGTACACGTCTGGCAAACTTAATGACTGATGCTGGTATTCCATCGTGACCTACTGCACAATTGTGTTTTAATCCTGTAATTATATTATCTATTTCTGAGTAATTTGTTTCAAGTAATACGAATGAATTACCTTGAGGATTAATTATACTGTTATATTCAAAGTTAGGGCGAAACACACGCTGATCCTGCGTAACTGTTTGATATGATTATAATTAGTTTTAGTACTTCGGATTGTGGCAACACAGCAATTCCTTTTGGCTGATATATATTATCTAAAACACGATCAACATGGCGAACCACGAGAATACAGTAACCCTCCTGCGTAATATCTTGATACAACTTGTAACATCAATGCGCTCCACTTCCCCCAGCCCCCTGCCCGCCCGCTCAGTAGCCTACGTGACAGTGAAGTGAACGCACGTTGTCATATAGTGTTTTAGACAGTTGTAAATTTAAGTAATGGCCTGGGACAAAGAGAGGACCCTATTATTCATCGAACAATATAGGGAAATCAGGGAATTATGGGACCCTAAGCATCCTCAACACTTTAATAAAATAATAAAACTATAATAATAAATTATTATAGTTTTATTAATCATAATTTCACCCAACCGTCTTAGTTGGGTGAAATTATCGGATCAATTTGGAATAACCGTGCAAGAATGTCAAAAGAAAATCACAAGCCTGTTAGTATCTCTAAGAAGAGAAAAGAGCAAAATGAAAAAATGCTTCAGGAACCGGAAAAGGTGGGTAACATATTTTATTTATGTACCTACATCTACTTAGTCATGCCATACCGTGCACAATAACTTTGACAAGCAAGGGGTGAGTGTGAGTGGCGGAGAAGTCACATTCCATACGACTCGTGTGTACCTAGTGGCGCATCCACACATGCCCAGCGGCACGGCCGGCGGCATGGCCGGCGGCCGTGCCGCCGGCATCTCAGCCGCGGCACGCGCGGCTTTTGGTTGCCGGCGGCAGTTTGCTTGCGGCTTCGATACGGAGTGGTAGTGTTGTCGTATAATTTCATAGAAGTAAATAACGAAATGACAGAATTTAACTGGGATGATAGTGCAGTACTTTTATTAATAGAAAAGTATCAAGAAAATGAGCCATTGTGGAACCCAAGGCATATGGATTTCAAGAATCGCAACAAAAGAAATGATGCTATTAGGGATATTGCTTCTGTGTTCAACATAGCATCATCAGAAATTGAGAGAAAACTGAAGAATTTATCCAGCCATTATTTTCGAGAAAAACGCAAAATATGAAGAATCTAAAAGGAGTGGATCTGGACGGGAAGATGTTCAATTACCGAAATGGTTTGCTTATAAGGCGTTATCATTTCTTAGTGACAAGAATGCACCGGTACCGACTCTGAACAGCCACGCACCTATTGTAAGTACCCATCAAATTTTTATAATCAAGTAGACTAGTTAGTCGCCTATTGATCGAAATTCGACCATAATTAATTTAAAATACATATTTCATTAAGTAATATTTTAGTAAATAGGGGTACAAAGATTTTTTCTCGCGTATTAATATTAGATACCTACTACCTACAACCCGGTAACAATATATAATACCACGGAGAGCGGACGAGCATACTCTCGTATTTGAGCCAGTCGGCAAAACGCTCACCGAAAGCGAAGTATTCGGGAATAAGCGCTCATCAAGAGTGTAGGTATAGGCGTCATCAATGGTGACTGTATACATGTAATGTTTATAAGCTTGGTTTTTAGGGTTCCGTACCCAAAGGGTAAAACGGGACCCTATTACTAAGCCTCCACTGTCTGTCTGTCTGTCTGTCCGTCTGTCTGTCTCCAGGCTGTATCTCATAAACTGTGATAGCTAGAAAGCTGAAATTTTCACAAATGATGTATTTCCGTTGCCGCTATAACAACAAATACTAAAAATAAAAATGAAAAAATATTAAGGGGGTCCCCATACAATAAACGTGTGAAATCGCTATAACTTTGTTATTTTATTATTATATATTTGTATGAAAAACAAAGTTATTTTTTGTTGCCGAAAAATGTTTGTATTTTGGCTAGTTGTAGGTAATAGATACGTTCATTTTTCATAGATAATGGTACGGAACCCTTCGTGGGCGAGTCCAACTCGCACTTGGCCGGTTTTTATTAAATATTTACATACTGATTGGATATTTCAAAACATAATGTTAAAGCTTGTTTGCAATTATTTATAAGATTTCCTTTTTATTTTCAGTCTTCTCAAGTTAATATCACTCCCCAGACTACGCTACCTTCGACAAGGAGGTCACGAAAGCGAAACATAGAGGGAGATCCTGAAGTTGATGAAGCTTTGCAATTACTGAGGGAGATTACATCTAATGCAAGGCAACGCGATGATGCTGCTATATTTGCAGACTATATAAGTAGCAAGTTGAGGAAGATGGATCATTACACGATGTGTACAGTACAACATCAAATCCAGAATATTGTCTATGAAGCAGAAATGAGAATGGGTCCGATGAATTTTGATACCAATAATACTACTCAGCCTCTTCGTTATCAAAATGTTCGTCCAGGATACTTCACAGGCCAACCTACAACGTCAACAATGTCACCATCGCCCTCAACTTCGCGCTCTTATTCTGTTCAATCAGACTATGAAATGCAAAATAGCCCAGATGTCAACACAAGTGACAGTCTGTTACAAGTCTTGGAAAATAATTTAACCGAAAATAGTGTTATAGAAGTGTTAAGAAATGTTTCTGATTCCTAAATAAAACAATTATTTGAATAATCATATTTTATTTCTTTAAAACATTATAATTGATATTGCCAAGGAAGCTGACCTTGTTCCGATAGAAAATAACATTTTAGCTCATTTCTAATTACACTTGGTTCTACATTTAGAGCGATCTGCGGAATATTTTGTTGCTCTTCGTTCAAAACTCCATCAGTAGTTCTTTCATTTCTCTTCATAAAATTATGCAGATGCACACAAGCCATCACGACAAGTTTTGCTTTCTCATTTTGTAAGCCAATGCGTGAATGTAAAATTCTGAATTTATTAGATAAAATGCCAAACGCGTCTTCTACAACCATGCGCCCGCGACTAATTCTATAATTAAAAACCCTCTCAGGTGATCCTTTTGCATGATATCCAGAAAATGATTTATTATATTCTGTGAGATGGGGAAAGCATCATCACCGATGAAATAAAAAGGTACAGGTGTATTTCTCCCTTGTAATGGAATCGCTTGTGGCAGACTTAAAGTTCCATCTCGTATCATATCAAATAAAGTTGAATTGCGTAGAACTCCACCATCAGATATTCTGCCCTGACATCCAATGTCCACGTATAAAAAGTTATAATTGGCATCGATTAAAGCTAGCAAAACAATACTGAAATATGACTTATAATTAAAAAACTCAGAACCGCTATTAATTGGACATGAAATACGTATATGTTTCCCATCGAGGGCACCTACGCAATTAGGTACATTCCATTTCTGCATGAAACTCCGAGCCACTGATAGCCATTCTTCCTGTGTATTCGGCATCTGTAAAATAAAATTGTTTGTGATATTTGTGTGTGTAGTTCTAGTTATATGTATGTAAAATGTGTGTGAAGTTCCAGGTACAGTATAAAATCATAGATATTATAATTCGACTAGGAATAGATATGTTACTTAGGAAGGTTCAGTTTCTAACTACCTAATGTGTTACGGATATTTGTACTTACCCTTAAATAATTGGATAATGTAGATACCAACGCTTGACAAACATCTGGAATTATTAAAGAAATAACTTGTGGAGACACTTTAAACAGCGTACCGAGTGAAAAATAAGAGTCTCCTGTAGCCAGGTATCTCAAAGTAATTGCTAGTCGATCGGAAGCTGACACAGCATTTCTCCAGCGGGTGTCAGTTTTTGATATCATGGGTCCAGTTAAATTCAGTAATATTTCAAATTCTTCACTAGAGATCCTTAGAAAAGTGTTAAATTTCGAACGAATATTTCTTCGGTTTATGTCATCCTTTCTAAAATCTTCAAGTCTGATACTTTAGGCCTATTTCGTAGACTTGGTCTGACCCAATATCTTCGTTTGATTTTGCGGTTCTTTTTACGAATAATAACATACAACACTACACTTGCGATACACGCAACTATATCATAGTCCAACATCTTTCAATCCTACGTACACGACTAACTTCGACGAAAGTCACAACACTACTGCGAAAATTGCAACTGCATCTGCAGGCCGCCGGCAACCGCCGGTAAAGCCGGCGGCCTGCATTCAGCGGCAAGGCGGTCTGAAACCCGGCGGCATAAGCCGGCGGCATGTGTGGATGCGCCATAGGGCATGTTTTGTTTGTTGATGATACCTTCACTATAGTCCATTTGTTTAGGTACTTAACAAAATGTAAACAATCTTGATTAGAGATGGTCTTGATCAATGTTGATTATACTTCAAACCAGGACATCTGGGCTCGAACCTCGGTCCGATTGTTTCTTTTATTTTTTGAATTTGTATGCTGTTTATGTTATCTGTTAGATGGCGTTAGTTTCTATACAAAAGAAAACAGCATGCTTTACTTGCTTGTATTTGTATACGTATTTTATCATTGTTTTCTAACTATACAGACAGATGGCGGTAGTCATTTATGGCTGTTTTGGGGGCCCATATTAAAAATAATCTAATTCCATACCAAACGGTTTCAATCCAAATTAAAAAAAAAAAAGTGTTATAAAAAAAAACACCGAGCCAAGCTCGGTCATCCAGGTACTTAACATTTATTTAAATACCTAAACAAGTGGACTATAGGTTTTTTTTTTTTTTAAGGTGGGAAAATCATCCAATGACAAATCCCGCTCTTGGGTGGAGCGAGAGATAGTGTCAGACTTTTACTGACTAAAAACCCACTCCTGTTCCCTCTTTGCCTTCATCCCGGGGCCCCGGGCTTCGCTTTCACACTACCCGTGGAAGTGGACTATAGGTGCCTTCACCATACTATATTTTGCCAGAATATTTTTCAATTCAGTACATATTACATAATCTATATTTCAGGTGCAGAAGAAGTGTATACTAGTGTCTGGTTCGCATATGCAGCTTTATCATTTATACTGGACAGATATGAAGCACGGAAGACAACAGATTCAGTTAGTATATATGTATATTATATCGCTCATTTGCGACAAGGTCGAGATTTCTCTAAGTTGATGATTTTTTAGTTATCAATACAGTTGTGTTGAAAAAATTGCACTCAAACTGTGAAAACGTCATTTCTCTAAGCTCTATAGTAAGAGAGAGAGAGCAGATATTCACAGTTGTGCCGTTATAGTAGTCTCTTTCGTTTTGGTGACTTGGGGCAGCAACGACATTATTTAGTTGATGTGTGAAGCGCACTTCACACATCTTCTTCATCTACTTGTAGGAGTAGTTTCGAATACAGTCATACGTTTGCTTCGACCAGTACCGAAGAATGTAAATCATATAATATATTTTGACAATTTCTACACAAGTTTGTCACTATTCCATTACTTATTCAAAAAAGGTATTTATTGCTTGGGGACAGTACAGAAGAATAGACTGGGAAAAACATGTAAACTGCCTGATAAAAAAGATCTTCTCAAACCATCAGTGCCGAGAGGATCGTATGATGAAAATGTTACTACCTGTGATGGGGTTGAATTTTCGGCCACTAGCTGGAAGGATAATAAACAGGTTTTACTGCTCTCCACGTATGTGGGTTCAGAACCTGTAAACACGGTAAAAAGATATGACAAAAAGCAGAAGAAAAGCATTGCCATATCCTGCCCAAATGCTATCCGCGAATACAACGCGAGTATGGGCGGTGTCGACACTATGGATAGCTATTTGGGTCGATACAGAATTAGAATGAAATCCAAAAAATGGACAAATAGACTCTTTTATCACCTACTAGACACGTCTGTAATAAATAGTTGTATTCTGTATAAAAAAGTTTTGTTGAAGAAGGGTGCGAATCCTAAGAATATTTTAAAACTTGCTGACTTCAGGACCGAACTAGCGGAAACTTTGTGTAAATATGGCAGCACATCGGAAAATAAAAGAGGTCGCCCAAGTTTGAATACTGCTGCAGGCCCTGTAAACAAGCAAAGGAGACCAAAGATAGGTGCTCAAACATTACCTCCTGATGACGTACGTTTTGACGGTGTCGGGCATGAAAAATCTTATGGTTCCAAAAGGAACCAGTGTAAATATGCCCAATGTAAAAAACTTACGTCAGTAATGTGTGAGAAATGTCATGTGTCACTCTGTGAAAATAGAAATAATAACTGTTTCAGGGTTTTCCACACTAATTAATTTTTGTTTTTTTTATGACCTTGCTGCATAATTTATCAAAAATGATAACACATGTTTTTTAATAAATAATAAACTTTAAATATTGAAATGATTTTTTTTATTATTTTTCCTGATTTTTAGGGACCTCATTTCGTAATATGTGTATTTTTTCACGAAAATATAAAAAATCATGCATCTAAGGGTTAATACTTTTCAGGCGAAGGCGAAGCTAACCAAACATCACACGAGATGAGAAATTTGTCAAATGAGGGTAGTTCTTCTTCCAGCTCGTTATCTGATTCGAATTCATCAGCTGATTCAGATTCATCAGATGACACGTTTATTGAAGGTATTATTGTAGTGAATCGAATTTGCTTTTAAGAACTTAATCATCTTAAATTAAATACTAATTATGTTTACTTATTTTGCAGATAGTGACGATTTTGTAAAAGATCCTATTTACATACCACCTGAGCAACTTCTTCAGCAGAATTGTTGATAGAGACAATTGAGGATTCAATTTCATTACCTTCTACTTCAACGGCAGATAGACTAATAACTATTTCCGAACCATTTCCTCTGCAGCGTAGTGCTGAGTTGCCATTTGAACAGACAAGTGAGAATTCCATTGCTACTGACAATTTGGATAGCATAATTCCATTGCCATCAACTTCAATGGAAAATAGGAACATAACTTCGTCGAAAAAATTAGATTTCGGCAATTATATCCTTTTTCATAAAAGTGATGAATTTAACATTTCTTTTTTTACACCAAAAAAGGATATGTGTGATGTGTGTGCTATGAAAACTGTGATAATAAAGAAAACCTAAAAGAAGAACATGATAAACATTTGAAGGAAAAAGAGCTATGTCGAGCAGAGAAGACCAAAGACAAAGCTGATGAAAATATTGTAACAGCGGTCTATGATCTCCAGGCTGTATTTCAATGCCCCAATGGCGATGTATCTGTAGTCTTCTATTATAAATGTAAGTTTAATGTAATGAATTTTATAATTTGCGATTTAAAAACAAACAAAGTAGAATGTTTTGTTTGGGACGAGTCCAACGCTAATAGAGGTGTAAATGACTTGGGAAGTATCCGAAACAGCTTTCGTTACTAAATAATAACAGGAGTCTTGACATTGTCTTTTACTCAGACAATTCCGCAGGCCAGCAAAAGAACAAGACAATGATTGCAACATATTTTGCATTGCATTTATATATATTATTATTGCATTACAAAAGTTCCCTAACCTCCAAACATTACACAACTACACATATATTTTTTCTCATAAAGGGGCTACCCAAAATGAAGGTGATACAGCTGATTCACTAATAGAAAGACAGGTAAAAAAATTGCTAAAAGCTGGACCAATGTACTCGCCAGAAGCATTTATCGGTGTTATAAAATGGCTAGAAAAAAACCTGAACCATTTCATGTGAATGAAATGTGCACAGCGAATTTTGTTAATTGGAAAGATGCATGTACCCAAATGGGAGTCAATTTGACAGAGGATAAAGAAGGAAATTCAGTTAAGATTGGAGTTATAAAATTTTTAAAGATTGAAAAGAATAAGCCACGCGTATTGTTTTACAAGAACTCTTACGGAGAAGAAGAATTTTAAAAAGCAGAAATTATCAGAAAAAAGAAAAGGATTGACGTAAGCATCAAGAAAGCTTATGATAGTAAACCAGGCATATCCGACAGAAAGAAAGCAGATTTGTTGGAATTGTTAAACAAAAATCTAATTCCACAGCTCTATGCTCGGTTTTACAATTCTTTGTAAGGTTTTTCTTTTGTACCTTTATTTTGCTTTAGAGAATGTTGATACTTAT
Source organism: Mythimna pallens (assembly GCA_961205895.1). Lineage (NCBI taxonomy): Eukaryota > Metazoa > Arthropoda > Insecta > Lepidoptera > Noctuidae > Mythimna > Mythimna pallens. Next base: position 19,085,896 of record OY540839.1, on the reverse strand, counting down.
TTTGTGACAACATTATAATTATGTTACTACTTAATTGTCAAAAGTATTAAGAGAACTGAATTATTGAGACTGACTTTGTCATAAAAATATTAATTACTTATTGTGTAACGATAACTGTTATTGAAAGTTGATTTTGAAGACCGATGGTGTGAATGACAATGCCAATACGCCGAACAGGAACGATGATAACTACGACAAACTGTATAAAATAAGGCCGCTGCTAGATTACATCAACGTAAAATGTCAGACAAATGCCAAAAACACAGATTCTCAGTCAATTGACGAGTGCATGATAAAGTTCAAGGGGCGATCTACTCTAAAGCAATACATGCCCATGAAGCCCATAAAACGGGGCTTCAAGGTTTGGGCTAGAGCTGACAGCCACTCAGGATACTTGTATCAGTTTCAAGTGTATGTTGGAAAGACCGAAAAGGTCGAAACAGGATTAGGCAGTAATGTTGTCATGACATTATGCCAGTCACTCATAAATGAAACCTTTATGGGTCATATAGCATTTGATAACTTTTTTTCTAGTCCAGCTTTACTACAAACGTTATACAATAATGGTATATATGCAACTGGTACAGTCAGAAATGACCGCCAAGATATGCCACTAATTGTAAAAAAGCTCAAAGCGACTGGTAATAAAGAAATTGATGAAAAGATAGCAAAGGCTGTAAAAAATGCAAACCAAAAAACAAAAAAGCTGAAAAGAGGAGAATGGAAATGGAGGGTAAAAAATAATGTTGGCATTATTATCTGTAAAGATAACAAATTAGTAAGCGTTTTGAGCACTGCATTTCATCCAAAGCAGAAAACATCTTGTGAAAGAACTCAAAATGATGAATCTAAAAAATCATTCCCCTGTCCGCTGACAATTACAGAATACACAAAGCGTATGGGAGGAGTGGACCGGTTTGACCAAAAGAGAACCCCGTACGCAGTCGGAAGAAAAAGCTCGAAGTGGTGGAAACGCATCTTCTATTTTCCTTATTGATGCTGCTATAACAAACGCGTATAAATTGTTTGCTTCTAACAGACGTAACCACACCGTATTGTCTCAAAAGGAATTTAGGCTGACATTGTCTCGAGAGTTAGTAGCAAACGCAACATTCCGAATGAGACTCTTTGCCACCATGCCAAAGTTCGCGTCCAAAAAAAGTTAGTCTGTACAATCCGAAGAAAGTGAATCAAGGCAAAAGAAACTATTTGGCGTGCCTCGAGAAATTCGTTTTTCTGAGCTGGGAGCTCATTGGCCTGCAGAATTACCCACCTTTAGAAGGTGTCGCTTGTGTAGTAGTGCGCACAATAATCAACGATCCAGGATACAATGTGATAGGTGTCAAGTGCCATTGTGTGCAGTGCCTTGCTTCAAAAATTACCATCAAACAAATACATAAATTGGTAAGGCTAGACTGATGGTGGTTTATATGTTGCCATCATGTTTTTTTTCTATATAATTAATAAATCTATATATATAAAAGAAAGTCGTGTTAGTTACACCACTTATAACTCAAGAACGGCAGAACAGATTTGGGTGAAAATTGGTAGGGAGGTAGCTTAGAGCCAGGAGACGGACATAAGATACTTTTTATCCCCTTCGACAGCGTTCCCGTGTGACTTGACATGAAACGTCAGTCACTATAAAACATGGTATAACAAAAAAGAATCAAACTTGGAATAACAAAACGCAAATGACAGCTATGTAATTAACGTATAATGGCAGCTATGTAATGACGTATAGATGACAATTTGATATTTGTAAGAAATCAATATTCAAACTATTTCTATTAAATAAATAATTAACAATTATAATGTAATGATAGTGCCATTGCCCATTCGTATAAACAGTGAAGTCAACTATAAAACTCGGTATGGTTGAAAATTTGAGTTTTGAAATAAATTTTTAGGTGAATTGAAGTGAAGTGAAGTTTACTTAATAATGCCGCGAGCAAGACGATCGAATCTTTCCCGACAAAGCCGTAATGCAAGAAGAATACGAAATACTGCAAATGAAAGGACTGAAGAAGAACAAGAAATTGCACGTGAACAGCGCCGCGATAGTATGGCTCGACTTCGTGCTTCTCAATCACGAGAGCAAAGTGAAGCAGCCCGTGAAACAGCTCGGTTGGCAATGCGGAATCGTCGAGCGAACAACAGAGGTCAACAAATAGATAATTTGCGACGCAGAACAAGATATTTATCAAGTGCTGATTTGAATCGAGCAGCGTTTCGATACGGTTGCAGCAATGATTACAGCTTGCATCCTAGCGTTTGCATTGGGCAAATGGACGTTAGGAAAATTCAAAGGTGAGGAAGTTCTTATTCCGAGGATCCCGATGATCCCAACCGATATGCCGTTTGAATTTAAAAGAATTCAATTTCCGATACGTCTTGCATTTGCCATGACCATCAACAAATCACAAGGCCAATCCTTAAAAGTTTGTGGTTTAAATCTAGAACATTCATGTTTTTCCCATGGTCAATTATACGTGGCATGTTCACGGGTTGGAAGACCATCTGCGTTGTTTGTTTTTGCGCCTGATAATAAAACAAAAAATGTCGTGTATCACACGGTACTTAAGTGAAGAGCAACCTATGTACTAAAATACAGAAATAATAATGAATGATTAATGTAGGTATTTAATTTTTTTTGTATTTTTTCCAATAAAAAAAAACCACAATCTGCTTATTTATTGCCACTAAGGCGGAACAAAGTTCGCCGGGTCAGCTAGTAAAGTAAAATAAAATGTTTAAAAAAAATATATGATTCCAAGTAGTGAAGTTTTATTTCATTATCTAGGCTTATTCCCTCTACCAGTTAAAGGGTTAAATCATACGAAACTTGAAAAGAAATAATATGTATGTATATTGAGAACATAGACAAAAGACATAACATACTCAAATATTACTAGTTGACCGCTGATAAAGTCCATGTGAAATGCCCCACAGTTGACTGACTAAAAGCCACTCGTATCCCTTATGATGAGAAGCCCTTTGGTTACAAGACCATGGCTTCGCTTTCAAGAATTCCCTGTGGCATTTGCGGGCATCGGCCCTATAAAGCCTTTTGAGGTAGTTTTTATTATATAAATAGGCTTGCGCTAGACCACTATCTAAACTGATGATATGCGATGATATGATCAATGGTGGGGCCCACTTGCCTAGTTGTAACCTATTCATCTCTTTTACTGGTGCAGGCAATATTCATGCCACCAACTTTTTTATTTTTTTTCTCATACGGCAATACTACTACTTTTAAAGTACCAATTCTGTGTGAAAAGGAACGAATTACAGATTAAAACTAAACTATGACATTACCATATTTGACATTTATTTGTCAGTTAATGTTTTAACTGTTTTCGTAAGTTAGCGATCTGCACATAAATCCAAGAAAATCTTCAAATTGCAACATAACCACGGTAAGATTTTATATTTATTGTAAAGTAAATGGTATTCTAATTATGTTTTACTGTATATTTTCAAATAATAATTACTAATTGTATCTTAAAAATGGCTTCGAACATGGTGTCCACATATTTGCCACTACCAGTTACCATTACCATTGCATTTCTGTAACTTTTTTTAGATTTGTATAGAAATGTACAACTAACTTTTAATTTTTACATTTTATTAGACGATGAGTAAGCGAAGACAAGTACTGGTAGATCAGCAAATAGAAGAAGAGCTTGAAAGTCTATTCGGTATGCCAGATGGCTCTATATCTGAAGATGATGAAGAAGTGACAGATACCGAGTGTGTAGAAAAATCAGACTTGCTTTCTGTATTTAGGTGAAGATGTTCTTATTAGCTCAGCAGCGGAGCGTCCCGGCGAGAGTCCCGGCCTAGCAAATTCACCTCAACCTTCTACGTCTAGAACAGAAGTTCATTATTCTCCATTGGAAACTGCAAGATTTCAGCCACCTGTACCTGAAGACGGAGAAATCCCAAACATTTCAGACTTTTCTTCTTCATCAGATGATGAATCAGATGCTGATGAGGTCCAATGGAAAAAGTAATATTGCCAACGTCCCAACTTGGAAAACTTCGATTGTCCATCTTTACGCTGTACCAAAAATCTACCAAACAGAACAAGGCCAGTTACATATTTCGAGCTGTTTTTTGATAACGAAGTAATGGATAATATTATAGTACAGACAAACAGATATGCAGAACAACAAAATGCAAGAAACTGGACATGTATAACTGTACCCGAATTGAAGGCATTTCTTGGAATCATAATACAGATGGGTATTCATGTACTTCCTACAATCGAGGACTATTGGTCAAGTGATCCATTATTACATGTAGTAGAAATAGCTGAAACGATGACATTGCAAAGGTTCCAAAAGATATTGAAATTCTTGCATATCAATGATAATATGGCAATGCCGAACCGTAATGACAATAACTATGATAAATTATATAAATTGCGTCCCCTTATTGATCGTTTGAATAATCTTTGTCACAACAATGCAATTACAACTAATTCTCAGTCCATAGATGAATGTATGATAAAATTTAAGGGTCGCTCTACCTTGAAACAATACATGCCAATGAAACCCGTGAAACGCGGATATAAAGTATGGTGCTGAGCTGACAGTTGTACAGGGTATCTATATCAATTCGAAGTATACACAGGCAAAACTGATACCGCAGAGACAGGATTGGGAAGTAATGTTGTAAAATCACTATGCGAGCCCTTATTGAGAAATAATTATTCTGGTCATGTGGCTTTTGATAACTTCTTTTCAAGTTTTGAACTAATGCAAGAATTATATGAACAAGGTATCTACAGTACGGCAACGATTAGAAGTGATCGCGCCGATTTACCTCTTTTGGTAAAGAAACCAAAAAAAACTGGAAACAGAGAAGATCAGAGAACAGCTGAAGCTTCTAATAGAGCGCGTACAAAGCTCAAAAAAATGAAGAAAGGAAAATGGAAGTGGAGAGTCAAGAAGAACGTAGGATTTGCTGTTTGGAAAGATACCAAACAAGTGAATGTTGCAAGCACAGCATTTCATACTAAAGAAAAGAGAACTTGTAATAGAACTCAAAAAGATGGGTCAAAAAAGTCTATCAAATGCCCATTACTAATACCAGAATACACGAAACATATGGGTGGTGTCGATCGTTTTGACCAAAAAAGAACATCATAATTATGCCGTGGGCAGAAGTCGCAAATGGTGGCCCCGAATATTTTATTTTTTGATAGATGTTGCAATAACCAACGGCTATATCGGGTGTAAAAAGACCCTTAACGTAAACGAAAACTACGTATTGTACCCATCACTGGGATAGATTTTTTCTTCTAGAACATACCTGGGAAAACACTGGTTCCAGATATATTCAAGGTCAAAGTAAGAAAAAAAAAGTTGACTTTTTTTCAAAATCGTATTCCAAGTGTCATTAGAAAACTTTCTTCCGAACAAACATTATCAAAATTATTAATTTTTCATAACAAATTACGCATTTGAAGTTACAAAAATGCAATGAATACAAAATACTACGCACGCTTCGACGCAGCTGTGCGGCTGTGGCGCGCACACTAGCGTGCGAGGTTCCGAGTTCAACGAACAAATGCGAAACGCGCTCAGCTGATGACAGTATGGACAATTTATTTATTTTATGAATTGAACAGTTTACGATTTTACGTTTTCAATAAAAACGTTGATTATTATTTATTTATTGATTTAATTTTGAAATTAGGTATTAAATGGTAGAAATTAAAAGTAGGTACCTACCTACCGTACCTACTTAACTAAGCGCGACTGCGCTGACGCAGGTCTTCCCCAATCTGGCAGGTCCTGACGCCTCCTGCCAGAGGGTCTACGCGGAGCGTAGACCCGTGGTTTGTGCAGTCCATGGACGTTTACGGGGCCCCGGTTTAGACTCGGTCACTCGGACTGAAGGTGAGTAAAAGGGTCATGGCCATCCTAATGATACAGGGATACCGCGCGGTCTCCTGCGAGGCGTGCCGGCATGCTGGCCTGCCACTGTGGGATTTTGCAGGCAACAATCCTAGTACGTGATGATGCAACGCCTTCGAAGGGAAACTCCGCTGCCGCGTCCAATCGCGGCACGACGCGGCAGACAGAGCTCCAGCGAGATCTTGTGGTGGTATGGTATGAACTTGAAGACAGCGACTGTCGCAACCTTGCGCTGGGCGCGCCATGATAGCAGTAGTAAGTTCCCTCTCTGAGGAGTAGCTAGTGAGGCACCACGGCGTCCGCACTTTCCGCCTGACGAAGGTCCTCGCCGGACACGGTTGTTTCGAAAGGTTCCTGTGTCGGATTCAGCGGAAAGAAACGCCCGGGTGTAACGCGGCCCTGGTATACAAACGGCAACTGAAGGAACAAAGAGAGAGAGAGAGATGGAGTTTCAAACTTTTAACTGACTAAAAATCGGTAAAAGTCTGACACTCCCTTTCTCTTCACCCAGAGCGCGAGGGGACATTTGATGATTTCCTATCGCAAAAAAGTTACTTTCTACGTATCTAAAAACTAAACTTAAATCCTAGGTAGGATAGTAAGTTCCCTCTCTGAGGAGTAGCTAGTGAGGCACCACGGCGTCCTCACTTTCCGCCTGACGAAGGTCCTCGCCGGACACGGTTGTTTCGAAAGGTTCCTGTGTCGGATTCAGCGGAAAGAAACGCCCGGGTGTAACGCGGCCCTGGTATACAAACGGCAACTGAAGGAACAAAGAGAGAGAGAGAGAGAGAGATGGAGTTTCAAACTTTTAACTGACTAAAAATCGGTAAAAGTCTGACACTCCCTTTCTCTTCACCCAGAGCGCGAGGGGACATTTGATGATTTCCTATCGCAAAAAAGTTACTTTCTACGTATCTAAAAACTAAACTTAAATCCTAGGTAGGATAGTAAGTTCCCTCTCTGAGGAGTAGCTAGTGAGGCACCACGGCGTCCTCACTTTCCGCCTGACGAAGGTCCTCGCCGGACACGGTTGTTTCGAAAGGTTCCTGTGTCGGATTCAGCGGGAAGAAACGCCCGGGTGTAACACGGCCCTGGTATACAAACGGCAACTGAAGGAACAAAGAGAGAGAGAGATGGAGTTTCAAACTTTTAACTGACTAAAAATCGGTAAAAGTCTGACACTCCCTTTCTCTTCACCCAGAGCGCGAGGGGACATTTGATGATTTCCTATCGCAAAAAAGTTACTTTCTACTTATCTAAAAACTAAACTTAAATAATAGGTAGGTACCTACCTACAATTTAAACTTCTTAAATAACAACTTGATAAACCTCACTAGGTTCATAAGCATAACATAAACCTCACTAAGTAGGTAAATAAGATGTGATACGAACAGGTAAAACGACGTGATTGCTGCATTTACGATCACAATGATAAAGGAAAAGTAAATTTCGTAATTTCATTTATTATGTTTGAATTAGGTACCTACCTAAAACTATCGGAAAAATCACACAAAGTTCCATACACTTAATCATCACCTGCTTAGGTTCCACGGGTAGTGTGAAAGTGAAACCCGGGGCCCTGGGACGAAGGCAAAGAAGGAGTGGGTTTTTAGTCAGTAAAAGTCTGAAACTATCTCGCGCTCCGCCCAAGAGTGGAATTTGTCATAAGATGATTTTCCCACACAATAAAAAAAAACCTGCTTAGGTTTCTCCCAACTATTGAGGTCTCCTTTCAGTCTAACCGGACTGCCTATTTGGCCTCCACAACCCAGTTATCGGTTAATATGATACCCCTTAGCTGACTGAATGACAGCCGAGACCAATTGCTTAACATGGTTTCCGAACCACGAAAGGGTTTCGGAATTTGGATGGTTACCCATCACCCGAACCAACCTCGGCAAGCGCAGCTTAATCTTCGGTCGAGCCTTGCGGCTGTTATTTATTATTTAGCCACAAGCCCCTCAAAAATGCCTACAATCCGTAAGTATTGTAGGCATTTTTGAGAATGACTTCTAGTGAGGATGGCTTCTAGTGCATAAGGCTGTAAGGCTTATGCACTTGAAGCTATTCTGTTAAGTAAGATTGGAAATAAATGTCGTAGGTTTATAAAAATGCCTTTATAAAAATGTTTAGTAGGTACCTAAAAAATTACGTTTCAAAACATGAACGAGCACGCGGCGCGGGAGTCACAGAGCGATTCCCGGCCACCGTAGACGCGGGCTTGCGGACGGAGAACAATGGATCCTCCATCCGATAACGATCAAGCCCTGGTGGACAGCGCGTTGTGTTCCACGTGCGCCTTAAGAAACTGTGGGCAAAACTGATGGGGCTCGATAGGAGCGATGCCTGAGAGGATCGCGGGAATATTCGAAAGAGTTACCGCGACCCTGAAATGCTAAGGCAACCGAAAGAACAACATTGGGTTTTAGTCAGTAAAACTCCCTCTCGCTCCACTGGTGGAGCCCAAGATTATTTTGATGATTTCCCAACGTCAAAAAAAAATTATCGAATCTTCTCATGCTTCCGTGCACAACTGCAGCAGTCTGAACTGAGATACAACCGACTGCGGCCTTCAAAACTACCTACTAGCTATTTCACAAATACTAACAAGAATTTAGTCAGAATTTCATTTATAACATTATTTTTTTAATGTTATCACGAGACAACCTACAGAATAATTTACATAAAAACTCAAACCCAATTTAGGAAATTATTTATAACAAGAGCGACATGTAAATCTATGAGATCACATTTTGTTGTTACACCAGGCTTGCGCTGGCGCCAGTAGCCAGTAAGACGCGAGCGGCTCGTGCTCAAAGAAAGTTAAGGAAAAGCCGCCCACCGGCGGTGCGCAGCTGTGCTCAAAGCATCAAAAAGGCCGCCCGCCGTTCGACCCCCCTCCGTCGCGTCCCCGCAAACAAATTTAAAGGAATTTTATTTATTGCGAATTTACCTACGTGTTTGTTATTAGTTCGGTTTCTTGTGTCATCGAATGCACTTGGTTTTTTTGTTGCGAATTACTGTTACTTATTAGTTGTGTAGTATTGTGTGATAGACTAATAGAAGTGAAAGCGTTTGAGTGATAGGCTTAGTGTAGGTGTATTGTGAGTGCGTTGTATGTTTGTGTGTGTAGTGTGTTCTTTTTAGGATTAATTTAGTAGTAGGCACCTTTCGCGAGATAAGATGCCTTTTCATGTTTATTCGGCGCGCGAGTACGTGAATATGATTTATTGTTACGGCATGGCTCATGGAAACGCTACTGCGGCTCTGTGACTGTACAGGATTGAGCATCCTACCGCGTATCAACCCACGGATTCGCGGATCTTCACCAGAGCTGTTCAACGATTGCTGGATAACCAACCAATAGTACTAATTTCTCTGGGAGGCGGCCGACAAGTACGACCAGCGGTCGATGAGGCCATTCTCGCTGTGATGCGGGAAAACCCACGATTGGGCGTACGAACAGCAGCCAAAATATTGCGGAGGCGGCATGGTCATCACGCTCGGCACATGGTTTCCCATTCCACTGTGCACAAAGTTTTGAGGAGGGATAGGCAACGACCTTACAAAATCCATCGTGTGCAAGCGCTTGTGGCAGGCGACGCGATACGTCGCATGGATTACTGCAGGTGGCTGTTGAGTCAGGATCGAGATTTCATCCAAAAAATAATTTTCACCGACGAGAGCACTTTCACAAATAATGGAATGTGGAACCGCCGAAATACCCATTATTGGTGTTCCGTCAATCCTAACCAAACCCAAGAAACGGGTTTCCAGACACGGTGGAAACACAATGTGTGGGCTGGCATTGTGGGAAACCAGATCCTAGGCCCGGTTTTCTTGCCACCGAGAATGGACGGGCCTGCCTACCTCAATTTTATTACTGGCTACCTAACCGACACTTTGGAAGAGATGCCACTAGTTCAGAGGCTTGGGTTGTGGTACCAGCACGACGGTGCGCCGCCTCATGTTGTGAGACCAGTTCGTGAGCAACTGACGACGCTCTTCGGAAACAACTGGATCGGACGGTTTGGACCTAACGCATGGCCAGCACGTTCGCCTGATTTAACCCCTCTAGATTTCTTTTTGTGGGGTTACGTCAAAGATAGGGTGTTTGACCGCCCCTGCGAGACCGCTGCTGAAATGCGACAGAAAATTATTGATGTGTTTGATGAACTTAAGCAGCGGTCAGCGCAAGAAGGAATCCTGGAGCGTGTTCATGAAAACACGCGGACTAGGGCGCGCATCTGTCTCCGCGTGGAAGGTCGGCAGTTTGAACCGGAGCTCGTCAGTGTTGAGAGGCCACCTGTGCTGGATGACCTCTAAAGCGACGGACAGTGTAGGTAAGTACTCAGGCTATTTAAAAACTGTTCTTATTTCGTGTAAGTAATTGTACATAACACAGAAATTTTTAATTACCAAGAGCCTACTTAATACAGGCTACACCACACAAAACGCGCGCGACGCCGAAGCGCCGCCGTGCCGCGCCTCGCCTATCGTATACGTACCTAATACACACACACCGGCGCAATCAGTTGCGCGCTTTACATTGCTCGCAATAAAAATCATAATTTTTTTAAAGATGGAAAAAAAAGTTTGTTTCCCAGCAATATTTTTTGTTCAAACTGACTTAGTTATATGTACAGAATGTGTAGTTAACGGGTATGTGATCGGTCTTTTTACACCCTGTATATTACATAAAACGAACACCAGAGTGCACAATGTTATGAGTCAAAAAGAATTTAGAATTACTCTTTCAAGGGAGCTGGTGGATAATAAAACCTTTAGAAAAAGATCATTCCAATCAACGCCAAAATATTTAGGTAAAAAAATGAAACGAGTGGAAGAGAGTGATGAAAGACAGAAAAGAATTTTTGGGGTACCAGAAGAAATTAGATTTGAAAGATTAGAGGAGAACACTGGCCTATAGAAATAGAGACATATAAGAGGTGTCGCTACTGCAGCACTAAAGTAAATAATAAGAGATCTAAAATAGAATGTGAACGGTGTAAAGTGGATAGTGCCACTTTAGTATTAGTTTAGTATGCATCCCTGTTTTAAAATATTTCACCAACTGCCAGAAAATCAATGAAGGAGACTCCAAACTGGTGCTGGCAACCATATTGCCACCATGTTTTTTTCTTATCCAAAACATGTCTAATTTTTTTTCTTGAACATTTATTATTAAACTACCCACAATGATTCCATAAAACGCGATTTTATTTCTTTGACATAAAAAATGCATCTACCAGTAAAAGGGTTAACTTACAAGACCCCGAGGTCATAAGTACAATGTGCTCCCATTGATTCTCTATACTAATGGTACCGAGTATCAGATTAACACTGCACTTAGTCTCACTTCTTGATCTCAAATCATTAAGTAGTTTCAAAGCATTCATATAGTAATCATGTAACAAAAAAAAAGGAACATGATGAGCGATTATTCATTAACACATTGAACGCCGTGGTGGTCACCGGTGACCACCTCTATACTTTTCCTATGGGCTGACGCCAATTTACGATTTCAACAAATTTTACACATTATATTTAATTGGCCCATATGGTTCAAAATAGCCAAAAACCTCAATCTAAATAATTATTTTTTATTACTATCCAAAGAATTAACAAAATAATTGCTGACGTCCACCGGTGACCACCACGGCGCACGCCGTTGGAAATCTGCATTTCGTTCGCGCGGGGCCGCGGGGGTCGCGGCGCCGGTCACACCCCGCGCCCTTCCCCGGAAGAGCGCTTGTAGACGTCCGTTTTTTTCACCGGACAACGGACCGTGTTTTTTGCCGGATTCGCGGTGGTGTATGATTTATAATGAGTATGTGTACATGCACCGGACATCAGTCCGGCGAACAATTTACGCCGGATGCACCACCGCTTCCCCTCGGCGCGACGGACACCGGTCCGGTGTAAGAAAGAGCGGTCATCCACGCCAGTGTATTGGTGCGTGTTGACGCTGCCGGACGTATTGCCCGTTTTCTGTAAATTGTGTGCCGTCTACCTGCGTTCTTTTAAAAATGGGTGATATTGACATGGAATTGTTAATAAGTTTGGTTGAAAATAGGCCTGTACTGTGGGACAAAACCCAAGAGTGCTATAAAAATAGACAGTCGAGTTTTGCCGCTTGGAGGGAAATTTGTCTTGCGTTAAATGAAGGTTTTGAAACGTTGTCCGAGAAAGAAAAAAATGTTTTTGGTAAGTAACTTTTTATTTTCATTATTTTTATGCATATTGATTTTGCCAGGGTACACGCCCTATTGGTGACATGAAATACTCTCCATATTTGTTACGAATCATATTTGCTGTTACATTAGGGTAAAACCGGGTAATGCCGGTCAGGAGATAATACCGGTCAATATTATTTCTCTCAAACTACTGCGTTTCCGCGCACGTACATATACACAACCGCTAGTGTGAACCTACTCGACGTCAACGCGCCGGCCCCCGCTCATTCCCCGCCCGAACTCTGCGATGAACGCATGTCGATCGTTTTCGCGCTTACTTGTAGTAAATTTACGAAGGGAAACAATAAGAGGTGAGTGTTTATTATTGCATTTATTTTACATTGTTACTTATAATTGTTGTAGCGTAATTATCAAACTACTTATGTGAAAAGTGAATTTGACCATTTCTCTCAATTTTTATAACCTATAAATGTTTTTATGAAAATGTTTCTAAGTGGGTAATGCCAGTCAACCTGACCGGTATTACCCGCACGTAAAATAATGATATAAGATGAGTATTTTGATTTTTGAAGTATGTTTTGATTATTTCAGAATGCCTAAAACTAGGAGTCAACCACGTATTAAGGCATCATGGGGCCAAGATCAATTAAATAGGGCTTTTGAGCTAGTGAATGAAGGAAAAGCTATTAGCGAAGCTGCTCGAACCACTGGCGTGCCATTTTCGACACTTCAAGAAAGATTAAAGACCAAGAATCGTGATATTCCACAGCTTGGTAGAAATCCAGTCTTCACAAGGGAACAAGAAGTTGAAATGGCATCCCAAATTAAGTTCCTTGGTAAAATATATTATGGATGCACTTCGCTTCTAATAAGAAAGATGGCTTATGAATACGCTGTAAAAAATAACATCAAACATAATTTTAATGATACTCTTGAATTAGCTGGCAAGGATTGGCTAAAAGGGTTTATGAAAAGAAATCGTTTGTCCGCCAGGAAAGCTCAAGGCACAAGCCTTAATTGAGTCACTGCCTTTAACAGGAATGAAGTTGCTATATTTTTCAAACTTCTTACGGAGCTAATGGATAAACATAAGTTTTTACCAAGAAACATATGGAATGTAGATGAGACGGGAATTTCTTCAGTACAGGATCCAGGAAAAGTTGTGACTGAGAAAGGACAACAACGTGTAGGATCTATAACTAGCGGAGAAAGAGGAAAGACCGTTACAGCTGTGTGTGCTGTTAATGCTACTGGAGCCTACGTGCCACCAATGTTAATTTATCCTCGACAGAGACATTCATCTGCTTTAGAAGCTGATGGTCCTCGTGGTGCTATCTATCGATGCTCAAAAAATGGGTGGATTAATGAAGATCTTTTTGTAGATTGGCTGAAACATTTCGCAGATTTCACAAAACCTTCAGAAAATGAACCAATCTTGCTTATTCTCGACAATCATTCGAGTCACATTTCTTTGAGAGCTTATGACTTTTGCAAAAGCAAAAACATTGTTATGTTGTCTTTGCCACCGCATGGTTCGCATATAATACAACCTCTAGATGTTGCCATCTATGGTCCTCTAAAAACAGCTTATAAACAAGAATGCAACCTATTCATGAAGAACCAATTAGGGAAAAAAATTACCCAAAATGATCTGGCATCGCTGTTTAGGAAAGCTTTTCAAAAGGTAGCAACCATTCCAAAGGCTGAAGCTGGTTTTGCTGCTACAGGAATATATCCTTTGAATCCGGATGTGTTTACAGACGAAGATTTTGTAGCTGCTGACATATTGAACAGTGACGATGTAGTAGTTGAGGCAGAACAAATACGTGACCGGGACAATAAGACGCCAGATGCCCAAATTATATTAGATGAACCTATTGATGATTCTTCCCATATCCAAACGAATCCACCTCAATCGCCGTCACTGCTTGATAATGTAATTGAATTAATCTCGCCTAATAATGCAACAGTTACTTCTGAACTTGAGCAACAGATTAATTTATATAATGATCCAAAGCCTTCAACTTCAGGAACTCTTGAAAATATCACTGCTATGGATCTATTGCCGATTCCAAATAAGTCAACAGACAGCAAAATCCGTGCCAACTCTCGCAAACTGCATGCAGCCATCTTAACAGGAACACCTAACAAAGAAGCTCTTGTGGCAAAGGAAAACAGAAAAGTTACAAAAGGTAAAAAAAAGATCAAAACCAATACCGAAAAAAGAACAAAAAAAAAGAAAGGAAAGCCAACTGAAATTAAGAAGGCTAAAAGAAGAGTGCTACAAGAGACAAACCAAAAAGATGATGATAGTACGTCAGATTCTGAAATACAAATGACTGACTTGCGAGATGACGAAGATACTGACGCTGATGACGACCTAGAAAATAAATGCATAATATGCGATGATTATGGGCGAAACAACGAATTGTGGTATAGGTGTGTGCTGTGTGGTCTTTGGGCTCACGCTGACTGCTCAGGTGCGGACTCTCCTGAGGGTTATATCTGTGACTTATGCATAAACAAACTTTGACCGGTATTATCAACCTTGTGACTGGTATTACCTGCCATGGTGTTTAATACCAGTCAAAGACATTTTTTTTTATTATTTTGATTATGCCAAATGTATCTTACTTATTGATCTCAATTATTGTGATTTTGTCAGAAGAATTATTAAAGTTTAGTTAGTTTAAGGATTAATAAAAAATATTGATTAAAATAGTTTTGATAATTTTTCCTTAAGTGACTGGTAATACCCATTTTTACCCTACCTCGTGTTGAATGGGAACGAGGCAAATGGCATAGAGTAGACATCATGTGTGAACTAGCATTGTCAGTGGCATTATTAGCAATACCCTCTACTTTATGAATTATGTTTTGTAGTAAGCAGCATGTTTTTACAATGTTAACAGCAGAATCTGTTGAAACAATGGTCTATGCAAAATCCTCCATTTATTAGATAAAATACCAAATGCGCATTCGACGTAGCGTCGCGCTCTCGTGAGACGATAATTGAAAACTTTTTTTATTGCGTCAAGTTGATGCCCACCATAAGGACGAAGTACGTGTTGATGTAAAGCGAAAGCTTCATCAGCAACAAATACATAAGGTAACTCACTTTCTGCACCTGGCAACTGCTTAGGTGGAGGAATACTTAATTTATCGTCTTCTATTCTTTTCCAAAATTCTGTTTCTTTAAATACCGCTGAATCGCATTCTTTGCCGTAGACTCCAACATCAATAAAAACAAAATTATAATTTGTGTCTACCACAGCCATTAATACTATTGAGAAATAGTGCTTGTAGTTGAAAAACATTGATCCACTTTCTTCTGGCTTGATGATTCGAATATGTTTGCCGTCAATGGCTCCCAAGCAATGAGGAAAATTTGCATTCGTCTCGAAATTTTTTGCTATTGTTAACCATTCGTCTTCCGATGGTAGTTTCATATAAATTGGGGAATGGGTTTCCCACAATGCTTCACATACTTCTTGTACAATACAGCTGATAGTTTTTATACCCATTCTGAAACTGTAATGTAGATCACTAAATGTGTTCCCTGAAGCTAAATATCTGTAACAAATTTTTCTTTTTAGGCAAAGATATCATAAAAAAATGGAACAATGCAAGAGATAACTGGATGAAATATCACAAAAAAGTTAAGGAATGTAAATCCGGCTCTGGTGCAAAAAGTCTACGAAAATATAAATTCTACGATCAAATGCTCTTTTTGTGTAAAATTGTGACTCGCCGAACAACGGAAGCAAGTATAACATCAGAAAAAAACATCACACAATCTCACAACAAAGAAACTGACTCACAAACCAATAATGAACCTAGCGCACCAGCCAATACTACCGATAGAACAAAAACAAGCAAGAAGAGAAAGACAGATTGTAGCGAAGTTGATCGACAAATGCTTACTTTAATTAAATCTGTTGAAGATGAAGACAAGAGTAAGAGTATGTGTTTTTTCAAAGGTATTGCTCCGATTGTAGACAAGTATAGTGACGACGATTATCTAGAATTTCAATATGAAGTCATTAAAGTTATGAGAAATTTAACTCGGAGAAATGAAGCGTCCATGCAGCAGCAAACTTACAATTACAATATTAATCGAGGCTACACTACGGCTACACCCGACTACAGGATACATGAATATCAGCCAACACAACCCATTCCATCGACATCCAGGATGCCCTATGAATACCAACTTAAGCCTCAAGAACTGATGCAGCAAGATGATTCCCAATCTTCAATTGTTACTGAATTAAGTTCAATCACATCGCCTGAATACGATTTCGATTTTTCTAAAACTCCTTAATTTCTTTTTTGAGTATAATAATACAATTACTACCTACTAAATTTTGTTTTAATTAATACAGGTAATTGTTAGTTTTGCCTTTTAGCTTCTTAAATACTAATCGTATTACAATAATATTCCCCTTTTCTATAATTTGAAATTGAAAATGTCTTTAACATACCTTAGCGTAACGGCTAATCTCTCCGCCGGAGTAATAGATTTACGCATGTCAGTGTCCTCGTGACTTATTTTATCATATATGACTGTTAGTAATAGCTGAAAGGTTTCTTTCTTCATCCGAAAATAATTGTAAAATTTAGTTTCATCTTCTTCCAACTGCCTAAAAAGAGTATGAAATGCACCATATTCTTCCCTTTCCAATAATATAGGATGCACCCACGATGACCTTTTACGTTTTTCTATTTCTTTTAGTTTCTTCTTATACAAATAGTAGGCCAATACGAGTTTTTTTTTCTTATTATTCGACATTTCACACGTGTGTAATCTCTGACTACCAGTTCAAAACTAACGCATATAGACGGCACTCCAAGGTAACATTCATCCGGTAAAAAAAAAATATGTATACAAGGATAGCCGTTTATTGACGGTCCGTTATCCGGTGAAAAAAACGGACGTCTACAAGCGCTCGAAAGGCTGCGCGCGGCCGCGCTCTTGACACGAGTTAGTAATCGCAAGCAAGCAATCAAGGTCACGCGCATTGTTTATTTTTCATATTACCTACATATTTTCGATTTTTTTAGTGACAGTTTTACCCTGGTTACTTCTAAAAGTGAATAAATTGTGTCCTGCCTGACTGTAAGGATAAGTGTGGTGTGAATCATGGATGATTTTGAAGACTTTGAAATAACAAATGATGATTTGACGCAGATTGAAAATATAGAAATTTCCTTGCTCAATAGTAGCTTTCAGCTAAGTTCAGAGTCTGAGGAAGAGTATGACTTACAACCACCTTTACGAAAGCGACGTCGACGAGTTCTGTCCATTAGTGACACGAGTGACATTGAACTTGAAAATGCCGTGCCAAGTACTTCTGGTCACACCGCGTCGCTTCCTGTATCATCTACCGTGTGGCACCAACCAAAAGGTAATCAGCGTCGGATTATCCCCTACACTGAATTCCCAGTATTAGATTCACGAGTAGTAAGAGAAATGATCGATAAGACCCCGGCAGATTTCTATAATTTTTTAGTACACACGGTGACTTTGATAGCGTAGCAGGGCACACTAACATGATAAATGTGTGCGTAAACGCTAGCGCGTGAAACACAACAGGTATTATCGTTGTGTGATACAAAGTAACTCGTTTCTACACTCACACTCTTGAAAAAAAAAATAGTAGCCGTCTAAGTTACACGACTATGAAAATACAGCAAAAATTGGCTACTGTTATTAATGGCGCTGTGGCGCAATGCGTATGATACTTAACTGACGAGTAAGAGGTCCCAAGTTCGATTCCAATTATCTGTTATTTTCTTTTTGTTTTACTCATGTTTTTTTTGAATAGTAATGTTATGGTTATTCTCGTAATAATTAAAATATTCGAAATATATTTTTGTAATTTTATACATATAAACTATGTATATTTACGAAATTAATTAACGAAATTTTTGTATATAACTTGTAATATAAATAATTTTATAATATATATATATATCATTTACGTAATATAACAATACGTTATTATTAATAGTTGACAATCCTTTCATTGTCAACTTTTTTTTTTATTTTCGCAAACATTCACTTATGAAATTATTATAGTTATTTAAATTAGCATCAAACACTTACACTTAATCTTTGGAAAGTGATTTTGATGATATGGGTAGGTAATCAGCAATAATGTTCACAATAATCAAGTAGCTGTGGGTATCAATACAAACAGAAGTAAAACCGAGCGTGCCATCCCACAATAATTCACCTATTCAAATAATATGTCTCCAGCTCAACTCGCAAACAAAATAAAACTCGTTTACTACTCGATATACACACACACATATTTGTATATGTGTTTGCTACGAATTAGATAAAAAAATTCGCTTCGTTCATTAGATGGAAAATTAGCACTGATTATCAAGTGCTTGCTTGCCGTTAAAGGTGTATCGAGTTCGATCCTAGCCATTGACAAAACATTATTTTCTATTTTATTGTAGTATAATGATAACGAAGTTTATTAAAGCTAAAACTTAGAATATTTGCTTTAAAAACTAAGTGTATGAATATTATCATCTACCCACTTTATTAGTTATTTACTAAGAAATGAGTCGGATAATAAGTTAACCTGGCATAACGCTTTTGCCTATCACGATCGTGTGTTCTACAACTTACTCCGAGACAAAAAATAATTAATCGTTGTGGAAAGTGATACTTTTTACAAGTAATAATTAACATGTCTCATTTGTCTACACTTTTGAGGGCTGAGATAGTAGTATTATATAAACAAAATGTATCCATAAGTGAAATTTCGAGGAGACTAATGCTACCGGTAAGTAACAAATCCAAACTTAACATAATGCGAAATAATTTAACATTGTTGATATTTGTTAGGTTTTAACGTAATTTTGTGATTGTTTACAGAGGAAAACTGTGCAGTTTTGGGTGCATAGATATACAGCTGAAGGGACAATCGATGCCAAACGTCCGGGTCCAAAAGCAATTGCATATACGGATGCCAACCCACTGCATCGAAATATTGTTGCTACGTATAGCGCTGACGGCTTTGCTACAACAAGAAACACTGCGATTATGCACGACGTGTCTATGACAATTGTTCGACGCCACTTACGAGCAGCAAAAATTAAATGTCGCAAGCCTGCGAAAAAAATTTTACTGACGGCGTTGCATAAGGAAGAAAGGATGCGGTTTGCAAGAAAATTTATAGATTTTGATTGGTGCAATAACATAGTTATATTTAGTGATGAAAAGTGTTTTAAGTCAGATAAGGATGGGCGTAAAATATTATGGAGAAAAGATGGAGAACGTTACCATCAGAAAAATATTCTCCCATGCAGGTCTAGTGGTCGCATTACGTTAGGTTATTGGGGCTGGATGTCATCGATGGGTCCCGGTGAGTTAGTGGAGGTAGGGGGTCGCAATACCAGTCAAGGTTACTTGGACATCTTGCAAAATGTTATGTTGCCTACCGTGCGCGTGGCATACCCGGACGAGCATATTTACTTCGTGCACGATAACTGCTCGGTGCACCGCGCACGAATGGTGCAAGACTGGTTAAGTGTCCAAGAAAACTTGACTGTTATTGAATGGCCCTCTAAAAGTCCCGATTTGAACCCCATAGAAAATCTATGGGGTCACATGGTGCTCAACTGGGATTCATCTGATGTGAGATCTAAACGTAATTTAGATAATTTAGTGTCATCCATGTGGGAATCGTTTCGCGGCACTGACCTGTGTGAAAATTTGGTGGCTAGCATGAGAACGAGGTTACAAGAAGTAATCGACAATGAAGGTGCACCAATTAGATATTAATTTTGATTTAAATTGAATCCAATTATAAATATTTTTAAAAAGCTGTATTACTGTATGCTGTTTTTGTTGTTGTTGTTTTTATCATGTTATTGTTATTGAAATCAAGAGTTACGATACCTATCATAGTTCATTTTTTAAAACATGTTGATTGATATGTTATAAGTAAAAAAAAAAGACTAAGAAGTAAGCTGTAGGTAATTATACTGTTGTTGTTATTATGTGACATGATGTTATTGTTATTGAGATCAAGAGTTGCGATATCTATCATAATTCATTCTTGATAACATGTTGATTTATGTCACTAATAAAAAACTTTAAAAAGTGACGTCCATCCTTGTCTGACTTAGAATATTTTCACTTTATATATTGTATTAAAGATAATCATGAACAGATTCGTTAATTGTGACCATTCCGTTTAATGTATGTAATTAATAAGTTGTAATAAACATAGTTGGATCGTTATCGCAGTTTTCTTTGTCACAATATTTTCAAAATATTTTAATTATTATGACAGTAACTATAACATTACTATTAAAAAAAAAACAGGGGTAAATCAAAAAGAAAATAAAAACAAGCAAACTTTTTGTTACATCAGACGATTGGAATCGAACTTGGGACCTCTTACTCGTCAGTTAAGTATCATACGCATTGCGCCACAGCGCCATTAATAACAGTAGCCAATTTTTGCTGTATTTTCATAGTCGTGTAACTTAGACGGCTACTATTTTTTTTTTCAAGAGTGTGAGTGTAGAAACGAGTTACTTTGTATCACACAACGATAATACCTGTTGTGTTTCACGCGCTAGCGTTTACGCACACATTTATCATGTTAGTGTGCCCTGCTACGCTATCAAAGTCACCGTGTGTACCAGACGAAGTATTTGAAATGATGGCCGATTGTACGAATAGCTTTGCTATAAAAAAAGTCACAGGATCGGACGCAGCATCTAAAGCTGCGCGGATTCGCCAATGGAAACCTACATCCGCAGCAGAGATAAAACGATTTTTCAGATTGATTATTTTCATGGGGGTCGTAAAATTACCCAAAATATCCTACTACTGGTCAAAAGATGCTGTACTTGGACAGAATTTTCCTCGAACAATAATGAGTCGAAACCGATTTGAGTTGCTGTTGCAAATGCTGCACTTTTCTCAATAAGATGAAGACAATAAATCTAATAGATTACACAAGATTCAGAAATTGCTCGAAGTTATGAACAGGAACTTCCAAAAAAACTACACCCCTTCCGAAGAGATCTGCATAGATGAAAGCGTGGTGCCTTTTCGCGGACGAATAATTTTTCGACAATACAATAAACAAAAAAGGCATAAATATGGTATAAAGGAGTTTAAGTTATGTACCATTCCTGGTTATACATATAAAATAAATGTATACGCAGGATAGAATAACGATGAAGTCAATACTACACCGTTGAACGTCGTTATGTCTTTATGCAGCGATCTTCTATACAAGGGACATACGCTAGTGACCGACAACTGGTACACCAGTATAGATCTTGCCAAAAAACTTCTGGATGCAGAGACTCATCTCGTAGGCACGATTCGGAAGAACCGGAAGCATCTGCCAAAGGATGTAGTAAATGCTAAACTGAAGCGAGGACAATTCGTGGCGAAGGAAAGCGATGAGGGCATAACTGTAATGAAGTGGAAGGATAAAAGAGACGTCCTTTTGCTGTCCACAAAACACTCAGTGCGATTCCAAAATGTCCGAAAACGTAACAAAGTTACTTCTAAACCAAAAATAGTCATTGATTATAACGGTGCTAAAGGAGCAGTAGATATGTCCGATCAGATGGCTGCTTACTCAACTCCACTGAGGAAATCGATAAAATGGTACAAGAAATATGCAATCAACCTTCTCCTAAACACAGCAGTGGTCAATGCACTGGTCTTGTACCAAAGCGTTACTGGCAAGAAAATACAAATGGCAGACTTCCGGCTGGAATTACTGAAGTCATTTTGCAGCCAACAAGATGTTCCAGTTGGAAGACCTAGAAGAATGATACACAAACTGCAACAAAAAGAAGGGCAAGCCAGAACAAGCAGGCGGGCATGTGTGAATTGTTACAAAATTAACGCAGCTACTTACGGCAGAAAGTTGGCTAAAAACAAGACTAAAAAGGTGAGAATGTTTTGTCCACAATGCCCGGAGAAACCTTTTCTTTGCATATCTTGCTTCAATGTGCTTCATAATTGACCAATTTTTTACCCGACTTCGCGACGAAGAAGACTGATTTCATTTATTCGCCAAATATTCATGACAAAGTTTAATTCAGTAGTAATTTTTTGAGTTATTTTAAGTTTTTTTCGAAGTTTGTTTAGTTTATTTTTTACTAAGTCCAAAAATAAGTGCTTGCCTAACGTATAATAAAACGGTTTTTAAATATTTTCTAATAAACCATATATTTTGTAAACCTTTTATTTTAAAACCACATCTTGTATACTTAGCCAAAAAATCAACATAGTCTTTTTTATACTTAGTGTCGAAACGAGCTAGTATGCGTAAACTGTTCTCCAGGGCCGCGCCGGGCACGCTCAATGTCAGTAAGTTTTGTACCGGCACTGTGTCCTCCAGCGAGAAAATTGAGTTCAAACACGAGTCCGTCGCGCGGTCACCGGTGAGCCCCACGGCCTGAACGGGTAGTATTGCTGTCGGTCACCGGTGAGCTCCACGGCCCAAACGGAACAACTACTAAAGTTGAGTCGGCGTTCAATGTGTTAACAAGTGTCCAGGAGAGTTGTCAGAATACAAAATTATACAAAATGTATTTCCACAGATTGATAACAAAGTTTCTTACACACTAATCAGACACAAAATATTAGCCCAAAGATGGCAAATCACAAGTCCCATGCCCTATTTTTTTTTTGTAGGTCAATCTAGAAGGTTGTTGACTGCTCTGCCCACCAGAGACTAAAGAGCAGTAACAGCCCTTTTGTGATTCTTCGTTTTATTAGTGATTCTGAAAGCGGGTTTCTTAAGCTTTCTATTGAATTAACTTACTTATTTCTAAGACTATTAGAATGGTTTTTATTTAACAGTTTTCACTTACTGCAAACGAAAAAAATTAACAATTTGGCGGGATTTCCCAACTAAAATACAGTATAAATTATACTGCAGATTAAATTTTAAGGTTTCATAACTAAAATGCAGTAAGCAATATAATTTTACAGTTCTTTAGATAGTTTTATATTTCTGGAAAAAAATTAAAAAAAAAATTAATACGCAGTAAAATTTACCGCCATACAAGCTATTTTTACTGCAAATTAAGAAAATACAATTTATTGTCACGAACTCCCAACTAAAATGCAGTAAAATCAAAGCTTGTCGCATTTTAGTTGTGAATACTTAACATTCTTTTATCATTATAAACTGACTAACACGCAGTAAAATACAGCATTACTGCAGATTAGTTTGGATAGCATAATGACACAGATATGATTATTCCTAGCTAAAGTGCAGTTAATGTTTTAAATACTGCATTTTAATTGGGATCAAGTTTAACAAATTATAGTAAATTAAACTAATTTAAACGCAGTATCAAGCTGATACTGCATTTTAGTCGGTTTGAATAGATAAAACTTTATTTGTGAGACAGAGTGTGCAAAGGATTTACTGCTAGATTGCATGCGATTTGACTTAATTAATTAGTCGCTCCAGTGAACCGTGCCAGTGTGGACGTGCCCGTCGGCGTCGCTCGCACTGCTTACGTTTTTTTGGCGACAGGATTTGGCGGGTAAGATTACATAATTATATTACTTAAGTTTATTATGATTAATAAAACTTTTATAGTATTAAGACGTACTTTAAACAGATACTTTAACTAATAGGTTATTTTCTATCCTTACATAAAATGTTTCGTGTGTTGAATAACTATCATTTGTTTGTGTTTGGATGGTTTTCTATTTATGTATTATAAGTATTTATTGACTTTAAAAAGTAGTATCTATGTACCTATATCAATCAGTAGGCCAATTATTCTCGTAACTCGTAACTAATGGTAACCTATGGTTTGACTTTTAACGAACTGAGTTAGAATTGAGATTATATTTTGAATAGACTAAAAATAGATAGGGTAGGTATTCACCTAACCATACATTAATACAGTTCAGTGTCGCTATGATCTCATTCTAAATTCAAATTATTCTAGGTACCTGTCTACAATCTCATTGCAAACTTAACGGCCATACACTTGCGTCAAATTTATGTTTGGTTGATATACCGTTTTGCCGTTTTAGCATTTTAATCAAGTTTCAGTCCATTTTCGATTTCAAAATAATTTAAAACTTTAGTATAAATGTAAATTAAAATTAGTTTTAATGTACCTATACTAGTCAGTAAGTACTTACCAATTCTCGTTTATCTTTCTGTGCAGGTTCATCAATATGAATGTGAGATCAAAACAAATTATGTCACTGCTAAGCAATTTGGAAAATGACGTCTTACCACCGGATAGAATGATATCGCAGCTACCTCATCACGATAACAATGACTCGCCTCCAAAAGCAATATTAAGGGATGTGCATAAAAACAACGACTCTGTCGTCCAAAATATTGATTTGAGCAAAATCTCTGAAGCAACACAACACCACTCCATAAATCTGCCAGAAGCTCACCAGGACAGCTTAATTAGTAATCTCGTGGATACAGCGACCTTTGATCTTTTATGTAATGAAACGCTGCCTTCAACATCATTCTGTGATTCATTCATAGAAGATTCAGATGATTCTGTAAAAGATAAAAACTATGTTCCTGAGCCATCTTCAACATCGTCGAGTTTAAGAGATTTAGATATCACAAACGATCCAGCAGAAATTCAGGTCAACAATGTCAATACCCAGCCAGCACAATTACCTGTTGTGAAAATACGGAATAAGTCATGTAGGAAACGTAAAAGTGAACTTCAATATGCCAAAAACATACAGAAATATCCGGTGCGAGAACCCTGTCAAAATTTATGTAAAAAACTATGTACTATACATTTTACTGAAGAAGATAGAAAAAAAATTAACAAATATTATTGGTCTTTGAATTGGGAACATCAAGGAATATTTATCAAAAATCTTGTGACGGAGGAGGCTTGCAAGAAAAGTACAAAGAATTTGAAACGACCACGAAACGTAACTTACAAGTACAGTTTAACAAAAAGAGATACAGAAGAACTATCGCATGAGGTATGCAAAGTATTTTTTTTAGGCACTTTAGGATATGACAAAAAAAATGACAGGCGTGTAAATTCTGTCCTGAAAAAGTCAATTTTAGAGCAAAAGGATAATAGGGATGGCCGTAATTTGACAAATTGTCATGCTATAGATCGTACTTTGATCACAGCTCATATTGAATCGTTCAATCCATGTGTGCATCATTATAGACGAGTGCATGCACCCAATAAGAGATACTTGCCCAGTGACCTTACAATTGTTGATATGTATGGAAACTTCCAAGAGAAGTACCCCGAATTCAAATGCAGTCTTGAAACTTACAGAGATCACTTGACAAACAAAATGAACATTTCTTTTGCTAAGCTCGGCCATGAACAATGCGTGACATGTGAAACCTTCAACCTCCATAACCTTGATCATGTAAAAGAACCGTGTACTGATTGCCAAATTTGTAAGACCTACGCTCATCATAAAATTAAGTATACACTAGCCCGAGAGATGTACGATGCAGATACAAAGGCTAATAGTCAGCGTAATACTGTAATTGTTTCTGTGGACCTCCAAAAAGTAATAATGTTACCTCGCATTGATACCTTTAAAGCAGCTCTGTTTTGCCCCAGGCTTGTGGCGTACAATGAAACCTTTGTACCTCTAGGAAACTTCAAGAAAGGTCACGTATTTGCAGCAGTTTGGCATGAAGGAGTGGCAGGGAGAAAGCAAGAAGACATCACTAGTACATTTAAAGCATTCTTACTAAATAATCGTGATGCAGAGCACATCGTTTTATGGCTTGATAATTGCTCGGCACAAAATAAAAACTGGTGTTTTTTTACTTTCTTGATAAGTATAATTAACAACTTAGAGATTTCTGCCACAACAATTGAACTCAAGTTTTTTGAACCGGGCCATACTTTTATGTCCGCCGATTCCTTCCACCATTTTGTAGAGCAGTCGATGGACAAAAAGGGTAAGCTGTACGATTATCAAGACTTTTTAGAAGCTGTTGAAACATCATTGAAATCGGGGAAGGTAGAAGTCAAAAGTATGGAAATAATAGATTTTGTTAATTTTAAATCTCATATTTCACATAAAAAAAAACAAAGATATAGATGGAAACCGGGTATACATCAAAGATATTGTACATCTTATGGTAAAAAGGGGAAGTCATAGTTTCTTTTACAAAAAGAACTTTGATGATATAGAATTCAAAGAACTATATTGTCTCAAATCAAAGAACTTGCCTAATTTTACTGTAAAAACTGTTCCTAAAGGCATTGATAGGGAAAGGAAGCGAAACATCTTAAACGTATTAGGGCCGCTTATTCCACCAAATAGATTAATCTTCTGGAAAAATCTTTCTGTTGGTTCTACGTCACAAGAACCAGAAGAATTTAATTTTGATATTGATGAATAATCTTAAACTGTTAATGTGTTTTGAATTTATTTTTAATAGTCTGTATTTTTTATCTTCAAATTCTAAGAAACAATAATAATAATAATAATAATAATAATATTCCACAACTATCACACAAATGTGCCTTAAAGTTAACTTAAGACTGATTATTAATAAGTACAACAAAAGAACTAAGTAAATATTTTTCTGATCTGTTTTGATAATTGTATGATACATACATTTTTATTATTTTAAATCTAGTAGTAAGAATAATAAGAGGCTTCAAAAGCTAAACTAAACCAATGTTATTTTTAAAGCGCGTTAATATACTGTTAAAAATTACTTTTAGAAACTAATTATGTACCTACCTAATAACCAAGGCTTGTAATGCTTTGTGTGTGATGATTGTTTTACTTTAATGTTGATCTCAAGATTATGTCTAGTAGTAAGAATAATAAGAGGCTTCAAAAGCTAAACTAAACCAATGTTATTTTAAAGCGCGTTATACTGTTAACCCATTAACCGCCAAAGTCGGATTAATCCGACAAATATTTTCGTGTCCATTTCGCCAGCGTCGTATATAAACGACCAAATACACCATCACTTTTAGTTTTAATTTTTTATTTAATTATGCTGTATTCTATGAAAAATATGTTTGTATAAGGTAAATAGTTATACAACTAGTAATATAATAATGTAATCAACATATGTCTTTTAATTATATGCCGTAATAACAGTTTTAAAAGTTCGATGAATTACTATAATATTTTTTCGGAATTTGCATTGACCTGCAGCGCCAGCGACGGTAAAATACGACATTAGGGACGGGACTCATACCAAAGTTTAGTAATACTAAAATAAATGTAATTAAAAATATTTCGCGCTAAACTGACTAATTAATCCCAAAACAAATGCAGTGATTTTTAATAAAACGTGTCTTTGTAAATATTTATGAGTGTTTCATTTAATTCCTTTGAAATGGAGTAAATTTACACTAGATAAATATCAGCAACTGCATAGGTGGTCACATCCCTAGTGCATGCGTCTCGAATCAAATTTGGTCAGTACGCTCACCGCCACGGTCGGATATACACGACCACTGCTTACGTCATAAGCGTGTAGTGCATTCTGGAATTTTCCATTAGTGTTGTGAATAAGTATCGTTTATTCATCGATACATTGACTATATGAAAATTGTGTAATAATTATTATGACGACTGCTGAAGAGCTAATAAGAATTTTAGAAGGTGATGATGACGAAGAATTTGTATCAGGCGACGAGTTTGATGTTGAGGAAGAGGTAAATATTTAAGTTTTATTGATTTCTTACATAGTTTTATTTTAGTTTACTTATATTCACGCTATATCACTGACGGGCGAGACAGACGTGCATAAAGCACCCACCTATGAAGTTTTAAATAAATAAATAGTTAATAATTATTCCGGGACATCTATTTTCCTATTTTTGCTATCTAGCCCAAAGTAAACTCACTAAAGCCTTTATTATCCGATCTAGACAATGAATTAACCCATTTATTTACATTATTTCGTAAATACTTATATATATATAGTAATAGATAAGGAAGGCATCTTGTATGTTACAACATTCTTTTATCGTTTATTTTAATACACGATAAGCTGAATCGGTTACGATTCAGCTAACATTTGATCAGTTCAGGTTTAGCTTACCAAAATAGTGTACTTAACATGTTCAGTCACTAACGCCACTATATGTAACGATTCTATCTGTTATCTTCTATTATGCCACTATATGTAATGATTCTATCTGTTATCTTCCATTATTGGTGGATATACCAGGTTCTCTACTAATACTTACTTTGTTGTATCATTTTAGGTTCAAGAAAGCGATGAGGTTAATTGGACAACGCAAATTACCCCGCCACAGCTAGAAGATTTCGACGATTTTGTTAGTGGGTTGTCGCCTGCTGTCGAATTAGACAGCACCTCTACAGAATTGCAGTTGTTTGAACATTTTTGTAGCAAAGACTTGTTACAGAACATTGCTAATTGCACAAATAACTATCATCAACATTTCTTAAGACATACTGATCTTAGAGTTTATTCAAGACTGCAACAATGGCAAGACGTCACTTTTAACGATATTTATATTTTAATAGCACTTACAATGCTTTTTACGCGAAACAAACGAATATCTATTGAAGAACACTGGTCCACCGACCCTTTATTGCATAGTGCGGTGTTCCATAACACTATGTCGCGAAATAGATATTGCACAATTTTATCAATGTTATCTTTTCATGAAGTGAGTGCAGGAACAACTAATGCAATGAGAATTCACAAAACAAAAATGTTAATTGATCATGCACGTAAAACATTTAAAAGCACATTTATCCCAAATAAAAAACTGTGCATTGATGAAAGCATTGTACCTTTTAAAGGTCGCTTGATTTTTAAACAATACTTACCAAAAAAGCGCAATAGATTCGGCATTAAATTATTCGTTTTATGTGATGTAGAAACCGGCTATATAGTAGATTTCATAGTATACTGTGGATCCGAAACGGAAATAGAAACCGTCCCAAATTTAGGCATAACTGGATCAGTTGTGGTGGAACTTTTAAAAGATTACTTTTTTTGCAACCGGGAATTGTACGTAGACAACTGGTATACTAGTCCTCGGCTTTTTAAATATTTAAAGGAAAAGGGCACTTACGCGTGTGGCACCGTAAAGTCAAATAGAAAACTCATGCCAAAATTTAAAAAACTAAAGCGTGGGGAAGTTGAGGCTTACATGTCTCCTCCTCTATTAGCTCTTAAATGGCAGGACAAAAAACCAGTATTAATGTTGTCTACAAAACATGATGATAAAATATTACCATCAGACAGTTTAGATTACTCAACTGGGCTACCTAAAATGAAACCACATTGTGTTATAGAATACAATAAAAATATGGGGACGGTGGACACTGCTGATATGATGACAAGCACTTTAGGCTGTATAAAAAAATCAAAAAAATGGTACAAAAAGCTGGGATTTCATGTGATTGATATGTTCTTACTGAATGCATTTTATTTATTTAGAATGCTAAATGTTAACAGAAAATTTAGTTTAGCTGATTTCCAGTTGAACGTAATTAGACAGATAATAAATACGTATAAACATAGTAATTTAGCTCTACCCTCGACTTCGCGCGGAGTCCTTGACCCTCATCGTTTTTTACACAACGATGCCTTACAGCATTTTCCTGTTAGGATACCAACAGGCAAAAGTCAGCGATGTAAAGTGTGCGCAGCTAAAAATAAACGGTCAGACACTCGTTTCATGTGCCAAAAATGCAACGTTTATCTGTGCATAAATCCATGTTCTGTTGAATATCACAGTTCACTAAAACAATAGACATCGACTTTTCACATCACCATTTTACGGTCTTCATAGAACCATAGATCTCATGATATCTATGGTCGACATTCATTTTGTCAAAGTCAACAGTAGTCTTGTGCCTGCTCGGTCACGAGGTTTCGACGTCTGTGAGAATTATCAGCAAACATTAATTTTACATTAACATTATTTCACAAAAACTAAATGGGTTCAAAAAGTTTGTAATTTTCGCAAGATAGTATTTGATGTAAGTACCTAATTACAAAAGTTCACGTTTTGTTTGTTTTGTAGGGAAATTTGAAGAAAGTCAATCAATTTTGGCTGGCTTTGACGATAGCCAAGATCAAAATTAGCAGGATTTTATAGACAGTAGCCAAGATGCTGCTGATCTATCTTCAACGCTGACCAACAGCGAGTATATGGTGTTTTTAAAAGAGGCTCACTCGCAAATCAGAAGCTCTGATAGTACGCCTGATTTATATAGGTCGACGGCGACACAGACCTCAATAAAAACCAAAAATTGTAGCACACAATATGAGGACACTGGAATTGATGATCCTGTTAAAGTAACAGCCTATATCCTGGCAAACAAATATTTTGCTAGCGATAAATTAAAAAAAAAAAAATTATCTCATGCTATATAAATGTCGTCTCGTCAATAATACGTCTCGCCGATATTGAGAATAAATAGTGATAAGACTGATTATACGTACTATTTTTATATTGTTAATGAGAAATGAGTCTGATAATTTGACTGATTATTTAAATACTTATTGAAACTAGTTAGTAAGTATGTTCTACTGAAATAACAAAACTATTGTTCTTATACTGTTAAAAAATATACCTATGATTGTAACTGATTAAGTATAGGTATTGTGATGAGAAATTTATCTGTGATTATTTTAATTATTTTGTTGAAACTTGTTAGTATGTTCTACTGAAATAACAAAACTATTGTTCTTATACTGTTAAAAAATATACCTATGATTGTAAATGATTAAGTATAGGTATTGTGATAGAAAATAAATCTGAATAATGCAAATACTGTAATAAATCTTCTAAATCTCTATAAACTTTGTTTTATTTCTTTTAAAAACCTGAAAAGTTTGCCGGAAGCCATAAACCGGGATATGATAGCGCTTAAAGACTTGTCAGGCAAATTTGGCTTGAAAGTAAATCCAGCAAAATGCCATGCTATTATTGTAGGGTCCTCGCGCATGGTAAACCGGATAGATACCTATGTGTACTCTCCCCGTGAAAGTGATGAATGCGGATGGCCCGAGACCAGGCGAGGTGGAAGCATCTGGGGGATGTCTATGTCTAGCTGTGCATTTTTTGTAGCAGATGTGATACGTTGGTGTATATGCAGGTGTTACTAACCATGATCACATAACATAGTTACGAACTATCGATGTTCAAAAAGTGCATAAAGCACATCCCTATTTTATGTAGGTTTATTAATAGTTTACTGTGCCTGGCGCTAAGGGCACGAAAACTGATACGTCGCTTGGCGGTTAAAGGGTTAAAAATTACTTTTAGAAACTAATTATGTACCTACCTAAGACTTACCAAGGCTTGTAATGCTTTGTGTGTGATGATTGTTTTACTGTAATGTTGATCTCAAGTTTATGTCCACCTTTATAATACTCACCTACATTTACTATCTATATTTTATTGTTAAACATAAAGATACATTATGTTATATATGTTAATATTAAGAGAAAACTGTCAAAGGAGGTTGTGCATTCTGCGCAGGGTCCTTTATTAATTAGATGTTTTTTTTTATTTTTGGTATGTAAATTTTACATAAGTGAGTTGAATTATTGTGATTAAATAATAAGAAATAAACGGTCTTTAAAATGTGAACTAGCTATTTTTCTTACTGCACTAGTAAATTGAACACTTTTTTCTTAAAAAACTAACTAAAATGCAGTATTTTTTTGACCTTACTGCATGTTAGTTGGGTTTCTTGACAAAATAACTGATCCAAACGCAGTAATAGGGCTTTTTGCATTTGTTCCCAACGAGTAACACCCTCAAATGTCACACTGTTACTCGATGGGATTTTTTTCGGAAAAAATTCCCAACCGGTCACACTACCAGTCACACTGTTACTCGATGGGAACTTTTTATTACTAATTTCCCAACCAGTCACACTGTTACTCGATGGGAACTTCTTATTAGTAATTTCCCAACCAGTCACAATATTACAGTAGTTAATGAAAAGAAGAATTAAATCGGTTTTTACTTTAAAAACATTTATTCGTCATATTGCTGGTGATTCTCCTTTGAACGTTTTATTCTTAAATCTATACTAATATTATAAAGCTGAAGAGTTTGTTTGTTTGTTTGTTTGTTTGTTTGAACGCGCTAATCTCAGGAACCCGGGCGTCTCTTCTGCAAGAATCCGGCGCAGGAATCTCCAGCACTTGCCATGTTCGGTGAGAAACTGCGTCACGCGAAAGTGAGGACATCGTGATGTCTATCCAACCACACCTCAAAGACCCCTCTTTGACTTACCGCCGAGATTATGGCGTGCCCAAGTGGGGGTGTAGCTCTATGAAGTACTTTTAGATAATTATGTTCTTTTAAAAATTAAATTGTCGAAAAAAAAAAAATAACAGAAATTGACACAGGCAAAGTCGTAGGTAACAGCTATAATTTATAAAGCTGAGGAGGTTGTTTGCAAAAATAAATATGATGCCCAAAATAACTATTCCACGCGGACGAAGTCGCGGGCACAGCTAGTAATTAAATAAAATTACAATACCTAAATACATACATACATACATAGACTCACGCCTGTATCCCCGAAGGGGTAGGCAGAGGTGTAATATTACACCCACATCTCGCCATCTATATTTAAGTCCCACGTAATAAGGGGGGGGGGAGGTACCTAAATACAATCAGCTTTATATAATATATCAGAGTAAATCATCACATTTTACAACAATTATCAGTTCTAATTTCTAATGTTAATTTGAACTTTAAACAATTTTCCAAATACATATAATTAGCCATAAGTATGTTGTGACAATTAAAATTATGTATAGCAAAATAAAGTTATGATAAGCCGGCAACATCAGTTATCGCGAGTGTGTAATGGCGGTTATTTTCCATGCACATTTAATGTAAAAATACTTTTGCATCCCTCTTCCCGCGGCCCCGGCGGCGGCGGCCACGTGTCGTAAGTGGGGGAGAGGGACGCAAAATGAATTAGTCAGAGCAGTGCAACGAAGCAAAGTGCACGTTGTCGACAATGTCAGAGCCCACCGCATCTAGTTCGTCCGG
Organism: Mythimna pallens; assembly: GCA_961205895.1. Lineage (NCBI taxonomy): Eukaryota > Metazoa > Arthropoda > Insecta > Lepidoptera > Noctuidae > Mythimna > Mythimna pallens. Next base: position 19,052,739 of record OY540839.1, on the reverse strand, counting down.
TCAAGTGCCATTAAATTTAATTAAAAGGAATGGTGGGACAATTTTGCTACGAAGTGGACATCAATTTTATGCTAGACGAAAGCATAGTAGCGGATTAATAGTGTGGGCGTGCACAAAACGAAACATTTGCAAAGGAATCTTGAGAATAAAAGTAAGTACCTATATAATAAAGTTTACTGATAAACCTATGGTTTGTTTGTTAATCAATACGTTTATTTGTGAATGAATGCTTTGCATTATTTTCATAAAACTATAGATTTGTTTTATTTCAAGCTACTTAAAGTCCTAAATACTTATTCGTTTTCATTTCTTCCAAGCATACGCTATTATTAAAAGCGGCTTAAAACATTTTTTCTTAAGGCTTTTAAAATTGCTTAAAACTTGTTTCAAAATGTATTATTAATAAAGCCGAGTTTACACTTATAAGACAACATTAGGCGCGCGACAAGTGACGTTCAACATGTATGCTAAGTAGTAGTAGATGCGTCATACACAAACGCGGCATAAACACTTAATCGATTTATTTGGAACTGTTATAAACACGTGTTTTAAAACAACTTGTTTTAATCATACGCAGGGTTAAACAATATGACGAATATTACTAATACGACAGCTTTGACTCCTGTTATTATTGTTGCTATTTTCTATTTATAGGATCAACGAATACTAGACGAGACTGCTCATAGCCATGCTCCAGACTTTGCGAAGAACGAAATTGATGAATCAATCCATAAATTAAAGACTGAATTGTACAAACCGGACTTTCCTAACATTCCACAAAAATACAATTCCATGATAGGCAACTTTAAAGATGCCAGTATAAATATTGTATCCAACATACCAAAATTTACTAGCGTTAAAAGTACACTGTATAGACAACGGAACAAAGAAGCTGGAGTTTCAAAGATGTTATTTAAAAACGCTCTTGAAGTCGAAGTGCCACCAAGATATAATAACTTTTTGTTAGCAGACTACTCAAATAAAACTAATAATACACGAATAATAGTATTTTCCTCGGTGGAAGCAAGGCAAATTACATGTGAATCAAAAGAATTTTATGGCGATGGCACATTCAGAAGCTGCCCTTCTCCATTCGTGCAATTGTATACAATTCATGTAGATACTGGTAGTACAATAAACCACACAAATATAACCCCTGTGATATATGCTTTAATGACCAACAAAACAATGCAGAGCTACTTAATTCTGTTTCAAATGATTAAGTCGCAGTTGCCGGATTGGAATCCAACAAAATTTAAACTTGATTATGAAAAGGCTGCAATGAATGCCATTATCAAAGTCTTTCCAACAGTCATAATAAAAGGTTGTTATTATCATTACAACAATGCCATTTTTAAAAAAGGAAAAAGCCTGAATATGACCTCACGAACGTCACAAGATTTGAAGGAGGTGCGAATAATTGAACTTAGTGCGATTCTTCCATTATTGCCCGAAAACGAGATAATTAATGGATGGGTTTACATAATTGCTAGATACGGAGATAGTGAAGGTACAGGCACAAAAAAATTCATTAACTACATGGAAAAACAGTGGCTCCGAGAGGAATATTTAAAAGTGTGGTGCGTTTTTGGTGACGCCCATCGCACAACAAATGCACTCGAATCTTGGCATAATAAACTAAATAAGACCATTGGAACAAAACACCCGAATATTATGCATTTCTTGCACACAATTGAAGAAGATTCTTCTCAGAATACTGTCAGAAATGTTCTGAAACAACAAGGCAAACCGTCAAAAAGAAAACGGGGTAAGAAATCTATATTAAGAGACGAGTTTATTCTGGAAGTGCAGCTGGAATTAACACAAGGTCTTATTTCAGTTGGCCATGCTTTGGAGATTTTACGACACTAGAATTAAGAACTGATACTTATTGTAAAATGTGGTGATTTACTGTGATACATACATATAGGTACAAACATAAGGTTGATTATATTTAGAAAATTGTTCTTTAAAGTTCAAATTAACATTAGAATTAATAACTGTTAATTGTTGTAAAATGTGATGATTTACTGTGATACATGCATATAGGTACAAACATAAGGCTGATTATATTTAGAAAATTCTTCTTTAAAGGTTCAAATGAATATTAGAAATAAGGACTGTTAATTATTGTAAAATGTGATGATTTACTCTGTTATATTATATAAGGCCGATTGTGTTTAGATATTGTTACTATGACTAAAACATTAAAATGAGAATTACTAGCAATATGACGAATGTTAACGTTTAACGTCCGTAATTAAGTAACTGTATTTACCAATGTTGTTATTTTGTTGATTTTAATAAAAATTTAAAAAACCGATTTAATTCTTATTTTCATTAAGTTCCGTAACAGTGTGTTCCCATCGAGTAACAGTGTGACTGGTTGGGATTTTTTTCTGAAGAAATTCCCATCGAGTAACAGTGTGACTGGTAGTGTGACCGGTTGGGAATTTTTTCAGAAAAAAATCCCATCGAGTTACAGTGTGACATTTGAGGGTGTTACTCGTTGGGAACAAATGGCTTTTTGCTGCATTTTACTAAGTTTAAAATGGTATTTTTTACAAAAAAGGCTATGCAGTAATAGGCACCAAAAAGAATAAATGGCCATAATAAATTCAGTTATTAAGATATTTTTTTTTTTATTGCTTTAACGTGTGAACCTATGCCTTTACAACCTTTCTGCATTCAAATTTTTTTGCTTATACATTCTGTTGATTTTTTAAAATCAATTCTTAACTTTAAATGCGTTTTACTCAAAATCGTGATTTTGCTGTTACTGCACTTTAGTGTATGGTGGGCAGTGCTGTCGCAGAATGGCAAATAAATATACCGAAAGAGAAGATAATGCAGGGGAGAGTTATTCTGGATATTCAAGAAAATAAATAATGGTTACAACCAGTATACAAAGAAGTAAAAGGCAGATTGGCCCATCATGTGACTCCAAGTTCTGTGAAAATAGCAAGATGTGTGCGATTTGTTGTTTGTTCAAACTTTTAGTAATGCATTTACATTCCTTTCACTCAACGAGAACATTTGTGAACATATTTTATTTGTTTTAGTTACGAGTTCCTGTAGACAAAACATACGACAACTATTTAGATATGCCAGAAAAATTATCTATGGTGACTTCAGAAATGGTACTGCAGAAGCTACCACAAACTCAAAAGCAGCGCAGTTACATATATGATCAAAGAAGGTTCAAAGGGAATTCTGATTTGTCTATAAGATAACAAAGAAAAATAGGAAAAAATTGCAATTCAGAGAATGATGGTTTAGATCAATCCTGTGACGAGACCTAATTTTCATAATGAGTAAAGAGGTCCAAACTCCATCAACTAGGTCAACAACTGCTGCTAACATTGATTTCATACCAGGTGTAACATTTTTAAAATGCGATAAGAGATAGATTGTTACAGATAATTTAAAAATACTTTATTGTACATTTTTTATTTATTATAAGTACTTATCTAACAAATTCCTTTCCTTTTCATAACTTTCTTCATCATCATCTTCCTGACATTCGCTCTTGTCACATTTTATTGGGGGTCAGGGCAACACATTTTTATAACTTTCTTTGAAACATATAGTTTAAAAAGAAATAACAAGTAATAAAAGTACCAACTTTATGTTACCATAAGTGTAACATGTATGAATTAACTTCCACTATGCTAAATCCTTGCCAAAGCGATGACTATATGTAGTCAGCATATAGGTACATCAGTGTTCATTTAACACACCATTTGATTATGTTGGCTAAAGATGCCAATCAGCTCTAAATGTTACTGACCATGTAGATTTGCAGATAACCTCACTAAAACCACAAAACCAATCATGCAACACAAAACAATTGAAATCAGCAACATAAGTATTTGTGAATACAAGTAATGTGGCAGAACACAGAAATGTACTAGAATTCTTTAGCATTTAGAATTCATTTTTATGTGACCTACACAAGTATTGAATGCCTGTCCTTTGGGTGAACAAAGATTTTAAAAAACATAAACATCCTCGCTGTAATCACTGACAACTGTCTCACTTTCAACTGACACTAATAACTGACTAAAACCAACATGCATCCAGATACCCTTGGGTTTCAGGACCAAGGTATCCCTTTCAAGGATTCCCTGTGGACCTTGCGGGCATCGGCCCTACTGAGCCTCTACGAATTTGCTGACATAATGTCTCACTTTAAACTTCAAATAGGTACTGTACCACTATCTCAACTCATGATAAGCGATGATATGATCGATGGTGAGGCACGCTTGCCTCGAAGTTACCTATTCACCTCTGACCTTGTTGTACGTACAATATTAGTACTGAGTATCTAATCTTGATGAACACTGCACTTAGTCACATTTCTTGTTCATCTATCGTAAAGCTGTTTCGAAGCATTAGTCTAATATTCATGTTAAAGGAAAAGACCATGAATATCGAACTCGAAGAGCGATTTTTCAGCAACGAGTGCCCAGGATAGTAGTCTGAAGAGGACGATATGAGGATTGAACACATAATTCCTTACACGATAAACAGACGAAAAGATTAACCAAAAGATAGTTGAACCACGAGGCCAAACAGATAATCTATGCAGCACGAGTCCCTGCCCTGAATGCCCTGATCAAAGAGTATGTATTGTCACAGACTTAATGTATAGAACACCAAGTGTAAAAAAAAAAAAAAGTACCTACTCTGTGGGTAACGCACAGTTTTTTTTTTATTGCTTTGCACTATTCTTGCTTATTGCGACTGGAAGGAACTTTTTTTTTCCTAGTCCAAATAAATGGTCAATTTGGACTAGGACAAAAAAAAGTGTTGTAACCGAAATGAGACTCATCATAACATAATATATTATCGATGTAGAAGTTTATTTTTAAAAGCAGGAAAAATCATTTTTATTATTTTTTTATTAAAACGCTTTATAATATCTTATTTACGAACGCATCCGTAATGTTAACATACATAAAGAAATCCAAACTATCGATATTTCTAAATCTAAATTTAATCGAAGCTAAGACAAGGTCATGAATTAAAAAAATATTTAGTGTCTTAAAATTTGATTTTGATTTTGATAGCATCTCAAAATTTAAGAGGCCGTAAATCGATTGAATATGGCATGGAGCCACCCCATATTTTGCCAAACAAGATTGTTTACTTTTTTATATAATATTTTAAGCATGGATACTAAGTCTTTTAAGCCATGTCTTCGTATAAATGGTTAATATGGATGTAAACATTCTAAAGAATCAATTTTTGAATAATTGAAACATTGCTGTTTCAATTATTCAAAAATTAATTCTCACTCAACATTTGATAGATTGAGGTTATTGGCTTTCCTATTCTTATTTGGAACTCATAGTACGCGGGCGAAGCCGCTGAAGAAGCCGCAGAAGCTAACGATAAATGAAACGATAACAGATATGTAGTACTAAAATATTTAATAATCTAACGTTATTGTTTAATATAAATAAGCTGCGAAATAAATATATTGTTATAAGTCATAATTAATAAAAAAAAACTGTTTTCTTTCTTATTTTCATTGTTAGGAATAATTCACCTTCTTCCATTTTCCACTACTCAGACACTTCAACACAGGGAAGCAGATATGAGTAAAAATTGAAGAACTGGATTCTGATAAAACTTTTTTCGTTCACGATTCGTAAATAAATTAAATTGTAAAAATTTCTTGTTTTGCTCACCCGGGTAGGGTGAGCAAAAAAACAATTTCTTCGATTTGACAGTATGGCGTGACGTCCCAAAATGGCAATTGATCTATTCTTATTTGGAACGCATTGGACTTGATTATATGAAAATAAGTTTACCCCCTAGCCTTACATAAAAACATACTAATACCTCTTTAACATTGATATTTTAAAGATCAAACTTTTCCATTATTAAGCATTTGTATGATGTTAAATAATTATTGCATTGCTCACCCGAATAAATTACGTAACATCAATATTAAAAAAATATCGATATGTATCCACATCTCTAATTGAGTAGCAAATGAGATTACATGTCCATGGGAATATGACATCTATTGCAAATGTACTAGCGTTCAGAATAGCATGAATTGTTTACGGCGCCATCTAGCGTTGAGTAGCTGAACTCGTTGTAAATTTGTCTCTATAACGTTTTTGGACGAAAAACGTCTTTATTGTTTGTGTCATGTCAAATAATAACAACTTTCACTCGTTGTAATAAGACTTAATTTTTGAAAGCAGTAAGAAGATGATTTGTAAAAGTTCCGTTTGTAATTTGTAGCCAATCAAATCACTGTTTTTTATGTGTGTAATGCACAATTTTATAAGCAAATGTGTGAGTTTGACGACACTGGTTCCCGTGCTTAACCAGTGTAGGGGCACTTCTATGTACTTTTTTGTTCTGTGATCTCCCACCATCATGACGTATTTCCGCTTTCGTTCACCAGGTGACTGCAGCGCGTCAACTTGTTCATTGTGGCCTCAAAATCCTACAACTTAAGAAGTAATCAAACCAGGCAGTCTTTAAAAGTATGACCCCGAATGAGTCTCCGGACACAACATGCGTTTTATTTGAAGGTAAAACGCTGCTATTGTGTCCTTCGGCCTCATTCCTGCTTCCTTTAAAATAGATTTACCCCAACCTGCCAAAATAGTTCTAGTAGCTGGTTTAGCTTTTCCACGTGCTGTAATAAATAATCTATCACTAGAACAAAGTAACCGACGCTGTTTCCCGGTGTCTATTAGTTTTTTAAGCCAGAACACTGGATCAAGCGCCACACTTTCAAGATTACCAAACAACTTCCAACCTGACTGTACATGTGTTTCGGAATCCGTCTTCGAACCAAAATGCGGCCAAAACATAATGCTATTATCGCTTACTATACATCTGTCTGGGGACACGCTAAGTATTGTTAAGTCGTGTATCCTTCGCCCTGAACACAACAACAGTAGCACTGCACAAACCCTTGCAATTGCGAAAGACCTTGACTTTGAAGAGACCTACTGCCCAACCAACCTATCAACGATTGAGGGTCCCCGGGGGTGGACACTTCTTAGGCTGATGCAATGCTATAGCTTTAATCATTTGTTTTACTAAAATATTTGAACTTAAACGGGCCTCGCTTTTAGTATTGCATAAAGTAGACAACAGATTTATGAAGAAGAATAGTACAAAAAGCAATTTTTCTTTTAAATGTATATCTGCCAAATATCGAGCCAATTCACTACCTGCAGGATCTGAAAAATTTACACTAAACCTGGTCTATATGTATTCAAAGTAGACGATCTCCAACCTTCTTTGAGTAAACACTTTTGTTCTTCAGACCAGTCTCCTAAGGATTCAGACCAGCCTCACATTTCCATACTTCTAGATACAGCTCCCTCGCCCGTGGTGGTGGTTGCCCGATCCTCGTGTCTACGAGTACCTTCGATAACCTGTGGATCGTGAATGGAGGCGCTATCGCTCTTGTTTTCAAATCTGCTCTCCAGAATGCTCGAGACCACCTCGGTGGGACTATCAGAAATACACCTCGAGCCTGATTTAGATGCATCAGTACACGAGGTATTAAACTCGGAGGAGGAAAGACCCAAGCTAGATGAAAATCCCATTTGAATGCAAACGCGTGGTGCCTCCATGCTCGCTGATCCCTTTGATCTAGAGTTACGTAACAAGGTACTACGTGAGCTGTGCTGGATGCAAACAGATCTATCTGGGGAACACCCCACTTGGCAAAGACAATGCTGCAATGAACTCGGGGAGCAGATGCCATTCCTGTAACTTTGAGTGACGTGACAGACCGTCCGCCACGTCTTTGTACCTGCCTGGAATGTGATGGGAAACTACATGAATATCGTACTCTTGAAGAATTTGAAAAATCTGATAAATTAACTTCATCAAGGTCTGCGACTTGTTTCCCCCCTCCTTTCTTAAGTACGCTACTACCGCCTGATTGTCGCACTGCAACAGAAGAGAGATGTGACTCAGAGACGGAGCGAATTCTAACAAATATTTCAGAATAGTTAACATCTCTTTGTGATTCGAGTGAAGCCGCTCTTCTTCTTCTGTCCAGGTGCCCGAAATGTGAAGACCGTTCAACTCCGCCCCCCAACCTGTATCTGCTGCGTCTGTGGTTAAAAAGTTTTTTGTTTTGAAGCCTGGATTTCTCCACACAGTGAACCTTCCACCATTTCAGTTCTGTTAGCACCTCCACAGGCAAGGAATAAGTCGACTGATATGGCATTTTCAGGACTAGGTTGCAATAAGCTAGGAGATGACGAAAATTTAAGCGACCCATTGGAACTACCAGCCGAGCAAAATTCAGAACGCCTATGATACTTTGCATCTCTCGAAGAGACGCCTTCTGTCGTCGAAGCAACTTCGCCAACACTATTTGTATACTCCGAATCTTGTTTTCTGGTAAACCTTTTTGATTTGTCCAGGGACTCCATATCAAACCCAAATACTCTATTATTTTTTGCGAGACTAGAATCGATTTCTCCCTGTTTACCTGCCAACACAACAAGCTCAGAATTTGGAGAACGATTTTGACGTGTTTTATTAGTGTCGCTCTGTCCTGTGCTACTAAAAGATAATCGTCGAGAAAAACCACTACACGAATGCCTAGATTCCTAAAATATCGGCTGTCCAGTTGGTCAGCGATGCAAATACTTTGGGCGCTGTCGCCAGGCCAAATGGCAAACAAGTCATTTACAGTATTCAGTTTCGATATATTAGACGTAGAAAACAACGGTGAGCTACACTTACATGGTTGTAAGCTTGCCGAAGGTCTATTTTGACCATCCAATCCCTTTCCTGAATGAAATCTGGAATCCGATATACCGAAATCAAACGAAATTTGCTTATTATCAGATAATTGTTTAAACTTTTTAAATTGAAAATAGGACGGTAGGTTTCGTCATTTTTGCGAATCAGAAAGAAATTTGATACAAAACTCGGAGTTATGTTCTAAAACTTTCTGTTGTAACAAATTTTGAATTACCATGTCCATCTCTGGAGATGGTACAGTGAGATTGCAACGTTTCACCTGCCTTTGTGGGACCAGAGGCGGTTTCTTTCGAAATGGAATTCGATACCCCTTCACTATTTTTATTAATGGTTCTGGTGCTCTCAAATTTATCCATTCCATAACATGATTTTGTATGCAACCCCCCCAAAAAACCTGATCCGAGTCAGAACTTTCTATTAAATTTACTTGAATCCCTACCTTGTACGTTGTTTTGCGGTTCATTTCTCCGAAAACTAAAGGGCTGGTAAGGGCGTTGACCAGCCAGCTGTCCCCTTGGTTGAGGGCGAAAAAATTTTGCATTCATCGCGTGATAATTTCATCGTTTACTTAAAGGTCAACATATCCAGGACGAGCATTATAAACTTTTTGCTATTCCGTATATCTAACATTAGTCCAATTATCATTATTGAAATATTGAATGGAATTTAATAACTCCAATTGATTTGAAGGAGTAGTCGTAAGAGCAAGCTCCTTTAATTGCGTTGCCAAATCAAAATCAAATGATTGAAACTGTGCAGAATCTGACCCTGGTTCCAAGTGCTCTTCCGGAACTGGTTGTTCCTGCACCGTTTTAAAAGTATCACCATATATTGGGTTATCGCATTCATGATTTTCATAATATTTTCCCCCCTCCTTGATATTGAGGGTAGTAATATAAACTTTTCAAATCACTGACCTGTTTTGCAAGCTTTTTGATTACCTTGCTTTGTCCTCGGCTACGCTTACTTTTCTTCTTCTTACTTGCCTTCTTCCTCTAACGGGATCTTTCCACCTGTTCAGTCTCCAACTCCGACTGTGATGACTCCGAGGAACTTGAACTTGACTATCCGCCATTGTAATAAAAAGGTAAAACTGTACTATACCGGACAACGAAATATTGGGTTTTTTGGGGTGAGGGGGAGGGGGGGTGTAAAACCCTAACCTAACCTCCCAGTGTAGCCATTGTGTACTTTCATGTATTTAGATTGGAAAAAAAAGTTTTCTGGGTGGTTTTAAAAAAAAAAAAACTCTAACCTAACCACCCACTGTAGCAATTGTATACTTTCATGTAAACTAAATAATAAGAGCTTGATAAATTAAATACTAAAATTATAATAAACTATTTATTAAGTAGTAACATATATTTTACTTTTTTCAAATATTATTAATTTAGCTTGTCCAATGACAAGCTAAATTCACTTATATGATGTATAATATGTCATTTGGCTATATTACTCGTCAGGTGGCTATATTACTCGTCATTTGGCTATATTACTTGTCATTTGGCAATATTATTCGTCATTTTTAATGTAAATAAAAGAAAATTTGCGTTTTGTTAAACATTCATTGTGGCTGTATGAACTAATACCTTTGTCATAATATTACAAACAAAGTAAAAAGTGAACGAAATCTGTCAAAATGGAACGAAAAATTATCGATTTTCATTATTTTTTTTCTCAAAAACTATATGTTTCCTAATGTTGAGACTTTGCGTAATTATTTTTTAGACATAAACATTTCCAATATAAAATCATGAGCGTAAAACTCGTTGTCCGGTATAGTTCAGCCAATAAAAAATTTACACTTTTCAAAATTATTTTATATACTTTATATTTTTAAGTATATACCGAATTTTATTTAGTAAAGTATCGAACGTTAACATCGTTAACTTTATAAAAGATGTGAACCGTCCGAAAAACAGGACGCCAATGAACGAGTTGGCGCGCTGCAGCCACCTGGTGAACGAAAGCGGAAATACCTCATGATGGTGGGAGATTGTAGCATATACCCACATAGGTGTGACACGGAAACGGAAGATGCTAGACTCAAATATTGTTTATATGACCCCGAATGAGGCCGAAGGACACCATTAATTATTATTATAAAATCAGAAGTATGAGAAAGACAAAACAATAGAAGATTGTAAAAACGTAGATTCTTAGTATGGGAAGAACCTAGATATTGAAAGTGTAGTAAAAGAGAGTCGGGAGAGTTGATTTAGTGTAAATTGGAAGTCCCGACCGCTCTACTTCCTAAATTGTCTA